>OY728125.1:476337415-478837415 GCA_963277665.1 Viscum album | reverse complement strand
TCAAATCACAAAAGTGACAATATAATGCTTAATGGACACATTGTACTTAGTTGATCATCATGGTGTGATTTCATGTGATTATATGACATATTTATAAGAAGGTATTTTCCATTGATAAAACATTGGTTCATTACATTATTCCCACCTTATGAAATTTCACCCTCGAATATTGTTTTCCATTATAATCCATTAACAAGTGCAGGTACTTTTCCATCATTTCCTCCCCCAGTTTCATGTTGCTTCTTCTTACTTATGGTTCCTCCATAGTACTTTGATCAGGTGAGTATTTTTGTTATGTAGAATCTTATCTCTATGATCCATGATTTTCACTGGCTGCTCTTAGTAAGAAAGATCATCCTCCAAATATACCACCTCTAAAGAGAGTACATGTAAACGATATGGTATGGTTTTTCTTATGTGGGATATGTCTAAGATGTCTTGTAATTTAGACATGGTATGTGGATGTTATAATCCATAAGACATATCTCAACATGAACAAGAATCATGAAGGGGATGATATATGTGGGACTAAATGTTCCTTTCTTCCCAAACCTCACGTCCTTCTTCCATTGAGATATACGTAGAAATATCATGTCTCTAAATTGGAACTCAAAGGCTCGTCGATGATTGTATGTATAACTGTTTTGTCAATATTGGGCATCCTTGTTGTGATTCTGAATAGTTTTCACCTTCCCCACCATTTCTTCGACCATTTCAGTTCCTATCATCTTACACTCAATAAATTCATCTCAATACACCGGTGTTCTTCAACTTTTTCCATAAAGGTCTTCGTATGGTGACTTTCAGATGCATGAGTGGAAAATAATGTTATAGAAGAATTCAACCAATAAAATATGTTTGTCCCATCCTCCTTTGAAGTCCATAGAACATTCTCTCAACATAAATTTAATTGTCTTCATAGTCTGCACAAATTGGTCACCAGTTTGAGGATGATAGGTCATACTGAAGTTTAGTTTAGTGCTTACAGAATGTTTGATACTTTTCCAGAACATTGAGGTGAATCTCGGATCTTGATCAAATAAAATAGATAGTGGTAATCCATGATACATTACCTCCTCCTTGATATAAATCTGTGAAATTTGATCCAATGATAAGTCCTCTTGTATTCTGATAATGTGAGTTTTCATTTCAAGACAATCCACAATGACCCATATAGAATTGTTTCCTCTGTATTTCCTTGGATGTCCAGTGAAAAAATACATGGCGATGTTCTCCACAGACATGTTTGTATGAATAGTGATCTCATCCTCCCTTTAGGCATATATCATTCAGACTTCACTTGTTGACATACCATGAACATTGATGTATACTCAACAATCACTGTCTTCATATTATCTCACAAAAAGTTATTTTAGAGGTCTCGATACATTTTAATAATATGTAGGCGAATAGATAAAGATGACTTATGTGTGTCATTCATAAGAACCTTATTTATCTAGAGATCATATGGTACACATAATCATGAACCAAATATTATAACTCCTTCCTCATCAATCATGAACTCAGAGGATTTCCCATTTTTAATGGCTTCCACCCATTCCTAAATTTCCACATCTTTTCTTTAGGAATACTTTATTTTCTCCACGAGGGATGGTTGAGTAATAATTTGAGAAATGATTTATTATGTTTCTCCCTTAAACATTACCGTGTCCATCCTATGCATATCTATGAAGATCAGATCCTTTTCAATTCTCATAATTTATAAAGAAGCAGGATCCTTTCTACATAGAGCATCAGCCACCTTGATTGCCTTACCGAGATGGTAGTGGATTGAGTAGTCATAATCATTGATGAGATTTATCCATCTTCACTGGTACATCATAATCTATTTTTGTGCGAATATATATATATTACTCTTTTGATCAATATATATCTCACACTTCTCCCCATAGAGATAAGGCAACCAGATCATTATTGCAAAGATCACAGCCCTCAACTCTAGATCATTCGTAGTATAGTTTTTCTCATGAATTTTCAGCTACCTTGAGGCATAGGCTATCACATTATCATTTTTTACTAGCACATAGCCTAAGACCATCTTTGATGCATCACTGTACACCACAAAGAGTTTTCCACTTATTGGGTGTGTGAGTCCTGGTGCAATGATTAGCCTCCTTTTCAACTAGTTAAAACGAATCTTCACATTCTTGAGTCCAGGAAAACATCACTCCCTTCCATGTCAGCTTGGTCATTGGGTTTGAAAATAATGAAAACTTCTTCACAAATCATCAATAATACCCATCTATACCCAAAAATCTATGGATATCCATTACAAATATTGGCCTATGCAACTCTTCAATTACCTTTTTCATGGAAGGGTCCACATATATCGCTTTTTGGTGATACCATGCCCCAAGAGTTATACCTCCTCCATTCATAACTAACATTTAATGCACTTTTCATGAATATTATCCATTATAAATGTATTTAATTGAGTATTTAAGTGATCCTTCTGTTCCTCCATGCTCTTGAAGTATATCAGAGTGTCATCGATAAATACTACCACAAATTTGTCGATGTAATCTCTAAAGAATTTATTAATTAAATCAATGAAACATTCCAGGGAACTAGTGAGTCCAAAGGGAGTCACTTTGAACACATAGTGTACATGCCTCATTCAAAAGGTTGTATTGGGAATATCTTCATTCATCACCTTTAATTGGTGATATCCAGACCGAAGGTCCACCTTGGAGAAATAACTGGCCCCACGAAGTTAGTCGAAGAATTCATCTATCCATGGTAGGGGATACATGTTCTTCATTTTTATTTTTTGATAACATGATAATCAATGTAGATGTGCATTGATCTATCCCTCTTATTTATGAAGAGGACTGGTTCACCCCATGGTGAAGAACTCAGGTGTATAATACCCTTCTCTACATTCACCTATCACTGCTTCTTCAGCTTCTCAAAATCATCAGTTAACATTAAATAATGTTTATTTGATATAAGTAGAGACCTAAGAATATATTCAATTGAGAACTCAAACTATCCATCAAGAGGAAGATCAATAAACTCATTGAGAAATACCTCATTGTATTCCCTCACGATGGGCATGTCTCTAAGAATGATTCTCTCCTTTGTATCAATCATTTTAGCTATACATGATTTCTCATTAAGAATTAATAAACATAATTTATAAAATTACTCTAAAAGTTATTTTTATTCCACCTAACACTTGTAAATAATTGGTAGATTCATCTGGATGTAAAGAGTGATCTCCCATTCTTGATAGTCGATATCGGATTTGTATAAAGATAGCCAATCCATTCACATGATTGCATCGAACTCCATAAAAAGAAGAATGACAAGGTTTTATGGGATGTTCAGTCCAAAAAAATTTATCAGAGTGGAGTTATAAACCTTGGATGCAATAATTTTTACATTCATTGTTCTCATAGATAACATATCCTCTGATTTTTGAAGTGGTGCCTAAATAGTTATACTAAACATACCAGACATGAATGAATGTGTAGAACCTGAATAAAATAGTATGTTCTCTATTATTGTATGAATATATAGCATAAATGTCACAATTTAATTGTCGGTCTCCACCTCATCTGTAGTGATAACATAAGACCTTCCTCATTGACTTAGATGTTGTTGTTGAATACCTTCGACAACCCTCGACTTAGGAAAATTGTTCGCATAATTCCCTTGATCGTAGCAGTAGTAACACTGCACTATAAGATGTGTGTTGATCTAAACCTTCATTTCTTAATCCACATTTGTTGGATTCTTCATATCATGTCCGTAATTTTTAGCTATAGGTCCCATCACTCCACAGTTGGAGAAATTCCTTGTTCCCTTTAGATAGTTATCAATATGCTTTTTTCCCACAATGATTACGCCTAGGATGATTGAGCATTGTTCCATCATTAAATTTATTTATAGGACCACACACATTAGATTACATTTTCCTCTTCTTGTCACCGGGCCCATGATACCATTGAGAGTCATCGATCTATATTTAAACATTGATGGCACAGTAGAACATCTCATCATATCTGTCAAAGTATCAAATATACATTACTATTCACAGACTCATATTTAGGCCTCTAAATAAGTGATCCACCTTGTTTTCAATGTTCATGAAAAATCGTGAGGTGTACCACGAAATCATTGTGTTTTTTGCTTCATATGACACGATTGAATCATATTCCTTCTGCATGAGTCCATGTAACTCTCTTTTAATCTTGAGATTGAGGGTTTGGTGGAAATATTTATTTAAAAACATTATCTTGAATTCCTCAGATTCCACGAAATAAATTTCCTCATGGGTCTTCGTATTCTTAATCAGGGTTCAACAATGATCAACTTCGACATCAAAATGACAGACTGAAAGTATGAGTTTCTCTTATTATGAGAACTATAGGATATAGAATATCATTTCAATGGAGTTATTCCACTATTCCGTGAGGTTGGGATTCGATTATCCACTAAACATGTGAGGAATTTACCATATTAATGATTCAACAACAACATGATCTTTCTTAGGAGGAGGTGGGTGATACACATGATTCAATTTATTATTCATTACTTGATCCAGTCGAGCTAGTAATATCACGATGTTTTGAGCACCCATTCCCATAATTTGAGGCATATTATTAAGGAAATAATCACATTCCCTATGAAATGGATTTTTGGAACATTTTCTTAAATTTCCATTCATTAACTAACAAAAAGTATTTACGATTAGAGGGATTGAATACATAGCTATTGATCATAAAAAAATTAAACATTCTACATAAGATGACAAACATATAAAGGAGAAGAAAATGCAAACCTTTCATTCCTTATGTTTCAATACAAGGTATCCTTGATATATTTTTAATCTTATATTGTTATGGGATCTTTTTTTATTCCCCTTCAATGGTTTGTACTATGATCATGAATTTACAAACCAATGTCCCCCCCATTAGTGTCAAACCAATAGTGAAGCAAAGACCATTGTTGTGTACTGGTTCCCATTCAAGTCTATCTCAATGCGGTGTTTTTGGGTTTTACCCCTAGATACATCTGTTTCGGAGACACCTCTACTTGTTTTTATCCACACATGGATGTAATTTCATTATAAACCACTTACTCTATATTTACCAAAATTTGGGGATGTTTTATTATACGTAGCCTCATTTTTAAGGTTCCTTCTATAGTCTTTTCCTAATCTCCAAAAATAACTAGACCATCATTTAATAGAAACTATAGAAACCCTACCTTTTTATAAAAAACATTACCAGACTTTAAGGATAATTATACATCATAATACAATCCATAGATCATGATATCTAGTGTCTTATAAGACTAGGTACATAAAAATGAAAACATGAAATAAAAACTCTTCCTTATTTAATCCTCATAATGAGATAATAAGTTCCTTTAAACCCTTACATCTGCATAGGGTACTCTGGGGATTACATGAACAAAGGGATGAGCTAAAATCTCCTTAAGGGATTAAACATTAGAGAAAGGCTTTAGAGAAAAGTTTATCAATCATGAAATAATTATATAAAATGGAATATAAAATCATAACATATAAAAATGAAATCATATAAAAAAGATTTCAAAGTAATATTTAATAACATAAATCAGGACATTATCATGATTAAAATCTTATTGAAGATAGAGGATCACAAGTCAAGGTTAACCACCAAGACTGATGCACAAGGTAGAACAAGTCAAGGATAACCGCCACGACCATTGCACATAACATCTAATGGGACTAATGATAATAAAATGCATTGGAAAAATATCTGTTCACACCTAAAATAACATATTCATCAATATTATTTTGACAGAAATAATCATACATAATCAATCATACAAAAACATAAGGGAACTCATTTAGAGAAATGGGTTCACAATTCTATCATAAAGGATAATGAATGGGCATATCATAAAAGTTTCCATGAGAGAAATGAATTAATACATACATAGAAATTACTAAGGTAAAATAGGCATATATCATGGTAAGTGACTTCAAATAAAAGAGATAACATGGAATAATAGTATTTAGAGAAATCTAAGCTTTAAAACATTTTAGTTGTGGTTTTAAGGAAAATACTAAAAATCATTTAAAATAAAAAAAGAAATATTAGTTTATTTAAAATAAGAAGTAAAATAAAATGAATTTAATAATAAAAATTATTATTCTATAAAAATAATTGTGCCTTAAAACAAACGGTTGAGTGCACTTGAAATTGGGTATCAATTTGGGAAGATCCCTTAAAATGAGATTGCTTGTTCAGATGTATTAGGGATACAATCACTTAAAAACATATATATAACTAGAAGAGAATGAGGGATGGATCTTGAAACATTATTTTGGAACATATAAATAGTATGTAAATTTTTTAAATATAAATATAATAAAACTTCATTTGGGAAAAAAGATAGATAGAGCAACCCAATGGAATAAAGGAGGTTCAGGTAGAATCCCTTGCGGAATATCGGTATGATATCAGGTGTACTTATGAGGTCATAATAAGAGATAAATATATTTTAATCCTTTAAGAATCCTGAGAGACGTATATGGATGGTGATAACTCATACCTCATAATTATTAATTACACATAAAAGGGAATAACATAGAGTAAATTCGTGAATAAAAGTGAAATAGTGAGGATACCTCACCATATGTCTGATGGTGTTATCCCCATGATATTATTTAGATGAATAATCAAATTAGGTTAATTAATTAACAATTAAATAACCTATTTTACATGTAAATGATTTAGTATAACCATTTTTATTTCATTAATATCCATTTTGATTGGTTATTAGGTTCCATTTCTTTGTTGGGGTCTGTTTGTTTCATGTTTAATTTACTTATATACATGAATGGATAAACATATATGGTGATAGTGGCTTTCCAGAATAGAAGTTATATGACATTATTAAACGTCCAATTTATTAAATGGTTGTAAAATTAATGTTCTTACTTGTAGGGATGGTGAATCATTATATATTACATTATTGATAAACTCTTGGATTAATGCGGCGATTTTTCTCACAATTAACTTGATTTGTATTATTATTTTACATCATGAATTCATAAGGATTTTAGAAAATTAAATAACATAAAATAAATATATTATGATCTGGTTCAACCATTATAATTCTTTCATGAAAGTTCTCGTAGATGGTAAAGAAAATTGAAAACCTGACGTTCTTGAATGTGATAAATCAAAAAATCTCAGATGGTAATTTCATTTATAGAATAAAAGGATGGGGAGGGATAGATTATGATAAAATATCCAATTAGATTTATATAATTTTAGTATATTTATTTTAATGGATTTATCATACCGTTTTGGTGAAGGGAGGTGAGTAATTAATTAAGGAAAAAATAACATGAAGGAAAATTAAAGAATCGGAAAGAGGTATTTACCTCTTGAGTTTATCTCACTTGATAGCTTATTAATGGGAGAGGATATGGTATTTTGAGGAGACCAAGGGCTGTTGGACGTGGGGTAGGAGCTTGGGGAGTGATTTGGGCATAACTTTAGCAAGACACACAATCTGATAAGAGTGAAGAGAAGAGAGGAGTGTGGGTGGTTTTTATAGTGGAGAAGAGGAGTGAATTTTTAATATTTAATTAATTATTTAATTATTTTGATAAAAAAGATATAGTGTCATATGACTATGACCAAAATAATTAATAAATGAATGTGATTTTGAAATAATTTCCATTTTAAATATCTATGACTCGTGAATGATGCATAAATTCATGTTTTAGAATTCGTTGTGAATTGTCTTATTTTACTATTTAGAAAAAATTCACGTATTTTAGAAAAATTAAAAAAAATTCACCCCAACCATTATTCAATAATTAGAATCCAATGTTGAAAACTATTTTTCAAAAATAATTTTCAGATTATGATTAATTTAATTTTTAAATAAAATCATAATTTATTCAGAAAAAAAACCATAAAAACTATAACTCATTTTATAACACTTTGAAAAATTATTCAAGGCCCAATAAAATTGTATTATAACCATAAGAAAATTAAATAAAAATTAAGGATTACATTTTATTAAAATACATTTCCATTTTATATTTGGTAATTGATCATAAAATTGTAATTAAAATATTTATGACATACAAAAATACCAATACTTATACAAGGATCATCTTTTCACTTATAAAATGTCCAAATTATATTTATACATTCATTGGTGAAGTTTTATACTATTAATTACTATTAATTACTATTAATAAATTTTATTTACTATTCCCAAGGTTTTTCTACTACTCATCAATGACTAAGTTGATTCCACCAAGCTCTTATTATCTTACTAATCAAAAACTATATATGTTAGATATTAAATATTCAAAACCCCAAGGTGGAAATATTATGTTCAATGGTCACATTGTACATAGTAGTTTATTATGTTTTGATTTCAGCTGATTATATTAAATAATTATTTGAATGGATTTTCCATTGATAAAATATTAGGTCGTTACACATCCCAACCCTTGAGGCAGATCGAACAGCCCTCCACCTTATTAAGAACTATCAATTGTCCACTAAATGATAGATGGTGGCCTAGAAAGAGATGACACCAATTGATATCTCCAAATTATTTGGTAGCCTATCCATGGAACACCATAATCAGTTATATCCTTTCCTTAGGGAGTCATATTACGAGTCTATTGATTTTCTCTCCCAGACAATACAATAGTCCCTCTAAAAGGCTTCATCCTGCAACTGCCACCACCATCACCGTATGATGAAAAACCATCAAAATCATGGGGTTATTTTCAATGAGACATCGACCAAAGCCATGCAGACCTACCAAATAATGAAGGACTACTAACGGAAAAAATTCATGAATAGGGAGGAGGGTGAGATATATATTTCCTCTCAATAAGTAATCTTGTCAAATTCAGTGACAAATACCGAGTATGAACAAACACCTACCAAAATTAACCTTGTCCTATATTTTTAATTTGGTAGTGAAACACAAGTAGGAACAAACTCATTCCCTAAAAAACCAATCCTGACTGCAACCTCTTCTTTCAATATCTAAATATGAATTCTTGTCCAATTTGATGGCATATCCTAAGAAGGAATACCCACATTACTACACCCATCAATATTTATAGCAGCCTCAACTAGATGCATTCAGAGAAACTAATTATAAAATCTCAGATAAAATAGGATCATGCCCAATATCCACCCCCAAACCCGAGTATTATCTGTATATAATGACATGAAATGGAGTGCATACGTAGTAATTAACACATTCTCTAACCACATAATGGGAATGTATACTCATTCTATCTACGGATGGAACCAAACACATTCGGAAAACGGTAAAAGGGTAGATGAAAATACTTTCCTATATCCTAAAAACCTAGGTGGATGTAATAACCAAAAAGAAAGTAGAAGAGGGAAAAACACATAGCTGAGTCCCTAAACTTAGGGTGACACATGAACATGTCACTATATAGTAGACACATACCTCTTCTCCCATCCAAGAGGGTCATGGACCAAATTTCTCCATGATATATCGAAAACTAGATCAGGTCTATACACCCATTCCAACAGGAGGTATGATGGAAACCATGATGATTCCACTCCATATGTGGCTAAAATATTAAGGGCCAATATATGATCCCACTATGCTTAATGTTGGGGTTCATGAAACCCTTATACATTTATCTATTGTAGAAAATGATCCTACTCCCCTGTTACATTATTAGGGGAATAATAGAATCATATTCAAATGTCCTCCCTATAAATCTAACCATGAAGGATTTCTTCATTCCTAGAATTTTGTTAATCTTACGATCCCATCTCATGATAATATCTATGATAGTCCTCAACATAGACATGCAATCAAATATTAAGATGTTCCTCTCCTCTATATTGTCAACTCAGATGGTCCTCTCATTGGTATATGTTGTAGGAACTCTCTTTATGGTTGGATGTCTTGTTATGATGGAAGTCCTCCCCATAAAAAAATTTCACCTCACCAATGATATCCTCCCCATGCCTAATTAATGACAATAAAACCCTCCTACCATGAGAACCTTCATAAAATCTGGCCTCTCATTCCTTATACACATCTAGTGACAAGTAAAATAATATCTCATATTCGAGATAACCCAAGGTGATGTTCATTTTCTGAACCACCCTTAGGCCACAGACCTTCCAATATGATATTGAATTCCCT
Source organism: Viscum album (assembly GCA_963277665.1). Classification (NCBI taxonomy): domain Eukaryota; kingdom Viridiplantae; phylum Streptophyta; class Magnoliopsida; order Santalales; family Viscaceae; genus Viscum; species Viscum album. The sequence continues at coordinate 478,827,215 of OY728125.1, read as the reverse complement.
ACCGATCTCTCCACTTGAAATAAATTATCATGAAGGAATCCACATTGGTTAGACCAGGTTGATGAACCTCTAGAAAATTATGAATAATAATTATTGAACTTGAAGAGAATGTTGAAAAAGGATGATATAACTTTCATATTTTCGTATTTATCCACTTTTCAAAATAGCATTAATGAGGTATTTTCAGAGGATTGTGAGCACAATATCAAACACAATATATGGAACAATATTACTCACTTAAGATAAAAAGTATTATGTTATGAAGAATATATAATAGAAATCATAGTAATAGAATAGATACAAAAAAATTAACTTGGCATCTCTCACTGCTACATGAAAAACCAAAATGTTCAAGACAATTAGGACCGAATCATCGCGTATATCAGGGATTTTTAAAAGAATGGTGAAATCTGATTGAATATTACCCATATAGTGTTCATATCAAAGGATGAGGTCAAAATATAGAAATTAATTTCTAATTACCCTAATCAACAAAGGACACAAAAAGTTAAATAATCAAAATTCATATCCGTAATATGTCTAAATAAATTAACTCTATTCATAACAAACAACACACTTAAAAAAATAAGACAAAACTAACTCCCACCAATGTCAGTCCAGGGGAGAGTGGAACATCAAATGACTTTTGGATAAGGATTCAGAAAATATCAATAAATGATCATGATTAAGGGAATTAAAGAATAAGATAAATCTACTGTTAAATAAGGTGAATTTTTTTAGCAGATGAAGGTCATAACATACATCCAAACTATTTCTGGAAATAATTCCATAAAATAAAAAAGTCAGTCAAAATAGTAGATTCCATGGAAATCAAATAAAAACCCTAACCCATAGGGATAGGGAATTTTTTAATACAACTATTTATGTTAGTAAGATAGGCTTTAAAGGTTGTACTGGTAGAACATGAATAGACCCCGACCTCAAATCTAGGAGATTTTTCAACTGAATAGTATCCTCCCAAACTAAATACTTTTTATCTCAACTATTTGGAACAAAGTATAAAAAATTATCCTAGTTCATCCTAATATATGACATGGTTTCCTCAATTGGAACACACATAAAAATGTTTTTTGAAAATTCAGTTAAGCGTACCATCTAGGAAATGCTACCCAATGTAATAGAGGTGAAGGGGTGAGGTGTTATAGAGGGTGAAAACCAAGGCAGTCTCTCAAAGAGACTAATTAAAAAATTTCCATTTTTTACACAAAGGTAAATTTTATTAACACTAACCCTATAGACCCTACATAACACAAGGAAAATATAGAGGAGCAGGAGGTGGAAGTCTTAGTAGATAAAATGGTTCACATAGAAAAATTTAAGGACATGTGTGTACCAAAATCCACAGATTATATTTGAATTTTTGGATTCTATCAACAACTCCATAATATCCCCTTAGAGAGAATACACCATCGAAAAAGGTATGGATATGGTTGGGCCTCATATACCTCCTGAATAGTTGGAATCCCTCACACATAAATAAATATATGCATAATATGAGGATGATATAGACGGGTTCAAAATACTATACACATAATTATTCAGAGTCAACATTCTTTAAGGATATGTTCTCCAAATATATCATCAACTCCCCCTCCAGAAATTTGTACCTAAACAATGAGGGTTCACCCTGACATCTGAAATGGGATTAAAACATTCTCCCAATGTGCTAGACCAACATACAATATATATCAACCAAAAAACTGAGATATTAGGATCCCCCCACATGGGAACAAAACTAGGTATCAGTCAAACACATCCTATAGAACCATCTCTGATAGGTTACCCACAATGATTATGAGTAGATCCTTCATATATATATAGTTAATAGTCACATCTCATAGTCATGAAAATATTTATTTAGGCATTCCAAATGTGATTCTCAACAATAATAAGTAATTTAGGTTGCATATGGAATATATTGAAGAAATACATGACCTGTTGTTTCCAAAAAAGAATCATTTCCCATAATGGGTAGATCTAACCCCTATCCTAATAAATTTTGGGAACCCTAAATTTCTTATTTTTAATGGATTGAGGGGTATAGAACAACATTTGATACATTATATTTTTTGTTGTGATCCCATGATGAGGAAACCTACAAAATAAGAATTATTTAAACTTGTATTCTTCATAATAGAATTACAAGGGTTATTCTTCATATGGTACTATAGTTTTTAAACAGGGTCAATCACATAATGGAAAGATATTTATTGATAGTTTATATTAAGGTAAATACCACGTTACAAAAGACAATGGTACTCTACCTATTGAAATATAGAATTCGGGATAACGAGAGGGTATCGAATATCATTGCTCATTGGAAAGGGTTGAACTAATACATTAACTAACATCTACCCCTATAATATTTGTTGTATATCTTTTTATAAAACCTCCATGATGTGTTTCGTACCCCAATCATTCATGTGAAATACACAAGAGGGTTTCAATATCTCACCTTAGTGGATTATAGAATATTCCATCTTTCATTCTATGGATATGTCCTGATTAATTTTAGTAGCTCAATAGAATAGAATGAGGAATGTAGAGGCTCTAACTATTACCCTTTAGGAAGATCATTTCCTATCACCTTATTTGTAACATGCCCCATATATCTTGGGTCCTCTTCGCAAGAATAAAAAATTTCCATCCTCATCTGGATAAGAGTGTTTATCAGAGGAAAAGAAATTTTAAATAGATAACAAAAAGAATTTTTCATTACTAGAAGATTGGGTCCCATGATGCTTCATTTAATACATAGAAACCAACTTGTTTGAGTTTCCAATGCCTAGGAGGTCTGATGAGAATGGTCTCAAAGATCTCCCAAACAATTGACCCTTCCACCAAACATTGGGGAAGAATATTTAGAAATCATTTTTTTTCAATGAAATTCTATAGAAAACGGTGGACTTTAAAAAATTAAAGTTGAAAAATCCCCCAACATAGGTAAAATGAGTTTATACCGCTAATCTAGTGGGAGAAGGTGAATGGAAGAATGTTACTAATAAAAATACTCAAAATTTAAGTGATTGTGTGGTCATAAAAAAATATAATCAACATATCCTCAAAGCATAGTAGAATAATTTATCTATTCCCTTGACTCCTTATTCAATGGAGCAGCTTACACCAATGGAACTAAAGTCCTTCACAATCCAATAATCCAAGAAAAAACTTGGATGGAATAACAAGAAGCATTCAAAGGAATATTAAATTCATTAAAGGATGATCATTTCTTTTAATCTATCAGATATCTATCTTTAAGTCCCCAAATAATAGGTACTACCCCTCCAAATTGTACAACAAGAGTTAACCCTATGCATGGGGTCCTTAGTAGATGATGAGTTAATCATATTTTACATTAATGTTAATAACATAATATATTCATACTATGATGATTACTATAGATATGAACCCAATACCACTTGATATTATTGTGGAATATGGGAAAGAGGCCACATGGTCCCAGGCTAAAGGGAATGTTGTGGCTACTGTAATAGACAATACTTCGATAACATCTCTACTCAGACAATCTGCATTTCCAAAAGTATCAGGAGAGAACTCCAACAACCTCAATAAGATCAAGAATGTACCCTATAATTTCAATGGTTTTCCATGACTCAATCATCTAGGATGATGAACTAGAGGGGTTCTCATCACCATATCATCCTTAGCGTAAATGCATATCATGTTGAAATTACCCAACAATAAGGGGAGAACCTTCAACTATTATTCCTAGAACTAAAATTCCTATGTGAAGTGATTAAAGTCTAACCGTACATAATAGTGAAAATCGTCCCATTGGGAAGAAAAAATCATTATTCCAAATTTATGATATTCAGAAGAAATTTTCCATGGTACCGTCTATGTTACCAGTCTGGGATTCGTTGAGTTTATAAAAAGACCTCCAGGAAGCACTCATAGAGTCCTTTATGAGATCTCATGAATTTAATGAAGAATTTTCTATAGATTAACAATTTAGTAAAGTTTTAAATATATATATTGTTGAATGAAACATGATCATCTCTTTCAGGGAGCAGGATAGTGATTAAATTTTAACAGGAAACATCATACCTTCTTATGTTTCTAAGATGATAAATTAAAATGATATTTGATGAAAATTCATTTAAAATTATTGATGATTCTCCTCTTTCAGATCTAAACACATTGTTGAGTGGGTTAAAAGAGGTCCCACATTTACACTTTCACTCTGACCCAACAGTGTTATGAAAAAAGAAATAAAAATAATCGAATAGTAATTCAAGCCTAGGGATTATTTTAGGGACCACGTATCTCTCTTTTAATTCCTAAATGTTTTTCATGACCCATCATTCACCATTTTAATAGGTAGGACTTTCTTTCATCATCATGTAGTTTTCCCCATAGCATTCCATATCATCATCAAATACTGTTTTATTGTTAAAATTGGAATGTTGTACGGTCTCAATGACCCTTTATTAACCTACAAAAAATTAGACATTGATTCATGATTGTATATGAAGAAAGGGAAACAACCCTTGGCTAATGAAATTGATTAGGTCACTACCTCGTATGGTCTTTAAATAACCTCATATAATACCATCTAATAAACCAGTGAAAAATATTTGATAATTATCTAGAAAATTGATGGAATGGGACTAGATTCAGATGCATATTAAACAACCATAATGAAATCATTCAAGTAAACTATGATTGGAAGCAATGAAAAGGACTCAAACTATATATAAATTGGTTAAATTTGGGATGAAAATTCACTCATTCCATAAATAGATCCCCAAAATATCCATACCTCATCATATTCTCTAAAAGAGTATGAAGGTTCATCTTACATATTCTTTATTCTATCCCCTCCATAACATAAAATATAAATAACGCTGTCCTCGACGTCAGATGAATTAACTCCATATTCCATATATAAAAATGTCAACTCTTATCTTAACTCTAGAGGGATCCATTAATAATCAACATTATCTAAGGGAAATAGAGAACAAGAAGAGTAAGGTGAAGTGGAAGAGGAGGGGGACCTCAAGTATTCCCCTCCATCATTTGAGGGAGGTGTTTCTACCACCATTGATGAACGCAAAAAAAATCTAGGTACATAAGTGGATCAAAGTCCTACTTTGATCAGTACATCCAAGTATTCTAAAGAATAATAATTATAAAACACCTTTATGAAGATATATCAGGATGTGTTTGCATGTAATTACACATATATTCCAGGACTTGATCATGTATTTTCCACTCCCCACTTGGGATTTGTTGAGAAACATTGGGGTTACAAATAAGAAGTCAGAAAGACACACCCAAATCATTCTATTTAAATTGAAGATTATTTTGATAATATTATAATGAAAAATTTAATCATGTAATCCTAGTATTCAACAAGGATAGCCCACATAGATCCATAAATAATTAAAATGAAAAAGTATTTCCTGTATCAACATTAGATATCTATACTTGCACTATCCCAATGGTGATTTATCATTCATGATCACATAGCTAGTAATTGATGCAATTAATGTATACCAAGACCTATCCATCATGTTTGTATATTTGGGGTATAATTAAATACAAATAACCTAATAATATTAAGAATCCATGGCCTTTAGTGTTCCTCAAGGAGTATTTTTCTATTGGGTAATTCCAATTGGCTTGAAGAATGTTAGTGATACATATATATATTTCTTTCATCTCATTTTCGAACCATTTCTATGGATTTTTTTTCAATTATGTTTAAATGGCCATGTGGTTGAATGTTGGATATTTTTGGACCACCGAGATAATCCATAGGGAATCCTACATAAACATTTACCCTATATCTTGAATATAAACACATTGAAATGTGGTTTGGGGTCACACAAGGGAAATGTACTGTCTTTATCATATGAGATCTTGGTATTGATGTCGAACCAGAGAAGAAAAATGCTAGCCTCAATATTTAACCATCCCATATAGCAAACTATTTTTGAGAGATTTATATTAAAATATTTTCTTCATTCAGTGCTTTATATCCAACCTCACATGGACATGTATTTATGAAACTAAGTTGATGAAGTAGGGGGTCTAATATCAGTGGGACATATGCTGTTAGGATTTATTTTACATCCTCATAAAATATACCTTGATTCTCCTTGTGTTAATTCCTCCTCTTGAGAGGAAACCACTCATTCTTTAGAAAACCATCCTAGAGAGATCATTGGGTTTCCTAGTCTCAAAAAATGTTGTTACAACCATAGTATAACCATGATCATCCCGGAGACTCACTATTAAGATATAGATAAGAGCTTCCTGGAATTAATCATCGTAGTTATGAAACATATGCAATAAATTCAGCAGCACCAGGTCCATTTCATCTCTTATAAAAATACACACTAATATATCCTCAATCATCCTATGCCAACTAAACATTTTCAGAGTGGCTGGTCATCCTATAGTTGTTTTATATAAATTTCATGTATTATAAAGTGATGCAAGGAAATGATTTAGTATAATTACTTGACGATTATCCATTTGAAGAAGTAATGTCATTAAATAATAATTTTCAAGATGAATATATATTTTCTATTAAATACATCCCCTGTACATTGTAAATTTATTTCAATGATACATCCAGAATCCCAATAGGTTTGTGGATATAGGACCCCATTATAATCAATGACTATTTGAGAGTCATTCACATATCTCAAATAATGGAAGCCCTTATTAACTTCATCATTTTCTTATAAGGCTATAAAAATAATGAGGTAGAATATCATACCCTCATTGTACTCATAGAACTAGAATTTAAAATGAACATGGGCCACCTAGAGGTGAATGGAGATTCATAGTTCATAATAAAATAAATCAATGAGTATTATTTTTTTATAAAATAATACCAAATACCCATACTAGACTATATATATGGATGAATGGAATAATTCCCATTGGATCCAACACTGAATCACATCCCAAAACAAAACAAAATCCATGATGATCCATTGGAAAAGGTGGGCACAAATATATATGTTCTAGAACAAGATGAAAAAATCATCAAAATTAAATAACATCAAATTATCTTTCCTTTTTTATGTGAGAATGAAATACAGCAATGCAGTTATTCCCTTCCTAGAACTAGATGGTCCGACAACTGGTCGGATGATACCCATTAAAAAATAAATTCAAAATGTTGTAATCTCATCATATAGATAATTAAAATTAAAAATATAATCACTTTCATCCAACATTACACTTTATGATGTCCAAAATCAACAAAAAGTAAAAAATAAATTAATCTTTAATTGAGTTCCTATTAGATTTTTCGATAGATAAGAGGCTGCTTACATCATGAAAGAAGTACACAGAGGAGCATCTGGTTCTAACCAGTTAGGTTTTATGGTTTCAAATAAAATATAAAGGCTCAGATATTTATGTCTTTCAATGACTCATGATTTCACAAAATTATTAAATATGTTCCATTCTATATATGTTTATACAAGAATATTCCATAAACCCCTAGAAGATTATATATAAATCTAAATAGAAATGACCATTTTTATATTGGGAATATATGTTACAATTATGTATCCTAAAACTATGATTATTTAGTCAGAATATATCTTAATAACTACTTTGTTATTCTCCAAATGGGATGATGCATTACCCATCAAAGAATGAAGTATTAAAGCATCGATAGATTCATGGAATCCATTATCATTACCATATTTGTTTACCATGGAATAACAGTGAAAAAACACCAATATTAGTTTTTTTATTTATTGGGAGTATAATATCATGTCTATCTATTCATCCTGCTACCATGTGGTGGAAAACAGATTGATAGAGGCCTTAAATAAGCCCCTATCAAACATACTCCAAAATATGGTAAATAAGGATAAAATGTATTTTCCTGAAAATTTCGTTCATACCTTGTGGGGATACTAGACTACATATCATACCACCACACAAGAAACCACATATTTACTCTTATATAGAATAGATGTTTCCCCTCCCATTAAGTTCGAAGTTTCATATCTATACATTTCCATCTATGATCGTATATCCACAGATAACCAGTCCCACAAATGGTTGGATGAATTGGAATGACTCAACAAAAACTTTTTAGTACCTTGTATCACATGGAGTTCGATCTAAATTAGATAGCATGATATATTAACAACAAATTATCTCTTCGATCATTTATCTAATGAGAACTAGTAATGTTCGTTAGGCACTAGATGATACTAGTAAGGAAACCTCCAAATATTGAGGCAAATTGGAAAGGGCCTTATTCAATACATGAGGTCTTCTATAATGGAACATATTCCCAGATATCATGGTCTTATATATACGACCTTAAAAGGAACAATATATTGGCATAGTCAAATGACCCATAATAATAGGGAGTCAATGTCTAAACTATAATACTATAAACTAAATAGACAAATATCCTATTCATAAGATGTTCAACATTATGAAAATTCCCTTTTCCATGATTTGAAATAGTATGGATCACATCCTTGGTTCACGATGTAAAACAATGTAATATTTAGATATATGCTTGGGTGGATCATAATCTCCGGTTTTGGTATCCCACCACAACTTTATTCATGAAAACACGTGGCTTGATTCCTACTATCACATGATATATAATAACATTCATTCCACTAATCTAGGTTCTATCCACATCATAAAAAATCACCATCTCTTATCGAAATATATATATATATATAGGAAACCATAACTCATATTACCTCATCTTGGAACTGATCATGGAAACATAAAGATCCATTTCCTACATAAAAAAATATACACAAGAAACCACAAACCTTGTCCAATTTCGGTCTATATGCATCCATTGCGTTCGTATATATTCCTTTAACACATCATAATCCTTTTCATGGGAATCTCAAATCTACAAAATCATTCCTTTTCCATGAGTTGTAAGATTTCATATTCCAAAAGACACCATTTTCAGACTGGGTAGAAATAAGACCTAGTTAGGTTTACATTAGTTTCCCACAGAAAGATCCAGTCAAATAGAGGATTCAATTATTTTACTATGTTGTAACACTATCTAGTTGATTTTCACAAGTCTCCCACCAAAAGGGAATGTCAACCACATGTACATACATCCCTGAGAGGTATATCTTTTAAATATGAATACCTGATCAACAACATTCCATGAATATTTTTTATTGGTCTATGGTCATTACTTCTATTTTTTCCAATATCACCCCTCCTAATCCAAGAATCCCCAAGATTATGTTTTAAAATTTCCCTCATCATTGTCGACGTACATAGAATCATCCATTCCCAAAACAAACTATACATCACTCATCATTTCGATTAGAATATTTTGTCCTATCCATATGACATAAACTAGTAAGATAATTTCTTCCTAGTTACATGACATTAAAATGTAAGAAATCATCTTCAAGGCATGAAGTTAGAAAGTGCACATAGATCTTCTAAATATCATAAGATGACCTAGTAAACCTGCTTAAGAATCCTCGCATCCAAAATATTGGATTCTTATCATGGTATTTTCTCTAGAATTCTTGAAAATCGTGCATAATACTTCACTCTATTTTTTAGTCCCTTCCACATGAAACTAAAATACAAAGTTTATATCTTTATTATTTTTCACATAATCATATGAAATATTTATTTCTTGAATCCTACCATTAATGGTGACATGGTGTTTCTGGGACCCATGTATTGGTCTGAGCTACAATATTTCTTTTCATGTCACGCCACCTTTATCCTTAGCACATTACAAAAAAATGGTATAGCTGATGTCCTTAACAAATGAAAATATCAATTCATTTTTCCATAATAATGGTTGATGTGATTATCATTATAATGATCTATGTAGGAAAACCCAGGTCACATTTCCAGGTCCATCCACCCCAAAACATGAATTCCCTTATCCTTCATTCTTATCACATTTGTATGATAAAATAAACCCTTTCCACTCCTTGTTTCTCACACAGATCATAGATAACATATTCTTATAATTTTTGGTAATATATTCCACACATGAAAAAGGAATATCAATTAACATCAGGGATACTATAGTCCCTATATCACTCCCTTCAACAGAACACCAGATGTCCTCACCACATGACACCAAACGTCATGGTTTTCAAGAACTGCCTTGGTCTTATTATCACTATGATGAAATACATAGTGAGCCTCAAATCCTATATCTCGTTCCAGCCATAAGAATTTTAATTTACACACTCTTCTATGTATGTTACATATCATTATAAGTGTATCCAATAAGGGTTCTCACCCCCTCTGTGAGAATGTATTAAACAAAAGTACATGTTATCCACACAAGAATTCAAAATTTATAGGGAATTATTTCTAGAAAATCTTGTGTATTTCTTCCCACTATTGTGAGATATTTAGAAATGACTATGTAATATTCTCTAGTGTAACCTTATTATAAAAAAAATCTAATTTTCATGTATATGGATTGGATTTACGCAGGGAATTCATTTCTTCCAATTCTGGATAATTTGGAGATGAAATGATCCTCCAATATTCAAGAAAATCCCTCCCTAAAACCAAACACTATGTCTTGGGAAATCTTAATTCTCATAATCTTTCCCTAGAAAACAGTAATAGACTATAAGATTCCTTATGAAACATTTGTTTGACTATGAAGTAATATTCCCAAGTTGGATTTAAATAAGTCACACACCAATAGGGAATGTTAGCTTGAGGATTCCGATGTTTTACTACACGATAATACACATTAGTTATATTTTTATATGTTCCCACTAAAAGGGTAAGACAATAATATGTACATTCATCACTAATAGAGACAAATTCTATCTCTATAAGCCCTAATGATGTTTTCATCCCACATAACTACTCTGAACAAAAATTCCCTAAATTCTAGCATAAAACACTCCCCCATCATACATAAAAATGATGAAACAAAAATGGACAGATTACAATGAAATGGGTGTAACATTAATCATTCATTTAAATATAAAAGGATATAAACTAGAACCACAACAACCATGTCATAGTACTTTCATATGTGTGGTCTATGTCATTGTATCTTAACAGTACTCTATATGATACTACAATAAACAACCCATTATGTTCCTAAGAAATATATATATCTAAAAACTACACACCACTAATAATTTAATCTCATATTCTTGAAGAAACATTTATCGTACATTGTAGTTACACACCCTAGATGTATTTTCATAATCCAAACTCCAAAAATGGTATTTCATCTTGAGGAAGTCATTTTATGAAAATGTAGTAACATTTCCCAATTCTATTTGGATAATTCACCCACTAAATGGTCAAGTAGACCTGGGGAACATTAATATATAGGAAATACCTCTTCTATCTTTTTATGCCCCAATGATAACATTTTGATGTAAATCAATTCAAGAATATGGTTTTTGGACTTTGATTTTATATTTATCTCAAATAATATATTAGAGCCTGAAATCATAAAATCAAGACTCAAAATCACCCTTTGGGTATATGAATAATTTTAGGACATTCGAGGCTAGTGATCCCTACTTGGGTCATCATTTAGAAACTTATGGTCCAATCCATTTGACCAAACACAGCAGTCACTTTATTCTAGATTGTAATACACTAAACTACCCACAAATGAAATGTTATACTCACCAGGCTGAAAAACCAAAAATGAAATCCTTGATATAAGTTGAATTTCATCTTTCTAGATCTTCACTTCATGTGGTTTCGTTAAATAAATTTAATTATGAAAATAATCCGGCATAAAACTATTTAGGCTGAAAACCTGTGAAGGTCGGCCTGAGAAAAATTCATATCTCACCCGCCATGTCATTTTTGACATGAATCAAAAAATAGTTTCATGAAAAAAAAGAATAAAAGTTCATAGGGATTGTCATATGCCCCTAGAAATAGTTGAACTATGATCTTTATATAAAAAAACAATGGAAAATATTATATCGTTTTCAGCATGTTCACCGAATTTCTAACACATTGGCATGATGAAATTCAATCAAATGAATCATTTTCAATGTTATGACTATGATGAGGGTATAAACACATCAATAAATAATAGATTAAAAAAATATTCTATTTTCATTCATGTTCTATGTTGCAGAGGAACTTCTATGTGTTCATTTATCTCTACCTAATTTTACTTATGTTCCCCAAGACAGGCCTTGATATGTAAAACTTTGGATCAATAATTATCCATATATTAGAAATACATAACTATATGGTTTAAAATAACCTCTCCAAAAAGTCAACGATTCTCTTTGTCCACCACTATGGAATTCTAGTCTTGTACCAAGATCCACTGCACGGAATGGTGGATTTGGAAAATATCTTCCTGTGTAGATTTTAGGTCTTCTTAAAAGAGTACCATTGGAAATTATTTCTCATATAGATAGTGTTGATGGTACTATAAATTTATATCATAAATCATTCTCTCATAGGATACAACAACACTAAGATCATCAAACTGGCCCAATAGACACGACCCTACTTACTGTGATCATCACTCCTATTCTTGTTTTTGGATGATTGAATTCATGGTGTGGTGGATCATACAGTCATAAAACACTCCCCACCTAAAATGTGGAAAAAATGTCGAGAACCCAGTGATGTTATGATGGTAGATCCTTAAGTTGAATCAAAAATTTTTTCATCTAGATGTCATCTGAGAAAATTTTATATGATGTGTGAAATGAATCATGTTCCTCCACATCTAAATAAGAGATTATTTCATAGGGGTTATGTATTTAGGGATTAACAATATCAAGGAGTCACACTATTATGATCCCTCAAAAATAATATCATCTTCACATACAACTATTAGATTAATTAGAACATAATCCCACAGTTGAGGCTTGCCTAAAGATGTTAATGGAAATAGATAATGAATGGAACCCCTTATTAACATTGGTTGTTAAACTAGAAAAAATGGTAGTGAAATAACTATAACAGTTTACAACACTCACAAAATGGTGGACTAAAATTTGGAATTAATTCTTCTATGAAAACCTTGATTTCAATGTTATGATAATGGACCACTTTAAAAAGAACATCATCAAGATTTGTTTTCCTGAAATTTGTATAGATGATCCTTGGGGATCCCCAGCTTCTGGAACCTCACCTATTACTTCCTCAATAATGGGAGGAATATGGAAATTGAGGCCTTGATCACAAATTTAATTAGTAATCTTCTCTATAAAAAACTTATAAAACCGTAAAATTGGTGTGAGAAATTGAATTAAATGATACCAGAATAATTTAAAATAATAATAATGAGAAAACTCATCCTGATCTAATTCCATATTACTATCCCCAAAATCTTCAAGGGAGCATGATATATTAATATGAAGATTTAGTGTTCCCTTAATTAATTATTCATGTTTTCAAGTCCCATATAATCCTCATGAGAAAGGGTGTCTATGATGCTGGGATAATCACCCAAATTAACCCCACCATAAAATATATTCACCATTATTTCACCAGACATGAATGAATCGATCCTTGTAAGATCATAATCAACACTGCCACCTTTATTGGACAATCTAAGATCCATGTCTACCCCTTATAGAGTGGTGATAGAAATAACATTGGTGATCATAGTTTCCTCTAATATTTGAAAAATATATGAAATATCATGAGGAACAAATTTCAGTAATTAGAAAATGATCCCTTATGATGAGTATTTCACATTATGAGGAGCATAATCCATGTCCTTGGAAACTGGAGTAGATGTGAACTTTGACATTGATACATGTCCATTAAAGTTAACAAACATACCAAAAGGATCCAATTCCTTGTTCATTCTAGAATCCTTAGTTCTCGGGGGGCGGGGGATCACTAAACCCCATGATATAGGAGATATATGGGGATCCTACTACCCCTGGCCATTGATTAAGAACATATTATAAAAAAATAAAGAATAAATATTATCAATAATACTTACCTTGGGTAATTATGTGCTTGGAAATGTGCTTGACTCCCTATTATTACTTCAATTTTGATGGAGGAAGTATGGGACCTAAATTCTCAATTACAAGTATTAGATATAGTAGTTAGTAAGAATCCCTCACAATATCTTCTTGAATAATCATATAGCATGTGGATATCTCAATCAACCCATGAGATGATTAATCGTTCCCCATAAGGGATTTGTCAGGCCATATTCCAGTAAACATATTATGTAAATTTCTTTATCTACCTTTAAAATATTAGGTTCACTATTTTCTTGGTGACAATATTTTTCTAAAAATATATAATAAAAAGATGAATGAGGGAAGAAACTGGGAAGGAAAACATACATCTAAAGGATCAATGAATGCTTCCCATTCATCATCAGGTGTTTCATAAACCCCTTCAATATCCCACCCTTTAGGCATGTCCTTAACCTTGTTTTTGGCCATGGTGTGATCCCCAGTGGCTTAAATGGAAGTCTATTGCTCTGGGATAAATATTCCAATCATGATAGCTTCAACAACAACAAAGAAGAGGTCGGGTGGGATCATACATCTCTAATCTATGGAATCCACAACTCAAAATGAAGGAGTATCCATAGTTAATTGAAAAAATAGGTCCCACTTTTCCATATTTTAACTTCCTATAGCTACAAAAAATCTTAGGTTATTCCTGCATGATGTGAAGTAAACCTTAGACTCTTTGATATCACGAGCTTCCTATCTCTCTCCATTACAGTCCATTGATTGGAAACTATAGCCCAAATTTCATCATGATGACGGAGACTAGACATTATACGCCCAATACCAACTTTATAATCCCTTTTTTCCCTGAATGGTGGGATAATGTGAGCATTAGGCAATTTTGGAAAGCTTGAGGCCTCATTACGATCACTTTGTGGCATGGATAAAACCTTTTTATCACACTTTCCCCATATTATGGAAATTATTACCATAACTCAGGGAACATAGTTCATCAACACCCTTGGGGATATGATGATATCTCAGACACAACATATTAGTAAGTCAACCTAGTGGGTGTAATCAATGGATCTATATTGATTATTGCTCGATCCAACTCCACATATATGAAAATAAACATTTTTCATTCCACTATTGGGTGACTCTTTAATTAAATGTGCAATGGAGGAGATATATATGTTTTTAGGAGATAGTATAATTGGCATGAAAATATATGGATCATAGGCCTCACATATTAAATTTAAATTTATTTGGGGTTCTTTCACACCATCTTTGAAATCAATCATGTTTGAACTTAGTTAATCACTCTAAATTCCCTTATTAGTGAACATCCTAGTGGGATGATCCCTATAGGGATTGAAATTTAACATCCTACACATTATAAATATCTTTAAGACTTCGATATGATTTGGGGATATTGGTGAGACGCTATAAAACCCTTGTAAAAAAGGATGAAACTAGCCCGTAATAACATTAATTCCACTAAACACAGAATTTGGTGAATCTTAGGCTACAACCCACCCTGATAGTACCTGTAATGGCCCTAATATTATAAAAAGTGAATTATTTTTGTGAAAATATAGCAATAACCGGTTGGTATTTTTCAGGATAGGGCCCGAAAACCATATGTGTCTTCCCTATTCCATCATGGTTGTTATAAAAAATGTATACATCCTCAAACACATTTGAGTTACAGACTGACATAATATAGATTTGTAAACACATTAGAAATAATCCTACATGATGTGTCATAGTGGGAGCATCATTTTTGATGTCGTTCCCCAATGATTATACAACTTTGCTCCAATGTGGGCCTGAATTTTATAAGAATTAACCACTTCTCCATCATGAGACATCATGTGGTCATTTTTTTTGGGACCCTCCCCCTTTGTCTCTAGAAATATCTCATCCATGGATCAGATTCTATATCACCATTTAGGTTAGTTTCTTCTTTCTTCATATACTAAGATATCTCCAAAAGATCACTGGCCTTAACAAGAATATTTTCTTCATACTCCCATGTGGATTTTGGTGGGAATAATTAATCGTACATATATCTAAGAAAGGGAGATTTTGAGGTCATGTCGATATCCAATAGACTGGTTCCAACATCTAGGCGCATCTTATGGAATGAATTATTCTATGGGATGAATTTTATTTATAGTTTAGTAATTATAACTATATTCTTTTATACATATGTCTATCCCTCCCAGATTTCCTCATAAATTTTTATCACCTTTAGCTCAATTGCAAAATCAGTACAGGTCTCGTTCACCCATAATGCCCATATGCACTCCAGTCTAACACAACCTCCATGTTGGAGGACCCAGTATTCCTTCCTTCCCTTTGATTGAGCAGTCATGGAATCATGAAATATAGATGAGTATAAAAGAAGATCTATCTTGGGAGGTATGATATTTTATATAAGGGATATAGATACGATGATGCCTGACACAAACCATGTATGATTTTCCTACATTAATGTATGAACCCTATGACGAGATTATGTTGGTGGGAAAAATTATAAAATCATAGAACCAAGAATGCATTATATAATTTATCAAAATTAGAATGAAATTCTCTATGTACATATATAAGAATATAGTTACATTTTGTATAAAAATGGTGGTGTAGCTTCATGTGTTTTCTTTGTCCCAGAGTGTACTTTCAGATGAAACATAGTAATCAAGACCAATGGCATCAATCATATATTTAATACAATTTCTAGATTTTTCATTAGAAAAATTAGCCTTCTAAGAATTCATTGGGATTCTATAAATAATTACCAATATTTTGATGGATGTTTTTTAATAAAGTATGAAATTTAGAAAATACATAGACTCACGCAAGTAAGTCACTCAAAGGACCTCATGTAGGTCCCCATCCCATATGACCTCTAATATGTCTATCATCCAGGTGACCATACATTGGTATTCTTCCTTGGTGTTTGAATCATGTTTTTAAGTGCATACATACTCTATGTAAAGGGAGATTCAGCAAGCGAATCCTATATGAACAGTCTATATGAGAGACTAGAATGAGTGTACATGTAACAAAAATGTGGGAAGGGGAACCTTTAAGGTCGTCATCACTATTAGTAGATGTGGTCGAATCATATTCATGTGCTTCATGAAAAAAACGGAGTTTGGATGACCTACACGATCATTATGACCGTTTGATCCCTCTACATCAGGATCATAATCTCTTCCTCTTACCAGATCAAATAATGAGGTGTGTATTTTGTTGATACTCTGTTTTAACATGTGGATGAGTGTATCTAAATTTTAAATACCTTAAGAAGAAAAGAACTGATGGATTTGAAAAACCACACACTCACCTATTCCATATCACACATGCCTACAAAATAACATCATTGCACTAGTCCTGTCAGTACACCCAATGACACTACGTAATCCCAGAAGGCTTGCCTTGTATCCCCACATGACCCATATTTGTGACTCACCTTTAAAAAACACATATGAAACCAACTTTAAAGAAGAAAATATTTTCCCTATGGTCCCGTGTTTTCATATAAAGAGAACCATGGGGATCCTCATTTAGGATGATGAAACAACCTAGAGATGTATCGAATGTTCTCTCCAAAGTCCTTCGTCCAGGACATAAAAACCATTTTGGAATATCTCCAAAGATTATTATAACAGGGAATCAACTAGGGATATTGGGATCAATCTCTCCTCATTTTTTGGAGTCTAAAATAGATGTTTTCGGAACCACTTCCCCATAATCAAGAGATACTAGCGTGAAGGTACCCTCATAAACCTAAGACCTCCATGAGAACCATTAAGGGATACATAGGAAAGCACTTGGATCCTAATTAAATGCCTCAACCAAGTGTTTTTAACCATGTTTTAAATCATCTAGAATTCAACTTTGGCTCTCACTTACCTTACCCAATGTCATTCATATATGATCCATGAATGCCTTATATTGTTCGATGAAATTATGATCTTCACGGACCATACCCCACACTAAACCCCTTTGTCTCACATTTTATTCACCTATGAGAACCTACTTTTGTCCATATTTCATGACAGTAATTTTGGGTAACCTCATTCCATAGGACTCCCATATGATGGTGGAAGTGCCAAATCTTCTATTAAATCTTATAGAATTGTGTAACCATGGTTACACACACACACCAGGGTGTCTCCCGTTCATTTATGAATTACTTCAATCATAGGTGTATGCACTTAGACTATCGAATGTATAGGGTCCTTGGGGTGAATTTGGGTATCCATCCTTTCAGTAATGAGGACCCCAATCCTGGGGCAATGTCAAGGACCCCCACCATTCTTAGAAACGAGGGCTATGAACTTCTATTTTTTATGTTTTCTATGAAATTAGGTACATATTGTTCCAGAAAACGAGGTATAACATCACAATTTCTTTTTCATTTATGGGTTAGTGGATTATTTTCCCCTATTATCAATAAATATTGTATGGAATCCCTTCAGGATTAATCCCCCATTCTCTCTAATTAGTCTTACCTAGACAGGTGGAAAATGTAACTATCCTGCTTTTAAACACTAGACATGAGATAGGAACATCAAATCCTTTTCTTCTTATACTACATCCCCAATATCTATCACTATTGGATGGTTTTTCTGATCTTAAACTTCATATTTTGTTTTATCAAATTTGATACTGACTCATGTGGGAATACAGGTTATCACTAATCATGAAAACCTTAAGGTCAAATCCTTGTCTCATTTGGGAACCTTTTTTCGGATCATCTTATTCCCATCCTTCATATGGACACCATAAGAATGGGACATGAAATCCATGTATCCAACCATAATGGAATCCTCATATATTGTGTATTCCCATAAATAACTCCTTAATTTTTAAAGGTTCCATATTAATAATGAATCATGTCAAATTTCATCCTCCGAGGTGTTGGCCCCAACCAAACCTCTAAATCGGCATGTGTCAAGACATTCTTCATTGAACCACTCAAAGGGGCATATTATTCGATATAATCCCCAACATTTCTATAACCTTAGTAATGATCCATAACCCACATGAGAACGATTCATGAGGCATCTATATGCACATATCCTCATAGACAAACTACATGGTCTTTGATTCACAAAAAAATGGGATTCAAAGGAAGACTCTCATTGGTCCTTACCCAACACCCCAAATTCAAACTAATTTCTTGTGGGAGACATTCCAAGTGGGATCACATATAAATTTGGAGACCAAATCTTTTCATGGTTTCATAGGCTTCCTTGACGTAAGTCTCAACCCAAACATTGAATAGGGACCTTTTTAATGGACGACCTTGATGCATGGTGTTAACACCATAGATTGGTTGTGTCCATGACCATAAAAGGTTTGATGTCTCCCCTTATGCATTAGTAAACTACATTGGTTCTAATTCCATTCATAAGGATATGTATAAATCCCATCTTATGGGACTACTCCCAAAATAAAAATAACTAATGTCCCCTTGGATAATGATAAATTCCATAACTCTCCATTCTGTTTCTTGAAACCAATATCATAACAAAAAATGACAAAAGAATATCTAATCCATTCATAAAGGGAACCATTGGTAGATATCCTATAATACATACAGATATCCCCATTAATGAATATCCTCAAACACATATTGATTATTCTCAATTCTATTCATACAAATAACTTATTTTTTACCAAAGGATTACTCATCTCATACTTTGAAATGAATAAAGGAATCCTGAACATGTCTGAAATAAATATTAGTGATTCGGAGTCTGAAATAAATCCTCCCAAAACATTGTGATGATCTTGACCTACCATATTATTGATCAATGAGATTTCCTAAGAATCCTTGGATGCATCTTCCATTGGCCACATGCCTTTGGACGTTTGGTTCATGAAATATTGTGAATAAGTGAACTGTGAGGTGTTCCATGCTCCATGAAAAAATCTAGTTGTAGGCTGTTTGAAAATAGTGAACATGGAATAAATTATTGTGTGACCATTCGAACCCCCACAATGAAATGGTCATACAAAAAAATCAAACACTTTCATCGGAAACAATCATATAATTTCATCATCAGAATGTTATGAATTAAAAATCCCAGTAAAAATATAGATTGTAACATAAAACAATTACATCATGTATAAATTACATCATAAGAGATATAAAGTAATGAATAATATTTTAAAATTTATAATAATTATATACAATAACTACATTGACACTTATAACATCATATATTATATAATTATACAATTTTAACATATATTTATTTATAATTATTAAATAAAATCATCTTTCTAAATATTACTTATTTTTTCATAATAGTTACATTTCGGGAGGTCTATCCCCCTTACTTATATCATTTTTCTGTACTCTCCCTAATTTTAATATTGATATAAATATATTATATTTATATTTTTAATCTTCCATAAAATGTCGATATAGAAGAATTAATTACACCATTTATGAAGATAGTCGTTCGTACATACGTAGCAACACTATTATTGTTTAAAAAAGGAATGATAGATAGATAAATAAAATTTTATCATTCAAACATCATTAATACTTAATATATATATAAAATATTTATTATATAAACTATTATAAACCTAACTGAAATAAGGATATGGAAAATGAATATTATTTCTATCCATAAGTGATAGGTCACACATATGCAGGAGAGGTAATTTCATTTCCATTTTATTGATTTGAGGTAGAAAATTATTTTTAAATCCTAATAATAAAATATAATTATATTTATTAAATTTATTCAGAATTTATTAATTGATAAAGAAGCTTTAGAGAGCGTCAAAAAATAAATTAAATTGACAGTATGAGTTTATATGTGAATCCCTTTTGTTGTGATACCTCATTTGGATTCAAATGTAATCCTTTAAAAGAATGCTATTATGATATAAAAAAGGAATCCTAGGATTTGTTATAAAATTTTAAGATGGTATTATTGTACTGATTGGAAGAAATGGAAGGCCAAAATGGTAATAATGGAGAAGAGTCTATCTCCTTTTATAAGTGAGGGGAGGGTAAACCTTGGAATTAAGTAATATAATAGGATAAATTAATTATCATGTTAAAGAGAACCTAAATTGATATATTTATAATATATTATTAATACTATTATAAATAAATAAATACAATAATTTTTTACAATTTTAAGAGATCATTCCATCATAATCTCTTAGTTAACCCCCCCCCCCAATGAACACATTTGAAAATTAGTGGGATATTAATGTTCATTACAATAAAACTAAATGTGGCCAATTAGTTGACAATTAATGATATTATAAAGAATAACACATTTAGGTGTACATATATAAGATTATTATTATTTTTAATGCATTTAATAATATATTGATTTAAATAAGATACAAATAAATTCATTTTAAGAACTTCCAAAATAGTTTGAATTAAATGATAAAAATATAAAAATGTAATTATAATAAAAACATTTAAAAAATAAATAATATTTTATTTTTATCTAGATAAGTATTTGAACACTCTATTCCATCTAAAATCTAATAAATTTAATATTTTCTAAATTAATATATTTTTTATTTTCTGTAAACAAGGTATATATCTATATTTAATAATTATTTAAGATAATTATTAGATAAATAATAATTAAAATGAAATTTCCATGATTAATGCTAATAATTATTATTTAAATAGCCCTTTAAAATTGAACAAAAACCTCATTTTATACACATGATAGATTATTGGAGAAATTAAAACAAAGGGAGTGGCATTAGTGTTTATTGTTTACATAAAGTAACATTAAGGTCATTATCAAAAGGAAGTGTAAATAAACTTCCAAACCATTTAAAATAATATTATTAATGTTAAAAGGAAAATATGTAATGGAATAATGTCTTGTTTTTATATTTATACTACTATGAATATTACCATCGGTTTAACCATATTTTACTCATTTTATAATTAATGAGGAGAAAAATATTCATAATGATTACTATTCATAATAACAAAAAATAAAAGGAAATTACTGATAAAAAATAAACCTAGAAACATCATACATGTTATCAATTTTTCTTGAATACATTTCACTAAGTGGTCGAGATCCGTTTTAATATAATCGACCAAATCCCAAAAAAAACACATTTTTTGGAAAATTTATTTTTAAGAATAAAACTTTATTTGTTCTTACCTAACATTTAATAAAACCAATTAAATGAATTGTAATTTTTTTTACTGAATATTGAATATATAAATTTCATTAAAAAAATTAATTACTATTGTAATTTCCCAAACCTAGAGCCGCTGAAATGGTTCTCAAAGTCAGTCAGTCACATGGCCTTATGTGTGCATCTCTGTACGGTAGAGGATACTAACTACCAGCATGTTTCCAATGATTCTATGGTGGGGATACAATATCCTCATGATCATAGTTTCATATATAAATAAAAAATTAAATCTTTCATCAATGGGAGTATATCAATAACTTTGTAGTGGAATATTAATAAAATAATAAATCAAATAACTACCATGCCTGAACACATGATTCTATAATGTATGAGAAATTAAATATATAAGGTGATATAATAAATGATAGAAAAGAAATAAAAACATCAAAGGGTATCTCCATGATCATCCTTATTTCTTTTTTCTTCCTATGCTAGAAATCTCCCCAGTATCCAATAATAGCACAAGAATAATACATGGACCTGAACCTGCAACCATGAAGTCCATTTGGGTACCTCGGTGCAATAGAGGCCCAAATGGATCTTGAGCTACACTTAGCAGGCCCCCACCAACACTGTCTAATTTTATCATTTTTTATAAATAATATTGTAGTGTATAGTTATAATAATAAAGGCCTAAGTAAATAAATTTAAATAATGCGGACTGAGGTTCCTAAATGGGCACACAATTCATAATTTAGCCTTCAACCTAAACCAGAATACCTCTAAGTATGTTTCACCATAAAGGATTATGTATATATAAATACATTAACTACCCCGGGCTCAGGCCATAACTCATGAATCAATGCATAGTCACTATTATCTCATTAAGTGATAAGGGACATCATGCACAGTGCTCCCCGAAGAATAATAATAAGGGATTCCATTCCAAGGAATTCCATTCCCATGAATCATACTACAATGGATTCAATTATTTGGGACAACTTTACAGAGATTCATAAATATACTGGGATTCCATACCCGAATATCATAATCAACTATGGAGGCCATGAATAAATATCATAAATCAATAGGGAAATCATATATAAGTATCATAAATCAATAAGGACACCATGGCCAAATACTACAATCACTTAGGTACGTCATACCCGAGTGTCACATTTCAATAGGATACACAATTAACCTGTATGATAGATAAAAATATAAAATTGGCATGAATAATTAATAATAAATCTTGGTTCATGATATATATATATCTCTATGCCACCACCACTTTATAATGTGATATTGATCAATAATTTTTGCCATTAAGGGACATCAGACTAGTGTAGATCATTACATAAAAATTCTTTTATTTTCCAACTAATCATTTCTATGGTCAAAGACTAACCATGTATCTCATATATTTCAATATTTATTTTAAATAGGTTTATATAAGTACACACAACCATTTTCAATTTATGACAATGAAATTAGTATTTATTAATAAATTATCATTCTAGGGGAATTACAATAATGGAAAATAAGGGAAATTAATAGGATGCTCCCAATAGTTTGACCATGTGGTGGTCACCAACCTCTAATAATATGAATGGGTCTATTTAAATGTTTATGTCCCATTTTAGAATGTTAATTTCAGTTACTACACATTTAAGAAACCACACAAGGATAATTAGATATGCAGCACAATGGGGTAATTTATAAATAATGATACACTAAGGGAGAATACCATAGACCAACTACCTTAGTATAGGATGTTCTTCCCATCCAATAAAAACATATTATTAAAGAAAACTCAATAGATATAATATACATAGTCAAACTCCTTGGAAATATGGTGAATAATCTTTCATGAATATAGCATCAAATACGAAAAATGAAGTAGAGAAAGGAAGGAGGAGGAATCGTAGAATCACATTGGGCCTTCCAAAAAAATGGAGAGTGATTCTACGTCAGGACAAGGGGGGTCTTCCCATGTATAGGAGGATTGGCAGAGGAGATCAAACAGACACCTTCTATGCATGACTGATCATGATAATGGAGGGATAGAGATTAAAATAAATCAGGAGAAAAGGTTAATTTTACCCCATTAAATCAGTTTCTTGGTTTTGATGCATGGTTAGATAATACATTCACCAACAGCTTTCTAGAACTATTTAAATGGATACCCCCTCGAATGGATATGTCACAGTTTTAGAAACCAAGCATATCTAGTGTGTTCTTCCTCTGCAACATGTGTGGAATTATTGGCATAGTGGTGGCCTCCTATTGCATGATTAAACAAAACCATGTGACACCGCCAACTCTAGTGGACTATAATAAATGGTTTATCTTTCAGGGAATATATTTTTAATAGGTCATGTCCCTATATGAAATAGGTTTCATGCTTATGCCACATGTTTATCACAAATCATGCGCCAACCATGAACACTTCTCTACTTATCCCAAAATGGATTTTGTGTGGCCCAAAACTAATCAAAATAGTTGAAAAACAACCTTAGAAATGAAGACGATGAGAAATTATAGTTTTAATTATTACCAAGATATGATTTAAATTATATTGTTGATATTAGAAAATAGATATCCCACCAAATATGAATTTCATGTTATTTTGGGAAATTACCAAATTTAAAAAACACGTGATGTTAGAACCTCCCATAGTTAAAAATTATCCCCATCGAGAAGTCTTGGGTATGATATGTAACATCAATCATCCTATCTGTGTTGTGAAACAATATTATAATGGTTTAATAACATTTTAAATGACCAACATGCCATCTAGAATCACTTTTAATCATACTATACATAAGATGTCAAAACTCGATCCAACAACCATATTCATAAAAAATCAAGATGTAGTTTACCCAAGCTCGTCTAACCCTTAAAATTTTCATTTAATCCCCTCTTTAATAAATCAATACGTGGTATTACACACTATTGATTCTACCTTGAATGTCCAATTCAATATCATGATATATTCACTATCATATTTTCTGATGTAATCTTGCTCAATTCACTCTAATGACTATCCTGGAATGATTATTAACTAGTAATATATTCTATTTACTATCAAAAAATTATTATAGCCACAATAAATGATCCATGTAATTAATGAGTAAGATTTTAATACCATTAACTCATCCCAATGACATTCCAAAAGCCTCTCCTCCCGGAATGTTTTCAACAATAAAAGAGGAATTTATTTCATGATACCATAAGATGACAATCCCAAAAACACTTGTATTTAGTAGACAATATATCTAAAATATGATAAAAAATCCTTTTATCCATGGCACTAATGTGTTCATTGAGAATTATCACAAAAACCCATAACAATATCATGATTAAATTTCAATCACAAACATTCATTTTTGTTTGTGTTCCATAGCACGAATGTTGGTTCATTCCCGATCCAGCACCCTTGAATTGGAACACTCTAATTAAAACCAACTGATCATGCATGAATGTATTGGGTAATATCAAAATAAAATAATATATTGTAAAGATATCATATAAATTATTCCAAATGTAGGAGGCAACATGGGAGATGTCTGTACATAGCCTAAAATTACATGTATCATGAACCCTGACTCAGCTCAATAGAAGTATTTTGTTCCTTGATCGAGTAAAAGAATCAATTGGTGTCAATGTTTCCATCCAAGGACATTATAAACGGTAATCCGAATATTAATCAGGGTTTTACATTCACCTATGTTAACATATTCTACTAGTTTCATGACCCCCTCCCACCAAATATTCCTCAATGAAGGGAGGGAGATAATGAAACATGAGTACTTCCTCCAATAGGCCTAGGGTTGGCCACTAGCACCAAGTGTATAAACTTACCCTAATATGGGAGGCATTTCACTATATAGGATAACAAGAAAAGTATATTGGATGTATCAAACGCATTAAACTCAATAAAATATATCTATAAAAACAAAAAACCATCCCATAATTAATGTGTAAATAATAGTCATACAAATAAACGTCTCCTATGTAAATACCCAAAAAAAACTAGAGTATAAATACAGAAAATGTCAAAGGGTGTAGCTAGTAAGTCCCAACACAGTCCTTATAATCTATATAGAAACAAAAAAATAGATTTTATATCCGTATGGAGAGCATAAATTTAAACGTATTAGGGAAAAATAAGTCTTTTGTGAACATGTGGAATGAGCATGATAATTCATCTTTGAGATAATAATAGAACCAACCCTCACCTAACAGGAAGACTAAAAAAACCCCAAACTCACCAAGGCTCACTCACCAAAAAATAAATCCATGTAATAAAATATATTATAAACCACATCTATGATAGGGTACCCCACACCACTTTCCCAATGATTAGCCACTCTCACACCCCAATGACAAACCTCTTGGAACTCCCAACTCTTCTGAATACATCACATCACATCCCTCCTAAAGACACCTAAGAAACACCTCACTACACATATCACATGCACACACCTAGTCCACACATAATAACATCTCACATCACAACCCTACTGTATACACCTGGTCCACAAATCACATCTCATCCAAAAGACACCCAGGACAACACATCAGAACTCATCCCAAATAAACCTCAAACAACACATCAAAACTCTTCCTAAAGAAAAATGGTACAACACTTCATAACACATTTTGTAGACACAAGAGACCGCACACCATAACTCACATGAAGACACCTTGGCCATTATCGCCCTGAAGAAGGAGCAAGGAAGAGCGGGTGACTAGCCATCCAACCACCAACTGGGATGTTGGGAAAGACAACAATGAAAGACTATAAAGGTGTCATCATATAATGAGAAATGTGGTTGGGGTGCATATGGAAATAACGTACAAAATACAATGCATACATACATATATATAAATATAAAAAACCCCACATACATGATTATGAGAAGATCACAAACCAACTCACATGGTTACCCACATTAGCTACCAAGACTAAATGCAAAATCCCATACCAGTAAAAACTAGAACACAGTTCTTTTTCAGTCCATAGTTTTTATTAGACCATTTTCTAGATTCTCCATTAACAAGTGATTCCACTAAAACATGAACATATATTTATATTACAAGATCAATGTTATAAACATCCTTACCAACCATACACCTAAAACAAAATAATAGAAAACAAGAAGTACATTAAAATAACCCAACAACCACATCCACCACCCCCATTCATCACAACCCCACTATATGAAAATATAATGACCACTACGCCCACACACATCATATACCATAAAACAAAAAACATATCTTCATATTTCAAAAAGGATATCTTATTCAATTCTACATTTTTAATTAACTGTATTATCAAACAGATCATTAGATATTATAGAATTTAATTCAATAACTATATATATTTTGTTTCATGGATATTTATAATGATAATAAAACAATAAAAAAATTATAGGATTTGAGAGGAAGTTTCTATAAAAAATCAATCCAACAAAATAAATTATATTCATCATTGAATTATTCCCATAAAAACATAATAACCAATCAAATAAAAAATCAGGAAAACCCAAAAGATAATATGTCATATTACCCAATTTGTTTCTATTTAATTTAAAACAATTAATTTTATTTCTTGGTTCATAATCCATCACCTACATAAGGAATAAAATTATGAACACATCCCATATCATAAACATAAAAATATATGGGGGAAGATTCAACCTGGAAGGAAGAATCCCTTTCCCCAAACATACTAAACCAAAATAAGGGCACACATACTTAAAGGAACTTCTTTGGGGGAGGGGTTCAAAACAACTATAGCAAGAAACTCTAAAATGCCATGGAAAAAGGACTTCAAATGTTTCATATAAAGAGGAAGAAAAAGGAAAATTAAAATGAAGATCAAGAAAAAAAAATATTTGATCTAAAACAAAGGGGATGTGAAATGGTAAAGTTGACCATTAAAGGTGGAAGTCATAAAAACCTGTTAGTTTGTGAATATAAATGTCTCTAGAATTTTTATAAGTTAATGTTATGATTAATCTCCATTAAAATGACTTTAAAACCCCTTAATCTAGGCATTACACCCATTTTCATTATAAAATAAATTAAAATAGAATATGAATAATGTTTTTAAAAAACTAGAAATTTTTTTAGAATGGAAGAATTTTTAAAGGACTAACCACTAAACCTGATTCACCACGAGGATGATTCACCAATAGAATGAATCATCGCTACGATGAGTTAACTACATGATAATTTGTATCCAGGATGACCCACCTCCAAGATGAGTCAAAACTAAACTGATTTATCATCGGGATGTGGTACCATTGAAAAACATAAAATTTACAAAACAATTGGAATGGAACAACATCAGAATGAATCACCATTGGATAAATGGAAATTTGGATAACTGGTTATATCCCACTCCATGGAATAAATCATCATTGAAATTTTAAAAATATAGAGAATTTTTGGAATGAATCACCTTTGGAATGACTCATAATTGGAATACTAGAAATTTGTAAAGATGATAGAATTCCATGCTGTTGGAATGACTAACGCTTGGAAAAATGGAAATTTAGAAATAATTTAGAATGAAAACCCGCTGGAATGAACCAAAAATGGAAAATTGGAAGTTTGGAAAACTATTAGAATTAAACACTATTGGAATGGGGATCATCTCCCAAAACACCATAGATTTTCCCTGAACACCTAAATTATTTGATTTCATGTAATGTAATAGTTTATATGGTTTCGCTTGCTAAATCGAAAACCTCTTAAACTAATATCACCCTTTATAATTAAAAAATAGCCCATAAAGAAGGATGAAAAGGGTCCAAACAACCCTCCCCTAGATATCTATCAAGGATCTCATTACAAATGAGACGCTACCATCTACCAAACCATCTATCCCAAAACACACAAAAAATGAACATATTTTATATCCCCAAATATAAAAATATGAAAATTCTGTCATCCATGTCATAAAATTATCAACTATGGGTGGAACTGAATCTCTTGCATGAGTTTAATGACAATGTATTAAAATGATTTTTGATTAAAAGTCATGTCATCTCTTTTTACCAGGTCTGAACATTATCACACATCACATTTACGGGAAAAAATATATCTCTTAAAACAGCATTGTCTGAACAAACATCTCAAAAAATATAGAGAAGGGGAAACTTGGAACTAAAATGGGTACTGGGATCACACTTGCATTTCATGCTCACAAGAATACACCTCCAAGAAACCATGACTCTATAGCACACAAGCTAAGGGAATGGCCTATCCTTACAAAACCTTCTCTTGATTGTCTTAGATCTCTACTCGATTCAACACAATGGTCTTGTCATCCTCTATATCCAACCCTCCCCAATCAATGACATGGAAGTCACCATGATTATACCGATAGAGCTAAGAGAAAAGGAATACATCATGGATCAAGATCAGTCATGGCGGAAGTGAAAACCAGTAATCCAACTCACCAATGATCCCAAACACATCAAATGGACCAATAAACTAGGGCGAGGTCTTTCATTCTTTTCCGAACCGCCTCTACCCACATTGATGGGAGAACACAAAGAATTTTTGGTCCCCAAACCCAAACTCAAAGGACCTCATCCTATGATCGACATAAGTCCTTTTCCGATCATGTGACTCTTTCAACCTCAGTTTATCCAATAGACCCATACCTATCATGCTCTTCACCACATATGGTCCAATAACTGATGCATCCAAAAAATCTATCAAGAACAAAAGAGAATGACACAACCGCTCATATAATGCCTCAAATGGAGGAACTATAATGGAAGAGTGATAACTATTTATATAACAGAACACAACTAAGGGTATGTGTTGTGGACATAATCTGATGAAGTCTAATACACATTCCCACAACATATCCTCCTGCGTCTGGATAGTCTGTTTTGTCTACCCATCTGTCTGTGGGTGGAATGAATTTTCTAAATTGAAATTGGGTTCCAAAATAATTATACAATCCCCTATAGACTCATGATGTACAATTTGCATCTTGGGACTAAGATAGTGGACCTCATATCCCCATGTAGCATCAAAAATTCCTACGCATACTTCTTATCCAAAACAACTATAGCACCCGACTCCTTTATTTCTTATAAATTATATGATTTAGTCTATAGATCATTGACCAAACATATATAATCACAAACTATATGAGTAGTAAGTAGTATTATGATGAAATCCATTGATATTTCTTCCAATTTACATAGAATATCATCCATGGGCAAAACAAAATCACTAGGAACACGATGCATGACCTTAATTTGCTAGAAGATCAAGAACCTTTTAAAAACTATACAATAACCCATTTCATTCTATGACACCAAAACAGTTTCCTCAAGCCATGTTTTATTTTTTAACCTCTATGGTGTACAACCAATGGTGAGACATGAAACTCACAAAAGACTCACTTACAAATCTCTACAAGAACAATCATCCTTCCAAAAAATAAAATCTTGTTTGGACCATCTTTTTAGCACCATTCTAGAGCATCACCATGGACAAATAACCTCTAACATAATCCACCTTTGCATCTAAGTGTAGGGTTTACAACTCTTCCATCAATCCCTAAGAATCCACAAACTCTCAATCAACATGTTTATATTAATTTATACTCAATGAATTTTATAATTAATTCCCCAACCCTGATGTATAGGATGTCTCATAATCATTTTCCTAATGAATATCCATCCACCTTCTCTTTTGTTGATACAGATCATGATATGAAAATACATACCTCAAACTCTTATGATTAGTGAGGAACACAACACACTACTCAATGAGGTAATGACACCACAAACATAATTGTTTCTAACTCTAGATCATTGGTGGTAAAGTAACATTTTTTAGGGCATAATAGCCTAGACCCATAATTTATCACTGAATTTTGTTGTATCAGGATACACCCTAATCCCAGATGTGAAGCATCATCGAAAACCTCAAACAATACATGTTCCTCTAGTAGCTGATGCACTCGAGAACATACCAACATCCCATTAAAGAAATTGAATGTTATATGGAACTGATTGGTCCATACAAAAATCCTTTTCTTTCCTGATTAAAGATGAAAATGGATCTGGAACTCAAGAGAAGGCATGAGCATACATCCAATAATTTTTTTCAAGGACAAGGAAGCTATGAACATCTCTTGCATTCTTTATTTCTTGCCAAAAAAATTTCTTCAACATTTTATAGGTCCAAAACCACACATTAGTGATACACTAAATTCCTATGAAATCCACCACTTATGTCCAAAACTTGAAATTGAACATCTTTCCATAGATCTGGTGGTGTTGAAGAACATGCAAGACTGTTCTAGGATGCTTGGATTGTTGCCTATATGAATTTGAGTAGATCAAGATATCATTTATAAATACTATTCATAACTCATCTAGGAAATCATATAACATGCAGTTTTTAATCCCCATTAACACATCTTGCATGTTCATAACACCAAAAGATATCACTAAAACTAGAAGTTCCCATACCTACATATAAAGGAAGTATTTTGGATATCCCCATCATTCACCATCAACTAGTGATATCCAAACCCTAGATCCAACATTAAAAACCAAATTTCTATACCATATGGTTGAAAATAACATATATATTTGGAAGAGGGTAACATTTTTTAGCTGTCACCTAATTCAACCTTTAGTAATCAATGCACAGCCTAAGAATACGATCCACCTTCTTTGAAGACATCACTAGAGCACCCATGACGACACAATGGGTTGGATAAAACCCTTATATATATATATATCATATAATCTACCTAAATCCTCAATTATAGAAACTCATAAAGTTTCATCCTATATGGATCCATCGAAATCAGGGAATTACCATGTTGTAAATCTTTCCCAAACTCAACGTTGCATAAGGGTAGTAGTGGAACAACCATCTTAGTGAAAACAACAAATAATTAACTAAAAACCATAGAGACTCCTCCATACCTATATAAAATTATTTTTAATAAAATTCGGGCACTAATAAATGATTGGTGTCTAAATGCTGACAACCCACATGGAAACCCCTTTTGCCATCGAAGACCGCACATTGGTCATCTACATATGAGAACACCACTCTCCTTCAGAAACAATCGATAACAGTAGGCACAAAATAAAACTAGTCAATAGTGAAGATGTCCTCATATGGCTGGATCTCAGGTAAAATAAGGTCCACAAAATACTAATGATGCTCCATCATCGATGCACATCACTCACGCACATCAAAGATGTTGTTGTAGCCTCTGAATGTCATATTCAACACCATGGGAAGATAAATCCATTTTATGTTTAGTACTTGGGCGTGAATGAATGAGGGGGAAGGAAATAAGTGAGAATATCTTGAGTCAAAAAAGGAATGAAAAGGGTTTAATGATAAATTGAGAATTCCTTGAATGATATATTATCACTTTGGTGTTTCTACCTCTTCTACAAGCAACTTACCATACCCAGGTTCCAAGCCTCTCTACTGACGACTGCCTCCACAACCACACTTGAATCAAGGTCCCGGATCTCAAGGAACATCTTGAGGTCTGCCTCTACCTACCCCATCTACTCACACTAGACCATAAGACTTCTGAACCTTCACTGCATGAGCCACAAGTAGAAGAAAACCAAGAGCTATAGTCGAAAGAAGAACAATTGATTCCTAATATTTTTAGTATTGATATTTAATATGATATATTTTAATTACATTTAATCCATTTTATTCATTTTATCTATTTTATCCTTCCCTAATAAATCCAAACTCAAGAAAGAACTCAATTAATCTTGTTCGTTGTACCTCTCTAAGGACTCTACCATAAAATTAGTTCTATCTCACTTGCTCATTCAATAATCTCAGAGTCCATAAAATGGATCATGGGGGGCCATAAAATCCCATGTCTTAGATCGTCTCTATGGACTATGTCACGCACCAAAGTCAAATGAAAATATTTCAATACCAACTCATGCATCCCAAAATGTACATAACTCCACCCTCTACCATATCTCTTAACCATCACTTCTGATACATCTCTATTATGATCTCATCCCACTAATGAACCCACAATAAAGGGAGAGTTATAATGAACCCTATGTCCGACCACTATTCAGCCCTTTGTTTGCGACTAGCACCAACGGTATATAATCTCACAATATGGGATACATTTACCTCTATAATAAAACCATAATGGGAGATAGTATGTGTTATCCTTAATCATCTCTATGAAATATATATAACAAACATCATATCATGCCTGTGTAAATAAAATTGATAGAAATAAAAGCCTCTAAAGTAAATACCCAAAAATAAAACTAGATAAGGAACAAATAAACTGTCTGAGGGTGTGGATTGTAACACCCCAAAGGGTCCACATAATCCTCATAGAATCATGAAACCTGCTTTTATATGTATATGGTGATAATGTAAGTATACTCATTAGGGTAGCCAAACTCTCTCATGCACATGTAGAGGGAGAATATTAATGAATCCATGATAAAACCGAAGAACCAAAAAGCACTGAACATGTAGTCTAACCAAATCCCAACCACACCAAGGCTCTCTAACCAAATTATGCATAATGGTATTATAATATAATATAAACCAAGTACATGATAGGGTACCCCACACCACGTTCCCATGTATTAGACGCTCTCACACCCAAACAAAACATTTAATAGTGCTCTCACCTCTTTTGAATATATCACATCACATCCCACCCGCACACACTTAGGACACACATCACATCACATCACATCACAAACCACCCACAAAAAATGGGCCACACATTTCATCACATCCTAAACTGACCTTGGAAAATACATCACAAATCCTCCTGATGACACCTGGGACCACACATCATAAATCATCCTGAAAAAGCATGGGACCACACATCACAACTCATCCTGAAGACACATGGGAACCAACATCACAACTCTCACAAAGACACCTGGTACATTTTCACATAGCTGAGGGAGTAGGGAAGATAGTGTGTCCAGCCATCCATCCTCCCACCAGGATGTTGAGAAAGACACCCCAACGTGATTATACAGGTGTCAGAACGTAGTGCTCGACATGGGTAGGGTAAGTATACAAATCACAAGGAAAATAAAATGTATACATACATATATATAAAGCCACAAAACCCATCCTACAAATTAACAAGAAAATCACCAACAAACTAACACGGTTTCAAACTTAGATTGACAAGACTAAATGTACAACCCCACACAACAAGATCGCAAGCCACCATTTTTTTCAGTCATAAGATATTATTAAAACATTTTGCATATTTTACATTACCAACATGTTCCCCTAAAACATGTAAATAGATAAATATTTATAGATAATTATTACCACCATCCATACCAATCAAGAGCCTAAAAAGTATAACACCTAATAACGATCAAATTGAAACTACCCGATAACCACAGCCACTGCCACCTTTCATCACAACTCAACTAATTAACAATATAATTCACAATTCCCCCACCCGCATCATATCTCATAAAACAAAAAAACTAGTATCAAATTTAAGGGTATTTTCACAAATACCATTATATCTTGGGTAATTTAATTAATTGACCAAATATATGTGGTTAGCCAGTTATTTATGAAGATAATAAAAAAATCACAAAAAAAATAGTTTTGAATAGGATGGTGCAGTAATAAAATTCATCCACTAAAATACATGATATTCATCAAGGAATTATGCATATAAAAACATTATATAAAATCAAATAAACAAAACCATAACAATTCTTAAGATAGTACTTTACATCCCATAAACATTATATTTAATTTAAACCAATTCATTGTCGTGATTTGTCTAGATTCTACCATATCCCCAGGTATAATAATTATAAAACCTTCTCACATTATAAAAATAAAAAGAAATGAAGTTAGATTCTACATGCAAGGAATAATACTTGTTCCCAAACATACATCACCAAAACAGGGGTACACATACATGAGGGACCTTCTTCAGGGGGACGTGAACCAACTATAGTAGAAAATTCTATGTCTATAAGGATGAATGATTTGGAACCTCTTTATCAAATGAAATAAAAGGGAATGAACGATGGGATTACCCCATCCTTAGAAATATTAGATCTAAAACTAACATGATTTGAAACATTTTAGTGATAATTAAAGAAATATCACAATAAAATCACGTTATTTACACATTTGAAATGTGTGTAGATATTTTATAAAGTGATAAAATTATTAGTATCCATAGAAAAGACATTAAAACACCTTAATTTGGTAATTAAATCCATTTTTTTCATAAAATATTTCAAAATGGAAAATCTATAATTATTTTAGAAAACTAGAAATGTAACATCCCAAGTAAGTAATGAATAATAGATATTTTTATCTATGTCTATTAATGAATTAGATAGTGTTTTAGAGGCTTAAAATGAAAATAAATCCAATCTTAAGCATGGAATACACTAATATTTTTAAAAGATTGTTTTACTGCCTTTTGATGGAAAACCATTTTTAAATCTATATTTTGGCAATTTTATAAGATATGTTTGTCAAAATAAACTTATTCTTTATGATTGGGACATCAAAATTTACTTTGTGTGAATTTTTGGTATTTTTCTGACAATGTTAATTTTTTTAATGAATAGTGAAAAATACTGCATTTTACATCAAAACTGCTTCTTAATCTAATTTATTTACATGATTATATTATCTTTTTAATTGGTCTTAATGTGTAATCTGAATATAGTTTTACCATTTAATCAAATGGTGGTCATTGGAATCAATTTCACTTTGAAATTAGACTTAAACTGGTGTCAATCTTTTGATACTTGTTATTTTATAAAAACACGTTATTTGCTCTGATAGGGGGAATTAATTATTAAACTAATTAATGTGACTTATATGTTTTGAATTTGGTAAAATAGAATTTATTTTTGAATTCGGAATATCAAATATAGCTTAGGGTGAATTTTTGGTAATTTTCTGAAAAACTTCAATTTTTGATGAATAGTGAAACCACTAAGTGGTACTTATAAAAACTGATTTTCCGTTTAAATGAAATTTTGCCATAATTGTGTTTTGAATTTCAAAAATCCGACATACATGGTTGTCACTAAGAAGTAAAATGTGGTTCAATGAGATTAAAATAATTTTTTGGTGAATAGTAACTTATTAAGTTCTTAATCGCGATTAGTGGTAATTAGTGTAGTTTACGGTAAAAATAATGCCTTAATAAAATAAAATGACCTAGACACATGTCCTAACCTTATTGGTTGTGTCATGGCCGACCAAGAAAAGCCATGGGTAAACTTGGGGAACCCATGGAGCCACTTTGGTTGGGAAATGTCATAAATAACTTTTTATTTAATGTAAAAGTAAAAATGACACAAACATCACATGTTTTACAAAAACAATTTTTACTTGTGGATATAAAGATCATATTTTTGATTATAAATATTCATTGGAAAGATAACTAGATTTCCTACATCATAGTATTTTTTTTATAATTTTTAGACTCTAAATAAATAAAAGTATTTATGACATCATGATGATGTAGTGATGACCTCATTATTTAACAATTTAAATAAAATGGAAAGATAATGTAATATCTAAAACAGACACATGTCCAAAACCTATTTGATGGGTATATTTAGAACCCTTATCACCTTAAACTCGAATTATATCAATGTGGGACCATTTAAATCCGAAACTCATTTTCAAATAAAGTAATATTTCTTTACTTTCCAAGAGTGCCCCTCCTATCCTCTTATAAAAGGCCCCCACCTCTACCTCATTACCCACACTCCCAAAGCCTTTGGATCGGCCATCCCCTGCCCATTTACTCTCTCCACATCCCTCTCCTCATCCTATAGGATTACCTTTGGGCAGAATCCTTTCAAAGGAAGCCTTTAGGCTCAAATCAAAAGGAGTTACACTTTTAAAGGTAATTCATTCTCTCATGTTCATTTGTTTTATTTTGCTTCTCCAACCCCCTAAAATCTTTTTATTTACTTCTTTTGTAACAACACCAGTATCTTTAATATACTAGGATGTTGTTATAATATTTATTCAAGCTACACTCTCACACAAATACATCAAATGGTTAAAGAACATACGGTTTCCGTGGATGGCGAAATTCTGCCTCCCGAAACGATTATTGTTCAATACTAATTTAACACTTTCAATGGTGGCCATTATGATGCCACTATTTTTATATATGATATATAATATGTTTATTCTTTCCTTAAGCTTCTGTATTTTTCATTTATGGAATACCATTATTGTTTCCATTATGGGTAATCACGATATCTTCATTTTAGGAAGTGCGGATTACCACCCCCTGAAAGTGATTTGATTCGTTAATACCATATGTGGGATGTGTAAAGGATAAAGTTAATGATATTATATATGTTATTATACTGGAATTATAATATACTCTTATATCATTATGATTCCATTCCAGAAAATACGAAATAGAAATGGAAGTAGCGTTCATGCGTACGTACGGCTTACTGTCTCCATGAACGGTGCATTTCATTTCTTACCTCTAAATGTGATGTAATATTATAAATACATGTATATGCTGAATATATATGATATATATGTTATCCATATCATTAATATCATTCTGGATATAACGAACCATTGACCAAATTAACAACATGTAAGTGTAAGAAGTCTATTTTTGACTTAAGAACCAAATACCGACAAAATGAACATTATTAACTTAAATGATTACATGATATGGTATAAAAGGAATAATGAACTTGAAAAAGGTTCTTAAGCAAGTAGAGATTAACTCAAGTTTATTATTCAGGAGATTAAAGAACGGTCGGGTCAAGTCGGATACGAGGTATGGGACTTCGTCTCAATCTCCTTTCATTGAGGCATATTTTATTTTATACACAACTTTATTTTATACGGTGTATAAACCCCTTTGACTTTTACGTTTATTCAAACGGAATCTTTTTTATACGAAGAGTTTACTAAATGAGAAAAGGGAATGTTTTTGTCGTACGTATGCGGCGACAACGACTTCTCCGCCGTCATGACCGTTATTTGAGTTTCAACTTCCTCTACAAGCCATACCTTTTTTTAAAAGAAAAATAAATACCATGTTTTACTTTTATTTTATTTTGGTATTGAAAATGGTTTTCATAATGTCATTATATAAATGTGTTGTATTGATATCTTTTGATTGAATGGTGGAAATGTTACATTTCCTTTATGCATGTTTTATGTGATATGATTATGATGAGGTTCTTGGGCATTATTATGAAAATGGGCGGTTCCATGATAAACTAAGGGCGGGTGAGCCCGATATAGCTCTCCAATGCATTGGGTAACGTGAAGGAGTGAAACGTTAAGGTTTCTCTGAAGAGTTTTAGGGAATATACTGTGATGGGTATTCCAAACGTAACCAAGAGGGTTACTCCCTACGTAAGAATGTTGTGAATGCCTCAAGTTACCTTTATGTGTTATGATTTCTATGATTTATTCATGATTTGATGAGGTATGTTAAAGTGATTATGTTTTATGGGTATAGTATGATCTCATCCTTATATATATATGTACACATGTTTCCTTTCCATATTTTTATATCCCTTACTTAGATTTTTATGCTCATCCAAAGTTTTTTTGAAATGTTTTTCACAGGTCAAGGGAAAGGTACATGATATGATGATAGTGTCAAGGAAGTGTCAAGATAGAATCCATGTTTATTTTAAATATGTTTCCATTGATGGGAATTAAGAATACTCTCTTTATGTAACCACTTTGTTTATATGTGGAATGTAATGCAAGTTTTATGATATAATTCTCTAAAACTCTAAACCCGATAAGATCCTCAATGTGTAATCTTGTAATAACTCAAGATTAAGTAAGTTTTAAGGCTGGGGCCTCATAGTTGGTATCAGAGGTCGGTTTAGACAACATTAAGAGTTAGAAAAGTGTAAAATTATAAGTTAATTTATGGTACGATTAAAATGATATAGCATTTAAATATTACCATGTTGCTTCCCCTAAGGTATTTCAATGTTAAGAATGGTTTTTAGTAGAGGAAACAAAGAAGCTTTTCTGGGAAGGCATACATAGGGAAATGACCTTTCAAATCAGTATCCTGAGATGTTGAGAATTAGAACTAAACAGTTTGTTGCAGTGATGGATCAGTTGACTCAGGTGAAATTTTTTGGTTGTTTTCATTGATGATATTTTGGTGTTTTCTAAAAGTAAAGAAGAGCATGAAAGACATTTAAGGGTTATCTTGCAAACCTTAAAAGAAAAGAAATTGTATGGGAAATGCAGCAAGTGTGAGTTTTGGTTGCAACAAATTTCATTCCTTGGTCTTATTGTTTCTAAAGATGGAATAACTGTTGATCCTGCAAAAACAAAAGTTGTTGAAGAATGGCCAAGAACCAAAAATGTAACTGATATTCATATCTTCCTTGGTTTGGCAGGCTATTACCAAAGGTTTGTTAGAAATTTTTCACGGTTATCTAGTCCAATGACTAAGCTAACTCGGAAGGGTGTTAAGTTTATCTGGACAAAAGAATGTGATGATTGTTTTCAGGAATTGAAAAGATGATTGGTGAATGCTCCAATTTTGGCACTACCTTCCAGGAATGGTGAGTTTGTTATATACAGTGATGCTTTATTGAATGGACATGGGTGATTCCTAATGAAGAATGATCAGGTAATTGCTTATGCTTCACGACAGTTGAAAACTCATGAGGAAAATTACCCTACACATGATTTGGAATTAGCTGCTGTTGTTTTTGCTTTAAAAATATGGAGGCATCATTTGTATGGAGTAAAGTGTGAAATATATACCGATCAAAAAAGTTTAAAGTATATATTCACTCAGAAAGAATTGAACATGAGACAAAGGATATGGCTAGAATTAATCAAGGATTATGATTGTATAATTCATTACCATCCGGGAAAAGCAAATAAAGTGGCTCATACTTTGAGTCAAAAATGTAATGCTTCATTAGGAATGTTGCGTTTGGAACGTGATCCTTTGGTTAAGGATTTTATGAACTTTGGCATAGAAGTTGTTGGTGTAGGAAGTTATTCTGTTTTGTTTCAGGTATCAGTGATATCATCTCTATCAGATAGAATCAAGCAAGCACAGAAGCAAGACAGTGAGTTGCAGAAAAAGGTAGAGCTGGTTCAGAAAGGTAAGTTTCCTGAATTCAACATTGATAATGATTGCATTTTGAGATTTGGGAAGAGATTGTGTGTGCCTTGTGATTCACAGTTGAAGAGAGAGTAGTTATGTGAAGCTCATAGTTCTCCGTTTTCAGTTCATCCTGGCAGTACTAAGATGTACAGTGATCCGCGGGAGTATTACTGGTGGGATGGAATGAAAAGAGATATTGCCAATTTTACTGTGAAGTGTTTGACATGTCAACAGGTTAAAGCAGAGCGACAGTTACTGAAAGGGATGCTTCAGCCTTTACTAGTGCCAGAGTGGAAATGGGAGAATATATCCATGGAATTTGTTGTGGGATTACCGAAGAAATCTCAAGGTAATAATGCAATATGGGTTATTGTTGATCTCTTGACTAAATCTGCTCATTTCCTTTCTATACGAGATACTTTTTCCCAAGATTAACTTTCCAATTTGTATCTTAAAGTGATAGTCAGGTTACATGGAGTTCCCCTCTCCATTATATCTGATCGTGATCCTAGGTTCACTTCTAACTTTTGGAAAGGCCTTCAGCAGTCGTTGGGTACTGAATTAAATTTTAGTACATCTTTTCATCCTCAATCAGATGGGCAGTCAGAACGAACAATTCAGACCTTGGAGGATATGCTATGTTCTTGATCTATGGATTATCAGGGAAGTTGGGACCAACATCTTTCTTTGGTTGAATTTTCATATAATAACAGTTTTCATTCCAGTATATAGATGGCACCATTTCAGGCATTATATGGTAAGCGGTGTCGAACTCCAGCTTTCTGGGATGAAGTGGGTGAAAGGAAGTTGATGGGACCAGAATTTGTAGAAGAGATGGCGGAACAAGTTCAGCTGATTCAGAAGCACATGAGAATAGCTTAGAGCATGCAGAAGAGTTATGCGGATAACCGGAGGAAGGATCTATCTTTCGAGGTAGGTGATCATGTTTTTCTCAAGGTTTCTCCTTGGAAAAGTGTGATGAGATTTGGTAAGAAAGGAAAGCTGAGTCCATGGTTTATTTGACCATATGAAATTTTGGAGAGAGTTGGATCAGTTGCTTACCGAGTGGCTTTACCTCCGAGTTTATCTCAGGTACACAATGTTTTTCACGTTTCGATGTTGAGAATGTATATGCCAGATCCATCTCATGTATTGAGTCCAGAGGTAGTTCAGCTGGAAGAGAACATATCATATGAGGAACAACCAGTCCAAATTCTTGACCATAGGGAGCAAGTGTTACGGAATAAGGTGATTAATCAGGTAAAGGTTTTGTGGAAAAACCACATGATGGA
This sequence comes from Viscum album, assembly GCA_963277665.1. Lineage (NCBI taxonomy): Eukaryota > Viridiplantae > Streptophyta > Magnoliopsida > Santalales > Viscaceae > Viscum > Viscum album. The sequence goes on along the minus strand of OY728125.1, from coordinate 478,785,636 downwards.
AGAGGCAACATGGGAATCTGAAAATGAAATGACGGATAAGTACCCCCATTTATTGGATAAGTAAATAAATTGTGGGGACACAATTTTCAAAAGGGGGGAAGGATGTAACATCCCAAGTAAGTAATGAATAATATATATTTTTATCTATGTCTATTAATTAATTAGATAGTGTTTTAGCGGCTTAAAATGAAAATAAATCCAATCTTAAGCATGGAATACACTAATATTTTTAAAAGATTGTTTTAATGCCTTTTGATGGAAAACCATTTTTAAATCTATATTTTCACAATTTTATAAGCTCTGTTTTTCAAAATAAACATATTCTTTATTATTGGGACATCAAAATTTACTTTGTGTGAATTTTTGGTATTTTTCTGACAATGTTCATTTTTTTAATGAATAGTGAAAAATACTGCATTTTACATCAAAACTGCTTCTTAATCTAATTTTTTTATATGATTAGATTATCTTTTGAATTTGTCTTAATGTGTAATCTGAATATATTTTTACCATTTAATCCAATGGTGGTCATTAGAATCAATTTCACTTTGAAATTAGACTTAAACTGGTGTCAATCTTTTGATACTTATTGTTTTATAAAAACACGCTATTTGCTCTGACAGCGGGAATTAATTATTAAATTAATTAATCTGAATTATATGTTTTGAATTTGGTAAAATATACTTCATTTTTGAATTCGTAATATCAAATATAGCTTAGGGTGAATTTTTGGTAATTTTCTGAAAAACTTCAATTTTTGATGAATAGTGAAACCACTAAGTGGTACTTATAAAAACTGATTTTCCGTTTAAATGAAATTTTTCCATAATTGTGTTTTTAATTTCAAAAATCCTAAATACATGGTTGTCATTAAGAAGTAAAATGCGGTTCAATGAGATTAAAATAATTTTTTGGTGAATAGTAACTTATTAAGTTCTTAATCGCGATTAGTGCTAATTAGTGTAGTTTATGGTAAAAATAATACCTTAATAATATAAAATTACCTAGAAACATGTACTAAACTTATTGGTTGTGTCATGACCGACCACAAAAAGCCATGGGTCAACTTGGGGACCCCATGGAGCCACTTTGGTTGGGAAATGACATAAATAACTTTTTATTTAATGTAAAAGTAAAAATGACACAAACATCATATGTTTTACGAAAACAATTTTTACATGGGGTTATAAAGATCAGATTTTTGATTATAAATAATAATTGGAAAGATACAAATATTTAATACATCATAGTATTTGTTTTATAATTTTATACTTTAAATAAATTAAATTATTTATGACATCATGATGATGCAGGGATGACCTCATTATTTAACAATTTAAATAAAATGGAAAGATAATGTAATATCTAAAACCTACACATGTCCAAAACCTATTGGATGGGTAGATTTAGAACACTTATCACCTTAGCCTCTAATTATATCAATTTGGGACCATTTAAATCTGAAACGCATTTTCAAATAAAGTAATATTTCTTTACTTTCCAAGAGTGCCCCTCCTCTCCTCTTATAAAAGGCCCCCACCTCTACCTCATTACCCACACTCCCAAAGCCTTTGACTCGGCCATCCCCTGCCCATTTAATATCTCCACATCCCTCTCCTCATCCTAGAGGATTCCCTTTGGGCAGAATCCTTTCAAAGGAATCCTTTAGGCTCAAATCAAAAGGAGTTACACTTTTAAAGGTAATTCATTCTCTCATGTTCATTTGTTTTATTTTTCTTCTCCAACCCCCTAAACTCTTTTTATTTACTTCTTTTGTAACAACACCAGTATCTTCAATATACTAGGATGCTGTTATAAGATTTATTCGAGCTACACTCTCACACAACAACATCAAATGGTTAAAGAACATACAGTTTCCGTGGATGGCGAAATCCTGCCTCCCGAAACGATGATTGTTCAATACTCATTTAACACCTTAAAAGGTGGCCATTATGATGCCACTATTTTTATATATGATATATAACATGTTTATTCTTTCCTTAATCTTCTGTATTTTTCATTTATGGCATACCATTCTTGTTTCCATTATGGGTAAACACGATATCTTCATTTTAGGAAGTACGGACTACCGCCCCCTGAAAGTGATTTGATTCGTTAATACCATATGTGGGATGTGTAAAGGATAAAGTTAATGATATTATATATGTTATTATACATTAATTATAATATAATCTTATATAATTATGATTCCATTCCAGAAAATACGAAATAGAAATGGAAGTAGCGTTCATGCGTACGTACGGCTTACCGTCTCCATGAACGGTGCATTTCATTTCTTACCTATAAATGTGATGTAATAGTATAAATACATGTTTATGCTGAATATATATGATATATATGTTATCCAAATCATTAATATCATTCTGGATATAACGAACCTTTGACCAAATTAACAACATGTAAGTTTAAGAAGTCTATTTTTGACTTAAAAACCAAATTCCGAGAAAATGAACATTATTAACTTAAATGATTACATGATATGCTATAAAAGGAATAATTAACTTGAAAAAGGTTCTTAAGAAAGTATAGATTAACTCAAGTTTATTATTCAGGAGATTAAAGAACGGTCGGGTCAAGTCGGATATGAGGTATGGGACTTTGTCTCAATCTCCTTTCATTGAGGCATATTTTATTTTATACACAACTTTCTTTTATACGGTGTATAAACCCCTTTGACTTTTAAGTTTATTAAAAAGGAATATTTTTTATATGAAGTTTTTACTAAACGACAAAAAGGAATGTTTTTGTCATACGTATGTGGCGACAACGACTTCTCCGTCGTCGTGACCGTTATTTGAGTTTCAGCTTCCTCTACAAGCCATGCCTTTTTTAAAAGAAAAATAAATACCATGTTTTACTTTTATTTTATTTTGGTATTGAAAATGGTTTTCATAATGTCTTTATATCAATGTGTTGTATTGATATCTTGTGATTGAAAGGTGGAAATGTTATGTTTCCTTTATGAATGTTTTATATGATATGATTATGTTGAGGTTCTTGGGAATTATTATGAAAATGGGTGGTTCCGTGATAAACTAAGGGCGGGTGATCCCGATATAGCTCTCCAATGAATTGGGTAACGCGAAGGAGTGAAACGTTAAGGTTTCTCCGAAGAGATTTAGGGAATATACTGTGATGGGTATTCCAAACGTAACCAAGAGGGTTACTCCCTACGTAAGAATGTTATGAATGCCTCAAGTTACCTTTATGTCTTATGATTTCTATGATTTATTCATGATTTGATGAGGTATGTTAAAGTGCTTATGTTTTATGGGTAAAGTATGATCTCATCCTTATGTATATATGTACCCATGTTTCCTTTCCATATTTTTATATCCCTTACTGAGCTTTTTATGCTCATCCCAAGTTTTTTTGAAATGTTTTTCACAGGTCAAGGGAAAGGTACATGATATGATGATAGTGTCAAGGAAGTGTCAAGATAGAATCCATGTTTATTTTAAATATGTTTCCATTGATGGGAATGAAGAATACTATCTTTATGTAACCACTTTGTTTATATGTGGAATGTAATGCAAGTTTTATGATCTAATTCTCTAAAACTCTAAACCCAAAAAGATCCTCAAAGTGTAATCTTGTAATAACTCAAGATTAAGTAAGTTTTAAGGCTGGGGCCTTATAAGAAAATTCTATAAAATGGAACAATGATGAAATGAATCACTGCAAAAAATGAGTCACTATTAGGATGATTAATTAGAATAATGATTCGTATCTAGGATTCTTCATGGAAATGATGAGTCATAACTAGGATGATTCACTGCCAAAATGAGTCACTGCTAGAATGAGTTACCCCCATATGAGTTAGGATTAGAAAATAAAAAATTTATAAAACTATTAGAATGACATAGGGTTGGAATGAATCACCATTGAAAAAATAAAAATGGGAAAATGTTTATAAGGACACGACATTGGAATTAATCACCTTTGGAAAACTAAAAATTTGGAAAACTATTGGAATGACATGGTGTTGGAAGGACTTACCATTGGAAAACTAGAATTTTGGAAATTTTATGGAATGACACACTGTGGGAATTAATCACAATTAGAGAATGGAATTTTGGAAAACTTTTGAACTGACAAACCATTTGAATGAGTCACCTTCATAAAAATATAAATTTTTTGAACTCTTGGAATGACATAACATTGGAATGGATCATCATTGGAAAACTGGAAATTTGGAAAACAATTAGAATGAAACACTATGGGAATTAGTCACATTTCCCAAAAACACCATATATTTTCCAACACACACCTCAATTATTATATTTTTGGAAATTTAACGGTCTATATACTTTTTTCTATTACATAAGATTCCTCTTAAACTATTATCACCCTCAGGAATTCAAAAACAACCTGGTTGGAATAAGATAAAGGGTCCAAGCAATCCTCTCTCAAGATATCTCCAAAGGTTCCCACAACACAAGAAATACTACCAAAAACCAATCCTTCTATCATAAACAACCAATAAAATTAAACAAAATGTACATCCTGAAACATAGAAAATAGATAATTTTATCCTCCTTGTCAAGATACTATCCACTCATAGAGGCATTAACACTCCCACATGGGTTTTATCAAATCGAAGTAAAATTCATCAAATTTAGGAATACGGTCTTCCCTTTTCCTCTTGTTGGAAAATTATCACCTATCACACAAAACACATCACATATAGGGGGAAAACAACATACCTCACAAAACACCATGTTCCAAATAACACATCAAAAAGAAAACATATATAGTAAAACTAATTACAACATTGGGTACTAGGATCACAAATATGTCTCACACTCCCAAGTACTCTCCTCTAGGCCACCATTCCTACATAGAACATGAAGTAGGGGAATGGTCCATCCTTATAGAACCTTATATTGATTGTCTAATATCTCTATTAGATTCTCCACATAAAATCATATCATCTTATATGTTCAACACTCTCAAGTAAATGACATGAGATCAATCATGAAGATACCGATGATGAAGAGAGAAATAGATGACATCATTGATCCGGTCTGTTTTATGTGAATGTTCCAACTTGTATTACCTCTTGTCAACATGCCCTAACACCTCGAAGGGCCTAAAAACTAGGGCAGGAGATTACTTTTTTGGCATAATCATTGCTTCCCACATCGAGGGGAAATCATTAAGAACACATCGTCCCCAACCCAAAACTCTAATGACCTCCTCCTATGATCTTCATAAGACGTTTTCCAATCCTTTGATTCTATCATCCTTTCTTCAAAAAATCAAACCTTATCTATCAATATCTATACTACATCGGGTCTAAGAAGAGCTACATCCCCAAGCTATATCAAACACAAAGGTGATTGGCATAATCTCCCTAGAAAATACTAAAAAAGAACCATGAAATTTGAAGAGTGATAGGTATTATTATAAGAGAACTCGGCCATAATTAGTGGTTGTGACCATGATTCATTGAAGTCCAAGACACATTACCATAACATATCCTCAACAACATGCATATTATATTCCATCTGACCATCTATCTAAGAATAGAATGTTGTGCTGAGTTGAAACAGGGTTCCGAATGTATTCTAAAATCTCCTTCAAACTCATGTTGTAAAATTTGTATCTCTGTTGAAAAAATGGACCTTGGAACCCCATGTAGTCATACCACCTGTTGGACATACCTCTTAGACAAATAATTCAATGATCCAAACTCTATGACCAATAAAGAGTGAGATGATTTTAACAACTGATCCATGACCACCCAAATAGCATCACAACCTCACTGATTTCTAGGTATCCCTATGACAAACTCCAACGAGTTTCCATCCCGTTATCTCTTGGGAAAATCCACAGGCAACAAAAAACCACCATCAACACGATGATCAACCTTATCTTTCTAGTAAACCTATAAATTTTACACATAATCCACCAATTCCCATTTTATTTCATGCCACCAAAATTGTATCCTCAAGCCATGGTAAATTTTGGAATCTCTTGGTTGTACCATGAAAGGTGATCTATGAAACTCAAGAAGTACTACCTCACCCATAACTACCATAATGAATATCCTCTAATTTAACAACATCTAGTTGTAGCCGTCCTCTAACCACCCCTTGATACAATCACCATGGACAACATTATTGCATAATTACTTTACATATAAGCCTCCCCATAGAGTCACCTCCAACAATTTAATTATGGAATATTTATCCGTAATCTAAAACAAATAGACTCTACCTCTACCCACCATTACTATTATGTGACGGGATATAATCTCCTCCATCACTCACTAAGAATCAACAAAATCCCAAAAAAATATCCTTCTATAAAACTCTTCTCAATGAATTAGCTATGAAATTTCCATTTTATGAGGTGTATGAGGTCTCAAAAACCTAGTCATAAAGAAACTCCTTCCACCATCAACGCCACATATTAAAATCACTATGAGAAAAGTCCTACATAAATCTATTGTGATCTATAAATAAAAAAACCCCTCCCCAATGAGGTAATGTCAACAAATATTTACCGCAAAAAAATCTGAAATATCTAGATCATTTGTGGGATAATTATTTTGTTGAGAGAATAATTTCTTAGACTCATAATAGATAACTTCTTTCTTCCCTATTAGGATGTAACCTAAGCCCAGAAGAGATGTATCCTAGAAAACATCAAACAACTCACCCTGTAGTTGATGAAGCACTGAATCACTAACAAACATCCCTTTCAGGAAAACAAATGATGACTGACACTAATCAGTCAAAACAAAAACATTATCCATCCTGGTTAATGTTGTCAATGGTGATGCAACTCAAAATATTTCGGGCACAAAACTCAGATAATTTTGTAAGAGAAGAATTAATATATGAAATTGTTCCACATTCTTGTGTTCATACCAAGAAAAAACAACATCTACCTATGATGGGTCCACATACACACCTTGATGAGACACCACATGCCCAAGGAAATATACCTCTAGTGTAAAAAATTTATACTTGGGAAATGTTCTATAGAGATTGTGGCATTGATGAACATGAATAATTGTTCAATGATTCTCTAGGTACCCTACCTCCAACTCGGAGTAGATAAATTTATCTTTGATGAATATGATGAAGAAATGATAAATAAACTCACATAGAATGGAGTTCAGAAACCCCTGAACACTTCTTCAATGTTCATAAGACCAAACAACATGACTAAAAGCTCAATGTTCTCACACCTACATACGAAGGTAATCATCCCGATATTTCCCTCTTTCTCCCTCAACTAGTGATATTAAGACCGTAGATAGATCTTTGAAAATCAACCTGACCATCTCATATGGTAAAACGATCATCTATTCTTATAAGGGGGTAACTGTTTTTAACCGTGACTAAATTCGACCTATGATATTCTATGAACTGCCTCAGAAAACCATACACTTCCTTTGAAAACAATACTTCAACAAACCATGATGACATAATGGTTTGGGTAATACCTTTAATCATTATATCATCTACCTGAACACTTGAATCATAAAACTTGGAAGGTACCATCTGATTAGGAGGCATTGGAATCTGAGAAGCACCAGGTTACAACTCTATCCCAAACCCAACATCATGTCGAAGAGGTAGTGTAACAAAATGCTCATTGAAAACATCCAAGAATTTAGTAAAAACCCTATGTGCATCCTCTTTTACTATGAATTATTATTACTTAGAAAAATATTCCACCAATAAATGTATGGGCTCCAAAATTTGACTGCACACCAAGAAATACATTTCTCTAATGAAGGCCAGACATCATCCATATATATCTAAAAACACGATCCTTCTCTAAAAGAATTCGATAACAACAAACATAGAATAAAACCTGTTGATGCTGAGGAAGACATTATATGGATGCAATGAAGGTTCCGGGTGCAACACAAGCTCATGGGTGGATGTTCCCACTTGGATTTTTGTCATTAACAATGATCAATCTGGGATCAATACGATGATAAATGCCAGTATCCAAGGATTGAATCACAGAAATAGACAAAGAAAAGGAAAGTCCCAGAACCCCAAAGTAGGATCGTTACATGTTGATTAAAATTAATTTAATCAATTGAAAACAAGTACCTTTGGGTTGTACTTTCTTTGTTGATGATCTTGATCATGTTTCTATGTGATTTGGCATTGCGTCATAGAATTAAAGTGTAGACTTTCTCTAGAAGTGATCCATACATGCACCTCTTATCTCTGGACATCGACAAAGGAGTCTCCAAGTGCTAGCATAGAGAAACCTTTGCTTGCGTTGTCCACCTTAGATTGTCCTGATTTGATGGAAGAGGATATCTCTAGGTATTGAGAGCGTTCTTAGAGGAAGACGTTCTTTCATCCTTGAATGTATTTCCTAGAATTGTTATGTGCAACGATTCTCTTGTGTAGGAAAAGAGTTGGGGTTGTGAGGATATTTATTATTAGGTCTGAGGTTGTAGAGTTATGATAATAAATAAACGTGTTACACATTTTATTTATTTCATTGACTCTTATTAAAAACCCCCATGTCGAATAATTAATTCTTTGACATGCGCCTAGGATTATTATAATAGATATCATTTAATAAAACAATATTATATCCTCAAAATCCCAACGGAAAAACTATATGGTGTGTAATAATTAATACACGACGTGTAATTTGTTTCTATTAGATAACACAGTGTGTAATCATTAATACACGGCGTGTATTTGTTTTTCCATTTCCTTTCCAAATTAAAAACTTCATGGCGTGTAATCATTAATACATGACGTGTGCATGTTTTCCATGAAAAACTACATAGCGTTTAATCATTAATACACGACGTGTATATATTGTTTTTCATTTCCTTATTCCTCCATCATTAAAAAGATTTAGGCTTCCTTGAATAATTACTAAAACACGTATGGGAATAATCTTAATTTTACTTGAGATAGTTGGATACACGTAGTGTGTGACCCTCTAGGCCTCTTTCCCGATGGCATTAGGCGGGCATGCCTAAAGTCCAGGATTACTGTCTATTAACGTGTCAAGGTACCCAATAAAAATAAGTTGACGTCTCATTGACATGTCACCTCATATGAACAATTATTGTGTAATTTAATCCCTTTGTCTCAATATCTCATCAAGAAAGTTTCATGGAAGTCTCATAAACCTATATGCTTGATCTTTCGTTCTTTGACTACCTGAAATAAACTCATCATTTCACTATGGAAATGGAATTTAAAGCGACAATTCTATTTCAATCAAAGGTATGAGATATCGAATTCCATAAATGGAAGGGACAAACCCTTCCTTGACTTATCCATTAACAACATGTCATTCATGATGCACCCCACGTACCCCACTTCCCGCCAACTATCTACGTGACGATGTTCGTCAGCAAATCAAAGTGTGTGAGTCATGACATGAGTTAATGATAATATTCAAGTCTAAGGACCATTACACTCGCTCGCTGATAGCAATATCTGATAACACCAAGACATGCAGAATTACTACTGGCAGGTCTGTTCCCATAATCTCCCATCTTGGAGATTACCACGTGCGAACTCCATGAGAGAGAGTCTCGTCTTCTTACGAGTACTCACACATGACGGTCTATATACTATGTCTCCTATCATAGTATGTCATGAAACCATAGAACATTATTTTAGAATATTGTTATATCATTTCAAGGTTCTCATCATTGTGGGGATCTGCTATGACCGAATCAATGCAACAAATATTCCAGGACATTATTATATTATAGTAATGGAGAACAATTAGAAATATATAATAAGTGTACATTTATGTAATCAAAGTACAAAACATTTGGTTCTCAAGATGCCAACCCTAACAAACTCCCACTTGGACTAGAGCCAACTGCCTATGACTTTTAGTCTGCTAGACCTTACATGATGATCATGTTTCTACTGAGTTAAGGCTTTAGTCAAGGGGTTTTCCATGTCGTCTTCCGTGGAAATACTGCTCACTGCAACTTCACCTCTTTGAGAAAAATCCCTCAAGAGATGATACTTCCTAAGTATGTACTTCATCTGCTGATGTGACCTTGGATTTTTTGCAAGTTCCACCACTGTAGTATTATCACAACAGAGTAGGATATGGTCTTTAATTCTAGGTAATACATTCAGATCATGGACAACGTTTCACTTTCATACTGCTTCTTTAGCTTCCTCAGAAGCTGCGATATACTCGGACTCTACTATAGAATCTGTGACCACACCATTCTTTGAGCTCTTCCAACTCACCACACCTCCATTGAAACTAAATATGTATCTAGTCTACGACTTCAGGTCATCTTGATCAGTCTGGAAACTAGCATCTACATGTCCTCTGATTACTAGTTACTCATCTCTTCCATAAACCAGGAACATATCCTTAGTATGCCTAAAATACTTAAAGATAGTCTTGACTGCCATCCAATGGCGGTCTCTGGGATCAGCTTGATATCTGCCTACCACACTTAATGTGTAAGAAACATCTATCCTTTTACATAGCATTTCATACATGATTGACCCAATTGCGGATGCGTAAGGGAGCCTTCCCATTTTCATTCTTTCCTTATGTGTCTGAGGACACATTTTCATGCAATGATGAATGCCATATGACACTGGAAACAATCCCCTCATAGACTGTTTCATTCTGAAACTCTTCAGTATCTTGTCAATGTATGTACATTGACTCAGACCCAAAATTTTATTGGATCTATCACGATGGATCTTGATCCCAAGAATATATGCTGCCCCGCCCAAGTCTTTCATTGAGAATCATTTATCCATCAATTAATTAACTGACTGTAAGATAGGTACATCATTTCCAATTAGTAATATGTCATCAACATATACTATTAGGAAAACAACTTCACTTCCATTAAACATTTTGTAGACACAAGGCTCGCATTTATTCTTGATAAATCCAAATTCCGTTACGGCTTCATCAAAACAAATGTTCCATGACATTAATGCTTTCTTTAATCCATAAAAGAATTTATTTAAACTTACATACCTTGTTGGCATACTTTGGAGTCACAAACCCCTAAGGGTGTGTCATGTAGACATCTTCCTGGAGGTTCCCTTTATGGAATGCTGTTCTGACATCCATTTTTCAAATTTCATAGTCATGGTAAGCGGCAATGGACAATAAGATTCTGATGGATTTCAACATCACAACCGGTGAAAAGGTTTAATTATATTCAATTCCTTGATGCTATTTAAAACCTTTTGCAACTAGTCATGCCTTATTGGTGGGGATAGGCCCCTCCATGTCCAATTTATTCTTGAATACCAATTTATTACCAACAGGCTTTACATCAAATGGAGGATCTACCAAAATCCAGACATGGTTTTGGTACATGGAATCTATTTCAAAATTCATGGCTTCTTGCCACTTGGTAGGATTTGTGCCTTCAAATTCTTCCTTTTAGGTAATAGGATCATCATTGTCAACCAATAATGAGTCACCATCCTCGGTGACAAGAAAACCATATCATTTAGGTTCTCTCATCTCTCTTGTGATCTTATGTAGTTCTTGTGTCTCTAGAATAGATTGTTCTTCTATGGTGCATTGTTGAATCTGTTCTTGTACCAACTCTTGTGTATCTTGAGCCTCGAATTCATCAAATTCTATCTCACACCCACCATCTCTTTTGGAGATGTGATCCCTCTCAAGGAATATAGAGTTACTTTCCACTATTAACTTTTTATCTGAGGGGTTTTATAGGTAATATCCCCTTGTTTCCTTGGGATATCCTATAAAGATACACTTTGTGCCTCGAGTTGCAAGCTTGTTACCTGAAGAGGCCTTAACAAATGCTTTGCTACCCCACACATGTAAATTTGATAACATGGATTTGCGTCCACACCATAAATCATATAGAATACCATTAATAGATTTAGTTGGTACTTGGTTAAGTATGTGCGCTTCTGTTCTTAATTCATATCCCCAAAAGGATAATGGAAGACTCACATGACTCATCATCAATCTCACCATTTCCAATAGGGTACGGTTCCTCCTTTCACTTACACCATTCCACTGAGGTGTATAAGGAGGTGTGAGTTGAGATATAATCCCAAACTCCCGTAAGAAATCAAAGATGTCCTGATTATGATATTATCCTCCTATATCTGAGTAGAGTTTCTTAATCTTATAATCAAGATGGTTCACAACTTCATTCTTGTATTCTTTGAACCGATCAAAATAATCTGACTTATACCTCATTAAGTAAATATATCCATATCTACTAAAATCATCAGTAAAAGTTATGATGTACGAGAACCCACCACTTTCATTAACTGTAAATGGTCCACACACATCTTTGTGAACTAATTATAGAATCTCTTTAGCCCTTTCACCTTTCCCACCAAATGGGGATTTTGTTATTTTTCTTTGTAGAAATGCATGACATACACCAAGTGGTTTTAGTTTGAAATAATCTAAATACCCATCTTGATGTAATTTTGTAAAATGATTCTCATTGACATGACCTAGCCAATGATGCCAACGATGGGTGTGGTATGAGTCATGTGAATTAACTTTGTCATGAATTTCCATTAATTGGGTTGTGTAGTTATACACATAAAGGACATTATATAAATGTTCCGTACCAAAACAAATTCTATCTTTATAAAAGTATCAAAATCCACTTCCAAACGTGAAGATGAATTCATCACTATCTAATCTGGATATTGAAATAATGTTTTTGGTTACAGAGGGTACATAATAACATCCTTTCAAAACCAATACCATCCTAGTAGGAAATGTGAGGTGGTAGTCTTCGACAACTACAGCAGTGAGTTTGGCTCCGTTGGATGCTCGTAGATCCACCTCACCTCGGTCAATCATTCAAAATAAACTCGGTTCCTATATTTGGATACAAATGTGAGTACCAAAAGAAGTCTCTAATTCCCAATTGGTAGAAACAGATAGATTTCATTCGATAACAAACTCACTTGAAGCTTCCCCTTGCTTCCTTGGCTGGGTGCAGTTTTTCTTCCAATGTCCCATCTTGACACATGCGAAACAAATATCCTCCTGTTATCTTGCCTCCCCTTTGATATTCTTTTTATTGGAAGGCCTTGAAGAAGCTGTGGGCATAAATCTCTTCTAATTCCCTTTCCTTTTATTCACCATAAGTACATAAGGCTTTTCACGCTTCATGTCATTGTCCATTTGGTGAATGAGGATAAGAAGATCAGACAAAGTCTTCTCAATTTTGTTCATGATGATGTTCACAACAAAGATTGAGAAGATCTGGGGGCGTGATGCAAGAATGATATCGATACCCAGTTCTTCAAATATTTGAACCCCTAGAACCTCCAAGCTCTCAATCTAGACAATGATATTGACTACATGAGGCCTAGGTAGGGAACCCATTCCATGATTGGTCTGCAATAGAGCTTTAGAGATCTCAAACCTTTCACGTCTTGCTCTCTCCTGGTATAGACCATGGAAGTGCTTGAGCATGCTATAGACATCCATGTATTCATGAGATTTCATGATCTCACTAGATATTGATGATATCATCAATCATTGAACGTAAAGTGCATCGTTCAAATGTTGATCATAGACTAGGAAATCTTCTTCACTCACCCCTGGGGCAGGAGAATCAGGAAGTGAGGACTCCAGCACGTAAAACTTTTGTTCATGGTGTAGGATAACCCGAAGGCACCTAAACCATTCATAAAAGTTACTACCAGTGAGGATGCTATCTTTTTCCAGGATTAATCACATAGAAAATGTGGTTGACGAGCTTGTCATATTTGATTCTAAAATTTAAAAGGAGAGATTTATCAGTACTTTTTTATTACATTTTATGAGAAATAATAAATTTTGTTATGTCTCCCACTATTTTATTAAGTCCCAACAACCCTCACCATTGAACGTGGAATTTCCAGTTGCTTTGACATTCTATTGTCAAGGATCAATATTCCCCTTTGCATAACCGCAATAAGGGTTGGCCAAACTATTGAAAGGTATTTAGGTAGGAAGGTCTTTTCGAACTATGAGCTTACAGTTACTTGATCTGTTGAGTGGATTCCCCAATCCTAAAATCCTAACATGGATTTCTTCAACACTTGTCTCCAATAATACACCAATTCTAGCAAGGGATACTTCTCTTTATGTAATATTGTTAATTCAACCTGAAACCTTTCATAAGGGCTTCCTTTATAAAAGTATGTCTCCCAACGGGGGTTGGTCAAACACATAGTTTTATTGAGTCTTGTCCTTAATCAAGTAACAAAAGGCCTGGTCTGACTTAATATGGTATTTGAGGTATTTTATTCTTTATGCGTAGTTTTATCATTATCACATTCTTTTTAATATTAAGTGATGCTTACATAAGTGAATAACCATGTTCCGATAATGTTTATGCATAGTCCAGTTTTTATTTTATTCCATCTTTGCATACTTGTTCATTTTATTAACTATGTGATCACGACAAGACATACATAATAAATAATCCATGAAATTAGACAGAAATAAAATTAGATGGTATGATCATGATCTTATATTGGTTATCTTATCTAGAATTTGGTAAGATAAGCCGGAACTAAGGAAAAAACACCTTGAACTGATGGTTCGTGTTTTGCAGCTCCCACATATCCACCTTTGTATATTCTTTGGTTGGTTTTGCCTCAGCTTTGGGTTTTGTACCATCTCCTCTGGCTTGGGAGATCCTCCATTACATGGGTTTACATTAATGAAACCATGGGCACGCATGCCCTACATTTTATTGGAATAAGGCTCGTAGGCCAAAAAAATGTAAACAAATTTAAATGAAACCATACACACATAGAAAGGGTATTTGGTCCAGCTCATGATCATCCATAGCATGCAATGACATTTATGGATGTTTAAAATTCAAATTCTTTTAATCATTCTATTATTGAAGACAAGTCGTGCTTGAACTCAATTAATTATGATCTTATAATTAATCAATTCTTTATCTTAAATTCCTTTCAGAATTTCCTTGAGATTATTCTGATCTATATTCCTCATATAGGACTTTTTACTTTTAGAGGAAACTTGGTGAAATTCAATTTCTGGAAAGTACACAGCGTGTAGTTTATATTTACACGACGTGTATTTCTTTTCACCCTTTATCCAAAGTACATGCCAGGGGCTTTGGCATGTTTTCTCTACATTGGAATTTTTGGAGGACATGGCGTGTATATAAATCATACATGGCGTGTACTTCCTTGTTACGTAGTAACCAGCCTGGAAATCCCTTTTACGTGGTACACGACTTCTCTTTTGTACATGGTTTTACATAGGCTGGATCGGATTACACGGTGTATTGCTCCAACATACACGCCGTATATTCTGGTTCCCACACGCCGTTCAATTCTGGTCAACACAACATATTAAATACTAAGGCATACTCAATTCACACGGCGTGATTTGGTAGACCAGTGCTGGTTTGTTGAACCTAAGTACGCAGTGTGTAGTTCTAATTACATGACGTGTATTCTCATGTTGTACAGACAAAAAGAGCGGCTCCTCCGGATGAGTTCCTTGTTTTTATTTTAGTCAAAATAAAAAGGTCGTTTGTGTGATGTGAATCGAGAAACTAAAGAGGAAGAACAGATCATTATTATTCAGATTTATAGAATGATTTATTTTGAATTGAATCAAATATAAATGCTTAAATTATCAATGAAAATTAAATAACTATAATCAGTTTTGTAACCTCCCTCTGATACTATTGAAGGTTCCGAGCATAGTGGAAGCTCACGGGTGGATGTTCCCTCTTGACTTTTTGTCACTAACAATGATCAATCCGAGATCAATACGATGATAAACACCAGTCTCCACGGATTGAATCAAAGATATAGACAAAGAAAAGTAAAGTCACAAAACCAAAAAGTAGGATCATTACAGGCTGATTATAATTAATTTAATCAATTTAAAAGAAGTATTTTTTTGGTGTTATTTCTTCATCGATGTTCTTGATCACGTTTTGATGTGATTCATCATTGCGTCATAGAATCCAAGTGTAGACTTCCTCTAGCGGCGATCCACACGTGCACCTCATATCTCTAGACATCGCTGAAGGAGTCTCTGGGTGCTAGCATGGAGAAACCTTTGATTCCATTGTCTGCCTGAGATCGTCTTGATCTGGTGGAAGAGGATCTCTCTCAGTCTTAAGAGAGTTCTTGGAGGAAGAGGTTCTTTCGGCCTTGATAGTATTCTCTAGAATTGTTGTTTGCAACGATTATCTTGTTTTGGAAAAGAGTTGGGGTTGTGAGGATATTTATAATCGGGTTTCAGGTTGTAGAGTAATGACAATAAATAAATTCTTTACACTTGTTATTTATTTCAATAACTCTTATTGAAAACCCCCATGTAGAATAATTAATTTCTTGACATGCACCCACTATGATTATAATAAATATCAGTTAATAAAACAATATTATTTCCTCAAAAGCACGCCTGGAAAACTATACGGTGTGTAAACATTAATACACGGCGTGTACTTGTTTTCCATAAAACTACATGGTGTGTAATAATTAACACAAAACATGTACTTGTTTTTCCATTTCTTTTCCAAAATAAAAACTACATGGCGTGTAATAATTAATACATGGTGTGTTCTGTTTTCCCAAGAAAAACTACACGGTACGCAATCATTAAATCATGGCGTGTATATCTTGTTTTTCATTTCCTCTTTCCTCCATCGTTAAAATGATTTAGGAATCCTTGAATAATTATTAAACCACGTATGGGAATAATATTTATTCTACTTGAGATACTTGGATACACTTAGTGTGTGAACCACTAGGCCTCTTTTTCATTGGCATTAGGTGGGCTTGCCTAAAGTCCAAGATTACTATCTAGAAAAGAGTCACAGCACCCAAGTGAAAGAAGTTGACGAGACATTGACATGTCACCTCATACGAACTCATACTATGCAATTTAATCCCTTTGTCTCAATATCTCATCAAGCAGGTCTCATTGAAGTGTAATAAACATATATGCTTGATCCGTCGTTCTTTGACTACCTCAAATAAACTCGTTGTTTCACCATGGCCATGGAATTTCATGCGACAGTTCTATTTCAATCAAAGGGCCGAGATATCAACATCCATAAATGGAAGGGACAAATCCTTCCTTTACCTATCCATTAACAACATGTGATTCGTGGCACACCCAACGTACCCTACTTCCCGCCAACTGTCTACTTGATGGGTTTTGTCAGCAAATCTAAGTGCGCATGTCATGCCATGAGTTAATGATACTCTTCTAGTCTATGGAGCATTACACACGCTCACAGATAGAAATATCTGATGACACTGAGACATTCGAAATTACTATTGGCAGGTCTGTTCTCATAATCTCCTATGTTGGAGATTACCAAGTGCGAACTCCATGAGAGAGAGTCTCATATTCTTACAAGTAATCACACATGATGGTCTGTATACTATGTGTCCTATCATAGTATGTCATCCAACTGTAGAACATTATTTAAGAATATTGTTATTGCATTTCAAGGTTCTATTCATAGCGGGGATCATCTATGACCTTATCAATGCAAAAAATATTTTAGGACATTATTATATTATAGTCATGCAGAATAATGAACAATATATAATAAGTTTACATTTATGTAATCAAAGTACAAAATAGTTGGTTCTCAGGACACCAACCCTAACATGCAGCTCATGTAAAATAAGGTCCACAAAATATTGATGCTTCTCTATATTTAGTACACAACTTTGACACACATCAAAAAAGCTGTTATAGCCTTTGACTAGCATAGTCAACACCAGATCAATTGAAATCCTTTCTATGTCCAGTTCTAGATAATAGACTATGGAGGGAGAAAAAAATGTGATTGAAGCTCCTGAATCGAGTAAGGACCAAACAAGGGTTTATGAAAAATAGATTATAATATTGAGAATGTATTTTTTCAACAATACTCTATGTTTTTATGATAATTTTATGCTCACAAATACCCTAATTTTTTATTCTAATGATTTTACATTAAGTATATTTCAGGAAATTAATATTATTTATATTCCCAATTTTTGAATAATACTAAAGCATATGATTCAAATTAAATATTATTCAAAGTGTTCTAAAAGATTTTCATCATGTTCTGGAAACACTGTTCATACAATACATTGGAGATTGTAGCATAAGGATTAAATCCTACGTTTATTTTACAAGAGTTAAAAAATGTTTGGTAAAAGAACCTTATTTTTTAGGCAACATTATGTTTTTTATATGATAAAAGTAGGGTTGTAGAACCTTATGTATGTATGGAACCTTATGTCTGCTTCATAATAGTTTGGATCATCAATCATACATTGGTAATGAACCTTATGTTTTATCAAGAAGTATGGATCATATTCCATACATTTTGAAGACAAGATAAATATGAATTATATACCATACATTTGGAATGCCAAGACAATACATTGGATCATCAACCTTATGTATGTAATCAACCTTACATTTGGAACCCTAATTTTGACTTCTCTAGGTGTCAGAGACTTGAATTTACATATTTATTATGCAATGGTCTTTTGCGGAATATCAAGCTGATTTCAAGATCGATTCAATGCTTGATTTTAAAGCGCATATTTAACCAATTTAATGAAATTTATATGTAATTCAAAGGATCGGTTTAAGAGGATGATTTCATGACAACTATTAAGGAATGTAATGAATGACCAGTTATTCAAACATTCAAATATTTCAATTTGTCAGGCACCTTTTGTGGATATGAATTTAGGAATAAAGCGCTCATCATTATTCTATATATTTTGTGTATCTGATTTTTTTAAGATACATGGGTGAAAAGATATCTCTTGAATCCACGATGATCAGAAGACCCAAATATGGAGATGTCACGACCCGTCCTTGGGGCCCGTGCCGTGACTACCCCAAGCCCCCCTTCCATAGGCTTGGGGCTGGAGACTAGAACCAAAGGCATAAATCCTGATAACTGGGAAGGAATTGCCTTTATAAAAGTCAACCAAACACCACAGAGTACAAGCGGAATTAAAACACTAAGTACAAAGCGAAGTGCTGAAAGGTAATTGGGCCAGAATACAAACCCAAATGAAAGTACACCTACAACTGAACAAAGTAAAACAAAAAAAGACAACAGCTAGAAGAACGGAAGCGGATCCTAGGTCGTCCTCCTTGGATCCCACCTGAAGGGTAGGTACAGATGGCGCAGCTCCTGGATCGTCCACCACGGATCCTACCTGAAGGGTAGGTACAGATAGCCTCCACAACGCTCTCTCCCGTCAACCTCCTCTGTATGTCGTCTCACCGTGAAGTCCACCTCCAGATACTAACTCGTCGTGTAGTCCACCTCTGGGTACTGACTCGTCGTGTAGTCCACCTTCGGGTACCGTCCAGTCCTCGAGCACTCGGCCTCCGTCAGCATTGCCCGTCATCTGCAACCAACACAACGAGGTGCGGGCATAGCCCGTGCAGGGGTGAGTATAACGATACTCAGTAGGGACCCCGAGACCCTCAAGGTCTCACCAAAACCAACATGGATAACCACAAATAAGATCTCAACAGATAACCTCTACTTAGGTATATGCCCATGCATATACCTAAGTTATCAAGTAACCTATCTCAATCATGAGTAAAACACCAAGATCATGAAATCAACGGATAACCACTACCCAGGTATTCCAATACATATACCCAATTTATCAAGTGACCCATCTCAATCATGAGGTAAACACAAAGGTCAAAAGTCTCAGCTCAAATCAGCATTTTCATTATCGAAACCGTAACTACTGAGGAGCCTCGTCTCTGGAGTGTACAATGGACCTGTCATGACTCTGAGGTACTACTCACTAACCTAAGACTGCTGAGGTACTCCTCCTGTCGAGTACCGCGGGTCAGCCACCCAAACACAATAGTGCTTCCTGCCAGGGTATGTCACCCAAACACAGTAGTGCACACCCTCGAGTAGCCTGCTGAGGTGCTCTCCGGACGAGTACCGCGGGTCTGCACTATCACACAGGTAGTTCTCCTTCCTCCATGGGTCTGTACCCAAAAAAAGTAGTGCTCCATCCACTGGGCTAGTCGACTCACTCTGAGTCGAGTCGGTCAAGCAGTCGTCAGGTCTCAGTCAGCTACATGGTCTCCGTACTCCGCACGCTCATCTCTGGGAGGGTCCGCTCCACGAGCTAGAGTTTGATACTCCAAGTATCTCAAAGTCCCATGAAGAAGTATCTCAAAGGACCGCCTCATCATAGGGGTCTCAACGCAACAGACGGCGCGTCAATCGGACGCCCGGTCTGTGAGTTATTAGCCTTTTCGTCCAAGGGGCCCGATTGGTTTCATGAGCGAACCAACCCAGCCGTATCTAAATTATACCCTGAACTCTCCTAGGGTATACTCATAGGGACCGTTTCTCAACGAGATCACCAACACCGCTGATGGTTCGTCAAATGGACGTCTGGTCTGAAAGATAATACCTTTTCCGGTCCAAGGGCCCGGTTGGATTTCAGGTATAATCCAACCTGGCCACTATACAATAGCAACCAAAACTCGGGCAAAGTATGCCAAAAGTTCCATCTCATCAAGAGAAATTCAACGAGACAGACGACGCGTCAATCGGATTCCCGGTCTGTGAGTTATTGGCTTTTTCGTTCCAGGGGCCCGGTTGGTTTCGTTATCGAACCAAACTGACCGCACTCCGACGACATCTGAACCTCGAGCGGAGTAATCCAAAAGATCGGTCTCACTTAGAGGATCCATCAAAGTCGACGACACGTCTTTCGGACGTCCGGAGTTCATGATATAAGTGTTTCCGCTCCGAGGGCCCGGTTGGTTTCGTATCCGAAATAACCCGGCCGAACCCAAAGTATTCCAAAACCTTGGGCACGATATACAGAAACGATCATCTCGATTCAAGGATCGCATCACAATTGACGGTGCGTCGATCGAAGGTCCGTATCCCATGTTATGAGAAAAAGACCGAAAACGGTCCGAAAACGGGGGTTTCGGGCCCGGACCGACCCGGCCCGAGACCCCCCGGTCGGCCCGAACCGGGTCGACCCGCCCCAATTCCAGGTCTGCCCGGCCCGGCTGGGTGCGGCCCCGCCTGGGCACAGCGCACCCAGCGCGCTGGCCAGCTCTGCCAACGGCCGAGCCGTTGGAAAAGGGGGGGGGGGGGGGCGCCTGCCCCCTGGTGTAACCGTGGCCCCCCAATTAAGGGGGCCGTTTTGTAGGCCGACCGGGGGAATTATTTCCCCCGGTTTCTCTTTGTCCAGCGAGACCGCACCGGCCAGCCGGTTCTGCCAACAAGGACCGGTGATGGCCGGTCCTTCCTCCTTCGCCGACACCGGCGGCCCGGAACCGGCCTGCGGTCACCCTGCTCCGCCGTGGCCCGGAACTGGCCGCGACTTGGTTCGTTCGGCGTGGTGCGATGGCACCGCGCCCTTCCGCCGTGGCCCCGCTCCGGCTATGGTGTCTTTGGTTTTCTTCGACGCGGCGTAACGGCGTTGCGTCCTTCTTCAACTTCACGGCGCGGCGCGACGGCGCCGCGCATTACTTTCCGTACGATCCCGCGTGGTGTGACGGCACCACGCCATTCCGTCCCAATCACAATGAATCAACAAGAATAAAGGAGGAGGCTCGACCATGTTTGTGCGGTCCGGCCCCCTCTCGTTAATCTATATCATTTAGTCATATAACTACGAAGAACAAAAAACTAGAAATCAAGAACGAAAATAATTAAATAAACCCCTACCTCGAGCGTGACTTGAACGAGGTTTTCATCACGGAGAAATTCATCGCAGAGAAACCCTCTCGGGAAAAGACGTCGCGAAAAGAGGATTCAAAGACGTTGACAGAAATTGTCCGAGATGGAACGTTGTCTCCCCTCCTTTGAATTGGGAAGAAGAACGCAGGGTGGCGCGTCGCGGGTATGGCGTCGCGGTAAACGGTCTCCGAGGCTCAGTGTTCTTCGCTGGGAATCGTTCGTTATTCGCGTTCTTCGTCGAAGAAGAAGGAGATGATCTCTAAGCTCCTTGCATTCCTTTTCCCCCAAGTCCTCTCCAGCAACAAAGGAACGAACCCAAAATAAATTAACCCACACTTAATTTATTAACTCAACATGGCTTTTGAAATTCTAGTGTTTCAATTTCAAAAGCTCACATTAAACTCACTACATTAATGTCATAAGTTATTAACATAAGTTAACAATATTAATGGTGAGTTGAGGGGGTTAGAGGATATGAAGGTGTGGGGTTCGTCTGGGCCCCACCACCCTCATAACCTCCCAAGGGAGGTTGGGTAGTTACCCAACTTCCTTCTAAAGGATTAAACACTTAGGGTAAAATAAAAATTGTTGTTAAATTTTTATTTTTAACTTCCAAAATTTTTATCAACTTCTCTCGAGTAAACGCAACTCCGGAATAGGCATTTATAAGCAAATACCAGCGCTGTGGTTCCATCGGTGCCCTCGTAATTTGATTCCGAGCACCGGTTCAAAAGTTAGAAATTCTCACTCGTTCGTTCACTGAACGTACCCGAGCTAAACTTCGGAAAATGATTTCGGGCACACCGGGCCTCGGAATCAGGCGCCGTCAGAAACTTCGTTCTTGTAAAATCCCAAAGCAAATTTAGAAAAAATTTCCCATGAAATTTCCCGGTCTTTACAAGAGATATTTTAGAATAAATAAAACATTGCTTCGGTGATTCTTTAATAATGATCATTTACAGATCTGCTTCTACAAAGAAAGATTAGATTCTATTTTATATTAGAATGAGAAACATTGAATATTTATATGTTTTACAATAGAAATAAATCATGAATATACTGATTATATTTTTGTGAATATATTTCAAGATAAATTACAACCAGATTAATTCAGAACTAATCTTATCTGAAGAACAACCTTTCTAAAAATGTTGATCCATTCACTCTTAGTTGTGTACTACTGCAACATTGAAGATCAATCAGAATGAATTTTTCAAACACTATTTTATTATGTGTAAATGATTATTATTCTAAGATATTTGATCAGTGTTGTGTTTAGAACCATAAGGCTATCTTCTCGACTTAGATTTTAAGGTGTCAACCACCTGCACTCAATTGTGGATGGTCTTACGAAAAGAGGACTAACTAGTACAAATCACCTAGCTCGTAGAGAAGAGAGTTGGTGGAGTGGACTAAGGGTTCTTTGTGCCCCGAACCACGATAAATCAATACAACCTGTTATTTGTTTATTTCCACTTTATAAACAATATAATTAAGATAATAGGACTGAATTTATTATCATCATGATTTCTTGAGATGTTTTGAAGGACACAATTCACCCCCCTCTTGTTTATATTTTTTATAACACAACCCATCAACTGGTATCAGAGGAGGGTACTTTTGATAAATCTATAGAAAACTGAATGTAAAGGATTGAATAGATATCTCAATGGATGATACACGAGAGGGAATGTAAATGATTCGATCTCCGTAATTAAACGGTGAAACCTATGGATATTGGAAATCGATTATGATCATCTACCTGAAGAATCTTAGATATAGATTCTACTAAAAAATTATTACTCCTTATGAAATTCATAAAAAACCTGAAACATGGTGTGCCGCTACTAAAGTAGTGTATGATGTAAATTCCAATGATATGAATTCTATCATCTATGGTCTAGGACCAGATGAATTTAATGGATTATCTCAATTCCCTACTGCATATGAGATGTGGTAGACAATTTCAATTTACTATAAAGGAACTAACAATTCCAGAGAAATCAGGTATGCTACTGAAAAACTAAAATTTGATAAATATATAATTCAAGATGTTGAAAGTATCTATCAGATGAATGGAAGGACTACATATATAGTCAATAACATAACTTCCTTGGGAGATTCTGTTAACCAAGATGATCAAGCCTTTAATGTACTGAGAGTACTTCCTGCCCAATGGAATGAGATATCAGTATCCATTAGGATATCATCACCTGTTAGAAATCTAACCATGAGAGAATTGATTGGAACCCTGGTGATTTGTGTATTAGGGAAGAAAGATGGTGATAATGAGTACAAAGTATTGAAAAATGTGAAAATACTACTATGAATGTTACATTTTAGAAGAATAGTAGAAAGATGAAACAAGAGATCAAAAAGGAAAAATGTTCTGACTCATCAGATTGTGAAATTGTTCTGGCACAGATAATGAGAAAATTCCAAAAAAAATGTATTAGAAGAAGAAAGGGTTCGTAAAATCCTGCAAGAAATATGATAAATATTCAAAGGATGTTAGATTATACGAATGTAAGAAAATGGGTCACATAATTTCTAACTATCCTCTACTAAATATAGAAAAAAACGATTTTTTTTCAAAAATATTGATTATGAGAAAAAATATAAAATAGAAATGAATGCTACATTGAGTGTTTCTGAAGTATCTAGCAGCTAATAAATGTGTGACTTAGAAAAATAAGAATCAAATCTAAATGAAAAAATGTGCTTCATAGATGAATATAATGAGATACAATCTTAATACTCATACAATTAGGATTCTAATCGCATCTGTTCAAATGAAAACATTACAGCCTACTACAACATTCTAGAATAAAGATATGTTTCCTTATTAAAACAGCTTAAATCACTAAACAATATTCATAATGCAATTTTTGGATAAATTGACACTTTTCTAAAGTAGCATCATGAGTTAATTGGAAAATATAACTCATCTAACATAAAAATTGTAGATTATGAAACCAAGATCAATACACTACAAGATTATGTAGAAACCTAAAAACGTATAGCTATCTTTTTTACAAAAGTGGAAAATACATTAAATGAAATTCTTGATAAGAATGAGATTAAGAAAGAATGGTATGGAATAGGCTATAAAGGTGAGAAACCAAAATTGTATAAAAACTATTTTATTCTAAATTCAAAAAGTGTAATTTTTATTTACTATGGAACAAAATGTCATATAACTAAAAACTATTACTTAAGAAATTGGAAAATAATTTGAATTAAAAATTTCATTATTTCATACTATATATTGGACTCAAATGATTATAGAAAAACAAAGAAAATATGGATACCTATATCACTGCTAGCTAACATTGCTGGACCCATGAAAATATGGGTACCAAAACAATCTTTTGTTTAAATACATTTTCTAGAATTAGGTCACAATATCAGAAAATAAATGTGGTACATGGATAGTGGTTGCACTAGGAATATGTGTGGAAACTCACTGAACATTAAAAAATTAACTCAAAAGTACAGTGGATTAGTCACCTTTGGTGATAATAGAAAAGGAAATATTATTGGTAATATAATTGTTGGAGATCTAGACTCTATCTCAATCACTAAAGTAAATTAAGTTCATGGATTACAACATAAACTGATAAGTATTTCTCAAATTTTTGAAGATGGTTATTATGATGATTTTTAAAAAACTATTTCTTTTTGTTTTTAAAGTTAAATTCATTAAATTTAGAGCCCCCAAAACTAAAAATGTTTATACCCTGGTCATAAATTCCCTTTGTAAACAAAAAGTAAATTGTGTAACTACTAAAATAAATTAATCCAAGATCTGGCAAAGAAGATCTGGACATTGAAATATTTATTCTTTAAAAAGTTATGTAGGAAACAATTAGTTTCTGATTTTCCATGTCCTAAATTTCATAGTGAATGATTCTGTGATTCATGTAAAATTGGCCAGAAACATAAATCATCCTTCAAATCAATTAAAAATATTGCAACATATAAGAATTTCGATCTTCTCTATATGGATATATTTGGACCTTCCTGAGTAGCAAGTTTGGGTGGTAAATTATATGAATATGTTATAGATAAATACAATTCTAGATTTATATGGGTATATTTTATAAAATCAAAGAATGAATCCTTTACCATATTTAAATGTTTTCGCAAAGATATTCAAAATGAAAGATATTTTAAAATAATTTCACTAAATGTGATCATGGTGGAGAATTTTTGAATCAGGAATTGAATTCATTTTCTCAAATCTAGGGACTAAACACACCTTCTCTATACCAAGAACACCTAAACAAAATAAATTTCTGAAATAAGAAATATAAAAATTCAGGAAATGGAAAGGACTATGATAAATGATTAAAGTCTTCCTACCTATTTTTGGGAAGAATCTGTAATCACAACCTACTATATAATGAAAAGATTTTTAATGAAACCAATTTTCAAAAATATGCTGTATGAACATTAGAATAATAGAAAACCTAAATTAAAACACTTTAATGTTTTGGGATGCATCTTTTATATCTATAACACCATGGAAAATATTGGTATGTTTGATCCAAAATATTATAATGAAATTTTCTTAAGATATTCTTCTACCTAAAAAGCATATTATATGATTAATAAAAATTCATGTATTGTTGAAGAATCAATTCATGTGAAATTTGACCCTTTTAACAAAAGGGAAGACCAAATCAATCAATATAACACTAATGATAACATGAGTCATGAATACTTAAAATATGATTTTGAAAATTATATAAAAAAATTTCAGTCCAATTCAGAAGAAAATGACACTGATAAAACGATTATTGTTTTACCTAGAAAATCAATAATTCTAAAGAATATCCCTTTATAAATAGTTAATGGGGACTGAGACACTGAAATAAAAACTAAAAGAAATATTGGAAATCTTGTTGAGTTTTCAACCTTCCTATCCCAATTAGAACCTATGTTAACAGAAGATGCATTAGTTAATAAAATTTGTATGATTTCAATGAAATAAAAACTAAACCAATTCAAAATGAATGATATATGGGAATTAGTTGAAAGGACAAAGAACTTCCCTATTATTGGAACAAAATTTGTCTTTCTAAATAAGAAAAATGATCA
The DNA here is from genome assembly GCA_963277665.1 of Viscum album. Lineage (NCBI taxonomy): Eukaryota > Viridiplantae > Streptophyta > Magnoliopsida > Santalales > Viscaceae > Viscum > Viscum album. The sequence continues at coordinate 478,758,794 of OY728125.1, read as the reverse complement.
AGGTATTATAACCAGAAAGAAATAAATATTAATTGCTAATGTATATAATTAGGAAGAAGGTATAGATTATGATGAGACCTTTTCCCCTGTATCTAGATTAGAATCCATTTAGATCCTTTTATCCAATTAATATCATATGAATATTAAATTATTTTAGATGGATGTTACATTTTCATTTTTAAATGGTTATTTAATAGTGTATGTCTATTTACAACCACCTCCTGGTTTTTGAAATTCTCAAAAAACAGATTCTGTTTATAAACGTACTAAATCACATAATGGCCTTAAACATGAACCTAGAGATTGGTATGAAAGATTAAGTTATTTCCTTTTGAATTATTATTTTAATATTGGTATGGCAGATCCAACAATTTTTAAGAAAACAATAAATTCTAATATTCTATTGGTTTACAATTATGTAGATTATGTAATTTTTGGATAAAAAAAATATTTGTCAAGATATTTCAAACATAATGAAAATATAATTTGATATGAATATGATGGGAGAACTAAATTTCTTTTTAAGACATCAAATCTATCAAAAAAATTCAGAAATTTTTTGATTCAAATAAAATACACTACTGAATTACTAATGAAATTTGGATATGAAAATAACTAGACATATACAACTCTTATGTGTACTTATATTAAACTTTATTTGGATGAAACTAGAACACCAGTAGACAACAAGTTAAACAGAGTTATGATTGGTATTTTATTATATATTAGTTATAGCAAGCCATATATTTTGTCTTCAATATTTCTTTGTTCAATAATTCAATCTAATATAAAGAAATATCATCTTATATCTGTCAAAATTATTTTTAGATTTTTAAAAGAACTATTTTCGATCACTTATTTATCCAAAAACATCTTATTTTAATATACATTTATATTCAGATACTGACATTGAAATTTGTAGATTAGATAGAAAAAGAACCTCAGAAACTAGTCACCTTTTAGGAAAATATTTATTATCATGGTCTAGTAAGAAACAACACTCAGTTTCTTTGTCAAAAGCGGAAGTAGAATAAGTATCTACTGGTAGTTATTGTGCACGAGTTTTGTGGATGAAAAAAACTCTTATAGACTTTGGAGTAAATTTTAATAATACACATATTTTATGTGATAATACTAGTGCTATAAATATTTCATGAAATCCTATAATTCATTGTATAACTAATCATATTTATGGTAGACATCATTTTTTAAGAGATTCGGTTCTTAAAAATGATATATTTTTAGAATTTATAAATACTGAATTTCAATTAGCTTATATTATTTACTAAACCACTTCCCACCGAATGTTTTGATTTATTAAGGGGGAGTTAGGATTATTTAATTCTTAATATTTTTCTTCCGCTTCCTATTTTTAAATATTTTTAAATAATTTTTTATTTAATCTTAAACTTAATTTTATTTGATCATATAATTTTAAAATTTCACTATTTAAAATAATTTAGTTATTCATATTTTAAATATCATATACTTTTATTTTTATCCAGTAATAAATTTTAAATATGACACCTAAAGTTTTATCTATTTTTAAATTCTATAATTATTATTATGTATAGAATGACATGGGAATCAAGGATCTATGAGAAACTGTTTCAAATTCCAAAACTGCTCATTTTCATATAACCATTCGATCATCTGAAACCCTTCACCGATTTCGTCTTCCTTTCCTCGCACCTTCGAAACCCTAGAATCTCAAACATTCAGAGCTTTTCAATAGAAATGGGAAAAACAAATAGAATTGAAGATGTAAAACCCTATGATGCGAAGCCTCAATGTTCAACTAGATGGAAAATTTTTGAGGGAAAAGTCGTTGATCCAGAATGATTGTATAAGATGAACATGATACTGAAGCAAGTGTTATCCTTTCAAGGTATAGAAACAATGTTCAGTGACCAATACACAGAATTATTTTATAAAGTAGAGTTGATAAGTTTCAATAAAACCATTCAATTTAGTTTGGGAGATATAAAATATTCAATAGTTGTGATTATCATAGATAGAGTTATCGATTTCTTCTATTGAAATTTCATGAATCATGAACATCCCTCACGAGAGAGTTTTTCATTTTGATCTGAAGTATTTCAGGGATAACAATCATAAATTTGAAGATATAATTTATTTTCTTATAGGGTTTTACTAACAATAGGAAAATATTAGGAAAATATTTAGAACCAGATCATAAAATGTTGGTTAAGTTTATTCAGACTGGTATAGCCCCAAGGATGTCAGAAATGTATATAATTGTGTTTCCAATTATGTATATTATATTTCAATTTTTTATGTGATATAAAGCTGAATTTTCCACACTACATGATTAGATATTTGAGTTACTTCTGTCAACCTAAGTCTAGGATAAGTTTTTATCCGTATTGAAGGATTATATAAAATCTATTTTTTAAGAAAGACATGGTCTGGCTGATTGATATAAGAGAATGATTCCATCATAGTAACATTACAAATTCTGGAACTTTGAGAATGCTCTGTTATTTCTGGAGCACTATAAAATGTAAAATTGTACCTATTGAAGAAGATTAGGATCAAGAATCCACTCAGGGGGAGAAAAAAATCCAAATCTAAAGAAGTTATGGATAAATCTAGAATAGGGTAAGCTTCGATGATTAAAAGAAAACTCAGATTTGAAACAGAAGATGAACTTGCTGATGAAGAAATTAAGGGAGGAATTTTTAGCTCACGGAAGGGAACAGTTGGTCAGGAACCAACTATAGAGACATTTCTTGAAACCACAGACACTTTAAGTTATATGTTTTTGTGAGAATCGACTTAAGAAGTAATTCATGTAGAATATTCTTCTTGAGTAGAAGTGGAAATGTTTCCTCAGGGTGAGGGAGAGACAAGAACTGAGGAGGTACCTCAGGTCAAAAAATCATAGGAAATGGAAATTATTGATTAATCTGTGGACCACATTGACTCTTTACATCAGATTTAAGAATAAATTCAAGAATAAATTGCTCAAGATGAGCACCTACCTTTATAAGTAGAGAATAAAGAATCAATAGTTCACAAAAATTTCTCCAAAATCCACACATATGTTCCGAATGAATCATTCTCAGTTGAGAATTTTGGAGACAAATCGGTTAAGCAACCAAACGATCATAATGAAGAATAAAATTAGATTCTCAATATTTACCACTAATTTTAGTATATCTTGTTGTGAATCAATCACATGGTGTCTCTGATTCTATGTATGATCATGTTGAGTAACTTTAAATAAAATTTAATAGAGCTAAATCCGAGAATACTGATTTAAAAAGACAGTTAGAGGAAGTGAAACATAGATTTCAAAATCTGAAAGTCAGCTCAGTTTCAATGCGAGTAGTAGATTTTTTTTAAGAATGATTTGAAGGCAGAGATTGTAAATTTGAAATCTGATGGTATGTTGAATTCATATTGCGCATATTTGAAAACATTTATGGAGAGATAGTTTGTAACTATCACAAGAATTCATGCAAGTACATCCTGTACTTCGCCTGATTTTATCAATTGATTCCAAGCCATTACATTAGAAATGAGAAACATGAATTGAAGGTTTTAGTATTTATAGTGTAATAACACTCCTTTATCAATCTTGTTGGACAATCATAAATTCCGTGTTAATCATCTTACCTCAGGTGAACTGAGTATTAGACAATTATTGAATAGATTAACTTAGAAGCTAAATCATTTTATGGATAAGGGAGAAATATTACATGTTTTTTTAGAGTAAACCTCATTTAAGATATTCCTTTGACCTAGGAAATAAGGGATCTGATTATTCAGCTAGGATATGGTGTAATAATATGATTACTATTACAATTGGATGTGTTGAAAGATGTTATTCAGAATTTATGAAATAACATTTTTCAAAACCTTAGCCCAAAAACCATGATTCATGTTCATTCATGTACAAGTAAATTCTTTTATCAATGAAATTTATAGTTTAAGATATTTTATGGGGTTTTACCTTTGTTTATGTCAATGTCATATTGCCTAAAAAAATCCATATTTGGTTATTTATAAATAGTTTCTCATAGCATTTTCATACATGTTCAGTAATAAATTTAATGTGTTATATTCATTTTTCTATAATTATTTTTGATATCACAAAAAACATGAGATATTTAGAAAATAAAATATTTTATAAAGGAATAGAAATCTTTATTTGTTTTTAAATATACCTTTGGGGGTGGAGAAATATTTTTTTTGACAGTTAAATTTGGAAGTAACAATTAACTTCTGTTTTTATCCATGTAAAATTCTACATTTTATGTAAATTATTTTTATGGTTTTTTGTGATCATAAAAAATGGGAGATTGTTGAGCATGTATTCTTTAAACAATAATCTATATTTTTATGATGATTTTGATTCTCACCAATACCCTTATTTGTTATTCTAATGATTTTACGTTAAGTATAATTCACGAAATTAATATTCTTTATAGTCCCAATTTTGGAATATTATTAAAGAATACGATTCACATGAAATATTTTTCAAAGTGATTGGAAATATATTTAGTATATTCTAGAAACATTTTTCTTACCGTACACTAGAAATCATAGAATAATGATTAAATCCTATATTTATTTTATGAGAGTACAAAAAATTATGGAAAAAACATTAATTTTGGAAGGAACCTTATGTTTGTTTTATGAGTAAATTATGGATGAATAACCTTATATAAGTATGGAACCTTAAGTTTTCTTCACAATAGTTTGGATCATCAACCCTACATTTATAATAAACCTTACATTTTATCAAGAGGTATGGATCATGTACCATTCGATCATAAGAAAAGAAAATTATAAATTATATTCCATACGTTTTGAAGGTGAAGAAAAAAGTATGGATCCTAAAACATACATTTTTAATCACCCTTACATTTGTAACCCTACATTTGACATCTATAAGTGTTGGAGATTTGAATTTATGTCATTATTGTGCAATGGAATTTTGCGGAATATCAGGATGATTTCAATCCAGATTCAATTCCTGATTTTAAAGCACATATTTAACCAATTTAAATCCGTTTATACATAATTCAAAGGGTATATTTAAGAGGAGTGTTTTGTGCCGATTGTTAAGGAATGTAATGACTACATTTTTATTTAAGCATTTCAGTATTGTGATCTATCAGATGAATTTTGTGGATCAGAATTTATGAATAAATCACTCATCTTTATTCTATATATTTTATGTATCCGAATTTTTGTAAGATACATGGGTGAAAAGATATCGTTGGAATTAACGAGGGTCAAAAGATTCAAATATTAAGATATTTGAGTTTCACAAAAGCAGAGCTTCACTGATACCATAAAATGGATCTTTTAACGATCTGCAACTACGAAGAATGATCAGATTTTGTTTTATATCAGAAAGACAAAACATTGATGATTTACTTTTTCTACATTTGAAATATATTGTGAATCTACTGCTGATTTTTTTCTGAATATATGTCATGAGAAATTGCAACTGGGTCAATTCAAAAATGTTCTAATTTGATGAGAAACTTTTCCGAAAATGATGATCCATTCACTATCATTTGGGTATTTCTACAACTATGAATATAAATCTGAAATTATTTTTTAAATAGTCTTATATTTTGCGTACCAGATTCTCATACTATGATTTTTGATTGGTTCTGTGTTTAGAAATAGAATGATATATTCTAGTATTAAATGGTAAAAGTGTCAATTGCCTACACTTAGTTGTATATGGTCTTGTGAAAAGATGATCGACTAGTGAAAATCAACAAGATCTTATGGAAGAGTGTTGTTGGAGTGTAAAAGGGGATCTTTGTGCTCTAAACCACTATAAAACATTGCATGCTGATATCTGTTTATTTTTTTCACATAAAAAACCCAATAAATATAAGAGGATAGAATTGATTATCATCAAAATTTCTGGAGAAGTTTTGAAAGACACAATTCACCCCCTGTTGTGTATATTTTGTATAACACAATTCAATACATACCTCAATTGATCTCTAGTCAATCTGCTGCTTCTACCTCCTTTACATGCAACAGACCATGTTGATCTCTGTTACCTCTATATTGAATGCCACATCCATGACCATGTTTGGGTCGAGGTCCCCGAGCTTAAGGAATATCATATGGATGGCCCCTACCTACCTCATCTCCCCTAGGAAGACCATTAGACTGCTAAACCTACATTTCCTAATCCAGGTGTGGATGAAAACAAGGATCCATAACTAGATCATGAACAAGCATGTCCTATTCCTAGTGGTATGGATTTTTATTATGATATATTTTCATTAACATAATCCATTCTATTCATTTTACCATTTTTATCCATCCCCAAACAATCCCAATTCAAACAAGAACATGATGATTAATCTTGATTCATGTACCTCTCTTAGGACTCTATCCTGTAAGAATTTTAATCTCACTTGGCCATCAGTAATCCTAGAGTCTATGTACTAAAACATAGGGGGCCTAAAATCCCATTTCATAGCTGGTCTCCTTAACCTATGTCATGCACCAAGGTTAATTGACATTGTTTCCATACCAAACAATGCACCCCTCATTGTTTCTAACACTAAAATATACCATATATTTCAGCCATCACCTTTGATACCACTCTGCCATGACTCCTTCCCAACAAAGATTCCCTAATGAATGGAGATTTATATTGAACCCTAAATCCCACCTCCATTCATCCCTGAGTTGGAGACTAAAACCGAGGGTATAATAATATCACAATGTGGGAGACATTTACCTCTATAAGAAAACAAGATCAATAGGCTGGTTAAATCAACCATAATCAAACCCATGAAATATATATAATAAAAATAAAAATAATACCATAATTCAGGTGTATATAAAAGTGATATGAATAAAAGACCCTAATGTTAATACCCAAAAATATAACTAGACCAATAAGATGAAAAATATCAAGGGGTGTGACTATTAATTCCCAAATGGGCCACATAATCTTCCAGGAAACCAAAAAACTAGGTTTATATATGTTGTATGAGCATTAAAGTATAGTAATTAAGGAAACCAATGTATCTCATGCACTTATGGAATGATAATACAAATTCCTTTAATGGAAAACAATAGAACCAAATAGCACCTAACATGTAGAATAACCAAAATACTAACCTCACCATGGATATCTCATGAAATAATGATTCCAAGTAATATAGTACAATATAAACCACATCTATTATAGGGTACTCCACAACACTTTTCCAAAGATTAATGACTGTCACACCGAAATAGAAAACATCATGGTGCTCCCACCTGTTCTTAATATATCATACCCCCCTACAGACACCTTTGGAACACCTCACTAAACATCTTGCCCGTACATAGTTGGGGAAGACATTACATCATCTCACAATGATTATTTCCAGCACAAACTTGGGTGAGACATCGCTTCTCATCTTGAAGAAACATGGGACAACACATCCCAAATATTCCCAAAGACACCTAGGAACACACATCTAAACTCATACCAAAGACTCTTTAGGCCACACATCACTATTTATCCCAAGTAAACCACTGACCACACATTACTACTCACCCGATTTTACTTGGACTATTATCACATGGAAGAGTGATCATAGAAGAGATGGTGTCCATCTATTCTTCCCCCACCAAGATAATAGGAAAGACACCCCTGTGTGACTATAAAGGTGTCGGTACATAGTGTTTGACATGGGTGTGGTGTGTATAGAGATAACTAGGAAAATTTTATGTATACTACATATATATAATTACACAAAAACCTCACCTTCATGGGAATAATATAAAACCCAATCAACTCACATGGTCTCCCGCATCTGTTTCCATGACTTAATGCACAACACTACAAAAGAATAATGCAAGCCATAATTCATTTTCAGTATTTAGTTTTTATTAGAAAATTTTCTAGATTCTCAATTCCAAACATGTTCCACAGAAACATGAATATCAATTTATATTCCAAGATCATTATGTTCACCATACATACCATCCAGAAACCTTAAAAAGAATAACACACCATAAAAAAGCACAATGAAATAGCCCAAAAACCATATCCACCACTACCTTTCATCACAACCACACTACTCAACAATATCATCCCCACGTCCCCCATACACATCATATCTCATGAAACTACACAACATATTTATTATTTAGAAAAGTATCTCTTATTCAATTCCACTTAGTAAATTAAGGGCATTATCAAACAACACATTAGATACTATGTTGATTAATTCATTAACTGAATATACATGGTTAGCTGATTATTTATGATGATAGTCCATCAATCACAAACTATATTGATATTGAGAGGAAGTTTCTACAAAACAAATTAAGCCATAAACAAACATGAAATTCATCAAGGAATTAATCCCATATAAACACAATATCAACTAAAATAAAAAATTCAAGATAAAGTTGTAAGATAAAAGTCCACATAAACATACCCCATTATATTTAATTGAAACTAATATATTATATTTATTATTCTATTTTCAACCGTATCCATATGCTTAAAAATTATAAAACCATCCATCATGATACACATAGAAAAAAATAAATGAAAATACCACCTAGAATGTAGAATCCTTTTTCCCAAACTAATTGCACCAAAATAAGGGTGTCAATACATGAGGGAAATTATTTATGGTGGAACATGAACCAACTATAGAATCAGATTCTACAGTTTTGTAGAAGAAGAATTTGGGAGCTACCATATGAATAGAAAGAAGAATGAATGAATGAAGGGGTGATAATTTCCTTATAAATATTATATATGAAATTAATGGGATTTGAAATGGTTTATTTGACCACAAAAGGTGGATCTCATTAAAACCATATGGTTTGTGCATTTTAAAGGTCTATTGACATTTTGAAATTTATGGATATGATTAAAATCCTTTGAAAAGACATTTAATCCCTTTAATTTGGGAAATAAACCCATTTTTTCTAAATGATTTCAAAATAAAAAATCTATACTTTTTTGGGGAAATTGAAAATATTGGAAAAATGAAAACCATTGAAATGAGTCACCACTTGGATGAGTCTCTACAAGAATGAGTCACTAATAAGATGTGACAATGCCAGAATGATTCATCAATTGGATGAGTCGAGGATAGAATGTGTTGCTAACATGATTAGTTACCATTGAATAACTGTAAATTTGGAAAGCTTCTAGAAGGACACACTTTTGGAATGATTCACCATTAAAAAAATGAAATATATAAAACTGTAAGAATGGTAGACCATTAAAATGAATCACCAATGTAAAGAAATAAATTTTACGAACCGTTGGAACAAAATATTATTAGAATGACACACCGTTAGAAATCTAGAAAATTGGAAAACTTTTCGAATGACACACCATTATAATTAATCAACATTAGAAATACTAGAATTTGGAAAATGTTAGGAAAAAAATACCTTTAGAATGACTCATTGTTTGGCAATGTGAAATATAGAAAAACTGTTGGAATGATATGCCTTTTGAATGACTCACCTTTAAAAACATGAAGATTTGGGTAACTATTGGAATCAAACATCATTGGAATGACTCACATGTCCTAAAATAAACCCCATATTCTCCACAAAACACCTCAATTATTCAATTTTTGGTAAATTAATAATTTAGAAGGTTTGTGTGTCTAAATAAGATAATACATTTACTAATAGTCTATTCGTCATGAAAATAAGAAATTTTATTCATTATTTAGCTCATTGTATAACTGGATCCCAGATAGCGTGTCTTGGAGGATGTCTACAAAGGGGTCATGGCCATATCAAAAAGTTGGTGGACAAGAAGAAGTAGGTAATGATTATCGATGTGTATTTAAACACTATTGTTACATTCGATATGAAGTTAGAAGTGTGGTTTACCCCCATCCATATACAAATATAGATTAAAACTAAACTAACCATAAATGGGTAACTCATTTGGATAATATCAGTTTTTGTTGTTGATGTGTCATCACTAACAGACCATTATTTCCTCACCAACAGAACATTTCATTATTATTTCAAAAACACCCACCATAGTCTATTCTTGACTCAAGGTATTTATAATGGATGTGTACATATCCCACCATTTTATTTTCCTCCGTATGTGAAATCACTGATATATGTTAGAGGAGTTCAGCTCTTTGGGTCACTCATTCACCCTAAGACTGAATTTAATACTCAGAATATATTCATACCAAAACCATATTTTTATAGAAAACATTATACCAATGTCCAAAATTTTGAAAATTACTAGAAACGTTGATTTTAGGAACTAAATATCCTTTTTAGTGAAAGTTTTCGATAACTCCATGTTGGAAGGAAACTCTCAAAACATTCGTTATGATCCTCCCCACCTTATCAGCATTCTAGTATTCATTTAATGCGATTATAGATATTTCCATTATACTAGCTCTATGTACCCCAAACATGGGTTTTGGATATGGCCAATACGCTCTTACAAAGAATTAAAATGGAAAGAGATGGGAAAACCCCCATAAAATCACACAATATCATATATAGATTCAACATATGTTTGACACTATCTCTATAACACTCACATATTCCATTTTCAACAGAAATATAACCCAAATAAGAACTGATCAAGAGTGTTTCAACTACTAATCATTTAAAATGTTATCTATCTGCATCGATATATCTCAACATATCTATATGTAGAGACTATTGAAGTCTATAGATGACTTATAAAGATAACATTATAGATTAAGTCATAATTATTTCCACAAAAAATGGTTCCATTCACAACATATACAACTTTATGGGTACCATGTTTATTCATAAGTACTACCCCTATTTTTTCTAACAACTCAATAGAATATTAATTAAAACAATATATAGTCCAATCATCCCTATACATCCCAGAATATAATGGACCATTCAAAAAGTTTATCCAATAGTTGTATTACCTCATACAACTATTAATCTAGCTAATGAACTTATGAGTCATCCATTACTTAAAACGAATGGCCACAAAACCAAATTGTTTCTGACCAAGCGCTAGGAATGTCTAACCCAACGAACAGAACAATTTCATGATCATCATGATCATAACAAGGATCAACTTACTAAATGAAAAAACACCCATCCCATGTGTTTTTTAGAAATAATGATTTATTATTGGGATAAAAAACACCCAAAATACAACTCTTGACTATGAATTTTTAATATCATTTATTAATTCTTATGGTATGAGGTTTCCACATATCCTGGGACTGGACCATAAAAAAGAAGGAAATTTAAACCATGCAGGTAGGTCATTGTAATGATGTACCTCAGCTTTACCTCCTATCATTTTTGTTATGTTTATAGAAGATGATATCTATGGGAAACATTCATGTTCCAGTCCAATGAAAAAAAATCATAGAAGTATTTAAAATAACATCACTTAAGTGTTAATATAGGTACACCACTGTACTATTTTATTTAAGCCATTACACTAATTATAATTTGAATTTTAAATATCACTATGGATCAGTTTAAAGGATATTCAGTATCAATTATGAAGGACAACTATACGTGGTATTTCATTTAGTTAAATCTATAAGGGACCATTGGCATGTGACATGTACATACTCTAAATAAATAATTATTTAGATAATAATCAATCACAACATTAGGTAATTTATCACATAATTTTGTTTTTCTACATTTTATTTATCCATATGGTTATCACAAATGGCCTTAGTAAATGAAAATTACAATTCCAATATATATAGAAAATCACCCTTAGGATGTTATTGGAAATTTAATTAACTAAATCCCCATAAAAAATATAAAAAATAGTCTACAAAGTCATTATAATTTTACGGGGGGTTTGTTATGTATGATACAACTATATGTCTGTCTGTAACACCATATAAGAGGCTATAAAAAAAATTAAAAAACAAATCCATTAGCATGATAATAACCCCATGAAAATGGGCACAAAAACCTATAAAAAGGACAGAAACTAAAGTCCCTTCAAGCTAATCCGGGTTTAGTTAAGTAAATCCCATGAATTTAAAATTATTAAAATTTCAAACACCCTTGATAGATTTAGCAGACAATAATATTCCCTATATAATATATTAGTCTAGTTTTGAATATTTGAATTTATCTATACTTTTCTTCTTTCCCAAATAATAAGGTTGGTGCCTTTATAAAGGTAAACATTTTCCAATAAAAAATATAATACAAAAAATATATAATAACCAAATTTTAGTTTGATGAATTTCATTACCCATGTTATAAATGCATGTGACATTAAAAATTATAATTTCCATTCATCATAATGAAACATAACATTTTTAATAGTTCAATTAAATGTATTTTCAATCCTAAATTTTATTGTTCCAATACACATTGAATATTTTAAAATTGATAGTCGTATAATATTAGCAATTCACTTTTCTATCAATGTGACCAATTATCCATGGCTTCAATTAGTCATTATAACACCCCAGGTAAATAAAGAATATGACATATTTATATTTATCCATATTTGTGAATCAAATATTAATATTACTTTAAAGGGGATTCTATGCTCGATGGCGTACCCAATACGCAACAACGAGTTTCTTGGGAATCTTACGTTGCACTCTAATAATAAAATAATATTATTTTAAATGGTAGTTAACACATAGCCGTTGTAATGGTGGGAATGAACAGAACTAACTACCAAATGATTATATATTTTTGTCAAATATTTTTACTTTTTACAATAAATGTTAGAGGATTAAAAATGCGAATGAATCCAATTTTAAGCGTAAACATTCTAATATTCTTTAAAAGGTCGATTAACCGCCTTTTGATGGCGAACCGCATTTAAATCCACTTTTTGACAATTTTATGTGTTATATTTGACAAAATAAAATTCTTATTTAGAATCGGGACATCAAAATTTACTTTGTGTAAATTTTTGGTATTTTTCCGAAAAAGTTCAATTTTTAATGAATAGTGAAAAATGTTGTATTTTAATTCAAAACCTCTTTTTAATATAATTTATTTATATGATTATATTATCATTTTAATTGGTTTTAAAGTTAAATTAGAATATATTTTTACCATTTAATCCAATAGTGGTCGATGTAATGAATTTCACTTTGAAATCCGACTTAAACTAGTGTCAATCTTTTGATACATTTTGTTTCATAAAAACATGCTATTTGTTTTGACAGTGGGAATTAATTATTAAATTAATTAATGCAACTTATATGTTTTGAATTTTTTAAAATATTCATAATTTTTGAATTCGGAATATCAAATATTGCTTAGGGTGAATTTTTGGGAATTTTCTGAAAAACTTCAATTTTTGATGAATAGTGAAACCACTAAGTGGTACTTATAAAAACTGATTTTCCGTTTAAATGAAATTTTGCCACCTTTGTGTTTTGAATTTAAAAAATCCGACATACATGGTTGTAATTAAGATTTAAATGTGGTTCAATGGGATTAAAATAATTTTTTGGTGAATAGTATCTTATTAAGTTTTTAATCGCGATTAGAGGTAATTAGTGTAGTTTAAGGTAAGATTAATGTTTTAATAAAATAAAATGACCTAGAAACATGTCCTACCCTCATTGGATGTGTCATGGACGAAAAATAAAATCCATGGGTCAACTTGGGGACCCCATGGAGCCACTTTGGTTGGAAAATGACATAAATACCTTTTTATTTAATGATAAAGTAAAAATGACACAAACATGAGATGTTTTACTAAAACAATTTTTACATGGGGATATACAAGTCATATTTTTGACTAAAAATATTCGTTGGAAAGATAAAACGATTTCATACATCATAGTATTTATTTATAATTTTTAGACATTAAATAAATGAAATTATTTATGACATCATGATGATGCAGCGATGACCTCATTATTTAACGATTTAAATAAAATGGAAAGATAATGAAATATCTAAGACCTACACATGTCCAAAACCTATTGGATTTTGTATTTAGAACCATTATCACCTTATCCACTAATTATATAAATGTGGGACCTTTTAAATCCGAAACTCATTTTCAAATAAAGTATCATTTGCATACTTTCCAAGAGTGCCCCTCCTCTCCTCTTATAAAAGGCCCTCACCTCTACCTCCTTAACCACACTCACAAAGCCTTTGGCTCGGCCAACCCCTGCCCATTTTGTATCTCCCAATACCTATCTTACTCCTTCAAGCCTCACATTTGGCAGAAGTCTTCTCAAGGAAGCCTTTGAGCTCTAATCTGAGAGAGTTACCCGATTTTAAGGTAATGTCTTCACTTGAGTCCTTTTGTTTTATTTTGCTTCTCCAACCCCATAAACTCTTTTTATTAACATCTTTTGTAACAAATCCTGTATCTTAAATATACTATGATGTTTTTATAAGAATTATTCGAGCTACACTTACACACACCTACATCTAATGGTTAAAGAACATACTGTTTCCGTGGATGGCGAATTTCTGCCTCCCGAAACGATGATTGTTCAACATTCTTTTAACACCTTCAAAGGTGGCCATTAAGATGACACTATACTTATATATGATATATAATATGTTTATGTTTTACTTAATCTTCTGTATTTTTCATTTATGTCATACTTTTATGGTTTCCATTATGGGTAAACACGATATCTTCATTTAAGGAAGTGCAGACTACCGCCCTCTCAAAGTGATGTGATTCGTTAATGCCATATGTGGGACGTATAAAGGATGGATTTAAAGTTATTATATATGATGTTATACTGGAATTATAATATAACTTTATATAATTATTATTTTCTTTCCATTAAAGTTTGAGATAGAAATGAAAGTAGCGTTCATGCGTACGTACGGCTTACCGTCTCCATGAATGGTGCATTTCATTTCTTATCCCAAAATGTAATGTATTATTCTGAGTACATATATATAATGGATATATATGATGTATGTTACATCTAAATGATTAATATAATTCTGGAATTAAAATATACATACCTCTCATATAGTTTTAATTCCATTAATATGACATATAAATGAAAGTAGCGTTCATGCGTACGTACGACTTACCGTCTCCATGAACGGTGCATTTCATTTCTTTACTCTAATTGATTATGTGATATTATAAATACATGTATATGCTGGATATATATGATATATATGATATCCAAATCAGGAATGTCATTCTGGATATAAAAAACCTTTGACCACATGAACAACAAGTAATTGTAAGAAGTCCACTTTCGACTTAAGAACCAAATATCGACAAAACAAACATTATTAACTTAATGATTACATAATGTTTATAACATGGAAATAAGTGATATAAAAGGAATAATAGGATTTAAAAAGGTTCTTAATCAAGTATAAATTAACTCAAGTTTATTATTCAGGAAGTTAAAGAACGATCGAGTCAAGTCGGACCCGAGGTAAGGGATCCTACTCCTCTCTTTCTTTTTAAGTACACTCTTTTATGTCATTCCTTTTAAAGCTCATATTTCTTGTTATTGGGATGTTATTTTATATTAATCATACTGTAATTTTTATGTTCATGTGATGAGAGACCCTATTATCTCTCATAAATCCATTTTGGAAGTTTTGAGTGGCGCCGTTAGGCTACCGAATTTTCGTAAGAGATCCAACCTATCTCTTTCTTTTTAAGTACTCTCCTTTATGTCACTTATTTTAAGCTCCTCTTTGTTATGTTGGGGGATGTTATTTTATATTCCTATTTCTATAAAATGTATGATAATATGATGAGATACCCTATTTGATCTCATCAATCCATTTTTTTAAGTTTTATGTGGCGTCGTTAGGCTGCCGAGTTTTCGTAAGGGATTTTTCATCTCACTTTTATTCCCGTGAGATTTATGCTACATTTGCCACAATTTCCTTTGAGTGGTGTATGTACTGTCCATTATTCTCCTCTTTTTGTAATATACTTTCGTTTATGTGTATTTACATCAATGATGTATTGTCCTTCTTTCATGGGGTATATGTTTTGAAAGATACCCAAGTCGGTAAGGGAACCTTTCACCATCCTCTTTTTAAAAGACTTATTTTAGTGGGTCTTTTAAATTACATATTGTTATGTTGGGATATGTTCTCATATATCTTTCTTGATGTAAATTTTATGTCCATGTGATGAGATACACTTTTTATCTCTCATCAACTCATTTTGATGTGACGTCGTTAGGCTGTCAAGGGAACTTCTTAACCCAATTTCAATTTCTTTGGGTCCAACATGTAGTTATTGAATATGTCATCCTTTGAATATGTGTGAATGACCTTTGATTATTTTACACTTAATATCCACTTATATTTGGGGTATTCGTTTGTCACACATAATTATGTAATTGATTTATCCTTAAACCAAGGATACCGTCTTTGTATGGGACTTCGTCTCAATCTCCTTTCATTGAGGCATATTTTATTTTATACACAACCTTCTTTTATACGGTGTATAAACCCCTTTGACTTTTACGTATATTCAAAAGGAATCTTTTTTATACAAAGAATACTAAACAACAAAAGGGAATGTTTTTGTCGTACGTATGCGGCGACAACGACTTCTCCGCTGCCGTGACCATTATTTGAGTTTCGGCTTCCTCTAAAAGCCATACCCTTTTTTTTAAAGAAAAATAACTTCCATGTTTTAATTTTCTTTTATTTTGGTATTAAAAATGGATTTCTTAATATTTTTATATCAATGTGTGGTATTGATTTCTTGTGATTGAAATGTGGAAATGTTATGTTTCATTTATGCATGTTTTATGTGATACGTTTATGTTATGGTTCTTGGGCATTGTTATGAAAACGGGTGGTTCCGTGATAAACTAAGGGCGGGTGAGCCCGATATAGCTCTCCAATGCATTGGGTAACGCAAAGGAGTGAAACGTTAAGGTTTCTCTGAAGATATTTAGGGAATATACTGTGATGGGTATTCCAAAATGTAACCAAGAGGGTTACTCCCTATGTAAGAATGTTATGAATGCCTCAAGTTACCTTTTATGTCTTATGATTTCTATGATTTATTCATGATTTGATGAGGTATGTTAAAGTGCCTATGTTTTATGGGTAAAGTATGATTTCATTCTTATGTATATATGAACTCATGTTTCCTTTCCATATTTTTATAACCCTTACTGAGCTATTTATGCTCATCCCAAATTTTTGAAATGTTTTTCATAGGTCAAGGGAAAGGTACATGATGTGATGATAGTGTCAAGGATGTGTCAAGAAAGAATCCGTGTTTATTTTAAATAAGTTTCCATTGATGGGAAGAATGAATACTGTGTTTTATGTAACCAATTTGTTTAAATGTGGAATGTAATGCAAGTTTCATGATCTAATTATCTAAAACTCTAAACCTGAAAAGATCCTCAATGTGTAATCTGGTAATAACTCAAGATTAAGTAAGGTTTAAGTCTAGGGCCTTATAGTTGGTATCAGAGGTCGGTTTAGACATCTTTAGGGATTAGGAGTTCTTGTGAGACACATGATTAGTCCCTATATCTATTATTTCAGTTAAATCCTTGTTTTATAACATTTTTTTTCAGGTCAAGTAATGTCGGTTACGAATGGAAGGACAAGGATCTCAAATGACATTCCTATCTCTTCCTGATGACATGCTTGCAATAATTATTGCAAAGTCATCTTCGGATGATTGTGAAAATTTTTATAGCATACAAGTCACTTGCAAGCAGTTGTTTGAGATATCAAACACCTCCACTATACCTCGTTATCATCGTGGATAATGGGTTGTTTTCAGACAAATACTATTTTCATAATATTCTCATATTTTCAAGAAAGGTAAATATTATCAAGGTATTTTCAAATATTTTACCTTATCACAAGAATTTGAAGCATATTATGATTTTAAAAATGGTGCTGAGGAAGGAGACCCTTGCGTAACCTATATATATTTTCTTTTAAAATATAGTCTCACATCACATACTTATGGTATTTTAAAAGGACCAATAATAGAAAGTTTCAACTCAATTTCGGTCTAACTATTTTATAGAAATCATGTTTTATCAGATGTTTTGGAATTATATGTCATACATGATTATTTTCCAAAACTGTTTTTCTGTGAACACCCATATGACCCATGTTGTACGAGGTGTATTTGTATGGAGGAAGCAAATGATTTTGAAGGATCTATAAATCATTGTTGTAATGCATGGGACTTCTACCTACGTGAGCAAGATGACGATGAAACTGAGTGGATGCCATGATCAAGGTATGATGTTATTCATTTTGGGAATTGTTTTATTTTATCTTACGGTGGTGAAATAAGACTTCAAGAATTAAGATGTTGAGATCGTAATGAATTACGATGAAAATTAAAGGTATAAGGAAACGATTGAGGTTAAAACATGTTAGGGTTATTTTTGGAGTTTTATAAAAAGGAAAACACGCAGACTGTGTGACAACCTGTCGCGTCGGACAAAGCTGCGGGAATCGAACCCACAACCAAAGTGCAACTGGTATTTATCGCCTACCACTGGACTACGTGAAATCCCTAGTCAGTTTGACTGATTATTTTTAGTTATATGATTTTTTGAATTAAGAGTAAGTTGATTTTGGGTTATTTATGGAAATTAATAACCTATCATGAACGATATGTGATTAGGTTAATTACTTTTCAATAGGAGACATTAGGAGCAACTGATGTTGTTTGGAGATAAATGTTACGATTTAACTTGGAAGAATATGTGACTAAATCCCTCAAATATTTGGGTTTCAATCTTAGTTTGGTTTAATTTGAAGAATTTTATGGACAAATTGATTATCGAATGGTCCTCGTTGAACTTTGGGTTTTGTTGGACAAATTTTGGAGATTAGGAATAGATTTTCTTTTTATAAGGGGTTATCCTTTTCTGGATTATCTAATCTTGTACTAGCCTTTTTGGTTTTGGTTTTGGTCTAAAGAAATGAGAAGTATATAGTACTCTTTTGTGTATTACGTGACTCTCTAGAAGTTGATTATAATACTCTTAATGCGAACAAGTCTCCCTAAATACTCTTCTTTTGGAAAAAAATATGAGTTTGATTAAGGAATCTAGTAAAAGATGAAAGTCAACATGATAAGTGATTATGTTTCCTTATGAATACATTCCTCAATAAAAAGTAACTTAAAACAAAAATGTTTTCTATTAACTTTTCCTACTGGGGAATCGAATACCGTTTAACCCATCACAAGTTTGTGATTTTCTTATGGTTAACTTTCTCCTAGACATGTTTACTATCACTCTCCCTCAAGAACATGACCCTTTGTTTTTTCCTCCATGTCCATATTTTCGTACTTGGAATCCTAGTATGGGTTAACTCGGGTGACCATTGTACTTATCTTTCTTTATTTTAAAGTGATTGTTTTACCAACTCTTGTTCCTATGTGGGACTTTCAAGGATGTTTCCAAGCCCAATTTTAAAATTGCGAGGACGCAATTCCCAAAAGGGGGGAAGGATGCAACCCCCCAGGTAAATAAAGAATATGACATCTTTATATTTATCCATATTTGTGAATCAAATATTAATATTACTTTAAAGGGGATGCTATGCTCGATGGCGTACCCAATACGCAACAACGAGTTTCGTGGGAATCTTACGTTGCACTCTAATAATAAAATAATATTATTTTAAATAGTAGTTAACGCCTAGCCGTTGTAATGGCAGGAATGAACATAACTAACTACCAAATGATTATATATGTTTGTCAAATATTTTTACTTTTTACAATAAATGTTAGAGGATTGAAAATGTGAATGAATCCAATTTTAAGCGCAAACATTCTAATATTCTTTAGAAGGTCGATTAACCGCCTTTTGATGGTGAACCGCTTTTAAATCCACTTTTTAAAAATTTTATGTGTTATATTTGACAAAATAAAATTCTTCTTTAGAATCGGGACATCAAAATTTACTTTGTTTAAATTTTTGGTATTTTTCCGAAAAAGTTCATTTTTTAATGAATAGTGAAAAATGTTGTATTTTAATTCAAAACCTCTTTTTAATATAATTTATTTATATGATTATATTATCATTTGAATTGGTTTTAATGTGAAATTAAAATATATTTTTACCATTTAATCCAATAGTGGTCGATGGAATGAATTTCACTTTGAAATCAGACTTAAACTAGTGTCAATCTTTTGATACATTTTGTTTCATAAAAACACGCTATTTGTTTTGACAGTGGGAATTAATTATTAAATTAATTAATGAAACTTATATGTTTTGAATTTTTTAAAATATACATCATTTTTGAATTCAGAATATCAAATATATATTAGGGTGAATTTTTGGTAATTTTCTGAAAAACATCAATTTTTGATGAATAGTGTAACCACTAAGTGGTACTTATAAAAACTGATTTTCCGTTTAAATGAAAATTTTCCACCTTTTGTTTTGAATTTAAAAAATCCGACATTAATGGTTGTCATTAAGAAGTAAAATGTAGTTCAATGGGATTAAAATAATTTTTTGGTGAATAGTAACTTATTAAGTTCTTAATCGCGATTAGAGGTAATTAGTGTAGTTTAAGGTAAGAATAATGTTTTAATAAAATTAAATGACCTAGACACATGTCCTACCCTCATTGGATGTGTCATGGCAGACCAATAAAATCCATGGGTCAACTTGGGGTCCCCATGGAGCCACTTTGGTTGGAAAATGACATAAATACCTTTTTATATAATGAGAAAGTAAAAATGACACAAACATGATGTTTTTTACTAAAACAATTTTTACATGGGGTTATACAAGTCATATTTTTGACTATAAATATTAATTGTAAAGATAAAAAGATTTCCTACATCATAGTATTTTTTTATAATTTTTAGACATTAAATAAATGAAGTTATTTATGACATCATGATGATGCAGCGATGACATCATTATTTAACGATTTAAATAAAATGGAAAGATAATGTAATATCTAAGACCTAAACATGTCCAAAACCTATTGTATGGGTGGATTTCGAACCATTATCACCGTATCCACGAATTATATCAATGTGGGACCTTTTAAATCTGAAACTCATTTTCAAATAAAGTAACATTTGCTTACTTTCCAAAAGTGCCCCTCCTCTCCTCTTATAAAAGGCCCCCACCTCTACCTCCTTACCCACACTCACAAAGCCTTTGTCTCGGCCAAACCCTGCCCATTTTGTATATCCAAATCCCTCTCTTACTCCTTGAAGCCTCACATTGGGCAGAAGTCTTCCGAAGGAAGCCTTTGAGCTCAAATTTAAGAGAGTTACCCGATTTTAAGGTAAAGTCTTCACTTGAGTCCTTTTGTTTTATTTTGCTTCTCCAACCCCATAAACTCTTTTTATTCACTTCTTTTGTAACAACTCCAGTATCTTAAATATACTATTATGTTGTTATAAGAATTATTAGAGCTACACTTACACACACCTACATCTAATGGTAAAAAAACATACTGTTTCCGTGGATAACAAATTTCTGCCTCCCGAAACGATGATTGTTCAACATTCTTTTAACACCTTCAAAGGTGGAAATTAAGATGAAACTATACTTATATATGATATATAATATGTTTATGTTTTACGTAATCTTCTTCATTTTTCATTTATGTCATACCTTTATGGTTTCCATTTTTGGTAAACGCGATATCGTCATTTAAGGAAGTGCAGACTACCGCCCCCTCAAAGTGATTTGATTCGTTAATGCCATATGTGGGATGTATAAAGGATGGATTTAAAGTTATTATATATGATGTTATACTGGAATTATAATATACCTTTATATAATTATTATTTTATTTCCATTAAAGTATGATATAGAAATGAAAGTAGCGTTCATGCGTACGTACGGCTTACCGTCTCCTTGAACGGTGCATTTAATTTCCTATCCCCAAATGTAATGTAGTATTATGAGTACATATATATAATGGATATATATATGATGTATGTTACATCTAAATGATTAATATAATTCTGGAATTAAAATATACATATCTCTCATATAGTTTTAATTCCATTAATATGACATAGAAATGAAAGTAGCGTTCATGCGTACGTACGGCTTACCGTCTCCATGAACGGTGGATTTCATTTCTTTCCTCTAAATGATTATGTGATATTATAAATACATGTATATTCTGGATATATATGATATATATGATATCCAAATAAGGAATGTTATTCTGGATAGAAAAAACCTTTGACCACATGAACAACATGTAATTGTAAGAAGTCCACTTTCGACTTAAGAACCAAATATCAACAAAATAAACATTATTAACTTAATGATTAAATAATGTTTATAACATGGAAATAAGTTATATAAAAGGAATAATAAGCTTTAAAAAGTTTCTTAATCAAGTATAAATTAACTAAAGTTTATTATTCAGGATGTTAAAGAACGATTGAGTGAAGTCGGACCCAAGGTAAGGGATCCTACTCGTCTCTTTCTTTTTAAGTACACTCTTTTATGTCATTCCATTTAAAGCTCATATTTCTTGTTATTGGGATGTTCTTTTATATTAATATTACTATAATTTGTATGTTCATGTGATGAGAGACCCTATTCTCTCTCATCAATCCATTTTGGAAGTTTTGAGTGGCGCCGTTAGGCTGCCGAATTTTCATAAGAGATCTGACCTATCTCTTTCTTTTTAAGTACTCTCCTTTATGTCACTTATTTTAAGCTCCTCTTTGTTATGTTGGGAGATGTTATTTTATATTCCTATTTATATAAACTTTATGTTAATATGATGATATACCCTATTTGATCTCATCAATCTATTTTTGTATGTTTTATGTGGCGCCGTTAGGCTGCCGAGTTTTCGTAAGGGAATTTTCTTCTCACTTTTATTCCCGTGAGATTTATGCTACATTTTCCACAATTTCCTTTGAGTGGTGTATGTAATTCCCATTATTCTCCTCTTTTTGTAATATAATTTCGTTTATGAGTATTTATATCAATGATTTATTTTCCTTCTTTCATGGGGTGTATGTTTTGAAAGATACCCAAGTCGATAAGGGAACCTTTCACCCTCCTCTTTTTAAAAGACTTCTTTTATTGGGTCTTTTAAATTACATATTGTTATGTTGGGATATGTTATCATATATCATTCGTGATGTAAATTTTATTTCCAAGTGATGTGATACACTTTTTATCTCTCATCAACTCATTTTGATGTGATGCCGTTAGGCTGTCAAGGGAACTTCTTAACCAAATTTCGATTTCTTTGGGTTCAACATGTAGTTATTGAATATGTCATCCTTTGAATATGTGTGACTGAACTTTGATTATTTTACACTTAATATCCACTTATATTTGGTGTATTCATTTGTCACACATAATTATGTAATTGATTTATCCTTAAACCAAGGATACCGTCTTTGTATGGGACTTCGTCTCAATCTCCTTTCATTGAGGCATATTTTATTTTATACACAACCTTCTTTTATACGGTGTATAAACCCCTTTTACTTTTACGTATATTCAAAAGGAATATTTTTTATACGAAGCGTACTAAATGACAAAAGGGAATGTTTTTGTCGTACGTATGCGGCGACAACGACTTCTTCGCTGCCGTGACCATTATTTGAGTTTCGGCTTCCTCTACAAGCCATACCCTTTTTTTAAAGAAAAATAAATACCATGTTTTACTTTTCTTTTCTTTTGGTATTGAAAATGGGTTTCTTAATATTTTTATATCAATGTGTGGTATTCATATCTTGTGATTGAAATGTGGAAATGTTATGTTTTCTTTTATTCATGTTTTATGTGATACGTTTATGTTATGGTTCTTGGGCATTATTATGAAAACGGGTGGTTCCATGATAAACTAAGGGCGGGTGAGCCCGATATAGCTCTCTAATGCATTGGGTAACGCGAAGGAGTGAATCATTAAGGTTTCTCCGAATATATTTAGGGAATATGCTGTGATGGGTATTCCAAAACGTAACCAAGAGGGTTACTCCCTACGTAAGAATGTTATGAATGCCTCAAGTTACCTTTTATGTCTTATGATGTCTATGATTTATTCAAGATTTGAAGAGGTATGTTAAAGTGCCTATGTTTTATGTGTAAAGTATGATTTCATTCTTATGTATATATGAACTCATGTTTTCTTTCCATATTTTTATAACCCTCACTGAGCTTTTTATGCTCATCCCATGTTTTTGAAATGTTTTTCACAGGTCAAGGGAAAGGTACATGATGTGATGATAGTGTCAAGGATATGTCAAGAAAGAATCCGTGTTTTATTTTAAATAAGTTTCCGTTGATGGGAAGAATGAATACTGTCTTTTATGTAACCAATTTGTTTAAATGTGGAATGTAATGGAAGTTTCATGATCTAATTCTCTAAAACTCTAAACCTGAAAAGATCCTCAATGTGTAATCTTGTAATAACTCAAGATTAAGTAAGGTTTAAGGTTGGGGACTTATAGTCATAGTATAGTATTCAATGATAATTATAATTTCATGATGTATTTGAAAAAACCTTTTAGGCTGACACTAACACCTTATTCAACTAGCCACATATTAATGTGATAACATGAAATGCTATCAAAATTGTTAAGTACCTAAAAATGTGTACATAATCATATGATTCACTAAATAATAAAGAAACCAAATACAAATGTTATATAAAAACTCATGCTAAATAATTAAATAATCATGATATTTAACTATGAATGGAACTTAAGTGTGTGAAAAGAGATAAAATTGTAATGTTAAATCTATCAAGTATCAGGATATCAAGTAATGCAACCTATATGGCATGGAATAAAAATGCCATATGAATTTCCACATTACTAAAAGGATTCAAGTTGTAATTATTCCATTCCATACCCAATCAACGAAAAAATTCCATAAATAACATAAATTAGTATACATTAATTGGTACTCCTACTACTCAATGTGATGTAATAATCAACTATAATAACCGACATCATGAATGAAAGACCCATCCCTATCCACTTGGGGTTTCCCCCTTGCATGAGTCAACCAATATTAGGAGCTACAATTTACTAAGAACCAACACATTAATTGTAACCTATCTATAAGAAAAAATAGTAAGATAAAGGAAATTATATCTTTGATACACCTTTATAACATCTCTACCCTATAAACAGTAAAACAGAAACCTAAGTCATTCGGTCACATGGTCTCATGCACGCCACTGCAGATACCCGAAGCTTCTTACTAGAAGTGAGGGTTTAATGGTGATACACTTGGGAATGTATACCCTCATGATTAGATTCGATCCATGGTATAAAAAAATAAACCAATCAATATTAATGTAATATAAAAACTAGGAAGTGGAAGATTGTACTAATTATAATTGAATGAATAACCATTCATGAACATGTAATGCTATAATGTAAAGGCAATTTAAAAACTAAGGTGATAGAATAATTGATAAAAATAGATGTAAAAAAATCTCAAAGGTTATCTCCATGAGAATCCTAATCCATAGCTCAATAATGCACTCATAATCTCCCATACATCCAGTAATACTACAAGCATTATCCCAAAACCTGAACCTCACACCATGAGGTCTATTTAGGTCCCCCTGTGAAATTCTATCTCGAATAGGGTGTGAGATTTACATAGTTTTCCACCACCAATAGTGTCAAATTTATCAGTTTTATTTACACAAAATACAATAGTGTTCATGTATAATACCAAATAAGTAAACAAATAAATGTAAAAAAGATAGACTTGAGATCCTAAATGAGAACCCGATCGACGATATCTGCTTCATTCTAAGATGAAATACCTCTATGTAAGTGAAAATAGATATATGTTTATATATTTTTTTATATATAAAAATAAAAATTATATGTAGTTGAATTTATTTCCATAAATATATATATTATTACTATCTAGAACTTAGTGCATAACTTAGGTGGCCCTTCATATTCACTAAAATATCATAGAGTGATAAGGTATGTCATGCACAATGATAGAAAATGATCAAAAATAAAGGACTCCATGCCAAGGGATTACATTCCTTTTAATTTTAATAAAAGGGATTCTATTCATAGGAACATTATTTCATAGTTTCAGAAATTAATATAAATGACCCATTGAAACATCACAATCAAATGGGGACCCCATTCCAAAATATTTTAAATAATAGAGAAATGATGACCGAGGTTTCTATAATCGATTATCATAAATCAATAGGGATTTCATAACCAAATAAGATAATCACCTAACGATTTCATACCCATGTGACTCATTTAAAAGGGGATTTCATTCCTGATTATGAAGTATAATAATATAAAATATGAATTCAAATTTAATAATTAATCATGGAAATATATATATATATCCATTACAATTCCAATTAATTATTTTTTAGGGGTTGGGAATTTAATTCACTATGTGATATGGACCATGTGTAGATTTTTCTATTAACATTCTATTTTTTATTAGTCATTCATAGGGCCCTAAACTAAACCATGGCTTTCATCCATTCTTATATAACTATTACAGATTTCAATAAAAGTTCATATGGTCATTTAAAATTTCATTCAATTTACTTATTAATAATTAATAAATTCTAACTCTTGGGGATATTACAATCATTTAATGTCCGGAAAATTAATTGGATACATCCACGTTATGAAAGAAGTTTAGGTTATAGTCCTCCAATCATGAATGTAGCGATAATGATGGGTTTTGGTCATAGTTTAGACATTTAATTTTGAGTGTTTAGTATTTTAGGTGAAAATCCTAGAGAATATGACATCTGGTCTAATATATTTATTTATAAACAATAAAATATTAATGGCATAAGAAATAAAACACCTAACTTATTCCTTGGATAACCCACTTATCCAATATCGAGATTTGATTTGAGTTGATTTCCTAAAAATTAATTATTGTGAAACATTTCTGGAAAATAGGTAGAATTATATCACAAAAATATATCATCGGATACGTAGAAAAAACAATGAAATAAAGTATGAGGAGTCAATGTCTCAACGATGGATTCTAATGATATAGAAAACGAGTGATTTTGAGTAAAAATGAGGGAGATATCTATTTTACTAGTAGGAGAGGAGGAGGCGCATGATCAACCCCATGTTGTGCGCATGTGATGAGAATTATAGAGATTGGGGTAAAATCAGTCATGGAAAATAGTGTAATTTTACTCATTAAAATGAGACACATAGTTTGGATGCATGGTTAGCCAAACTATTAACCATCTATCTCTAAATGGACACCACCTCACATAGTTACCACTTGTATTAGAAACCCATGTGTAGCCCATGCATTTTCCCTTTGAAACATGTATAAAATTTATATCATGGTCTTATGCCACCACTTTTATTGTGAGACAAAACCATGTGACACCCTAAGCTCCCATGGCTGAGGTATCATGGTTTCTCCTTGAGGTCCACGAAGTATTAATGAACTATTCCCATATAGAGAACGTGCTTCCTAGTGTTCTCTAATCATGTGCCAACCATGCACCGTTGTATGATTCTCCAAAAAAAAAATTTCAGGGCCCAATACACCCAAAACTCATTTTTACACCCAAGACAGCTCTGAACCCTAAAACCTCATCCAAAATAAATATATTAAATGTTCTAATTCATGTATTTACATTCTGATACTCCGTTTGGAAAATGTAAAACCCACAAAATGAAAATTTCAAATTCTGTTAAAAAATTTCCAAGGTTCAAAAACATGGGACAATATAAAGTGGGATTAATTTAAATTTTTAATAAATAAATACCTTTCAAGCGAAAAATTATTTTTTCCAAAAAAAACCCCACATTTTGACGTTCAAATTGTTTTATCAACTCATAACTAATTAATAAAATTTATACAAGTGTAAACAAAACATTTATAATTTTGTTACTCATATTCATTCACACTAATCCATTATCTAAGAATTAAATATCATAATAAATTATTATAATTAAATATTTTTACATATATATTTTAAGCACAATGTTTATGTAAATTAATATATTAAATAAATCCGGTTTATTTCAATATAAATACATATAAAATATGGAGCGGTTATAAGTTTTCATTCGAATTCATTAGATAGGATTTAAATTAAAATTAAATTAAAGGTTTAGATTAAGAATTATGAGATAACTAATCTTATGTATAAAATTTTAAACTAAGTGATTAATAGGATGAACCATGTTTGACATAGATTACCTGAAAAAGTTATACATCGAAATGAAGGTATCATTTGAGAATATATCTTTGGATTCAGTTTTTATATTCATATGTAAATTTTATATGATTTATTATTATTATTATAACTTTTATTGTTGTATTGTTTTTAAAATTATCATTAAATTGTTTTTATGAATGATATGTACCTATAAAATCCAATATAAAAATATTTATGATAAAGTATTTCCTATTTATTACAAGGATACTAAGGTTGATATCTTAGTTGAAGTTATATATTATGCACCTTATGTATCCTTTAGCTAGATTATTTTATGATGGTATTTAAATGTATGAGTATATAATATAATTAATAGGGGTAGAATATAACATCCCAAGATTGCATAGTATATTTTACCATAAATAAACCTCGAATTTCTACCTTATTAAACATGAAACACTAAAATAAAATCATCCATGATGTATTAAATTAAAATTATTAAGAAATTTTAAGATGAATAAAACCTATATTAATTTAAATGATAGTAATAAATTAATATTTCTTATGTTTATATGATAAATAGTTAGTATGATTTTATATTTTAAAATGGTTGTGACTTCTCATATTACTAATTAAAATGTGAATCAATTAAATATAATAATTTTAATTGACTATTATGATAATAAATGAAAATAAAATATATTAGATGATAAATTAAAAAATTTTAAATTTGTATCCACTGTAGAATAATTTCAAGAACACTTAATTATCAAAAATGTAATTTTCTATTATTTTTTTTATTTTTTCAATATTAATTTAAAGAAAAAATTTATATTGTTTAAAATTATAATTTTTTGAAATTATAGAAATTTTTTTGTTTTACATATCAATATTATCATATGTATAGTTTTTTGAGATTTTTTAGAAATAAAAAAGTCTTTGGTGAATTGTGAAAAATACATTTTTTCCAAAATCATTACATTTATGATTCTTTATTGATGTATATATACATTTAAAAATTATGAAAAAATATCATTTTCAATGATATATATATGAAATTTAAATTATATATTGAATTTTCTCATCAATATATAAAAAAATATATTTAACAACATAAGTAATATTTTCCAATAAATCAAACTATTTTTGTCTTTTATTTTAACTACATATTATTTGAGTAAAATTTATTTTTCGTTTTATTTTAATTGCTTATAAATTTTATTTTTCTATATTACATAAATTTATATCATAATAATTTAAAACAATAGATAATTTAATCATATACATAAATTGAATTCTTAAAATAATCTTTTTCTAAAAATTGATTTTTATGTGTTACATGCGCTAATGTTAAATTAACATTCCTTAAAAATAAAAATTTATTCTTATAAATTGAATTTATCTTTTTCAATTAGTTAATATATTATTTAATCAATATAGATTTATTTTGAGGAATAAAAATTATATTTCATTTTTAAAAACTAGTTCTCGTTATAAAAGCAAAAAAATTGGTAAATATTGTAAAAATTATAAACTAAGGGAGTAAATGTCCAAAAATTTTAATAACACATATCTGATTTATTTAAATTCACGTGGATATAAAAAATATAAAATCCATGATTTTTCTATTTTCATTATACTTGAAAATCAAACATGTGATCTCCTTATATAAAATTCAAATATTTTCATAAATGTCAATCTAATCACTTATAAAAGGTCTTTCTCCCTACCCTTTTCATGACTATCAAAAATTCTAAATTTCTATTTAAACATTTTCATATTTAATTTCCCAATTATCTTGTTTCACATCATTTAGATTTGGGTCACTTGAAATAAAAATTAATATCTCCTTTTTAGGAGTACCTGAATGGAAGATGTAGCACCTCAATGTGTGTATTACATTATTCTATCAATTTTTGTATTCTATCATAATTTAAAAAATATAAATTATATTTAATATGTACTTAAATATTAATTGTTATTAAGAATAAAATTTATATGATAAAATAATAACTAAAATCGACCTTTCTCCTTTTCCATGAAGAAAAATAAAAACACCATTTATGCATGTGCTGATTTCCTACCCATTGAAGTATATTAAAACATTTTCGTCTAGTTTAATTATTATTTATGAAATTATCAATTATTATTATTTAAAACCATAATTATATATAAATAATATCTTTATAATTCTTTAATAATGATATTATCCAAAAATAAACAACATTTTTATCATAATAATCTATTAATTATAGTATATTCATGAATTAGTCAGCATGAAATCCTACTTAAAAAACAAAATAATGTAATACCATGGATTAAAATGAAAAAAATAAATATTATATGATATTATTTCTTAAATAATGATTTTATTTTGGTTTTTAATGGTAATTTTAATATTGAACACATTAGTTTATATACCAGTGTTTATTCAAAAAAAAATTAACAGAACATTCTAATAATAGATTTCGTTTTATAAATCATAACAAAAAATCATATATAATGAAATTTTAAAATAATAAACCCATATAAATCATCAATTAAAGTACTATTCATGATTTTTTAATGATGAAATTTGGGAGAAGACTGATAAACAACACCACTATTACGTAGTTGGTTCAAAACGTTCAAGACTACTCACACTTGGTATCAAAAATAAATGATAAATAACTTAAATAAATATACAGTATTATTAAAATTAATATATATATATTAATATAATTTTTAAATAGGTCATTAAGATAGTTTTTATTATAATTCATATTCACATTCTTTAGTTGATGTTATGATTTATGTTAAGGGGTTCTTAGATTAAAATTTAATTTCTAGAGACATATTTCATATTTGGTGCTAAGAAATAATAAAGATTATTTAATTACTAGCTAACATAATTTTTACCATATTAATATATATCCTTGTTTTTGAAGATCTATATATTTTAATTTATTTAAATGTAATTCTATTTAGTAGATATAAAATTTTGTAATGGTTTTGTTATCTCAACTCCCTCAATTGAGTTATAATTATTTTTATTTAACTTTATTTTCCGATGATGGGTTCATCCACCATAATAATTTATTTCAATGAACATCTAAATTATTTATAGTATAAAAATCATTTTTTATTAAAAACCCAACTCTCTAGGATTTTCATCCCCATTAAATTATATCATTGTTAAGAATAATTCACATAATATTTAATGATGGTTTATCTCCCTATCCATATTTCCCTATCCCTCATATATTATTCCTTATATTTGGATACCATATTATTTCTTATCTCATGTGTCCTTTATATTTCCCCAATCAACATATAAAAAGTATTTTTTTTACTATTTTATGATGATTTTTTCAATAATGGTATTTTGAAATATTTACATGTTTTTTCATCCTTTAACAATTTAATGATTTACCTTCCATGCCACATTTATTATTGATAACAATTATATATATTTAAATGACATATTATTTAATATATGTTTTTATGTATAATTTTTATAATTTTTTCACATCACTATTTAGAAAAATTTATGTTTTCATCAATGATTCATTATTTAATTTTCTTTTTAAATGAAAATGTTTTCCAAATGATTTCACATCACAATTTCGAAACCTTTATGTCTTATTTGATGACAAATTATTGCGATTTCATTCAAAATAATGACTTTTAATATTATTTTCTTTTAATTTCTCAAAATATACCCTTTTGAAAATGAATTCTCAAAAGGACCCATAACTTCACCTTTTCTGATAATGTTAGAAAATTTCCAAATAATTTTTTTGGGTTTTATTCTAGATTCCACTTTATCTTTAATTTTTTTATTTATATTGAATTTTTTTATTAAACACACTATAATATATATTATGTAATGCTCATTTTTTCGAATTTATTTTTTTTTCATATAAGTCACTTACATTCTTAAGGTCAATTTTGGTGATATTGTAGTGATTTTTTTTACCCCATTTATATTTCTACGATTTGTTTGTGATATATTGAATTCATAATTTCAAGAAGAATATGTTTGTTTGGATGATTTATGGGCGGGTTACTATAGCACCATCACAAAGTTATGCATGAGTATAATTTTGTATTAACTATTATCACAATGTTGTACGTGATCATTATTATATTTTATATATGATCAAAATTTTTTAATTGGTTATTATTCTAGTTTAGAAATTATATCCCCTTTGTGAAAGAATATAAATATAGTTTACCTATTCTCACAAGGTTTTTCATTGGTAAATGTTTGATTTTTGTTTCTCACAAGTTTTTGAAAGATCTTAAATATAGTTAATATATGATCAAAATTATGTGTGTCTATTATCACATTTTTACATTTTCATAATTTCATGATTTACTATATTGTGCCACATTTATTTTTCAAATACTTATTTTTATGTTCCACGGTTTAAAATTAATATCTCCCACTATCAATCTGTGATAATTTTTTTCATTTGGGATTACACATCCTTCTTTCCAGTCAAATGGAGAAATCTTACTATTCTATGTTGTTTTAATAATACCTTTCCCTCATGTTCAAATTTTCTTATATGCTTAAGATCTAAATCGTAAGGACATGTTGATGATTTTTCCCCGATTTGTATTCAATATAACCCCATTATTTTTTTCCTCTTCCCTATGTATTTTTTAAGGGAATATATTTTGTAAGGGAAAATTATATTTCCACATATAAAAAAGAAGTATTAGTAAATTGTAACAAATGTAATTATTATAATATAAATACATGGTATACATTCCACAAAGAAGCTATACAGTATGCCCTTAGGATTGTGATATTATTTATGAGTGATGATGCTTATAATATGGTAATTATGTAAAATATTGGTATTACTATCTTGGTTATCAACAAGAATTATCATTTATTCACTTAATAGAGGATATTTTGTGTTCTTTTTCATAAACAAATATGACTCTTAAGGTAAAACCAATCATGGATTAATTTAATAATGATGGACCCTATTGAAAGGATACTGATGAAACTTACCCTATTTCATGATAATCTTATTCAGTTCCTCATACCAAGAAACTAATATTCCTGAGAATCTATTAAATCTATTTCTTCCGCTCAATGATTTAGAAATATATTGATGAGACTCCTATAATGTGTGATCCAAGAAACCATCATTCACCTCTATCATAGAACAATTATTGTATCACAAAATGTCATGTGAATAATCCCAAAAAGTATTAATAAAAATCTATTTAAATTATAGTTATTCCAATTATGTGTATGCCACAAATTCTCTTTCAATATTAAAAAATCATCATGAGGCATGTTGGCATCCCTTTTAATGTCACCATCAGACACAAGGTCGACTCCTATATCAGCCTCACCTGGATATGTCCAAAAATATACCACAACTTTTCATATTCCATTCCATTAGTTCATAGTCAAAAATAAATATCCCCTATGATTCCAACATACCATATCTGATTAAATTACTTATAAGAAATATAAACCCAAAAGGGATGAAAATGTGTAATCCCCACAACAACCTTTGTTATACACATTTCACATAGTAGTTCTAGCTACATGACTAAAAATATTATAGAAAAATGTTCATTTTGTATATCATTATACTATTTGGAACTGGTCCTAGATGCATGCCCTTTGAAATCAATTCATTTGGTGGTGGATTCATTAATATAAAATAATTTTTTTTAATTGTCACATGACCGTTAAGGGTACAACATGTTTAATTAAGTTGAATCAATCTACATTGGATATCATTATCTCTATAATTACTTATAAGAAGCCCCTCTCATGGTCCTAATCCTATTTTGAAAACATCTATCACCACGTTGGATAAATATAAATATAGTTATATAAGAAATGCATCATAAAATCATATCGTAATCAAATATTGATTGAAATATGGATAAAATATAATACATTCATATGTTGACATCATTGTGTGGAATTGATCAATAACATGAATAGCGGTAACATTTCATAATTTTATTTATATAAAACATTAAATAACTTGAAATAAATATATAAGATAGTTCAAATGAGGCTAATAATCCCCCCCACAAAAGGATACGATGACATCAACCTCCCGTCCTATAAGACAATATGTTACTGAATGTGTTAAAGGTAATCTCAATGTTTTTATCAGCCTTTAGAATAAACATATGCACTAATGATAAAAATTATGTCATAGGTACACATTAGAAATTGAAAGTGTCGGGGAGTGAATCCTTTACCTAAGAAAGTGATCGATTTACCATAAAATTTTACATCTGTGTTCTATTAAAATGTTTCTATTTTTGGTTGTTTCCACTTTTAGAAAACTTTAGATTTCCATTCAATGAGAAATGGAATCATATGTATTAATACTGATGTATGAAATCTCGCAAAAAAAAAACACGGCCATTCAATTATTTAGACATATATTGTGGTCATGATGAAGTTCGTCATGCCATAGATTAGGAGGATGTTTTCACAAACCTAGTTCCTCTAACCCATGTAGAATAAGAGACTGGTAAAAGACTATTGTATCAATGTATTCATAACTACATTGGATGAATGTCAAGAAATAATATTTTAATTGAATCCCTAAAGTCATAAAACTTGTTAAAATATTTAAATTTCTTGTGGTAACAATACCCACCTATAACCAATTTTTTATTTTGTCACTGAAGCATGATAATTCATACCTATATTAAATTTAAGATATAGAGAAGTATTGGACATATATCACCATTGATTCCTAGAATCCATATTTTTTGGATTTTATTAGCTATAATCATATCCAGAACTACATGGCTACAACCCCTCGGTAATTTTCTTGTGAGGACAACCTAGATATCTTGACTTATGTCATTGTGACTAGAGAACATGTGAATAGTTCACACTAAGGTGGGATGAAAATTCAGTCTATTATGTATGATAATATTAATATAACCAAAGAAATTAGCCACCCAAATATCCTGGTGGTGGCTGAAGAGAATATTAATACTCCTCATTTCACCAACTAAGACTATCTATATTTTCAAACAAAGATATAAGGACATCAATATACTCTAGTGTCTTCACGGTAAAAGAATTCAATCACATATCCAATTCAGAGAATCTATTATAATATTCTATTAGATTCCTAGAAGTCGGTCGACATCCATACTCCCTGAAACATTTATAATTTTCATTGGCATATCCTAAAAATGATTAATGACCTATTCAAGGATCAGATCACCATTCTTCCCCAAGGTGTTCACCAATAGTTCATAGAAGTAACTGATAAATCCTTTATGAATATTCTGACTATGAAATAATAGTTTTCTCAAATTTTATTCCATACCCATAAGGTTAGTTATCATATAACATATACAACAATATAGTGGGATTTTATCCCTTCACTGAATTATAATACTTATTAACATGTTCTAATTGTAATTATTTCCCTAAAATATTATCATATTGATAGTCTAACAAAATATTTGTGTCCAGTTGGAGAATTAATATATAAATCTATGTTTG
Organism: Viscum album; assembly: GCA_963277665.1. Taxonomy (NCBI): domain Eukaryota; kingdom Viridiplantae; phylum Streptophyta; class Magnoliopsida; order Santalales; family Viscaceae; genus Viscum; species Viscum album. Next base: position 478,723,201 of record OY728125.1, on the reverse strand, counting down.
GGATAATATCTCAACTTATATGAAAATTCCACTTATAATTTCCAAAATATAGTTAAGTATCGACCTTGGTTGGATTCAATTAATCAGGGTTAGTGATTACATTGTATTACCCCCTTGAGATTAGGATTATGACTTATATCACTTTGATGAGAAAATATAAAAGAATATTGAATTGAGGGAAATACGAAGGCCATGAATTGGACTATTCTCTTATAAAATATTATATTCGTGGTGACTATACACATATCTCTATAGAAGTTCAAGAATTTACCAAATATTTACTAATTGGAGAAGGAAATTATAGCAAGAGAGGGCCCAATTAAGATGTTAAAATTAGTATATCTATAATTTCTATTGAGAGAACCCACCATAGTGGTCCTCACCATGATAATAATAATACCATTCATGATGTCCCCCCTTTACACCAACTCTAAATTCCCTCTACGTAGTATGAAGTTCTATAAGATGGAGCTCTTACCCCAATATAATTTAAAAGAATTTCCATGGAATTGATAACCATCATATTCATTATCAATTAACTCCCTAAAATAATAGATTTAAATAGAAATAATTTCTACCATTTTTCATAAAATTATTTACGTTTTCACTTAAATTGAGAGGTAATTGATGTCGCCTACAACCATTATATCATCAAAAATCAATGGGGTTATTCCTATTTCCATTGGTATATTTTGGGTGAAAACCATAATCTTCACCACCCAAGAACCATAAATCCATTTATTAAATTAAATAAGCTAAAAAAATTCATATATATTTAATAACGTAATATGTAAAATAATATTATAGTCAATTAAAGTGGGGGAATTACACTCTATGTATTGTGATAATTCTGGTCATGTGGTAAATGTTGGATGAGTATAGAATTTTTCCCATAATTTTTCCCAAAAAATTTTCTATCATGATATACTGGATGCATTGAAAGAATATTTTACAAAAAAATATTATGAAAACATATATGCAGCTCTATGAGATCTAAAAAACTAAAAACATTTCTCATAGGTATTATAACAACCATGTCAGGGTGATAACTAAGATCAACTTCCATGATAACTCAACATCCATCTTAGTGATGTCAGACCCAATGTCAAGAACATAATGGAAAAAAATACAAAATTATTTCTAGAGAAATGATAAATGTTATGATTTCATTGGATATATATATATATATATCAAATTATATGGGGAATATAGTATTCTATATTTTATCTATCCAACCAACCAAAAAAGGCACATTGTGGAACGTACCATGAAAAATCATTATATCATGTCATGTCTTGGTCATTTGTTTTGAATATAATATTCTCTACATAAAATGGCATATTAATACTACTAAATCCTATTATTGGTTCATTAAATTTACAAATCCATCCATAGACTCTTATTTCATGTTTCCAAGAATGTTAAATATGACTTTCATTTGAGGAATGAAAACATTCCATATTAAATCATCCATCAATTCTATAAATTGTGTGATGAATCCAAATCAAGGCCAAATTGTGGCCCAAGATACTATAAATGATGAAATAATATTTTCCTCATTAGTATTGTTAGAGAATAATAACCGACAAGGTTGAGATAAATTATACCACTACCACCATTAACTGGATCATCACATTTATTGAGATAAAAGTCCATAATTGTAAAATAACCCAGTAAAATCCAACTACAAGATATGAGGTAATTAAGTTCTCTCCCTCCTCCATGGAAATTGGTCTATTCTATTCTATTAGAAGCCATATAAAAACAATAAATTTGACAATTTTTTTAAATCATCATCCTTATTTCTCATTTTGATCATGTTTGGTGAATATTTTTGGGGATTATATCAGTATATATATCAATAAACTAGTTTAGTGATTGAATTAAGGATAAAATATCCAATCTTAAGATGGAAAATTTTTAAAATGTTATTTTCATTGAGATTAATGTATATGGAATGTTCACTAAGAATAAAATGAAATATTAGGATAAATGAGCCTATATAGATATCTATTAACATCCCACCAGAAAATAATTATATAAAGGTAAAGGTAATGGTTTGGTGATATCCCAGCCAAAACCCAAATAAGAAAATGAAATATATATTGGGAAAAATTTTCTATAAAAATATATCAAATTTGAAAAATTGGGATGACTCAATGTCGAATTATTTAAGGTAAATATTTATACTTATTTAAAATACCTGAAATAAAAATATGTATCTCCTACAAAAAATATATTATAATAATGAGTCTTATAGTAAATGAGATTGGATTGTAGCCATATTTCTGGATTTAGGTTTAGATTAATTTTTTTCTTGTTCTAGTGGATGCTGATTGCAATGAATTCCCCCTAAAAGAGAAACACTTACCACCATTCCAAGTGAGTATCACTGGTATAGATGAAAATATTTTTAAAAAGTAAATATAGTTGATCCAATAATGTAATAATTTTACCAATATCTCCATTAAAACATTAAACCAATCAGTAGTGACCATATAAGTCATTGATTATACCATGTCCCTCACAGCCTGAATAGACGTCATTGAGGAATGATGAGTTCTATTGCAACTATATAGAAATGTGGCTACAATCCAGAGAACTCCAAATATATATACACGATCAATTAATCATTATTCTATAAAGAAAAATTTTCCCAATCCACTCAAATTTAAAATAGTGTGAATATGTATGTTTAAAAAATTCTTTAAAAAGATGGAATATTTTGACCTATTAAAAAAATATGAAACCCCATAAAGTTTAGTTTTTATAGATCTCCATATAAAACCTATGATATGATTTTTATTCACCACAAATCCATTTTAAATATCTAAGTTCATTTTGATACTTCACATACATGTCAAAATTTCTATAATATTTTTATCTAATTCTGAAATGAAAACATTATGAGTGACTATTAAGACAAGTAATGAATCTTGTTAAGAATAGATTATAATTGTATCATTCAAAAAATCATTGATTCTATCTATAGTTCCCATGACCACATAATATCATTAAGTTCCTCCTTGAGAAAAATTGAAGTATAATCAAAAACCTATTCAAGAGTTTAATAAGGAACATAATAATCTGATGTTCAATGAATGAAAGAATAAAGTTTTGTAATTCTAAATATAAGAATTTGAGGGTATAATTTTGATACATTGGATTAAAAAATTACAATTATATCGTTAGTCAGAAAAACCAATAATTTCTATTTACATGAATAAAATTTAATTTCCAATTATACCAAATTATAGTAAAAGATATTACATACTACTTCTCATTTTGGGATATAATATTAAAAATAGTTAATTCTTGGATGGTAAAATTAGTAAAATATAGGACACATGAATCATGTGTGACAACACATATCTTTTATTCAATTTAATCCTTGATTTATTGAATAAAGACACACATAATAGAAACTTTGAAGATATTGAATCCTAGTTCCATTGGTTAATTAGGAATATATCATTCCAACATTACAAATAGATAAAAATACATAAAATAAACAAACACAAAAAGACTTTAATTATCCAAGAATGCTTAAAACTTCTCAAGACATCCTTGGGATATACATAACAATTGCATGAGATATAAATCCTAGTAAGGGAATAATCAATTAAAAAAATGAATAATCTAATACATTTGTGTCTATAGTCCTATCAATGTTCCATACGAGGGTTCAGAATCATAATCTTTATTACTGATGCATGATATAAGATAATAACTTAAAGAAAACATGTAGAGGTAAAAATATCCATGAAATGGGTTCATAATAAAAGTACACAGTTAACCACCAATATATAAAAATGTGTTGTGGTTAGAATAAACTCATATGTACCATACATAAAATTGGATGATATAAAAAAACTCCCCATGCATTGGAAGTCTAAATAATTTTACCCCCTTACGTTTATATAATCTATATTTATAAGTCTGAACATAGATGATACAGTAAAAAATGTATTTCATCACATTTAATATCATTATCAAGGAGTGTGGGTTATATATATAAAATTCCCCAACAGACTAAGGATAGGAACATCCAGGTTTACATCATTAATTTGAAATGTGGAACGGTATTCACTATAAAACAATTTGGCATTGAAAAATATCTTGGTAATATCATCCATGTAAAAGAGGAATATAAGGTTTCTTGGGAGTGTCTAATGATATTTAAATATGTCTCACATCACTTTAATAAAAAAAATTAATGTAATAGGGATGTATGAAAACATATTCCACACAAAAAAATGAAAATAAAAATGAATCAAAACCAACGACATTAAGGAAAAGAATGGGTAGATCATGGTATTCATTTAATTTACGGATCATGACTAGAACATCACCAAAGATGATTTACCAATCCCAATTATATAATTATTGATCTTTATGGTGATCAAATTCAAGACCATTTAATTTATTGTATCTTATTATAAGTATAATAATATATGAATGGTATATAAAGATATGTATGATAAATTCTTTAGGCCTTTTCATGAGATATACAACATTTTGGTAATGTTATATGTGTTGAAGAACACTAGAGACAAATACCAATATTGAGTGTTGAATTATTCAATTAACTACCTAAAAACATAAGATTTATATCTGGGTGATGTATTAGTTAAGTGGTAATAACTATTTAATAGTCTTTCCAACCATGAGATAATTTACAAAAAATAGTAGAAACAAAACATCAATATGAAACCCCAAAAACATTATTTCCAGTTAAATCATTTAAATCACTTGGCTTCATAGTAATTTATCGAGTAATAAAAGACGAATATGAAAATAGAATGATAATACCTAATATACCACTCCCCAAAATAACAAATATTTAGGGTACATAATGGTAATATTTCTAAAATTATAATCTCTATACACAACTTCAATGTAAAATGTTTTCACATCAAAAAGATGATGGAGAATGTGGTTATCTATTAATGGGAAAAATATTGTTAGTTATTTTCTAATGGAATTATGAAATATATCTGAGATCTATAGGTAATGACACCTTATGCCAAATTAAATATAATAATCCCCAATTTGGGAACCTTGTATTGTTTTCTTTTAACCCAAATCCCTAAAAAATAATATAATAAAGGTAAATATAATATTTTATATAAATAAGATTATTCCTGATACTCAAACATGATACTCTGATATTGATGTGTAATTCCATTCATTAATCATTTTTGTGAAAATATAAAATATTATGTTCAGTATCATAAGGATATTATTGTTTCGTTGGTTGAATTCTTCATTTATATCATCAATAATAAAATGTTAACTACGAATCTTGTGTGGTGGGTGTTTATCCTGAAGTAATTTCACACACAATTCTTGTCTCATAAATTTGTAAAAGTGTATGTACATGTCAATATCCTCACAGTGAGACCTCTAAGAAAATTCATCATGGGATATATAAATTTCTTAAGAATAATTGTTTTCTATACATGGGGCTTCCTGGACCTAAAAAATATACTATTACTGTACCACCAGATGTCCAAAAGCGGGAATGGTGAAAACCCTAAATCTAAAATGAGTTATCTTGGGGATTGTAATTTTTCAGGAAATCAAATAAATTCTTTCAACAATCCTTTATACTATCAGAAGGGTGTATCATTAATGTGGTATACTGCTGAGCCCTTATCATAGGCATACGATAATCCCATTAAATACCACAACATTAATTAGAAATTAATGCACAATATATTGTATAAATCAAGAATATCAATAGAATATATAGTATAGTAACATGATATATTATTTTCATGATTGATTATTTATGAAAATTAATGATTTCATTATTCCATGAATAGAAAGTGTCTCACAATACATGTTTATATACAATTCAAGAAGATATACTTGAAAATGCAGTTACGATCCAAGAGGATTTGGGCAAGAATGAGTTGTTCATAGAATCACACATCATGAGGTCTTATCATGATTCATTATAAATGGAATTTTGGGTATCAAGGAGGTTTACATCACTTGTGATCATTTTGATCATAGACCCTCACTATCCCATTACACAATTGGATATATGACACTTATAGTATAAAAGTTATAAGAGAATATCCCAAAATATCGAACCAAAAAGGAAAAAATACAATAGAAGGTTGAAAATATATACCTTTAATATGGAGTTAATTCATATAAGTTTCTCTAAAATAATCAATTTTATGCATTTATATTCTGGTTTATTCAAGATGGAGGGACCCCAACCTTAATAAAGGAAGTGGTTGTTGATTCCTATAATATCTGCCATTTTAGACCTGATCTCTTCCATAAAAACATGATACATGTATACATTATTACATTAATGATGATATAATACATAGAGATCAAAAATAAGTTCCATGATTTCCTAATACATTCCATTATAATTCATCATGCCCCAAATTTTTTTTATACTTTTAAGTACTCATGGATAATTTATTTAAAGGGAATTTGATGTCATCATGCGAATTTTTATAGCTATAGATTGGAAATTCATGTGATTACTAACATCCATTGATTTATTCTCCAACTGGATCTATCCAATATACTACATGGATGTCGAAAAAAGGACATCATCAATTTTGTGAATTTTAATATCTGAATCATATTTTGTGTCTCTCATTCAATTTTGATAAAAACTAAAATATATATATTTTATTATAAAAATTATATAAACGAATTAGAAATATAAAATTTAGTCCAACCTATCATCCATATATCATTTAGTATTGAATGTATTAGTATATTCATTAAAGAAAACAATATCAAATATCCTTCAGAAGATAGACGATAAATGCATGAAATCTTATCCTAAAAATCTCATGAAATTAGCATGGTCTTATAATAGCAATACCTATAATACTACATAGGATACCATATATTCTCAAATATAGGGAACAAAGTTGGTATTACCCCTACAACTCAAAATTACAACACATCATACTTCTATCGGAAGTCAATTATTTAAATATAAGAATATATTGCTATTTCATGGTTAATCAGATTAACTTGATGACATATTTTTGATAATACATAACAGTTCAAATATTCCTCAGTATGTAGTCACAAAATCATTGAACAATAAGGTTCATCGCTGCCCATTCATTTACGGTTAATTATTACTTCACGTAAGAGATACCATTATACATTGTATGAAGCCTTAAAATTTTGAAAAAAAATATGTGGGACCTTACATCATATAGATTGTATACTTTAATAGATATTTCTTATTGATTGTAATTGATGGAGGGAATATATCACCACCCATTTATTTATGGATTACATGGAATTACTTTTCATAAATTTACATGAACATATTCATAATTATCTCTTGATGTTAAACTACAGGATATGAAGTCCCCAATGCACACCATAAACCTTTATGGAATAAAGGTCCACTTCATATAATTAAAAATTATTAGACATATACTTCATCTGTGTATGACATAAACTTACCCAACATACATCCCATCCTAAAAGACCATGATTTAATTAGAGCAGTCTATTCAATGGGATGTAAATCCCCTATCCATAATACAAATTTATCTAATTGACCACATCTTGTGACTAATAATAAATGTATATATTATATATAAATATTAACCTATGCATCATTCTAGAATACATGATAGTCATTATTTAAATGGAAAATGAATTATTATTCCTATATTGGACAACTCTAATGTAATGAAATATAGAACATATGACTCAAATTATCCCATTATCATAGATATTTGTTGATTTATTCTTATAATACTAGGATATATGGTGACTTATAGATCACATATCCTGGTAGAATACATGAAATTTTATTTCAATCCCACTCCGAATGTATTGTCAAAATATATTTTGTGTATTTCTACATCAGAATCATTACTGGGATGGTCTAAATTTTATGAGAAATATGTGTGTTTAAATTACTAAAATTTTAAGATATATTATGATACTCAGGCTCAATATTTTAACATAACCATGTATCCCATTTGAAATACATCATGGTTATATGATATTATCCATTCATGTCTAGTTTATTATATTATCATTTAATTTGAATGGGGACATGATTTTTCACATAAAAAATATCCATATATATATACACCTTTAAATAACTATTTGTTTCTTTATTCATATTATCAAAGGATACATCGAAATTTTTCTGACACCAATTTTCCCCTATAAAATGCCTATTTTTATTTGAAATTTTTTATTGTCCGAAACATTTCATTGTATAATTTAATAATATGAATAAAGAAATACATATCTATTAAACGATATATGTATATATATATATGGATATTTTTATGGGAAAATGGGTTTCCTTCTTCTAATTAAATGCAAATATAACAAACTAGACATGAATTGATAAGATCATATAATCATGAAGTATTACCAATGGGATACATGGTTATGCTAAAATATCTAGTGTGAGAATCAATATATATCCTGAACTATTAAGAATCTAAAAACACGTAGTTCTCATAATATGTATACCATCCCTATAAATATTCAGATGTGTAAATATAGAAAATATATTAAGAAAATACAATGGAAGGGGGATTAAAATGAAATTTCAGTTATTATCTTAGGATATGTGATACATAAGTCACCAAATATCCTATAGTGATAAGAATATATCCATCCATTTCAATGAGAAGTGGGATAATTAGAGTCATAGGTTCTGTAAACTATGACATTATAGTTGGCCAACTTAGGAACAATAATTCATTTTCTATTGAAATAATGACTATTATGTGTACTAGGATCATACATGAGGTAATATTTACGTAGAATGTATAAATGGATAAGAAGTCAAATGATGGGGTGAATTAGTTAAACCTGTATTTTGGATAGAGGATTTGGGTCCCATTGAATGGACTACTCAGTGTACATTATGGTATTTTAGGATTGGATGTATATTGTGTAATATTATGTTATACATAAATTTATTATATGTCTAATAATCCTCATTTTTATTAAGTGGACCTTTATTCCACAAAATATCCATTTTTATTTGAAACCTTTTTTTTATCGGAAAATTTTTTATGTATCCATTGATAAAAAAAGAAAAAAATAGTTATAAAAGGTATATGTATATATATATTGTACGGGAAAATGGGTGTCCCCATTCCAATTCAATGGTAATATAACAAACCATACATGAATGGATAAGATCATATAACTATGATGTAATTATAATTGGATAAATGGTTGTGATAAAATATTAATTCTGAGCATAACTATATATTCTAAAATGTTATGAATCTAAGAAAACATAGTTCTAATAAAATGGAGACCATCTCTGTAAAGATTCTATTAGAAAAATACCCAAAATATATTAAGAAAATTCGTTGGGATGGGGATTGAAATGAAATTTCATATATTCTTCTAAGATATGTGATCCATATGTCACCATATATGCTATGATGATAAGAATAAATCCACACATATCTTTGAGAAGGGGGAATATTTGAGTCATAGTTTCTATAAAAAATTACATTGGAGTTGTCCAACATAGGAAAAATAATTCATTTTCTATAGAAGTAATTACAATTATGTATACTGGGATCATGAATTGGGAAATATTTACATAGAATATATATATGAATAGGAAGTAACATAATGGGGTAAAGTAGAAAAATATATATTATGGATAGGGGATTTGGGTCCCATTGAATGGACTACATGATGTTCTTTAAGGTCTTTTAGGATATGATGTATTTTGGGTAATTTTATGTCATATACAATTGAATTATATATCTAATAATTTTCATTTATATGAAGTGGACCATTATTACACAATGGTAAAAGGTGTCCATTTGGGGACATAATATCATGTAGTTTAACATCAAGAGATAAGTATGAATATGAAGTTACAAGTTTAAAGACATATTTTAGTATTATGATATCTAATGTTATTCTATATTAGGTCATAGAAAAGTATTGGAAATGAAAAAAAACCTATGGGTGGGTTTTTAATATATTTTTTAGATGATTTTTATCCAATTATGATATGAATCAATACACATTTTATCTTTATATTCATGAATTATGTAAAATATATGGAATAAATTAAATGGGATAATCATTTAGCATCCCACATATGTCTCTAAACAAGAAAAGTCATGCCCTATGTTTCCCTTTTCTTATTGAAAAATCATTACACTATTTTTTAATCAAATATTTGTTCAGATAATTTTTTAAAATTTCATTAATCACAATTCAATAGTACCTAATCCCTTTAGAAAAATTAAATCATCATTACAAAATCTATTTTCTTGGTTTCCAGGGTTATGTGTTTGGAAATATTCCATATCTATGTAATATAACATACCAATAAAATGATGGTATATGTTTTTTAATATTCAACCCATCAATATTCATTTAAGTACACATATCTATGATGAAACAGTTCAAATGTGTTAACCATATAATATAGTGATGGTATATGTGATACCATACTCAACACACTTATATTCATCTAATGGTAAAAACTAAGGAGTAATATAAATATCATTGTCATTATTATCTTAATATTTCCCCAAATTATGTTAATTTTATACAAGGAAACATATCCTACCTTCCAATATATGACTTATTATAAAATTATAGAATAAAAAAAACCACACCATATATTTATTAATGCATTTGGATGTGCTGATTTTAGGATATGCCTTTAGAAAATGTTCAAGGATTTTTGGTTGTAATGATATTACACATTATTGTTTTTATAACTATAAGGAAATAATATTCAAAATGAGAGAATAATATAAAAATTAATAATGATTCAGAATAATATATTATCTTTAATCAACAATAAGGCATGTGAATATAATCAACATTTTACTACCTCTCTGAATATGTAAAAAATATAATATTGGAACGGAATGATATAAACACATAGAGATTTTATGTGATATATAATTATTAATTTCATTGATGTATTGTGTTCTACACTATACAAATATTAGTTTGTGCTATATTCACCAACTTATTATCTTGTTGTATACGCAACTCTATGCTTGTCTTGTGTTACACACGATTTCATGTTCTTTTGATAGAATCCATTTCATTATGTATATTTTTTTTTCTATTTTTAAATGTAGTAATTTTTTATTATGTCATATGTAACATAAAAATAAGCTTTCACCAAATAAAACACTGTCTTTGGTTTCATTATACGCAAGAGCGACCTTTCATGATATCTTAAATTATACTCAATATCTAGTTTCACTAAAAAACGATATACGATTAAAATGTTACTTTTTAATAGGATATAAAAATTCCTTTATGAATTTTTTTCACCAAATTTTTAATTTTATATAGAATTAAAATTCGTCTTATATATTTTCTAGACATGATATAGAAACAAATTCAATTTTTCGTATAAAACAATTATTTTTTTAAAAAAATGTAGTTTTACTGCCATTTTATACCATACCCATTTTAAATTTAGTTTTTGACACCATTATATGTTATATTTTCCAAAATAAGATTTCTTTTATAATAACAACATAAAAATTTACTTTTTATGTCATTTTGATATTTTTTGAATAATTATTATGTTTTGATTAATAGTAAAAATACTCTAAATTTTAATTGGAAACAACTTTTTCCATTGAAATAATTTATATGGTTAAATCATATTATTTAATGGATTTAAATTATAAACGAATATATATTTATAATTTAATCCAATTTTTTTTTCAATGGATGTAATTTCTATTTTAAAATGAATAAAAGAACATGTCAATCATTTGATATTTTTTCTTCATGAAAACCATCTTTTAGTTTTTGATAACGGGAATTAATTTTAAATTAATTTCTTTCAATTATGTGTTTTGAATTCTAAAAAATGGATTCCATATTTGGAATTAGTGGTTCAAAATTATGTTAATAGGAAACAATTATTTTTGGATATGATTAATAGTAACTACGTTTATTATTATTTAACACGGTTAAAGGGAGATTGGGTAAATTTGTGTAACAAATAATATGATAATGATAATAAAATGATCCTATAACATACTGAATTTTTTTTGGATAAATAAAATTATACCCTTGACATATTAGGTTTAAAGCACAATCATTTAACGACCACGTGACAATGAAAATGAAATAATTATTAATAAAACCAATGGAAGTGAAAAAAATGGAAAACTCTCATTTCATATAAGTATAATGATTTTCATATACGGATAACCAGGAGATATATTTGAAAGTAAATAGTCCATGGAATGATAAAATAATTACCTAAATCATGGTTATTTATTTTTAATTTTTATTAAATAAATAATTACCGTAAACTCTTAATCATTATTGATGTAAAAGTTAATTAATTAATTTGAATGTTCTGAAATAATTTTATTTAAAATCCTAATAACCATAAAAACGTCCAAACACATGACAAAATCTTATTGGTATAGTATATAATGACCATAAAGAAACCCAATGTACTGCTAGTGAGCTTTTTATCCCAATAGAATAGTTTATGACCTTTATATTATTTTATTTTAAGTAATGTTAAAGTTGTCACAATCATACTTTAATAAATATGACATTTTAAATATTTGATTTTATAGTAGATAAAGTCAAACACATATATCATAATGAAAGATATTAAATTCATCCTCATTATATATTTTTTAATTTCTACTCAACTAATAAATATATTAAATAATTACATAAAATCATTGTAGTAATTATTTTATTTATGGAGATATCAAATAAACGTAATTAAAATTATTCAAATAAATATATTTTTGATAATTAATAATTAAAATAAACTTTATTGATACCGTTTACTTTTTTGGAATATAATAAAATATTTTTTTGGAAGTTAAATTTTTATCATATTATTTTTAACAGTCCATAGTGTTAAAATTGACATTATTGATTATTTATCAAAATAGTGTTTTATTAAATTATTTAAAAGTAATAAAACATATTAAAAAATATAAAATAATTATTATACGGTCCAAAATGTTATAAATTATTTATTTTTGATCTAATTTACATCATATAAATAAATATATTACCCTTTTAATATTAATATACTTGTTATTACCCTCGTTAAAATGAAATAAGATAACTAATTTTTAAATTGATAAGATAATGTTTAAATGGACAATGAAACCTGTATAAAATTTTTAGGTTGATGAGATTAAAACCTTATATCATTTAAACTTACAAATTGGGTCCTTTGGGTGGTATTTGAGTGGTGTTTGATTCTATTATTAATTACAATTTTTGAGGCTTCCAAAAGTTACCCTCACCAAAATTATAAATGGGCACATCCTCCCTCATTTCCTCATTACTCATTATGCATTCAAGTTCATCCATCCCATGAACATTAATCTTTTAAAAATTACAAGAAATATTCTAGATGTTCTTTTATTCTCAGAATACTAACTGTAGTTCCATTATGAGAAGATCTAAAGAGAGCATGTCAAAGAAGATGTAATCTCCAATACCGATTCTTTCATATTTCTTTCTACATCTACTTCTACTTCATGAGTAGTTTCATTATATTATTAAAACTCCAGTAGCAATTATATAAATATATGTTATTATAATTATGAAACAAATATATTCGACTTTATATCCATGCTATTAAAGATGAATTCACCACACGTGTGTACGTACAACTTACCTTGTCCACACTGTGGACTGTTCTAGTTTTCACCACCAAATTACTTGGATGGTTATAAAAATAGATGTAATAATGATATATTATTATAATAAAAGGATATTTATTCTTAAATATAGTACACCATGAAATTAAATAAAATTCAAAAATTATGGAAACAACCTCGTCGCTCGTGCGTACTTACAAATTACCATCTCCATGGTGCAATGTGATTCGTTCTACAAAATCTCCATTAAAGAATGATTATTTAAATAAATTGAATGAATAAATATGATATATATTATACTAATACCATGTTATAAATGATAGAAAAATAACCTCAAATCAAGAATAATAACTTATCCGATAAAACAAGCTTAAGAAGATAAAACATTTAGTATATGAATAACGAGTAACAATGAAATGTTAATGAAAAATGGGTAAAAAATTGATCATAAATGTTATCATGAAAATGATTATGATTATGTAATAAATAATTTACCTTAATTAAATCATTATACATAAGTTTTAGATACTTACAAATCATATTGGACCTATGATAAGGGATAATTTTTCAATCTCATTTTTATCTTATCTTGTTTATACATAAGTATTAATTGGGGATATATTTATTATCCATGTCCATGTTTTATAAAAATGATTTCATTAAATGTTTACTATTATTCTCCATATTGTTATTTATTTTTTACCCATTTTATACTTTTACTACATGGTATGGAAGGAATCCTTTTTGTGTTTACCATAAGAGGCACTTTTTGATTTTTCCTGTAAAATTACGAGGATAGTGTTTTATTAACTTATATGGAATTATATATCTTTTATGGTTTCGAGATGCATAATTTTGATGAATATTACACTACACTATTTCAATTTTATTTTTAATTAAATTATATTCCTTTAAAATTTCATGTAATTTCTAGAATAGAAATGTTTTTGAAGAAGAAACGATATTTTCCTAAATAATTAAGTTTAAGTGTTTTATCAAAATTATTTTCTATCTAAGATGATTATAGTAAATATGGTTATGTTTATATGAAAATTATTTATATGATTTTATTATATTAATGATGGAATTATATTTAATATAGATTATTTTATGATTGAATAATTCTTAAGAAACACATTTTATTTCATGTGTTATGCAATGATAAATGATTTATGTTTTTGTGGAAGATGTAAGAATTATTTCATTATGAGATTGGTCAGACCTATATATCCCACAAATGCATTGGGTAAGGATTTATATCTCATGTGATATACATAAATGGAATAGAATGTAATTCAGATTTAGTAATATAGGGTCGGGATGACAACTAATTCTGGTTCAGTAATACATGGTCAGGATGACATGTAATTTTGGATCAGTAATGGAAACTGTCCTCTTTGATGGTCTTGGTAGCAATGCCTTGGATAAAATTGAAATAATATTATGTTCTTATTTCTTGGTAACAGTTCCATGATTTATTCCAATGTTATTTTATAATTGTTAATGATCCCTTATGATCTATGCCTTACATACTTACAAGATTTATTTCATGATTCATGTTTTTTATTTTTTAACATTATGTTCATGTTCTTACAGTCTTATACATATATCTTGTTTTATGGTCTCAATGATTACACATATAGATAATTTGATCTCATCCTTTTTATTTTTATTTTTTCACTATGAAATAAAGAATGGTTTTAGGTAGGAAAACAAAATGGTAGGATCATTATAATATATTTTGAAGATCTTTCACCACGTTAGAATATTATGTTCCATGTTTCCAAAGAAACTAATATAATATGGTATTTGGGTGTCAGTTTGTGTCATGTATTAAGTATTCCATAAAAATAATGTAAGGTCCATTTATGTCATTCTTGGTTCATTATAGTTGGTATCAGAGCGAATGTTTTGTCATCCCTTAGAAACTAGGATGTAAAAAATTTAGTAAGATCCCTAGAGATATTTCTAAGATATGTCGATGGCTATGCAAAGGGTAAGTCAATTATAGGTTTCAATCTAGTAGTTTTTGTGATAATCATGAATTACGTAGGATTAAACCAAAGATATTACAGATTGAAATATTATAAGTAATTTTCCATAATAATGTGTTTTCATCTATGATATGTATTTCTAACACTATTCTTTCTAGTCCTAGTAAATAATCAGAACAACAGAGAACATAGTTTAAGATGCGGGAATTATGGGAATAAGGAAGATTGATTTACTAAGTGGAAGTATCATGAAGAGAATCTTGAAGATGGTACACGTAGTGATCATACTGTTGAAGATAAAGATATTGTAACCAAAATGAGAAAGCTATGTGATGTTCTTATAGTATTGTTTATATTATAAAAAAGAAGCTTGAATTTGAGAAACCTTAAGACATGATTCAAATATTAGGAAAGAAGAAGATGGATGATCCTGAGTAATGGTTTATGAATAAAGTTGGATGATTGGAGTGTATATATTTCAGATTTTAGTGATTATGTTATATGAATCCTAAAAAATATAATTATTTCAGTATAAATAAGGGTTGGAAATGATATGTTAAATAGTTATATGGAGTCACAAAATTGATTAAAGTGTAGGGTGATATATTTAGGGAAAACGTGATTATGTAGAAGATAACCCTTAATATGTACCATATTTTCAGATAATGATGTTGTGATAATGATTTTTTATATTTGAATAAGCAAATTGGATGATGCTGGTTTCTTGGGAACTAATTATGGAGTTATTGAAAAGTATGTTATGCAACCATTGATGAAGTATAAAACTTTTTGGGTCTTAAATAATATATACAATAAATTTAGTAATAAAGAGAAATGGATGTTTTCAATAAGGATATATAGTAATTTATGTTATTACCAAGATTCAGAAGAATTCATGATGAAGTCATTCAAATGTTTGGAATGTAACAAACAAGATACATCTTATGATTTATGGAGAATAAATGAAAGTATTCACACACTTGTTATATAACCAACCCGGAATTTTTTTTTGTAATGTGACTGTGGAAAGAAGTATTTTGGATAAGCTAAAATGTTGGAATGGATTATGTTGGATATCAGATGGTATTTTTTAAGGGTAAAATTGTTTTTAATACGTTTTATGGAATTTTATAACAGTATAGTTTTAGAAAAAGGACCACACATATGACGGGTGACAACCCATTGTGTTGGACAAGGTTGTGGGAATCAAACCCACAAACGATGTGTGACAAGCCTTTTTTGCCTACCACTGGCCCATGAGAAGTCCCTCGTTAGTATAAATTAGTTTTATTTTATTTAATCGCTATGATACATGAATTATAGGTCCAATTTTTGGACCATATAAAATGACGGACAAAATTCCCTTTTGCGACGTGTTATTTGCGATGAGAATAGATACCATCGCAAATAGTCCGTCTAAAAGATTATTTGCGAGGAGTATAATAACCCATCTCAAATAAGTAGTTATTTGGAATGGGAAAAGGGTTCATGCCACAAAAGGTTTGGTGCGATTTGTGCACCAAACCATAGGAAGGGTATTGGCGACGGGGGGTGCCTCCTTGTGGAAAATACCCAGGGGCGGTAAATACTATTTGCGACAAGATCTGCCCCCATCGCAAATAGTGTGTCTACATGTCACTATTTGCGACAATCCCAGTGGTAAATACTCGGCAGTGATAAATACTATTTGTGACAAGATATGCCCCTATCGCAAATATAATGTCCGTCAGCCAATATTTATGACGGGTCCCGTCGCAAATAATGTGTCGGCATGTCACTATTTGTGATGGGATCCGTCACAAAGACCCTTTTAACTGCCGAAAAAAATTAATACCGCCAAAGGTATTTGCGGTGAGTTTCATCACAAATAATCTAACCTCTATATACCCTCATCAATTTTCTTCTTTATTCCTGTCCATTCATAGTTTCTCTCTCGCTCTAAACACTGATTTTAGATTTAAAATTTCTCTCAGTTAATTTTTTTTTACGAACAGATTTTCATGTTGTCTACACATATAAGAGATCAAGATTAAAGGAATTTATGTTTTATTTACCTTAATATTTATTTCATTTTTCTAAAATTAATATTAATTTTGTTCATTAGTTGTAATTAAATTTGATCTAGATTGTCTTGTCATTAGTATTTATTTGGAGTAATAAATTGAAATCATTAGTGCTAATTTTTAATAATTAGTGTTAATTAAGAATTATTAATGCTAATTAGTAATGAATTTAAATATTTAGTGGTAATTAGTAATTTATAGAGGTAATTTGTAATAATTACGAATAAATAGTAATAATTACAAATAATTACTAATTATTAGTAATAATTACTAATAAATAGTAATCAATATTATTAATTAATAATAATTAGTAATAATTAGAAATAATTATCAATAATTAGAAATAATTAGTAGTAATTAGTAATAAAGAGAAATAATTAGTAATAATTAGAAATAATTAGGAATAATTAGAAATAATTACCAATAATTATCAATGAATAGTAATATTTTGTGGTAATTATTAATAATTAGGAATAAACGGTAATAATTAGTAACAAATAGTAATAAATACAAATAATTAGGAATATTTACTAATAATTACAAAAATTACTAATAATTTCTAATAATTAATAATAAATAGTAACAATTAGTAATATTAACAATAATTAATAATAAATAGTAATAATTATTAATAAATAGTAATTATTATTATTCGTTCGCAACTATTACTAATAAATATTTAATAAAAGTAAAAATTAGTAAAAATTAGTAACAAATACTAATAATTAGCAAAAAATATGAATAGTCAGAAACAAATAGTAATAAATAGAAATAAATATGAAATAAATTATAATAAATTGTAATAAATATTAATAAATCGCAATAATTAGCAATAATTAACAATAATTATCAATAACTAGAATTAATTAGAAATAATTAGTAATAATTAGTAATAAATAGCAAAAATTAGAAAAAATTAGCAATAATTAGTTATAAATAATAATAATTAGTATTAAATACTAATAATTAGAATTAAATACTTATTATTAGTAATAATTAGTAGTTGTTAGTAATAATTTGTAATAATTAATATTAATTCATATTAATTGGTATTAATTTGTATTAATTAGTTACAAATAGTATTAATTAGTAATAATTAGTAATAAGTGGGTATAAATACTAATAAATAGTAATAAATACTAATAATTAGTTAAAATTAGTAATAATTAGTAATAATTAGTAAAAAATAGTAATAATTAGTAAACAATTGTAATAATAACTTAAAAATCTTATATATTAGTAATCAAATAGTAATAAATAGTAATAATAATTAATAAATACTAATAATTAGTAATAAATACTAATAATTAATAATAATTAGTAAATTTTTTTATAAGTTGTAATAATTAGTAACAATTAGTATTAAATACTAACACATAGTAATAAATACAAATAAATAGTAATTATTAGCAATAAATAGTAATAATTAGAAATATTTACTCATTATTACAAATAATAAGTAATTATTATTAATATATAGATTGACTTAGTAATAAATTAAAAGAATTAGTAATAAATATGGATAATTGTAATAAATTGTAAGAACATGACCCAACTTCCAGTGGATTAGTGGTACTTCTTTTGCTCGATAACTCTTCTCCTTTCAACTCTCACCGTCTAAAAACTGTATGAAAAATGTGCTCCTACGTAGGCAAATCCAATATTGTATGCACGATATTGGATATGCATTCGTATGACCGGATCTTATAGATTAATTTTTTTAGGTAGTGACTGTTGTCAAAAGATGATTCGTCGACGAAAAAGGGTCTCTTTTGTTCGAAAGATCATTTAATTGCATCTTTATCACACTAAAATCACAATGCTGAATCTATTCATAGGTACACTTATCCATTCTTATATTCCTGATAATTGATATGCGTACCTCTGAGAAGAATCTTTATTTTTATTTCAATGTGAGAATGTTGCAATTATATAAATTTTCAGACAAAAGAACAACCACCAATGAACTAGAAGTTTTGTCGCTCATAATTAGTGGTAATTAGTAAGAAGTAATTGTAATTATTTATCTTCTTTTATTTGGATAGTGTTTTTTTATATAAAATTACCGAAAAACATTAATTATTTTCTATTTTTTATAAAAATATGGAACAAATAAGTCAAAAATATTCATTTTTAGATGATTGAGCTTGGGTAAATCAGCATAAAGATTCAAACAGTCTAGGTTTAAATCCTATATATATTGAGAGTGTTGAATCTTTCTTATCATTTTAATCATAAAAAAATAATTTTTTTCAAAAGACACAATTAAGTTATTATGTAAGCAATGTGCTCTGAGAATATTTGACACATTTGACAACATTGGGGACATCTTGTGCGTTTTGGTTTTCTACCAGATTTTGAATTTTGGTATCATTATAGTGAACACAGTTGCATGGAAGATAGTAATAATTTGATTCTTGATCCATCACAATTTCAAAATTTATTAAATGATATTTTAGGTCCATCTATTCATCAAACTGAAACTCATTATCATATTGATTTAACTCTTGTGTTGGCACCATATGAATTTTATGATTTGTTGCGGTCTGCTGAGGATGCATTATATCATTGTTGTAGGATAAAAAAATTAGATGGGGTTGCAAAATTTATTGCAATTAAATAAGATAATGGATTGTCAAACAACTATTTTTAGTAGATATTTTCATTGGCTAAAACACTGTTACCTAATAGAAATGTGTTGCCTACAAATTACTATGAGAGAAAGCGGCTAGCTGTTAATGTAAGCATTAGTTATCAAAATTTCCATACAAGTTCAAATGATTTAATCTTATACTTCAGGCTAAAATGAGTCGTTGGATAGTTGTCCCACATGTGGAAAATCATGGTATAAAGAATCTAAACCTAGGATATATGTATCAATTCTTATAAAGATGTTGAGATATTTCCCACTAACAACCACATGTCAACGTTTATTTATGTCTCAGAACCCATCAATAATGATGTCATGCCCCATAACCAATATTTAAACCATTAAATGATTGAATTATCCATTTTATGATGATTCATGGAATCATTTTGAACGACTGCATATTTTTTTTTAGAATACCAGAATGTGTGATTGTATCTTTCTATTGATGGTTTTTGCCCATTTTTTTCTTATGGTAATCAATATTCATGTTGGATTGTCATTATAACTCCACAAAATTTACATCCATAGATGTTGATGAAGTATATTTATATAGTTTTGACTTTATTAATCAGAGGACATCCAAAAAAATAATATTCATGTTTATTTTAAATCATTGATTGATGAGTTAAAAACATTGTGATTTTATGGTTTTTCTACATATGATGTTTCTGCGAAACAAAATTTCCTACTAAAAAGTGCATTGATGTGGAAAATTAGTGGCTACTCGGTATATGAGATTTTATTTGGCTCGAGTACACATGGTCTGAAATCATGTCCTTAATGATGTTACAAATGAATTTGAAATGATAACATATAATGAAACTAAAATTTATATGGGTATTGATGATGATGAGGAAGAATATGAAGACATTTACAACATTAGATATGAAGATGATGATGAATGCGAACCTTGATAGAGTTAAATAATATCTATAATCGTAAGTAATATATATATATATAATAGTAATTTTTAACTATTTTCTAACAGAAATCATTTTGTGTTTCAGATGAAAGATGATCTATTTCTTCATTTGAAGGAGTATGAGCATCCTTTGGATGAGGAGGATTTGAAATCATCTGACCCTCAACCTACGGGCGGTTTAGGGGGTATGCGGAGTGGGCACGGTCTAGTGTGACTGATAATTATTTACCATATCCCCAAGAGACATCCATGTCATGGATTTCATCCATGCATATGGGGGAATGGTAACCTATGTATTTTAGTTAGCTTTCATTAATTTATTTATATACTAATTTTTCGATTATTTGTTATTTTTTTTACAGTTTTGCGCATATAGCTATTGGACAGGGGAGGGATATCATGAACAATTATTTTTCTCATCCATGTTATCACATTGATGATAACATGCATGATACTGTCCACACTACATTAGAGTTGTCTAAGCATGGATAATTCCATTAGTTTTTCAAAATTTTAGAAGGACGAACATTGAGAAAGTAGGAGTGACAGTATTTGATTAGTCGTTCAGAGCCCACCGACCAGATCACATTTCATCTCACATTTGGGATGGATTATGTTCACACTGGTAGGGTGGTGGATTTCAGAGGAGATGTTCATTTATCTAATAGATATGAATAGTATTAACCATATTCTGAAATTTATATAACATTAAAATTCATCTTATGTTATTTCAAGGAATGATATAAAAATAAATTCAATTTTTCGTATAAAAGATGTATTTTTCAAAACAAAAGTAGTTTTGGCGTGTTCTGGATGGTGCCCCCATTTTAAATTTAGTTTTGGACTAATTTATATGTTATTTTTGAAATAATAAAATTATTTTTAGAATAATGAAATTAAAATTTACTTTAGATGAAATTTTAATATTTTCGGATAACTATCATGTTTTGATAAACAATAAAATTACCCAAAATTATAACTAAAAACAAATTTTTCCATTGAAATTTTGTATATAGTTAAAACATATTATTTAAGAGTTTAAAAGTATAAATGGAATATATTTTTATTAGTTGATAATTTTATTTATAATTGGATGTAATTTCAAATTTAAATTGGATATTAATAAATGTCAATCTTTTGATACATTTTTTCTTCTTAAAAACCCAATTTGGGGTTTTGACAACGACAATTAATTTTAAATTAATTTATACCAATTGAGTGCTTTGAATTATGAAAAATGGATTCCACATTTGGAATTATTGGGCCAAAATTATGTTAATAGGTTAATTTTACTTTCTATATATGTCGAATAGTAACTACGTAATTTTTTATTTAATGCGGTTATAGGTAAATCATGTAAATTCGTGTAACAAATAATACAACAAGAAGTATAAAATTATCCCAAAACCTACAAAAATATTTTTTTATGAATAATGTTCTACCCATGAAATCTTAGGTTTAAAAAATAGTCATTTTAGGGATAGATGACAATGAAAATGAAATAGATATTAAAAAAACCAACGAAAGTGAAAAAATGTCAAACACACATTTCTTATAAGTATAATAAATTTAATATTCATATAACCAGTTGATATTTAGAAATTAAATAGTACAAGGAAAGATAAAATAATTAAACACTTCATGTTAATTTATTTTTAATATTTATGATATAAATAATTACATTAAACACTTATTATTTGTTGACGTAAAAATTAATTAATTGATGGGAAATCAATGATTTTTTTTTATTAAAAACCCATTAATCGTAAAAAGGTCCCAAAACATGACCAAATATTATTGGTCAAGTATATTTCTATCATAATCATCTTAAGATAAAGCTAGTGACCATTTTAAGCCTTATAGAATATAATATGAACTTTATATTATTTTATATAAAGTGATGTTAAATTTGTCTCATTTATACTTTAATAAGAATAAAATTTTAAATGATTGCTTTTATATAATATAAATTCAACGACATATATCCTCATAAAAAATATTATTTTAAAACTCTTAATAGTATTTTATTTTTAATTTTTACTGAATAAATAAGTATGTTAAATAATTAACCAAAATCATTATAGCAATTATTTTGTTAATGGAGATATCAAATAAAGGTTATTAAAAATATTAAAATAAATATATTTTTGATAAATATTTTTCCAATTAAATTATAGATACAAATGGCCTATTATTTATATAATAATATAGTTGTTTCTAACTTAACTTGTTATCTTATTATTTTTTAAGATCAATTAATTGAATATTGTCAAAATTGATACTATTAGTTATTAATCAAAATAGTTTTTATTAAATTATTTAAAAATAGAAAGACGTTTTAAAAAATTATTATAATGTAAAAAAATTCTATATTATATATTTACGATCTAACTAACATAAAATATGTAAATATTTTACCCTTTTAATATTAAAATATTTGTTACCCTAGATAAAAGGAAAATAGAATAACTATGTGTTAAATTCACAAGATAAGGGTTTAATGGACTTATGAACTTGTTTAAAATTTATTTGTTGATGAGATTACATCTCTATATGATCTCCTCTTCAAAATTTGGACATATTTTATGCCTTTTAGCAGGTTTTTATTTTATTATAAATTAATATATTTGAGGTTTCCAAAAGTGCACCTCACCTCAATTTTAAAAGGGCACCTCCTCCCTCATTTCTCCACAACTCATTAAGCCTTAAATTTAGTCCCATCCTTGCCCATTTATCTTCTAAACATCCCTATTTACATTATATCGGTGAAGGTCATCCCAAAATTTGATCTCTAGGTCCATTAAGAGGAGATCTAAAGAGAGCACTTCAAAGCAGAGGTAATCTCTTCTATCGATTCTTTCATATTTATTTCTACTTGTACTTCTACTTAATGATTTGTTTAGTTATATAATAATAACTATTGAATAATATATATACTGATATGTGATTATAATTATGAAACAACCATATTCAACTTTTTATCCATCCTATGAAATTTATTTATAATAATTAATATATATTCATAAAGAGAAAATTATAATTCTGAAGGAGAATTAAAAAAATAAACTAACATCCATTGAGGATGAGAATAAATCCCTCAACATGAAGTGTATATAGCTGGATATAAAATTAAAGAATCATAAATCACCCCAAGCTGGAACATCCCAAAATACTACAAAAAGACATGCTGAAACTCAAGCTAGAATTTAGGACTATAATTCCAAAAGTTGAATTACATAAACATCTAGTTGAATGGAAACATTTTCTAATAAGAAGATATCTTATAACCCAGTTATTTAAATTTATTCTAAAGTAGTTTCATCAGCAATTATAGGTTCAAAGCTAATAGGTGGGAAGATGTGGATTGATAAAATTTTGATACATCCATGAAGAAATAAAGGGGGATACTAGAATAATTAATAATAATTACTCTCAAAATGCTTCACCAAAGAAATAAATACAATCCTAGAAACAAGAATGCACTGAATCTAGTTAGACTGATAGTACAAGAAAAATAAGTAGATTCATTGGCTACTCATGGTGTTGTTGGATGTTTGGACATCATGCCAATAGTTTTTGGAATAGTGTGATAGATTATGAAAATTATGGATGTCCTACATTAATGAAGTATAGATTTGAAGAAATTAACCATTCTGCAAAGCAAGAGTAGAATACACTCATGAATAATAATCTGTCTATCAAGAATAGATTAGAATCTCTTGAAAACTTCTATGATAATTATAACATAACTGGACACATTTATGACGAGAGATAGTTTATTTTTACTATTTATCATTCATATATTGATAATAATAATGGTCAACATCAGATGTAGAAGAAAGGAACAATAGATGAAAGGTCTTCCATTGGGAATATGTAAAACAATGATGTCAAGAATATAGTGAAAACCACTATTCCCAAGAAGAAGTTTAACCTGGATTCCATGAATTTTATCTAAACTAAGAAAATATTATACTTATATGTAATGAAAGTTCATATAGTGGATCACTACAAAACAATCCATGGAAATTAATGTAAACAACTAGAAATTAAAAGGAGAATCAATTTAGGAAAATATAATATTTATTGAAGACATTCTTAAAGATGATTTGAATATATTTCCTTAGAAATGTAACTTGAAAGCAATAAAAAATCTATATGGAATCTCTAAAAAATAATATAATAAGAAGGAGTTTTTAGTTATTTGGCTACTTCAATTGCATGTTTCTTTAGAACATCAAAAAGCTAAAGATTAAGTATTAACTAAAACCAAGGAAAAGGGGGAATAGATAATTTCACGTGAACAAGATTTATAATTTCTTGAGAGTTTGTCAACACATGAAAACTAAAGGGTCTCAAAACTATTGTTTGGATGGTACAAATAGGTTGGATATGATGCAAACAAATGTATCACTATTTAACGATCTCAAATGGAGATGTTGAAAAATGAAAAACAAGAACTAGTGGAAGCTACTTCACTACTATCAGATGTAATGATAAACAATCCCCAGAATATTATGTTAAATGGAATTAAAGTTTCCATGATGATAATTAAAGATTAAAATGTTAAATGGAGAGGAGACACATGCATGAAGAGCATTATACACAATAGAGCTACCATGAAAGGTGTTATAGGGTTTAAAGGAACTTCTCATCCATTTTCATCTATTAAGAAGCTCAAATGTGTTCCATCTTATTCCATTTTACTTGTGTTTTATATGTGTTCTTACATTTCATATAATTGAAGGTGAATGTCATTCTCGATATGAGAATTTTATGAAAAAAGTGGATAACAATAATTTGGACTAATTATTCAATAATTGACAAATACTTGGAATGTTCCACAGTGGTAGATTATCAACATGAATAACTTGAAGACTATTTGATCATATTTTCAACCATGATAAATAAATGGGATTGAACCCCTTGATGGGGAGAAAATATTTTGGCTATTATATCAATTATTTTTTCCTGACAAATAATTAAGTTCATATCATCTCTATAAATTGTAACATGAGGTATTCCAAGCACACTTTCATCCCTTATTCTTACTTGTATTTATCATGTCAATTAAGGATGAGTCATTGATTTATGACAAAATGGGATGATATAAAAAGATTTATATTTTTATTTAAACTTTTTAATATTTTAATTATTGTAGGTGTAGGATTTTCCATTTCATTGGTTTATCTGTTATTTCCAACCCATTGGATAACAATTGAAACATTCTGAGCATGATTTCACATGCATGGTTGTTTATGGACAACATTGACAAACATTGTAATATCTCCCTTTTTTCTACACTAGTTCATCCCAATTAGACCTATAATTGATTTACTAAATGATATTTTCTTATTGAACCATGTAACATCACCCCTCTCGCAAAAATATTCAAGATGATATTCATTAATGGGAGGAGAACATATTTTTGAAAATGTCCCAACTCACCCTGTGTGTTTTATTACAAATAAGGGGGAGAAAAGATAAGAACACATATTGAATCCTATATAATTTTCATAGGATATATTTACAAAAAAATAAAAAGGGTGATATTGTTGGGATTAGTGTTGTTTTGTAAAAAATGTGTCAATATGTGTATGGAAAGGAAATGATTGATGGGGTGGTGCTTGATATATAATTATTTACTCAAGAAAGATCCCAATATGATTATGAATTGATTTAGTAAAAAATTAATGGAAATGGTGATCAATGTGATATTAATATATCATTGTTATCATTATGGTGAATTTGTTCCAAATCTACTGATCCTTTGAGAATCATTATGGACTCTAACAATTATATTGGTGGTTAGGCCTGGAAATTCTCCTTATCAATTCAGATGATTCTTGGACTGCTATTATGTTCCATGAAATGTTTTTTTGAATGAAACATTACTAAAACATTTATAGAATATCATTAAACACTTTAATACACGATGAGTTTGGAAGATCCATGCACTGGTATCTGATTTGATGATCTATTTGAGAAACTGCTGTTGATCTTAAATTATTAGGAGGTGTACAAAAATAGTTTTCACATTGGTAAAATTATTGAATGTTATTTGTAATTATATTTCAAAAAACAATAGTTGAATATGAATTATTATTAAGAATGAAAAGGTTTGGATATGTTGGTTTTGGAATTTATTAATAGAGGAATTTATATTCTGTTTGTAAAGTATTT
The DNA here is from genome assembly GCA_963277665.1 of Viscum album. Lineage (NCBI taxonomy): Eukaryota > Viridiplantae > Streptophyta > Magnoliopsida > Santalales > Viscaceae > Viscum > Viscum album. The sequence continues at coordinate 478,695,749 of OY728125.1, read as the reverse complement.
TTTGAATGTTATATTATCAAAATCTTATGGACTACGCCATCAAGGGGAAGCGAAACATACCACAGAGAGGAAGGATGAACTCAACCCCAGCCAACCGGTCAACATGAACTGGGTGTAGTTGATAAGCATATGGGGCACACATGAGCACACACACATGGGTTAATGGGAGAGACGAAAAAGGAGACATTGTATGAGGTGGCATGGAGGCATAGTTTTGGCACAGAGTGCACTTAGAGGAGAACACATTATGGGGAAGTTCCATGGAAAGATACTGAGTAATTTGGAGGTATGATTGAGTAGATTATTAATCAAATTGTGATATCCTCACATCTCCGTTTCAATACAGTAATTTGATTGGAAACATAGATTAAATCAAGGTCGTTCATCTGATCCCATGTGTAATCAAGGCTCCTCATCTCATCTACGCTATACTATATAATAAGGGTCATCCATATTTCCCACACCACTAATGTTTGAACTAGTTCCATTCGGTATTTTTAAGTCATACTCTTCTACCTCCTATCCACTAAAAGCATATCAATTCGTTGAAGCACAATCGAAACCCCACAATCATGATTCTGTCCATGGTTGATGATCAAAAAAAGCAAGGGAGTGTTATGTACCTAATGATAACATTCATGCAATTTAATTTTCATCCATGTAAGGTAACACTAATATAATCCATGGATAAGAGAAAAAAAAGTTTCTAAGGCCTCACTTATCATTATATTTATTTGGGGAGATGTTTTTCATGCATTCATAAACACATGAACATGATTACTATAACAAAAATAAGAATTCCACAATCAAAAAAATATCCCAGGTTTCTCAACATATCTCTATCTGCATTTAATGATTTCAATGAAGAGGTTCTATTCCTATTCAAATGTATGATTTAAATGATGAATCTTGGGGTAATTTTATGAGGTGTAACATTGTGATCCATTACTATAAATACTTAGTCATTGACCAAGGGTTTGGTGTTGAGAATATAGTGAAATCTATTGTTCTTGAAATAATAGAGCATCGTGCAAGGGAATTCTACCCATCATTTACATGCATGAAGAAAGAATACCTCCTCGTGATAATCTTATGTGAATGAGATAGATCTCATCGGAACTGAACTTGTGATTTTCACTCTTATGTTTCTTCGAGAAGATTTGTTTCATAATGAATTATGGGAACAATGCACAACAACATCGCTTTTTGTGAGGCACATCCAAAACCACAAAACTATCTTGGTTAGTTTGTTTTGTTGAGATATCAATGAGACAATCATGAAAAAGAAAACCATGCATGAATAGAAGGGAGTATAGTTATTTACGAGCTAGAAGGAAATCCTATTTGGGAACACCAAATTTATACCCATTCAGTTTATAAGCACAAGAAACATAAGGTTTGTGAATCCTCAAGATGGTTTGTACATATACTGCCTCTTTAAAAGAAGAACTCACTCACAACATCTACCAATTTGGGTTTTTGAGAAAGGATAATAAGGGAATACAACTATGTGATCCACCCTTGTATCAATGCATCAAAAGCATTAAAAAAGGTGGGTGTAAAAGAAAGAAAAAAATAAGGAATATTGTTTATTCAAATTGCATAAAAAATAAAAAAAACGTATATAAATCCATTAATGTCCATGCACACGTGAAGAAGAAATTGTGTGTGAATAATGAGGAAGAAGAAACCAAGTGGAATGTATATGTGGGATATGAAAAAATTGAACCTAAACTATTGATACAAGCGAACAATGTGTGTCTAGATTTATAAGCCACAAATTATCCATGCATAAAATCATGCATAATAACGCACATGTGAGAAGTCATTAAGTGAGATACACAAAATCAAGATGTTTTAATTCCTTGAAAACCATACCTTGTGGGGATTTTTATTGAGACTAAATCTTGGAATATTTACAGAAGATCTGATATCCGAGTTTATAGTGATTGGTAATTCAAGTGGATTTACCGAGCTGATATTGTGTAAGATCATTCATGCATATTAATATTATTTATTAAGTAGTGTGAAACATATACACACATATAAGTGAGGATGTTCCTTCATCATAAGAAAAATAATTTCCTGATCATTATTCCACTAAGTCAACTGATCAATATAAGGGATCAAAATTATTAATCAAGCCCAACAGACGTTACCAAAGGCAGTTGATGAATCTAGAAGATGTACAAATGAATTTATGAATTATAATGATCATGGGGAAAGAGAATCAGAACAATATATAGTTAATAAAACAATCATACAATGTATGAAGCTACTCGTGGGACTCAAGATCAATAAGCATCCTTTGTGATTTAGGAGAACAAGTATTCAGTAAGACTTAAGAGAATGCGAGTGTGTTGCTGGTGAAACATTGATATGAATTATAAAGAACCTCTTATCAGACTCATGAGAGATACATTGTGACTCTATATCCGCAATTTTAATAATTCACCTAATTATAGTGGAGAATATATATTGGGGATAATAACCAACATAGAAAGGAGAAGGTCTTTGTTCAGAACCTTGAAAAATACTTGTGTTCAACACCTTTGAATTTACAACATAATTTGGGGTATGGATGAGAGAAACGAGAAGAGTGGATTGAGGATTTAACCAGTCATAGAGGATTTATTGAAAATAATAAATTTTTAAAAAGTTTAAAGGGATCAATGATTCACCCCATCCCCTCTCAGTGATTTCACACCGATCTAGGCCCTTCAAAATTGAAATTGAGTGTTAATTACTAATACATTGAATTTTTTAATTTATAAAATCCTCACTATGCTATAACAAAAGATGGGTAAATAGAATTATATCCATGGGTAACACATGGAAGTCACTAATTTTGATGAATTTATATTTGAGGATTCCCATGAAGAAGTCCATGTGGCTTATCCTAATGAAATAAAGTCAATGGTTTGTCATACTAAAATGTAAAAATTTCTTATTAATTCAAATTTAAATTTGGTTCATGTAAAAATGGATATTTACTTTCCCTTTTATCATTCAATTTATGTATCTTATGTTGAGCCAACATTTAATAATTTTATTTAGGTTTCACATGTAACAACCAATGAGGAAGATAATCTATACATCTTCATACCCTCACCATAAAAACTATTCATAATTGTGAATGGGATCTATCTAGTATTATCTATCGATAGATCATTCCTTACTAAGAAGAAAGAATTGAATGGTGGGTAATGCAACATGTTTTGGTTTAATGAATATAAGATCCATCCCCAAAAATAATATGGAAAACAGCTAGTACTACACTATAGTTTTAGTAAAAATTAAGGGCCCACATGGGGGATCACACATATAATTTTCTTTATATTTCCATTCTATGAATTTATATTACAATTTTATTATTTGAAATTATCCCATCATTCATCTCACTCTTATTTTATTATTTTAAATTACATGATCCTTGTGATTAATGGGTTAATATATTTATATAGGTGTAGGGTCCTGAAAAATCTGCATAGGAGAATGGGAATCCCCCCCTTAATTTGAGAAAGGATTCTACCCAATTTCCCTCAACGAATTGAACAAAAATATGGAGAATAATCAATATTGGAAAAGGACCGACCGGTATACATACCAGCCCAACAATGATGTTATGCGGACGGTGCAGTGAGCCGCCCCCTCTGAAGGGCAGCGTCGTTCACGAAATGGATGTGAGAACCCCTACATGGGCGCGAAGTAGGACGGGCGCCAGGCCGGTCCACCGTCACGAACATCCCTAGCTGCAAAACGTGAAAACCGGCCCAGACCGCACGTGCTGTCATTCACGGAACAGAGGTGGAGCCCTACGCAGCCGCAAAGCACCGATTTGGTTCGCAGATGAGGTGCATTCAATGACCCCCCGCAAGTTACGGATTGACCATGTCATCCGTAATCTGGGTTTTCTTTCATGGGCCTCTGAAAAAGGTGTTGCATGACCACAAATACATCTCTTTTACCCCTCTATAAATGTAGATCGAGGGGGAGAAGAAAGGGGATCGATCGGATTCAGGTAAAAGGATTTGTAGATCAGGGGATCGATTGATCGGACTCCATCGACGAGAAGGCTTGGAGATCGACTTCTGAAGGAAGGATTACAGAGGGAGGAGTATATGATTTCAAAAATATCGAAGTTCCAATTCAAGAACTAGAACATGTATAAAATTGAAAACTAATTGATAAGGAACCAAAAAATGCATAACAAATAGGTGAACCGCGAACATAAAATAAAAACCACATTCCATGGCCCCTTCGTGAATCTACTTCCCACGGACTAGGGAGTTTATCCCCTTTTTTTATCTGACACACCGCGTAGCACCCTCTTTCATTAGTCATCTTCCTCCCCTTCTCTCGGTAGGGAGAATGTGTGAGGTTTCCAAGTCTGTTGAATTCTATTGTTTCTCACACTGATCATTAATCATGTGGGCTTAGAGATTTTTGATGGTCATGGTGTCCGTACAATGATGCCCCTCAAAAAGAACTACATAGGTTCTGATCCCTGTTTCCTAAACTGGGTACGTAGGAAGCCTTCCCAAGGTTCAGTCCCAATTCAGGCCACTATCCATGTGTATGTCCCAGTCAAAATGAACTATAAGGGTTTTGATCCCTGTTTCTTAAATAGGGTATGTAGGAAGCCTCCCCGAGGTTCAATCCCAATTCAGGCCACTAACCATGTGTAAGTCCCAATCAAAATGAAATATGTGGGTTTTGATCCCTGTTTTCTAAGTAGGGTACGTAGGAATCCTCCCCGAGGTTGAATCCCAATTCGGGCCACTAACCATGTTAAAGTCCCAATCATGCCCCTCAAAACGAACTACATGGGTTTTGATCCCTGTTTCCTAAACAGGGTACGTAGGATGCCTCCCCGAGGTTCAATCCAAAAAATAGGCAACTCTCACGTGTAAACCCTAATCTCCCAGAACTATGTCTAATTTGATCCCCAACCAACCAGGATACGTAAGAAACCCGTATCACAGGTTCGATCCAAATGCTCATGTCATTATCTATCCCCCTAGATGAAAATAAACTCTAGAGTTCCCAGTTATGTGGATTCAAAGCCGTGCCGTCTCAATGAGTCCAAAATCCATAGAGTCATTAATCCCAATGAGGGATGGTAAACCTCAGCCCTAAATGACTCTGCATCCCTACGTTCGGTTGGTCATTGCCAACTGAGGAGTAATCTTGGGATACTATGCTTGGGGATAAACCAAATATTAGCGAACATTTGAATACATCTTAAATCAATAAGAGAGTCCCAGAACAAGAAATAATTCCCCCCAAAAGGGTGTGATGAGCCCGACTTCCCATCCTCTCGACCAATGTGAGTTCTTAAGCATCACTGGCCGAATCGCCCAGTGAATGCCTGCCTTTGGAAAGATGGTCCATGGATCGTTGGTCATGAAACCGTTGGGCATTTCAAAACGAAGACCGATATACATGACCTGAGCAATTGAGTGGAACTCAGCCCTCCGTAAGATTGACCGTCAGACACATCATTCTTCCCACCATAGGTCGAAACAATAGATTGATGATTTCACAATTAGTCCCTAAATAATTGGATGAAAAAGAATAATTACATCATGTGAAAGGATGTTAAATTTTAATTTTTTATCTTATAAAGGCTCTAAATTTTTATCCAATAACATATTTTGAGCATTAAACATGAAATTTCATGTCCATGCATGAATTCATTCATTGTGTGACTTAAGTTGGATACATGAGTTTTTTTGGAATCCAATAATTCCATGTTTTTGATTTCAATGTTAATTATGTTGATTAAGTAAAATAGTAAATTAAATTATTATTCTAAATAATGAATATTGAAATGGGGTCTCATATATTTTGGGAATTAGTTGATTGTTTTAAATTAAATTACATAATAAATTTTCAAGATTTGAATTTATTAATTTCAGGGGAATTGATTTGTTATTATAATCTATGTATTATGTAATTTTCCAATATCAAATTCCACATTCGTGAGAATATTTCTAGACAATGTAATTCTTAATTTATTATAAACATATTTATTTGGGGATCTTCAGACATTCCACTTACTAGAAATCCCATAAGATCATTTCAAAAGAATGATTTTACAAGAAAAACCTTTAAAATGACATATCAATGTTTTGATAAATCCCTATTCTTTAAAACCAGCATTATATCAATCATTGTTTATCCCATATAACACAGTAATGACATTAATAGTAATGATCCATGTTTCAGGACAATATTATCAATTCGTACCCACCTTTATGTATTTTCAATATATTATAGGCTGAATAGTGTGGTTGAAGGGATTCATAAATAAAGGGATGATTTTATTTTCAAATAAGATGTCTGAGGCTGATACATATGGGGACTGAGAAATGATTATATTCATTGTACTCTTTGTTGTTTTTACATTCCATAAAAATATGAGAAAAACATGGGTTGTGACTTGGATGAGTCTAAAATCACTATCACTAGACCAATTATATTTATCATATGTGGTGAGGTCATGAATGATAGGTTTATTTTAATAAAATTGTTTGAAAAATAAAGAAAATAAAAAATTGGTACTTTGAAAAAGAGAAAAATTATTAATGTGGTTAAAATTTAAAAAGGTGAAAAATTCATTCATTATTTCTTATTTTAATCATAACTATACTCTGAGTTTGGGAAAATGTGAGTTTATATTTAGAATGGGATAAATTTATTACAATTTCATTATTTATATAATGTTTTGTATTTAAGATAGAATCCACCTTCTTAAGCCTTATATTTTTAAACATCAATTCCCACCTACCTTGAGCCTTAAAGCCATATGAGTCTTATTTTCTAGATCACTTGATTTTATATGCCTTCTTTATTTATAATGTTGTGAAATATTTCTAATACCAAACTATGGATTCAGAGATTATTCTCATGATATGATTATATGTCTACTTGAATTGTATCATGAGAGATGAGTGAAATGATTCAAATAAAAATAAAGTCATCATTTGTCATGGATTATAATAGTAAATTATGGGTGTATAATTACCATCATTATATAAATGTGAGAAATTAAAAAACATAAGTTGATTACTTATTTGAAAATTGAGAAATTAAATTGATATAAATATATATTAAATTTTATTTCACATTGATAATTTCTTTATTACATTGCATTGAAATTTCAATATTGTTATAACTGGTGCCTTCAAATTTTAAATGCTGAGATTTTATTCTTGTGGACATGAATGGTTTATGTGTGGAGGTGTTTAACAGACTGAAGTTTCAATCAAATTTTTAACCAATTTACAATTGTTTTAAATGTGTTTTAAATCTAAATACACATTTATTCTAATGTTTTATGTTATTGTAGAAAATTATTAAATTAAAATTAAAATGGATTTATTGGGAAAAAATAATTTTGATTATTGAATTGTAATTTTATTTATGAATATTATATTTATATTTATATGTTTTTACTTTTTTATGTGTTTATATTCATTTTCTGGTACAAAATTAATGTGAAAGTCCTAGGAAATAATTCAAATTGGGGTCCATGAACCACTTATCAAACCTAAGAGGGAAATCTAATCACACAACTAACCGGGATGGCCCACTATAGCCAAAATATCATGGTTGAATCGAGACCATGTCGTAAAAAACACAGATTCAATCTGACAGGGAGTATAATATGGGATAATGACTATATATGACACATTTGTGCGCATCCCATATTCTCATGTGTGAGACTGAGAACCATAAACCCAACCTTGGATTAGGCTTCTGAGATGGGGATGGGAATCATTTATTTATAAATGAATGAATGCAACCTCTCTATTTCAATATAGGATTAGTAAATCATTGTTATTGTACATAAATTTCCAATGAACCATCTCCCACCCAACACTCCTCTATCCTACACTCAAATAGAATCATCCACCACTATGCACCTTTTTATCATCAGTACATCAGTCCAAATAAACAATTCTTACAATAAGAGAGCTCTTCTTAGGATAAAGAATCACCTCTATACCATTGATCACTATGTGATCACCTCCTTCCCATCAACTGAACCCCATGATCTCATTTCAAGATCCCTATATCTATAATAAAGAATGGATAATTAAAGGAGGAGAAGAGAACCAAAATTGCAGCCACATCATCTACACACTCCCAGTTTCATGTAGATTTTCAATGTTTCAATTTCAAGCCTCCATGCATGGAAATCCTCCATGAAATCCATGCCGAGACCATCATTCATGAAGGATATTATTTTTTTGAACATCATATATGTTGGTGTGTTTCCATTTTCACATTTGAGGGTATCACATTTGTTAAATAATATATGTAAATATCCCCAAATATCTAGGAATGGGAATGAATTAGTGATATGTTGAAGGAAACACCCTTTTTAAATATAGGGGCTTGCCTTTGCTTGAAGGGAGTCTATACACCCAACAAAGAGGGAAGCCCCGAGGATGAATGTACCTCCACATTATTCCTTTTGTTATTCTATTTTATTTTATCATTTTATATTTATTTCATTTTATATTTTAATTTATATATTTTTTATAAATATTTCCTTCAATTTTAAATCTTGTTTTACTCTTCCCATTATAATATTCTTATATTTGTCTCCTAATTCTAATCATCATATTCTCCTTTAAATTTCTTTTATATTTTATATTTTTATTTTTTTATTGTTCCCCTATTTCTTATTTTATTATTATTATTTAATTATTTTATATGTTTACTTTTTATATTCCCTTATAATTCTTATTATTTTATTTTATTTTATTCTCTTCTTATTTTCCTTATCTCTCTCTTTCATCATTATTCATTTCATTATATTCTATTCTTTTTTTATTCTCTTATTTCTTTCCCAATTGACCTCTTAAACTAAAAAAATATGGGTCTAACATGAGTCATGTCCTAAGGGAGGTAAGTGGTGTTTTCCATTAATTATTTTCTTAAATTCATAATTTTTAATTTTCTTCTAGAGATAAAGTGTGATGTGCACAAGTATGAACATTTTACATTATGAAAATAAAATAAAACTCATTTATATTATATGTTTAAATCCTTTAACTTGTTTCTACTAATAATGATCTCAACATTTGATGATGTTGACCATTTTTTTGATGAAATGACTGATGATGGTGTTGTCTTCGGGAATACGAAAAATTTCCGATTAAGATGTTTTTCAAACATTATTATAGGTGGATGTGGGTATAATCTTACCAAGGAATTATATATTTCAAACCACTAATTCATTCAGGATTTCAAAGAATTAAATTATAAAATTAAATTTAAGCTAAAATAAAGGGAAAAGTAAAAACAATAAACTAAAAAAATACAATATTTTTTAATTTCAAATCACATTATATCATTGAATATTTGAATGCATTTTATCATTTAATATATCTTCTTGATTTTATTAAATTAATAAAAATATAGAAACAAAAAAAATTATTTCAGGTTATTTAGATTAATAATGTTGAAAAACTTATTAGCTCTTGATGTGAGATTCCCCTGGTTAGCCTATGTACTATATTAGGGAAAAAATTCTTTTTCTCCACCCTACGATAGGAAAAAGTCACTTCCCCTCCAGGAAAATATTTTTCTCAAATAAAAATTTCTATATTATGTTAGAAATATATTTTGGTTAATATGATTTTTATACTGGATAAGTAGGCAATTGATTCTATAGCCAAAATATTTTAATAAAATTCACATGGTTGCTCTCGGGTTCTACACTCATCTTTTATAATACTATGGATAACACAATAATCATTTCTAATATGACATTGAGTAGTGAACATATGTTTAGGTTTATAAAATTGGATGATGATCATGTTTAGGGGACTCTCATAGAATAATCTCTCAACACAATTTCACAATCAATCCCACATTCTCTACTAAATTGTATTCTACTACTAGTATGTGAATCAATGTCCATTGTAGGGGTTGGCAGATAATCTTGAACCAAGTCACTCAAGGAATTTTATTCTTTTATATTTCATGAGTGATATAGAACTAGCCATGCTCATAAATCAATGTCTTATTATAATTGAGAAAATTTATTACTTATCATTAGGAATACAATTTACTAGTTATAGATTATTGAGATTGACCTAAAAAAATTCTATCTAATAAACATGGATAGACCAGATAGAAAGTGGAGTGTCTGTATAACTAGATAATTCTCAAATACTATTTCTCATTCATTATTTTTTTTAATTTTCCTTATGTACATGGTAACCAAGTCCACTATAGGATTCATGGTCTAAGAAGGTATTTCATACCAAAGAGAATTTTTTGGATTTTCATAGATTCTTATGAATGATAATTAATACTAATTAATTATAAAAATAAATATCATTTGAATATAAATAAGACCTACCTTTGTGGAAGGATTTACTGAAGGAAATAACCTAAAACTTATGATTTTCCACTATGTATTTGATATCAAAGAGATCATACACCAATAAAAAATTTGTTTGTATCGTTACCAATGCACCCAGATCAGTGTCTGGATCTATCCACACTTGAAATTCACCAATTATCATATGTTTAAATGTTCCTTATGGAAGTGTAGGGTTTATGTTATCTAGATAAATTAAGTCTACATATCCCATCATGAACGACTGGAAAATTCATAGAACCAATGGATTAATAGAAATTTTTGGGAATATTTCAATGGAATAATAAGAGATAAGTTTACCTACTAGTACTAGGTGAATATATATGGTTAGTAATATTTCCTCCTACAACCTGTTAATATCTCTTAAAAGTTTCTCCTAGAGATAGAAAACATGTTTTTGTACTAGAATATCCTAGTTATATTTGGAGACCATTGAGAAATATTTTTTGATAGGGATAAAGATCCTTTTTCCATGTCACTATCCTTCCAATGAAAATACATGACAATCAAAATCCCTCCAACTAAATATTATTGATATTTAATATGATATTAATCCCATTTGGAATCTTGTAACATTCAAGGAATTATTTTAATGAAAATTTCTTTCACAATTGTATATGTGTGGCTATAAATTTATCTTACCTTCTCCCAATAATATTTTTAACACAATCCCACCATATTAGTTACATTCCTTCTAGGAATTATAATTTTCAATGCTTAATCCATATAAATGTTTCCATTCATTAGTAATTCGACCACTTCTTCGTGCTCCATAAAGTCGTATCAAACCCCTTTGGTATTGTAATCATAAAAAAATTGATTGTTCAGTCAGATACAAAAACCCATCAGTATATCCTCATCCACCATGAGTAAATTGTTGATCTCCTCTAAAAAATGGGAACACTTCCATGAGACCCACCCCGTCTAAGAATTGGGGAATATTGATTCAGTTAGGATGAGTGGTGGAAGATCCACCCTACTGATTGATTGTTATAGATCCATAGCCTAGACACTTTTCTTATAATCTAGGGTATTAGATACCAACATGGTGAAATATTTTGTTATTTTTCCTAATCTTTTATATTGTATCTCATTATTCTCTACCACAAATCCCATGATGACTAATGATCTGGGCCAATAGGTCATCCTACCACCCACCAAGATATGGTCAGATCAATGTGTTGGCACGGTGCACCATAAGCCAGATAGTGGGGATGTGAAGAGGTAGTGTGACTATAATTCATATCTCATCCAAAGTTAACTTTATCTATTATTATATTCTGACTACAAGATGTTGATGAAATCCTGCACATTGAGGAGGGGGTGGAATCTCATCTGTATGTAGTGAAACGAATGTCTAAATAGGTGAAGAAAAGTTTGATCATATATAGTATCCTTATAGATAATTGTAAAACCCATATCTCTAAACATATATTTATTTTCAAATAACTCAATTTCTTCAATATCTTTCACCATGAGCTACATCTAACTTTTATAGACCCATAATATATTTTGGTAAAACATAAATATTTATGTATTTCTATTAAAACATAGTCATTGAATTAGAAGTGATGAATATGGTTAACCTATTTACTAAATATATATTAATATAAGATAATGGATCCTTTTGATATAAATAAAATTCAATTTGATAAAAAAATTACTAATAATATCAATAATTGTTTATGCTTTTTAAAAAAAACATATTATATGAAATTTCTATTTCAATTATATTAAACGTGTGATTAATGATGATAAATTAATTTTGAATTTAATAATTAGTTATTTCAAATTTTTTTGTTAAATAATAAAATATAATAATAATAATATTTTTTATTTTTTAAATTTTCAAAAAAAAGGGATTGTCATAAAATTTTATGATTATTTGTTTTATAAAAATTGAATGTAATTTTTTTTTAAAATGAAATTGAGAGGATGTAAATAATTTTTAGATTTAAAATAAAAATATTATCTTAAGAAGTATTTTATAGAAGGATCTAATCAATAAATATGTTTTATATAAATCGTATCATTAAGATTAATGAGTAGTGGTAAAAATTAATTTGCAATGTCAATTAAATTTTTGTTAAAGTAGAAGGAGCTAAGGAAAAAGGCCATAAAACAATAATGTTGTCTCACAAATGAGAGAATTAGATGAGTTTCAACCCACACAAAATTTTACATCTATTTTTTTTCTTTTTGGATCCATTAAATTGGAATGAATAACATTATATTATTGAAAATGTTAAGGGTTATTCCAAAAAGTTTCTCCGATTCAACTATAAAAATGAGATATCCAGTCCACATCGACACTAAAAATCCCAAAAAAATTGTCCTGAAACTATCCAAAATATCTACACATATAAACCCATAAAATTATGAAAATATTTTTTTCTCCATTATATGTAATATGGTATTTAATTCTACCCAGGAATATATATGTTTTCAGTGTGAGTATTATCAAATATTAGTTTATTTACTACGATTTTCATCATCAACTATTTTTATAACCATAAATATATAATGATATTATTATAATTTATATACTATATTTTTTATATATTAATTTTATTATATTTATTTATTAATATATCTCATCTATTATGAACATTGAAACTGTCATTCCTATCTCTGTGCAGACTACCACCACCATGGGCAATAAAATTAATTTTTCATTACCTCCCATAACTGATAGATTCTAGAGTTTTTCAAAGATTAAATATGACATATATGATATCATTAAGGTTTTTGTATGAAAAATTGACTAAAATATTAATTATATGATTATTATATGATTATAATCATTATAATAATTTAAAATTAGCTAATTAAGAGGAAAAGAATATCTTTTTAAAGTAACAAACTTATATAAATTATATTTCAATTATAATTATTCAAAACTATGATATTTAATTCTAAAAATAACTAAATATGATCATTAAACTTTTTTATTTGGTTATTTAAATTAAACCATCTAGTAATCAACCCTTAATCATGGTAACTTCGTGTCTGTGTTGGTTTAGTAGCCTCCTTTAAAATTATTTTTCATTAACACTATGGGTGACTATAATTAAATAATTATTAGTATAATATAACATTAATATGTATATAATGGTTTATTTTATTTTAAATAATGTTATACAATTATTTTTCTTATTAAATATTAAAATACATTTCATTCTTTAAAAATCCTCAAATCCTAGTTTTTATCAATTTCATCTTATTAATTTTTAACAAAAATATACCATAGAGAGGGATTATATATTTTTGAATCTTATATGAACATCTATTATAGCACAAAAGATGATATAATATTTATAGAAATTCTAAAAAATAGATACCATTACATCTTTCATTAAATTATTTGAAAACAATGATGATTACTTAAAATCATTTTTGAAAATATGTAAAAAATAACTAATATATATAGATATTATAAATGAAGATTATAATTGGTTATTTAGGAAACCCAGACATTTTATACATAAATACAATAAATTTTATGATTAACATTAAATACATACCCTTATGATCCATGATATAATCAGAAATTTTTTGTATTATTGGAAACATTGAAACATAACTAACATGAACATAAAAGGTCCACATCATCACCCAATTATTTCCTTGAAACTATCATCTCTAAATTAAATATCATATGAAACAAATTTCTTTATATCCTAGTTAAAAGAAAACATAACACACGGTGACCGTTCATGATCAATAAAAGTAAAAAATGGACATTTCAATTAAAATTTCTGTATATCATAAGGATTGGAGTATAAAATGTGATATTAACAATTGAAATTATTACACCACAATTGATAGATCATAATCATGAGTAATTGAATAACTAACTATAGTTTATATAACATTAATCATAAATAAAATATAACATGATCCCTTTTAATTTAACATGGACCTAATATCATGTAATAATTACTAAAATAAAGTGTATAATTATCATATTTATAAAAATATATCAATAATACCAACAAATACATTCATTGAATGTTAGTATTTGGCTAACCACTAATTTACCTGCATCAAGATTAGGATAACCACTTCTGATACCTCTTTTCGGCTTTAGGAAAAGACATGTGTACCCTCTTTCAAGGATTTTGATAACATCATATGCACCATTTGATAATATGAATCATTAATTTTTAACAAATTCATTGAATTATTGGGACATACCTACCCATGATATAAACACATTTCATTTATATTTATCCCAAAAGACCCTGAAATCAATTCATTCCATCTTAACATAACCTATGTATAATAAAAAATTTCCATAAATTATTTTTCATCATAACCAAAAAATATATATATAAACATTTAGGTCAAAATCTTATCCACAATTTTGTACACGTAACAACAGATATTTCATAAATGGAAAATTCATTTGAAAGACCTTTAGTCCATTTCATGAAGAAAATTACCTATTAATTTTTAAATACTGATTTTGTAATCTATAAAAAATAAAAAATATTATGAAAAAATTATTACATTAACATGACCATGGAAGTAGGAAAAATCAATATTTAAGGTATTTAATGGTCATGAAAATTAGAAATTATGTTCATGCCATGTATAATAAAATAATGATTTGTCTTGAAATTTCAGAGAAAGGACAAAATTACCATATTTGGAAAATGTTAAGAAGATTAATTTTAAAAAAATTTGATTCAAATTCAATAATGCATATGAACTACATTAAAAAATCCTATTATAATAGTAAAAATATTCATGGATAAATTGTAAAGTGAATATGGACATGTAAAAAAATTATTCTCCACTGAATATTAAAAAATATTCAGATTTTATTAAAACAATTATTTCAAAAAATTGCGTATTTAAATAGTGTAAGATAAATTTAATAGATGAAGTGTCAGGAAATAAATAACGTAGATGAAGACCCATATTATTCTCGGGAGATATATCATATAATCACATAAATAAAACTAATCATAAACAATCCTTGAAAAAATGTGTTTGTTATATAAATCATAATCCCATATCTCTTCATAATTAGTGTCCATTAAAACCTCCTCTATAACAAGTATATATCTATTATAAATATATTATACAACCTTACTCAAATATGTATCATACCACATATTAATTGCTTATAACACCTTATCCTTGTTTTTGGTAATTATATATTAAAATTATTATTCTCTTTGATAATTGCTTTTTTTTGAAGAATGTTTTGGTTCGGCAGTCCTAATACTCACACATTAGTCATAGATACATAATATTTATAATATTAATCATTTAATGAGTATCAAAATTAATCATTATATACACATTAATAACTATTCATACAATGTTGTGATGACAAATGAATTACATCACGTCATTGAAATGGTAGTCCATATGTATTCATGAGTAATGCTTACACTTATTGATGGATGGAAGAAAAGAATAAATATAATTTCACTTTTATTTAAATATAATATTATTAAAATTTTATTTATAATCATTGCATAGATAATTATAACTGTTACTGTGAAGTGATGAAGGAAAAATAAACGCATAATTTCATGGTGGTGACAGATTACACCTATGAATAAATGATACATTGATTTCCCATTTGATATAAATGAGCTAAATAAAAGTTAACATATAACTCTAATACCAACATATTATATGATAGAATATAATTTTATTATATTGTAATGGATGGGAAAAAGTTTTGAATGTAAAAGAAGAAGTAAAATGAAAGTGATCGGTTAGGATGAATACCTCCTCTTATAGAAACCTCATTTGTATCTCTTCTAAATTAACAAAGGTATGGTTATTTAGGAAACAATCACATAAATATATTGGATAAAATTTTTTATAAGATAATATTTCTAGTTTTTTATTTATTTTGGTCAATGTTGTGTTTATAATAGAGGAGTGGTGTTGTCCTTTTGTAGTTATGTAAAAGGCATCCATGGTTTTAAATAAATGATTTAAATATAGTAAATTATATTTCATATGAATGTAGAAAAAAATTTATTCTTTTTCAAGGATATGATTGGGTATGGTTTAAATCACTTTAAAAATAATATTCGGATAGGTTTATGTGGTATTTTAAAACATATCATTTGATTTCTACCATTTATTAACAACTTTTAAATATATCCATAGTAATAAATCTTTCATTTATAAAGGGTTATAATTACATATATAAGGTAAAAATTAGAATAAAAATGATAAATTGAAGAAATTTTAGGCTATAAATCCTCCCCCACTTCTTCGTTTTATATTACTCTTCTTATTACATCATTTTAGAATATATTATTAAACATTAAATTCCATTAATTTTGTTTATTGGAATATTCAAATAGTTTTAATTTAATGAAAAAAGATAGAAATAAATTTTCATAAAATCCATTAACATATCAATACTATGTTATACATTTCAAAAAAAGGTCATGTAACATAATAATTCATCCAAAATGATAAACATTTAATATTTTTAATATTAATTATAAGGGGTTTCAATTACATAAACAAGTAAAGTGTTGGTGTTGGGTATGCATTTAATATAGTTATCCCATCATTAAAAATAAAAGAAAAATTACCTAAAAACTAATGATATATTAAATATATATTTATATCCAATCATTAATGCCTATTATTCTTATAAAAAAATAAAGTTGATAAAACAAAGAGTGTGACATTCGGGATTTATTATTTAATTAAAATAATATTAAGTTCATCATAAAATAAAAAAAGAAAAATGGTAGAATATATTCAAATATTTTTATGTGTATGGTAAAAAAACACATCAGATATAAATTTGGTAGGGTTTATATAGATTCTGAAATCCTTATAAAAATATTTGTTTCCATAATTACTTATTTACTCTTATAAGGGTGCCAAATATTTTCCGCAGTTATTGTTCTTGCTGACTGAAAATAATGATTACCAATTTACACAATATGGACATGATGATTCCAAATATAGAATCCAATTTACATGATCTAACATCTATTATTGGATGAAAATCATTTTAAAATTAGCACAAACAAACAATGAAAACATTTTTTAATGGTATGTTTTGAAACTTAAAACTGTGATTATTTCGATCTCATTCCTACTAAAACCCATTATAAAAGTATTAAAAAATATTAATAAATATAAATTATATAAATTTTATTAATATAATTCATAAATAATTATTAATTTAATATATTACCTAAAGAGAACATTGCTGGAAAAAAAATTGTTTTTAAGGTCTACTCTTTTATATGAAATGATTTATTAACTCATAAATAATGAATTATTATTATAAATTCTAAAATGATATTTTATTAAAATATATTTTGTTTATAATATTATATTATATTCTAACATCTGGGTTATTACTATCAGATTAAACTATAATAATTCAATAGTATAACACAATTTTTTAGGCTTAGTGTTGTTTGAAATTGATGTTTTCAAAAACATATAGTTTTTTGAAAACAAATATATATAAAATAATTTTTTATTATATAATACCGTTATAAATTTATTTTTACCATAAAATTTCTTCACTATGTTAAAAAATAAGAGTGAATCTCTATATCATCACATCCTCACGTTCTTATATGGCATCTTTTAATATCTGATTCCTAGATAGAACCTCAACAAGGTGAGTAATCTGGTTCTGTAGAACTATATATATCTACAATCCAGGAAATATAGTAATTTTTCCATATTGTAATATTCATTATAAAATGGTACAAACTCTGAGTTCAGTTCACGTGAAAGATCATCTATGTACCTTCTCAGGATAGAAACATAGAACACCATTTGAACATGAGATTGGTTTTCTAGATTTTATACATGATAATTTATAGACAATAAAAAATATTAAATGGACCATATATCTAGGGATTAGACATACCTTTTTTCAAAATCTCACAACCATTATCTATATAGGGATTAAATGTAATGGCATCTCACAAAACATTAATTCTAGACATCATCATTAATATTCAAAATAACTATTTGTCAAAGTGGACAACTCATTAGAGGGGTTAATTCAGTTCCTGAAATACTTTCTATTAAAAACTATATAAATAAATAAATCATCCAATTTTATAAAATTTTATGTTAAAATAATATTATAAATATCTAATTGGAATTTTGTAAAGGGTTCCCAAAATCTCCATCACAGAACATTTAAAAAACTTTTGAATTTATTATAAATTATTTAAGCTTATATACTTGAATCAAATGTAGTATATAAAGAGTAATTTATGTTAACTATAAATGTGATATTATTTTTGTTAATGTTCATATAGAACAAAACGAAATTTTAATATTAAGACAAAAATGGATAATGTAGATAATATAAATTTTATAGGGTTTCAAACTAAAGATGAGACTTAATCATCTCTAGTTTCAAATAACCTCATACCAATATATTTATTATAAAATAAACTAATAAAAAAATGTAGTACTGTATTTACAGAAAACAACATATAAATCTTTCTAGGAACATATCCTCTACCAAATTTATACATGGAATGAATAAGGAACCCATTCACACAAGTCATTCTCCACAATGTTTCATGGAAATAAAGGAGAATCATTTGAGAGAGTTTCAAGTGATATCACTTTTAGATCATGATATTTTTTTAAAAATAAATAAATAAATTCAAACAAAAAACTTCTCTAAATTAATTAATGGGTGTGAAGGTAAATATATTTGTGATAATAAAATGTGATATTGCTTGATATGAAATGATACATTTCTCATTGAGTCAATGAATTTGTATTAGGAGGAATCTCATAAATTTTGCACAGAAGGATTATGAAAATAGAGTATTATTGAGTCAACTCTACAGAATAAGTTCACATGTAATATTCTATATTTTTAAGCAAATATATTCAAAGAATCATTCATGTGATCATTTTTATACCTTCTTAAAATGGTATTCATCAATAATTAGTATGAGAATAATAAATGTAGGTTTAAATGAATTGACCCTTCATTTAATGCTTTTTAAAACATGTCTATAGAGATTTAAAATGATCCAATACTATGTTATACATGTTAATATATATTTAACTAAAACATGGTCAGTTCTAATGGGAGCATAGCATAACCAGTTGATGTGTAAAGGTGTCATGGTAAGTTCATTCCTTTTTGTGGTCTGTTTATTAGATCTTTCGGTAGGAATTTCACATCATTTAAATACTATAAAAAAATATATTTTCAATGAATTACAAGTTAAATATTATAAAAACCTTTTAATTTTAAAATTTTCTATTTATCTGGTATGTTTTTTCCCTTATATGGTCACTTAACAAACTGACTTGGTCATGTTCCATATAGGTATGTCTCTGTCTTGTTATAGGTTGATTGAATATGGGGTATGGTGATCCTCATTGAATGGTGAGTTCAGCTTCACATTATGGTAGGCTCATAAATTTTACATAATTTGTTAAATGAGGAATTTTAAATAGATATTACATGTGTTTAAGTGGAATATAACATGTGGTGAGGTGACCTGGTCACGTGACCTTTAGAGTAATTTAAAAATATCAACATCGTATGGAGGCACAATAAGTATTGAACATAGCCATTTTCACAATTTCTTCCTAGAGATTGATTTACTAAAAGGAAACAAGAAATTCAAATGTAATACTAAAACCATTATATTGTATAATTAAAATAAGGAGTTTCTCGAAAAATCCAACAATCTCTTCTTCTGATTATCAAAAACCATGTTATTTAAGTTGAAATCATTTCAATATAAAATATATTAATTTGAAGAGGATTTAATTAACAATTTAGAATGATCCCAAAATCTTGTAGGAATTTAAATGAATTTAATTTATCTTTACTCTATTATCCCCCATTTTATATTTTAAAATGCGAGTAAAAAGAAATGTGCATGTTGTATGATAGGAAATTGAGGACAATCAATGTGTATATTCAATTAAAATTTCAAAAGAGATTACAAATGAATTAATTTTTTTTTTAAAAATCATATTATTTTTCGTGAACTAAATTTGAGTCTTTTTAATCCCTCATATTGGATGGATAGATAGGATCCTTCACATGGGAAATAAGTCGAAGGGAAGTGGTACCCTGAGTAGCAGTTGTTAAGGTAGGAAAACCAATGACCACACATCTGGAAACATTTTCCATTTATTGAAAGGATTATACATGAGTTAATCCAAAAGAATTTATAGTATTAGTTGTTTCAAATATCCATATGGAAATAGTAATGGTTAAAGGATAAATATTAACTATTTGAGAACTATCGAGTTAGGGTTCCATCAACTCAAGAACAGTGCTAGAAATCGTGAAGGAAGCAATCTTCCATCTCTTTGAATGCTTATAAATCTATATTCATAGTCTTGTTATTTATTAACTAGAGACTTAAGGTCATAATTAAATGAATTTATTTTGATATACATCGAATATTTTATGGTCATACACATTAAATCATAAATATTAAACATCCCTCTAAGATACTCATCAATAGCATCCTTAATTGTTTATCTGCCTTTACCATCATGTTATACATCTTATGAAAACATTTATAGTGTTTTGAAATAATATTTTTTGAAATATTTAATTATAGCTTCTTGGGTATATCTAAATTAATCAAAAATGATTTTAAACTCATCACTTAATAGTGGTATAATTTTCTCTTCCTCAATGATTTATTGAACTAGAAGAGTAGAAAGAGGCAAAGGATCAGGCTGAAACACATAATCCACAAACCTTCTGTCTAATAGAAACACAATCTCAGATATATAATCCTATAGAGCCCCACCATAAGATCTAAAATCAAAAATTTTATTCTAAATTATTTCAATTAAATAAATTATATCCTGGATAAAGATGATATATTATATTATTAACAACATCATAAATTTCATATTTTCTAAAATATTTCAACAAATTTCCATAATAGTAAAAAACTGGCTTGAACATATCAATAATATCATATTTTAACATAGGAAATTCATGATGATTGTCATATTATATTGAAGGGATAGATGTTTATGGATCATAATCCTATTTTCCAACATCAAACTATGGAACATACTCTACTGATTTAGTTTACTTGGATGATATAAACTTCTATAAATAACACCCACATCTTCCTGATGAATGGAATATTCACTATTCTCATTGTATTCATTATTATAAATTTCATGATAAGTAACTTCAAAATCATTGGTGGGTGTATGAATAAAGATAACATAGGGGTCCTTGTAAACTAAAGGTCTAGCTGGACATATATCAAATATTTCTTAAGATTCTACATTAGTAATAATTGATCCATCAATTCCATATGAGAATAAGGAATGGAATTCTAATGATTTACAGGTTAAATAAACCCATATTTATTTAAATGGGATAATTGAGCCCCAAAAAAAGTTATACAATGTGAATCCCCCTAAAGAAGCTGCATCTAGAACGGGTTTTATTGTAATACATACAATCACCAATGATCCTTATTATGTAACATCAACACTCTTAGAGTCCTCCAACATAGAAATCTCATTCTTATAACAACATGAAGAATCTTATGCGTCATCTATATCCATGTAATGACAGTATACTTCAAGTGATTCCATGGATAAGGGAAATCTAGGATATCCGATGACATAGAAGGAAATACTTCTCTAATATCTCTACGAGAAGATATTTTGTAGTCATCCAAATAAACCATTGAATTTTCATTTTTAACTTCAATATTTCTAATAATATCCTAATGATATGAATGAAAACATGTGTTACCAGGTTTGAGACCTGGACTTTCAATATAACTATGTCTAACTGGTCACTTCACATGATCAAATTATTTATAATTATTCTCCCGGTCATCCACCCATTCTTTTATTCAACGAGTTCCAATATACCTTCATTTGTGAAAAAAACGTATCTGTAAGGAATACATTAACTAATGTGGTAATTTTATACTATCTTGTGAGGAACTAAACATTTTACTACAATAATGAATATATTTTCTATGAGTACGAAAAAGTACTGAATTTCGAGGTAGTCAAACACAAATCAACCATGTGTGTTCTGAAATATCTTTATAGGCTTATATAAACACTATTATTAATCTAAAAAATTAAAAATATCTAGATTCCACATGATTCTGAAATATAATTTTCTTGAAAAATTTAGGTTTTGGATAAACATGATCAACTACATAAATTATCCACTCAACTCACTAAATAATGGTCATCAAGGATTTTTTTCGAGTGATATCATCTAATGAAATTTAAAACTCAATGTTTGGATGATTAATTGGATACATGTTTGGTAATTTTCAAAATATCCTTTGTGAGGGAAAACAAAAAAAATCAAATATACTCAAATAGAACTCTTGTACATCACCATTTATCTTTGATTAAACATTTTCCATATTCTCTCAAGGTAAAAAATCTTGGTGCACATAAAACTATTATATAATATTTAGATAAAAATTATTAATATTATCCATAAACCATGTGTCCAACCCCTGTTCATAAATAAAATTTTAGACTATTTTATTTCATATATTTTATCCAATTATCATTGATTTACATTTTTTATAGATAGAAAGATCATCTATGTTTAGTTATTTTGGCACGATACTGATGATCAAGATGAATTTTGACTTTTAAAACATATTTAAAGGAAGAAAATGAATATGGAAATAGGTTTATAATAATTATTTCATTTGTAGATCATCTAGATTTGTTATGTTTTATATGTATTGGATATAGGATACAAAAAAATATAGGTTCAGGTTGGAAATGGTGAGAGGTTCTTAATAGTAGATATTGAGTTGTTAAAAATTATTTCAAAAGGATAAAGGAGATCTGAGGAAAAATATGAATGTTAATTGAAAGTTAGTTTTAAAATCTAGTATAAATAATTTTAGTAATAAAATATTAACTAACATAAATTAAATCCTATTAAATATTTTCATGAAAAATTATAAGGAAACATAACTTGTAGTTCTACTTGTCTTGGATTGGTTGAAACAAGTGCAATGAAGGCATGCTAACCGTGACAAAATGGTATCTTTAATAAACATTTATATAAAATATTCCTTAAAATAATAGCATCTATGTTTTTTTATAACTCATAGTATGTTTGGTGAACCTAATAAAATGTGTTCATTGAAAGCATACTGACAGCACAAAAAAAGTTCATGTTCAAAATATTGACCATGTGAACATCACTTCACATATACATCTAGAAAAATATAGAAAACAATGGTTAAACTGTAAAACATAGGAATTATAAACTACAGCTAAATTAAAACAATTTTACATAATTTATCATACCCAATTGATGTTTTATATAGTTTAATCTCTTAAAAGTCATGGTTTTTTGAAATATATTTTCAAGATAATGTTCAGAAAAAATGAACTAAAGAGTCCTGTCAACTTTTAAAAAATAATATCTCAAAAATTTATTCCTTGTACCAATGTTATTTTTCTTGAATTATATAAATGATTATTATTTATATTTAACATATTTTCTTTTATCATGATTTATAAGGACATGTCATAATTGATATCAATAGTCTAGTAAATTATGTTTCACTTAAATGATATGTGCACAGCAATGTTCCCCAACAATTTACTCATCTTCATCATTTGATAATGTTATAGAATTCAATTTCATACTACACTATGAGACTAGATATGTGACTTATAATTTAAATGATCTTTACTTGATTTTACTATCTAAATTACAATATAAAAAAATCTACGTCTTAATTACTAACAATAATAAATTATTAACAAATGAAGTAAAAAAAGTAGTTTTATTTTATATTTGAGGTATTTGAACATTATTTTCAGAGTAAATAAATGTGACGCATTATGCTTTTAATGAAATAAATCACAAGTAGACACACTAAAAATTATATAATATTGCATATAATTTATGTTTGATAATATACCAATCATACATATATAATTGGTTTGATCAAATGATTTCTCGTTTCTCCTAGATCCAATTTATAGCTAGTACTCATTGAAGTATCTATTAGTTTAGTTATATCCCTTCCAAAATGTTATAAAATTATCTATAGTGACTTGATTTGATTTAAATTAATTCCATTTTATTTTTTAAAAATATAAAAACCAATAATGAATTTCTAGTTACCTTTCAAATCGTTTTAACATTAACATTGCATCATTTTTTAAACATCAATACACAAGGAATTTCTTAAAAACAAAAAAAAATATTACAAACATATATTTTCACAACCAGAAAATATTATTGAATTATTTAAATATATAATGTAGGATCAGTTATTCATTTTTTATATATTTTGAAAGGATGAAAGAGTTACATGAATCACACCGAGATATAGATTATTCTTTTAAACCATATAATTCGTTTGTTAATTTCAATACATGATTTTCAAATTTAGGGTTTTCAAATATAGAGGGATGTTATAAGAAAGCATCCTAAACTAGATGAAAATTTAATAATAAAATATGGGAATCAATTTGATATAATTTTCAATTAAAATGTGATTCATACGAAAAAAACATTTTATCAGATTCATGTGTAGTAACTAGAGAAAATATTTCCTCATAATCAATAACTTTTTTTAATTATATAATTCTATAACCAATATTTCAACATATTTAAATATTTTTCCAAACTCGTCAAAATTGTTTCTAAACACCCATCACGTATCTATAGTTGGGTATTCCTTGGGTCTGTCAACAAGTAGTTAGATATAATTTCATTCAAACTAACATATATATAATTATATATCTATTATCCATAAGTCAACATTTATTACATCATTGATATTCAAAGGATTATATTGTGATAATAAATATATATGTTATGCCTAATTTTTTAAAAGAATCATATGTCTGAGTTCAATTTCCACGGTAACCTACAAAAACATCTAAGGGATGATATCAATGTGTATTAATGTCTCAATGAATAGAAGTGTATGACACTTCATTCTAATTTACATGTTCAGTATCAATATCTTAATTAAAACTGGGTTATTTTTCAATAGGGGTTCTGGAATATTTTATTTCAGAATTATAATGGTAACCAGCTATAATTTCTAAAGATGTCATATGTTTATGTGGATCTTTCTTATAAAACCGGATGTCAACAAATTTTTCAACCACATTCTTCTTTTCTTAATCAAACTATATGATTATGTTTTTTATATTATCCAAGGAAAATTCATTCGTCAAAATTGGATTAAAACTTATTAAATTATATTTTGGTTTTGTATAAATACTTTACAACAAAAAACTCTAATATAAAAAACTAGTTTATTCCTACCATTCATAATTCATAATGATCTTCCATAAAGGAGGCTTAATTAAACCACTCTTAATTATAATGAATTTTAATTTATAGCCACTTCCAAAAAAATAGGTGAATAATACTAATTGAGAATAGTCAGGGTCATTACTTAAAGGGTTATAATTCTTCTTCATAATGCACCATTCTTTTTGGGGTTCTATGTGATAAAATGTTATTATTATAGACATGTTATAAGACAAATGATTCAAACTAATTATTTTCAAAATAACATCCATGATAAATTCTTGTGGTTATAATTATAATTCAACATAGATTATTTAAATATCTACCATATTCATAAAAGTATGAAAGATCATCAATTTAAGAGAAAGTTAAAAAAATTATACCTTAAAAATCCACTATAAACATAGTATAACAACATAATATTTTTAAAGAAATAAATTATAGTTTATAGTGTAATGGAAATGAATCATTTAGTTCATCTTTCAATACACACAACCCATTGTTTATGTTTCCATATATTAAACACTTACCATATTCAATACGCTTCACCGATCAAAAATGACACACATTATATATCACTATTATAACCCAGAAGTTTAATTGGAAAGTATGAATACTATTAATAATAGTATGATGTATATATATATATATATTTATTACCTACTTAATATACAATATTGATAAATGTTTTGGAAATAATCCATCAATTATTATTAAAGTGTTTTTTTTATCAAAAATTTATTTTCTTCAAAATTAGTTTTTATTACATATCCCAAAAAAATTATTATAAAAAATTCATTGAAATTTTAGAAAAAGATTTTTATTAAATGGACATAATTATTTTTATTTTAATATAAAATTTTAATTTGGTTTATATTTTGGGGCATTCTGGAAAATATTCATTTCTCAATGACTAGTGCAAATACTGATTTTGGTAAAAATTATTTTTTTCAATAAATTTAATAATTTAAAAGTCAAAATATATTTTTTAATATTTTTTAATTTTAATATGTATTATTTAGTTATATTTAATCAACCAAATTACTTTGAACCATCTTTATATATCATTATAGTGTAAATTTCTTTTTGTGCTAAAATATATTTCTTCTATCTTCTATTTTAAAATACATAATCTATATCTGTATTATATAAATAAAATAATAACTAATGGGGTAATTTTTTAAAAAAAAATTAGTTATTATATATCATTAAAATATATTTATTTTATTAATTTTTATTTATTAGTAATATATTTAATATAGAATTATCATTTTCACATAAAAAATCTTCCAAAAAACCTATTTTCTAGTCGCATATATTAGAATAATATTGAATTAAAAATTTACCCCTATGAGAATTGAATTTTGAAAAATAAATTAAATAATTTTATTCAAAAAAAATTATAAGGACTGATATATAAAACATAAATTATATCAATTTTGATTTTTAAAAATAATAAAAATTATTTATATTGATTAATGTAAAAAAGAGTTTACACAATTATTAAACATAAAATATAATAAGTAAAAATGAACCAATACTAGTACAAAATCCATTTTAGGGATATATTTATACATTATTACTTATTGAATATATAACAAACCATTATTGGGCCTTGGATTGAAGATAACAATGAGGGTGGTACTCACCCATTAAGAATAATTATAGGGGTTCCACTCACCATACTTATAAATGGGAAAACACATTACTTATCTATTCACTCATTAAAAACAAATTGGTTCCAAAATAACCAAATAATTCAGCTTCTAAAATTATATATTACAAAATAATAATCTTTTGTTTGGGAATAAATTCCTCCAAGGAAGGTCATAGGTGAAAACCAAAAGAAGTTACGCGAAGAAGACGTAACAATTATCAATGTGAATTTCTATTTTACTTATTTCTCCAACCATAAAATAATTCTTATTCAATGATCATATAATAAAATAGTAGATAACATATAATCATATGTTTTTATGTTATGTTTATATCCTAAAACCACATGCACCACAATCAATTGTGTTACGAAATCATTATTTTGGTGTACGGTGAGCTACTATCTCACGAAATGATTTCATTACTTTTTCCCATTAACACATCTAATTTTCGGTTATGACGATGGATATATAGTGGTTATTTCATATTTATAATATAATTATACCTATATGGTCTTTATATTATATATAGCCATATTTTTTTCATTCCTTAATTGAAAAGATGTCGTTGATCATGTGTGTGGATGACTACAGCCTCATGAAAAGATGTGATTCGTTTTTCACTGACTTGTTACAAGGAAGGTAATAAGGGTAAATATAAAAAATATATGTAAAATAAAGTAAATATTTATGATATTAATAAAATATTTATAATTATATACATAAAATAAACTATTTTATTTTAATCCTTTCAGTCATTGAAAAAAATGATAACGTCGTTTGTGGGTGTGTGGGCTACCACTTCTGCAATTCGATGTGATTTGTTTCATCACCACACCCAATGAATGATATATTTATGTATATATAATTAATTAATATTTTATTTATTATATTATTAAAATTAAATAATGTTAAATTTTACTATCCTTTTTAACTTAAAGATCGTTGGAATAATGAAACATTACTCTTGCATATGTACAATATACCCTGTCTATAATCATAACATTAGTACATGTTTCATAAGAATATTTTATGACAGATTTAAAAATACAAATTTTTTGTTTAAATATTTTAATTATTCCAAAAAAATAATTCTTGAATTGATTTTATTATAAATCATTTAATAAAAAAAAACATTACTAACTAATCATGAAAGAGAAAACAAGGAAATTATCACATGAAACAATAAAATTATTTAAAGATTAATAACAAAATAGTGATAAAATGTTATTAAAGGATAAAATATGATATTATAAATATTAATATGGTTCATTAATAAGTTAATATCCTATATATAACCTCTATAAATGATTATATTTCGTTATAATGAAAAACGATTCATGAGGTAATGGTTTTCCTCGCGTCAGTTTTTGGCTAGTGAGATATATGCCATATTCACCATTGATGTTTGTTGTGGGGTGTATATAATTCCCATAAATGTATTTTATTATAATTATCAATAAATTTATGTTAATATATATATATATATATATATCCAATTGATGATATACCATTCTTAGGGTTTATAGTATAAATGCTAACAAATTGGAAAGGGATTTTTTCCATGATTTTCCTTTTATACGACGTATGTTATGTTATAAACCTATAATTATTTATGATATATATATAATACCACATTTACATGTAATATCATGAATCTAATTATTATAATTATATTTTCCCATTCATTTATTGATATTATTTATTGGTGATACTGATTTAGAATTATCAATGCCGTAAGAGTTTTATTCAATAAATCCATATTTTTTTAGGATTGTTCATGAATAAGTTTGTAACGTTTAAATCTTATTTCATACCTCTAAATAATTCCATTATTTTTATTATCCTATGGTTATTTCATTATATTACATTTCCCTTCATTTTCCCCAAATCATATGTTGAATAGTCAAAATTATGTTTGAATGAAAAATCATTATGTCGATTGAAAACTCTTTTTTGAAAAAACCATTTTTTTAAAAAATGTTTTTAGAAATATATTTAAAAACCAGCAAGTTATTTTCCTCAATAATTATTTTAAATTATTTTTAAATGATTTATTTAAAATATTATAATGTAATTTTTAATGAAAATTATTATAAGAATGTTTTAATTTTTAATAAGTGATTTTTATAATGAAAAACCATTTCCCTCAAAATGTATTTAATTATTTTTAATTTTATTTCAATTAATAAATGCCAAAAAAACCTTGTTGTTAATTATGTTACAATAAGGATATTTTTTAATGGTACCTTCATCATTATTTATCTAGATGCATGAATATTTTAAAAACCCATTATTATGGAACCCATTTCTTTTCTATGAGTTAATCATGTTTCAATGTGATTGTTTTGTAACACATTTTTTCCAAGGGTTTTTAATGTTTCATATAGATTGTTATCCAAACAATTTATTTTATTTGGTAAAATTATACTATAAATAAATATGGGTTTCAAAATTTTTTGAGTGATATGAATGTTCTTTATATGACATTCATGTTGTGTTTCTTGGACATTACTTATACGACAGGGTGGACTGAATGTAGTTAGGTGATCTCATTACAGCTTATATAATGGGGAGGCTCATATATTATAGGGTGTAATCATAATAGAATATATTATGGGGAATCAGAGGTAGCGCAGAGTGAGCCAAAAACTTCATATACAATGGGGGTACCCAAATAGCACTTCAATGCTTTATTTAATGTACATTATATTGGGAGGTAATTAGTGGGAGTTACCCGAGGGTTTCTCATATTGATTTTTATCGGAATTATATAACATATACATACGATTAGTAGGATTAATGAACAAAAATTATTCCAAAATACTAATACGTTTTTAGGATTGAAATGTGATTTTAATATTTTTTATGAACAAGATTGATATCACAAAACTCAGGATTATTAATTATTATGAATCATTACTTTTCAGTATTTTCTTATTTTATGATGTATATATTTATGGCCATGATTTCATTTATGATTCACTCATGAACTCTGATTACGTCATCATACTCTTATTCCCTTCTTATTATCATTAATTTCATTTAATTCATAACACTTATGTGTAACCTTACTCAGTTTTTTATGTCACCCCTATTTTGTTTCCTTTTGCTTAGGTTTTAAAGTATTATATTGAACTAATTATATCCTAAAGTTATTTAATTTTAGGATGGCGATACGTTAATGTGAAATAATAAAATATGGGTTCAGTAGAACAAATGAACAATTGTTTAAATGGGTGCTGTTTATGTAGTAGTTTTACCTAGTTCACAAAAAATATAATCCTAAAAGGTCCTCAAGAATAAACATGATCCCTTTTTTCCTTTGGATTTTATTGGATTTGGATGGAAATAATGGTTACCAATAATATGAATAATTTAGAATTGTAATGTTTATAATATCAAAAATGTATCCTAGTGTTTGAGTTTTGGGTTGTTATAGTTGCTATCAAATGTCAGTTTAGATAAATTTGGAGATTATGATTTTTCATGTTAGAATATAATATGATTTATGGATACATTTATAGGTCTATAATCTTAATTATGATCATTAAAATAATGACTTATAAACCACTTTTATGTTTTAAGAAATGAGACCATAAAGTGATTAATGACATTTTAGGAATCTTTTTGAAAGGTTGAAGTATTTTTAATGATATGGTTTCACATGAATTATGCATTAATAATTATTGGAAATGAAATTTATGATATTTATAATCCTTCTGGTTTCTAAAATCATGGATATTGGTAATACATGTTTTATCATATTGATAAACATAAGATTTAAAAATGATTTTGTGATTAAGTGATTAATGTTATTCTAAAAGAATATAAACATATTTTTTAGAATGAAATGTGAAAGGTATGAGAAAACATTTGATTTTAAAACACTATATAATTTTTACATAATTGAGGTTATTTGTGATATGGGCTCATGTAATGATTTAGTTTGAACTTTGGTTGTTAGTATTTTTTAATGATTAGTGCATCACATGATGGTATTTGAATTTTTGGAATTTTCATACCATGTAGTAAACATTTTGGTTTTAGATGATGTATAAAGAAAAGATATATATCTTTTAATTCTTTTTCTGATTATATGGTCTATTAAAAATAATTTTAATTCTTTAGGAATTAAAAATTCATGTTTAATATTCATAGTTTAGAGAAAAAGATGTCATTTTTATTGAAGTTTGTTATGGGATGAAATTATACTTCTAAAGTAAGTATATTTCCATATTTCTATAGTCTTGAAGTGTAGGTAATTACTAAAATATATGAAAAATGATCATGAAACAAAAATTTTGTCATAGTAAATTCATTTTTGATGAATTGATGGTATTTTCAATCCTTATATATTTATGGTTTTGGGGTCCTTATATTCTATCGATCATTCACTTGATTGTGCTCAATGAACTCAACCACTATCTATAATTAGTTACAGATTTCCTCCATTCACCCCTATGTTATCCTATTTAGAAACCTATTTATGTGATATTTCATATGAAAAATATAATTACAATTCCCTATTATTAAGAGGGTGTTTTAAAACCCATTTTTACATTGTTGGTTTACAACATCGTTTACTCAAATTTACAACCATTTATTACTGAGATAATGTTAAAATTTTAGGGAAAAAATTAATTAAATGGTGGAGGATGTAACACCCTGAAATTTCAAAAGAATGAAAATACATTTAATATAAAAAGGACATGGAATAGATATTTTATCTTGAATTACAAACAAATGATATTTATCTTGCATGACATGAAAAAATGTTTTTAAAACATTTCATGAAAACAAATATTATAATATACTTGTGATGTTTTAGAATATAATTTAAAATAAATTAAATTCTTTTCTGGAATCATAATATAGAAATTTAATTTAGAGAATATTTTTGGACTTCTGGGAAAATATTTATTTTTAGTGAATTCTGAAAAGTGCCATTTTTATAAAGGGTTTTATCCTTTCAATAAAAAAATTTATTTAAAAGTTACAATATGTTTTTAAAATGTTTCTAATAATAATAATAATAATATATTTATATTTAATCCACTTAATGAATTTTAATCAACTTTATAATATTTTTATTATAATTTTGTTTTTGGTTTAAAAATGGGTTTTCCTAAAAACTATTTTAAAATGTGGAATGTTTCTCTATTTTAATTAATTAAATTAATACACAATGGAGAATTATTTAAATTATTTTTATATATTATATATAATTAAATATTAATTATGTTTTATATTTTTATTAATATTAATAATAGAATGTATATAGAATCATGTTTTATTTTTCAAAAAAACTCTGCATAAAAACCTCCCGTCATGCAGCATATCCATCACTAATATTAAATTATAATTTTAAAATTATGTGAAAATAATTATTAAAAACATATTTTAAAAATTAATAATTCATATTTTATAGTAATGGAATATTTATTTCTTTCCAATGTTATCAGTGAAACCATTTTAAATTAATTCAAGAGATTATGGTAAAAAAGATTTTCCTTAGTGGTTAAACGTAGAATATAAAATATAATAAATGACTCATCACTAGTAAAAAATGAATTTTATTGACATATTTTGAACATATAAATTTTCTTTATATAATTTAAAATTATTTTGGCATAGTGACCTAAAAATTTGGTTGGTATTCACTATTTGAAAATAATTTCAAGTATATCACTCGTACCACTTACAAAAGGCTACCAACTATAATTATATATAAAAAATTAAAAACAAATTGTTTTGGACAATGACTTCCCCAATAATTTATAAAAATTTATAATCTAATTTTATAAGCTGTATGTTTGTAATAAATCTATCCATGAATAGAAATTAGTTCAAACCAAAAGGAGTTAACTGAAGGAGAGGTTACGTTCATCAATATGAAATGTTTATTTATTAATTTACCCACCCCATTAAATTATTATTATAAAATTACGAGTTAATAAAATATTTATATGATATATAATTAAATATTTTTATTTTAAGGTAAAACCTAAAAATATACTCACATCCCTCAAATGGGTTATAAAATTATCATTTGTGTGTGTGGAGGATTACTGCCTCGTCAAACGATGTCAATCATTTCTCTATTACCAAATATCATGGTTTGGAATTATTAATGATATCAAGTTTCTATATAATATTTATAAAATAATTATACATATAGAGTAATTATGTAATATTTACCTTTTACTTTCTATTTCGTATGGTATACTATAACATTTCTCCTGTTACTGCAGACTATCACATCACAAAGCGATATGAATCGTTTCCCACTGATACATTAAATGGAAGATAACAATATTTAAGATACGAAATATACGTGAAACATAAGAAATATTTATTTTATTCATGTAATATATAAAATTATTTAAATATATTATATAATTTTTATATTACATTTTCACTCGCTAAAAAATTATAACATTGTTCATGGGCCTGTGGACTACTTCCTCCTCAAAGAGATATGATTATTTTGTTTTATAAAAACATCACAGAAATATATATATATATAATTATATATAAATAAATTATATGGAATTAAAGATATTTTAACTATTCTATAAAATTAACTTTTAAACAACATCTTTCAGTAATGATCATATAGAAAATGGATACATTAGTCATGCATATTGATGACCTATCATATCTATTATCGTAACGTGATTTCATATTTCATATCCATATTTAATGAATAGTTTTAAAAGTATAAATGGAATTTAAATTTGATAATTATTTCACGTTTTTTATTCCATAGATGATGAAACTATATAATATAAACAAGAACAAAAACTTTCATAATAGAGAATGAACGAGAAAACAAGCTAATTATCACCCATAATAATAAATACAATGAAATAATATTAACCAAAGAGTGTAAAGGTGTTAGAAAATTATAATATGTGATATTTGAGATGATAATATGGTTCACTAATAAGTTTATTACATGTTGAAAACAAATATATATGATTTTAAATTATGATAAATCAAATAGAAGCATGAGGTGGGGGTTTTTCTCATATCACATTTATTTCTATGATATATATTATATATTAACCACTTATGTTTTTTGTGTGTTTATACATATTATGAAAGTAATTTAATACAATTTTACATAAAAAAATGGATTTACATATCCATTTTTTGTTCTATATTTCTTGTAGTTTATAGTTTCTAATTACAAATGTTGTAAGATAATTTTGTCTCAGTATTTGTTTGTTGAGAAATATTTTGTATTATACACCTATCTTCTATTATATGGTGTATATAATTCCACATTTACATTTTATATAATTAAACTCATTATATTTATGATATTTTATGTTTAATTTATTTATATTATTTCATTTGTATTATAAGTCAGTTTTACCAAGGTGTTAAAAGTTTTATGTTACAATCAAATTGTTTATAAGGAATTTTTATGATTAAGTCCCCAATGTAAAAATATTATGATATTCCACAATGTTATAAAAATGTTGTTTATTCTACCCTGGTTATTTTATGATTAAAAAAATTAACTTCATTTTCATATCTTTATGTACATAAGAGTTGAATGAATATTTTTTTTTGAAAATCCTTATTTTTGGTTGATATTTGTTTTCCCAAAATAATGTTTTCTAATAATATTTTGATAAATTATTTATAATGTGTTTTTATATTATGGAAGGTTATTTAACTTAAGATAGCTATTAAAATAATTTGAAATATTCTTTTATATGCATTCAATGTTATTTTTGACGAAATTATTTTTCATAATATTTTATTTTTTAAAACGTGACTTCAAAAACAAAAGGGTATTTTCCTCAAAATTTGATTAAATATATTTTAGTGATATTTCCCTTCATAAATGTCAAAAACCGTTGTTTTTTTATAATTTTTCAACCTTTATATTTTTTAATGATATTATACTTATTTTTTCCTTATATGAATTAAGTTTATTCCAAATACATTTTTATGAAACCTATTTCTTTTCCACAGGTTAATCATGTTTCAAATAGGTTTTAATGTAATAAGATTATTTTTCACATGTGAATAATGTTTCAAATAGATTTTTAAGGAAACTATTTCTTCTATTTTGTATAATCAAGTTATAAAATGAATAATTATGTGTTTAATAATTTTTAAGATGATATGAAAGATCTTTGTACATTATTTAGGTTATCATTTTTAGACATTCCTTATATGATGGGGTAGTTGAGATAGCATCGTGTGAACCCAATATAGATTATAATATGGTCTAGCCCAAATAGAACAAGGTGAGCTTGTTAGAGCTTATATGATTAGGTGTCCCATATATCCCTTGGTGGGACCGTTATAGCTTATATGGTGGGTGCACACAAAGATCTCATAAATGCATTGGGTAATGAACATTTTATTATTATGAAAGAAGTAGGGAGATACCTTGAGGAATGTACTATAGATTTAACTAGGTTACAATTAAGTATAAAATAGGTTTATCTTTTGTTACAAAGAAAAATATTCCCATACGCCAAAACATTTTTATACTTTTTATGGGATTGTAATGATTATTTTTCTGAATATTGATATAACATGGACCATGATTGTTGATTCCGATGATTCTTTCCCTTGATATGTATGTATATTTGATTACCTAGGTATTTATGGGTATGAAGTATTTAATTATTTTCCCATACACTCTGATTATGCCTTCATACATTTATTCACGTATTAATATCATTAATAGCAGCCAATTACTAATGATTATGTCTACCTTTACAGAGTATTTCAACTCACCCTTCACAAGTTTCCTTTTCCACATGTTACAGATAATGATATTTAAATTTTTTTATAGAAGATATATCATATGGATGATGATGATTACTTAATTTGGAATATTATTATTTGGCTAATATTGGAGAAATGATCATTTTATATCCTAGTTTTAGTTTTATATATGAAATTTTTTTAATTACATAAAACATTTAACCATAGTTTTCTCATGAAAATAAGTGATCCATTTTCCCCTTTTGATGATGTATGGTTTGGCTGTAGAAAAAACATGTCACAGTTTTCGATAAAAAATCTAGCAATGTAATGTCTATGATTTTAGTACTGGATAATAGAGTGTGTTTGAGGGAGTTATAATTCGTATCAAATGTCCGTTTAAATAAATTTGGAGACATGGACGTTTTAATGTGATTTTATCTTAATATTAATGGATACCATTATAGTTATATGTGTTTAAGGGTGACCAAAAATTTTAAATTCTTAAACACCACATTGTAGTATTAAGTGTTGATATATTAAATTTATTAATGACATTTCAGGAGATGTTTTAATATGATTAAGTAATTTTATTATTATGGTATAACAGTAAGTATGAATATAATTGTTTTTAGAAATGAGACATAAGGTATTGATAACCTTTAGGGTTTATTTGATATTGGATATTGAGAACAAATATTCTATCATGTAGATAAAAATAGGGTTGAAAATACATTTGGTGACTAAGTGATTAATGTTACATTTAAGGAAGATACATATTTTTTGGGATTGATATATGAATGGTATAATAAAATTGTTGTTGTTAAAATAATAATGAACTTTGAGTTATTTAAGTTTATATAGGATATATGTTTATAGAATGATTTAGTTTAAACATTGGTTATTAGAAATTAATTTTTAAGATTAATGTATCATAAGATGGTTTATTAATTTTAGAATTATCTTTCCATGTTCAAACAATTTTTGTTTTGTTTGATGTTTAATTACAAAAAAAATATATTTTAATAATGTTTGGGATTACAATGTCCATTAAAATTTTATTTTAGTCTTTCCATAATTAAAAATTCATCCAAAATATGTATTATTTGGAGAAAAAGATGATGTTATGGTGGAAATTGTGTAAGGGATTAAATTATTCTAATCATGTAATAATATTTCCATATTATATTAGTATACATTGAGAGATAATTACTGAAATCTAGGAAAAAAGGATTTTGAAAAAACATTACCATATTACCTTCATTTCTCATGAACCAATAGTTCATTTTATCAAATATATTAATGGTTTTGAGGCCCTTAAATTCGGTCAATATTTCTCTTTAATGTGATTAATGAGCTCAATATATATCTATAATTATTTACACATTTTTTTGCTCCTAAACAATTTTATTTTATTTGGAAACCAATTTATGTGCTGTTCAATTTTAAATCATCACTTACATTTATCTATTATTCAAAATATTTTTTGTTAACCCCTTTTCAGTTAAGGTATACAATGAATGTAATTTCTAATTTCCAACTACTTATTACTATGATAATGTTCAAATTGTGAGGAAACAGTTTTTTAAAGCGGAGAGGATGTAACATTATTATATTTTGAAAGAGGAAAATTATATTTGATAGAGTAAAGTACATGAGGCAATGTGATTATCATTAATTACATGAAACTCTATGTTTTTTATTTCATTACACACAACCATAATTTTACTTTGTGGTACATGCAACCTAATATTTTTTTTGTTTGATAATGTTTTAAGAATGCACCACATAGTTTCAATGACCCAAGATATATATAACTGTTATAGCATAGCCATTAAATTGATCATTAAAAATATTATTAATTAATTTATCAAAAATATATAAATCACTTACTCGATATAATTTTTTTAATAAAATATAGTAGATAATGAATCAATTTTTAATAAAGAGGTTGTATTTTTAAAAATGTGTTATCTTAAAAAATGATTATTATTTATTTTCATGATAAATATAATATATTAAACTTTTTAAACGTTTAGAAAATTTATTTTATGACATGAAATTCATTTCTAGAATCAAATTATTATAATTCACATTCCGTAGAATCTAGAACTTCAACGAAAATATAAATTTTTTAGTAAAATGTAATAAATATTCTTTTTTGTAAAATTGTTTTATTATAAATAATTTATGTAATTTAGAAGACCCAGTATTTTTTGAATATTTTTTAACATAACATATTTTTGATGAATTTTTCATACTGTTAATATAGAAAAATGTTTTTATAAAAACAATAATCTCCCTAAAAAACAAATATCTCTCCACATCTATAATGTAAATATTAAACTAAAATTTCCCAATTATGTGATTTGAATTTGGTAAATTTGAATACATATTAAAAATAATCTTAATTTATAATTTATAATGACTCTTTTTTAACTTTTTCATCGAATTTATTAGGAAAAACTATTAATATTTATTATAGTTGTTATAGTAAAAACGTGTTTACTATGTTGTTAATAATAGAATATAATCTTTAAAAATTACAAAAAACATCCAACGAATTCATTTTCTGGGAATAAATTTACAATATAACTCAAATTATCAATCATTTACCATTATTGTGGCCTGGTGACATGAATGAAACATGGGTAGAAATCACTATTTCAAAATAATTACAACAGTTCTACTCACCCCGCTTATAAAAGTAAACCCCTATCATCCTCTCTCCACACTGTGAAAACCAATTTGTTCATAAAATAAAATCTCAAATAACTGCTAAAATTCCATAATATTATACTATAAGTCTTATATTGGTATGAAATATATCCATGTAAATTCTTTAGTTGAAACCAAATGGAGTTACCTGAATAAGATGTACCATTCATCAATAACTATATTTATGGTTTCATTATCTACCCATTAAATTATTAAAATAATTTTACGAAATAATACCATCATTATACAACATATAGAGATATTTTTATGTTATTTTTAAGCCCTAAAAATATTCACACTTCAATGAATAGTGTACAAAATCATCATTCATGTCTACAACGAACTACCGCTTCACAAAATGTTGTCTTTCATTTTTCCATCACCACATTTCATGATTGGGTATGACAAGGACTATAAATTTATATATCGTAATTATAATAGAATTATACATAAGGATTTATAATATCATATATACCCTTTTACATTCCATTATGTAATTGATATGATAATTTCACTCATGTGTATGGGGGACCACTTCCTCACGAAGCGACGAGATGCATTTTTCAAAAAAGCATTACATGAGAGGTAATTGGGGAAAATATAATAAACATATGTTCCAAAAATTAACTATTTATTAAATTTTTGATATACTTATAATTATGGAATTATAATATAAGATTTTTCTTTTACCATTTCACTCACTGAAGACAGGATAACATCGTTCATGGACAGGTGGACTACCAACCCCTCAAAGTGATGTAATTATTTTTTTATCACCACATCATATGAATGATATATATAATTATATATATATATATGAATAATATATTATTTATTATATTATTATTCATAAAATATAAATTTCATTATCCATATTTCCATAATTATCATTAGAAAAATTAAAATGTTACTCATGCGTATGTATGATCCATCATCTCCAAGATCTCAAAGTTAGTTCATTTTTCATATCCATCCTTCATGATTAGTTTTAAAAGTATAATTATGTCTAAATAAAAAAATTATATCATGGTTATTATTTTGTATGTTATAGAAAAATATAATATATATAAGAAATGAATATTTAACAACAGAGTATGAAAGAGAAAACAACGAAATTAACACATGAAATAATGAAAATAGTGAAATATTATTAAAGAACAAGTGATAATATATTTTAAAAGGATAATATAAGATATTAAAAATACTAATATTGTTATTTATTATGTTAATATCTTATTTAAACCACTAAAATATATTTTAAACCATCATCAACTAAAAGGAAGTGTGAGGTCAAGGTTTTTCTTGTCACATTATCATTTATGTGAGGTTTGTGCTATATTCACCACATTTTTTTGATCAGTGGTGTATATATGTCTATTGAATGTATTATATAAATATTATAATTAAATTCATGTTGATTTACATATTTATTTAGGGATCTATCATTTATTGGGTTTTTTGTTTCATTATCACCAAAGCGTTAATGGATTGTTTTTTCTCAATGATCATTATTTGTGACATATGTTATGTTATACACATATCGTCATTTATCAGGTGTATATAATGGATCCTTAATATGATATAACATGAATAAAAATATTTTAATGATAATATATGTATCATTTAATGATATAATTTCAGGGGGATAACGATTCAATGTTACCAAAGTGGTAAGGGTTTTATGTTACAATCCATTAATTTATAAGAAGTGTTTGTGATTATGTATCCAATGAAAATAGAATTTTACAAAAAATTCATTTAATGAAATTTTAATGGTTTTTTATTCCTTAATATCAACAACTATTATTGTTACATATGTTCCAATGGGGATATTTTATAATGAAACTATCCTCATAATTTCTCGAGATAGATTAATATTATTTCAAAGACATTTTTATAGAACCAATTTCGTTTTTTTTGGTTGACCATGATTCAATGATATTGTTATGAAACTAATTATGTTTCCATATATTATGTAAAACCATAAGAATTATTAAATTAATTTATTTTTAATTAATTTTATCTTTTTATTTTTTTTAATACACCAACCACTAAATATATTATATGTTATATAAAATAAATATGATTTTATTTATTTGTATACTACACCGGGTTATTAATTAACTACAAAAAAATATTATTGGATTCTGTTCATAACAATGATAAATTATTTCGATAGCTTGTCTTACATAAAATACCTAGTGTTATCACCTCTTGATGGAACAACTATTTTGGAGATAAGTTTATACACATAAATAAATTTTATTTTTCCACAAAATAATTTATGAAATTGGAAATTCAAAATTAAATTATAGTGAATTTTTTGTATTTATCTCTGAAGTTTCAGTTTTTTTAATATTGAAAAATAAAACATTTTAAATAAAAATTCCTAATTTTTAATAATTTTTTATGTTAAATGATATTTTAATTTTTTTGAGATCACAATATATAAATTATAAAAATATTAATCCAATTTGGGTTATTGAAATATTTTTTATGTTTAATTTACATATAAAAACTTATTTAACTTTTTATCATTTTGTTATTAAAAACCTTCTTTCTCACTACTTGTACATGATTATCTTTAAATTTAATTTATCCACATCATTGAATTGAATTATAAATAATGAAAATACACTATTATAATCTGTATGATATTTATAGTATAATAATATCAACAAAATCATGAAAACAATATTAGTGAAGGTGACTATAATAAATTATAGTTATGAATGTAAAATTATGCATAACAAGTGACTAAACCATAAACATATGTTCTAAAATGACCTAAAAATTTGAACAAAATCCACTGGTCATCCATAATTCGACTATATCCTTTAATGGTTCAAATTTTATGAGTTACTTGTATACTAATCAATAAAAGATCTATATTTCATAATTTAGATAAGTTAAACGACAAAAAGAAACATCCTTTTCCTTTAACATTTATGAAACATTATGATATCAAAAAAATAACATATTATTAGTTATTCAAATCATTTTTACATATAATTGATTTATTGTTATCGTAATTATTTTTCATTAATTTTTAGTGATGAATTAGTCACATTATGTTCCGTACAAATACTAATGCATGGATTTTGTTGTTTATAATTAAATTAAATATGATATTAATAACATTAAAAGAAATGTAATTTTAATGATGTATCATGTTAAATTAATTTTTTACATGTATATATAATGTTAAAAAGATGTGAAATTAATATATTTTAATTAAATTAATATTTTCATATTTTTAAAATTAAATTAAATAAATAATTCCATATTTTAAATAGATGTTATTTAAAAAAATTTATATTTTAGTAAAAGATTTAAAATTTCATAAAATACTAACTTATTAAAATTTATTGTTATGTGGATATAAATATAAAATAGTGTATATTATTGGACCTAAGATCTTTTATAATGAAAATTTATACCATTAAATAGTAAAAACATTGTTTTTATGAATCGTGTTAAAGTTGTTTTTTTGAATGTTATATGCAAATCATTTAAAATTAACTTACTAAAAATATGTGATTTGTATTTTTTACCTTAGATATAATTTTTATATTTATTAGGACTATATATTATGGAAAATAATACATTAATGTTGTCTTAATGGATAAATTGCATGTGATGGAAATATAGTTACCAAATTGAAAATAAAAAATGATAAATATAAGGAAACATAAAGACCAAGCCACAAAATTATAAGAATACACACATATTTTTGGTGATAATTTTTTTATTTAATAAAATTACATTAAAAAACAATTTTAATATTTTAAAATCATAATAGGTATGGGATAGTTGAAATTAGTGCTTAGATTTTGACATTTTCTTGAATGACACTCCACCTCCAATTTAAAAAGGAACTCATTATTCCCCTTCATCACAACTCTGTAGAAAATATGGTTCGTCAAAATTTGGATAAAATTGTCTCTAAAAATCCCTACCCTAATCCTAAAAACCTCTGTTTGGGTATAAATTCAACCATGGGAAATATGTTTTGTAAACCCAGAGGATTTACTCCAAGGAGAGGTAATATCCTTCCTAAGGCTCCATTGTTTTATTTTCATTACACAACCCCTAAAATATTCTAATTAATTACTTATAAAAAAACCATAGAATAATAAATATACTTATATTTTTATTAAAATATGTATAACTGAACACATAAACACTTCCATCTAATGGGTAGTTAACATAGTGTTCTTGTGTATAACAAACTACTACCTCACAAAATAATATTGTACATTTTTCTTTTAAAACCTATCATGGTTGGGAGTAATGATTAAAACTATGATTTTATATGATATATATTTTATATATAAAATATTTATGCTTTTTAAATTATTATATAACACATACCATCATAATATCAATTTTGGCTAAATATGATAATTGTGTTTGGGGAAGTGTGGAGTTTAACGTCCTTAATGCGATATGACTCGTTCACACATTACATGGAATATTTTAAGAATGGGCATTGTAAAAACAAATAAAATATATGACATAATAATTCTAAATTATTTATATTATAAATATATATAAATATAATTTATTTCCCTTCTTTCTTTCTATATGATAGTAAAACACTAATAGCATTTACACAAACGTACGACCTATCGTCTCCACAAAGAGTGTATTTCATTCAATATTTTTATATTTTAGTAGATTAATTTAAAATAGTTATATAATAGTTATATATTATATTAATATAATGGTTTATATTTTTGAGATCATGATATAACTATTATAGAAATAAATATGACAAACATAAGAGAAAAACCAAGTGATTTTAACCTGAAACATAACATTAACATTTAATTGGTAATAAAAAATTAATATAAATTTATTATAAAGTTATAAATGGTATTATATATAACAATATTGTCATTTTATATATTTATAATAAACATATATTTATTATAAAATATTTTTTAATGATTATGAATATTGTTAAGACTTAATGTACTGGATTTCTCATCTCACTTTTCTTTTTTTGTGAAACACAAGCCATGTTACTCACCTATTTCATATATGTGGCATGTTTACTCAAAATTGATGTATTTATTGATTATTATACTTAATTATATGTGTATACACATGGTTTTTCCAAAACTTACCCTGTAGGTATGCGGTCGATGTAGTACACGTAGGGGTCGAATCCACAAGGACCAAAGAAGTAACCTTGAGACGATATGATTTGGTGGAGGATGGGTTGTGAAGTGGCCAAATTTGGTTTTGACTTTGGATATTTTTTAAATAAAAGTAATAAACCTAAGTGAATTCAATTAAATGGAAATCAGTTGATCTTGGGATTATGCTCGGGGGGGATTGAATGAATTTTACTTCGTTAGACAATTTTGGTTTTATTAATTTTTGATGAATCCATTCTCCACAAATAACACTACCTTTATAATTTTCTGGTTTGGTGCTTACTACACACAATTACTAATCCCTTATAAAATTAGAGAACCAAATTCATGATCTCTTTGAGGTATATAGTCATTTAGTAATTGAATTTAGTTTTCTCAAACATAGTAAAGATGAATAGTAGAAATAACTGAAGAATGGATTTCTTAAATTAATTATCCAATTAACTATAATTCATTCATAAAATAACATTCAATCCAGCCGTTGAATACTCATAATAAGAACCCATTATAGGGTTATCCCTACATTGATGGTATACTCTCAATGGTGGGTGGAAGATGTCTAATAATAATTGGATTAAAGAAATTAAAACCGCGGAAATAACGAGCACTCCTCTGTGTGTGTGAATGAAATTCACACCCATGTGTGAACTAATTCACAAAAACATAGAGATATCACTGTGCTCTATGATAATAATGTTTTCATAAATTAAATGGAAAATATAGAAGTTAAATAAGTTGATTAAGAAAATAAAGATAAAAAAATAAACTTACATGGAAATTGAAAACATTACAAAGGAAATTTGGAAGCATAACCATACAATGAAACAAGCAA
Organism: Viscum album; assembly: GCA_963277665.1. Lineage (NCBI taxonomy): Eukaryota > Viridiplantae > Streptophyta > Magnoliopsida > Santalales > Viscaceae > Viscum > Viscum album. The sequence continues at coordinate 478,650,961 of OY728125.1, read as the reverse complement.
CAAAAGATGATAATAAAAATATCCACCACCTATTCCATTCACAACTAACTCTTTATATAGGATTATTTGGAGCCTTAGGTCCATCCCACAATAATTAATTCACCCCTAACAATTATTAGAGTCAAAAGGAGGGTGAATAATCAAAAGGAAATTGATGTTTCAAATTTTACCCGGAAAACTATTCAGATTCGTCTACCATATTGACGTGTGAATTTGTAATTGAAGAAGGCCGAATCCGGAGGGGTTGTACGGGAGAAATATCTTTGACCATATTTCCTCTATGATATGTAAAAATTTCAGGAAATTTGGCTCAGCCGTTTGGATGTTATGGTCGAAATGGTGGGACAGATTTTTGTGCATTAATGTCGGGTCCACCATTTAAATCTCAACTTCAGATCCCTCTATAATCATTGAAACATCAGAATTATCCCCGACCACAGTTGAATAAAATGATCACCATATTTTTTATCTTTCTACTGTATAATGTTTAGCTTCATAGGGCTTTGTTTCTGGGCCCCACATCTGTCTGATGGGCCTTAGGCCCATTATGCCTTTTCCAGCAAGTTTCTGCCTTCAGGTGCAAAAATCTCCATCTTCACTTGTGATTAATCCATCAGACCTAAAAGAAAAAATGTTCCAAATAACGTGATGAATCATATACCAAAATATAAATTTAAAATGATGAATATTGTTACTTCCACAAGAAAATTATTGAGTGGGACCAAATTGACACTTTAAGCATGAATTTCACGATGATGGGAAATGATGTTCGATTTCTGAATTGGACTAAAATTTATGTTTATAAAATTTTCAACACATTAATATTAATATATTAAAAATAAATATTAGAAACTTTCAGTGACTAATCACATCCCCAACAATAGTTTTACTAGTCCCGAGCAAAATATATTACAAATATAAAATTCAAATCCCCTTTTCCAAAAACATTTAAATACACATTGCTCACCCAAAGACCTCATACCATAAAAAATTATGGAACCCATCAAAATAATTTAAAACAAGATAGTTCCATAAGCATATCCCAAGCCCAAGTCCATTCCATTGTTCAAATTCATCGCCACATTTCATCCAATTTCAATTAAGCATAATAATGTGTTGTGCATCACAAAAGTTATGGGGCCCATTTTATTGTTGAAGGGGAAAAAATGGAAGCACTAGGTGGGAATCACATTAAACCTTAATATGAGTATCCATTTTTTTGATATTTTTTTAACCACAATAGATATGAAAAGACTAAATCCAGGCAATACAACTATAGATTCATGATCCCCAAGTGTCGGACGCCACACATATTGTCAATTTCATGCTCTATAATAGAGATATAAAGCCTAACTCTGGGAATGAAAACTATGGAGTCACGATCCCCAAGTGTCAGACGCCACACATTTGGACGAAACATTTCTCTATGTGGTCATAATTTTTTTTGCTTTTGTTTTTGTTTTTTTATACTCAAATTAAATTAAAAGTGACCCTAGAACCCTATGCTATAATGAAAGGGACCCAAGAACTCAAATTTACACCCACGATCCAGTATACGTGCATTGTGGCATTTTTATTAAGAGGATGAAAATGTAAACATTGAAAAATCACATCAGACAACCGCACTTTCCAAAAACTATGATCATGAACTTAAACTTGCATTAAAATTAGAATCAAGGCATGCAAAATTTATTTTATATCCAATTTTAGAGTTTGCAATGTGTGTTATCATGTTTATGGTTAATGGAATTTTTCTTTTCATGCATGTTTTTATAAAAAAAATTAAAAAAAAATTATTTTTTTATCTCCCCCCAACTTAGAATAAAATTGTCCCCAGTGTTCAAAGAAAACATAGAAGGGGGTATGGGGGTATGTTCAAAGAAGAAATTTAAAATGATAATCATTGAATAAAGTCACTTGGTGGTTGATGATGATAGCACATGCCACAGTCTCCCATCAATCCTGGATTTGAGTCTTAGCATCTTGGATGGTGGTGAATGGATTTTCCTTATGACTTAAGACATGTACTTTTATATTTTTTATCCTATAAAAACATAATAATAAACAAAACAAAATAAACTGATGATACATTGTCTTCTTTTGAGATTTCGGGATAAGGTATTACTCAGAGATCATGCCAAGTGACACAGATGAATATGGAACTCCCATTTCATACCCATACATACTCATAAATCAATAACAGGTCAACAGTCTATGGTAATTTATTATATGAAAAAAATGATTCAAAATAATAATAAAAAATGAAAACCATGGGTTGCCTCCCATGCAGTGCTTTTGTATAATGTCATTAGCTTGACTTGAACCCCCCAACTTATCCAATTCCAACTTTAAAACTTTTAATTAAACCATCTTTCTCCACTTCCACAAGATTGAGATTGATTGTTTTTTTGAAACTTGTTTCGTATGAAATCCAATTTTCTACAATGATTGGTAAAATCCAAGGAATATCAAAAATGGTTGATCGTGTTTTATCTGGAGTATTTCCTAATATTTTAAGGTTCATTCCTACTTGGAGAGATTATTGATGAAAATTGATGATAATTGAATGGTCTTGGTTATGATAAATAGAGGGATTATTGAGTAGGGAAGGAAGTATTGAAACATCAAGTTCAGTTTGATTGAATTTTCCTAATGAATAATGATAATTTGGATCAAAAATTGTTTCTTCTTTAAAAACATTTGAAATAATTGGTTGCTTTTGAAAAGATGATTCATCGCCAAACTTTTCCATTTGAAATTCATGAGTGGGTATAGACACAATATTTGTTATATATCTGAATGGTTCAATGATCAGTGATTCTAAAAAAATTTTATTGAAGAAATATTCAGAACACTCAATCCATGAAGACAAATTTTCCACTTGTGAATCCATAAAATTAATTTCCACTTGATTTAAGCACCCATCAACAATTCCTTTATTATCTTAAACTATCCCAAATCCAATGGTTGTTTCTTCAATAAATTCTTGTGAGGTTTTTGGAAGACAATATTCTTGTATCAATGATGAGGAAAGAACATATTGAGTGGGAACAGGTTCCTCAAAAGTCTTAAAGCGTTGCAATTCTAATCTGAAAGATGAAACTTCTGAATTCATTTTATCCATTTGTTCACATAATTGATAAAACAAATTTAGGATTAGGGTTGATATATGTTTTTACATCATGTACTTCCTCATTATTTATCTTTTCAATCATTCTGATAGGTATGGAAATTGGTCTTTTACACATTCAACATCCCATTGATTGTACATCTCATCTGGTGTGGTGTATTCAATTAAGGGTTTGTCAATGAAATTCTCTATGTGAGGTGTTTCCTAATATTGATTTCCGACTTGATTAAAGCATTGGTTTATGAAGGGGTGTTTTGGAGGATAATCCATTGGAATTGATTGAAAATTGGTTTTAGGTTTCTTTTGGGACACACGGAAATAGTAAGGGGAAAAGATAAGAGAAATTAGGGTGAGAATATAGAATTTGGGGTGAGAAAAGAAGATGAGAGGAAAAGGTACTTACTTGGTTCCCCGGAAACGGCGCCAAAATTTGGTTGCGCCCAAATTTACCATACATGTATGCGGTCTATGTAGTACATGTAGGGGTCGAATCCACAGTGACCGAAGAAGTAACCTTGAGATGCTCTGATTTGGTGGAGGATGGGCTGTGAAGTGGCCCACTTTGGTTTTGATTTTGTATGTTTTTTAAAGAACACTAATAAACCTAAGTTAATTCAATTAAATGGAAATGGTTTGATATTAGGATTATTCTCAGGGTGTATTTAATGAATTTTACTTCATTAGACAATTTTTGTTTTATTAATTTTTGATGAATCCATTCTTCAAAAATAACACTACCTTCATCATTTTCTAGATTGGTGCTTACTACACACAATTAATAATCCCCTATACATTTATAGAACCAAATTCATGATCTCTCAGAGGTATATGGTCATTTATTAATTGAATTTAGTTTTCTCAAACACAATAAAGATGAATAGTATAAATAACTTAAGAAAGGATGTCTTAAATTAATTATCCAATTAACAAAAATTCATTCATAAAATAACATTCAATACATCCTTTGAATCCTCCTAAGATAAACCCATTAAAGGGTTATCGCTCCATTGATGGTATACTCTTAATGGTGGGTGGAATATGGCTAATAAGAATTGGATTGAAAAAATTAAAACCGCGGAAATAATGAGCACTCCTCCGTGCGTGTGAATAAAATTCACACCTATGTGTGAACTAATTCACAACAACACAGATATATCACTGTTCTTTGTGATAATACTGTTTTTATAAATTAAATGGAAAATATATAAGATAAATAAGTTGATTAAGAACGTAAAGATAAAAAAAGAAACTTAGATGGAAATGGAAAACATTACCAAGGAAATTTGGAAGCATAACCTGAAAATGAAACAAGCAACAAAAGTTGATAAGAAAAATATCCACCACCTATTACCTTCACCACTATCTCCTTATATAGGCATATTAAGAGCCTTAGGTATATCCCCCAACAATTAATTTACCCCCCAACAATTAATAGAGTCAAAAGGAGGGTGAATAATCAAAAGGAAATTGATGTTTCGAATTTGACCCGGAAAACTGTCCAGATTCGTCCACCATATTGACGTGTGAATTTTTAATTGAATAAAGCAGAATACGTTGGGGTTTTAGAAGAGAAATATCTTCTTATATATGTCCTATATGAGATTTAAAACTTTCACGAAATATGGCTCATCCGTTTGGATGTTATGGTTGAAATGGTGGGACAAATATATGTGCATTAATGTCGGGTCCACCATTTAAATATCAACTTCAGATCCCTTTATCATCATGAAAACATCAGAATTAGCTCAGGCCACAGTTGAATAAAATGATACTAATATTTTTATCTTTCTACTGTAAATATTTGAGCTTCATTTGTATTGGTTTCTGGTCCCCACATCTGTTTGATGGGCCTTAGGCCCATTATGCCTTTTCCAGCAAGTTTCTGCCTTCAGGTGAAAAAATATCCATCTTCACTTGTGATTCATCCATCAGACCTAAAATCCAAAATGTTCCTAAATAAGGGATATATCATATAACAAAATATAAAATTAAAATGATAAATATTGTAACTTCCACAAGAAAATTATTGAGTGGGCCGAAATTGACACTTTAAGCATAAATTGCACAATGATGGGAAATGAAGTTCGATTTCTGAATTAGACTAAAATTGATGTTTATAAACCTTTAAAAACATTAATATTAAGATCTTAACAATGAATATTATCCACTTTCAGTGACTAATCAATACATATCATTTTTAAGATATTTCTATCATTGGGTTTGTGTTTCAAAATATACAAAATGATTAAACTAATTTGCCTCAATTTTTCATCTTTGAGAGACATGCATTGTTAAGAACCTATAAAACTTTATGAGGTGTATATGATTCTATTTTACAATTTATATCATGAGAATAATTATTTTACTAATATTTTCAGCTTCATGAAAATTAATTTTTCTTATATGGTATTATATTTTAAATTTACCATGTGGCAAGAGTGTGGTGAAACAATCTTATAGTTTATTTATATTTTTTATGATTTTGTTTACATTTATAAAATATTATGGTTCTTATCTCTTAGAATCTATTGAAAATTTTTAGCTTATAGTTATTAATACTATATCAATGTTATTATATTATTTTCCAATCATTGTTACCTAATATAATTATTAAAATATTTTTATGAAAAATGTCAATATTTTTCCTTATGGTCGAAAATATATATATATTCAAGACCATGTTTTCTAAAACAAATAATAATTTATCACTAATTCTTTAATGAATAATTTTATATTCTTTTTTCAATATTTCATTATAATTTTTCTGTTTATTTTTAATGAAATGGTTTTTATAATGTTATAGTGATTATTTTATATGTTATCAATGAAAACGGTCTTCAAATGTTTTCTAGATTTATTTATAAACTTTTTAAGAACAAGGTTTCCAAAATATATTATAGTAAACATTTATATGGTTTCAAATTCATTTTCATGAAAATGGTTTTTTATATGATTTATGTTTTAAAAATAATTTTTCAAGTAGAAAGGGTAATTTCTTAATGAAATGTTTTTTAAAAGATCTTTCCAAATTATATCACATATATGACAACATCCATTGTTGTTAGTAATGTATTTTTAGGAAAATGATCTAAAGGCTACATTCATTTTATTTCATTTAATATTTTATTTTTTTATGGCATGATTTTTAGTTTACCCTATTCTTTTTACGGGTTATGATTTCAGGAAATTATTAGGAACCCTTTCTGTTGTACAAAAGTTATTATATGATAAAATGGTCATGATACCCATTTCCTTTCATGGGTTCTGATATGATGTTTTTTAAACCCATCTAATTTTATGGGTCATGGTAAGATGAATGTTTTATGTAACATATATGTATGATTTTATTATGATATGGGGAGAAATATGTAACCCTCTAATGAAATGGGTAATGATTTATACCTCAGGAGATAATTATTGGAAAAAAGTCAACATGCCTGATCCAAAATGGAAAAAAGGGAATTCAGCTCCAAAATAGGAATCATGTAACGCCCCGACCCCAGTTACCCAGAGTCGGTGCATTATTACATAACATTGGCATGATCACAAGAAAGATCAAATCCCGAAAGACCGATTGGTTTAGTAGCCTTGGAAACACTAGATATAATCATAAAGTTTTACATTACATTTCAAAGTGAAAAACTACTACAACAACAAAGTCTTCATATCCACACTATTAACCCCTCATAATATCCCTGCAAGTCATTCATAATTTACTTCTTCACTACCTGGGAAAAATAAAACATAGAAAAGGGGTGAGCTCAAATGCCCAGTAAGGATAAAAATATAGCGGAACATTCAAAATAAGCATAAACATTTAAGGCAATGAATTACTAAAACAAAAGCCTTTTAAAATTGAACTTCAACATAGTATGGCAAAAGTAAAATGAAATAATGCCATTTACTTATTCACATGGATATTCTACTAATCGAATAATCACATGCAAAAATCAATAACCATTTTCATAATGTTGGAATGCATAATGCCAGACTGTCATAACCACATAGTCAAGGCCTCGTGCCAAGAATACAAATAAGATTTTGTCAAGGCCTTGTTCCAAGACACTAGTTTGTCTTATGAGACCTACCGATGCATCTAGGAGCTATAGCGGGCTCCACCCATCACTTATTAAGTCCAATGCATTCCCATATGAAAAGGTTTAAACATAACATAAACATTCGTATTAGAACTAGCATACGAAATGTCAATAATTTCACTATAAACTATGAATGGTATAAAAATAGCACATCCACAGTCAAACATATCACAAAACCTTCAATACAATATAGAAGTTTTGTATCATAATAAATCAACTTCAAATAATCTTAAAATCCATCAAAGGATGTTGACATAGATGAAAACAAATTTCTTTTTAAAGAAGTATCTCCTTTTATTTTGAAATCATTTAAGATCCATATAAAATAAAACATTTTCTTTGAAAATATTCTTATAAGCTTGTATGGGAAGCTTCGACAATTTTATAACGGCGGAAAATAACCGCACCCTCCGTATAAGTTAAAAAAAACATTCTTACCTCAATTCTGTCGAAAAGGTTAAAAAGGACCTTGTTTTGAAAACGACGGAAAGATTCCTTTATAAACCTCTTATAAAAAGTCAAACAAGGGTATAAATGACTTTAACCCATATTCTTGTAAATAGTAAAAATGTTTTGAAATACATTTCGAAGAAACATGGATGTGGATGATAAAGAGATCCCAGTAGATTATTACGTATAATACAACCTCGGATAATGAAGAGATTGTGAAATAACCCTTACCTTGTACTTTTCCTTTGTTGGGGTCGGTTAACCTCCTGTATAATGGTGAAATAATTGTTATTAAATTATACAAGAATCATATACATTAATATGATATCATATATGATCTTTTAACATTGCTTTATTAATAATATCTTAGTATTATCGTCGTTTCAGGTGATAATCGATTCGTTCTTCTTAAATGTTTGGTTACATAAGACATGTTTGTAATGGATAGATTAAATCTTATTCATAATCAGAATGATATTAACATTATTTTTAACCCTAAAATGAGAATAAGACTTGAATGGATACGATGGAGGATGGATCTCACTGCGTTCGTGGAGACGGTAGTCCGTACGTACGCACGAACGCTACTTCCATTTAATTTTTATTTTAAAAGAATTGAATCCAAATGATACATAGGTATATTACTATTCCAGTATAATATAATATTTTATATATGTTACTTAAGTTCATTAACACCATCCTTTATACGTTCCATGTGTGGTATGAACGAGTCATATCATTTTAAGGGGGCGGTAGTCCGCACTTCCTCAAATGAAATTATCGTATGTATATACAACATGAAACGAATAATGGTATGAAATAAAATGGAATTACAGAAGCTTATATATAAAATATATATCATTAATATCATATTTAATTACAGTGCCATCATAATGGCCACCATGAGAGGCGGTAAGATGTATTTGAACAATCATCGTTTCGTGAGGCGTTAGTTTGCCATCCACAGAAACATTATGTTCATCATCCATTAGATGGAGTTGTGTGTATGTGTAGTTTGAATCCTTCTTATAACAACATCCTAGTATATTGAGGATACTGGTGTTGTTACAAAAGAAAGGAAATAAAAAGAGTTTGGGGGTTGGAGAAGCAAAATAAAGGAAAATAATTTAAGAGAAATCGTTACCTTTAATTTAGGTAACTCACTTTGGTTGGAACCAAAGGACTTCTTGAAATGATTTCTGCCTAAGGGGAAGCTTCAAGGAGGAGGAGAGGGATGTGGGGAGCTTAGTTGGGCAGAGTTTGGACGAGCCAAGTGGCTTTAGAGGTGTGAGGAATGAGTAGAAGTGGTCTCCTTTTATAAGGGAGAAGAGGGGCTCTTTAGGAAAAAGTGAAAGTATTACTTTATAATATAATTATATTCGGTTTATAATGGTCCAAAAATCATTGCGGTCGAAGATAAGATGACTCATATTCTAAATAACATCAACCAATAAGAATTGGACAGGTTTTAGATAATATTTTAATCATTATAATATTATTTATTTCAATGATTTATTAATGAGGTAAACATTGCATCATTATTGTGTCATTAATAATTTAACTTATTTTATGTCTAAAAATTATAAATAAAATATAATCATGTAGGAAATCGTTTTAGCTTTCTAATTAATATTTATAATCGAAAATCCAACATATATAACCCTATGTAAAAATTGTTCTTCTAAAAGATGTAAGCTTATGCCATTTTTATTTTTATTTTAACTTTATTAATATAATGTGTCCCTACCACATACAAGTGGCTCCAAGGGGTCCCCAAATTGACCCAAGGATGCCCATGGTCGGGTATGTGTCCACCAATAAGGTTAGGACACGTTTTAGGGTAATTTCGTATTATTATAATATTATTTTTTAACCCTTATTTACCGGATTTACCCTTTAACCATGGTAAATAAAATATTTACCACAGTAACTATTCAAAATGTCTAAAAATAAAAGTTACCTATTTACACAATTTGAACATCCTGATTCCAAATATGGAATCCATTTTCCTAAATTCAAAACACAGAAGTGGCAGAAATTAATTTAAAATTAATTCCCGTTGTCAAAACAAAAAGCGTGTTTTTAAGAGATAATAACTATAAAAAGATTGACACTTGTTTATGTTCGGTTTAATTGTAAAATTATGTCCAATGACCAAAATTATATTAAATGGAAAAAATATATTCTAAATATACTTTAAAACCACTCAAATTCACAATTTATCACTATTAATTATTTTGATTAAAAAAGTTGTTTTTAATTAAAATTTCGTAATTTTCACTATTCATCAAAATATAAAAGTTATCCGAAAAGTACCAAAATTTCACCCTAGGCTAATTTCAATATTCCGAATCCAAAAATGAAGTCCATTTTCAAATATAAAATATATATAATTTCAAAAAGTAGGTATTACTATTCACAACGGCTAGTTTAATTAGTTGTGGTGTGTGTTAGAACTCGAGGTTGCGTACAACACACGCTATCGCATTATTCGAAGGGAAACGTACCGTAGAAGCTTGGGGTGTTACAAATCAAGTGTGTCCTGATCCACTATTGTAATATGGGGAAACCCAATAAAGTATGGGAAGATGGGGAATTTCGATAAACTATGGGAATATGGTAAAACATGATATTTCATACAACATGGGGAAACTCAACCCCTCATAAGGAAAGGAATAAGACTAGGGATAGTAGTGTGTCTATCCTAGAAGGTGTAGCCCCCCTTATGTTCCATTATATGTCTTTCGAAATGTGATTTTACTTATAGGGAATGATGTTACCTATAGATGTGTTTTCCACTAGTTTATGTCTTCTTCCATGCATATGCTCACATTGTTCATGTTCTTGATTATATTATGATTTATGGCTTATGTAAATTTAAACATTATGTAATATCCCCTTATTATTATATTTGATATATAAGGTATGATATTTTAATGCTATTATCACCTCCTCATACACATATACTCATATAATGATTACATATCTCTATTTTTGTCCCTATTAGAAATATGTACCCACCCATTTCTCCAGTTTCCATTCCCCAGGTAATGAAGAATGGATTTAAGTAGGAGTACTAAATGGGATGATATTAAAGGCGTATTTGAATGATATTTCAACAAGTTAGATTATGTTGTTTAATGTTTAAAATAAACTAAACTGTTACCATCCGCATGCTTGTACTTTTGTAATGTGATGAATATTCATATAAAAATTATTAAATATCAATGTTTGTAAGGATTGGGTCTCTATAGTTGTTATTGACGGAATGTTTTAGTCAACCTTTGGAAACCAGGATGTAAATTATTTATTGAGATCAATAGTGATATTTCTTGGCATAATTCAAGGGGTGTATATAATGATAAGTATAAGGACGAGTTAATGTTTAGGAAATTATCTAGGAATTTTAGTAAAGTATAGATCTAGTGGCTTCCTAAAAATACATCATGTTCTGGATAATATAAGTGTACATTGTTCTTTCATGAATGTGAAATGGAGTGAAAACTCCTACAATGTGTGTTGGTCCTAAATTGAGTGTAACCTGGTATATGATAATACGCTTTACTATACACTGAGTTTTACACTCTTGGGGGTATGCTTTAAGAATTCACAAACTATTTTTGAACTGTCATAAATGATTTAAATAGAATAAAAATTTGAATAACCGAGGACAAAACTAAGTTATTTAGGGTTTAAAAAATTAGGCATCACTATTTATACATTCTATATGTAATTTATCATTAATATATGGATTTATATTATAATAAATGTTTATCACACTATACATTATAGCTTTTCAATGTGGGGAACTAGATGAAACTGTATTTACATTGAATTTTTTAGAAGTGGAAGGTATTAACATAATTAAAAATGACTTCCGAAGTAGAAATCTTCTGAAGAGAATCTGTATAATGGTATAATAATTGGTTATACTTATGAATATAAAGATTCTATTAATGAAATGTGAAATGTATGGTATGCTCTTAGAGTATTATTTACATTAAACATAAGAAGCATGATTGGATTGAGGTTGAGGAAGATTAATACATGATTTATATTTCATATTCTATGAAATTGGTATTGATGGATAAGATGGTGAATCCTATGTAATAGTTTATGAATAAAGTTGTATTATTAAAGTGCTTATGTTTTTGAATTCAAATATTATGTTATATGAATCATGAAATATATATAGGTATTTTTAGAATATTTTTTATCAATTATTGAAAAGTATGTGTTTGATGTTGATGAAGACTTATAAAATTGATAATTTGATTAAGGAATGGTAACCCTTAAGGTGTTCATGATGATGAGAGAATTGTGCTTAGTTTGGATAAGGAGATAATTGATTTAGATATTGTAAATTTGATAGTATTTATGGCCTCAAAAATGTTATTTCTAGCATAATGTTTTAAAACATAGTCTATATTATCCTGGATAACATTTACAACTTCATTATTTATAGAATATATCCATCAATCTACAGAATAAGGAATCATTCGTGTTTTTTAAAATGTTTTTGGTAATTCGTAGTATTACCATGTTTCCATAGAATATATAATGATGGTATTTACATGTTTGTAGTGTGGAAACCATGAGCTACATTGTGATATATGGGAATCTATGTTAAGTTGATTTTGAGACATTATTTCTAATGTTTTTTATTTTCATATTTTTGAAGGATTATACAGTTAATATTTTATAGAAATATTATTTTAAATACTAGATGAGTTATGCGAGGTTAATATATTATAACACCATATGAGTATTTATTCATATTGGATAAGCTATTATAACAAAAAAATTGATGATTACTAGTGATAAATAAGGTGAATTATCATATATATCATGATTTTTTAGTTCTTTGAGAATTAAAGATCACCTTCATTTTGGAGAAATACATGATTTGCATGTTGATCTAGCAACAAAAAATCTTGACTGTCACGAACCAGCCCGGGTCGACCCTGAACCGGTCACCCGAGCCGGTCCGCGGCAAGTCCCGAGGGGCGTTCCCGATCCCCCCGGGATGGCAACCAGTGCCGGGCATTAAGACTTGATCGTTGGGAACGATTTCAGCCCAAAACAAAAGTAAATAGAACAGAATAAATAAACACTAACAACGGAAAAGAAATAAAAGCCACACAACCACGTACCTCCATGTGACCTCTCAGGTCACCACCCAACTAGAGAGCAACCTCGCTCCAACACTGAGCGACTCAAAATAGAAGACCTGCGACTGAAATGGTAAAAGATAGGCGTGAGCACAAAAGTACTCAGTAGATGAGCCCAACAACAAGTCCCAAAGCACTGCCAGTAAATATAGAATCTACATAATCCAGGTTTGAACTATAATGTATAAAAGTAATTTTTTTTCATAATGTTTTACTTGAAAATCAAACACGAGACATTTCCCTTATTCTTTTTCGAAAGTTAGTTCCATTTCATTAGTTTTAAACTCATTCTGAAAAGCAAAGTGTTACATTTTCAAATCTAACCCAAAGCAAGTAAAGCATTTTCATTTGAAAACCATTTTTCTCAAAGTCTAACAGTATAGGCTGTGTAATATGACTGAAAGAAAACAAGCAGGGAAAACAAGTGCATGTAAAGGTAAACAGGCAAGGAAAACCAAGTGCAAGTAAAAATAAACCAGAAGTTATCAGCAATAACCATGGGCGATCCTGAACATCCCTAGAAAACCCCTGGACGTACTCGGGTTCAGACTACCTGCCGGCATGGTACTCCACAGTCAATAACCAACTGGCCGCCCTAGCAGCCAACCAGTGGCACATCCCTCCTGGCCTGTCTGTAACTCCAGGGGGTACTAACCCGTCTAATCAGGGTTAGCAAGCAACCGTCACTCGATAATCTATAAGACGCCCAGGAACCCGTGGTAGTTTAGTAACACTGTGTAAGTGGGAGACCCTCGCACGCGTGACTCATCTCACCGCACTTGCCAACCCCTTACACGGACATCCCTACACGACAACCCTCGAAGGGAAGTCCCCCTGTAGAAATGCCCTCACAAGTACATATATATATATATATATATATAATCACTTCACATGTGATAAAGTGCCAACCGGGCCGTCATGTCACTTACATTTTGATCATTTAAGACGAAAGCATTTTTAAAGAGGGATGACACACGCCATTTCATTGAAAACCAGAAACGCACTTAGAAATTTATTTAAGAAACTCAAATCAGCATCTTAAACTTGGAACACATTTGTTTCACAAGTAGAGTCACTTTCCAATCACCAAACGCACCCCACTTTTATCAAGAGCCAAACGGGCCTTTAATCATTTTTTTGAAGGAACACCATTTCCCAAATGAAAACCAAACTTTTGTTCGCGTAACAAAGGAAAACATCTTTCATCAACCAAGAGCCACACATAAAGTTTCCAAAACAAGTTCAAAGGTCACACGACGTTTTCTCTAATCAAGGTTCTAAGAAAACACCATTTTCCATAAACAATGCATCTACAAATTTACACACGCCAAAAGCATTTCAAAACACAATTTAACATGACTTTCATTTTTCAGGAAGAACCATTTAGCAATACTACCATGGAAGCACAAAACTAAATCCAAGAAGGACACTTTCAATGAAACGCTAGAATTAAAAACGGGTTTTATCATCAGCAAACCACCACATGGTAAAAACTACTAAATATCCCTTTAAATTTACTGAAATCCAATAAAAGGCAAGGAATAAATAAATTCTTAATTTAAAGGCGAGTGCGAAGGGAGACCTACCTCAAAATCCAAGCGCGACGGTAAAAAGATCTTGGAACCAAGGCGCGATGACCCGACGTGTGTCCGAAACCACGTGATAAAATCCAACACTCTCGAAACTGAGGCGCGGAGACGGCAGAACCTCGGAAACAAGGCGCAGCGATGGCGCTTCCTCGGAAACGCCCTGCGCGGGTCCTAAAATCCTAAACCTACCAAAAACAAATATAAATTGATGAAGAAAACCCCTGACAAAGCACAAGTAAATGCCTGAGTAATAATAAAGTGAAAATAATAATAACAATAATAGTATTATAATAAGCATAACCATAATAATAACAATATCATAACAAAATAATAACTTAATAATATTAACTTGAAAATAATAAAAATAATAATAATCTTAATCTTAATAATATATTAATAATAATAATATAATAATAATAATAACATACTTTAATAACAAGAATGATATAAGAATAATAATTTAGTAAGTATAATAATAATATAACAATAATAACAATAATGATATAATAAAAATAGTAATAATAGAATAATATCAACATAATAATAATATAATAATAATATAATCACAATAATAATAATATAATGATAATAATAATAACTTAGCATAATTATAATATAATAGTATAATAATAATAATAATAATAAGATGTTAATAATTAAAATGATAATAAATATAATAATAATGATAAAAGTATTAATCTTATAACATTATTAATAATAATATTAAAAGAACAAAACGTAATAAAAAAAAGAAAAGAAAACCACTTACAGCGCAGGGGGAAAGGGAACGCGCAGGAAGGGGGGGACGCCGGACGGCAGCGAGGGTGACGGCGGGCGCGCGGAGAGGCCGAGGCGGAGGGAGGGTGGTGCGACGCAAGCAGGCTGGAGGAGAGGGGAGGTCGCCGCGGCGGCGGCTGGAGGGAAGCACAGCGAGGGAGGGGTGTCGCCGGAACTGCTTGCCGGAGGAGGTCGGAACAGGGGAGGTGTCGGACGCGGCCGAGGCAGGGGGTGCGGGCCGCCGGAGATGCGGTCGACGGGCTGTCGGGGGTTCGCACGGGGGAGCCGCGGAGGGCGCCGGGACGGCGGAGGGGGGCCGGGACGCCAGGAGTCGGGCGCGAGGGCGGAGCGGGCTGGGTGCGGCCTCGGGACAGGGAGAGGGAGCAGGAACGGATGAAGGGGAGGCCGGGACTGGGTGCGGAGGAGACCGGCGCGGCGAGGTCGGGACGCCGGTGGTGAGGGGAGGCAGGCTCGAGGGAAGCGGGGGAGAGGGCGGCCGGGCGTGGTGGTGCAGGGGAGCTGGGACAGTGGCGGAGAGCGGGCTGAGAGGGGCGGAGCGCCGGAGGGCGGAGGAGCAGGGTGCGGCTGAGAGGAAGGAGGAGGCGCGGCTTCTGGGTGCGGGGCGCGGCGGAGTAGAAGGAGGCCAGGGCGCGGCCGGTTCTGGCGAGGGAAGAAGGAAGAAGAAAACGAGAAGAGGGGGAAAGAAAAAGAAACGGGGAAGAGGGAGGTGGCGGCTGCGGGAGATAAGAGGGATAGGGGTAGGGTTAGAGTAGGTTTAAATATATATATATATATGATAAAAATAATAATTATAATTATAATAATAATAATAAAACATATAATCTTAATAATAATAAAAAAAAACTTATATAATAATAATAAAACTCATGTAATAATGATAAAACTTATAATAATAATAATAATAAATTAGTTAATTCAAATCATAATTATTTTGATCACATATTTAAAATAATAATTATAAAATAATTTAGAGATGTTATTAATAATAAAATACCAACATAAAAATTATAAAATTTAAAACACCGGGTGAACACACTGTCACCCGGGCTGAACGCACGGTCACCGCTGACAATGCGGTGACCGCGCACCGGCGCGGAACCGCCAATTGCAAATAAACTTCGAAAAATTTAAACCGGGACCAAGAAAGAAGAAAAATTACGGACGTCCGCGGTCGGGGTGTGACAATTCTCCCCACCACAGACACTTTCTTCCCCCAGAAAGTCACCAGGCCAAAAGTCGATCAAGATTTAAGTCCATGCCCCAACGGAACTAAAGAAACCAGAGAGACCTGAGAATCTCGGGGATGACCTTACTCAGCACAGGTCACACCCGACCGATTCAAGAGAGAACTAGGGTCCGAGATTGAGGGGAGAACACGAAGGGGTTCTCCCCACCACAAGAGCTCAACTTGTGCAGAAAAGTTGACCATCTAAAAGGAAAACCCTAGAAAAGGGGGTCGACGCGGGAACTCCCAACCGGTTTAATCCAACTCTCATAGCACGAGTGAAATACAACACCTTCGTCGAAACCTTGAACCCTCGACTAGAGTCAACAACTTCAACACCAGGGAAAACCCATAGAAAACATTTAACTAACATCAAATTGGAAACATGATCCACCAAAGTCCACAAAACATAACCACATCGACAACATAACTAAAACGAGGTCAACCCACACGAGAGTCAAACACACTTTTTAGAAGGACACACGATTTAGAATATCACCTCCACACGACAAGTCCGCTTAGATTTATCCTAGAACAAGTCCATTGCCACTTTTTAGAAAAACAACACATTTACATAAACCAGACTACTTGGATTATAATAGAACAAGTCCATGATAACCGCATGGTAAAACAATGAACGTACAACAACGTCAAGACTTAACAGCAGAAAAACAAGTACTAGAAGATCTTGATTGTTCCACTGCTATCATAGAACACAACGCCTGGACCAAGGCTTCACACCCCTGGGGACTCCTGACTGTGCGCGAACTTCACCCCGAGACTTGTGGCTGGGGCTCTGATGGCTGAAGCATCTTCTGCCTCACAGTCAGGTACTGACATTCTCCCATCGCAGCTTCCTCTTCAAGCAACGCTTCTTGCAAAACTTCTCCAGATGACCCAGACAACCACAGCGATGACATGTCTTCGGAGGGTTGCGACAAGACGGCTTTAAATGCCCGTAACGACCACACTGAAAGCATACCATCGAACGATCTGATGAACTGGAAGCTGGGACCAAAGGGGATAACTCATTGGGGACAGGTATCTCTCGCGCCTTTTCCTCACCAGAGGGGGAACTCTTACGAACAACAGGGGATGCTGAAGTATTAGCCACCCGCACACCGGAAAGCAACTCATCCAAGAAAGCTTTCTCTTCCAGCTTCTCGAAACAAAGGTCTTCAGAAGGGAGGACTCGCTCCTTGATCTCGGAACGAAGACCCCCAGTGAAAAGAGAGGCTTTCATGAGCTCATGTGATGCTACCTCTGGAGAAAAGGGAATCAGTTCCTTGAAATGGTCAACATATGCCTTCACCGTCCGTTGGCCTTGCTGAATATGCACAAGCTCTCTCTTTTTCTCCAGCTTCACTTCCTCAGGTACAAACCATTGGATGAAAACAGTTTTAAAGACATCCCACGTCATTTTACCTTGCTTTGACGGTGGGGTAACCATCTTCCACTGGTCCAGAGCTGGACCCTCAAACAACTCCATAATTGCACGAACCTTAACACTATCGGGAGTTCCCAACATTCTAAAGACGCGCTCCACTTTATCGAGCCATTCCACTGCCTCTAACGGACCCTGATCACCATGGAGAATAGGCAAAGTCTGAGGAGGACTAAAAACTGGGCATGACATATCCGAATCCTTAAAGAACTTTCTGGGCGGCATCTCCTGAGCGACATATACAACACAAGGCCAAAACCAACATCAAATCGAAGCAACATCCATAAAAGCGTCTTCATCAAAAACAGTCAACACAAGGACCAAACAGATACAACACAACCCAAAACAAAATCTCCTCTTTAAAATTCCCTTTTCATTTTTGATTTCAAAACCACCCTTTTTCAAGATCACTTTCCAAAAACCCATCCACTTCCAAACCAAAAACTTTCCAAAACCATTTTCCATTTAAAACCAATTTAGAAAACAAAGTCAAGCGTTAAATTTCAAACACACCCAGGTAATCTCATGAACCGTTGCACATGTCTTTATCCACATTCCATTCATACGTGCATCAACACACACTTTCCACGCATTCTCACACATGTGAAAACGTTTATAAAGAGGACCTGTGGTTTCACCCCAAACCATTCTGAACCAACTCCAAGCAAACAACAGATTTTTCAAATCAAGAGATTTCAGTTTTAAAACCCATTTTATACATTTAAAGTCCTTTAAAAGAAACCAGTCAAATTTTCAAAAAAACCCTTTTTCATTTCCAACAACGCACTCACACAAACCAAAACGAAAGCAACAACCAAAATTGCATCAACCACTGAAATGAGGGACTAGTAGTCACACTCAACCTGGCGACATGGTAGTGAGCCATGTCCCAAGTCAGTGTCGACCACCAGGAGGAATTCAAACTGTGTACTCAGACTCCACATGGGTCACTACTCCATGTGAAATCACGACGTAACATCGGCTTGCCTCCGTTTTCATCTCTCAATCCAAGACAAACCAGAAAAGACAAGGACACAATTCCCGAACTACCCCTGGTAACTCGAGGATCAGTGCGAGCAAGAGTTCGCGACGCTCTTCCCGTACCTACCCCTCGAGTTCCGACAGTCCTAATCTCCTTCTACCGGACAACCCAAATAACAAAAACCACCTTTGATACCATTTTGTCACGAACCAGCCCGGGTCGACCCTGAACCGGTCACCCGAGCCGGTCCGCGGCATGTCCCGAGGGGCGTTCCCGATCCCCCCAGGATGGCAACCAGTGCCGGGCATTAAGACTTGATCGTTGGGAACGATTTCAGCCCAAAACAAAAGTAAATAGAACAGAATAAATAAACACTAACAACGGAAAAGAAATAAAAGCCACACAACCACGTACCTCCATGTGACCTCTCAGGTCACCACCCAACTAGAGAGCAACCTCGCTCCAACACTGAGCGACTCAAAACAGAAGACCTGCGACTGAAATGGTAAAAGATAGGCGTGAGCACAAAAGTACTCAGTAGATGAGCCCAACAACAAGTCCCAAAACACTGCCAGTAAATATAGAATCTACATAATCCAGGTTTGAACTATAATGTATAAAAGTAATTTTTTTTTCATAATGTTTTACTTGAAAATCAAACACGAGACATTTCCCTTATTCTTTTTCGAAAGTTAGTTCCATTTCATTAGTTTTAAACTCATTTCAAAAAGCAAAGTGTTACATTTTCAAATCTAACTCAAAGCAAGTAAAGCATTTTCATTTGAAAACCATTTTTCTCAAAGTCTAACAGTATAGGCTGTGTAATATGACTGAAAGAAAACAAGCAGGGAAAACAAGTGCAAGTAAAGGTAAACAGGCAAGGAAAACCAAGTGCAAGTAAAAATAAACCAGAAGTTATCAGCAATAACCATGGGCGATCCTGAACATCCCTAGAAAACCCCTGGACGTACTCGGGTTCAGACTACCTGCCGGCATGGTACTCCACAGTCAATAACCAACTGGCCGCCCTAGCAGCCAACCAGTGGCACATCCCTCCTGGCCTGTCTGTAACTCCAGGGGGTACTAACCCGTCTAATCAGGGTTAGCAAGCAACCGTCACTCGATAATCTATAAGACGCCCAGGAACCCGTGGTAGTTTAGTAACACTGTGTAAGTGGGAGACCCTCGCACGCGTGACTCATCTCACCGCACTTGCCAACCCCTTACACGGACATCCCTACACGACAACCCTCGAAGGGAAGTCCCCCTGTAGAAATGCCCTCACAAGTACATATATATATATATATATATATATAATCACTTCACATGTGATAAAGTGCCAACCGGGCCGTCATGTCACTTACATTTTGATCATTTAAGACGAAACCATTTTTAAAGAGGGATGACACACGCCATTTCATTGAAAACCAGAAACGCACTTAGAAATTTATTTAAGAAACTCAAATCAGCATCTTAAACCTGGAACACATTTGTTTCACAAGTAGAGTCACTTTCCAATCACCAAACGCACCCCACTTTTATCAAGAGCCAAACGGGCCTTTAATCATTTTTTTGAAGGAACACCATTTCCCAAATGAAAACCAAACTTTTGTTCGCGTAACAAAGGAAAACATCTTTCATCAACCAAGAGCCACACATAAAGTTTCCAAAACAAGTTCAAAGGTCACACGGCGTTTTCTCTAATCAAGGTTCTAAGAAAACACCATTTTCCATAAACAATGCATCTACAAATTTACACACGCCAAAAGCATTTCAAAACACAATTTAACATGACTTTCATTTTTCAGGAAGAACCATTTAGCAATACTACCATGGAAGCACAAAACTAAATCCAAGAAGGACACTTTCAATGAAACGCTAGAATTAAAAACGGGTTTTATCATCAGCAAATCACCACATGATAAAAACTACTAAATATCCCTTTAAATTTACTGAAATCCAATAAAAGGCAAGGAATAAATAAATTCTTAATTTAAAGGCGAGTGCGAAGGGAGACCTACCTCAAAATCCAAGCGCGACGGTAAAAAGTTCTTGGAACCAAGGCGCGATGACCCGACGTGTGTCCGAAACCACGTGATAAAATCCAACACTCTCGAAACTGAGGCGCGGAGACGGCAGAACCTCGGAAACAAGGCGCAGCGATGGCGCTTCCTCGGAAACGCCCTGCGCGGGTCCTAAAATCCTAAACCTACCAAAAACAAATATAAATTGATGAAGAAAACCCCTGACAAAGCACAAGTAAATGCCAGAGTAATAATAAAGTGAAAATAATAATAACAATAATAGTATTATAATAAGCATAACCATAATAATAACAATATCATAACAAAATAATAACTTAATAATATTAACTTGAAAATAATAAAAATAATAATAATCTTAATCTTAATAATATATTAATAATAATAATATAATAATAATAATAACATACTTTAATAACAAGAATGATATAAGAATAATAATTTAGTAAGTATAATAATAATATAACAATAATAACAATAATGATATAATAAAAATAGTAATAATAGAATAATATCAACATAATAATAATATAATAATAATATAATCACAATAATAATAATATAATGATAATAATAATAACTTAGCATAATTATAATATAATAGTATAATAATAATAATAATAATAAGATGTTAATAATTAAAATGATAATAAATATAATAATAATGATAAAAGTATTAATCTTATAACATTATTAATAATAATATTAAAAGAACAAAACGTAATAAAAAAAAGAAAAGAAAACCACTTACAGCGCAGGGGGAAAGGGAACGCGCAGGAAGGGGGGGACGCCGGACGGCAGCGAGGGTGACGGCGGGTGCGCGGAGAGGTCGAGGCGGAGGGAGGGTGGTGCGACGCAAGCAGGCTGGAGGAGAGGGGAGGTCGCCGCGGCGGCGGCTGGAGGGAAGCACAGCGAGGGAGGGGTGTCGCTGGAACTGCTTGCCGGAGGAGGTCGGAACAGGGGAGGTGTCGGACGCGGCCGAGGCAGGGGGTGCGGGCCACCGGAGATGCGGTCGACGGGCTGTCGGGGGTTCGCACGGGGGAGCCGCGGAGGGCACCGGGACGGCGGAGGGGGGGCCGGGACGCCAGGAGTCGGGTGCGAGGGCGGAGCGGGCTGGGTGCGGCCTCGGGACAGGGAGAGGGAGCAGGAACGGATGAAGGGGAGGCCGGGACTGGGTGCGGAGGAGACCGGCGCGGCGAGGTCGGGACGCCGGTGGTGAGGGGAGGAAGGCTCGAGGGAAGCGGGGGAGAGGGCGGCCGGGCGTGGTGGTGCAGTGGAGCTGGGACAGTGGCGGAGAGCGGGCTGAGAGGGGCGGAGCGCCGGAGGGCGGAGGAGCAGGGTGCGGCTGAGAGGAAGGAGGAGGCGCGGCTTCTGGGTGCGGGGCGCGGCGGAGTGGAAGGAGGCCAGGGCGCGGCCGGTTCTGGCGAGGGAAGAAGGAAGAAGAAAACGAGAAGAGGGGGAAAGAAAAAGAAACGGGGAAGAGGGAGGTGGCGGCTGCGGGAGATAAGAGGGATAGGGGTAGGGTTAGAGTAGGTTTAAATATATATATATATATGATAAAAATAATAATTATAATTATAATAATAATAATAAAACATATAATCTTAATAATAATAAAAAAAACTTATATAATAATAATAAAACTCATGTAATAATGATAAAACTTATAATAATAATAATAATAAATTAGTTAATTCAAATCATAATTATTTTGATCACATATTTAAAATAATAATTATAAAATAATTTAGAGATGTTATTAATAATAAAATACCAACATAAAAATTATAAAATTTAAAACACCGGGTGAACACACTGTCACCCAGGCTGAACGCACGGTCACCGCTGACAATGCGGTGACCGCGCACCGGCACGGAACCGCCAATCGCAAATAAACTTCGAAAAATTTAAACCGGGACCAAGAAAGAAGAAAAATTACGGACGTCCGCGGTCGGGGTGTGACATTGACGATGTCCTGAAATTGTACAAGTATATCTTTTCATGAAAGTTAATCAATATTAGGAAAAATATCTATAAATAAAATTTTATCCTAATACTTTAATATTTGGGGAACTAGTATCCTTTTAAATCATCACAGATTAATGACTTTAAACCCTCATATTTCCATTTTCTGATCACTTTTTTGTTATTAATGATAGAAATCACTTCATATAAATATTTAAATTTTTACTCTAAGTCAACATTTTCACCTTCTAACAATGTTATCCGATGTTGAAACATATTTTTTTTACATTTTGTAACTATCATGTTTTAATATTCCATTTTAAAAGGATGTTTTAGTATTCATTTTCATATTGTGGGATTTTAGGAGGTCAACATTCAAGTAATAATCCTTTAATAACCATAATGAATTTTGAGGATTAAATGCATTTAATGGGGGGTATAATGTAACACCTTGAGAATATTTGAACAATATTATTTTTGAATTAATTTAATATTTTAATATTTTTTATTTCACCCAGCACTAAATATAGCTTCTTTTATATAAAATCACAAAGCAATTCAAGATTTGTATACTAAAAAATGTTAATCATGAACTACAAACAATACAATGTCTGGATTGTGTTATACACATTGTCGAATTATTTTGAGAGATTATGTTACACACAACAATTATTTTTAACACCATTTTTTATGGTAAATATTTTAAAAATAGTTTTTGACATTTATATAAATTATATATTTTGAAAAAAACAACATTTTTAAATTTTTAATTTAAAAATTATCTTATGGTGATTTTTTGTTGTTTTTTGTGGAGTTTCATTTATTTATGAATAGTGATAAATGCTACATTTTTAGCTAAAAATATCCTTTTTTAATAAATTTTCAATGATAAATTATAATTTAATTTTTTTATAATACAAAATAGGTCAATTAAAAATATATTAATCCAATTTAGGTCATAAAAATAATTTATATATTTAATTTACATATAAGAACATATTTAACTTTTTAACATTTTCACTTTAAAAACTCACTTCCTAGCCATGTATGTGGTATTACATTTAAATATAATATAGACACTTATATGAATTGAATTTATTTAAAAGTAAATTTTTTTAATTATTATGATGTTTATATTAAAATAAGATCAATATAAATTTTGACCAAAATTATTAGTGAAAGTAATTAAAATCAATTACAGTGATTAAGGTAAATTATATTTAGCAAGGGACTAAACCTTAAAATTTTGTTATAAAATGAAATAGAAACATTCCCTATAGTAATTATATTAAAAAATTTCAAATATATAATTTAATTGTTTGAATATTATGAGTTAGTGGAATAATATTAAATAAGCGTGCCTTATGTCATATGTTATGTAATAAAGAAGTCAAAATATGAACATTCCTTAACTTTAACATTAATTAAATTTTGAGATATAAAAAAATTATAAATATAATTTTAAAATAATAATTAGTTATTTTAATTATAATTATTTCTAATTATTTATTATTGATAAATTAGTCACAATAAACACTTCAAAAATGATAACTCATTGAATATTTAGATCATAATTAAATAAATATAATGCTTAATATTTTAATATTAAGGTAAAATTAATGAATTATTATGTAAGATTATTTTTCAATAAGAATATATAATGTTACAAAAAATTTAACATAATATATTTGAATTTAAATGCCATTTTAAAAAATTTTAAATTAAAATTTTATAAATAATTTCTAAATTAAAAGTAATGTTATTAAACAATAAATTATATTTTATTAAATGATTTTAATTTAATAAAAATAATAAATTACGTAAAATGATTTTGAAGTTTTAAAAATAATAAAATATGGTGTATTAATAGAGTAAATAATCATTTCAAATTATCAAATAGACCCTTAATTATTAAAAACATTTTAGCACAGTTTGGGTTAAAGTAGTGTTTCTGCGCGTTACATGCGTTTCTTTTAAAATTAATTTCGAACATAAATAAGATTTTTTTTTCTTAAATAAGATAAAATATTTATTATTTAGTGGAACAATGTTTTATTATAAAAACACATTAATGTTTTTTAATTGTAAAATTACATACGTTGGAAATCTATTTACCAAAATGAAACCCAAAATAAAAAATTTTAGGAAACAAAAATAATAAAGGAATAAACTATAAAAATGAACTTTTTTATTGTTTGGAGATTCTTCCGATAATAAATTAAATTTAAACCATTATTTTTACATTTTTATGCCATGTTAGGTAACTTTTACCACCCATTTTTTCTTACCATTTAGTATTTACAAGAATACCAGTCATCCTCCACCGTAAAGAGGTATTCAATCTTCCACTCAATCACATAGCTGAAGGCACATTAGTTCATCCAAAATCATAAGCAATAATCTCCCAATATACCTCACTTCTTAATAGAATCCTCCCTTTGGGAATAAATCCATCAATGGATGCACTTTGGTGAAAACTAAGAGGAGTTACCCAAAGAAGAGGTAGTATCCTTCCTCAAGATCCTTTGATTTATTTTAATTATAAAACCCATAAAATATTATTATTCCATTATTTTATTATAATCATAGAACCATAAATATTCTGAGACAATTTTGTTATATGGTTTCTACCTACATAAGCATTCACTTCCACCTAATCGGTAACAAACCTACTGTTCTTGTGTACAGTGAAGTACCACCTTACAAAAAAGTGGTGTTCATTTTTCATTTACCACTTCTCATGGTAGGTAATTATGATGTAAAATCAATTCTTATATTATATATATGATTTTTATGATAGTTTTATTTTTTCATTATTATATAACACATACCTTGATGAATTCTATTTTTTTAAATATTATAATTTCTTTTGGGGATGTGTGGACTACTGCCTCCTCAAAAAGATGTGATTCGTTCACACTTTACAAGGAATTTATTAAGTATGAGTTTAGTATTATTATATTATATACTTGAAATAATAATTCTAATGGAATTATTATTAAAATATTTATTTCCTTTACTTTATTTCATTTAGTATGACTATAAAACGGAAATAATGTTCATGTGTACGTATGACCTACTATATACATGTACAATATATTTTATTTATTATTTTTATATATTATAGAATTATTTAAATTCTTATATAATAAATATATATTATATTTATATCATGGATTTTATTTTGGATAAAATTATATAACTGAGAGGACCAAAAATATAAATAATACAAGAGAAAAACAAAGCGATTGTTCACCGAAATGTAACATTATCATTGAGTTGCTAATGAAGTGGTAATAAAATGTCATAATTAAATAATTTATGGTATTATATATAATAATATAATTCATTGAAAAAATTACAATAAAAAATATATTTATAATAAATGTGTTTTGAATGATTATTAGGTGAGTCAAGGTATAAATTAAGGGTTTTCTAATCTCACACTTATTTTTAGTGACATTTAAGCCATATTCAACACCTACATCTTATATATGGTGTTTTTAATTACCATTGAGGTATTATATGATTATTATAACTAAATATATGGGTTTTCTACATTTTTAGATGATGATATTTCTTTAATGTGATGTATATTTTAAAATATTCCAATTCTATAAAGTAATATTTCCTCAATATTCTATCTTTCATACATATGCTATGTTACTCACCTATATTCTGTTTCAAGTTTAATATACTTACTTTTTTACATGTTATATAATAAGTCTCCATATTTTAATGATATTTAATGCATCATGTAATTTAAATTTCTTACATGGGGATTATAATTCAATGTTACCATGTGTGAAGTGTTTATTGAAACAATCCCATTATTTATCAAGATTGTATATGATTATGAATCTGTTGATTAAATGTTATTATCTAAATATCAAGAACTATCATGATGTTTATTATCATCTATTTATTCATGTGAAATCCATGTATTGGAATCATATTCTCAATATTTGGTAATTAATATAACTAAGAAATTTTTTTATGAAAATCCGTCATTAGTTTTCCTTTCAATAAAAAATATGTGTTTGTTGAAAACCATGTTTTATTAAAACATTATAAATCATTCTTCATAAATTTTATTATAAAAAAGTTTTCAAAATTGTATCTATATTTAACGTACAATTTTTCAAATTATTTTCAAATAAATGGATTTA
Organism: Viscum album; assembly: GCA_963277665.1. Lineage (NCBI taxonomy): Eukaryota > Viridiplantae > Streptophyta > Magnoliopsida > Santalales > Viscaceae > Viscum > Viscum album. The sequence continues at coordinate 478,623,899 of OY728125.1, read as the reverse complement.
TATTGTTTTGAAGATTGTTTTAAAAGTTTTCAAGGAAAATGTCCATCAAAAATTATTTAAGACATCTTTATTAGTATTCAAATTATAATGTTTTCAAAATGTTTTCAACGATTGTGGTAAAATGTTCCATGTTTTTTTTCAAGAATTTTTTTCAAAAATTTTTATGTCTTAAAAATAATTTTTAAAAAAAGAACAGATAATTTCCTCATGATTTTTTATAAGGGTATTTTCATATTATTTCCAATATATGAAACAATAATTTGTGGTACTCATTCCTTTATAGGGAAATGATGAAAATGTTACAATCATATTATTTATCTCAATGGTTTAAATTTTAATGGAATGATTTTTATGTAACACTATTATTCATAAAGGTTATGAATTGATAAAATAATTATGAAACCAATACATTTTCCATAGGCTATGATTTGATTAAATGGAATTTAAACCCATTTCATTTGATGGGTTATGATATGAGGTTTATGAAACCCATCTCTTTTTATTGTTCATGATATGTTACTTTGATTTTGAAATATATAAGTATGATTTAATTATGAGATGGGTGGGACTGATATCTCACTCCAATGAATTGGATAAAGATTTATATATAATGAAATAATGAAGGGAAAAAAGTTGATGATCATGATCCACAATGGGAAATAGGTGTGTCTTAATCCACTATAGGAAGATAGGTAATCTTTATCTACTATGGGAATATGGGAAAACTAATTCCACTATCAGAATATTGGGAAACCCAATTCACTATGGGAATATAGATATATGTAATCCCTTACAATGAAAGGACTATGACGACGGATGGTGGTCAGTCTCTCCTAGTAGGTGGTGTCCCCATGAAGTACTGTGATACGTTTCTATCAATGATCCTTGACTTATAGGTAATTATGTTACATGTTAATGTGGTTTACACTAGTTAATGTATTATTTATATGATATGATAACATGGTTAATGTTCATGATTATATTATTATTTAGGTATTATGAAAAGTTAATCTATTTGGCCATGTCTCTTCATTATGATATTTGATATGAATGGAATGATCGTCTAATGTTATGATCTCATTATTATACCCTTATACTCATATTATGCTTACATATATCCATTATTTACCATTAATTAGCCTATGATACCACCCACTGTTATGTTTCCTCTCTACATGTTATAAAGTATAGTTATACTAAGGATTAATAAAGGGAGTGATCATGAAGGGAGATGATGAAGAACATTCACCATATTGGAAGAGGATATTTCATGTTTCAAAATACAGTAAACTTTTACTACCCTAAGGTATGTACATTTCAAGTGTGCTGAATATTCATCAACAATAATATAATATCAATGAATGTTAAGCCTGAGTCACTATAGGTTAATCATGTTTCCTAGATATCGTTATGAAACATAATTATTCTCTATTAGTTAATAATATTATAAAATGAATTATGATAGTCCTTATGCGTTTGCCGATGATATGAATGTCATTTTTTAAATTATTAACATTTTGGTTCTTAGAAATTACATATATGATAGGGTGTCTTAGATATCACCAGTTGATCCCATTACAGCTTATAGTATGTTGTTCCCTAGATAGCTTTCAGTGATACCATTGCCTCTTTTTTGACAGGGCGTCCCAAATAGCACCAGGAGAGCACATTATAGCTTATACGATTGGTGAGGTAATATAGTGCTCCAATGTATGGGTAAATATACTGTGTCTTGAGATAAAAAGGTAGGGAGATGCCTAAGGTATTGTCATATGGATTTAAATGGGATCTAGTAAATGTTTAATAAAGTTTAACCCGGTTTATAGAGAAAAATGTTCTAAGATACCAACACACGTATGCATTTCTTATTCTCATTGATGACATTAAATTTAAAATTATTATGACTACCCTTAATAAAAAATTTATCTCACCCATCATATGTTTCATTTTTCCTAGGGTATATAAAATGGGTTTTAATAAATTATTTATATGAGATATTTTGTATTTATGATGATAATTACTTAATCTGAAATAAGAAAATCTCGGTTAAGTATAAGAAATTCTCATTTGAGGACATTGGTATTTTTTAAATAGGAGTTTAATTTAATTCTCTAAAATAGTAAACCTAAAAGTTCCTAATGAATTTATGTGATCCAATATTTTATTTTATTTTTTTGTGGGTTTTATGGTAATAATTGGCCTAAATTATTATCATCAAAGCTTAAAATATAAATTTTATTATTTCATCACTACATCTGAGAGAGAGGATTCTGAGATATTATACATAAGCATAATGTTTTCCTTCTAAATTAGAAACTATAGAATGTCAAAAAACACAACTGTAATAGTTGATTTATTTTAGTAGTTTAAATTTTATTCTTTTCTTTAGAAGATATTTTTTTCTTCTATCCATTTATAAAGGGTTTATAGATATTGCCTTTTCGGAATTGTAGTTTGGGTAGATCGTCAACTAAGAATTTTCTATTTAGATTTAAATATTATTGAATATTGTAATGGCCCACTATAACATGAAAACTATAGTATTTCTTTAGAAAGGAACTCAAAAATATTTCATATAAAATAAGTATTTTCAATATATAATTTATATTTTCATTTCTTAGAGAAGGGAAAAAAGTATGTTTTTATATGAAACATTACATGAATTGTTTTCAAACATAACAATAAAACCATAATCACATTGTTTTGAAATTATTAAAAGATAATAATTAAATACATAAACAAATAATACATTATAAATTAATATTATCCAATAATTAATAATTTTACCAAGCGCAATTATCATTCAATTAGAATTACACCGAAAGTGACATGTCTAATGTCGTCCATGATTATGTTATAAAACCATCTGTATTGCCAAATAAATTTCCTTGGGAATCCAATATATATACACCATATTTTATTACTATTACTCTTCAAGAAGGTTTTCTATTAAATTTATTTAAAATATATTTTGAACTCAAATTTTCACGTTTCTATATATGTTTATAATTATTTATTTTATTGTACATAATTTTTTCAATGGTTTCTTATAAGCATATTATATAATATCATAATGAAATTCTATATCAGGTGTATTATAATAAGAAATATAAGAATATATTTAAACAATATAACTTGGGAAAAATTATTCTAATTACATTTCCTTTACTGATATTGGTATCTTTTTCTTATAGTATATCTATGAGTTGTTTGTTTACTGTGAATATGGGAAGGTTTTATATTCCATTAGTAAATTTCTCGAGATCATTAATTTTTAACTCATTAGATAATTTAATATCCTTATTTTCTTTAACGAGTTCATAATTATTATCTTTTTCCGTATTAAGATCATTTTTAATGTTTGAAGACAATGAGTGATACTTCTATAAGATTAAATATTTATATTCTAATTCATTTAATGTTTCCTCTAAAAAATTAAATTACTGAAAGAATTATTCAATAAACATGTTTTCATCATTTTTTCAGTCCTTGCAGGAATAGAATTATTAATAGAAGATTGATCAAAAAACATTGATACCTCATATATTTTTTTAGAAAAAACATATTATATATATTTTTTCCCTCTTTCCATCTCAATTTTGAATATAATTTAATATCCTTAGAGGCTCTACATGTGACATTCATAGAATTGTTATATTTATATTTATATTTATTTTTATTTCATCACCTATTTCAAAATGGAATAATTTTATTTGGTATGTCTTTTCCTCTTACATTGATAGAAGAATATTTCATTAGCAGGATCATAATTATTTAATTATTTTGTTTAATTACATATACTATCATATTTATATTTACAATTAGATTTCATAAATAAATCATTCCTCCTATATAGATTTTTTAAATGATTTTCCTGATGTTCTATCTTTTCAACACTATCTGGTGGCGAATTTTATACTCTTAAGAAACTATCTTTTACTTTATATTTATCATTACGTAATAACTAATAAATGTAACTAAATTCATTTTTTTGGTTGATCCAATTCTTCTATATTAACATAAAATTATTCTTTATACATCACGAGATTTATAAAAAGTTTCTTTACTGTTATATTACTTATGTCACGTTATTTCATTTTTGAAATAGTGGTTCTTATATAATTTTATTAAAGAAATATTATAATTTTCATGAATTTATTCTTATTAGAAATCATTTTCCAACAATATGCATCATGTTAAAAATATCATTGAACCATAGAAAAATAAAAAATGGATTTACCAAATTTCATCTTGAATGTTTCACATTTTGTAGTGTATGAAATTATGTGAATCTATTAAAAAAATTTCTTTCATGTGATATAGGAAGAGTAAACTAAATATCAATATAATTAGAAAAATAAGACATTCTGTTAAATTAATCATTACCCAATGAAAAGTATAAAGCATTCAAATCTATGGAGTGGTATTCATATACAATCTTAGTGGAATCATCCCAATATGATCTAATACCATGATGGTTTTCATATTTATCTTTAACGAATGTCTAGAGATAAAATCCAATACTCACTAAATAAATTTCCATTTTGATTTTCTATTAAGAATAATTTATTATGTTAAAATATAAAAAACAATTAGTTGGAGTTCCGTCTTCCCAATGATTGTCCATAGAGTTATAAATTTGGATAAAATTAAAACTTATAATCACAAAATAAATCTAGATCACAGAATATAGATATTTTCAAGTTCCTCTGATAAATTGTTTTAGTTAGAGTATATAACTCAATTATCGATGAGTGGAGATTCCAATAAAATTTTGTTTAAATAATTGAATTTAAATTCCCAAATTTTATAAAAAAAATTGTTTAAAAAAATAATATAAATATATAATTAAAACATTGGAAAACATTCTTATGATCTCAATATAAACTCAGTTAAATTAATTATTAAAATATTTGATCTTTTGAAACAAATCCAATTGTATAATTAATTGAATATAAATCAATAACATATGTTAACCATAATAGTAGAATATTGTTTAATAATATATAGAATGAAAATAATAAAATTTGAATATAAAGAAAAAAATAGTTAAATAACATATAAGAATTTTAATAAGGTGTATAGTCTCATACCAAGGAAAAATACCTACCAATTGAAAATATCCATATACCTAGAATTTTGTAATAAAATAGCCCAAAAAACATCATGGATCATATGTTATAAACAACATCACACGGGGTTTCCCAGACATATATCATATAACAAAATTATAGATGGGATAAAAAGGATACAAAGTCGTTAAGGACCTCTTCCACATATGTTCATGGGAACAGAAAATATATATTTGATAGAGTATCAAGTACTCTGTAATTTATCATGGGAGACTATGTTTTTTATATATAAACTGAGTAAAAAATAACCTTGGTTTATTGTAATCTATAAGAATAAATAGAAATAGATATGTGATATGAAAATGTGATTCCAATTTATTGAAATAGATTACTTTTCCATTTCCCTTGAAAACGTTTTTAATTAATTTTGGACATATTTCATAAGAGTTTTAGGAAAAAAGAGTGTCATATAGTATTCTATTAATCATAGGTAAATGTGTATGTTCAATTATTATTATTTTTTATTTAACATATTGACATTGTTATTCAAAATACTTTTTTTGAACTTCTTTAAATTATCATCATAAAAAATTATTCATTTTAGAATAGTCAATGAATTAATAAATGGACTAACACTACATTTAATGCCTTAAAAAACTAGTCCTTAGAGAATTGAAATTATCCAATTGTAAATTATACACTTCAATCATCCTTAACCAAAAACATGGTCAGATGGAATGGCTACACGATAGGTTTAGTTGGTGATACAATGTGTCATGGTTGGTTCGTTTATTCACATGTCAACCTCATTTGTCCATTAACTAGGCATATATATTTATGTGTAAATATAATAATATACAATATGAGTATTTAAAATGATAAACATTATACATACCATGAAATGGTTGCTTGTTTTCCTCATATAGTAGGTTGCTTCCTTTACACATACACTTCACTAATTCTGATGGTCATTTACAAGATAGGTACATATTTGTATCATGGTAGGTTGATTGAACATTTGGTGATTTGATCATTAATGAATTCTATGTTAAACTTTACTTCATGATAAGTTCATTACATTGATAAAATTTCATCAATGGAACATGATATTTAAACTGTATATTTGGGAAATTAAAATATAATGTGTCTAAAGGTGACACGATTACTTGACGTTCACGGTATAATTAACTGTTTCAATCGATATGGTGAGAGGGTAATTTTAAGACTAATACATTTTTTCATGTCTGTTACAAAAAATTTTTACTAAAAAAATAAATTTATTAGTAAAACTATTAATATGATTTAGGATCATTTAAATAAGGTGGTACGATTTTAAACCAGTGATAACTTTTCAGCAGACTCTGAGCTACCCAAATGCATTTCCAAATTTATCAAACCTTCTATTCCTTTTCATCAAAAAAATTTTAACCCAATATATTTCTCTCTCTCACTTCACCTAAAAATTTCAATATTCTTCACTTCTTCCCATATAGTTCACAATAAGGATAAATCTAAATTCTTGATTGAAATATAATTTTGATGGAAAATTGAACTATATGAAGGTTTTGATACAAAATTCCTTAGGGAAATATAGAATAAGATCTCAACATATTCTCCATGTATTGAATTTTTTTTTCAGATATAATATCTTATTATAGGATGAAATCCATTAATAAATCTAGACATTGTATCAGAATTTATTGAATACATCACTATAACAATGATATAATCCTCTTACATTGAATAAGTATAATATAATTCGGTAATCCATTAAACATTATAATAAACATAATGTATATATTAAAATTTTAATCAAAAAAAATATAATCTAATGAAAAATAATTTTACTGACATCCTAAGTATTTTGAAAATAACCAAAATATTATTTTTGCCTTAAGATTTTTAGGGAGTCTAAAAATAAAATCTATGTTAATGTTTTATAATTTATATTATGGTTTTGGTAATGGCTGTGCAATTCCCTTATACTTATATCTCTCATATATATAACTTTCTGATATACAATACATCGAGATATATACTCTAAAACATTGCTCTTCATATTGTCCCACCATAAATTCTATTTTAAATCACTATACATCTTTTTACTCCCCTGATTAATAGGTAATGATGTGTTCTTACCATGGTCTAAAATATACTTCTATATTTCATGTATTTATTGGAAATATATTCAGCTCTGGACTATTGCATTCAATCATAATCATGTTTGAACTTAGTAACATTTATCAGATTATTTTGATTCTCTATATATTCATTCAACACATATTTAATATGAGCATGTATGGATAGTTGAAAACTAATTTTAGGAATATATGATTTCTATCATTCCTTCAAAACTTCTATATCTATTAGTTTCTGTTTTAAATTTTTTGGATCCTTTATAACAATCATCATCAATAAGGTCACATGGTCCTTTTGACTAATACCACTAACAACACTATTCTCTTTCATAGGGCTATAATGTATTGAGTATTGGTAATCATTAATCAACACAAAAATATTATTCCATGGATATTAAACTTTATTTGGGTTATTATAAATAATCTAGATTTTTATTATTAGTAAATTTGTCACGTCATTCTTTAGAATGATAAAGCATACATGTCTTTAATGAAAAAAATCACCTCACCTAACTCTAAATCACGATTCATGTACTTTTTCTCATGAACATTCAATTGGTGTGAGTCATAAATAATTAATATATCCTTATATATACTATATAATCTCATTTCCTTCTTTTATACATCACTATATATAGAAAACCCATATCTAATATTTTTTATTGTGATAAATGTTTTTTAGAATGAAAATCTTTTGAGATCATTGAGATATTACCAAAATTCACTAGTATAAGGGATCACGACTCTATTTCACATTAAAATTGTGATTTTATTATATATACATGATAATTTAATAAAAACTAGATAATAATATTCCAAAAAATAAAGAAAACTGTGGATCTCAGTCACTATGGTTCTACTAGGACAACGTTCCATATCTTCCATCTTTTATGGATCCACTAATATATCTTATTTGGCTATTATGTGACCCATAAATTAAAACTTGTGTAGAAAAAATTCATTCATGAAAATTTTTTCATATATATTATCTTTATTTAGGTCCTACAGTACAACTATTATGTGATTTTCAACTATTCCATTCTATTAGAATATGTAAGAATGTCATCAATAAAGACTTCCTAAAACTGATCAATGTAATCTCTAAATATGTTTAAACATAAATCCATTATTATTGCGTATAAATTTGTTATGGAAGCGGAATAACTATAAATTCATAGTTTCCATACCTTTTATATAATGTTTTCTTTGATATGACTTCATTTGTATCCCTTTAATTGTTTTTATCTAGATCAAATATCAATTTAAAAAACTAAAGAGAACCACATAATTGATTGAGAAAATCATTAATCTAGAGTTGAAGATACTTATATTGATTATGATTTTTTACATTTAAATAATAAATAAATGGTCACATTGACCCATATTTATAATTTGAAAAATAAATAGGTGAACCCCATGGTAACAATCTTCATCAAATATGTCCCTTATAATGATTCCCTTGGAGTTGATTCTTTGTTTCCTTAATGTCAAAAAATTTCATTTTAGGCGGATTTTCTAAATTTGGTTTATACCTAGGTATTAGTTCTATTTAAAAACAAACATTATTATTTTTTGGAATAGTATTAAACACTTTAAGAAATACATCAACAAAAACCAATAATATTAATATATATTCGATGTCGAGTTTGTCTCAAACAATTTGATATAAATACATTATTCAAAAATGAATAAATACACATTCAAACAATTTATTTCTAATTTAATTACCATATTTATCCTCACACTAATATATTACCATAAGTTGGTTTAGAATACCAAATTTGACTTCCTTTCCTAAGGAATATTTAGGGGATATCTATAAAGAAATCCAATCCATTACTATAATAAAATAAAATTTTAATGGAAGGGGAATAATTGTATTTACAAGAGGAACATTCCCACAAAAAATAAATTGGATAATAATCATTGACTTGAGATTTGAACAACATTAAATTACTTTTTATACTAATATTTTAATATCTTATCATTATAGTGGTAGTTTAATACCCTTCACCAATTAAATATGTTTAAAAGAGTGAGTGGATAAATTAATCCATTATTATTTATATATTCAATGGTATATGTACCTTTAACCACTTATTTATCATAATCTACAATAGGGATTGTGATTTCAATAAATTTCCCTTTTTCTATTAGATTTAGAGGGTACTGATGTCGATCACCATCATTAAACCTAATATTTGAGAATTGGTGAGCATCATTCAAACATTATTTTCATTTAAAGCACTGGAGTGTGGGGGTGTATTCGGTAGCGATTCCTCTCTATTTATATCATTTGAAAACATATTTTCACTACATCATCATTATATTTCCAAATTATCTTCCTTTTCACACATTAATCAATTACCTGTCTCCATTATATAATTATCTCTATGATTTTATACACACTTCTTACACAAGGGAAGCTCATCATCCTCTATACATGATTTTTATTATAAAATTTCTTTGGAATTTAGCATAATTTTTTTTATAAAAACCAAGACATTTATGGGTATATCCAATATCCATTTTTACTATGGTAGAACAGATAACAAATTTTTTATATATACTGAAGTCTTAGGTTGTTAACTCATTTCAAATAATTGGTTTAATCTACTAAAGAATCTATGAAACATACATTTTGTATCAATGATAATACTTGATGTGTACCAATACAATATGTTAAAATATCCCTCATAAGCACTAATGGATTCATCATCCTTCTTATTTATCTCTTGGAATTAGATTCTCTTGCAAAACAAGTTTGGATTGTAATTACTGAAAAACAAACTTATAAATTCATCCCACTTTATTAAGTAAATTTCATCAAAGTACCTAAAGTTCATGATGTAGGATGACCATTAATCAACTTCTCCTTATAATTTACATACATCCAAAATAATATTTTCAAGATCAAAATAATAGAGAATAGAATATAATGTTTTTTAATCTTACTAATCGATTGATCTGAAACAAATGAATCAAATAAACTCAAAAATATAAGTAGATTTTTTCCACATGAAGTACTCAACTAAAATCTGTTTTCTCTATTACTCATTTCGAAGCTCAGGATAATTCATATAACAAAATTGTTGCTTAATTAGATAAGAATTATTTTATATCTTCTATTCTATGATTCTCGGTTTCATAGGATGACAATAATGGAATTTTACAGAACAATCATCATTAACGCAGTTTCTCTTTGTTACATCCATTAGATGATGCAAAAAAATAATTTTATGAATAATAATCATAGTGAAAAACTATACAGTTACGAAAAATATTTCATAGAATCTGTATTTAATGATACATACATATCAATCCATAAAAGCATTTTTTTAACCTAGGTAATCCATGATCAATATCTATTAAAACCTATTGTAATTGTTCGATATACAATGTGAATTAACCCACACATATCCCTTATGAATATCTATCAAAGTGTGTAGTCTTAGAACAACTATTTATAAATCAACAATGATCATGTTAATACCCAATATTCCCAAATCACGGTTCTTTCCCCGGTATACATGTATAAAAAACAAATTTCATTTCCAAATCATAATAGAATCTCTTTTTGAAGGATTATCCTAAGGGTTATTACTAAATTTATTCACCATATATTCCTAAAATACTTATTCTTTTCTCTGATACCGAACAAGGCGTCACAAAAAAAATCATTCATAAATATTACATCTTATGAGATGAATATTCCTCAAATATAATTATGATCAATTCCATAACCATAACTATTTTATGCCTTTATAATCATGGATACATGAAGAACTTATACATAAAATACAAACATCATCTCCCACTTAATTCTTCAAAAATATATCCCGTCTTTGGAAAATTATCCTTAAAAAATCTTTATATCATGTAGTGATGGTGACATAATAAAGGGCGAACACAGATTCTACAAAAGGGAAAAAGAAGATATCAATGATCATTTGTACATAAAATTATCATAATGGTGTGATTACATGATTTTAATCTTTTCAAATCAGACACATATATTCATATATCATAGTCATGAGTCATTTCACATTTTTTGAAAATTAATAAGACATAGATCATAAATAAATCATATAATTTGATAATCGAGATCATAACAATGAGTTAAGATCATGTCATTAAAGTATTGAATAAATTATTCCATAATAGTAATCATGTAGATCAAATTCAAAGGATACCCTAAAATACATTCACCACATATTAGCCTTTTCATAACCACCAATGTGCCCAATTAAATATTTGTATGTCATTTCATCTATACCCTTATAGGAATTGGATAACCTCATGTTTGCCCTCCTTTTGAAATTTGGAGAACCTCCCATGTACCCTTTGAGGGAAAAGCCATAATATTTTCCAAGTACATTAGAATTATGTAACAGACCCATCTATCACACAAACATAATCCATTTATATATATCACAAAATATAATGAAAAAAATTCAACATTCAATTATAATAAGACCCCTAGAGAAGATAATGTGTTCTGTTAATATTAAATTGATGTTACCATAAAAAATATAATGAATGAATAATGATGGTATCATATCCTCATGATATATTATGTAATATCAAAAGAATTTATCATTGATTAAAAATTACATTTATTTCCCAATAGAACTCTTCCTATGAAAAATATATTTTTAATCAAAAATTCAAAATCTAAAATATTTCTAAATATCATACAAAACAAATTTATTTAATATAACCATGGAAAAATAAAAATTAATCATAAATTCAATGAGTGTTAATAAAGATGAAATTTTTTATTATTATAGTGTAAGCTAATACGATTTGAGGGAAACATATAGTGTTAATTTATTGAGAAATATATAGAATCAGGGTCGTGTATTGACATGAATATTTAAATTTTTTTGGTAAAAGAATATTATACATTAAAATGATTAGGATAAATTTATTATTTGGTATATGATTTTATAAGTTCATAATGTTTTGTGAAGAATGATAAATATATTTTTATAGCATAAGAGGGTATGGTAGGTTTTATATTAGATTTTATACCTCGAATGGTAAATATGATAAGAATACCATCTCCCAAATTATTCAATGAGTAATAATATAAATTGAATGTTCGTAATTTATTTTGGGGGGATGAAACTCCACAAGATATTATTATTTGTTTAAATTTATATAATACAAAATTTGATATACCTTGTACCCCACACAACACAAATCATCAATGAAACTGTGATATATTTTGATAAAATATAATTATTTAATTATAACTGGTAAAACGTAACCATTGAATTAGTGTGAATAAATAATAGTAGAATCTTTAGTAAATATATACATAAATAAAATAATTTATAATTCTATTCTAAAATAAATTCAATTAGTTTAACTATAATAATTAATAAGATCATTTATTTTTTCGAAAATAATTTTCATAAAATTAATTTTTGTCTCTAAAATATGATTTCCTATTTAAATAAAATATATTAATAATGATGATAAATTATTTTTTATTTTAATAAATTTTTATCACAAAATTATTTGGTAAATGATATGAAATAAAAATAATAACAATTAATATTTTTTTAATTTTCCAATATAAAAAAAATCCTTCATATTTTAATATTTCATTAAAAATATGAATTTATAAATTTTTGAAATTTTATTTTCTATGATTGAAATAAGGTTTTAATTTAAAATAAATAAGTTATCATAAGATGAACATTTTTGGGTTTTCTTTAAAATTTTAATTTTTTTCTCGATAAGATGGTTTTCCAAAAAAATAATTTTTTATATTTTATGCTCATGTGAGTGAATCATATAAATTCAAATACCCTTTTGAGTAATAAAATATATATTTACTAAATAAATATATCCATTTAAATATACTATTTGATCTTATAAATATTATTTCTAATAATTATATAACTAGATTAAAATGTTAATTTAATAAAAACATTGTATTATCTCTTTCCACGGAATTTATTATTTTAAAGCTGATATTTTGTTTTTAATTTATATAATGGACTAAAAATATTATTTGATTCATTTTAGATTTTATACTTCCTAGAAATTTTTAATTTTAATTATTATTTCTTAAATATAAATTTTATTCATAGAAATATATTTTTAAAAATATTTTTTTTGGAATTATGTTCATTTGTATTTAAAAAAATATTTCAATACTATATAAATTGTATAAGATATAAATATTTAAAATTTCAAAAATTATAATTTCAGAATTAATTAAAGGTTTTATTTTAAATTTTTTTCATTGATATTAATTAAAGTCACATCCATGATTTCATTTATATGTATTTATTTTGTTTATTTTTTCCTTGATTTTAGCCATAGGGTTTCCAATGAGTTTTTGGTTAAAAATAGTGATTTTAGGCATCATATAAGGTGGTGCATGGTAGGTGCATGTTTAGGTGATATTATGCACCCATCCCCAAGAAACAGTTCAAAAATGTTTTATTCGGGATAGTGGGAAATCACATGTTTGGTGCACGGTTTTTCAAAAGATGCCACATAACCTAATGGATTATTCCTTCTATGAATATAGGAACAAAAGTTTACCTAACAATTTTTTATACCAATCTAGAAAACTATACAAGTTCTCATTGTCAATAAAAATATTTAATTTACTTTTCTAACCTCTTATATTTTTAATTCTAAACCATTCTCATGCACCCCATATGGGATTTATATCTATAAGAGCCTCCTTTAATATTTATTGAAGCCTTGGAACTTAAATCCTAGGGTGTTTGTGGCCCCTATTCTTCTAGGAATCAAAATATTAGTCTAGTGTCACTTAATTACTTCATCTTTTTAATGTTCTCCACCCATATTTCTTGGGTTTCTAATTTCCAAAGGGTTATTTAACATAGAGAGGGTTTTACCTTTGGTTGTTTGGAAAAATATCAATGGTTTGTGGTTTAAGATTTCCCTTTTTAGGGTCCTATGGTGGTTCCATTGTGGTTTCACAAAAAGTTTCATATGTTTTTCTATGTGATAAGTAGGTGGTTCCATGATTTTAAATTATTAGATGAATTTTATATTATTTCATAATTTCATATATAGATTTTATGGAATACTATTTTGGTGAAAATGGTTTTTTTGAAGGGTTTTGAGATACATATGTTATGAAATGGGTTTTCTAAAATAAATTGGTTGCGTTCCTTTATGTACCCCTTTTTTTCTGGAAAATGACATATGAATTGTGTGCAAGGTGAGAAAATTATTTCAATGGAACATGATGTTCGATTGTGTTAAAAATGATGTTTTTAGGAGGAATGGATTTTGTGTCATGTGAGTTACCTTATTTTGATCTATAAATTCTTCATTGAAATTTGGAATCTTGTTAATAATGGTTTTATTTTGAAAGAGACTTTTCCCATGGAATGTGGTTTGATTCCATTTTTTTTTCTTCATGTGGTGTTTACACATGGATATTATAAAATGGGTATGTGGTGATCTATTTTTTTATTATAATGTTATGAATGATTATGTGATATTTTGAAATTAATGTGATATGTTAAATGGAACATTAGAACAAAGGCATTCCCAGATATCTTGGTGGGTGAACTAGAAATACTATAGTATTTGATTTACAATTTCCTATGGTTCAGATTCATCTAGCAAGATTTATGATTGAAACACTAACTAAACTTATGACATGATTGGATACCACTAGACAATGGGATGTGTTCCCCCCTTAAGTGGCTTATTCAAAATGAATTTTTTTGGGTGAAATTTGTATCATGGGATATGTTCCCCACTAATATATAGTGAAAGAGGATACTGTTGGTAGTTATTTAGTGGATTTTGATCACTGTGTTATGCGGTATCTAGGGCCTAGTAGACCTAGTTGCCTAATGTGGTTTTCCATTGGTTCTCTATTATGACATGATTCTTATATAGTTTGGTTATATATTTTGACACATGGTATACCTTATGTAAATTTGTTTTCTAAACATGATTATTGTTAAAAAATGTTCTAGTTAAAAAAAATTCTTTGAGAATGTTTTCCTTCAATTGTTTTCATATAAATTTTCAAATTTTTTGAAAGAAATTTGAATGTTTATTTGTCTTCTATGGTTTCAACATAAAATCTTTTTTATTGTGTGGGGTCATAATGGTATTTTTATCACACATTACATACACATTTACATTTATGTATACTTTTATTTTTGTAAACTAGGTAAGGGAATGATGTATCATATTAGAGATGGTGGATCTGGTTTCAAGAGTTCCACTTGTTGCAGGTGTTTCTTGTGGTGGTTGAAGTTGACAGCTCTATTCTAGCATGAAGGTTTTTGTGTGTTTTTATTAGTCCTATTCTATTGTATCACGATTATAATTTGTTTAATGTTGTAATCATTGGATTTGAGATATTTTTATACCAAGTTTAGTTATGATTATATGTTATTCTGTTATTTATTTTTGTTTCATTTATATGCTTATGTAAATTACTGAAATCATTCCCAAAGAATTTTCTTGATACACATGCACTAGTTTCCATCTTGTAGGGATTGGTAAAGACCTTTGGGCCATCAAATGTATTGGTTTGGGTGTCACGTTGGGCAAAATCCATACTTGGTTTAAGAAAAAATTGTATTAGATCAGTTCACAATCTTTGGGTTCATGTTAATTGGGATGTGTTTGGATAGGTGAGAGATAGGATTTTCATAGACTTTGGTTCTAGTTGTGAGTGGGGTGCCTTCCTAGAACACTTTCATAAACGACTCGAGTCACCATGGTACGTTTATATTTGATTTTACTTCTCCCCCCGGTGATATGTATAGGCTGCATACTGTATATGGACATTTTACGGTGGTAGAGTAGTTTGGGATTCCTTTTTATTCACATGGATTTGTTTTTTTCTAATTTATCAAAGAGTTTGGGATTTTTTTTAATTTTTTATAGGGTGAATTTATGGTTATATTGATGTGTATTCATAATTATTTATTTTTTTTATAAAATTCATCCATAGAGAGCCCTTACAAAATCATGTGAAGAGGATAGAGAGAGTTATCCCTCCCCAATTAGTGTGCAGTTAGTGGAAGCCATGATTAAAGCTTTAAAAAATTTGGTTCAAGTTGTGGGGTCTGATCCTACTTAGGATAGATAAGCTCAACTAGTTCCTTATAAAGAAAATTCTGAATAGTTCATCAAGAACATGCCTCAATCATTTTGAGGAAGAACATAACCACATGAAGCAGATGAATGGATTTAGAAGATAGAGAGGATGTTCGGGTTCAGTGATACTTTTGTGGAAGTTAGAGTGAAACATGTTTAATTCTTACTTTAGGGTCATAGTTAGAATGGGTGGCACTCAATGTTGAAGTC
The DNA here is from genome assembly GCA_963277665.1 of Viscum album. Taxonomy (NCBI): domain Eukaryota; kingdom Viridiplantae; phylum Streptophyta; class Magnoliopsida; order Santalales; family Viscaceae; genus Viscum; species Viscum album. The sequence continues at coordinate 478,607,353 of OY728125.1, read as the reverse complement.
TAGTAAGTACAACAACATGGGATGTAATGATATTAAGGCTCTTCTCAATGAGAATAATTTTCCTGAGATTTTGGACTTCACCAAATCCATGGAGTTTTAGAGCATTTCTAGGGATATCAGTCTATTATGGAATATGATAACCACATTGTGGTGTTAGTATAGTATGCATCCATGGTCATTTATAATAATAATATGATTTCTTAGAATTTATATATCTGGTTATGGATAGAAATGTGTTCCCATATTTTCTTGTTCATGATGAAAAATTATAACGAGATTTTAGATAATTCCACGATAGTTGAAATTGATCATAAATGATGTTATGGGTTTTCTAGAGTAGTATAACCAGTGGGATGTGGTATTTCCTATAATGTCTTGGAATTTTGGTATTATTTATTTTAATTATATAGAATTATTTCGAGACTGCAAAATCTAACGACACATGATTCTGAGGCCCATAGTGCCTGGAATGATCCATCGAAGTTTGGTTGAACATTAAATATCACGTGCAATATGTTTTTTTTGGAAAAAGAAGAATACATCATAAATGGTTGCCCATATTAGAAATATGAGGGCACTACCGCACTCAGGGTGGCATTTTTACCCTAGGTACAACTTAAGTTTAGTCGGTGTGGGTGTCCTATGGGAAACGATGAAATTTCATAACCATAAATAAAATAATTAAATAAAGTTATTCTATTTTTCCAATGATTATAACTCACAAATGGTTACATAGATTAAAAATATAATACCACTGCTAATCTTGTGATGGTATGCTCACTATAGGAAGATACTAACATTGGGTAACGCAGGCCACCAGTGAAAGTTAGTTTTTGTCTGCATATAAAATAATTAAGTGATAATTTTTTTATTGAAAAATCCATAACCTCTAAAAGGTAACTCATATTGAAAATCCTAGAGTACCATTGAGCTCGTGAGGGCGTTTTATTCTAAGGTATAGACTACCCTCAATAGGTGCGGGTCAAGGGAGAACGTTATTAATTTATTGAACGTTATTAAGGTACGTTCAGTAAACACACGATCAATGTTTTCTAACTTTTGAACAGGTTCTCGGATTAAAAATCTGAAGTCACTGTTGAACTTGCAGCTTCGAGATTTTCTTATGAGAGGATTAATATAGACCATAGTGGGTTTGGATAAGAAGTTGATTTTTTCATTTTTTGTGGAGGATTAAAAAAAATATTTTATTTTAAGTACCCTCCCACCTATCCTTTTAATTTTTGGTGGTGGGGACAATAAGAGGGTGGTGGGGCATTTAAATGATGTGAATTAATTACCTAGTTGCAAAAAATGTGTTACCACTAATCCATTTAATAAATAGGATTCATTGGTTCTAAATAAATGAATCACCACATAAACTATGAGTTATATTAACTCTACCTTGGGGGATAGGTGTTTGTTTCTGTTGGCGAAAGGAAAAGCAGGATCTTGAGGCTCTTGACGAAGAACTGATCTCACCATCGAGAACCGAAGATTTTCATTCGAGCGGCATAATTGAAATCTTGTAGATGAAACAACAAAAACTGACCCACCATCAATCGCGATGATTTTCCAATAGATTTACGAGGTAGGGGGTTTAATTTTAGTATGATAAATATCTATTTGTTAATTCCTCTTGTTATTTATTCTCAATGATGATGGAAAAACAATCATGAACATCGATCCACCCAAAGACAATGATCCCTTCTATTTGGTTCTTTACATGTTCTTCATCACCAAATAATTAAGCATGCTAAAAACATATTGTTTCGTTGAGCACAACATATAGATGTGGAGATGATGACCCAAGGATCGATAATCTATGGTCATCACATTATTCGGGCTTAAAATGAAGATGTGGAATCCAACGAAAGTGGCGATGTGGCAATGTGATTTCTGGACAATTTTCAGTGCATGGCTCAATGTGAGGTAGACGGGGTGATGAGTGCTGGTGAAGGACAGCAGGGAGGCAGCGTCTAGGTGGTGCGACAAAATGGAGGTGTCATGGCTTGTGTAGCCGGAGGTGGTGGTGACTGTCTGGCCGTGCAGAAGAAGGAAAATCGTGAATAAAGAAGGAGGGATTGGAGAGAGAAAAACAAAAACACAATAATGTTAAAATAATAAAAATAAAATAAGAAATTGATTGTGTTTTTTTCCGGCATGAAGCAAGGGGCTCTAAGCGTGGAATGATTTTGGAGTTAAGGAAAAGTAATTAAATATGTAAATAATAATAATAATAAAATATTTTCACTATTACTTTTGATGATAAGACACCTTTTTCCGCAACGTTTCCATCCGACCTCGGTTTGATGAACCATATGTGGCAGTGCTACCCTGACTCTGAGATGGAAATTCAGTGTCCAATATTGGATGTCTTATTTGGGTTTTCGGATTGGGTACATATGACAACCCTTCTTTTTATTACAACTTAAACATGCTTTATTACATAAAACTTCACTTGATACAACAAAGAAGATCGAGAGGTTTAGTGTCTTTGGGGCATAGGATCATTACATAAAAACTTTAAACTTGAAATACAACATCTTTATTGAAAACTTCCTTTACATGACCACTACATTCCTTCGTACTTAGCATTGCATGGGATAACCTGGGGACATGCATAAGAAAAGGGTGAGCTATAAATCCCAGTAAGGGAGTACACAATGAATAACATGAGGAGTAAAATACATGTTAGTCAATAGGAACATCAATAGAGCATTAGAGTAACATGAATATAAAGGCATGATAAAGCATGATAACCATAACATGGAAATGTGGCAACAACACTTAACATTGAATTAGCATGAGCCAAGGCTCCTTGAACATGGAGCATGAGTAAACCCTCATTGCACTTGAAGCACGAGTAAACCCTCGTTTCACTTGAATTAGCATGAGTCAACACTCATTGCACATGACGTATCATGATACTATACTTTACCCAATGCATTGGAGCGCTATAAAGGGCGCACCCTTCTTAAACATTTCATTTCATGCATAAGTGTGCCACATGGATCATAAAACATGGATTCATAAAACATAATCATTTCTTCCACGATAAAGGAATGTGGAATTCATACATGAAACTTTATAATCAATATGTAAATGTGCATAAAGGTGAATACCCTTGATGGAGAAATGGGCATGGTATTCACTACACAAAGACATTGGCTTAGAAAATCGGTTCGATTTCGGCAGTGTAACGGCGTGACATAAGAATTCATAAAAAAGGTTGATGAGAGAGAAAGGGGTTCCTCATCATATTTAAATGTAATGGACAGTAAGGAGATCATATATATACATGTAACAACAATAGAAATGGAATTTAGATTCATGATACAAAAGTACTGCTTGAATGTAAAAGAAGAGAGACAAGTTCCTTTCGGAATTTCGGCATATTAAGGGGTGTACATGGGAGGCATTTAATGAGAGAGAAAGGGTTCTCCCATCATTTAAACAATAAGAGTACAGTATGGGGGAGGTGCGAAACCATACCCCAACATTCATAATTGAAATAAAAAGGGCAATACAACTTAAAGAAAATTGACAAAAAAATGAGAAAGGAAGAAAACCCCTTACTTGGAAGTGTGCTTCCAAAGGCTAGAGAGAGGCTTGTGAGAGGCTTATGTGGAGCTTGGGGCACCTTGGGAAGATTCTAGAGAGAGTAGGGAAGAGGTTGGACGAACTTCAAGGGCTTTGAGTGAGGAGGAAGTGGGATCTTGGGTGGGTTTATATAGGAAAGGTGTGAGAATTCTTTATTATTTAGGTTTGGGACCCCTTATATTAAAATAATCCAAACCACAAACCATCCCATGGTATTTGCCCATGGTTTCTGGAAAAGGAAAGAAGAAAAAAAATATTTTACAAGGCCAGGTTCTGAACTTATTAAAAAATTAGGGTTGCTTATGTGGAGGTGAGTCACACTCCCATGGAAATTAATTTAAAAAGGCAAAGTGTTGAATAAGTCTTGAGTGCTCCATAAATGCTTTGAAAAGTAAGTCAAAAAACCCAAAACCTCATTATTTTAATGATAAAAAACATATTGGCCGAACATAAGGATTATGGTATTTTATTACATCACCATTGGGTCATTATGATGTCATAAAACACATTATATATTTAAATGGTATTTAATTTTTACCCAAAAATTTGACTGTCTCAGAAAATTATGAAAAATTCACCGTTGGATAATTTCGACGTCCTGATTCCAAAAATAATATTTATTTTATCTAAATAATTTTCTAAATATGTGAATTTTCTCTTTTAAAATAAAAACCGACATTTATAAAAAAATTCACGGGTTTTGACAGAAATGGCTTTCAAACCATAATAAAAATTTTAATTGAATTCATAAAATTATAAGATCATTTATAATTAATAAAAAATTAATTTAATATTAATAATAATTTTTTATTAAAATATTATTTAATTCAAAAATCCTTCAATTTAATAAAATATAATTCTTAATTAAATAATAACTAAAAACACCATTTGTACTTTAAAAACTAATTACAATGTATAAAAAATGACTAGAAATTATATTCATTATTATATACAAAAATAATGTACATGAACATGGTGATACTTATTTGTTACATAACCCCTTAAAATAGCCTCATAAGACCTAAGGGTAAGGTGTGCGATGGTGACAGACTCTTGGGGCAGCTCGGATAACATCGCTCGAGTGGTAATTTCAATCAACTTCCACTTTTCCCGTAGACGATCATGTTCGAGCTTGACTAGATGAAGCTCAGCTTGGGCTTGGTCATGGGAAAAGCCCAAAGACACCACCACTTTTCCGAGCTCTGACAAAAGGGCTTTGTAAGGGGCAATTCTACTGGATGAGGCCATCGCTTCCTTTGTCTGAGTAGAAATGGGTTCGTTAAAGCCTTATATTTATACTACCCAAATGATCACTGTACAACAGCTATAAAAGTAACGGTCACAAATCATAATGTAAAACTAAAGAAGTTGACATCTTATAAAAACATTTTTCATAAAGAAACATTTAACTGGATCAAGAGGTATTTTCCATTAATGAAACTTTGGGTCGTTACAATATTCCCCCCTTAAGAAATTTCGCCCTCGAAATTTTCCTTTTCCCACACTAAAACAAATGTGGGTAACTCAGCTTCATCATATCCTCCGACTCCCAAGTTGCTTCTTCAAACTTGTGGTTTCTCCACAACACCTTGACGAGGGGCATTGTCTTATTTCGTAGAACTTTTTCTCTACGATCTAAGATCTTCACTGGTTGCTCCTCATAAGAAAGATCATCTTCCAATTGTACCACCTCGGAAGAGAGTACATGTGAAGGGTCTGGTATTCACTTCCTTAAGAGGGATACATGAAAGACATCATGCACCTTGGCCATAGTAGGTGGATGTGCTAGTCGATAGGCCACAGCCCCAACACGATCAAGAACCTCGAAGGGGCCGATGTACCATGGACTTAACTTCCCTTTCTTTCCAAACCTCATGACCTTCTTCCATGGAGATATGCGTAAAAACACCATGTCTCCGACTTTAAACTCAAGGTCTCGTCGACGATTATCTGCATAACTCTTCTGTCGACTTTGGGCTACCTTGATATGATGCTGAATGGTTTATACCTTCTCCACCATTTCTTCGACCATTTCTGGTCCAAGCAGCTTATGTTCACCGACCTCATCCCAACATGTCGGTGTTCTACACCTTTTCCCATACAGGGCTTCATATGGTGCCATTTGGATGCTCGAGTGGAAACTATTATTATAAGAGAACTCAACCAGATGAATATGTAGATCCCATCCTCCTTTAAATTCCATTGAGCACGCTCTCAACATATCCTCATGTGTTTGGATAGTCCGCTCGGATTGGCCATCAGTTTGGGGATGATAGGCCGTACTGAAGTTTAGTTCAGTATTCAGAGCATGTTGAAGACTCTTCCAAAACATAATGGTGAAACTTGGATCTCGGTCAGACACAATAGATAGTGGTACTCCATGCAATTGTACCACATACCTGATATATATCCATGCCAGTTGATCCAAATAGAAATCCTCTCGAATATCAATGAAGTGTGCAGTCTTTGTAAGATGATCCACAACAACCCAGATTGCATTTTTTCCATTGGATGTCCTTGGAAGTCCGGTGACAAAGTCCATGGTGATGTTCTCCCATTTCCATTTTGGTATGGGAAATGGTTGCATCATCCCCTTAGACTTCTGCCTCTCTGCCTTCACTTGCTGACACACTAGGCACTTTGATGTATATTCAGCGATCTCCTTCTTCATATTATCCCACCAAAATTTTTCTCGGAGATCTCGATACATCTTTGTGCTCCCTGGGTGAATAGAGAAATTTGAACTATGTACATCATCCAAAAGTTCCTTCTTCAGCTCCGAACTTGATGGAACACATAGTCTTTTCCCAAACCGCATAATTCCTTCTTCATTAACATTAAACTCTGAGGATTTTACCTTTTTGATAGCTTCCACTTTTTCTTGGATTCCCGCATCATCCTTTTGAGCATCCTTTAACCTTTACAAAAGAGATGGTTGAAAAATCATTTGTGAAAGGATTGATGATGTTCCCTTATTTATGATTCCCACATCCATCTTCATCAAGTCTAAAAATATTGGATCCTTCTCAATTCTCATCATTGATAGAATCGCTGGATCCTTTCTACTTAGGGCATCCTCCACCTTGTTCGCCTTCCTAGGGTGGTAATGTATTGAACAGTCATAATCCTTGATGAGCTCTATCCATCTTCTCTGGCGCATATTAAGCTCTTTCTGTGTGAATATATATTTAAGACTCTTGTGGTCAGTATATATCTCACATTTCTCTCCATAGAGATAATGCCGCCAGATTTTCAAGGCAAAGATCACCGCCGCCAACTCTAGATCATGCGTTGGATAGTTTCGCTCATGGACTTTTAACTGCCTTGAGGCATAGGATATCACTTTATCATTCTGCACCAGCACACATCCTAATCCCTTCTTCGAAGCATCGCTGAATACCACAAAAATCTCCCCACTTGTGGGTAAAGTGAGCACGGGTGCAGTGATAAGCCTCCTTTTCAACTCCTTGAAGCTTTCTTCACATTCATCACTCCAAGCAAACTTTACTCCCTTTCGAGTTAGCTTGGTAAGAGGGTTGGACAATCGTGAGAAATTTCTCACAAATCATCGATAATATCCAGCTAACCCCAAGAATCTACGGATATCAGTTACCGATGTTGGCCTCGGCCATCCGTCAATTGCATCTGTTTTACAGGGGTCCACAGATATCCCATTGCTTGTGATGATATGGCCCAAGAATGAGACCTCCTTCAACCAAAACTCACACTTTCTGTACTTGGCATAGAGCTTCTCCTTGCGCAAAGTCTCCAGTATAGTTCTTAAATTCTCCTCATGGTCCTCCTTGGTTTTGAAGTATATTAGAATATCATCTATAAAGACTACCACAAATTTGTCTAGGTAATCTCTAAAGACTCTATTCATCAAGTCTATGAATATTGTTGGATCATTGGTGAGTCCAAAAGGCATTACTATGAATTCATAGTGCTCGTACCTTGTACGAAAAGCAGTCTTGGGGATATCTTCCTTCTTCACCCTTACTTGATAATATCTCGACCGCAAGTCCACCTTGGAGAAGTATTGTTCTCCACGCAACTGATCAAACAAGTCATCGATTCTTGGGAGAGGATAATTGTTCTTTATCGTGATTTTGTTAAGTTCACGATAATCGATGCAAACCCACATTGACCCATCCTTCTTCTTGACAAAGAGAACTGGTGCACCCCATGGTGATGCACTTGGGCGTATAAACCCTTTATCCAGATTCTCCTGTAGTTGTTTCTTCAGCTCTTCAAGCTCAACAACAACCATTCTATATTGAGTATTGGATATTGGTAGCACCCCAGGTATATGTTCAATTTAGAACTCAATATCTCTTCTTGGAGGAAGACCAGGAAGTTCCTCGGGAAATACTTCAGCGAATTCCCTCACAATAGGAATTTTGTCAAGGGTGGTTTCTTCCTTGGACTCAATCATCTGAGCCAGATATGCGTGCTCATAAGGCAGTAATATCCATGCTTGAGATAATGGAGCTAAAGGAGATTCATCTTCCTCCTGACACTTGTAAAGAATCGGGGGTCGATTCTCCATATGGAGTGTGATTTCCCTCTCCCGAAAATTTATGTTGGCTCTATATAAGGAATGCCAATCCATGCCAAGAATTGCATCAAATTCCACCAAAGGGAGTATGACGAGGTTCGCCGGGAAATTCAATCCACAGATTATAACAGGGGAGGACTTATACTCATGGGATGCAATGATTTCCCCATTTGCCGTACTCACCGACATCTTTACTTCCATGATTTGTGGTGGTGCAGGGATTGTTCTACTAAACTTTTGAGATATAAAAGAATGCGTAGAACCAGAATCAAAAAGTACGTTCACTATTAATGAATGAATAACCAGCGTACCTGTCACCACTTCATTGTCGGGGTTCACTTTGGAAGAAGTGATGGCAAAAGTTCTTCCTTGCTGTCTTGGAGGTTGCTGGTTGCCTCCGATAACCCTTGGATTAGGGCACTGATTTGCAAAATGACCCGGTTCTTTGCATTTGTAGCATTGAACAACGCGTTGAGGTTCGAACGGAGCATTCCTATCCTCTGTCGCAGCCGCGGGTCCTTCTTGCTGACAGTTAACAGCTAGGTTCCCTTCTATTCCATACTTGAAGCACTTTCTTGTCCCCCTAAGGAAATTTCTAGGGTGCTTCTTTCCACAGTTTTGGAAAGTGTGGTGCTGGAATTTCTTAGCGCCGTTGGATTTATCCATCGGACCACCAGCATTGAAGTCCACCTTACGCTTCTTATCCCCATGATACCCCTGTGATTCTCTGATCTCCATTTCAACCTTGAGGGCACATCGGACAATTTCCTCATAGTTGTCGAAGTCACGGATCGCTAATGATTTCTGCAAGCTAGGCTTCAGCCCACCAAAGAAGCGGTCGACCTTGCATTCGGGGGTAACGACAAAGCTGGAGGCGTATCGTGCAAGCCTTTTGAAGTTTGCCTCGTATGCTCCCACATATTCTTCATCTTTCTGTTTGAGGGAAAGGAAGTCCATTTCCATCTTAAGACGGAGGGTGCATGGAAAGTATTTATCGAAAAACATCTTCTGGAATTCCTTCCATTCCAAAGCCTCGATCTCCTCCTTAGGCTTCGTATTTTTGATCAACGTCCACCATTGATCAGCTTCACCCTCCATACGATAAGACGCCAGGAGAACTTTCTCTTTTTTAGAGATTTGGTGGATGGAGAATATCTTTTCAATGGAGTTGATCCATTGTTCAGCGATCGTGGGATTAGATGATCCACTAAAAGTAGGAGGCCTTTGTCTCATGATGCTTTCAATAGCGACTTGTTCTTTCTTTGGGGGGGTTGAATGTTCCTCTTGACCAGTGTTTCTATTCAAAACTTGAGTTAGCTGAGAGAGAAGCGTGACAAAGTTCGCAATTCCCACTCCCATTGGATTGGGCATCTCATAAGTATAATCATCACACTCATCTTCACAATGGTTGTTAGCCCGAGTTCTCCTATTCCCGGCCATTGGCTGGAATAAAAGGAAAGTTAGGGGTAACACATAAAGGGTAATCCAAAGACAAAAGTTGATGACTTATAAATAAACTTTAATCTCTTTAACTCATGAGTCTATAGGATACAATCCAGGCTTTTCATGATCTACCTTCTAACATATATTCTTAGGAGCATTTTTCCCTTAATAAGGGTTCATACTAAGATTGTGAATTTATCCAAACATATCCCCTGGGAGTGTCGTAACCAAGAGTGCAGCAAGGCCCGTTGTCGTGCACCAGTTCCCGTTCGAGTCTAGCTCAAAGCGGTGTTTTCGGGTTTTACCCCTAGGATACATCTGTGCCAGAGCCTCCTCTACCTTCTCTTATCCAGACAGGGATGTATTTGTTTGATAAACCACTTACATAGTATTTACCAAAACTTTAGGGATGCTTTTATTATACTTAGTCTTGTATCTAAGGCTTTACTAGGGTTTCCTAATCCCAAAAATAACTAAACCTATCCTCTGATACCAACTATGACAACCCTGCTTTTTATTACAACTTAAACATGCTTTATTACATAAAACATCACTTGATACAACAAAGAAGATCGAGAGGTTTAGTGTCTTCGGGGCTTAGGATCATTACATAAAAACTTTAAACTTGAAATACAACATCTTTATTGAAAACTTCCTTTACATGACCACTACATTCCTTCGTACTTAGCATTGCATGGGATAACCTGAGGACATGCATAAGAAAAGGGTGAGCTATAAAGCCCAGTAAGTGAGTACAAAATGAATAACATGAGGAGTAAAATACATGTTAGGAAATAGGAACATCAATAGAGCATTAGAGTAACATGAACATAAAGGCATGATAAAGCATGATAACCATAACATGGAAATGTGGCAACAACACTTAACATTGAATTAGCATGAGCCAAGGCTCATTGCACATGAAGCATGAGTAAACCCTCATTGCACTTGAAGCACGAGTAAACCCTCATTGCACTTGAATTAGCATGAGTCAACACTCATTGCACATGATGTATCATGATACTATACTTTACCCAATGCATTGGAGCGCTATAAAGGGCGCACCCTTCTTAAACATTTCATTTCATGCATAAGTGTGCCACATGGATCATAAAACATGGATTCATAAAACATAATCATTTCTTCCATGATAAAGGAATGTGGAATTCATACATTAATCTTTATAATCAATATGTAAATGTGCATAAAGGTGAATACCCTTGATGGTGAAATGGGCATGGTATTCACTACACAAAGACATTGGCTTAGAAAATCGGTGCGATTTCGGCAGCGTAACGGCGTGACATAAGAATTCATAAAAAAGGTTGATGAGAGAGAAAGGGGTTCCTCATCATATTTACATGTAATGGACAGTAAGGAGATCATATATATACATGTCCCAACAATAGAAATGGAATTTAGATTCATGATACAAAAGTATTGCTTGAATGTAAAAGAAGAGAGAGAAGTTCCTTTTGGAATTTCGGCATAGTAACGGGTGTACATGGGAGGCATTTAATGAGAGAGAAAGGGGTCTCCCATCATTCAAACAATAATAGGACAGTATGGGGGAGGTGTGAAACCATACCCCAACATTCATAATTGAAATAAAAAGGGAAATACAACTTAAAGAAAATTGACAAAAAAATGAGAAAGGAAGAAAACCCCTTACTTGGAAGTGTGCTTCCAAAGGCTAGAGAGAGGCTTGTGAGAGGATTCTTGGGAACTTGGGGCACCTTGGGAGGATTATAGATAGAGTAGGGCAGAGGTTGGACGAACTTCAAGGGCTTTGAGTGAGGAGGAAGTGGGATCATGGGTGGGTTTATATAGGAAAGTTGAGAGAATTATTTATTATTTAGGTTTGGGACCCCTTATATTAAAATAATCCAAACCACAAACCATCCCATGGTATTTGCCCATGGTTTCCGGAAAAGGAAAGAGTAAAACAATATTTTACATGGCCAAGGTCCGAACTTATTAAAAAATTAGGGTTGCTTATGTGGAGGTGAGTCACACTCCCATGGAAATTAATTTAAAAAGGCAAAGTGTTGAATAAGTCTTGAGGGCTCCATTAATACTTTGAAAAGTAAGTCAAAAAACCCAAAACCTCATTATTTTAATGATAAAACACATATTGGCCGAACATAAGGATTATGGTATTTTATTACATCACCATTGGGACATTATGATGTCATAAAACACATTATATATTTAAATGGTATTTAATTTTTACCCAAAAATTTGACTGTCTCAGAACATTATGAAAAATTCACCGTTGGATAATTTCGACGTCCTGATTCCAAAAATAATATTTATTTTATCTAAATAATTTTCTAAATATGTGAATTTTCACTTTTAAAATAAAAACTGACATTTATAAAAAAATTCACGGGTTTTGACAGAAATGGCTTTCAAACCTTAATAAAAATTTTAATTGCATTCATAAAATTATAAGATCATTTATACTTAATAAAAAATTAATTTAATATTAATAATAATATTTTATTAAAATATAATTTAATTCAAAAATCTTTTAATTTAATAAAATATAATTCTTAATTAAATAATAACTAAAAACACCATTTGTACTTTAAAAACTAATTACAATGTATAAAAAATGACTAGAAATTATATTCATTATTATATACAAAAATAATGTACATGAACATGGTGCTACTTATTTGTTACATAACCCCTTAAAATAGCCGCATAAGACCTAAGGGTAAGGTGTGCGATGGTGACAGACTCTTGGGGCGGCTTGGATAACATCGCTCAAGTGGTAATTTCAATCAACGTCCAATTTTCCCGTAGACGATCACGTTCGAGCTTGACATGATGAAGCTCAGCTTGGGTTGGTCAAGGGCAAAGCCCAAAGACGCCACCTATTTTCCAAGCTCTGACAAAAGTGCTTCGTAAGGGACAATTCTACTAGATGAGGCCATCGCTTCCTTTGTCTGAGTAGAAATGGGTTCGTTAAAGCCTTATATTTATACTACCCAGATGATCACTGTACAACGACTATAAAAGTAACAGTCACAAATCATAACGTAAAACTAAAGAAGTTGAAATCTTATAAAAACATTTTTCATAAAGAAACATTTAACTGGATCAAGAGGGATTTTCCATTAATGAAACTTTGGGTCGTTACAGTACATGAAACACTCATGAAATAATATATTTACTATTTTTATTAAATATTCAATCCACCATAGCTCAGGTGTGCGACATCCGATTGACTTGCCGTCTATGGTGATTTGATCCTTTCATTAAGATGCTATTTCCATGTCAAATGTTGAATATTAAATTCTTGTGTGTGACTCAGATTCACAAGGTCCCAAAAATAATATTATTATTATTGTTGAACAATATTACATATGTTGTAACACATTTATACGACAATAGATTAGTGAACTGTAAGAGGTGTTTTGATATTGAAATTATAATAGATATTTCAAGACCAATTTTGGATATTAAAGTTGAGGTCAAGGCATGGGCCCCACGAGGCCCGGTTCCCACGTGTAGCGGTGAAATAAAACTTTTTCACTAGGTATCTATTTTGGAAAAATGGGTACCCATATTGTGTGTTTTCTATGTAGATCATAATGGTGTGACCCATTTGGTTATCCAGTGCCATTTGAAGTACGACCGAGTTGGATATAACACGAATTGAACTAGGCCCTCGAAACAAAAATGCAAATAACTAACAGACTAGTTATACAATTGATTCACCATTTGTCATGTTGAAACCCATAGTATGAGGAGGTCCTTTTGAGATATTACATGACAGTTTTGGATAAATATAGAGTATGGGAAAGTTGGATCGACTCTAAATCCAATTGGGTACTCAGCACTAAAATGCCTATAAATTACATACAGAGAGTCCGATTGATGGACCGTATATTTCATTAGAACCCTTACGACATTAAGGCCTATTGGGTTACTCCTTTGTGGATCATAGTGGTAGTATAGGTACAAATGGTATCTCGAGGGGCAGATTCTATAGATATCTATCACACTAAGTGCAAGGAATCATGTGGTTGGATGTAACGTGAAGAAAAAACATTAATCCTATGTGGGTTAGTGATCAATGATCCTATGTGGGACAGTGCATACAGATCATGTGTGGGTTAGACAGGGTTAGTTACCTATCGATCGTATTGTTGACTCTATGGTACTTCTATCTTCTTGGTGTTACCTATGTGGTACTTCTACCTTTGTGGTGTTACATGTGTGACACTTCTATCTCAGTTGTGATACCTATGTGATACCTCAATCTCAATGGTTTTACCTGTGAGGTATCTCTACCTTTGTGGTGTTACCTTTTTTTTATTCTTACCTTGTGAATGATATGTGTATATATTGATAACTTAGGTATATGTATGGCCATATACCTGAGTAGAGATGAATTCTAGATTTGTGGAATTTCCATTGTGGAACTCTAGGTGACCTATGGAATCTCGAGGTCCTTATTGATAATTGTTATACTCACCCCTACACGGGCTATGCTCGCTCCTTGTTGTGTCTTGTGTAGATGACAGATGGCATTGATCGAGGCTGAGGGAGCTTGGACTGGACGACACTTAGAGAGGGACTATTTGGCATGATGTGATGCCGGGAATACTGCTCGTGAGATGTACCTAACCTTCAGGTAGGATCCTTGGTGGACGATCCCAGAGCTTTTTCCCCCCTTTTCAGTTGTATTTTTACTTTTTAGTTGTACATAAACTTCTTGTTGGTCTTGTATTCGGGCACTACTGGATATTAAGACTTTACCAATGGTTTGAAACTGTTGGTAAAGGCTGCCAAACCGTTGGTATACAATATACCAATGGTTTGGCAAACCGTTGGCAAGTAAGGCATGCAAGTAGCCCATTACCAATTTTTTTTGTAAAACTGTTGGGGAAGACAGTGTAATCGGAGGATTTCCAACGATTTTACAAACCGTTGGAAATTCTGGAGGTGTATTCCATGTTTTACCAACGTTTTAAAAAATCTTTGGTATATAAGAGTATCTCCATGTTTTACCAACGGTTTACTAAAACATTTGGTAAAAATTTGTACAGCACTATACCAACAGTTTAGTAAACCGTTGGTATATTGTATTACTAAAATTTGACAGCACCTAAAATCCTCCACTGCACACTCTACAACACACCTGCATACACTCTTAATAGCGACCAAAACACGATATATAGCACAAAAAACACATAAAAACGGGATACTATTATAACCATTGAATGTACCACAATTATAATAACGTATATGAACCCAATTACACTATGAAATACCGAATACATAATTGAATTCTCTATTGAATACAAGAAGAATAAAATATGTAATGAATTCTAATTTATGAATCAATAACACATAAAAAATTAATTATGTTGCACACATAATTATGAATCATATATAACACATATATAATAAGACATACAAGGGGTAGGGGTGTCCCAGGGGGTGGGGGAGTCCAGGGGTGTGGGGCTGTCCATGGGGGTGGGGGTGTCTAGGGGGTGGGTTATACAGTATTAATAATACATACAAAATTGCATTTTCTATAACACATATATGATACAATTCAGAAATTAGATGCTAATAACCCCAAAATAAATTATAAACACAATCAGAATATGTTTGGTCAGTTTTCTGTCTACCAGTTGTTTTTACCTAAATATATGTTCATTTTAAACTAAAGGAATAAACATAGAGTGATACCGACCACACCCTGCCTTGTATTGAGGTAGAGTTTACTCATACACGTCACAAACGAATCATGAATCATTTTCATTAAGTATAAATAGAATTGGAATGCGTTTGGTCGGTTTCCATCATGTCAGTTTTGGTTTTCACATAAAATGTTTTCCATTTAAAATAATGGTCAGACGCTTTGAGTGGTGCTGGCCACACCGTTCCCTGGATTGAGGCGGGGTAGACTCGTACACGTCACATATGACCCATGGATTGTTGTCCTAAATGTTCATGATGGGATGACGAGACTCATTCCTAATATAAATCATGTTTTTCTATATATACTATGACCCATTGTATTTCAATCTATGCCTTGTAAATATTTTCTTCTATTAACATTTGACCAATAAAACAAATTTTATTTTTTATCCCTTAATTTCAAGAATCTATGTGTAGCCTTGTGATGATTTTCCGTATGTCAGTTGTTGACTTCATAGAAAATGTTGTCCGTTTCAAACAAAAGTGAGACACTTTGAGTGATACCAGTCACATTGTGCCTCATATTGAGATGGGGTTGACTCATACCCATCACAAATGATCCATGGATCATTGGGTGGGGGGGTGTTCGAGGTGGGGGGGTTGTCTGTGGTGGGGGTTGTCCGGGGGGTGTAGGGGTCTATCCGGGGGTGCGGGGGGGGGGGGGTGTTTACGGAGTTCTTTTTCGGCCACCGCGGTCACATGACACCTATGATTGATCTGTTGTCTGGCCGACCATTTTACAATTCACCCACCCTATTTTGTCATCCGATTCCTTGGAAATTCGAGGTCGTTCGGCCGGTTTCGACCACCCCACCCATGTTTTTCAAGTGCGCCAAACACCTAAAAAACACATATTCAGTCGTTCCATGAAAACCGTAGGTTCAAATTACATGTCTTCTTCTTTTAATCCTCACAAATAATAATTAGGGAATTTTTTGTGATTTAAAGTCATTCTGATGTCATTTAGGATGCATTTGACCATTAAGTGCATGTTTTGTCCATTTACGACATGCAGAGTGCGTTTTCGGCCACTAAAGTCACACAACACCTCTGATTGACATGCCGTCTAGACGAACATTTCAAAATTCACTCATCATTTGCTTTTGTCTAATTTCATGGCATTCCGAGGACATTCGGTGGGTTTCGACCACCCCACGCACACTTTTCATGCGCGCCAAATACCTAAAATACACATATTAAGACATAACGCACGAACTGTGGGTCTGAATGATGTGCCGTATTTTTTTACTCCTCAAGAATAATAATTGGGTTGTTTTCATGAGATTTCAAGTCATTCCGATGTCATTCAGCATGCATTTGACCGTAAAATCCATGTTTTTGCCATTTACGACACGTGTAGTGTGTTTTTGGCCAGCACGGTCACAAGACACCTCCGATTGACGTGTCGTCTGGCTGACTATTTCAAAATTCACCCACCCTTTGTTGTCATCTGATTTCATGACATTATGTGGACAATCGACCGGTTTCGACCACCCCACACACACTTTTCAAGCGCATCAAACACCAAAAAACACATATATAGCCATGCCGCACTAACCACGCTTTTGAATGGCATTTCGTCTCCTCGTACACCTAAAGAATAATAATTAGGGTGTTTTCATGTGATTTAAAGTCATTCTGATGTCGTTCGACATGCATTTGACTGTTAAACACATGTATTTTCCATTTACAACATGCAGAGTGCATTTTCGGCCAGCTCGGTCACACGACACCTCACATTGATGTGCCGTCTGTCTGACCATTTCAAAATACCCACCCTTTTTTGTCATCCGATTTCATGGAATTCCGAGGTTCTTCAACCAGTTTTGACCACCCCACACACACATTTCAAGCATGCCAGACACTTAAAAAACACATATTCAGCAGTGTCACGCAAACCGCACGTCTGAATGATGTGTCGTCTCCTTGTGCACCTCACAAATAATAATTATGGTGTTTTCATTTGATTTCAAGTCATTCTGATGTTTTCTGTCATGCATTTGACCACTAAACGCATGTTTTGTCCATTCATGACACGCGAAGTGCATTTTCGGCCATCACGGTCACACAACAGCTCTGATTGATTTTTCGTTTGGCCGACCATTTCACAATTCACCCACCCTTTGTTTTCGTCCAATTTCATGGAATTCCGAGGTCGTTCGGCCTGTTTCGACCACCCCACGAATGATTTTCAAACGCTCCAAACACCTAAAAACACATATTCAGTCGTGCCGTGCAAACTGTGTGTCCAAATGACATTTTGTCTCCTATTACACCTCACGAATAATAATAAGTGTGTTTTCGGGTGATTTAAAGTCATTATAATGTCATTCAGCATGCACTTGACCATTAAACACATGTTTTGGCCATTTACGACACGCAAAATGCGTTTTCGGCTAGCACGGTCCCACCACACCTCTGATTGACATTTCGTCTTGACAACCATTTCACAATTCACCCACATTTTGTTGTCATCCGATTTCATGGCTTTTTTGAGTTCGTTTGTCCTATTTCGACCACCCCACACATGCTTTTCAAGCGGACCGAACACCTAAAAACACATATTCAGCCATGCCGCACAAACCACACGTCCTAATGATGTGTTGTCTCTTTTGACACGTCACAAATAATATTTAGGGTGTTTTCATGTGATTTCAAGTCATTCTGATGTCGTTCAGCATGCATATGACAATTAAACGCATGTTCTGGCCATTTACGACACACGGAGTGTGTTTTTGGGCAGCGCGGTCATATGACACATCTAATTGATGTATCGTCTTTTCGACCATTTCAAAATTTACCCACCCAATTTTTTCGTCTGAATTCATGGCATTCTGAGCTCGTCCGGCTGGTTTCGACCACCCCACACACGCTATTCAAGTGCACCAAACACCTAAAAACACATATTCATCCATTCTGTGCAAACCGTGCTTCCGAATGACGTGTCATATTCTCGTACATATCACAAATAATAATTGGGGTGTTTTCGTGTGATTTCAAGTCATTATGATGACATTAGGCATGCATTTGACCGTTAAACACATGTTTTGGCCATTTACGACACGTAGAGTGGATTTTCAGTCAGCGCAGTAACATGATACCTCCAATTAACATGCCATCTAGACGACCATTTCACAATTCACCCAGCCTTTGTTGTCATCTAATTTCATGGCATTCTGTCGTCATTCGACCAGTTTCAACCACCCCACTCACGTTTTTCAAGCATGCCAAACACCTAAAAAACCCATATTCAGTCGTTCCGTGCAAACCGCATGTCTGAATGACGTCTTGTATCCTCATACACCTCAAAAATAATAATTAGGGTGTTTTCGTGTGATTTAAAGTCTTTTTGATGTCGTTCGGCATGAATTTGACTGTAAAACCCATGTTTTTTCCATTTACGACACGCGGAGTGCGTTTTCGGCTAGCGTCATCACGCGACACATCCGATTGACATGTATCCTTGCCTACAATTTCACAATACACCAACCCATTGATGTTGTCCGATTTCATGGCATTCCTAGGTCATTCGGTAGGTTTCGACTAATCCACGCACACTTTTCAAACGCGCCTAACACCTAAAAAACACATATTCCATCGTGACGCGCAAATTGCGCGTCCGAATGACATGTTGTATCCTCATACACCTCACGAATGACAATTAGTGTGTTTTCATGTGATTTCAGGTCATTCTTATGTCATTCAACTTGTATTTGACCGTAAAACCAATGTTTTGGCCATTTACGACATGCAGAGTGCATTTTCGAACATCGCGGTCACACAACAGCTCTGATGGATGTTCTGTCTAACTGACCATTTCAAAGTTCACCCACCCTTTGTTGTCGTCCGATTTCATGGCATTACGAGGGCGTTCAGTTGGTTTTGACCACCCCACACACACTTTTCAAACGCGACAAACACCTAGAAAACATATATTCAGTCGTGCCACGTAAACCGAACATCTGAATGACATAACGTCTCCTCGTACTCCACAAAAATAATAATTAGGGTTTTTTCATGTTATTTCATGTCATTTCGATGTCGTTAAGCATGCATTGGACCATAAAACACATGTTTTGCCCATTTACGACACGCAAAGTGCGTTTTGGGCCAGCGTGGTCACATGACACCTCTGATTGATGTGCCGTCTAGCCGACCATTTCACAACTCACGCGCCCTTTGTTTTCATCCAATTTAATGGCATTCAGAGGTCATTCGTCTAGTTTTGACCACCCCATGCACACTTTTCAAGCGCGCCAAACACATAAAAAACACATATTCAGTCGTGCCGTACAAACAGCATGTCCAAATGACGTGTAGTCTCTTAATACACCTCAATAATAATTATTAGGGTGTTTCATGTGATTTCAAGCCATTTCGGTGTCATTCAGCATGCATTTGACCGTAAAACCCATGTTTTGGCCATTTACGACACGTAGAGTGCGTTTTTGGCTAGTGCAGTCACACGACACCTCCAATTGACGTTCCTTCTGGATGACCATTTCAAAATTCATCAACTCTTTGTTTTAGTTTTATTTCATGGAATATTTAGGTCATTCTGCTGGTTTCGACCACCCCACACACGCTTCTCAAGCATGACAAATACCTAAAAACACTTATTCAGCCGTTCCACGCAAACCGTGCGTCCAAATGATGTTTCGTCTCCTCGTTCACTTCACGAATAATAATTAGGGTGTTTTTGTGAGATTTCAAGTCATTCCGATGTCGTTTGGCATGCATTTGACCATAAATACATGTTTTTCCATTTACAACATGCGGAGTGCTTTTTTGGCCACCGCGGTCACCCGACACCTCCGATTGACATGTCGTCTGAACAACCATTTCAAAAATCACCCACCCTTTGTGTTTGTCCAATTTTATGGCATTCCGAGGTCATTCGGCTGGTTTGGACCACCCCACGCATGCTTTTCAAGCGTGCCTTAGATTGAGGCGTGTTTAACTCGTACACGTCACAAATGACCCATGGATAGTTAAGCTAAAGTATCAACCAAATCCGAATGTGTTTGGTCAGTTTTCTGTATGCCAGTTGTTTTTACTTAAATGTGTATCCATTTTAAACAATTGAAAGACACTTTGAGTGGTACCGGCCACAATGTGCCTCGGATTGAGGCGGGTGGGGGGTTGTCTGGGGGGGGGGGGCGTCAGGGGTCCAGGGAGGACAGTGGGGGGGGGGGGGGGGGTTGTCTGAGGTCCATGAAGGATGGTGTGTAATGTTTCTAAAACACTATATAGGTATCATACATCGAATTCAGATAGGACTGTGAACCGCTGTGTGGTGTCGTACAAGTGCAGGGTCAAATCACGGCATTACCACGACATGACCGCAGCATGACTGCGGGGTGACCACAGCGTGACCGTGGCATGACCACGAAATGACAACGGCATAACCGCGGCGTGACCACGGTGTGACTGCGGGGTGACCGTGGGGTTACCGTGGGTTTATCGCGGCATGACAGCGGCATGACCGCGGCGTGTTGGCTCAGTCTAGGGACACCTACGGGGTAGCATCTTCTGGCCAGGATGCCAAATAAATCCTATGTAGTTTTCCTTCACATTATAGAAACTGGTCTTATGTTATAAAAAAAGACTCTTGATTCATTATTGTAGTATGATAAATATATATATTTTATATTCGTTGTTTTTAAAAGTGGTACTTGGTAGTTGAAACTACTAATTGAGAGTCAAATTATCACACCCTAAACTATCACTGTGATCTTTCGCAGAGGGAACTTCAATAGTTATAGGCATGGATTTGATTAGAAACTCCTATAAAAAGGATATCTAGGAATTGTGATGTCCGAAACCAGGATGCCACTCATTAGTGACCCGAACCCAGATGGCCACTCATTGTAGTGGGACGTTAAAGTTCAATTGTTTTTTATCTCACATACGAATAACGATTTTTGGGCTGTCTGGGGTCCAAGGAGGAGGTTGGTGGGATGTTCGGGGTCCAGGGAGGAGGGTGGTGGGGTTTTCCAGGTTCCAGGAAGGAGGGGGGATGTCCTGGATCTAGAAAGGTGGGTGGGGGATGTCCGGGGTCCAGGGAGGAGGAGGGCTGTCCTGGGTCCAGGAAGGAGGGTGGGGGCTGTCCGGGGTCCAGGGAGGAGGGTGGGGGGGGGGGTCGGGCTGTCCAGGGTACAGGAATGAGGGGGGTTGTCCTAGGTCCAGTAATGATGGGGGTTGTCCTAGGTGGACCTCAAAACACTGAATGGGGTTCCACTCTATAGTTCTGAGAATATATTATCCAAATCTATACAGATTCCTCATGTAAAAATGACAGCTTTAAATCAATGCGTACTGTAATTTCATGACATTTATGGGATATGTGTTTCGTGAAAAGCCTATACATTACAGTGATGTTCTTGAATGATTTTTGTTTTCCCAAATGTATATGGAATTCAGTAATGAGGATGAATTCTTCCATTTAACCAATCTTATAGTGTACGTTTAATATGAATTCTTTCATTTAACCGGTGTTCTAGATTATTTTTAGGTGATGTGAGTTAGAAACCAGGTTAGGCATGTCATTAGAACATGGGTTCATCCATTAAACCATGATGTATTGAATTTTAGGGATGACAGATTTTTGAATGAGGTAATTACTACCTACTCTATAGTATGGACAACACATCATGTGAGAATACCCATGAAACAAAGCCATGTGTATATGGGACACCTTCAGCACCCCATTTTTCCAAACATACTTTTCACCATAAGGAATTGGCCATGTATATTTAGATGGCTATATAAGCCATGTAATGTGTGTACATTCCCATGTACATTCTGAGGACAGTAGATTATCATACACACCATGTCAACCGTTATACACACCATGTGAACCCTTATACCATATCGTCATTATTACAATCATTAATAACAACTTATTAAACAACATCACTTTTCAAAGATAATCAAATTGAACATAAATCAATAATAATATTGCATATATCAAGTAAAATTAAGTCTCACTATCTTACATCCTAAATGACCACCCACAACCATGATTAATGACCACAAAGATCCCCATTCGGCCAAATCAATAGTCAAAACAACATCACGTGTAATAAAATTGAACATAAATCAATAATAATATTGGATATCTCAAGTAAAATGAAGTAATACAATATTACATCCTAAATGACCACCCACAACCATGATTAATGACCACAAAGATTCCCTTTCATCCAAATCCAAATTGAAAACAAAAAAACATAAATGTAGAACAACAAAATCAAATAATCACTTATATATTTGATGTGTAGAAGAAAAAATTCCTTGATTGAAGTTGGATCGATATGTGGAGTAAGTTTGGCAGGAGGAAGATTGGAATTAGGGCATGAAGCAGAACTACAATTGAATGGAGGGGGAATTGATGCCCGAACTGTATTTAGTGTAATTGTTTCTCAACGGTTTTTAAAAACCATTGGGAATGTATGTCTCTACCAATGGTTAACTTAAATCGTTGGTAAAAAATTGATATGGAAGGCCTTTACCAATGGTTTTGCAAAACAATTGGTAAAAGAATGTAAAGTATCACCTATACCAATGGTTTACATAAACCATTGGGATGTAAGTGTTGGTAGAAGTGGAATTTTTAGTAGTGGGGCCCTTATACTTTCAGCACTCATTTACTACAATAGATTACTTTGTGGTTACATCTTGTTGCATACTATTATGTGTGTTTGTATAGGTTTAAAGGAAATATCTTCCCGTTATATGGATTTTCCTATCCGGTGCAAGTTTCCAGCCCCTAGCCTAAGGAAGGCGGGCTTGAGAAAGTCACGACATGGGCCTCGAGGGATAGTTCGTGAATGTTCTTCTAAGAAAAAGAGGAATATGGATAAGTAGGGGTATAAATAATGTGGTAGTATAGGCCATCCTTCATAGTAGACTTCTTATATGGCTTACAAAGCTAGGTTAGTCATGTTCCACCAGTGTGGGACGGATGAGGACACATTTAACACCCCAAGATTTCATAGTACATTTTCTCTTTAAAGTAATTCAATAGCTTGTGCTACACACAACACTGAGTTCGAGCGCACCGCAACTTACCAAACTAGCCATTCAAAAAGTTGTTAGGAATATTTATAACCAAATTTTGAATTTTATATATATCATATATAAATTTAAAATTCAACTTCTATGTTTCATAGATATAATATTTGGACAAATTCTTTTTTTTTAGAGAAAAAAAGTATTATTCAAAAAAATGCAATTTTTCTGCCATTTAATGGAGAAGAATTTTTAAATCCAATATTTGACAATTTAATATATTCTATTTAGTGTAATTAAATTCTTCATTAGATGCGGGACAAAAAAATTAGTTTGGATATATTTTTGGTACATTTATGATAACTTTCATATTTAGATAAATAGTAAAAAATTCAAAATTTTAATTGAAAATAAATTTTTAATCAAAAATATTTATAGTGTGAAATTTTTCATTTGAGTGGTTTTAATGTATAATTAGATTATATTCTTATAATTTAATATAATTTATGTCTTTAAAAATTACTTCACATTTAAATTGGACATAAACACGTGTCAATCTTTTGATAGTTTTTACTTTTAAAAACTCTCTATTAGGTATTGACAATGAGAATTAATTTTAACATAATCAATTCTACTTATAAGTTTTTAATTTGGTAAAATAGAATTAATTTTTAAATTCATAATATGAGAATTATATTTGGGTGAACTTTTTGTATTTTTTTGAAAACTTTCATTTTAGATGAGTAGTAAAAAAACACTACGTTATTGTTTAAAATAGAATATTATTTATATAATTATTATTATTTATAAAAATTTATTTTAAACTAAAAATATAAATATAATACCTATATTAGTCCAATTTAAATTCTTAGAGTCATTGTATAATACAGTTATATATATAAATTTTATTGAAATTTTTAACGTCTTTTACCCACCTTCTAGGCATATTTGCAAATTTGCATAAAAGATAATTTTACCACTTCTTTGAATTGAATTTAAAAAATAAAAGTGACACGGTTGACATCAGTATGTAAAATGTGGCTCAATAGGATGAAATAATTTTTTCTTAATAATAACTTTTGAATTTTATTTACCACAATTAAAATTAAATAGGCTAATTAAAGGTAAAAATGATATTATAATTACCCTAAAACTTGTCCAAATTCAGTTGGATAATTTTATTTCGACCAAATTAAACCTTAGGAATAAAATAAGATCATATTTTATCAATATATATTTCATTTAGACATTAATTATTATTTTATGTCAAGAAGAAATAAAAGTGTTATATTCAAATTTCAATAACTAAACCATTTTTTATATAGGGTTATACATTATAAAAATTACAGTATAAATATTCATTAGAAAAATAAAACAATTTTATACATCATGGAATTTATATATAATTTTCAGAAACTAAATAATTAAATTTATTTATGGAATAATGATGATCTAGTAATTATCTTATTAATAAATTATTAAAATAATTGATATTATAAATTTGCTAATAAATGTAAATTTAGGCTTTTGATGCCACCCACGAATTTTATAGGTGAATATGACATGTTAGGGTGGATTTATTGTATATGTTTCGAAGTAATCATGTTTTTTTGACTTTAATAAAACCAAATTATAAATAGTATCAAAGTTGATATTAATGTGTTTTTAAAAAAAAATACTATATTATTATATGATATAATATTTTTAAAAATATAATTTTTGGGAAAAGTAATTACAAAATGATATTTATGTCATTAATGAACCACTTAAGGTTCTCTTGGCATATTATAGTATATTTTTTAACCATATATACTAATAATACAAGAAGACATGGTAAGAGTTAAACTATTAATCTAAGGGTTAAATCTAAAAGATTTGATTAATATGGTCACCTAAACCGTCTAAAACTTATTGGTTGAGAGGAATTAGACCCATCCACAAATAATTTTAGAAATAAATACATTTTGTTTCCATTAGAAACCTAAAATGATCATATAATAAAATAATATTTAAGGCTTTTCCTAAAGTACCCCTCACCTCTCTTATAAAAGGGTACTTCCCATTCTCTTAAACTCACAGCTCCAAATCCATTTTTCTCATTCAACCCCAACTCAAATCACCTACACACTACCCTCACATCTACCTAGAGTCATTAAATTGATTATAAATCAAACCTATGGAGCCCTTTTTTTCAAATCAAATGGAAGATCCTGAAGACGAGGTAATTATTTCACCACATCTTTCTAGGTTCTTTTTTTCATCCACATCCTCTTTCTTTGTTGCTTTCATATGAAATAATAACTCCAATACCTTCTATATAATGTGATGTTATTATAAATATGGTAAAACAATTTTCATTATTCAGTCCATCCTATGAATGACAAAGTCAACATATGTGCATATATAAGGCTTGTCGTCTCCACGTCGTGGTGAAGTTTGTTATTTAACAGTTTGTTATTTGGATGGGCATAATAATGAGTATAATTGATGTAAATAATAATTATAAAATTTTAATGGTTATTGTTATATATATATAATATAAAATCCAATTAAATATTATTTGACCTTAAAAAGAATGATATCATCGCTTGTGCGTACGTATGACTTACCGTCTCCACAATTCTATAATATTCAACACCACGTTCACCATTCACCGAAGATTATAAAAATACATATTATTAATAAGTATGTAATATATTACATAATAATGTTTCTAGATATGTATATATACATTTCTCTCATTCACTTACATCCAATCAACATGATATGAAAACAAAAACAACATTTATGCGTACGTACAACCTACCATCTCCATAAACAATGTATTCCATTTAATATATCTATCTATTATACATATTTTTATTCTTATTATATATGATATATAAATAAAATTTTATATTCTAGAAGCAATTAAATCATGATATAAGTGATACTATCATGAATAAAAAGTTAAAACACTTACGATAAAGAAAACAATTATTACATGAAATGTTACTTTAACATGGAATTAATTATTAAATGGAGAGTATAAAGTCATAAATGAATCATGTATGATATCATAAATATTAACATGGTTCTAATATTATTTAATTACATACTATGGTCATTATAAAAGATGTTAAATTTACCCTCAACCAATGGAATGTACAAGGTAAGGGTTAATTCCTAAATCTCATTATTATCTAAGATTGTTTATGTGTAAGTATTTACTGGGACATATTTATCATCCACGTCCATGTATCATAAAAATATTTTCAAAAAGAATATTTTATGTTTTTTGTATGGGAATATTTATCATGATCATCATTTTAACTATTTCAATGATTTATTTTTCTATAACTTTTTAATTAATTCCCATGTTTTCAAAACGCATTTAAGGATTTATTTATATGGACATGATTATTCAAAAATGTTAATTTCCGTCAAAAGTTTCAAAGTGGTATGGGCCAGTTTTATTTAAAAATATCTTTTAAATGTCTTCATTTCTAAATTTTGTGACTTTTAAATGATTTCATGAAAAAGGGATATTTCTTTCAAAGAGTTTTATATATCATTTTCAACTATGTCGACATCCTTTATTGGATATTATTCATTATTGAAGTTTATTTATTATAATACAATGTTCTATTTTGTATTGAATGAGTTATTATATATATGACTATTGATGTGCTGGATTTTTACCATTCACGGTTTACGGTTAAAATATTGACATTTCGTATTCTAGTTTTAAATCTAATTTTTTTGTTATTTTTCAACATTTGCATATAAGAAATACATTGGACTTAGTAAGTAATGGGTGGATCCCACTATATATACTTGATGCATAAGTAGGTCTCATGAGATAAACTAGTGTCTTGGCACAAGGCCTTGGAAAAATATTATTTATAATCTTGGCACGAGGCCTTTACTATGTGGTTATGATGTCCGACATTATTCATTCCCTAGTTATGAAATTATTTATTATAATTTATTTTTCTTATAGTAAATTATCAATGTGAATGTTCATATAGTAATGTTAGATTTATTTTTTCCATATTATATTCAAGATTATTTTTAAAAAGGCTTCTTTTTTTATTACACATATTTCCTTAAAAGTTTATAGCTTCAACTTCATTATTTACCCTTACTGAGCATCTGAGATCTTCCCTTTCTTGTGTTTTGTTTTTCCTAGGATTCCAAGAAGTATATTTTTATTTATATACAACATTAATCTATGGGAATATTGGCGTTCTCCAAGGATTATTTATGCTATGTTTAATGTTATAAATTGTAATGTAATTTTCATGTATGTAATCCATTTTTCCAGACCTCTAAACTGATCGGTCCATTAGGACATGATTCCTTGTCATCATGTCAATGTATTAAAATAATGAACTGGCTCTGGGTAACTGCAGTTGGGGAATTACAGTTAGTATAAAAGGATGTTTAGCAATAACCATTAAATATGGATTTATAAAAAACTCTAATTTGACATCTTTACCCTAATATAGACTTTTTCGATTTTTATAGAAGAACATCCAAAATTTTGGTGATGTAAATATTTTGTGGGGTTTCCATGAATTACATCCCTATCTAGAAACTATAAGTGGACATGGTTCAGGCACAAAAGTACATAGGAGTGAAAAATCTAAAAGGAGTTTCAGGCTTCACCAGCGGTATCCTAGTACATGACAACAGGACTTACTGTGCACCTAGTTTGACACTCGTGAGGAATATTCTTGGGATAATTATCAATTTATTTAAAAAATGATTATGATCGATTTATGAGTAAATATTTCTGCAATGAAACCAATGTTATGATTATGAAACTAGATGTCTGTAAATATTTAATTAATGCTAATAAATTTTATAGTTTTTGGGTTATACATTATGATATTATCTAACATACTGTATGTCTTTATTTGGAAATGGTGCCTAGTAAAAAGAATGTGAACTCCAGCAATATGCATGATCTAATGAGCGACAAGGATCATATCTTTCATGGTATCAAGTTAAATTTTAGATGTGAGAATGTTTCACACATATCTTCATCATGTAATGAAATTGTATAATATTTTAATAATATAATTGAAGAATTATCTGAGTCCTCTGGATTTTAAGGGAACTAAGAAAGGAATGGGATAAAAAAAATATGGATAAAGGGGAGATGGGAAATAAGGATTTTCCCACATGTGATAATTGTTAAAGAATTACCAAAGTAAATGCTTGAACAGAATTAGAGTATGTTATATGTGTGGAGAAAAAGTACACCACATTCGTGATTTCATGTTTAAGAAAAATGTTTCAAATGTACAATTCTTCACCTACAAGGAGTTGGTACACTATGTTAATCAATATACAAATCATCATATTATGTTCAAAATTAGGTTATTCGATAATAATCAAGTGATGATACTACAACAGATGATGAAGAATGACTAGTCTTATAATGTTGTTATTAAATAATTATTTCATTTGAGTGTTATATCAATGATATACTAGCTATATAAATTATTTAAATCAATAATGATTGTACTGCATTACTATTTCATCGAGGATTTTAAATTATATAGATCTAAGAAAAGTGACTCAATAGCAATTTAATATTTTTTGGAAAATACATGGTTGAAGTAAAGATAAACCTTAATATGGTTCTGATACTGAGTTAGTTATTTTGAAATAAGATATGATTTATTAGGATAAATTACAATGGATATTCTTGACTACCATGAAACTGATTATTGATTTGTATATTCCATCATTATTGGGAGTTTTCAACATTTTTGAATTTATGGTGTAAATTTGATATTCCTTTTTTTATATAATGAATGGTGAAGAATGAACGTTTTCAATATGGTTTCTAGTATTTCAGTCTATTACCATGTTTTAAGAGAATACATGATGAAGGTATCCACATGTATATTATGTGGCCTTCCTTTTAACTTTGGGACTATGAGTTTGGAGATAAGTATTGTGGATAATTCTAAAAATTTTAATATATTATGTTTCACATTGGATACAACTATTTACGGTTAAATAATTTTGTAATATTATTTTGGGATTGTTATAAAAATGACAACCGAAAGGTCATGCGACAACCTGTCACGTCCGACAAGGCCGCGAGACATAAA
The DNA here is from genome assembly GCA_963277665.1 of Viscum album. Classification (NCBI taxonomy): domain Eukaryota; kingdom Viridiplantae; phylum Streptophyta; class Magnoliopsida; order Santalales; family Viscaceae; genus Viscum; species Viscum album. The sequence goes on along the minus strand of OY728125.1, from coordinate 478,577,905 downwards.
CCAACAACTAATGGGCGACAAGAGAACATCACCAACCACTATCCTACGTGAGGTCCTGGTTTGTATAATGTAGTTTTTTAAAATGGTATGTAAGATGATTTATAAATTACTTTTTTTCAAACCTTATATGTTTAGGTTTAATAGGATATTTCTTTGTTCTATTATCTTGTAGAGAGAAAGATGAGTTTGTAGAAGAAATTACTTAATGGATGGAACTCTACTTGTAATGTATTCTTTTTTTCTTATTCTATGAAGAAACACTTTCTAAAACATTAATTAAAGGATCCAAAAAAATTGTGTCATTATAATACCTTTTGTTTTTTTTGAACCGATGATATTTTAAATCATTGAAGATTTATTGCTTTGAAGCCCCAATTTTTCTATTTATTTTTCAATTGTTTTTGATTGATGAACTCCATAACTCCCTATAAATATTTAAGTTTTCTTCCACATATGGGTCTCTGATTTCCACCACTGTTTTTCTATTCAAATATATAATTTTGTTGCGACTTTTTCATTTCCCTTTCCGTCTTATTAAGACAAAAAAAATTCAACCCTTTTTTCCGATGTGGTTTTTACACTAAGGTATATTATATTTTCAACCTTATATTTTCTATGTAAAATTTAAAATTGAGAGGACATAATTTATTGAATTAGGGGAGAATGTGACACCCCATGATATCATAGTACGTTATCTATTTAAGGTAATTCAATATCTAGCGCTACACGCTACACTAAGTTCGAGCGCACCGTGAATTACAAAACTAGCTGTTCAAAAATTGGTTATGAATAATATTAACCACATTTTGAAATTTATATATATATATTATATAATTTTAGAATTGATCTTTTGTGATTCATAGACACAATATATGAAAAAATTAAATTTTTTTGATAAAAGAAATATTTTTCAAAAAATCGATGTTTTTCCGCATTTTAATGGAGAACCCTTTTAAAATCTAATATTTGACAATTTTATATATTAAATTTAGAGAAATTAAATCTTTCATTAAAATTGAGACATAAAATTTTAGTTTGGATAAATTTTTGGTACTTTTTAGATAAATTTAATATTTAGATGAATAGTTAAAAATACTAAATTTTAATTGAAAACAAATTTTTTATTTAAAATGATTTATAGTGTTAAATTATGAATTTTAGTGGTTTAAAAATATAATTGGACTATATATTTTTTCAATTAATATAATTGAGTTCTTTATAAGTAACTTTACATTCAAATTGGATGTAAAAACATGTCAATATTTTGATAGTTTTTACTTCTTAAAAACACATTTTTTTTGTTTTGACAATGGGAATTAAATATAAATTAATTAATGAAAATATTGTGTTTTTGATTTGGTATAAATTAATTAATTTTCTAATTTGAAAGATCAAAATTATCTTAGGGTGAATTTATGGTATTTTTCATAAAACATTCAATTTTTGTTGAATATTGAAAAACACTATGTGTTTGTTTATCACTGAATTTTATTTAAATAATAATAATTATTTATTTAAATTTAAATTAATTTAGAAATAGATACATAATACCTATATTATTTCAATGTAATCCATTGGAGTCATTTTATAATAAGATTTGATATATAATCTTTTATTGAATTTTTTAGCGTCTTTTACCCACCATCTAGGCATATTTTCAAATTCCCATAAAACGTAATTTTACCAATTCTAAAAATAGAATTTAAAAAACAGTGGTACTTGGTTGACATAAGTAAGTAAAAATTGGTTCAATTGGATGAAAATAATATTTGGTGAATATTAACATTGAATTTTATTTACCACGGGAAAAATTAAATATGGTAATTAAGGTAAAAATTATATTATAATTTCGCTAACACATGTCCTAATTCCATTGGATAAGATTATTTTGTCAAAAATAACGCATAGGAAAAAAGTATTATCCATTTTTATAAACTTGGATTATATTAGAATATTTATTATTCTTTTATGTAAACAATATTTAAAAGTGTTAAATTCAAATTTTAATAACTAAACAATTTTTAATATGAGGTTATAAAGAAATTAAATTCGACTATAAAAATTATTGATAAAAATAAAAATATTTCCTACATCATTGGGGTTTATTTATAATTTTTAGACATTAAATAATTAAATTTATTTATTTCACAATGATGATGTAGCAATTTCCTTACTAATAAAAGATTATAATAATTTATATTATAACTAAAAACATAAATGTAAATTTAGACTTTTGTTGTTGTACACGAATTTTTTAGGTGAATATGACATGTTTGGGTTTCTTTAATGTATTTTGTTTGATGTAATGATGTTTTGTGATCTTTCACAATAACCAAATACTAAATAGTATCAAAATTGACAAAAATGATTTTTTAAAACCAATACTATATTATTAAATGATATAATATTTATAAAAATAAAATGTACATCCTAAGGACTTATATAATGATATATATGTCATTAATGAACTAATTGAGGTTATCTTTTCATTTTATAATAAGTTTCCTAACCATATAGTGTATCAATACAAGAAGACACTGTATCAGTTAAACTATTTAATAATGGGTTCAATCAAAAAGATAAAGTTAATATGGTCACCTAAAATGGTCTAAAACCTATTGGTTGAGAGGATTTAGAACCATCCCCACCTTATCTTTGAAATAAAATCATTTTAATCATTATAAACTGATAATTATTTTATAATAAAATAATATTTAAAACATTTCCTAAAGTGCCCCTCACCTCTCTTATAGAAGGTTACTTCCCCTTCTCTTAAATTCACACCTCCAAAGCCATTTTGATAAGCCAAACCCTACTAAAATATCCTTCCAACTACGCTCAAGTCAACATAGAGGCATTATGATTATCATGAAGACAACGTAATGATCCATTTTGTCCAAATCAAAAGGGAGAACCCAATGAAGAGGTAAATATTTCATAACCTCTTTCAAAATTATTTTTTCATCCACTTGCTCTTTCATTATTGTTTCCAAACCAAAATAATAACTCTAATACCTTTTACATACTGTGATGTTATTATAAATATTTTACATCAATATTCATTATTCATTCTTTCCTATGAAGGACAATGTCACCAAATGTGCATACGTACGGCTTACCGTCTCCACTTCATGGTGAAGTTAGTTATTTAACACTTCATTATTTGGATGTGCATAATAATGTGTATTAATGATGTAAATAATAATATCAAATTTTAATGGTTCCTTATATAAAATATTCCATCCAATTACATACTATTTCATCATCAAAATAATGATATAGTCATTTGTGCATACGTATAACTTACCATCTCTATGATGTGATGAGATTCATTTCCACGTGCACCATTCAATGATGATTATAAAAACACATATTATTAATAAGTAAGTAATATATGCCATAATATTGATACTAGAAATATATATACATATATGTATACAATTTACATTTATCTCATTCACTTACTTCAATTCTATAAGATATGAAAATGGAAACAGTGTTTATGTGTACGTATGACCTACAGTCTCTTTAAACTGTGTATTCCATTTCATATATCAACATATTAAACATATATTTTTTCAGAATATATATGATATATAAATAATTTTCATTATTCTAGAAGCTATTAAATTATGATATAAGTGATATGATCATGAAGAACATGTTAAAACACTTACGATAAAGAAAAAAATTATTACCCAAAATGTTAATTTAACATGGAAATAATTATTAAATGGGTATTGTGATGTCATAAATGAATCGTGTATAATATCATAAATATTATTAAAGTTTTTTTTATTATTTAATAACATTCAATGGTCATTATATAAGAGGTAAAATGTACCCTTGACCAAAGGAAAGTACCACGTAAGGGTCAATTCTTCAATCTCATTATTATCCGTGATTATTTATGTATAAGTATTTAAAAAGAAATATTTATCATCCACATATTTGTTTCATTGAAATGTTTTAAAAAGTGATATATTATGTTTTTGTGGAATGGAAACTTTATAAATATCACCATTTTAAATTTTCTCATGATTTATATTTCTCAATATTTTTAATTAATGCCTATATTTTCAAAATGATTTTAATGATTTATTTATATGGACATGATTATTTAAAAAAGCTAATTATGTTCATAAGATTCAAAGTGGTATGGGGAAATGTGATTCAAAAATGTATTTTAAATTTATTCCTTTATAAATTATGTCACTTTTAAATGATTTCATGAAAAAGGGATATTTCTCTCAAACAGTTTTACTGATCATTTTCAAAAATTTCAAAATCCTTTACTAGATATTATTCATGATTTTGGTTTGTTTATTATAATGAAATGTTCTAAATTGTATTGAATAAGTTATGATATGTTTTACTTTGGATGTGTTGTTTTTATACCATTAATGGTTTATAGTTATACTGTTGACATTTTTTATGTTAGTTTTAATATAAATGTTTATGTTATATTTCAACATTTTTGTACGAGGAATGCATTAGAATTAGTATGTGACGGGTGGAGCCTACTATAGATCCTCGATGCATTAGTAAGTCTCATGATACCAACTAGTGTCTTGGTGAAAGGCCTTGACCAAATTTTTATTTTTAGTATTAGCATGAGGCCTTGACTATACAATTATGATGTCCTGTAGTATGCATTCCCTCATTATGATATTCATTACTAATGTGTTTATTGGACTAGTAGAATATCAATGTTCATGTTTATATTATAATGTCAGATTTAGTTTTTACCATATTAAGTTTAAAAAGGCTCTTGATTTTATTACATAGATTGCCTTAAAAGTTTATATCATCCACTAAATTATTTACCCTTACCGAGCATCTGAGCTCATCCCTTTCTTATGTTTTTACCAGGATTCCAAAAAGTATATTATGAATTATACACAGATTTATTTTAAATGAGTAATGACAGTATCAATGGATTATTTATCTTATGTTTAATGTTTTAAATTTTAATGAAAATTTAATGTGTGTAATAAACTTTCTAAGACTTATAAACCGATCGGTCCATTGGGATTTGATTCCCTGTAATCATGCTAATATATTAAAATAGTGGACCAACTATGAATAACTCAGGTCAGGGCCTTACAACACATGAACTAAAAGTTCATATCCACTCATGGCCTGTCACTGCTGTGGATATATGGAGAACATTTAGCGATTTTTCAATGTGTATTGAATATATCTGAGCAGTGAAGGATCAGTGGATTTGATGGGGTGGTCAGAACAGTCAAAACCATCTTGGAATGTGGGTCCTCATATTGGAGGTCATAGTAGTAAGGATGGATCGTCAACTAGGTAGAGCCAGTTCTAGGCAGATCTATATGATAGTGTAAATTTATAGGTTCAGAATGAGATGAGGCAGCATCATGTAGTGGATTGAGCTCTAGAGGAACCTGATATTTTAAATTTGAAATTTTGAGGTACTATTCTTATTGCATCGTCTTAAATATTATTTTCTTCGATATTTTTGACACTAATTCTTTTATTTATTTCCACCTTACTGAAGTGTTAATGTTAACAACTAATCTTATGTCACGTGAGATAGAGTTTGTAACAGTACTAGGTATGAAGGGAGAGTAGGGTTTCAGGTGTATAGTTTGTCAACTAACCAGGTCAGGGGTGCAGTTGGAATGAGATTTTATCATATTGGAGATTCACCCATTTGATGTGATCCTCGGTATGGATTGGGTGGTGCGATATTAAGAACACATCAATTTCTAAAAGTGGTGACTGAGTTTCGTGGAACCTAATGGTATTACCTATTTCTTTTTAGGAGAATGGGGTCCTGAGTTAGGTCATGTTGGACCTCCACTTATAATAAAGGAAAATAACATTTTTCGAATCTTGTTGCTCACATTGGAGTACAAAGACGGTTTTCTGAGTGGGTTACATCCTATAGTGGATGTGTTCCCAATGTTTTTTTCAATGGATTTATCAGGGTTTTATCTATAGTGGGATGTGTATTTCACTATCCATTTGGCACTAGGAACACAACTGATATCTCCTCCCTCGTACGGTATGGACTCCAATGAGTTGAGAGAAAACAATCTACATCTAGATGATTTGGAATTCAAAGGATCCATTTTCCTAAGAATCTCACCTTAGGTCACTCCAATTTATTTTCGGAAATTTTTGGAAGGATATCTGCAGTTATACATTGACTAATAAAAGAAAAATAAAGCGACAATTAAGAAAAAATATCCCTTACCCTAGATTGATGATATTTTTTATCAACATAAAGTGACAAGGTTGTTATCTTAGAACATTCTTTGTTCTGGGTATCATAATGTTAGATTTATAATTTTTTCCTTTTCAAAAATAGCCTTTCAAAGTAGGTAAACACATTTTGAGTACTTGGTCACACCTTTTGGGTTGAAAAATGCTCTAGCGGTCTTCATGGAACTCATGAACATGGTTTTACCCTAGTATATTTATTAATGTTTAATGCTATTTTTGGATGATGTATTAGTGTATCATAGATAGGAGGAAGAAAATTATTGGATGTCATGGAACATGTTGGGTCCTCTTCGGTACCATCTTAACTATGTGATGTTTATAAAGTGCTCCATCTGGATCATAAAGGTGATGTTTGCAGGCCATGTTATCTCAAAATGAGGGGTTTGAGTGGGCCTTGAGAAGTATAATGTTATAGTGTAATGGGAAAAACCAAATAATGTGGCTGAATAAGATTATTTTTAGTCCTAGAATGGTATCTTGGACAGTTCATTTGATATTTTTCTCGACATTCTTCATCCATGACAATGCTTACTCGGAAATTGGAAACATTTGAGTAGATCCCCGGGTGATGAGAATCATTTTAGGAGATTAACTAACGGATGGGAACAACCACTTTTTAATTATTCTAGAGTCTAAAAAGGGATATGTGGTATTTTAAGATTATTCAAGTATGGTTCTTGGGAGTGAGATAATATAGGATGAGCAAGTGGTGTCTTATGGACCTCCCAAGCTCCAACCACAGGAAAATAATCACCCAAGCCCTGGCCTGGAGTTAGCAGTAGAGTGCCATTGTAATAATTGAAAAATTACAGCGATGAGTGGTATTTGATGGGACTTTTACTTAGATGATATTCAAATCCATGTATCATAATAGTGGTTCATTGTTGGCCACTGTGAAGCTATAAAACTTTCTTCTGGAGTTTATTCGAAATGAGAAGCAGTGTGATGAGTTGTGCAAGAAGTCTATGAAATTCCTAAAAGGTGGGGATATTCTTTTTAAGTTGTCATTGTCCCTCAATGGGTTTTTGTGCATCAGGGGTAGATTTTGGGGTCTTTATCATTGAGGGAGGCAGGGTTGTTGGATATTGACAACTCTTGGTGGGTTTTTATCCTGGTTCTACCAAGATGAACTAGGTTGTGCATCTATAGATCTAGTGGCCAGGTATGAGGGGAGATATTTCTAACATTGTTTTGTAGTGTTATACATGTTAGAAGGTTAAAGAATATAACTAAAGGACCTAATGTTTTCTATAGCCTCTTATCATTCCTTCATATAAGTGGGAAAGATCTTCATCTAATTCATTGTTGGATTTCCTTAAACACCATGGGGGAGAATTCAATTTTAGGTAGTGATTGAACATCTAAACAAATAAACCCATTTTTTCTCAATCGGGGATTCAGCCTAAGTGGACGAGTTGGGTCAGTCATAGGCTCAGTATGATGTGAGGCTTCATGGTGTACCATCAAAAATTGTATGTGATAGTGGCACCTATTCAACCTCTATATTTTGGGAAGTCATTGAAAAAGAAATGAGGTTATATGTTAAGTTTATCACATCATACAATCCTCAAATGGATAGAAAAACAAAGTAGGGGAATTAGGATAGTGAATATATTCTACGGGCATGTGTTTTGGATTTTGGAGGTTCATGGTATAACCATTTGGGATTTGTCACGTTTTCATATAACAATAGTTATAAATCATCAATCTGACTTGACCCTTTTGATTCAATAAATAGTCGGTTGTGTCAGACATCTTTTCATTAGTCTAAGTTGGTCCAGAACTCATTTATGAGACCGATAATTATACATGAGACTTGTAATAATGTATAGTTGGTCAGGATTCAATTTTTTACATTTCAAAGCCATCCAATGTCTTATATTGATTAGAGGTGCATGTATTTGGATATTTTTGTGGGTGACATGATGATCTAGAAAGTGGATCCTGGCTTCGGTCATCCTATATATAAAATATAGGAAAGCTTTCCTGGAGGAATGACATTACATTTGAAATTAATAAGGATATAATCAAGGTGGAATACATGTTATATTCACCCTCTTATTAGACATAAATTAATGAAATGTTCAATGTCTTCCAGTAGAAAAAGGATAATTCGGATCCTTCCCATGCGTCGAATTGGGAAGAGATTTATTTGGAGTCTTTTTTTGTGTTTGATAAGAAAATGTGATTTTTAGATTCCCATGATATAGTGAGTCATTTGAACTCTATTCCATTGGTCTATGTTTTTTGGAATCATGTAAATTATGTGCATGAGAATTGGGGGGCTAATGTTTTTGGTTAAAGAACTGTATACATTTTAATTTTATAATCGTGCATTGGTGTTACCTAATGGGGGAGGAATGATTTCATGGTTGGGATAATTTTTACATATGTGTTTTCATTTTGAGTTATTTCTTATATTTATTTTGTTCATACTTTCATCCCATGGGTTTCCCATAATATTGTTGTGAAAAATGGTTTTTTTGGGCTTGATAATAGGTGGCAAACTGTTGGTTCATAGTTGGGGAAAAGTTTGAGCCCATACCCACAAAACTGTGCAGACAAATTTCATTTTAGGCACTATCAAATCACATGTTTGGTTGACAATTAGTCAAAATATATAGGCCAACCATGAGACATTTCCTTCTTAGAAGAGAGGGGTGCAAAATTACCACAAGGTTTGTTACAATGTACTGGGAAATTGTGAAGCATGTCCATATCATTAAAAATTCAGAATTTACCTTTGCATACTCTTCTATTTTAATCTATAATCCACTACATCCACCCCACTTAGAATTTGACACCATGGGAGCCTCCTTCATGTCTATATAAAGACTTGAAACCTTAATCATTGGGTCGTATTGACCCTAATTCTTCAACAAAACATAAAATGAGTCTTTTCCCTCTTAATTATTCCCTATTTTCAGTTCTCTTCTCCCCTATTCGTTTTGCCTCTCATTTATAGTTGTTTATTTTACATGGGTAGGGTTTTACATTGTGTTATTTGGGAAAATATTGTTGTTTTTAGGGTCTTCTAGTTGTGTTGTTGGGGTTTCAGAAAAATTTCTAGAAGTTTCTAGCTGACTGTTAGGTGGTTCTATGCATTTACATTATTAGATCATTTTGATTTGATTTCATGGGTTTTCCAATAGGTTCTATGGAATATTTATGTGTGAGAAACTTGTTTTGGAAGATTTCTGACATGCATATGAGATTAAAAAGATTTTCTAAAATAAAATGGATGTGTTTCTATGTGTTTCCCATTGTTTTGTTTTATTTAAATGCTTATAAACTGTGTGAAATTTGAGATATGATATTTCAAAATCATTTGAGGTCAAATTATGTTGCAAATGGGGGTTTTAGGAGGAATTAATTTTATAGCTAGTTATATACCTTATTGTTCAGCTTAAATGCAACTTTGAAAGTGTGAAAAGTGTTATAAAAATGGTTTTTGATGTGAATTTGATATTTAAATTCTATTTTCCCATAGAAAATTGTTGGATTCCAAATGTGTACTTCATGGGGGTGTTTAGAAATGGATTTCATAAAATGTATAAGTGGTGTTTTCCTTATGTGATTTTGATGAATTGAATTAGTATGTGATAGTGATGATTTATGTAATTTCTGAAATTTAACATGATCATGAAGGGAATCCCAAGTATCTTGGTTTTAGAACATTAACTAGAATTATATTTTATTTAGAAGTTTCATATTCCATGATTCATATAGTAGTATTTATTATTGACGCACTAACTAAAAATGGGATATGATCGCAGAACAACACACCATGGGATGCACTCCCATCTAGTGGATCATTCAAAACAATACTATTTTGGAGACCACTGGAAATTGGGATATATTACCCTCTAATGCATCATGGATATGGACGTTGTTGGTAGTTTATTAGAGGATTTTTATCACTGATGTATCATGCTTTTAGGGTACCACTAGTGCAAGTTACCTACAAGGATTTCAAATTGGTTCTATCTTGTGAAATGATTATTATATAGCATGGTTCTAGCCATTGTAAAATGGTAGACTATGTGTAAATTTGTTTTCATGAATGATTATTAGTAAAAAAGGCTTCCCTTTAAAAAGATATTTCATTGAGAGTATTTTCCTTAAAATGTTTTCATTGAAAATTTTCAAAATTTTTAAAGAAAATGTGCACAATTAACAATATTCTATTGTTATAGAATGGAATTCTTTATTTTTCTATGGCTTCCAACAAATATTTAGCTCAATACTAACATAAAAGTTTGGATGTATATAGGATTATCTATGTATAACCAAAGTAATGGAATGATTTATCATAGTGGAGATGGTAGATTTGGTTTCTATAATTCCAATTATTACAGGTGTTAGTGGTCGCAACATGAGGGTGACTCTTCTATTGTCGCATGAATTTTTCGGGGTATTTTTTTTACTCCCATTATTTTTTATTACCATTGGATTTTTTAATGGTGTAAACCTAAAATTCGATAAATTGGTGTAACATATTATTTAAGGTTTATCACTTATTTTGTTGTATATTTTTGTTGGTTTCTATCCTTATGTTAATGGGTGAAATATCTCATAAATCATATTGTTGTTAACCATGAGCTAGTTTCCAGCCCATGGGGATTAAGAATTTCCATCTGTCCATGCCCTGAATAAGGTCAGGTGTTAGGTTTGATGGAATCTTGTCATATTTCGTAAAATTAGATACCATGGTAAAATTATGTTGGTGTAAAAGTTAAAATAGTTATAATAAAAAGAAGGTATAAAAACTCAATTTATACCCCAAATAAGAGGTTTTGGTGATTTTTCACACAAAATCACAATCGCCTCTAATGTTTTCTATTTTGGATCTATTTCAAATTGATTAGACTAAAAAATTATTTAAAATATTAAAGGTTCTTACAAAAGTTACATTCTCTACACTTTTAAAAGGTAACAATTCTACCACTTCATGACCCACCTTCCCTCAGAATTTATACTTTTAAAAGTAAAAAATTTCCCATACTATAACTATATCACATATTAGAAGACTTTTTTTAACAATTTTTTATAATAACACATTCATTTCAAATGATAATTCCAAGGAATACTAAAGTACCGGCCCTGAGTATAATCGACTACATAGTTTATTTCTAGATTATATTCATTAAATTTATTGTATAACATATATAAAAATGATATTACATAATATATATAATTTAATCTTCCTTTATTTTGTATATTATCATTGTTTATTCATATGTCTTAACCATTAAGAAAAATAAAATTTTCACCCATGCATACTTGCATACTATCGCCACGATGAGCACCGGAATTCATTTTTTATCACCACCAGTAATTGATTTTTCCCATAATATTTTAATAAGGAAATATTATTTTTATGAAATTGTTATGTATTTTTAATAATAATTGTCAAACATAATAATGATATGAAAAATAAATGATTATCACAAATTCAACCAATTAAAAGGAGGGAACTAATGGAAAATTGATATATTTTTTAAAAATAAGTCTTTATATATCTTAAATTATATTTTTAATTCCTTCCCATTTTTGACTATCATATTAAAAAAAACTAAATAAGAATATTATTCATTTAACATAATGATATTATGACTAAAGAATATAATAATTATCTATAAATCATGGTATATTAATGATTGGGTTGGTCTAACAACCTTTATCACCCTTCGTATTTGGTATATCCCCCTTTATTTATTTATATTGTGTGAAGTGGTTGGGTTATATTTATTGGGGCTTGAAGGTGTATTTCATGTCATTGGTGAATTTTTTAAGGTTCACTATATGCTCATGATTAGTATAAACCATGAAACACCACCTTGAAAATGGTGAAACTAAAACAGTAGGCACTGGGTAGGTGGTGGGTTAGTTGCACAAATTAGACCAGATATTCAGATTCATAGGAGAAAAACTACAAGGATAGACAGATGAAATTATCATAACTAGAACTTGGTTTGTACAACCATTTTAGAAAACCATGTGAGGTGTTTTGGTAGGTATTGGATAATTCATAGTTAGCTATTTCTATTCCAGACAGTGTTCCCAAATCAAACATCGTTAAACATTTGATATGAAATTTTTGGATATAATTTTATTTACCCCATATGTCTCTTTTTTCCCAAAACATTACATTCCATAAAAAAATATCCCTCCCAAGGAAGTGAACACAATTCCTTTTGATATGTGAGCCGTTTCTAGGATAATCTAGGTTCATTGTGGGTCATATTTTTTTGGAAGTGTTTTTTCCTCATTATTTTAATTGGGATTCAATTATTATCTCTAATGGAATCAAGTATATAATTATTTATGTATAGATACATGTCATTTTATTCTAATAATGATTAGTAATGCTTGTTCCTATTGAAGTGAACCATGTCTAATTTTGTTTTTAAATGTTTGAGTAAGATTTTTGGAAGTTATGTGTTGTTCATTGGTTTCACAAATCCATTTTAGATAAGTCGATTCAATATAATCTCCTCTTGTTAAAACATTATGGAATGATTTGAAATTGAATGAATTTATTGAATAAAATGGGAAATTTGATGTCTGATTTTTATTGAAAGAGTATTTATTGATGGTTTTGTGTAATTTTGTAAATTGGATACTTTTTTAGAATTTGATTTTTGTTCATTATTTTAAAATAATTTTTCTAAAAATTATAGTTTAGGTTCTATGCGTGGAAACATTTATGTAGACATAATTAAAAAAAACAACTATTACATTTAAATGGATTATCCTAGTTAGTTTGGAATTTTATTTTGTATACATGGTTTGGGTGGGTTCATTTTCATTGATATTACCACATGGAAGGGTTATGTTCTATTTGGGAACTTGGTAATGGAATCCTTGTAGAGACTTTGAGGATTGACGAAAGACCACCCATGAGTATGGAACAATCACATGATAATTCACATTTGGTTTAGAGGATATGCAGAACCATGTATTGGGTACTCATATAGATTTGATAAATTAGTTTATATACTTTTTAGGTTTTTTCAATGGAATAATTTTTTATAAATCATTTTGGTTTCATGTAAAGTAAATTAATTTTTTTTACTTTATTTATATAAATATGAGAACCTATTGCATCCTACTAGATTATGTTGGGATGTTATTTGGGAAATCCTATTGATTTTTTTACTCACCCCCACATTGGTACTTTGGTATGTTTTCAAATTTTTTGACCCAAGACACATGTAAAGGAATGATATCCCAGTTCTTAAGTGATCCATCATGATAATTCGAGAAAGGATTTTTGAGTGGGATGTTAGAGAATGTTGGGTATTGTTGTTGGTATGTCTTCATTCCCCTTGGGTTTTATGGTATTGGGTATCTTTGATATTTTTTGTTTTGTTTTCTCTTTCTAATATGATACTTTTTTTGTTCGTAAACCTTTTTAGTTTTCTTAAAATGTATTCATGCATTATATAATGTTTTGATTTTTATGGTTATCATGGTTAAGTTGTTTTATTTTCAAAAGGGAAAATGATCACACATTTTTTTATGACGCCCATGGAATTTATTTCTATTCTTCATTATCATTATAATGTCACATAAGGCTAGTAGAACCTCTTCCTCTTCCCAATATAGTGTGTGAGGGGTGAATGTTAACATACCTCCCCTTAATCATTGGCTTGGGAAGACATAGAGGTGCCAGTAGAAATTGGTGACATCTTCAAGACCCCAAACACTATAAATAAATAGAAAGTGATCCACAGAGAATTCGTGATGGTTTTTAATTTTTAAACAAAACATGAAATCAAATATAAAAATAAATCAATAAAGACCATATGATTCATGAGGAAAATTTATTACAACTTCAAAAGTAACCAAACCAACAACAATATCTAGGTAAAATGTTGAAAGCAAACGAAAAACTCACATATACCCAATACCAAAAAACCCAGGAGATCCAAGCACATCTATAAAACACCAGACATTCTACAAGAACCAAATCAACTATCCATGCCCAATGTATCATGATGCATCACTATTGAACATGTATACCATTCCTTTAACTATGTATTAGTATATAATATCTACAAAACCACCCATGTTCACATCAACGGGGTGAGTATAAAACTTAGTTTGATTTCACCAATGGCTTCCCAACTCACGCCACTAGAATAAAATGTTATCACAATTACATAAAATCAGTTTAAAAAAATAATGAAAATTATTATAGAGGAATAAATTTTTAATGAAAACATCTTTCATAGAAAGAAATTAAATGAGTCTTTAAAACAATTTCTCAAATCCATAGGCATAGCCAAAACATGGTTCTATATATCCACACACCCACAAATGCATTATTGGGTGACATTTAAAAACTCAAGACTGGTCTCTCAGGGATCTACCAAATCAACATAATGTAACATTACATAGATCTATATTGAATGACACTGCTTCTATAGGGACATATCAATGCATATAAAGCTGCACTAACCATGTGTGTTGAATTCTATGAAAAAAAAATTCCAATAAATGTCAACAGAACAATTATTTTATTAAAAAAATTTATATACATTTTTCCATGCATAAAAACATATCTTTAATTTTTAAATCATATTTTTAAAATCATAAAAAATCACATTCAATAAAACTAGGAAATTTCCATAATTCCTCAAAACGATAAATGAAGTGAATTTCCATCAAAATCACAAAATAATTTCATCAATAAATTTAATCAATTAAATAAATTTTAAATAAATCCATAATGATTAAAAAAATACAGTAGAGTTAAGATAACAATCTCGAAAACTTTGGAGAAAACAAAGAATGAATTTTTTTCCAAAGGTCATCTTGAAACATCTAGAAATAACCACAGATCTCGACAACTTCTATAAAAACAACAATCAATCATAATTAATATCACCACACAACATGGATAAATCCCGAAAAAATTATATCCATGATTCCATGAAATTAAAGAATAAGAAAATGAAGAAAAATTACAAAGAACAATCACTTACTAAAAAATATGCCCTCCAATAAACCTAGATTCATCTAGAAATCCATACTAGATCAAAAGTAATTATATATACAACTATGTGAGGGAGTAGAGTTCATTAAATGACATGTTTGGGAGGAATATAAAGGGTTATTTGGTACATTATATTGGATATATAAATATTGGTTCCAAATTTTAATAGTATATCATTAGAGTGCATGGTTATTAAAACAATGTGTAAAACATGAAATAACAACCACCACCCAACACAATTTTCATGGTTGGATTGCATGGTTAGAAACAATGCGTGATAATCATTATATTCTCAAATATCTACCCTTTTATGTGTTTTCCTAGGTAACCACATAGTTTGGATAAACTGTGTGACTAACTGTGTGCTGACCTGTTGCCCATAGTTTCCTTTTCATGTTTTCATGGGAGGGGTATAATTGTATTAATAACTGTTATCAAACATTGAACACCAAAAAAATCATCTAAACATTCAAAAAATCATCCAAATATGAAAATCATTAACCCAAACACATTATATAATTATAATAAATAAATAAATGTTATGATCTTAAAACTGATGTTCTACATTCTCCCTCTTATTGGTTCTTCCATCAGCGAAAAGATAAAAATTTCAATTTCATTGATAGAGTTATGGCCTTTTCTCTACTATTTACTTTTCTTGATCCTATGTTTCCTTATGAATGTAACTATATTTTGAAAAAACCCATACTAGACCAATCCATTACCACGCTAGATTTTCCTTTTCCTATCCACAATCCATACCAACACATGAACTGACATAACAACTGAATCTACGTCAAAAAGGTCCCATTGAATCACATGGTATGGATCAAGTTGATAATTTATAATTGATATACTTGAAAGAATTTATTCAATTAACATAACCTTTATGGGAAATCCAACATACATTCCACTGAACCAAACCAATATAGTATATTAAGAGGACATATTTATAAAGGATAGAACATTAACTAGTTCAAAAAATGATGATTCCCATGTCTTTCATAGATCCTCAAGAAAACATGATCACCCACCTCAAATGAAAATGGATATTGTAGATGAATGACAAATTTTTTTGTTGACTCTATTCTGTATTCATCCACTTTATGAACAATTTAATAATTTATGTTGTTTCATGAAAAGGGATTGTATCATGACCCGTTTCCCGAGGCCCTTGTTAGGACTACTCCATGCCCTCCATCCGTAGGCCTAGGGATGAAGACTAGAACCAGAAATGTATATCTCTTAAAAGGAAGGCATTTCTTTTAAACCTGCAAAAACACACAGTCCCAGAACACAACAAGAAACTACCATGAAGTAAACTACTGTTGTAAAAAGTTTTCTGAAATAAAAAGGGGTAGGAATACAAGCCCAATTGGAATGTACATATACAACTAGGAAAAATAGCTCACGAGATGTCAACCAAGGATCCTGCCTAATGGGTTGGTACATCTCATGATCTGTAGTCCTACGTCACATAAGGTTAAATGGTCCACCATTGAGCACCATATAGTCCTAGATCCCTCTACTACTGGAACTCATGAAACACGCTCAGTCGGAATGCAACCTCTATTGGTGGGGATGGTGTCAACGACTTCCCAATGGGTAGTGGTGCTGAGGTACACAACCCAAATGTGCTAACACCATAATAGAGCCCTGCACCAAGGCCTCATCGCTCGGTGGGCCGTCATAATGTACTATCTCATGAATCATTGCTATCAGTCTACATGGTGGAATCCTGAATGAAAACATGTCTGCCACGGTCAAAAGTTACACTTGGTGAGCTGACTCAAGAGATCAAAATAAAAACTTTTCAAAACACACACAATCAGTTTTTTCATGCACGAAGCCAGAAATCTGAATTCGGGGTCTTGGTGTAGGAATACGTTGGCAGCTGCACTGACGCTGGATTCCCAAAACTAAAAACCACACTCACAATAGTTAACAGTATTGCCACATAGAAAATATTTGAGTCCAAGTTATTCGGTATAACTGAATCCTCTAATATGACTTTGTCACGAACCATCCCCCAGGGCTCGTACTTTGACTATCCCAAGCCCGTATTCCATAGGCCATGGGCTAGTGACTAGAAATGGAAAGGCATACCCCTTAATGAGAAGGAATTGAATTTAAACCTGTACATACACACAATCCAAGAACACATCAAGAGGCAACCACAAAGTAAAATGATGTTGTAAAAACTGTGCTAAAAGAACAAGGGTCCGGAATACAAGCCCAGCTTGAAAGTACATGTGCAACGAGAAAAGGAAAAACTGCTCCTGGGATGTCCCCTGAGGATCCTACATGAAGAGTAGGTACAACTCATGATTAGTAATCCTGTGTCACATCAAATGGTCCACTTTTGAGCACCCTCCAGTCCTGGATCCCTTAGCCTCAATCAAATCTATCTGTCGTCTGTACAAGGCACAATAATGTGCGGGTGAATCCCATACAGTGGTGATTATAACATTACTCAGTAGGGACCTTAAGACCCCCAAAGGTCTCCCAGAGTTCGACAAAAGAAAAAACCACCAAGAAAGACCCTAATAAAAATCACGAAGTAGTCATCAACCCTACTAAGGTATATGCCCATACATATACCTAAGTTATCAAGATATACTCGTCTCATATATGAGGGAAAAATACCACAAATGTAACACCAAAAATGTAAAAGTACCACATAGGTAACACCATAAAGATAAAAACACAAGGGTTAAAGAACCACACAGGTAACACAAAACCACTTGGCACTACCCTGTCACCGCGGGATCTATAGTAGGGCATGTACCTCCACCACCGTGGCTTTGAGATGCAGACTCCAGTAGAGGAGCACGACAGCACGCCGCTCCACCGCCGCCTTCTGTGGCCAAACCGTGCTGGCCACCATGCTCGATTGCCACGGCTGAAAAGCCACGACCCTTCTCCACCGACGGCATGTGACGACACGCCACATCACCTTCATGGTCGGCCAGTGCTAGCCTCTCTGATAACCGCCACAACATAGTATTGTGGCCTCCTCCTCTGGCATGAAACGGTGTGCCGATTTCATTGTGGTAGTTTGGTGCCGCTATGCCGGCGGTCATCCCCTGAGAATGAAATTGTAAACAAGGTAGCGGAGGGCCCGTGCCATGTTATTTTGGCCCGCGCCCTCCGTGATAGCTTGAAAACCTATTGGAGGAATAGGATTCAACAATAACATGATATTATAACCAAATTAATCCCTACCTCAATTTCTTTAGAGATCCTCTGCGCTTGTGGAAATTCGTTGTTCAGTGGGACTTGTCACCGTTGGATGGAACCAGCTCCGTCCTCCATGGTGTTGGTGTCATGCCAATTTATCAGAACTATGTCTCTTGGTGAAGCTGCAATAATAACTCTCCCATGATCCATATAAATAGGATAGGGGGAGAGTGAGTAACGCCCGTGGAATTAATGGAGTTCATTTAATAGGATCTATCCTAATTCCAATGGTGTTGTTACAAAGGATATGAGGAGTCAAGCCCTTTAATGGATTGACACCTCATTGGTCCCGCCACTACCACTTGTCTATTTGAGGAAAAGAAATAAATAAATAAAATAACAATGATATTTTATTATTCTCCTAAAAAGTAATAAATTTCACTTTCTATCCCGACATACTGTGGTCGAGGTGAAGCCTCCCTTAAGTGAATCTCAGTACTGCAGATTCAATGGTTCCCTTGGATTTTTAATCTGAGCACCAGTTCTAATGTTAGAAAATGTCGCCCGTGCATTTACTGAACATACGTTAAAATAAAGTTCCGTAATTCATTTCTGGCACACCAGTTCTCAGAATCACACCTTGTCAATATTCAGAGACTCTAACTAATTTCATATAATTAAAATAATTACATAGAAAATATAGGTCTTTACAGATTGGTCCAACAAGTAATGTATCATCTATAGCCATCCAAAACTATAGATAACATCAAGGATTCCCATTCAATGGTTCAAAATTACCCATAAAAATTGAGGCCTAAAAACTGTTGTTATACAAGAAGTGACCTATATGAATTTTCTACTACCAAGATAGACTAAAATCCACTAACAAGCCCTATGTATGTCTTCCAATGTTAATATAATTTTTTGGGAATATCCATCCAAATTTGGATGACACACCATGCTTAGATTCAATTAAATCCTATTTTCCTATAGTAGGGTCCAAAATTGAGGTGCAACCTCATACTTTAGTTTAGCACTATTGAAACTGGTATTCCATGCTTTTTTAACAATTCTCGGATAATTTTTTTTGATAATACAAACACCATATTAGATTAATGAAAAAAATTACATGTTCCATCATTATGAGTGGATAACTATCACCCATATGGAATAATATTTTTGATTCATTATTGGGAGACCTATCACAAAATCCAAGGCTATGTTCTCCAATTTTCAAATAGGAATTGGTAATGGATACCACATAAAAATTGTAAACTATTTCTCTACTTTAACCTATTAATAGGCGAGGAATATTGAAATAAATTCTTCCACTACCATTTTCATGACTACCCAGAAAAATTGTTCATTTTATTCCATATACGTATTTTTAATCACTGGAAGAAAGAATGATTTTGAAATGTGGTAAGAATGAATATGTTTTTATCGAAAAGAAAAAGGCATCATGATCTTATTTATAAACAGAAAAACTGAAGTCCCAACAATTTTCTACCACTTAATGGTCTCCCTACTGTTGGGTTTTGTCCACATTGTACAATATTCATAATCTGATACATGTTTCTGTTTTTCCATATCATACATATTAGATGCAAAGAAACTCATATGAAAATAGAAACATTACCATGGTCTTCACAATCCATGTGCATGTCTACAATAACCATAATCATTTTCCACAAATCTAAATGCTCATTTTCCATTTAATTATATGATATACTTCTTAACCCACGCTACACCAAATTTCCAATACCCAATTTATAAACTACGTTTATTTTGAACATTTGAACAAACTACATCCATAAAATTCCTTATGAAATCGAATATTATTTTGATAATATATGTTTTAATATCTTATTATCCATAAACATTGTGAATTTATCACCAAATCTGTAATGAAACCATTTCATTAAAGCACAGACCAAAAAAAATATTTGAAAATAATTTATTGGGTAGCTATCCTAAAGAACCCATAAAACCTATGAGCCATAATCCAAAAATGATCTCTATGAATGAGAAAAAATACTCACCCAGATCCGAAAGCATCAATTTACTCTACATTTCCCTATCCAAATTTATGAAATAGCAAGATCAAGACTAATATAATTCATTTTTTAGCTCTTGATTTTTTTTTAAATTCATCATTCTAGTGGAATTGAATAATGTTTTATGGAAAAGATGTCATTGGTGAATAGAGTTGTGAAAATTCATGAACAAAACATCGATAATAACTATCCAAACAAGGGAGACTTTGTATCCTAAGGGAATTTTTTATCAATATCCACGAGATTAGATCTTCTAGATCTATATAAAAACCTTTTTCATAGTTTACATAACCAAGTAAACATACCACATGTATCATAAAATCATACATTAAGTGTATTTTATACATAGGATGATCCCATAAGATACCTGAAACTATCACCAAGTGTTCCTCATACCCATCCTTTGTTCTATAATACACCCATATGAAATCCAAAATAACAACTACCAAGGAATCAATATACTTTTGAAATATCTCATAAATATGGATGGTGAATTCGTAATACCAAAATGCATAACCAAATAATCACTTTGGATTTATCTAGTCCTAAAATATATCATTAGAATATTATCCTTATAAACCTACTATTGGTTATATCATGAAAAAAATTAAACATTATATAAAAAATTGGGCTCTGCTTAGTTAATCAAACCGAACATCAATTATTGGAATTGGATACTGATTATTTATCATAACTTGGCTTAGCTTTTAATAATTTACAACTAGCCTTGGAGTCCCATCAACATTTTTCATAAAAAAATAAATATTCCCATAGATGTAAATCGAGACAAGTGAACCATTTTATTTATAATTCTTCCAACTAGAATTTCAATTCCATTAATTCTATTGGTACCATCTAATAAAATTAATGTGATATAATGATGGTTATTGTTAAGCTATTAATCGTAAAATCAACTTCCCATATTGGTGGAAACCACAATAAATTTTTAGGAAGAACATCATGAAACTGATGACCAGTTGGTTGTAAAATGATATCATTTATCTCATCCACTAATGCCAAGGTCAGAGCTTCCTACAAGTATGAGATAATTCTGACCCGGGTTCCAACAATCCAACTACTAGTGCCTTCACTCTCTAATATCCTCTAAAGATATTCTCCATGATATCATCAGTTGTAATAATTACTATTCATTTATAATAGTTGATGAGAGTATTGAAAATTTCCAAACAATCCATACCCAGGATAAAGTAATATACATCCATCTCAAGCATAAACAAACCCAAACCAATTCATCCCCATTGATATTTATAGAACATGATTTAAACATAAATACAAGAAAATATATTTATAAAAACGGAGTTTGATATTTCAAAACCGAAGATATCATATCAACATAAAATCTTAGAAGACCAACAACACAAGGAGAAATAAACAAATGGGAGGTGACCTTATCAAAAAATCTTATATAACAGATGAGGTGAAATGAATCATACCTTTCACCATTGAAGTCCCTGATTGATCACCGATGATCACTTTCTTAGATCTATTCAATTTCTTACTCACATTATAATTCAATTTGTTACCCAGTTGAGAGTGTACTAGTTAGGGAGTCATGGTATTCCTAAAATCACTGTGGCATGCTTATATATTTTCATCAGATATATTCTACTGCACTCATTCTATAAAAAAATTATTCCTAGGAAACATGAGATGTTTCTCAAACAACCTACCTTGGATCACTATAATAATATAATTGAATATTTCTTATCTTGTTTCTATTATGGAATGTCGTAGGTGGTTTCATTTTATCTCACTAAATATTCTCAACAAAAACACACTGAAAGCATCTAAGATAACATTTTGGTTTAGAAATAAGATTCATTAATCCCACAATTTTTTTCTGAGTCATAACAATAATTTTTAAAAAAGTGTCCCACTTACACTTATTCCCAGAATTAGAGTTCTCACTATTTCTAATAAGTATCATCATGCATCATCCACTTGAAATACATGAGATTTATATTTAATTAATAATTTCACTATTGACTGTCTCTATATAATATGATTTAAAAATCTTGAAAATATTTGAAAGAATATCATTCCTCAATACTGATTAAAAATATTTTTCTTCTGGGGAACACTTTTTGACGTATCAAGTGTAAGAGGACTAATTTCATAAATTTAGAGACATAATGTTTTACCAATACATTCTATTACATTAAAATGAAATTGTTGGTAAAAATAAAAATTTTTAACTTTTGAGGATAGAATTGTTCTATAAAAATTTCATTAAAATCTCCAATATAATGTCTTGGTCCAATTTATCCTAAACTTGAAAATTCCACATATGGTGTTCTATATCCTCCAGAATATAATTTTCCAACAACAATTTCTTCTCTATATTCATTTTAAGGAAATCAAAGATCCAATTAGTCCAATTTATTCACACATCATCTTTTTCAGGTTCTGAATCATGTGTAATGATGTGTGGATTATTCTTTTGGAACTAAATCGAATGATTCACACTCCTTGGTTTACCCATTCAATTCCCTCTTTATAGACCATAAAAAAATTAAAATTATTTGGACCAAATATTGGTTCACATGTGGCTCAAGTGAACCTAGGTGATCTAAGATATATTATAATTGGTTTCAACATTATATACTAGGTTCTGTTATCTACTACAAAAACAAAACTCCATTTAGCCTCTCTAAAAAGAAACTAAATTATTAAAAATTTACAATATATGCCATCACACATATTACAACAAGTAATTCTAAAATAAAAACATTTTTATCTTAAAACATTTTCTTGAAAACTCCACCATGATTTAAAAAATTCATTCCATTTGCAACTATTCTAAAAAATCGGTAAATTTCCCTCCAATAGTAAATCTTTACCAAAAAGGAATTATGCAATTTTAATGGGATGTCATTACTCTATAGGTATTTAATTCTCTAACAATCAATTAAACCCATGATATTGTGGTTAACACACCTAAAAGTGTTTTTTTAATTTTCTAGAGGTTTTGATGAGTTCAGAATGTTTTTGGGGGTTTTTACAGAGATTCATGTTTTGAAAACAGTTACAAAAAACCATTAAAAACATCACATGAAACAATGAAACAAAAAAAGTGGGCACTGGGTAGGCATTTGATTTGGCCAAACCATTCTTATACCAAGGAAAATTAGTCAAATACTAGACAGAATGGAACAACATGGTTAGAACATTATTTGTCTGGCCTTGTGAACCAACCATCAGAGGTGTGTCATGAGGTAGTGTAGAGTGCATTGTTTGCCCTTGGTTTTCCTAACCATTATACCTATCTTTGAACTCATAAATCTTATATATCATATTATTGTATTTAACAAAATTTTCCACAAAATCAACTCATTTTTTCAAAAATATGTCAGTTTAAAAATTTATATCCCTCCTAAGGTTTTAGAGTCCATTCCTTTAGATATGAGAGTGACTCCTAGGAGAAACAATATCAGTTATAGGTTGTAATTGTTAGTTAGTTATCATTCCTTGTGGTTTTCATTAGTTTTATTAATCTTCCCTCTCTTAGAATCTAGATCTAATCTATTTGGGATAGTTCATTATCATGTGATTCAAATATTAATGTGTAATTCTTTTTTATTGATGTAAATGAGATAAAATGTAGTTTTTAGGAGTTTCAATCCTTATTTTGGATATTTTTTTCATTATTCAGTTTTTCTAATGTCTGTAAGGTAGGTCGATTATCTCTATACTCCTCTTATTTGAAAATGAAGTATTTATTTCCAAATGATTAAATTTAATAAATCGAATGGTGAAATTTATTTGTGATTTTGATGGAAAAAATAGTGATGGTTATTTTGAATTGTGGAAATTGGATAGGTTTTGGAATGTGATTTTGGTTCATGATTTTAAAATTATAATTATAATATATTAGTTTATTTTTTATTCTTGGAAGCATTTTTGTAGAATTTTCTTAAAAAAAGAAAAGTTTTTAAAATGGATTGATATTGTTGGTTTTGAATGGTATTTGGAAAACAAGGCCGGTTTCAGTTCATTTTCATTGGTGTGACCTTAAGGAATTGGATTGTTCCACTAGGGAATGTGGTAATTGTTACCATATGGATTATTGGAAAATCAGTAAGAGACTGTAATCCGGTACGGAACTATCACATGCGAATTCATGTGTGGTGATTTGGATATAGGGAATCATGTATTGGGTGTGACAATGTATTTGAGAAATGGTTTTAAAGACTTGTTTGGTTTCATTCCATAAAATGTGATTTTGTTTAGAAACTATTTTATTGAAATAAACAGATATTAATTATTTTAATCTCAGTTTATATAAATCTGATATCATGTTCTATCCTAGTGGAGTGGGTTTTGATGTCATTGGGAAATTCTACTGAGTCTTATACTCACCCCAATCTTTAGAGATTTCATGCAATTGTATGTTATATGAATTGAGACATAGGTAAATGGAAGGTATCTCATTTCTTTAGTGATGTATTATGATTATATGGGAATGAGTTATTTATTTTAAGCTTGGATATTTTGGGATTTTATATAAGGATGTCATCATTCCCCTTAAGAATTATTTTACGGTGTATATGATTATTTTGAGACATTTCTGGGAGTAGTCATCCTGTCATTATGGGTTTAGATGTTCAAAATAGTATTAAAATTAATCATAGTAAATAATTACTCTTAAGGGTGAATATTTTACTATGAGTAATTATTTAATATTAGAAGAATTTTTTATATTTTTTATATAGTTTAAGTTGGATCGTCTTTCTAAAAAATTGTGAAATTTTCAGAAATAGTTTTAAAAAGGAAATTCATGAATTTTGGGAATCCTTCTTGTGGCATGTTTGACATGATATATTTTAAATTGTTATGATTTAAGTTGTGAGATAGTGAGATGAAATGAAGTTATATTATTATTAAAGAGAATGGAATATGGTAGATGTCCTCGAAACCAACCGAACAAGGGCGTTGAGTGTTTGGTTTCACATTTTCCAAAAGTGAACTAACAGATTTCCCAGAGTATTTCCCATTCTTTTTCCGCCATGGAAAAAGGGATATGAATTGATAAACCTAGGTAAGTGTATCATTTAGTAAAATTCTAAATGTTGAACCCACATATCAATAAATTTTCTTTAAATCCAAAAAAATTAAAGTGTGTCTAAATAGGATGAATCTATTATTTTACTTCGTTGGCACACTAGTAGAGATGAATGTGAAGATGGAAATGTATCAGCTGCACCATTGTAGCATGAAAGTGGTGGGATTTAGATGTGAAGATAAATTAGACTATGAAATTTAAATTGAGTTTTTTTAAGAATATTTTAACAAAACAATTCTATCCTCATACATTAATAATTTCTAGAATGACCAAATGTTTAATCTTAAAGAATAGATCCTCTCTGAAATGGAGTATGTGGTTAAATTAATGAATTTAATACTCATTTCACGTAAATTTTTATAATGTACATCCATTGAGTCACACATTTTTAACCATTATTTAGGCGTTATATTATCCAAAACAATTTTCCTGATTTTGATAGTCGATTATATAGAGATGGTCAACAAATCAATAGTGGAAGAAAGAGATATGTTAGGTATTTTTGGTGGTAGAAGCATGGAGATACCTATGGAAAATTATGGGATGTTTAATTTTCTGAATAAGTCAAATAAGGAAAAATATCTTCAATGTGGTGGTATGAATCATAATCAAATAGTGGGATTAGTTAATCATTATAAAAAATAAATAAGTAGATGTGATATTTTATAGAACCACCATGAGGATGTAAAAATTGAAAATGTATTGGCCGAAATAATTTATATTTTTATTGTTATATATGATCTATTATTATGGAAACATCTCACATTCCTCATGAATAATATTCTTCAATGGCATGGGTTAATCAGAATATATATCATTAGAGAAATCAGGAAAGCGAGTAAGTATTTTTATGGATATGAGGAAGAGATCATAAAAGATCAATTAGAAAATTGTATAGGGAGATGTATGATTCTTTTCTGATCTACCCATGTGAAAGATTTTTTTGATCCAAGTGAAACACATTAGTTTATTTCTTCTTGTGTTGTAGATCATCATGATTTTAATGATGACATTATTCATTCAATTTTGAAACATCAAACCCTTCTTAGCTAGAGGGAATGTCGATACATTATGTGATAATCATTTTCTAAAACTATTGATGGTACTGAATAGATATTTTATTTTGATGATCTTGAGAAGTATTTTTATGAAATTATATTGGGGATGAATTGGATGAAAATGTACAATGTTATCATTGACTTTTATACTTTATGAGTCAGTTTTACAACTGATGATGTTGTTGAGTGTCTCATTTGAGGATACCAGAATGCGAAGAAAATTGGAGAAGTATTTTTCACAACATTGGGTGGAACTGTATCTTACTAGTTGGAATATTTTAACTTGGTATCCATGTATCTGATAAGGGATGGAGATTTCTCACCAACAATTGATCATTTTCTTAATGTTTTTCTTGAATGTTTGTTGGGGTTTCGCCCAAAAACGAAATGTTGTTTATGATTGATCTCTTAATAAGGGCCTATATAATTTCAATTCCTTCTTGTAAAATGGAACCAATATAATTTGGATAATTGAACATCATGTGGGAATGAGGTGCAAATGAAATGGTTCATTCGACATATTATGCTTCCATGTGAAGCTGAAGTTCTTTTTCTAAAAAATATGGATGAAAATTTAAGTCACAATTTATAATATCATAATATTGACCTTGTTTTGTTAATGAATCTATATCCACTTCCATGAATTGATGAAATATTGGATAAATTGTGGGGGCCATAGTTTCTCTAAAATTTACTTTCATTTGGGATATCATCAATTATGGGTTTAAAAGGATAATATTCTAGAGATAAGTTTCAGAAGTAGAAATGTTCATTACTAGTATGTTGTTATGTATTTTTGTTTATAAAACAAACCATCCATATTTATTTCATTTCAAAATATGATATTTCGAATTAATTTCAATTATTTTTTGGTTGTGTTTGTTGATGAAACATAAGTTTATTCTAGAAAAAAATATGGGTGTGAGAAACACTTAGATATTTTAATTGGTATCTTTTGGGATCATTCCTTGAATTCCACACATTCAATGTTTTTTATGAGGTACATTTCGTTGGACATATAATCTCTCAAAAAGGTGTTTTTTGGATCCAGACACGATAAATGATCTGATTTCTTGGAATCCACCAAATAATGTCTTTTCTATTCACATTTTCTATGGCCTAATTTTTTATTACAAATGTGTTGTTCATGAATTTTCAGAAATACCTTGATGTTAATATAATATAATTATTTTCAAGAGTCTCAAATAAACCTTACAACATCCCTGTTTATGATTTTTCCACAATAAGGACACTGCTATGTGGTGTAATGTGTGTTTTGGGATGTAGGTTTGTTATTATTCTCATGTAGGGAGATCATGTGTTTGTTTAAGGATCTTGATTGATATGGTTTCACGATAAGAACTACCCAACACATTATTTTTAAATAGATTTAGTGGTTCAAGAATTGATTTCATGTCATAATTACCTCTTTTTTGAGAAATTAATGGTTTTTATACATCATAAAATCATGAAAAAAATTTCACACACTGATCTTTGAATGTAATACAATGAATATGGTTAAAGAATCATTTAATTTTGACTTTGAATTGTTATATACACAAGATAAAATAAAATTTTAATGTAGACACATTAAGAATTAATTCTTTTATCTAATTCTAAAAAGATTCTTCAAATTAATGGGGATAGATCCTGGTTATTTAAGACATGCACTTGGATTGTAAAGAATGAAGAAATATAGAAGTTTTTTTACTATTTTTTTTGTTCCTAATTTGGTTAAGATTTTTAATGATAATCAGATATTTGATTCTGAATGTGTTTCTATAACATAAAAATTCCATGGTGGGGAAACCATTCAGAGAAGAAAATTGCATGGAAACTCTTTTTTTCATTTTATAAGTCAAATCATGAGGGCTATGGATTATAAAAACAGAATATTCATAATTAACATCTTTAAAAATGGGTTTTAATTTAATAATTGAAAAGAACAATAAGTTTCTAAAAGCATTGCTTTGGTGGGTTGACATGAAAAGGGTAGTGACTGAGTTTGTTTTGTGATGCAAAACATATCTGTTGGTCAAGGAATACCATCAGTGTCCAGTGGAGATGTTGTAGGATTTACCAAATCCTACTTTGAAAAATAATTATATATCAATTTATTTTTTTAAATGTCTCTAATGGTTGATTTTCAAACAAGATTCCATGTGGGTGATAGTGGATCAGATCATGAAGTCATCTCATTTCATCACAATTCATGAAACTAATACAATATATGAATTAAAAAAACATTCAGTTGAGAAGTGGTAGAAAAGCATGGTGTACATGGTTTATCCGGATCAAACCAATATCCATGGTTTATATTTCATTTTCTAAAATCCTTAGTATATTCTATCAAGACTTAATTGATTAATAGTAAGGTGTATCATCCTCAAATGGATGTAAAATCCTAAAATGTTGAGAGAAATTTTAGAATACTTTCACAGGGATAGAGAAATGGATTTTTGGGGGTCGTGGGAATAATATATTAAAATATTAGAGTTCTAATGTAACATATTTTTTATTTATGTGATACATATTAATGATTTTTATGAATTGCATGTTTTTCCGTATCATTCTCCAATTTCGTCTATTGCAATAGGTGGGAGGCCACTAGTTGGACCAATACTTAGGAAAGAGACAACAGAGAATCTATCCTTGATCAAAATGATGATGGTGATTTTATAGATTCATTATATATAAAATTTGTATCACCAATATCAATAGTCATTGTCATTCGAGGTGATGGATCATTTGTTCCTGAGAAAATATTCTAGGCTTTTGCATCATCGTTTTATTACAAAGGTTAATGTTTTCTCCTTGATAAGTAAGCCCATATAAAATATGTTCATGGGTCGGTGATGAGGCATATTAATTTTAATTTCCAATGAGGATCATTTTAATTGGTACTAAGTTGCATGTAACTCAGTTGAATAAGTGTTTACCTGATACATTCCATCTGATTATGTGGGATCACATTCCCCTAGAGAACATGCTCGGTTGGTTCATGTGAGCCACAAATTATGGATAGGAAAGGAAAATTCATGCATAGTAAAAGTATCAATCAATTGAATATTTTGTGGAAAACTATGTAAGATTTATGAAGAAACATTAGAGTGTGAAAAAAACTATGGATAAATGTCTAGAGCTCTTTCAAGAAAGTGATATTTTTTAAATTGTTAATTTTGTAAAGACCAACGGTGGGGAAAATGAAGAATTCCCAATTTCAGATACATAACTATTTATTTGTTAATATTAATTATATAAATTATTTAGATTATATTTAAAGGGATTAAAATTATTTTTTCTCACATTGTGGGGAGTTAATAAAGATACACAATTTGAGAATGGTTAGTAGAAACCAACAAACACCTCCTACAAAATATTTAAATTTAAAAAGTGGGAAAGGGGATGGCAAAAATTTATTTCAAAGCATAAAGCTGGCTAGGAGAAACCTTGTTGGTCTGTGAAGAAGGGAATATCATAGTTGGAACATTTTTTTCTGACGATGCAGTCCAACTACGCCACTTTTGTTGGGAGGTAGTGTCTATTTCACGGTTAGCATAGGGTATTCCAAAGTGTGCACCATTGAAATTTAGATATGATTTTATTTGGATCAGAAAAGGTTTTCCCACATGACTCTCTTTTCCCCTAATTTGTTCATTTCCAGAATTCCTCATCCTCCCAAGGATATCTTGACCATTACTTTCAATTTTTTAGTGATTTCTATGGGAATCATGGTTTATTGGAGTCTACCATTATTGTAAAGTGATCATTCTTCATCATTTTCCTTAGATATATTTTTATTCCCTCTCTTAAAATCATTGAAATAATATTTTGAGGATAAATCCATGTTGTGTTATTTAATTAGTTATAATTTATGCCTGATTATATTAAACAGAACATGATTTATGGTTGTTTTTTAGATAGTCTAGCTGAGTTTTGGATGTTTGGTGGAGTTCTATAGTTTCTCCAATGTTTGTTTGGTATGTGGATTCACTTTCAACTCTACTTTTTGTAATATGAAGGATTGTTTCCAAATTTAATAATTTTCCTGAATTTAATGGTGAAATTGATGTGTGATTTTGATTAAAACGTCTTCAATGATGGTTTTGTGGAATTATGAAAATTGTCTAGTTTTTGGGAATCAACTTTTGGTTTATGCATTTCAAATTATATTTTTGTTTTGATGCATGGAAAAATAATGAGAGAATTATTTTAAAATAATATAATTTCTTTATATCAATTTATATTCAAATTTGTGGCATGGAATTTTTCATACATGTTCAACATGGTTTCATTTTCCTTGACATGACCCTACGGAAGGGGTGTGTTCAATTAGGGAACATGATTATGGTTACCTAGTAATAACTTGGTAGATTAACGAGAGACCACCCATGAGTATAGAACTATTACCTGGTCATGAATATGTGGTTGTGTGGATGTGTGGAACCTGCTATTGTGTATTAAAATTGATTTGATAAATAGTTTTATACATTTGTTTTGTTTATTTTTTGGTAAAACTATTTTAATAATAAAACTGTTTGTATTTGATATAAAATAATTTAAATTATTTTAAATTGTTTTTATATAAAATTAATAACATGTTTTACTATAATGGAAAGTTTTGGTAAGTCTTAAGGGAAATCCAACTGTGTTTTTATGCTCACCCCATTATTAGGAAATTTAGATAATTTTTTGAGATTATGTATCGAGAAATATTCAATGTTAAGGTATCCCCATTCTTCAGTTATTTATTGTGATAATTTGGGAATGAATTATTGAGTTGGATCTTGGAGCATGTTGGGTGCTTCTCTTGGTATGAAATTGTTCCCTTTTTGTTTTGTGTTATTGGTATCTTTGAGTTTTATTGGTTTTGATTCCACATTTTACATTGATATTGTTTTTTGTTTGGTTACATTTTGAGTTGTATTAAATTCTACTCATACTCTATATTGAGTGTTGATTATTATGGTTATCATGGTTAATTTGTTTTATATTTAAAATGTAAAATCATTCCCCAATCCTCAATGAATCTAATAGTGTGTATTTCTATCATTTTCCACCCTGGGGATGTCACCTAAGGTTAGTACCACCTCCACCCTGTAAAATCCTATGGGTGTGGGGCGGGATGTTATACCACCTACAAGAACAATATGATAAATTTATATCATGGATTAAATGGACGACTTATTTCTCTAGTATAATATGATATATATATTTCAATAATGTTTTTTGTTCCTTTATGGTTATATTCATATTGATCTCATTAATAATGAAACCACCTTACATTTTTGAGAATCACCAAAACATTATAACCATTGATTTTATCATCATGGGATGAAATCAAAACCACCATAGAATGATATTAAAACTACATAAAATATATTGTAACATATATTGCAGTAAATTATATTATATAAATTTTTTACTATATAAATAGAATAAATTGAAACCCCTAAATTATGAAACTAGCTAAAAATAATAAGGATTACATTCAGATATTGTCAAAAAATGTAAAAACTAATATATATTTTTAGAATAATTATAAATTAGGAGTATACATTTCCATAATTATAAATAAGGTTTTTTATTATTTATTTAATTGACTTAATATAACAACTCCAAATATATGGTTAACGTTCTGAACATATTAGTACTGAGGTAAGGGTTTCATCTCAAATTCCTAACTTTGATATTTATTTGGAATTATGCACCTAATTTAATTTATGTGTTTTATGTATTTATTTTATGATATAGAATATCTTGAAGAATCATTTGTTCATTTTATTTGAAGTTCAATTATAAGACCTTTATTTCAAGGGGCTTTGATTAAAGTGTTACTCAGGATGCAAGGATTTTATTGGCCTTAATTAAAATTCATTAAGATGTGATAAATGTTATAGATCATGATTCCATTGAATGATGGTATATAAATATACAATCCGATAAATATTTTGTAAATTATTTTCTTTAAATTAATGGGATAATTTATTCAAAATCATTTAAGATTTATAAATTTATTTCAGGATAAATAGATACGACAGTTGTAAGAGATTTTGTAGCTCAACATTAACTTATTATATTATGATTGATCACTTATAATTATTTCATATACGATTTATAAATTGAAAAATTTGATCATATTATGTGATATTCTCTTATTGTGTACATTATTTCCACGTAAAATCAATTTCAAAATTTTTAGACTCCTTTATGTATGTTTCTTAAAAGATATGATAATAAATTAAATCCCCTTTCTTTTAGTTATAATGTTTCTTATTAAACTTTTATTATAAATTATTCAGTTCTCCTACACTCATATTTTATTAAATGGTTTCTTAATTGTCTTCTAGAAAATATGGTTTTAATAAAA
Source organism: Viscum album (assembly GCA_963277665.1). Taxonomy (NCBI): domain Eukaryota; kingdom Viridiplantae; phylum Streptophyta; class Magnoliopsida; order Santalales; family Viscaceae; genus Viscum; species Viscum album. The sequence continues at coordinate 478,544,895 of OY728125.1, read as the reverse complement.
AATAAATTTTTTAACTATTCTTACAATGTGTTTTTCATCAATGTTATTCTGAAAATAATATAATATTTTCCCTTTTTTACATTTACGTGTTTATATTTCGGTTCCCATTTCACTAATATATGTTTTCTTATTTTAAAGGATCTAATATTACATATTATTTCTAAATGTTATAAATTTCATTTTATTTGATGTTATATTTTAAAATTTTACCTAAGAAAGAAACATTAAATTATTAAAATTTCAATGATAAATATAATTCAAAATGACCATTTTTATTCTTACCACAATTTAAATTATAAATATTAAAAGGGATTACCCTAATTATGTTTATGTTTTTTATTCATCCTCTAATATATATATATATATATTATAATTTGTAAAATTGAACTGAATGTATTGATAAATTTGATTATATATCCCATATTTTTAAATATTATTCGAATCGTTATTCTTGGAAGGATATTTTTAATTTATATCAAAATCCACCCGTGTTCCCCTTTTAACACTAGGGATATTATGTTTTTCTACTATAAAAACATCCACATCCATTCTTTATAATAATAATTATAATTATATTCCATTACTAACTTAATTGTATACTTATTACCCTATACATTGTGAACATATCATTTTAAAAATTTAGATCAAAGGACATTAAACTAGAATGAAAATTCATTATTATGAAGTGGGAAAACATATTTGGGTTTCATATGTTTTTATTCCCAAAATGGAGGATTATAGGGAGTTTAATTATGTATTATTTTAAGATTGATATTATGTATCTATATAGGATATGATAATGTTACCATTTTCATGACCAGGAAATCATTATTTATATCCGTGATCATTATTGATAGATAAATAATATTGATTATGTATTACAATTATATATATTTAATTATAAGTAAAAACATATTTTTATTCAGTAGTGGGCTTAAAAGGTAATATTAAGAAATTGTTTCTTGATTCTTATGTTTAATTTGTTGTACTTATGCAGATGGTAGGTGTATATTGGAATTATATATCCCCTTGATTCAACGACATGACTTATGAGACAAAAAACTTGGGTCTTTTTGTATACATCATCCCATACAATAATAATATTTAGACACAAGTCCTTGAAAAAAAAGTTTTTATGTTCAACATTACTCTTTTATCAGTATGAGATCATTAATATTAATATACATGTTTTAATTTATTCATGTATATAACATTCTCTTAGTTTTATTTTGTTTTGAATTTATGTTGTTTACTTATTCATGGCTTAATATTTTATCCATGTTAAATCCATGATTACCTCATATATAAGTTTTCACATTCAGGAAATTTAAGATCTCCCTTTATTATGTTTCCATTACCTGAGGTTTTGATGGAAATTATTTCACAATATTTTCCTAGATTGATTTATATTGTATAGTATTTGAGGGATATGTCGAAGATTTATTATGGAGTTAGTGGTCTGTTATATAGTGGAAAAAGTATCCATTTTTGATAAATTTCAGGGATTTATTAGTTTTGGTTTTCTCCAAATTTTCAAAGTCCCTAAACTAAATGGAATTGGTAATGTGTATAATTAAACTTTTCACTATAGTTATGTATTTGTGGGATTTTATTTTTAGTATCAGAGTCATTATATCATATATCAAGATTTTTTGAATTAAACTCATGTGTGAGGGTTTAGGAAAACATATTATTCAATCCAGTAGGCCCTATAGTAGTGGTGTTAGATATGATTTCATTGGGAGGATTCTAGTATCATTGTCGATGATAACACCTTTTAGGTTAGAATATCTAAAATAGATAAACCAACTATGATTCAATAACATGATTATAATATCACATCTATCTATAAATAGAGGCCTAACTATGCCTATAGACGAATTATAAGGTCTAAACCAGTTATCTAGAATGTTTTTCAAATTGATGAATTCGTAGCCCATATAGGGGATACAACCTAGCCCCATAGTACAAGGAAGGGATCTTTGACACTCAACATGGTGCACCTCTACATATATTATTGAAGAGTTGGTAAATATCTATAAACATTAACATATCGAAGTTGATCCATGTTTTAATTTCTATTTGGTAATCCATGAAAAAGGTATCGGCTCTGACCCCAATGTAAAACTCACATAATGGGAGGAGGAACCCACTGATGAATATGACTTAAAATATTAAAGGGGAACAATTGATTGATCGGGGACTAGAAAATCAACCCTATTTAGTGCAATACTATAAGAAATTCAACTTTTTAATAAATACTTCATGTGGTGAACTATCATTTCATCATCTATAATAATCAAAAATTTAATTTTGTAATGAAATTAATATTTTATAATAAAAATTATTTGTGGGAATAAAAATTAGAAACAAAATTATAATATGTAGCTAATAGTCATTTATAATAATGTCTGTTTTGTGTTTAAAGATTCTTTTTTACCACCGAATCTAAAATCCATAAAAAAAATTCAATTTTAGACATGTTATTTTCAAAATAAAGATGAATAAATTTCAAATAAAAATTATTATGTTTCATAAAATAAACATTTAATCTAAAATAATTTCAGTTTTTTAATAAAATACTTTTTTAATAAGTGGGAATATTTTTAATGGGGTCTAGGTTTTATAAAGGGTTATTTACAAAGGGTTTCAATAAAAATTAAACCATAAAAACAATCATTTTTTTGGATTATGCTAAATGACACAAAAATTTTATATCCTATAGAATAATTATTTTTCATACTTTTATCCTTTATGGAATTAAAAATAATTCCCAAGAATTCAATAGAAACAAATTATTTTCCATAGACATAACAATTCATCGCAAATACTTTTAGAATATGTGAAAAAATATTTTTTTGAATAAGAAGGGAAATTATTTAGTGATGTTAATTTTAAATATTGATATGAATTCTATAAAATATTACCAATAAAAAATCACATTTTTATTTGTAATATATATAAAAAATATTTTTAATAAGGGACATTTTATAATGGAATTTTCTATCATAAAATGATCATCCCAAAATAGTACCTACCAAAATTATTGTTCCCCACCCATCTCACTCTTATCTCTATAATTTCATCCACATCAATCACTCACAATCCAATATAAGGATCTGTATTAAAAAATTCATTTGTTATAGATATAAATTTAAATTATTTTTTAAATGAAATTAATTATATTTTAAAAACACATTATTTGTTGAAATTAATATTTTTATAGTTATTAATTCCAAAATTAACTTTTTATTTTATGTTAATTATGACCAAATATTATTAATTTTATTATTTTGTTACTAAATTTAAAAATAATATTTTATAAATAAATAATTTTACTTATTAACATATTTAATATTATTTTTAGAATATGTGACCAAACATTCCATAAGTTGTTTTTTTAAATAGATTTATTTCAAAAACTTAACAAACATTTTTTAGTGTTGAAACCATCCTGCAATATTGGCCAATGGGAACCAAGAAGTCTATCAATATTTTGAGTTTCAAAAAATTGTAATATTACATTCTATGGTCCTTAGATATTTGAAATGAAAAATAATTTAAAAGATACTCTAAAAGGATTCATGTTCAAGGGATGGAGTTCATGTAAATAGGAATTTCATGGAAATGGTATAAACTTTCTATCATATTTGGGATTATATTCCACATTTTCTAAAAAAAAGGGTTGATGGATGAACACATCATTCATATCCCTATCAATTGGATTACAACTAATATTGTTCACATATTATAAGAATATCTCAACTCTTTCATGAATTAGGGGTAATGAATTATTATTTTTCATTGACTGCCATATCATTAGCCATATAATATTCTTCCATGAACTATATTTAAATTTATCATTATTAAGAGTGTAATATCTAAAACATACAAATGAATCATATGGGGTGAATGACTTAGCTCGAAGATATGATCAATCTCATGTTAATGGTTTCTATCAATAAAGAAAACTGAGAATATATGGGCATTATAATATTTAATAAATTCCATTTCTTTTGAAGATTTTGGTATTTCCATGAACACAAGCTTCCATCAACCCCGGTTCACTAATAAATCATCTATTTGATGATATGATTTCTATATAAAACTCACGGTGTTTGTTTATCCATTTGATTGGTTTATTAAAATTCTATTTTTTTTATAATTTGTGATTAACCCAATATCAAAATTTAATATATTGATTTCCTCTCCAATATTGGGTAATCTCAAAGTCATTCGTCTATAATCTCGGATATTAGAATATATGTTGGGATAATTTGTTGGAACAAAAAGGACATTTCACTATCATTCATCTTCAATTGACTCATATTAGTAGCTCAAGTACACAGTTATAGAGTCACTTCTATTAAATTCAATAGAATACAGATTTATAGAGGATTGGGGGAGTGGAAAATAAAAAAATGAAAAGTATAAAATCCTGTGAAGAAAATAACTGAATATTTCTCTCTATAGAAAATAATAGAACTAGGATCTTCTTAGAAATAATATATGTTAAATAATTGTTTTATAAATAAATACATTCTCATGAATCCTATTTTTATACAAATTGATTAATTTTTAAAAGTTTATTTGTTTATATTGGGCATAATTCATTATGAATTGTCATTTTTGGCGGAAAATAATTCTTGAATAACAAAGAGTTTTTTTCTCTTATCTTAAATTTTTATTCATTTTTTGAATGTATAGAGTATGATATATGTATAGGGTAAAGGTCACCCATTTTTGAATGGTTGTTCATCCAAAAACTTATTGGTACATTTATAATCTATCTAACTTTAATAGATTTGTAAGGCCTTTTGGTCTACTAAAACAAAATTTTGAGTGGGGATTTGTTGTTGCTGATGAGAAAGGTAGATTTTCCACAAAAATATGACTATGTAGAAAAACATTTGATTGAAATATGAATTCAATCTAATTTAATCCTTAATAATTAATCTCAATCAATTTTCAATGAATCCATTCATGGAATATTGAAATGTTTTTAGCCCTACATATCTATAGAGACCTGCAAAAATCACTATGAATGGTCATCATTTAGGACTATAAAAAAGTAATTATTCATGAACCCTTAATACATTAATGGTATGAAAATATATAAATTTTATTTAGGACAGATATCATTTTTTATTCCCATGTAATATCCTTTGTTTCTAAGAAATTAATTCCCTATAATCAAGTAATATTTTCTGTGATCACGTATGTTTGGGAAGGTAGTTATAAGACATTTTTTATCAATACAAGACATTGACATAAAGACAGATGGATATTTTCATTGTAAAATTAATCTTTGAGAATTAAATATCATTCATTCAACTATAATACTATCTTTTGGAGTGATATATCAAATAATTAATGAATAATTTCAATTTTTCAAAACATTGATGAAATATTATGTAATTTCCCATGTTAGAAATAATGAAAATAGTGGAAGAGCATCATGGAGGGGTTTCCAATAAATTCTTTCCTACTTGAAATTATATCATTAGGCTGACTACATAAGTTCATTATGAATGACTCTTACAAGACCAATTAATTGAAGTCCGTTATCATAAATACTTTTTAAAATATCCTTTAATCCGATTATATTGTGAATAACATCCATTCACATGGGGCCAAAGTCTTACACCAAAAATAGTGGTCCATAAGAATTCATTGACATCTTCTTAATGGTTCCAAAATGTGAATGATATGACCCTTGGTTTGTCATTTTATAATGAAAATATCTTCTATTTAGTCAATAATATTTCATATCACTTATTATTCACCGTTTATCTATTGGGACTAATGTAACCTAAAATACCCCCATTGAATTCATTTCTCTAAAATCAACATTCTAAAAATCCTTATCCAATTAATATTATTGAGGTATATATCTTGGAAACTACGGACATATTACACAATCTTGATCATGTATTATTTTAGAAATAGATTTCCCCAAATTGACATTTCAAACCGATAAATCCCTCGGGGTAATAATGGTAAGTTCTTCCGTTGAGGTTCACAAATAAGTTGATGTTAGTGAAATGACATATCGATCAAGACTCTCAAATAATTTTACTTATATCAATAAATCATATTTCATGAGATTTCCATGGAACATTTAATTGCATGAAATGAGACACAAGTATATCGATGGGTATCCTATGAGATGTATGTCCTAAAACCAACCAACACCTGAATCACTAAACTTGTAAAAGATATTCGAGAATCATATGTCTAATCACCACACATATCCACCCAACACACTATCACGGTAGGATCTTCCAATTATGTACAACCATAAAATTCCCCCTCATCAGATTATATATTCCCATGAATATAGTAATCCTCTTTGTCTAGTAATTAACAAACATGGTGTAGAATCACATTTGGTCCACCCATATGTAAGCATTAACATTACCTCAAAATTCTTAATTTCATGTTATACATTACAAAATAATGGGTTATATTCTATATATTTCTATCTATAGCCTCTATTTCTCAGTTATCATCAATCTCGTTGGACCAAAAAGGTCCTATCATCTGAAAGCCCCACAATAACCATTTTATAGAACATTTACATATAAGTCCTTACAATATGTCTTTAAAATTCATAGCAGAAACATTATTTTTCATGATGATTAACCAATCAAAATATGTACCATAACATAAAAGGAACTTCATTAGGTTATGGATATACAACATTAAAGGAATTACATCAATCCTTCTCATATAATATTAAATGGTAAAACATGTACTATTATGTAGAACCAAACTATATTGGTTAAGATTGCTTTAATAGTGATATATAGTGTAACATCCCTTGGATATAATACGCAACTCTCCAAAGAATAATATTGGGTTAGATATTATAAGTTACATAAAACACAAAATAAAAAAATATTACAGTTAAAATATATTAAATAATAATATTGTAATATATTTTGATACTATAATCCATTACGATTTTATATTCATTTTATTAAATAAATATAAAATATAATAAAAATTATATGATTAAAATAATTCAATATAGTAAATGGAATTTCTCCCATAAATCCTTTTAATTTATACAGTATAGTATCATAATTAATTACATTAATAAATTTTATCATATTATTTTTATAATATATAACATTATAATATGTTAATGAAAAATTATAAATCAACTAATTAGAAATTGACCTGAAGGACACATAACATTCAAAAAATATTTTTTTTATAAAATAAATTTTTATTCCGATATCGATCTCCAATTCGAAGTCGATCTTCATAGAACTACATTTCCATCAAATCCAAGTAATGATTCTCAGATAACAACTACGGTGTGTGAAGTAATGAATATAGAACTAAAGAAGGTGAGCGTGTTTAGCCTTCTCGATGTAATATCGTAGCCACCGAAAGATTAGAGAAGGGATGTTAGATGAAGAATCTAGGATAAGAATCTTTCATAGCCCCCCAGAATGTCACAATCTAAAATCGGGGATGTTGAAGATAGTTATGGAAATTAGACGTGACACACTTTCATATAAGAAAATAAAAATAAAAGTACATGGTGTGTATGGATGACCACACACCATGTAGTGGCATTGTCCTTACTTCGACATAAGAGGATGTAGTCACATAGCTTCGACGCAAAGCACAGTTCAACAAATGGCTATGATTCAACTGGTAGGAAGAAGGAAGAGACATGACATGTCAAGTAACACTTCACACTGTGCAGTAAAAATTTAAAACACAGTCACCACATGTCAGGTACTTGGTGAGCACATGGCTAGTACACACCTAACATAAAAACCTCATATACATTGGAGTACATGACGTGTAATCTAGAAATTTGCAGAACATCCTAGATTTTCTATGTTTCTAAGAAACAGGACAAAAATTCAAACAGGTTCAGGACTTTAACCCATTCTAAAAACCCGGGTTCTCACAATCTCCCAACCTTAACATAGCTCATCACTGAGTTATCAATTGAATCTCAGAGGGGGAACTAAATATACCCATAACTGTCCTACAATATCAAACTACCCCGGCCTCAAAGGTTCTGGCTAAATTTTTCGAGGGGATCCTCTCCTTAGTAATTGCATAACTCGGTATCAACCTGATAAAACTCAATCCAAAGAAAGTTACAATGACCGACTCCATGGTCCCATGGTCCTCCCATGACATATCATCACCCCTACACCGCATCAGTTCTCTGATGTCATTTCTGACACCCAGAAATATCCCACAACACATCTATGTCCCCCTCCATGAGGTTATTTCTGACACATTTTCCAGGGTGTACATCTGTCTGTGTGAGTATGCACTGTCTGTTTCCCCACATTCTATCTTTACAAAGGCTGGTACCATCTGTCACTTCTTCAGGGAAGTTTTCTCTGTGATCAAAACATAATGATGGGATGTCGGATTCTCCTTTCATGGATTCCTCCACAGAACATGGTACCTAGTTCGGGTCTCCCTCATTGATTTGATTCATGATTCATGAATCTCATTCTAGAAGTCATATCTTTTTGCATGATGGTAAATTACACTAATTTTTTCAGGACATTATTTATCATGCTTTTCTCGGGTCATGCATATGTCTGTTGAGGATGCACTGATTGCTTCCCCAAATTCTTAATTTCCAATGGTTGGGTGCATCAATCGCATATTCTTGGATGTTTTCTCCTTGATTGAAAGAGGATAATGGGATGTTTCTTTCTCCATCCATGGATACCTCCTCAAAACTCATTTCCAAGTTTGGGTATCCCTCATAGATTTGAGTCTTGGTTTGTGAATCTCACTCTGGTAGCCATATCATTATGGATGTTGGTTAATTACACTACTTCCATCAAGACATTACCAGGGGTCTTGACATGGTAGCAACCTTCAGTTGGAGTATAATAGAACATTAGGCATGTCGAGTCATCTTTGGATGCAAGGAAACTGGAGGATTTGTATTCTACCTCATATGAGGTCATCTCAAGGGCACATACCCCGAGGCATCATACATCAGTTGCGGGGTATGTTATGCCGAAGGCATGTCAATGTTATTTTACTCAGCTTCCAATGATTAACATGGGGTACTTCACTGGTTTAAAGTCGTGTGATGTTGGTTATTCCAATGGCGCGTCTTCTGAGGTTTTCTTCAAGCATCTCATGCATAACACGAGGTATGCCTTGAGTTTAATGCCTTGAGGAGATGTAATGAGAGTGATAAAAATGTCCCATAGATACAGATCAAATTGGTACATCTCTACGATGGAACCGTTATATGGTTTACTTGATTGATGGATCAAAACACCTAATTAGGATATATCCGAGGTGGTGTATACCATAGTGAAATGATATCACACTGTGAAGGTTGGTCTAGAAACCACTAAGGGTAAATCAGAAAGAGTGTACCCCAGAATAGGGAACACCGGATGGATAGGTCATAACGCCCAATGAGTGCCGACCCTGGGTGGCATGTCCCACAAAGGGAAGACATCACACTATGAAGGATGATATGGACACCACTGAGGTAGGATCAGAGTGAGTGTAACACAGAATGGGGGACACCAAATTTTACCATTGACTATGATTGGACCTTTTGGAGGTTTCCAATGTACCATGTGTAGAAGAAAGGGATCAAAACCCACTTAGTTCAAAGGTCTGATGAATCGGGTTGTACACAAACTACAACAATCTGGAGACAATCTGGGGCTTATGCATAGTTAGTGGACCATCGCAAGAGGGGAACTCTTGGTTGATTGTTTATGGATTGTGATGGGATTATTCATACATAGCTACCTCAGTTCCACCAGGAGCGGTGCTAGGATGAATGGCTTGATCTCACTGAGATGTGGTAGCCCGGGTGGGAATCAGGATTGATGATGGATAACTGAATGAAGTGGAGGTGGAATGAGATATAACTATCATGAAGGTGACAGAAGTGTTGGGATTGAACCCAAGAGAGACTTCTTACGTATCCCTGTGGTAGGGATTCAAAGTCTGCAGAGTTCGGTGGGGCGATGGGACACCTGAGGAGGTGGACTGTGGGAATGGATGCATGGATGGGGCCCATAGGTAGTAGAACATTTAGGTTGGGGAATGACCTTCCCAAAACACATAGGCTCAAGGGAGATAGGCCACGATGGGGCACGAATGATGGTCCTGAGCCTCAAGAAGGCTTCCTATATATCCATGTGGCAAGGAATCAATGTATATGTTGTTTGGGATGGGGTATAGAATTTTGGTGTGCACAGAGGACTGCTGCCTGATGATATATGGGGGCTTAGGGGTGGTTAGCATCCCTGGTTGTCCGAACACTCGAGGGGTGGACAAGAGTGGTGGGTCCCAACAAAGGGGACTACAACAGATTACTATTGATTGTAGACTACAATGAATTTCTGCTGTTTGGGTGCAATGACATACCACTGAGTAGGATTCCAACGGCTTACCACTGAATGGGGTTTCAACAGCTTACCGCTGGTTCGGGTTGATAACGATTTACCACTGAATAGGTTTCCAACGGCCTACCACTAAATGGGGTTGATGACGGATTACCGATAGTCAGCGAACACAACAACATACCTCTGGTCAGGGTTGGACGTCAGGGAGGCTTCCTATGTACCTCTCCTAGAGTAAATAGATCATACTCATGTAGTTTGAATTGGTACAGTTTAACATCTTGCGGGACGAGAAGGGGTGCATACATTTTAACTTCATCTAGGATGGATGGGATCTTGTGTGAATAGTGTCGGAACAACTGGGTGTTAGGATTGAACCTCAGGGAGGCATCCTACATACCATTCCATGGAAAAGATAAATGTCCCAAAAGTTTGGGAGTGGTTGGTGAACCGACGTGAAGGGGGTTGGGACTAGTATGAGTTGGGCTTAGCCACATAGAGGCTTCATACGTACCCTGCCTTGGAAATGATCAATGTCTACATAGTTAGGGAGTGTGTTGGTCAACCGAAGTTAATGGGTTTGGACCGATGATTATTGGGATTGAACCTCAAGGATGCTTCCTATATACCTTACCTTCAGAAAGATCAAAGTCCACATAGTTCTGGCATGGGTCTGGTGAACCGACTTGACGTGGTCAGGAGTAGTAGGTGTTGGTCTTGAACATCAAGGAGGCTTCCTACATACCCTGACATGGCATGGATCAAATTTTTCATTGTTTGGGGTTGTTTGTTGAACCGCAGTAAAGGGGGTAGGGACCAGTAGGTGTTGGGATTTAACCATAAGAAGACTTCCACCGTACCTTACCTTAGCGATGATCAAAGTCCAAGTAGTTCGGAATGGGTTGGGTCTTACACATTAGGGTATCCCAGAGAGGATGGCATGGTCTATGATTACTATAAGCTCATTTGAGTCTTACATGGCATGAGAAACAATATGAAACAATATACATGAAAATCATGGTTCAATGGTGCATCCATTAAGGGTATTGAATGGGGATTATGCAAGTAAGCTACCCCGAATCCTCTATGAAGGGGCAATAGTGGATGGATTTTACACATGGAATCTAAGTGGGTGCCACTAAGGACAAGTAATGGTGGATGGGACTTACGCATAGAAGCTGCCCGGGTGCCACTAATGAGCGGAAACGGTGCATGTGGCTTATAAATGGAAGTTGTCTGGGTGCTGCTAAGGAGAAGAAATGTTGAATGGGGCTTATGCATAGGTTGTTCCTCTCATGAATTCCTCATGCATGGACATGATGTCATCCCATATCATTGGTGGGTTGAGGAATATAATTAAGGCTTAAACCTATACGCTAGTGCACAAGCAAGATAACTCCAAGGGCATTGTAATCAGTATCAACAATGGGAGATGAAAAGTGTGAATAACATTCTCGAAATTTAGAAAGCGGTGAGGGTGGCATGACAATGGAAGATAACTATTGACCTTGTACGAAACAAATAATCCATATCGTGTTTTCATGAAATGGGGACAAACAAATGAGGGTTGACTTTTGACCATGTTCGAAGCATAGGACCTGACTTAAAGTGTCATCCTATGTCTTCTAGGGCGTTGGCCTAGAATAGTAGGTGACCCAATGTGGAATGAGACCATGACATTATGGGGTACCTTCAGTCATGAAAGAAGATGAAGATCCAAATGAAAAACACACGAAGCAAGAGGTGGAGTGATGGAATGTTTGAATAGATTCCAATGATCTTGAAATTATGCCATTGTAATCATGGCCTGAGGCATCTTATGATTTACACATAATCCATCTCATGTTTGGAACAATTGGAATCATATTATTTAATGATAGGGAATGCTGTAGTTTATTGTTATGTAGAGTGAAATGTTGGCATCTTATGCTTGGAATATAAGGCACATCTTGTTTGGAGAAATAAGTATCTGATATTTGTCACATAGAGTGTACTATCGTTTATAGTCATGTAGAGGATACTATTGGAATCTTATGCTTGGTGCATAAGTCATCTCTCGTTTGGAGCAAAAGGCATCCTATATTTGTCACATAGGGTGTACTACAGTTTAAATTCATGAATATAAGACTATTTTCATCTCATTCTTGGTGCACGAGGCATATCTTGTTTGGATATAGAGGCATAATATGTTTGGATCATAGGGAGTTATAGAGATTATATTCATGTAGAGAGGACTATTAGTCATAAGGCACATAGAAATGGCTAGTGTTGGGACATACACAAGAGCGACCCTCTATGGTTCAACCTGGAATAGAAGTAATGTGATGGGGTTAAGGATGATTCGAATGAGGAATATTTTATCTCAAGGTACTTGAATAATTGATGATGAGAAAACCAACTCACGACATAGGAATAAAACCAAGATGAATATGCCGACTCAAGGTTTTTCACGGTGTGCGGCGGAGTATCTCAAATAATGGTATTCCATAGGTGGATGGTGGGTGTGCATAAGGGCGCAATGGAAAATGTCAACATCCCGACCTGAATAGTTCATGGTGCGACTCTCCATTTTTCATGAGGGTTAGTGGTGGGAACGAATAGACTAGTCTGGAGAGCTGGGACTGCAGTCCGACAATGATCCCGAGTGGGGGTGTAGATAAAAGTAGCTCATGGAGTAAACTGGGACCCATGGAGAAAATTTGGCTTGCATAAAAAAGGGGTTCTTAGTAAATCATGGCGGAGAAAAGGGGCTCACGGAGAAAAGGGCCTCGTGGAGAAGCTTCGTGAGGGAATGATGATCACATTGAATGGACTCGCAGAGCATAGGGTCTCACAGAGAAAAGGGGATCACAGAGAAAGTGGCTCACAGAGCAAAGGGGCTCACCGAGAGAAGGGGTTGCGTGGAACTTGGTGAATCGAAGAGCATGAGGTCTCACTGAAAGAAGGGTCTCGTCGATTAAAGAGGCTTTTGGAGCCTCGAACAACCCAAAAGAGCTCCCTTCATTCATAAAGGGTGGAGCCCTTTGCGAAAGTCATCATATCGCAGTGCTCTAGAGCTCTGCAAAACTGGAGATCTGCCTCTAAAAGAGCGACATGATTGTTCTTATGAAGGAAGGTGAGCCAGCTATTTATAGTCCCTAGAGGTCAGTTGAGCACTCCGTAGAAGGCAAATGTGCACCATGAAAATAAAATGACACTGTGAAGGACATCGTTCTCTGCAACCAGAGCAAGTTCTCTCATGTATATAGTAATCTTAGAGTCAACCATCATCGGCCTTCGCAGTGCTCATGGAGGCTCTGATCATGTTCCCTCTATTCCATGATCATGGAGGATGCTTCGTGAATGGGCTCCGGGTACCAGTTTTCCAGCCTAATTTTAAATGTTTATAACTCTTAATTCGTAACTCGCTTTGGGCTCAACGAGTAGTCAAAACGAATATTTAAAAATGGGCTGCGATCTTGGATAATGTATGGAAGTAGTTGGAATATTTTAGGTACTCTTTTTCCTATTCCAATATATATTCCATGGGTTCTTGACATGGTAACAACCTTTGGTTAGAGTAGAAGACAACATCAGGCATTTTGAGGCATATCTGGATGCATAGACATTGGGGAACCTGTATTTTTCTTCATAATAGGGAACCTCAATGGCGCAGAACTGGATACATCACACGTCACTCATGGGGTATCTTATGTCGTATTCATGTCTGTGTGGTTTTCCTCACCTTCCAATGATTAACACGAGGTATGTTGCGAGTTTAATCCCATGAAGAGATGGATGTGCCAATGGAATGTATTATGAGGTGTTCCTCAAGAATCTCATGTTTAACACGAGATGGGCTATGATATTAATGTCTTTTGGAGAAAAAATGAAAGGGATCATAACATCCCATATAGATAGATCAGATCGGTACATCCCTAGAATGGAACATCTGGATGTTTTACCATATGGATGGAACAGAATGCCCAAAGAAGATGGATTCGTGGTAGTGTGTCCCATAGAGAAAAAATGTCACACAGGGATGACTGATCTGAATATCACTGAGTGAGGATCAGAGAGATTGCACCCTAGAATGGTGGACACTAAGCTTTTCTATTGGATGGGATTGAACCTCATGAAGATTTCATACGTACCCTAATTAGATGGCAGGGATCAAAACATATGGAGATCGAAGAGGTGATGAATTGGGGTTTACATAAAGGAAAACGATGAGAAAATGACACCATTAAGGATGTTGTGCTCCGCAACCGGAGGGAGTTCCCACATGGTTCTCATAATTGCAGAGTCTACCATCATCGACCTTCGTAATGCTCATGAAGGATATGGTCATGTTCCCTCTACCCCACGATCGTGGATGGAGCATTGTGAATGGGATCCACAAACCATGTTTTTATCCCAACATCAAATGTCCATAAATCCAAATCCATAACTCTGTTCAGGCTCTACAACCAGAAAAAACGAAGCTTGTGAAATGGTCAACGATCTTGAATCATGTATGGAAGCATTTGGAAGACTTTGGGATGCGTTTTCTTGTTCCAAAAAATGCCCCCCCTACGAATGGGGTCCAACAAAGATGAAGATGGAGAGGCTGACCACATTCTGAGGAAACATCTAAGAAAGAAACCTACCTTGAGGACCATTGTATCTCAATCTCTTTTAGTAAAATATACTACTAAATATCTTATCTCGAATGAGTAATGCTTGGTGCAGGAAACAAGAGATGATTGGAGGTCATTCACCTGTACGAGAGTGCTAACCAACAGATGTTTTGAGGGAATCGAACGGGACATCGATCACCATTGGGAGGATCTTAAAAGAGGTATTGCAGCTAGAGAACGAGGCTCTCTAAATAGCCAACACTCCTCTCCCAACGTGTTCTCGAGCACGAGTGGGGTAATGCCATGGGCGTTGGAATCAATATGAACATAGAGAGGTGGAATGTTTGAATCACGATATCCAAAATTCGGAACACTCTAGGGATGGAGTGACAATGAAGGATAATGGTTGACTATTTTTGAAACACATTATCCATATTGTGTAATCCTGAAATGGGGAAAAAAATGTGGTATGACCACTTACCATGTTTAAAACACGGGGCCTAACTCAAAATGTTGTCCATTAGTCTTCTAGAACATTGGCCCCAGACAGTAGGCGAGCCAGAGGACAAGCATCAATTCTATTTTGGGGTTCCTTTAGATGTGAAATAGGATGAGGTTCCAAATAAAGGGCATGGAAAACATGGAGGGTGGAGTGATGGGTTGTTCAAATGTAGTCCAACAGTCTGGAAATTATGTAACCATGGCGGAAAAAAATTACGTGGACGCATCGGTCTAATAAGGGATTAAAATTATTTCTAGACAAGAAATATAAGGGGAGGACCTAAATTTCCTTGTATTTTTGTTTCATACCAATAAGGATGATAAACACATACTTTAAACATCACATGGAAAGGATGGTGCACTTAGTTTAATGGTCATAATTCGTAGACCAAGATTGGGAATGAGGTTCCAAAATAGTTAATGACACTAGGGATGGGGCCTAGGAGAATTTTTGGCGTCGCTAAGTATACCATGAATATGGGAATCAATAAAAATGAAGTTCTTGAGGCACAGTATGGTATGAGACCAATGTTGGTAGGGGATCCTCTCTGTTGAGGAAGCTAACACATCCCATAATTAACATGGGGCACCCTGAACGTTATCATGGTTGAACTATAGTTTAGTGTCATGAGTTGTGGATATATGGAATTGTGTAGTTTAACGTCATATGATGGGACTAGGAGTAAAAAGAGGGTCCCTATAAGGGGTCACGTGATGCGGTAGCTATAAACCCTACGTGAACGATGTTGATAGGAGTCCATATCACACCACATAAACATAGAAAAAGTTTTTTAGTCAAGGGTCTAAAAATGAATGTTACTATGAGCCCAGGGAAAAGTGCCTTGGCATTCCTACGTACCCCATTATGATGGGGATCAAGCCATACATAGTTCTTAAGACAATGTGGTCAAAGACCAATGCTTGTAGGGGGAATCCCCTCTAGCAGGGAAGCTAACACATCCAATAATTATCATGGGGCATCCTAAACTTGTTCAAGGTAGGGGCCAAAGTTTATCGTCATGTGTCAAGGACATGGATACCCAGAATGGAAATGTATGGTGTGGTACATACCTCGATGTGAATGACGAACATAATAGTCCATACCACAACACACGCTCTCGGGAGAATCCATAGGTTGAGGGACTATAGGTGAAAACTGGGATGGGTCAAAGACGGGTTGTCTGGGAATTATTATGTATCCCATTAGGGTGGGAATTTATCCACACATAGTTATGAGAGTTCAATTAAACATCATGTAGGATGAGAAACATGCGTGTTTCAAATGCACCAGTACACATGCTACCATAACCACTAACCCCACTTGAGTCATGCTCAATGTGGGAAAGAATGAGTAGTGATGAGATTATACTGGTATAGGGAAAAACACATTAGGGTAATTACAATGATAGGTGAATGAAACCCCAAAATTATTGAACCGCTTAATCAACACACATAAATTCACAGAGGTATAAAATTGGGTGCTGGAATTCCACTTGAACATAAGGGAGTGAAAAAATGTGAATCATGACACCTGGGATATGGGTCCCAATGATGATGGATTGACAATAGAGGATAAATGATGACCACGTTCAAAACATAGTATTCAATCCACATTATCCTGGAATGGGGAAAGACAAAAGAGGGTCGACCACTGACCATGTTCGCAACACGGGGCCTATCATAAATGATATCTGAGGTCTTTAGGGCCGTTGTCCCAAGACAGTTGGAAAGCCAATGTGGCATGATACCTGGACGTAAAGGGTCCCATTAAGATGTGGAAGAGGATGTGGATACAAATAAAGGGCTCATGAAGAATGGAAATGAAAAGAGGGATGTTTATTTGAATATTCCACACCTTGGGCTCTTTTCCAATCCACATTTTAGTATGCCAATGAGACATGTCATATAGAGGAAGTCGAATAACTTTCAGAGGAAAGGGGTCCTTGGGTCACACACTCTTAACATAAGGTCGTAGAGTGGACCATTAAGCGGGGACTAGGGTTGATGGACTGTGCACAGGTTGGCGAAGTATCCAAACCTAACGGGTAGTTCCCATAAGAAGATCGTATTTTAGGGTCATAGAACTGAAAACAGGTTGGGAAGAGACAGGGGAGGCACATAGTGAATCAGTATCAAAACATTTCATAAATGAGATCCTATGAGGTACTCTCTAACCCAAATGTTCCCGAAAGATTTCGGGACAAGGGGATAAAAAAAGGGGTAGGATTTAAGATTCTTGGGGATGGACCTATAGATGGAATGTATGGGCGTTCATACGTTTCCCATGAAGATGAGAATCAATACATATATATTTATGGAGATAAAGGAAGGATTTAATATTCATAGGGTTGGACCCACAAACTGATTTTCCGAGCATTCCTACGTATCCCATGATGATGGGAATCAATCCCCCCATAGTTCCATAATATGTCTTACAGTTTAACCTCATACAACAAGGATTCATATATATCATAGTTTTATGGGTCTTAGATCTCGGACCATAGATGGAAATGAAAGAGGGTTACATGTAGTGAGGTAATTATTAAACATAGCATCAATGAGTACATAAGGAGTCTATATCACCACATGCTCCCTTAAAAGATTTAGGGTCGAGGGACTGAAAATGAATTTTGGGTTAGGCCCGAGGAAGTGTTCCAAGGAATTTCTATGTACCCCATGATGATGTGAATCATTACCTATGTAGTTTTAGTAATACTGTTTAATGTCATGTTGGAAGAATGAAATGAGATGCTAGCTCCAGGAATAGGAGTACGTGGTGAGGCTATTACAAACCTGATGTGAATGAGGACATCCAGTCCATACACGCCATACCATGAAGTCCTATGAAATTCAGGGAAAAGGCCAAAAAATAGGTAATTAGTGGAACCTGAGATAGACCCAAAGACCAGATTCTCAGGTAGTCCAACACATCACACGAGGATTGGAATCAAACTATATGAGTTATAGGATTTCCATGTAGTTTCACATCTTAAGATAAGGACGTGAAGAGATCTTAGTTTCAAGGTTATAGAACATGGACCATAGAGAAACGAGACCCATACGAATAGGTGAAAACCCCGACCAAATCCCTAAGACCACGTGAGATACACTCAATATGGGAAACAAGGGTGGAGAAGGCCACTGCAAGACATGTAATACATGCAATGGGTAAATTGGTGTGGAACCCTAAATGACGCCTCACCATGTCTTGCCCTCCTAGTGTGCCTTTTTTCACTGAGGGGAATTAAAAAGAGTGTCTAAATTCCACTTGGACATGATGGAGTGGTAAAGAATGTGAATAAAAAACCATCATTTAGGGAATGATGGGGTTGTTGTGATGATGGAGGATAACTGATGACCTTGATCAAAACAGAAAATCCATATCAGGTGACCTGAAATGGGAACTACAAAGGAGTGGTGATCGATGACCATATTCGCAACCCGAGACATGTATCAAATATTAGTTTGAGATCTTCAATTATGTTGGCTTGAAATGATAGGAGGTCCCTTAGTCTATGTATTCGTACTGTTTGGGGGAACCTTTGGATGTTAACGGTGATGGATTCACAAATAAAAGGGACATGAAGCCTGAAGAAGGGTGATAATATGTCCCTGTAGGATTCAACACTCTATGTGTTGAACCATAGTGTTCCCAGTCACATTGGTGGACTACCAAGGATCTTCGAGGGGACCAACATAATAGTAGTCATCTAAAAAATATTATTATAGAGCATGGTGACAATGATCTCCCAGGAGAAAGTGGTATGTGGTGTTGTTTTTACAAACCCGATGTGAATGAGGACATAATTTCTTACCACACCGCATGCCCCTATCCTTAGGGAAATCAGGCCAGAGGGCCAAGATGGTAATGAGGTTCCTAATTAATGTGTATGGACCTAAAGGATAAAATTTTGGGTGGTCCTATGTATCCCATAAGGATGGGAATCAAGAAACATGATGTTCTAGAGGATTCTGTGCAGTTTTATGTCATGTGGCATGGACGCAGATAGGGGAAAGGTATCTGAAACAAGGATGTGTACAGAACCACGAGTAACACAATTTGAATGAGGAAATAATCCCATATAACACCATATAATATTATGTGAAAACTTGGGCCAGGGGCCCGAAAGGCAGAAGGACCTAAAGCTGGACCACAAACAGAAACTCACAGCCTGTTTTCGGTTTAACATCTTACAGTGAGGACGCTAGTGATCTTAGTTTAAATTCATAGAACTCGGACCATAGTCACCCCATTTAAAGTCATGTTCAGGAGACATATGGGTATAATGGGTGACACAACATGCCTATTATGTGGGAGTCTACAAGACAACAACGTTAATTGAGTATAACTACAGACCATGTTCACAGCATAGTATCTATATTGAGTAATTAGGGATGGGCACAAACAATTGAGTTTCAACCATTGACCATATTCATAAAACGTGACTTTTTTCAATTATTCACTCTAGATCCTCAAGGACGAAGGCCGAAAATGGTAGGACATCCCATATGCCAAACCGTTGTGCCATCTGGGGGTCCTTTTGGATGTGAATGATGGATAAAACCCGAATTATGGGACACACAAAGAATGATGGGACATGTTCACTTAAATTTCTTTTAGCGATGAAAAATATGGAGGGGTGTCCCATAAGGATGTATGTTGTGTGGAAAAGATAGATCGATTTGAAAGAAGACATCAACCTGTACCACACAACACAATCCTATGTGATAACCTGGGCCAGGGTCCTGGGAAGGCCGAGGGACCTGAGATCGGAAGTCCTGACCAATTAGTAGATTAACATCATTCACTGGAGATGATAGTGATCTTAGTTTAAGGTCATAGAGCTCAGACTATAGATATGTGACCCTTTACACAGGTATTTGATCACCAAAGCTCCTAATCCCATGTGAGTAATGCATGGAGTGGGAAACAAGGAATGGGACAAGGCTCTCCACATCATATAAGGATATGGAATTCTTTCTAGCACTCTTTCCCAATGAAGAAAAAGGTTTGAAGGGTTAACGGGAAAAAATGAATCACTATGCCCAATACGAGGGATATGTGGGGGTGGTGGAAACAATGAATGATGACTATTAACAGAGTTAGAATCCCAGTATCCACATCATGTAACCTTGGATGAGAGAAAAAAATTATTTTTGACTGCTGAACATGTTCACAACGTAGGACTTGTATCAATTTTCCACTCGACGTCCTCAAGGACGTCGGCCCAAAATCGTAGGAGAGCCCTTATGCTAATCATCCATGCCTTTCAGGGGACCTTTTGGATGTGAGAGATGATGAAGAACCATGTAAATGGCGTGTGTGAATCATGAATGTGCATGTGCAGTTTAACATCATGCGGGATTAAGAAATAAGTGGAGACCTTCTGAGAGAGGGATACATGATGCGGTCTTGAGGAACTGGACATGAATGAGGGAAAAAGCCTGAACAACACCAAGTTTCTCAACCCAATGGGGAGATCCTAATTTTCAAGGCTAGGATAATGGATGAAATGTCTAGGCATTCCTATGTATACCATATGAATGGGAATCAAGCCCTACGTAGTTCTGAAGGATGATGCAGTTTAGTTTCATGCGTGGAGGACTTGGCAAGGGTAGAATAACGAGGAGAGGCACATGGTGTGATTATCAGAATCCCAATATGAGTGGGGTTACAAAAACCTACACTACACCATGTGGGATCCTCCAAGGAAACCATACCAATGGGGGATTATTAATGAGAATAGTCTAGGGGCTGGACCGAAGATGAGGAGTTTGAGAATTACCACATATCCCATAAATATGGGAATCATCCCATACATAGTTCTTGAAGATGCCATTAATTTTAACATCATACGGTGATGGAAATTTATGAGAAGTTTTACATCCTATATTCTAGATGAATCACTCATTTTAACGTCATGTGGAGAAGACATACCGTTTTGAGGTCATACTAGACTGTATAGATCTTAGTTTATTTTTATAGAGCTCAGACCATTTTGTGGTTTATCATCATGTGGTATAAAAAACCAGTTTAATGTCATTAAGGACAAAATAGTTTAAGGTCATGTAGGACTAATAATGTAGTTTAAGGTCACGTAGGATGAAGATGGGTAGTTGAAAGTCATGCAGGATGATAATGAATAGTTTAACATCATGACGGATAAAGATGAACAGTTTAACGTCATGAAGGATGATAATGAGTAGTTTTACTTCATGAAGGACGAAGACGAATAGTTTAAGGTTATTTAGGATGATAATGTAGTTTAACATAATGACGGACGAAGATGAACAATTCAATGTCATATAGGATGATAATGCAGTTTAACATCATGCAGGTTGAAGATGGACAATTTAACTTAATGTAGAACAATAGTGATTAGTTTAACATCATGAGAGTTGAAGATGAATAGATTAAATTCCTGAAAGATGATAATGAGTAGTTTAACCTCATGACAGATGAAGATGAGCAGTTTAAAATAAAGTAGGATGATAATGAGCGGATTAATGTCATGAAAGATGATGATGAAAAGATTAAAGGCATGTGGGAAAATAATGAAAAATTTAACATCATCATGGATGATAATGTAGTTTAACATCATGTAAGATGATGATAAACAGTTTTACATCATGCAAGATGATAATGAGAAGTTTAACGCCATGACAGTTGAAGATGAATTGTTTAACATCATACAAGAAGATAATGAGCAGTTTAACATCATGACAGACAAAGATGAGCAGTTTAAAGACATGCATGATGATAATGAGTAGTTTTCCATCATGAAGGATGAAGATGAGTAGTTTAATGTCATGCATGATGATAATCAGCAGTTTAACATCACAACGGACGATAATGATGTTTGATGTCATGCAGGATGAAGATGAATAATTTAACTTCAAGAAGAATGATAATGAGCAGTTTAATATCATGATGGACGAAGATGAACAGTTTAATTTCATTCAGGATGGTAATGATTAGTTTACATCATGGCGGATGACGATTAGCAGTTCAAAAAATTCTAGGACGACAATCAGCAGTTTAGTTTCATGAAGAATGATATTGTAGTTTAATATCATGTGGGATGAAAATGAACCATTTAATGTCATACATGATTATAATTAGTAGTTTAACATCATGATGGATGATAATGATGTTTAATGTCATGCAGGAAGAAGATGAGATGTTTAATGTCATGGAGGACAATAATGCTATTTAAAGTCATGTGGGATGATAATGCAGTTCAACATCATGCGGGACAAAGATGAGTAGTTTATAACCACGTAGGATGATAATGAGTAGTTTAACATCATGATGGATGATAATGTAGTTTAACATCACGGGGTATGAAGATGAGAAATTTAATGTCAAGAACGACAATAATGTAGTTTAACATCTTATGGGATGAAGATGAGTAGTTTAAGGTCATGCAGGATGATAATGAGCTGTCAAATGTCATGATGGGTGATAATGCAGTTCAGCATCATTCTGGAAGAAGATGATATGTTTAATGTTATAAAGGAAAATAATGTTGTTTAACCTTTTGTGGGACAAAGATGAGTAGTTTATGGCCATGAAGGATGATAATGAGTAGTTTAACATCATGCTAGATGAATATGATTAGTTTAAAGTCATGTAGGATGATAACGCAATTTAATGTCATATGAGATGAATATGTCTGTGTCACTCAAACATATTTGTAAACATCTTACTAAAACTACTAATCCCATGTGAGTCATGCTCAGTGTGGGAAACAAAAAGTAATGATGGAATTTTCCTAATACATTGAAGCACATAGAAATGAAATAGAGATGTCAGTCCAAGAATATCCCAGCAACATTGGCCAATATTTTGGACGTGCACTGTTTCAAGAAAGGGAAAAATAAGGGTTTTGGAGTTACAACTAAACATAAAGAGGTCAAAAAAGGGTTGAATCATAGCATTTGATATCGGAATCATCATGATAGTGGTGTAAAAATGGTGGATAACTACTTACCATGTTTGAAACACAGTATCCTTGGCATGAGGATAGACAAATGAGGGTCAACTGCTGACCATGAATGAAATGTGGGACTTGTCACAAAATGTGATCTGATATCATCCAGGGTGTTGGCCCAATATGGTAGGTGAGAAAATTTGGCATAAGACCAGGCCGTTATGGGGCCCCTTCATACATGAAGGACGACATGGATCGAAATAAATGGATGCTATGAAGCATGATGTGGATTGGGATTATGTTAATTTAGTGTCCAACACTCTGGGCCCTACACCCCAGATCATCAGAGCATGTCAGTGGTACGATTTATCAGGACTCAATGAAACAGACCCTGGGATTGAAAATAGTTTATGGTCTTATTTCATTGACCAAAGGTTCTTTGTTTATGTTCATAGAGTTCTGCCCTTGTGCTTAGTTTAACGTCATATTGCTAGGATAAGTGATTGATGGAATTTAAGGATACATATATTTGACCATGGTTACTGTAGTTTTAGATCCCATAGCTTTGACCAAAATGTTTTAGTTTTTCTTCATGTGACCAAGACGTTGGTTGTTGTGAAGATTAACATCGTTAAACTAGGACGATGACTGGTAGTTTATCATTATGAGACCAAGACGATGGTTGTTGTTCAGTTTGGCCTCATACAACTAGGACACAGAACAACAAGGTTTGTGTTGGTAGAGGTATAGTTATCTTTAAAACATTCTGGTGGTTTGGGATGAGGGGGTAAACTATAGGATGATATTTTCCTAAAATTCCCCAAGCATATGCATGGATGTTCCCCATGCATGAGATGGGATAACTCACGGTGAACATTCCACAAGATGGTGTCGGGCAGTAGGGAGGGCCTTTGCGTTTTATGAAATGTATTAGTTGGGATGACATTGAGTGTCACAAGGGTGGTAGGGATGAAAACCTGACCTCAGACTAGAGGGAAGATGGATCCTGGAAGGCATGTAATCCTGGAGCATCGGTATGACGGGGCGATGAATCCTTAAAGGCGTGGAAGCTTGGAACGTCGGTACGATGGGGGCGATGGGGCCCAAAATTTGTGGAATCTTTGAACATCAATATAATGGTGGTGATGAATCCTGGAAGGCATAGAATCCTAGAACGTCAGTACGATAGAGAGATGGATCCCATAAGGCATGGAAGCCTGGAATGCTGGGACGATGGGGGTGATGTAGCCCAGAAGGCCTGGAAGCCTGAATCATTAGTATGATGGGGCGATGGAGTCTGGAAGGGGTGAAAGCCTGGACTGCTGGTACGATGGGGAGATAGAGCCTGAAATGCGTGGAAGTGAGGAGTGTTGGTACAACGGTTCTATAGAGACTAGAAGGCGTGGAAGCATGGACCTTCGGTACGATGGGGCGATGGAGCTCGGAAGGCATGGATGCCTGGACCATCGGTACGACGGGGTAATGGAGCCCGAAAGGCGTGGATGTCTAGAGTGTCAGTATGACTGGGCGATGGAGCTCGGAAGGCGTGAAAGCATCAAGTGATGGTACGACAGGGTGATGGAGCCCCGAAGGCGTGCATTCTTGGAGTACCGATATGATGGGGGCGAAAGAGCCTAGGAGGTGTGCAAGCCTCGAACGTCGATATGATGGGGGCGTTGGAGTCCCAAAGTTGTGGAATCCTCCATGAAGTCTTTTGGTAAAATCATGCCAGATGATAACCTCGCGGGGAGGAGCTATGTAATGACTTCTGGTGTCGTTGTAGATGCTCCATTTCATTGTGGGTAGTTTTCCTCAGTGCATCTCATGAGAAAGGCATAGTCGGTGAGGATTCAATAATGTCTGGGGGCTGATTCCCTAGGTGTAGCCTCTGAAGGTGGCAGGGTCGGCGAGAAGTCGATGGATTCTTGGGTGGATTCCCCCTATGAGTCCTCTTATGGTGGTGGCATCAGCGAGAAGCTGATGGAGTCAGGGGGGATTCCCCCTACTCGACTTTTTATGGTGGTGGAATTGGGAAGTAGCTGATGGAATTGGGGGGTGGATACCCCTTGCATGGATCTTCAAGTGGTAGAGTTGGCGAGGAGCCGATCGAGTCAGGGGGAGTGAGGACGTTTCCAGCACGACCACTTAAGGAGGCGGAGTCGGCGGGGAGCTGATGGAGTTGGGGAACTGATGCCCCTTGTGTGGCCTCTTAAGGCAGGAGAGTCAGCAAGGAGCTAATGGATTTGGGGGTGGATGCCCCCTAAGCGTCCTCTGAAGGTGGTGGAGTCGGCGAGTAGTTGATGGAGCTGGGGGCAGGTTCTCCCTGCGCAACCTCTTAAGGCAATGGGGATGACAAGGAGTTTATGGAGTCAGGGGGAGGATTCCCCTTGCGTGGCCACTGAAGGTGGAAGAGTCGGTGAGTTGCTGATGGATTCGGGGGCATATGCCCCTTGCGCGGCCTCTGAAGGCGGTGGAATGGGTGAGGAGATGATGGATTCTGTGGAAGGATGCCCCCTGCGTGGCTTCTTAAAGAGGCAGAATCGACGAAGAGCCGATTGAGTCCGGGGGAGGATACCCCCTGCGCAAACTCTTAAGGCGGTGGAGTCAACGATGAGTCGATGGAGTCGGGGGAGGATTCCCCCTGTGCGGCCTCCTATGGTAGCAGATTTGGTGAGGATCTGAGGGAGTCATGGGGTGGATTCCCCCAGTGCACCCTATTAAGGTGGTATGGTTAGTGAGACGACGATGTAGTTGGGGGGGAGGATACCCCCTGCGTGTCCTCTTTAGGTGGTAGGGTCGGGAATGAGATAAGGAAGTCGGGGACGGATACCCCCTACGCGGCCTCTTATGGCGGCTGGGTCGACGAGGAGCTGATGGTGTTGGAGGAGGATGCCCCTTGCGGGGCCTCTTAAGGCAGCAGCGGCGGTGAGGAGCCTATGGAGTCGGGGGTATATTCCCCATTCGCGACCACATAAGGCTGTGGGGTCGATGAAGAGCTGATGTAGCCAGGGGTGGATGCACCCTGCATGACATTTTATGATGGGGGCGTCAGTGAGGAGCCAATAGTGTTTGGGGGGGATGCCCCCTGTGCGGCCTCTTAAAGACGCGAAGTTGGTGAGGATCCGATGCAGTTGGGGGCAGATACCCCCTTTGCGACCTCTTAAGGTGGCATTGTCGGCGAGGATCTGATGGAGTCGGGCGAGGAGTCCACCTGAGAGGCCTCTTAATGAGGAAGAGTCAGCGAGGAGACAATTTATTTGGGATCGGATGCCCCTTGTGGGGCCTCACAAGGCGGTGGTGCCTGGGAAGAGCCAATATAGTTAGGGGTTGATGCCCACTGTGCTTCGTCATAAGGTAGCATGTTCGGTGAGGAGATGATGGAGTCTGGGGGATACCCCAATGTATGACCTCTTAAGGCAGAGGACTCAGCGAGGAGCCGATGGAGTCGAGAGTGGATGCCCCCTACCCAGACTCATAAGGCTGCGGCATCGACAAAGATCCGATGGAGTAGGGGGCTCCACGATATCGTTATGTGGCGTAGTTATTGAGGAGAAGATGGAGTCGGGGGGAGGATTCCCACTATGCGTCCTATTAAGGTGGTGAATTTGGTGACGAGGTGATGGATTCTGGGGGCCGATTCCCCCCATGCGGCCTCTTAAGGTGGAAGAGTTGATGATGAGCTGATGGAGTTATTGAGGTGTATTCCACCTCCGAGTCCTTTTAAGGCGGCAAAGTTTGCGAGGATCCGATGAAGTTAGGGGGATAACACCTTTCCGGCCTCTTAAGGCGGCAGAGTTGGCCAGGATCCGATGAAGTCAAGGGGGGATTCCCATTGTGAGGCCTCTTAAGGTGGAAAAGTTAGCGAATAGCTGATGGAGTTAGAGAACGAATACCCCTTCTGCGGCCTATTAAGGTTGTGGGGTAAGCGCGGAGCCAATGGAGTCGGGGGGGGGATTCCCCTTGCGCGACTTCTTAAGACATCGTAGTCGACGGAGGGGGGAGGGCGATGGATTTTGGGGTAGATGACCCTTGCATAGCCTCTTATGGCGACAGAGTGGCCGATGAGATCATGGAGTCGGGGGAGGGGGGATGACCCTTCGCTGCCTCTTATAGCAGTGGAGTCGGGGAGGATCTGATGTAATCAGGGGGGAGGCCATTCCCCCTACGCGTCCTCTTATGGTGGAAGAGTTGGTGAGGAGCCGACGGAGTTGAGTGTGGATTCCGCTTTCACAACCTCTTAATGTGGTGGAGTCGCCGAGGATCTAATGGAGTTGAGGGAGGATTTCCCATGTGCGGTCTCTTAAGATAGAAGAGTCAGCGAGGATCTGATGGAGTTGGGGGGAGGATGTCCCATGAGCGGCCTCTTAAGGCAGCGAAGTTGGCGAGGAGCCGATGGACTCGGGGGAGGATGCGCCCTGCATGACCTCTTAAGGTGGTGGATTTAGCGAGGATCTGATGGATTCATGGGTTGATTCCCCCTGCTCGGCCTCATAAGATGGTATGGTCAGTAAAGAGTCAATGGAGTCGGGGGTGGATGCCCCCTGTATGGCCGCTTAAGGAGGCAGATTTGGCGAGGAGGCGATGGAGTCGGGGGAGTATTTTCCCTGAGTGGCCTCTTAAGGCGGAGGAGTCGGTGGGGAGCCAAAGGAGTCGGGTAGGGGGGACTACCCCAATGATTCCTATTAAGGTGGCAGTGTCGGTGAGGAGCCGATGGAGTCAGGGATGGATTCCCCCATGCACGACCTCTTTAAACGGAGAAGTCAGTGAGGAGTCAATGGAGTCGCAGGGGGGATTCCCCCTACATAGCCTCTTAAGGCGTCAAAGTTGGTGATGAGAGGATGGATTTAGGACCGTATTCCCGCGATGTGGCCTCCTAAGGTGGAGGATTCGGCGATTAGATGATAGAGTTAGGGGGGATTCCTCCTGTGCTGCCTCTTAAGGTGGTGGATTCGGTGAGGTGCATATGGAGTCATGGGGTAGATTCCCCCTGCGCGACCTCTTAAGGCGAGAGAGTCATTGAGGAGCCGATTCAGTCGGGGGGCTGATTCCCCACATGCGGCCTCTTTAGGTAGTGAAGTCGGTGAGGAGTCGATGGAGTCGCTGGGGACGATACCCCATGTGTGGCGTCTTAAGGAGGCAGGGTCAGCAATAAGCCAATGGACCATATTCCTCATGAACCTGATGGTTATCATCCTCTCACAAATGAATGAGAGGGAATTCACATGGGTGATGCATCAATTTTCCCAACATATTTTTTGTACTCACTATTGAAGGTGAAGAGTTTCACATTGGCTTCACTATTTCTGGTTTTGATGCTTTCACCAGGGAATGCATCCGTCTGTCGAGGATGCGCTGATTTTTCCCCACTCTCCCAATTTCCAAAGGCGGGTAGTATCCTTCCCTTATTCAGGGACTCTTTCCCCTTGATTGAAACGAGATGATGTGATCTGAGTTTCTCCTTCTATGGATTCTTCCTCAGAACACGTTACCTAGTCTGGTTCTCCCTCATTGATTTGATATGTCATTAATGAATCTTATTTGTGGTGCCATATCATTTTTTACTCCAATTAATTAAAATACATTGGTAAGGTCATTCCCTGAGATCCTGGCAGGGTAGCAACATTTAGTTAGAGTAGATGATTACATCAAGAATGTCGGGGCATCTTTGGATTCTTGGAAATTAGAGTAATTGTGTTCTTCCTCATAAGAGGTCATCTCAAGGGTGTAGAACCTGAGGCATCCCACATCGTTCGTGGGGTATCTTATGTCGGAGGCATGTCTCTGAGGTTTTCCTTATCTTCTCATGCATAACATGGGGTATGACGTGAGTTTAACGTCTGTTGAAGATGGTAATTCCAAAGTTATTTCTTCTGATTATTTCATCAAGCATCTCATGTTTAACATGAGGTAGGCCTTGAGTTTAACATCATGTTGAGATGGAATTAGAGTGATTCGAAAGTCCCATAGAGAAAAAAAATCTATACATTCCTAAGAGGGAATGCCTAGAAGGTTTACCAGATGGATGGATCAGAACTACCAATGAGGAAGGATATGTGGTGGTGTGTCCTATAAAGAAAATATATAACACAATGAAGGGTCTTCAGGACACCACTGATGGTAGATCAGAAATAGTGCACCCCATAAAAGGGAACACCAGAAGGATAGGTCATAATGCCCATTGAGAGCAGACCCATGGTGTTGTGTCCCATCAAGGGAGAGGTCATGTAGTAAATGGTGATCTTGACACCACTTATGGCGGATCATGGAGAGGGTACCCCATAAAGGGGGACACCAAGGTTTATTATTTATTGGGATTGAACCTTGTAGAGGTTTCTTAAGTATATTTTTTAGAATACAGGGATCAAAACCGACATAGTTTGAAGGGGTGATGAATCTGGGTGTACTCAAAGGAAAACTACCCTGAGACTTTTTGGGGATTACGCATAGTTAGTAGCCCATCACAAGAGCGGAACTCATGGTTGAATGGTTATGGATTATGTGGGGATAATGCTGTGTTAGTTGTGTCGGTGCTTCCAAGAGTGGAACTGGGATGAATTGCATGATCTCACCTGGATGTGGTGGCCAATGTGAGAATCAGGATAGATGATGGACAGTTGAATTAACTATATGGTAAAAGATAAGGAACTTTCAGGACAGTGAATGTAGTTTTGGGATTGAACCTCAGAGAGGCTTCCTACATATCTCTATTGTAGGGAATCAAAGTCTGTGTAGTTTGGTGTGGTGATGAGACACATGAGGAGGCGGCCCATGAGAAGGGATGCATAGATGGGACCCATATGAAGTATAACATCTGGGTTAGGGCATGAAATTCTCGAAATACATAGGCTCAAGGGAGAAAGCCTAGGATGTTTCATGGGTGATGTGCTTGAGTCTCAAGTAGGATTCCAACATATCCCTGCGGGAGGGAATCAATGTCTATGTAGTTTAGGATGGGGTATAGAATCAGGGTGTGTGAAGACGACAGTGACTCGATGATATACGGGGGATTATGAATGGTTATCAGCCCAGGTTATCCTGATGCTCAAGGGGTGGACCAGAGATGTGTATCCCAACAAATGGGACTACAACGACTTGTCATTGATTGAAGACTGCAATGGCTAACCGTTGGATGGGTTCAACGGCTTACCACTGCATGGGGTTCCAACAGCTTACCACAGAATGAGGTTCTAATGGCTTACCTCTAGTTAGGGTTGAAATTTTCTTACCGCTGAATAGGGTTCTAATGGCTTATCACTGAACGGGGTTGATGACGGCTTACCACTGGTCGGTGAACACAACAACTTACCACTTGTTGGGGTTGGACCTTAAGGAGGATTCCTACGTACTTTCCTAGGAGACAATGATCAATTCCCATGTAGTTAGAATGGTTACAGTTTAACATATTGCGGGGAAAGAAGTGGCCCATACATTTTAATGTAATGTATGAAGAAGCTAAACTAACATGAAGGGGGGAGAAACAACTGGGTGTTGGGATTAAACCTTATAGAGGCTTCCGACGTACATTTCCTTGGAAAGGATCAAAGTTTGTGTAGTTTCAGAGTGTTTGGTGATTGACTTGGAGGGGATAGGGACTGGTAGGATTTGGTATTTAACCTCAAGGAGGCTTCCTAAGTATCTTACATTAGAAAAGAACAAATTCCACTTAGTTCGAACGTGTGTTGGTGAACCGACGTGAATGGTTTAGACTAATGATTGTTAGGCTTGAACCTGAAGAAGGATTCCTACGTACAATTCCTTAGCAAGGATCAATGTACACGTAGTTTCGGCATCGAGATGGTGAACCAACATGAAGTGGTCAGGACCAGTAAGTGTTGGGCTTCAACCTCAGGGAGGATTTTGACATACCCTTCCTTGGTAAAGATCAATGTCATCATCGTTCGGGCTTGTTTGGTGAACCGATGTGAAGGGGGTCAAGACTAGTAGGTGTTGGGCTTCACCCTCATGGAAGATTCTTACGTAGCCTCACTTGGCAGGGATCAAATTCCACATAGTTTAGAATGGTTTGTGGGTTACACTCTAGGTCAGCCTAGATAGGATGTCATGGTAACTGCTTACTCGAAGCTCACGTTATTCATACTCTGTGTGCGAAACAAGTGACAAAAATAGACCGAAAATCATTGTTCAATGGTGCATCCATTTAGGGTGGTGAATGGGGATTATGCAAGGAAGTTGCCTGGGAGCCTCTATGGAGTGGAAACAGTGGATGAGGCTTATGCATGGATTCTTCTTGAGTGTTTCTAAGGAGTGAAAATGGTGGATGGGGCTTACGAATTGAAGCTACCCGGGTGCCACTAAGGAGAGACAACAGTGCATGGGGATTACGCATGGAAGCTGCCCAGGTGTCACTAAGGTGAAAAAATGGTGAATGGGGCTTATTAATGGATGCTTCCCATGATTTCATCCTCATGTCTGGCAATTAGGGTATTCAAACTCACCGGTGGGTTTAGGAAAACAATTAAGGCCTACACTTATGCGCTAGTT
The DNA here is from genome assembly GCA_963277665.1 of Viscum album. Taxonomy (NCBI): domain Eukaryota; kingdom Viridiplantae; phylum Streptophyta; class Magnoliopsida; order Santalales; family Viscaceae; genus Viscum; species Viscum album. The sequence continues at coordinate 478,512,984 of OY728125.1, read as the reverse complement.
CTCAAGCGTGATTACCCCAACGACATTAGAATCAGTCCGAACAAAGGGAGATTTAAAGTATGTATCACATGCCAGACATTTGGAATGTGGTGAGGGTGGCATGATGATGGAGGATAAATGTTGATCATGTTTGAAAAAAAACTTCCATATTGAGTTATCCTAAAATGGGGACAAACAAATGAGGGTCGACTATTGACCGTGTTCAAAACAAAAGACCTGACTCGAAGTAACATCCAATGTCTTTCGGGGAGTTGGCCCAGAACTGTATGTGATACAATGTGGCATGATATCAGGCCATTAGGGGGTCTCATCAGACTTGAAATAGGATGAAGAACATCATGAAGTATACATGAATCATGTGATGGAGTTATGGAATGTTCGAAGGGATTCCAACACTCTTTATATTATCCCATTGTAATCATGGATTGAGTTATCATATGGTTTTCACATTATCCATCTCTTATTCCGAACAAGAGGCATCCAATTATTGAATGATAGGGAATTCTAGAGATTATAGTCATGTAGATTGGACAATTGGCATCTTATGCTTGGAGCATAAGGCATATCTTGTTTGGAGCAAGAGGCATCCTATATTTGTCACATAGGGTGTACTACAGTTGAGAGTCATGTAGAGAGGACTATTGGCATTTTATGCTTGGTGCATATGTCATCTCTAATTTAGAGAAAAGGGAATCCTATATTTTTCACATAGGGTGTACGAAAGTTTAATGTCAAGTAGATATGACTATTGGTATCACTTTCTTGGTGTATAAGGCACCTCTTGTTTGGATCAAGAGGCATCCTATGTTTGGCTCGTAGGGAGTTATACAGTTTAGAGTCATGTAGAGAATACTATTAGGAATAATTTCCCTAGCATTGGCTAGTGTTTGGAATTACAGAAGCGCATCCCATTCTGGTTCAACATGGAATAGAAGTCAGGATACAGGGTTTGGATGAGTTTCATGAGGAATGGTTCAACTCAAGGGACTTGTGGATTTGATGATGAGAATCTCAACTCAAGAAATGGGAAACAAACTAATAAGAATATGTCGACTCAAGGTATATCACAGTTTGTGGGGGAGTATCTCAAATCATGGTATTCCATAATTGGATGGTGGGTGCACATATGGGCGTAATGGAAAATGTCGACATCCCGACCTGAAATGTTCATGGCGTGACTCCCCTTTTTCATGGTGATAAGTTATGAAAACAAAGGTAATGGCCTAGAGGGATGGGATTGCAGGATGTAAAGGATCCCATGTGGTGGTGCGGGGGAACAACCCTCGTGGAATGGACTATGAGGAACAATGTTTTGATGTTCATGATGTATATGGCTTCACAATATAGCTTCACAGAGAAAAGGGGCTCACGGAGCAGCTTCACGAAGGAATACTTCTTGTAGAGAATGGACTCACAGAGCATAGGGGATCATGAAGTAATGTGGATTTCATAACAAAGGGGATCACAAAGAAAAGGGTCTCGTAGGGAAAATGTCCTACACGGAGCTTAGGGTCTTGCGGAGCATGGGGGCCCACTGAGTAAAGGCGATTACGGAACAAAGTGGCCTGTGGAGCCTCGAGCAACTCGAATGTGATCCCTCATTCATAGTGCTCTCGGGATTCAAGAAACGAGAGATCGACAACCCAAGGGGCTGTGTGACAGTGCTTATGAAGGTGGGAGAGTTGGCTATTTATAGTTAATGTAGGTCGGTGGAGCACACCATGGAGCACAAATGTGAACAACAAGTGTGGATCAGGGAGAGTGCACCCTAGAATAGGGGACACCAAGGTCTACCATTGGCTAGGTTTGAAACTCGTGGAGATTTCCTATGTAACCTTTGTAGATGACAGGGATCAATTCCCACATAGTTCGAAGGGGTGATTAATTGGTGTGTACACAGTAGACAATAACCTAGAAACATGTCGGGGTTTATGGATGGATAGCATCCCATCACAGGAGTAAAAATCATTGTTGAATGATTATGGATTGTCTGTGGATTGTGGATGGTTAGTTTCATGAGGGAATGGTGTGATCCTACTGGGATGTGGTAGTCTAGGTATGAATCTAGATAGATGATGTAGAGTTGAATGAAATTAAGGGGGAATGATATAGAACAGATGTGAGGACGATGGTGATGTTGGGCTTTAGACTCATAGAGGCTTACTATGTATCCTTGTGGTAGGGAATCAAAGTCCACATAGTTCAATATGGGGGTATATAATTGGGGTGTATACATAGGTCAATGACCCAACGATATACAGGGTCTTACGTGTAGTTAGTAGCCTAAGAGTTGGTCTGACGCCACAGGTTGGACCAGAGATGTGAGTTCCATCGAAGGGGACTACAATGAATTACATTATATTGCAAACAACAACGGCTTACCACTGGATGATGTTGACAATTGATTACTATCGATTGGGGGAGAACAACTTACTTTCGGTAAAGAAACACAACAACTTACCATCAATTGGGGAACCCAAAGGCTTACAGTCGGCTGGGGAACACAACAGTTTACCATACATTTAGGAGCACAATGACTTATAGTCAATTTGGTTTTACCTCATATAGGCTACCTACGTACCTATCCTAGGAAAAAATGATCAAATACCAGATATTTCAAATGGATACAGTATAACATCTTGAGAGAAGAAAAAATGGCATACAGTTTAACGCCATGCATGACAAGGGTGGATCGATGTGAAGTGGTAGGGACCAATGACTGTTGGGATTGAACCTCAGGGTGGCTTCCTACGTACCATTCCTAGGAGACAAGGATCAATGTCTACATAGTTTGGAATGGTGGATATAGTTTAACATATTGTAGGATGAGTATGAACTAAATTGAAGGGATCCGGACAAGTAAGTGTTGTGCTTGAACATTAGGGTGGCTTCCAACTTCCCTTGCCTTAACAAGGATCAAATTCCATATAGTTCAGAGCGGGCTTGGGGATTATAAAATAAGGTTTCCTTGTAAGGATTTCATGGTCAATGCTTACTCTAAGCTCGCGTGGGTCATGCTCAGTGTGAGAAACAAGAGGAAGCAAAGACATGATGATGGATGGGGATTATGCATTGATGCTACCTAGGTGATGATAAGGATAGGAAATTGTGAAAGGGGCTTAGGAATGAACCTACCCTGGTGTCTCCCTCATGTCTATCCATGATAGCATCCCAACACACAGGTGGGTTGGGTCATATAATCGAGACCCACACCTATGCACTAGTGGGCAAGTGGGATAATTCCAAGGGTGTTGGAATTAGTCTGAACAAAGGGAGATAAAAAGTGTGAATCACATGCCTAACCTTCGGAACACAGAGAGGGTGGCGTGGAGATGGAGGATAACCATTGAATATGTTCAAAACAAAAAATATATATCGTGTTAGCTTGAAATGGGGATAAACCAAAGAGGGTAGACTATTGATCGTGTTTGAAACAAAGGACCTAACTTGATGTGTCGTCCAATGTATTTTGGGGTGTTGGCCCAAAAAAGTAGGTGAGCCCTGGTGCTATGGGACAAGTCCATTAGAGGGTCCCTTCAGACATGAAATAGGATGTAGATCCTAATGAAGGACACACAAATCATGAGGTGGAGTGATGGAATGTTTGAATGGATTCCAACGCCCTTGAAATTATGATACTATAATTATGGCATGAAGTATCTTATGATTGTCACATAATTCATCTCTTATGTGGAATAAGAGTCATCCTATTATGAAATGATAGGGAATTCTACTATTTATATCCATAATGATATGACTATTGGCATATTATTCTTGGAGCATAAGGAATATCTTGTTAGGAGAAAGGGGCATCCTATGTTTGTTATATAGGGAATACTATAGTTTATATTCATGTGGAGGGGACTATTGGCATCTTACGATTGATGCATAAGGAATCTCTTATTTATAGAAAGATGCATCCAATGATTTCACATAGGGTTTACTAATATTTAAATTTATATAGATAGGACTATTGGCATCTTATACCTAGCATTTAAGGAATCTATTGTTTAGAATAAGAGGAATCCTATATTTTCCACATAGGGAGTACAATAGTTTTATTGTCATATATAGAGTATTATTGGAATCTTATTCTCGGAACATAAATAATATCTTTTTTGGAGCAATAAACATCATATATTTGTCACATTGGTAGTACTAGAGTTTATAGTCATGTAGAGAGGACTATGGGAATCTTATTCTTGGCGCATAAGGCATCTCTTGTTTGGAGAAAGTGGAATCTAATGTTTGGAAAACATGGTGTACTATAGTTTATAGTCATATATATATGCCTATTACCATCTTATTATTGGCGGATAAGGCATCTCTTGTTTGGAGCAAGATGCATCCTATATTTTTCACATTGGGAGCATTGCAGTTTACAGTCAGGTAGAGAGGACTAGTGGTATCTTATTTTTGGAACATTAGGAATATCTTTTTTAGAACAAGAGGCATCCTATATTTTAAAGATAGGTAGTACTACAGTTTACAGTCAAATAGGGAGGACTATTGGCATCTTATGATTGGGGAATAAGGCATCTCTTTTTTTATAGAATGAGGCATCATATCTTTGCCACATAGTGAGTAAAATAATTTATAGTCATGTAGAGAGGACTATTAGGAAAAATGGGACTAGAATTTGTTGGTGATGGGAATTATGCAGTAGTGGCCCTTTTTGGTTCACCTTGACGTAGGGGCCAATTTATAGTGTTTAGGAATGTTGCTTGAGGAATGGTTCAACTCAAGGTACTTAATTAATTATTGATTATAATCACAACTCACAACATGTGAAGGGGACCAAGAGGAATATGTTGAATCAATGTATTTCAAGGAGTATGGAGGAGTATCTCGAATCATGGTATTTCATAGGTGGAAGGTGGGTGTGCATAAGGGTGCAATGGAAAATGACGACATCTCTGCCTGAAAAGTTCACGGTGTGACTCTCCATTTTTCATGGGGGTCAGGGATGAAAGCAAAGGGACCATCATAGAGGGATGGGACCACATCTCAGTAGTGACCTAAAATGGGGGTGTGTTCTCCTCTGTATCGACCGGTGTCCATGAATGTAGAATCTTCATGAAGGATAGGGATTTGGGAAGTGGCTTCGTAGGAGAAAGGTGATCGCGGAGCATTGGGTCTCACAATGCACCATCACAGAGGAAAGGTTCTCGTGGTGCATGGCCTCACAGAGCACAAGGTCTCCTTGAGAAAATGTCATTATGGAGATCAGGGTATTATGGAGTAAAGATGCTTTATATAGCCTATAAAATCTTGAGGGAGCTCCCTCTGTCGCAAAGGGTGTTGACCTTTGTGAACGACATCACTTTGCGGTGCTACAGATATTTCTGGAATGGGAGATAGGCCACCCAAGGGGTGTCATAACTGTGCTTATGAAGGGGGTGAGATGGATATATATAGGCGATGGAGGTCAGAAAAGCATGTCATGAATATCCAGTGCGCATCACGAAGAGAAAATGACACCGCGAAGGAAATCACAATCCAAAACTAGAGAGAGTTCCCTCATGTTTCTCGTAATCGTGGAGTAAACCGTCATCAACCATTTCGGTGCTCGTGGAGGCTCTGGTAAAGTTTCTCATAGTCATGGAGGCTACCATCATAGCCTTTGCGGTGCTTGAGGAGGATCTGATCAAGTTCCCTCTACCTCGCGATCATGTATGGAGTTTCGTAAATGGGCATCTTGAACCAATTTTCTAGCCCAATATCGAATTTCCATAACTCCTAGTCCATAAATCTGTTCGGGCACTACGAATAGTAAAATCAAAGCATGAAAAATGTTCTACAATCATGAATCGTGTATGGAATCATTTAGAATATCATTAGGATTCATTTTATGGTTCAAACAAAGGTCATGCATCCCATGGATGGTGAAAATAAAACCTAATACCATGCACCTCATGTAACCCGAATCCTCGATTCCCTCTGGCCCATGACAACTCATGTAACCTACATCCTCATTGGTCTTGATTCTATGCATCTTACATACATACATATATATATATATATATATACATATATATATAAAGTCACATACCCAAAATTGTGTCAATCCCATGGACAATCATCTAGTTAGTCTTCATATATCCTATGCACCTCGTGCACTCAAAACATACATGCATAAATAGGTCATCCCAAAGAGAAAACGAGAAAGTCCTAGCCAATCCCATGATGTACCTCTAATCGTTGTCGGCTCACTAGCCTGCTCATCACCTGGAATCTCCATAGTGTGCACCTGAACTGACACATAGTTTCTTGAAGCCTGTCCTCCCAAAGGTGCTACAATATCCACCATCCACTAACCCCTCACCTGCGTCTCACTATCTTTGTCATTTGCTCCATGTGCAGTTGTAACTTCACCATCCTATCATGGTACTGAACCCGAACCATCTTCATATGCCACATTCTATCCCAGTCCCAGATTACTGGATCTCTGAGAAGGTTTCTTGAAGAACCTCTCAAGATGCCCAATTAGTCCACATGTCGGGCATTCCTATAGAGGCTTAACACACTGAGTCTCAACATGACCTGGCAACCAACACTGAATGAAAACCACTGATGAACTACCAAGAGGTTCTCTAGCTGAGTCCTTGGTAGGACTGACCTTCTGGAACTCATCATGGACTTTCTTACTTCTATCTGAACCACCACCAGAATCCATTATCTGGCCTATGTGAGACCTTTATTTATTTTTCCCTCTGCTATTAGCACTTGATTCACCACCTCTAAGAATGAACATAACCTGAAGATATTTACATGGATCCTAATTTCATTTGATAATACATCCTCGAAGCACCTCACCCTTTCCATTTCATCGCTTTCAATACCAGGTGGAAAGAGAGGAAACTCAGTGAATGTACCTGTATAGTCCATGATGCACATGTATCCTGAATGAAGGATCATGAACTCCTGGGATCTCTCAACCCTCTGTGTATTTTGGTAAAATTTTATGAAGAACATGTCCTCGATGTCTTTCCATGCTATTCCCTCGTGTCTGTGAGCTCAAACATGTACATCCCACCAATTCCTCACCGGTTCTCTCAGCATGTATGTCGATATCTTGACCCTCCACTCAGGAGGCGTTTTGAGCTGCTCGAAGATCATATGCATGATTTCTCTCTAGTTCTCAGCCACATTTGTACCACCATCACCCTGAATAAGCGGCGGTTTCTACGACATGAACTCCCATGTTATATTTTACATAGATGTCTCTGTACCCTATTGTAACGCCCCGACCCCAGCTACCCAGAGTCGGTGCACTATTACATAACATTGGCATGATCACAAGAAAGATCAAATCCCGAAAGACCGATTGGTTTAGTAGCCTTGGAAACACTAGATATAATCATAAAGTTTTACATTAAATTTCAAAGTGAAAAACTACAACAACAACAAAGTCTTCATATCCACACTATTAACCCCTTATAATATCCCTGCAAGTCATTCATAATTTACTTCTTCACTACCTGGGAAAAATAAAACATAGAAAAGGGGTGAGCTCAAATGCCCAGTAAGGATAACAATATAGCGGAACATTCAAAATAAGCATAAACATTTAAGGCAATGAATTACTAAAACAAAAGCCTTTTAAAATTGAACTTCAACATAGTATGGCAAAAGTAAAATGAAATAATGCCATTTACTTATTCACATGGATATTCTACTAATCGAATAATCACATGCAAAAATCAATAACCATTTCATAATGTTGGAATGCATAATGCCAGACTGTCATAACCACATAGTCAAGGCCTCGTGCCAAGACTACAAATAAGATTTTGTCAAGGCCTTGTGCCAAGACACTAGTTTGTCTCATGAGACCTACCGATGCATCGAGGAGCTATATCGGGCTCCACCCGTCCCTTATTAAGTCCAATGCATTCCCATATTAAAAGGTTTAAACATAACATAAACATTCGTATTAAAACTAGCATACGAAATGTCAATAATTTCACCATAAACTATGAATGGTATAAAAATAGCATATCCATAGTCAAACATATCACAAAACCTTCAATACAATATAGAAGTTTTGTATCATAATAAATCAACTTCAAATAATCTTAAAATCCATCAAAGGATGTTGACGTAGATGAAGTCAAAATTCTTTTTAAAGAAATATCTCCTTTTATTTTTAAATAATTTAAGTTCCCTATAAAATAAAACATATTCTTTTAAAATATTCTTATAAGCTTGTAAGGAAAGCTTTAAAGATTTTATAACGGCGTAAAATAACCGCACCCGCCGTATAAAAAAAACATTCTTACCTCAATTCTGTCGAAAAGGTTAAAAAGGACCTTGTTTTGAAAACGACGGAAAGATTACTTTATAAACCTCTTATAAAAAGTCAAACAAGGGTATAAATGACATTAACCCATATTTTTGTAAATAGAAAAAATGTTTTGAAATACATTTTTAAGAAATATGGATGTGGATGATAAAGATATCCCAGTAGATTATTACGTATAAACAACCTCGGATAATGAAGAGATTGTGAAATAACCCTTACCTTGTACTTTTCCTTGGTTGGGGTAGGTTAACCTCCTGTATAATAGTGAAATAATTGTTACTAAATTATACAAGAATCATATACATTAATATGATATCATATATGATCTTTTAATATTGATTTGATAATAATATCTTAGTATTATCGTCGTTTCGGGTGTTAACTTACTCATTTTCTTTATATGTTTTGTTACATAAGTCATGTTTGTTGTATCTTATTCATATCCAGAATGATATCAAGTCCTTAAAAATCATTTTTAAATCATTAAATGATAATTATAGTTGAATGGATATGATGGAGAATGAATCTCATCGCGTTCGTGGAGACGGTAGTCCGTACGTACGCACGAACGCTATTTCCATTTAATTTTTATTTTAAAAGAATCGAATCCAAATGATACATAGGTATATTACTATTCCAGTATAATATAATATTTTATATATGTTACTTAAGTTCATTAACACCATCCTTTATACGTTCCATGTGTGGTATGAACGAGTCATATCATTTTAAGGGGGCGGTAGTCCGCACTTCCTCAAATGAAATTATCGTATGTATATACAACATGAAACGAATAATGGTATGAAATAAAATGGAATTACAGAAGCTTATATATAAAATATATATCATTAATATCATATTTAATTACAGTGCCATCATAATGGCCACCATGAGAGGCGGTAAGATGTATTTGAACAATCATCGTTTCGTGAGGCGTTAGTTTGCCATCCACAGAAACATTATGTTCATCATCCATTAGATGGAGTTGTGTGTATGTGTAGTTTGAATCCTTCATATAACAACATCCTAGTATATTGAGGATACTGGTGTTGTTACAAAAGAAAGGAAATAAAAAGAGTTTGGGGGTTGAAGAAGCAAAATAAATGAAAATAATTTAAGAGAAATCGTTACCTTTAATTTAGGTAACTCACTTTGGTTGGAACCAAAGGACTTGTTGAAATGCTTTCTGCCTAAGGGGAAGCTTCAAGGAGGAGGAGAGGGATGTGGGGATCTTAGTTGGGCAGAGTTTGGACGAGCCAAGTGGCTTGAGAGGTGTGAGGAATGAGTAGAAGTGGTCTCCTTTTATAAGGGAGAAGAGGGGCTCTTTAGGAAAGAGTGAAAGTATTACTTTATAATATAATTATATTCGGTTTATAATGGTCCAAAAATCATTGAGGTCGAAGATAGGATGACTCATATTCTAAATAACATCAACCAATAAGAATTGGACAGGTTTTAGATAATATTTTAATCATTATAATCTTATTTATTTAAATGATTTATTAATGAGGTAAACATTGCATCATTATTGTGTCATTAATACTTTAAATTATTTGATGTCTAAAAATTATAAATAAAATATAATCATGTAGGAAATCGTTTTAGCTTTCTAATGAATATTTATAATCGAAAATCCAACATGTATAACCCTACGTAAAAATTGTTCTTCTAAAAGATGTAAGCTTATTCCATTTTTATTTTTATTTTAACTTTATTAATATAATGTGTCCCTACCACATACAAGTGGCTCCAAGGGGTCCCCAAATTGACCCAAGGATGCTCATGGTCGGGTATGTGTCCACCAATAAGGTTAGGACACGTTTTAGGTTAATTTTGTATTATTATAATATTATTTTTTAACCCTTATTTACCGGATTTACCCTTAACCATGGTAAATAAAATATTTACCACAGTAATTATTCAAAATGTCTAAAAATAAAAGTTACATATTTCCACAATTTGGACATCCTGATTCCAAATATGGAATCCATTTTTCTAAATTCAAAACACATAAGTGGCAGAAATTAATTTAAAATTAATTCCCGCTGTCAAAACAAAAAGCGTGTTTTTAAGAGGTAATAACTATCAAAAGATTGACACTTGTTTATGTTCGGCTTAATTGTAAAATTATGTACAATGACCAACATTATATTAAATGGTAAAAATATATTCTAAATATACTTTAAAACCACTCAAATTCATAATTTATCACTATGAATTATTTTGATTAAAAAAGTTGTTTTTAATTAAAATTTAGTAATTTTTACTATTCATCAAAATATGAAAGTTATCCGAAATGTACCAAAATTTCACCTTAGGCTAAATTCGATATTCAGAATCCAAAGATGAAGTCCATTTTGAAATATAAAATATATATAATTTAAAAAGTAGGTATTACTATTCACAACGGATAGTTTAATTAGTTGCGGTGTGTGTTAGAACTCGAGGTTGCGTACAACACACGCTATCGCATTATTCGAAGGGAAACGTACCGTGGAAGCTTGGGGTGTTTCATTTTAAATTTTTGATGTCCCCATTTAGTCAAAAAGTTTAAAATATTGTTTTTAAAAAGGGTTCACTATTAAAAGTTGATAAAAGTGCAATACTGAAAATGAATTTGTTCTTGCATTATATCTAAGAAACTCATAATATGGATTCTAAAATTATAAGGATTATATAAAGTTTAAAATTTAGATAATACTATTCATAACCTCTTTTGAATGGCTTTTTTTTTGTAATTCATGGTGTGATTGAACTCAGTGTTGCGTGTAGTGCAAGTTATTGAATTATTTTGAAGAAATAACACACTATGAAATCTTGGGGTGTTACATTCTCCCCTCCTTCAATAAATTGCGTCCTCGCAATTTGAAATTATTCTTCGAAAATAAAAGGTTGAAAATAGAAAATATATTTGTGGGAAAACCCACATCGGAAATTGGGTTACTAAAATTTAGTCTTAATATGAGGAAAAGAGAAATGAAAGGGTCACCACCAAATTATGATCTTGATTAGGAGAACATTGGTGGAAATTAGAGACATATAATTGGAGGAAAAACGTAAATATTTATAGGTAGTGATTGAGGTCATCAATCACAAAAAAGTATAAAATTGAGGTCCTTAAACTCATCAATCTATGATGATTTGAAGTATCATCGGTTCAACAAAATATAGGGTATTGGGATAACACATTTTTGACGTTTCAAAATATCTTAGTTGAAATCCCACATCGAAAAATGAATTAATGAGGCCTCTATTTAAAATAAAGAGTGGAACGTATGAAGATTACCGAAAATAACACATACTAGGGTTCCATGTAGGAAAATATGGATATGGAGGAGAAATCTAACCATCAATTATCTGATTGAGAGTGGTAGAGAACATGGCTATGAAAAGGCCAACAATCCCAAAGCCATAAATTAGTGATGATTTAAGGTACCATCTAGGGAAACATTTTTGTTCTAAGTTCCTTTTATTAATGTTGTGGAATTTATTTATGAGATTGGCTAAGATCATAAGGAGATATACTTACTTTATAATCAGAGTTTTATCCATTAATAAGTTTCTACCACCAACTCATCTTTCACTCTAAAAGATAATAGAATGTAATTTTTTATTTATTTATACTATTCGTACAGGGTTCCAAAATAAATGAATTTATAATTCATCTACCAGATCTTTAAAAAAAACAACATTATTTAATCCAGGACATCTCATGGGCCAGTGGTAGGTGATACACCCTTGTCGCCCTTCAGTTGCGGGTTCAAGTCTTGCAGCCTTGCCGGACGCGACGGGTTACCGCCCAACCTCCGGTTTTTCCTTTTATGGTAATCCAAAATAATCCAAACTAGAACTATCCAAAATACTTCTGTCCAAACTCACAGTCCAACATTTATAAGGAAGGTAAACATAATATAGATCCTTTTTACCCAGCAATAGCATATGAATACCTTCATCTTGTATTCTTTTAATAAACTGAAACATCTTGAATTACCATATTCCTTATTGATTACATTCATGCTCCCCTATTCCATATAGAATTCTGGATATACTTCATTAATCCAAAAATGTTTTAAACCCCAACAATGATGGAATATACAAATCATTAATTAGTTCCAAGGTAGTCAAGAATATCCAATATAATTTATCCAAAACAATCACATATTATTCCAAAATCACTACCTCAGTATCAGAGCTATATTATGATTTATCATTCTTTCAACCATATATTTTCCAAAAATTTATCCTGCTATTGAGTCACTTTTCTTTGTTCCACATAATCTCAAGTCCTTAATGAAATAGTACTGCAGTACAATCCTTATATACTCCATAATTATTATAACAAGTACATTGTTGATACAACACTCAATTGACATAATCAACATAAGAACTCTAATCATTCCTCTTCATCTGTGGTAGTATCATAACTTGGTTATTATCCAATAACATCATTTGCAGCATAGTCTGATGACTGGGACATAGGTTCGCGTAGTGTCCAAACTCCTTGCAAATGAAGCATTGTACATTTAAAACCATTTTCTTACCCTTGCAGTCACGTACTTTGTGCCCTTTTCCTCCACATTTATAACAAACTCCCATTCCTTTCAGGCAAGTTCCAGGGTGTTTCTTTCCACAGTTACCACATATGGGAAAATTCTTCTTTTCCCTCTTCCCTTTATCCATCTTTCTCTCTTCCATCCTTTTCTTCTCTTTCTTCCCTTCAAAGCCATAGGACACAGTAAACTCTTTACTTATCTTATCAATACATGATATTATTTCTTCATATGATGATAATACATGGGAGACTATTTCTCTTATAAATTCTAGCTTAAGACCATGAAAGATATGATCCTTCCTTCTCTTTGGATCATGTGCATTTCTGGAGTTCTCATTCCTTCTACTGGGCGCCATTTCTAAACAATGGCATAAACTAGATCAGTTTATGAATCAAAACACATAATCCCATACTTATAAAACACTTAACATAAATTGAACTATTTATGTATATAATCCATAATCATAAAAATGTTTTCTTTGAGGATGTTTATACTCATAAACCCTTCATAATGATTTGTAAAGAAAATGAGAGTTATCCTAAGCATATCCCCCGGGAGTGTCGTAACCAAGAGTGCAGCAAGGCCAGTTGTCGTGCACCAGTTCCCGTTCGAGTCTAGCTCAAAGCGGTGTTTTCGGGTTTTACCCCTAGGTACATCTGTGCCAGAGCCGCCTCTACCTGCTCGTATCCAGATAGGGATGTATTGCTCGAAAAACTCACAAAATCTCTACAATACCAAAATTCTAGGAAGTTCTTCTATACTAATCCTCAAAGTTCATCTTAGGTCTACGTGCTCTAATCAGAGTTTATCTAAATCTAGCTTCCAAGGTTTGTACTAAACTTCCTCTGATACCAACTGTAACTCCCCGACCCCAGCTACCTAGAGTCGGTGCATTATTACATAACATTGGCATGATCACAAGAAAGATCAAATCCCGAAAGACCGATTGGTTTAGTAGCCTTGGAAACACTAGATATAATCATAAAGTTTTACATTACATTTCAAAGTGAAAAACTACTACAACAACAAAGTCTTCATATCCACACTATTAACCCCTCATAATATCCCTGCAAGTCATTCATAATTTACTTCTTCACTACCTGGGAAAAATAAAACATAGAAAAGAGGTGAGCTCAAATGCTCAGTAAGGATAACAATATAGCGGAACATTCAAAATAAGCATAAACATTTAAGGCAATGAATTACTAAAACAAAAGCCTTTTAAAATTGAACTTCAACATATTATGGCAAAAGTAAAATGAAATAATTCCATTTACTTATTCACATTGATATTCTACTAATCGAATAATCACATGCAAAAATCAATAACCATTTTCACAATGTTGGAATGCATAATTCCATACTGTCATAACCACATAGTCAAGGCCTCGTGCCAAGACTACAAATAAGATTTTGTCAAGGCCTTGTGCCAAGACACTAGTTTGTCTCATGAGACCTACCGATGCATCAAGGAGCTATAGCGGGCTCCACCCGTCACTTATTAAGTCCAATGCATTCCCATATGAAAAGGTTTAAACATAACATAAACATTCGTATTAAAACTAGCATACGAAATGTCAATAATTTCACCATAAACTATGAATGGTATAAAAATAGCATATCCATAGTCAAACATATCACAAAACCTTCAATACAATATAGAAGTTTTGTATCATAATAAATCAACTTCAAATAATCTTAAAATCCATCAAAGGATGTTGACGTAGATGAAATCAAAATTCTTTTTAAAGAAATATATCCTTTTATTTTGAAATAATTTAAGATCCCTATAAAATAAAACATTTTCTTTGAAAATATTCTTATAAGCTTGTAAGGAAAGCTTTGCAGATTTTATAACGGCGTAAAATAACCGCACTCGCCGTATAAAAAAAACATTCTTACCTCAATTCTGTCGAAAAGGTTAAAAAGGACCTTGTTTTGAAAACGACGGAAAGATTCCTTTATAAACCTCTTATAAAAAGTCAAACAAGGGTATAAATGACTTTAACACATATTTTTGTAAATAGTAAAAAAAATTTAAATACATTTTTAAGAAATATGGATGTGGATGATAAAGATATCCCAGTAGATTATTACGTATAAACAACCTCGGATAATGAAGAGATTGTGAAATAACCCTTAGCTTGTACTTTTCCTTGGTTGGGGTAGGTTAACCTCCTGTATAATAGTGAAATAATTGTTACTAAATTATACAAGAATCATATACATTAATATGATATCATATATGATCTTTTAATATTGATTTGATAATAATATCTTAGTATTATCGTCGTTTCGGGTGTTAACTTACTCATTTTCTTTATATGTTTTGTTACATAAGTCATGTTTGTTGTATCTTATTCATATCCAGAATGATATCAAGTCCTTAAACATCATTTTTAAATCATTGAATGATAATTATACTTGAATGGATACGATGGAGAATGAATCTCATCGCGTTCGTGGAGACGGTAGTCCGTACGTACGCACAAACGCTATTTCCATTTAATTTTTATTTTAAAAGAATCGAATCCAAATGATACATAGGTATATTACTATTCCAGTATAATATAATATTTTATATATGTTACTTATGTTCATTAACACCATCCTTTATACGTTCCATGTGTGGTATGAACGAGTCATATCATTTTAAGGGGGTGGTAGTCCGCACTTCCTCAAATGAAATTATCGTATGTATATACAACATGAAACGAATAATGGTATGAAATAAAATGGAATTACAGAAGCTTATATATAAAATATATATCATTAATATCATATTTAATTACAGTGCCATCATAATGGCCACCATGAGAGGCGGTAATATGTATTTGAACAATCATCGTTTCGTGAGGCGTTAGTTTGCCATCCACAGAAACATTATGTTCATCATCCATTAGATGGAGTTGTGTGTATGTGTAGTTTGAATCCTTCTTATAACAAAATCATAGTATATTGAAGATACTGGTGTTGTTACAAAAGAAAGTAAATAAAAAGAGTTTGGGGGTTGAAGAAGCAAAATAAATGAAAATAATTTAAGAGAAATCGTTACCTTTAATTTAGGTAACTCACTTTGGTTGGAACCAAAGGACTTGTTGAAATGCTTTCTGCCTAAGGTGAAGCTTCAAGGAGGAGGAGAGGGATGTGGGGAGCTTATTTGGGCAGAGTTTGGACGAGCCAAGTGGCTTGAGAGGTGTGAGGAATGAGTAGAATTGGTCTCCTTTTATAAGGGAGAAGAGGGGCTCTTTAGGAAAGAGTGAAAGTATTACTTTATAATATAATTGTATTCGGTTTATAATGGTCCAAAAATCATTGAGGTCGAAGATAAGATGACTCATATTCTAAATAACGTCAACCAATAAGAATTGGACAGGTGATAGATAATATTTTAATCATTATAATATTATTTATTTCAATGATTTATTAATGAGGTAAACATTGCATCATTATTGTGTCATTAATAATTTAACTTATTTGATGTCTAAAAATTATAAATAAAATATCATCATGTAGGAAATCTTTTTAGCTTTCTAATGAATATTTATAATCTAAAATCCAACATGTATAACCCTATGTAAAAATTGTTCTTCTAAAAGATGTAAGCTTATGCCATTTTTATTTTTATTTTAACTTTATTAATATAATGTGTCCCTACCACATACAAGTGGCTCCAAGGGGTCCCCAAATTTACCCAAGGATGATCATGGTCGGGTATGTGTCCACCAATAAGGTTAGGACACGTTTTAGGTTAATTTTGTATTATTATAATATTATTTTTTAACCCTTATTTACCGGATTTACCCTTAACCATGGTAAATAAAATATTTACCACAGTAATTATTCAAAATGTATAAAAATAAAAGTTACCTATTTACACAATTTGGACATCCTGATTCCAAATATTGAATCCATTTTTCTAAATTCAAAACACAGAATTGGCAGAAATTAATTTAAAATTAATTCCCGCTGTCAAAACAAAAAGCGTGTTTTTAAGAGGTAATAACTATCAAAAGATTGACACTTGTTTATGTTCGGTTTAATTGTAAAATTATGTACAATGACCAAAATTATATTAAATGGTAAAAATATATTCTAAATATACTTTAAAACCACTCAAATTCATAATTTATCACTATTAATTATTTTGATTAAAAAAGTTGTTTTTAATTAAAATTTGGTAATTTTTACTATTCATCAAAATATGAAAGTTATCCGAAATGTACCAAAATTTCACCTTAGGCTAAATTCGATATTCAGAATCCAAATATGAAGTCCATTTTGAAATATAAAATATATATAATTTAAAAAGTAGGTATTACTATTCACAACAGATAGTTTAATTAGTTGTGGTGTGTGTTAGAACTCGAGGTTGCGTACAACACACGCTATCGCATTATTCGAAGGGAAACGTACCGTGGAAGCTTGGGGTGTTTCATTTTAAATTTTTGATGTCCCCATTTATTCAAAAAGTTTAAAATATTGTATTTAAAAAGGTTTCACTATTAAAAGTTGATAAAAGTGCAATACTAAAAATGAATTTGTTCTTGCATTATATCTAAGAAACTCATAATATGGATTCTAAAATTATAAGGATTATATAAAGTTTAAAATTTAGATAATACTATTCATAACCTCTTTTGAATGGCTTTTTTTTTTTGTAAGTCATGGTGTGATTGTACTCAGTGTTGCGTGTAGTGCAAGTTATTGAATTATTTTGAAGAAATAACACACTATGAAATCTTGGGGTGTTACACCTATGCACCTCTGTAAATCACTTGCAAGACATGTACCTGGCTAGTTCGGAGCTGCTCGTTGAGCCACATACTGAATGCTACCAGACATGGATGTTATCTTACCTGCAGTGGACCCTGAACATGATCACGTATCTGAGCCTATACCTATGGCTCATGATCTTCCTGCATCATATCCTGAACCTGATCATGTTCTTGGGGAACTGTACCATCTCCCACATGACACTCCATTCGAGTTGTCCAGAAGGAACATGCTGAATACCATAAATGTTTAGACAAACCACACATATATCAATATATATATAGCATAGATAAATAAAGCAGTAATAGTAAGTGCATAACTACTTCCCTTACTCTCCCCTACCGCAACCATCCCCCACGGCATCCCGGCCCCATGGCCTCTTTACCCACCCTAAATAGAGCCAAGTATAAAAAGTACCTTGGGCAATGACCGTCCCAAAAAACCATCGTTTCCTCAAAATGACGACCAAATCGCCCAATCCTAGTGATCATAATCACCTCAACCATAGTACCTTCATGTTCATACAATAGCTAGGACCAAATCAAATACCACATGAAATTCACAATTTATAAAGCATGGAATAGTACATTTAAATAAACTAGAAATTCTATCATTAATTTCTCCTATCACATTTGAAAATCATTCAATGCATGACATTTGATATTACTCACATGGTATTATCACTTCACAAATCATGCATACACTTATGAATTAGAAATCACAAGAAAATGTTCCTATCAAAACCCATGTTTCCAAGCATAGTTATACCGGGCCTAGGTCCTCATATCACATTCTATGACATCATTCACAAAAGTGAGCCACCAAGTTGGAAATCATATAAACTATAATCTGAAAAAAGTAAAACACAAATTACCACCCAAGGAAACATGGTCGATCCATTATACCTGGTGTTGTAGGCACCCAAGAACAAGCAAGAAGCCCGGTTCAAGTAACAAACTATCTCTAGTTTACCATATAACAAAATACTATACTAGAAAAAATAACAAGAGGAGTCTCAATAAAATTAGTATCCAACAAAACACTACCACTAAATCCTAGTCAATAACCCCTCTAATACCACTTTGTAACATACTAGACCCGAATAGACACCCGAACAGTACTAAACAGGTCTGGTGTAACAACTTTTGGTACACCTCTTTGAACACCAAAGGCTGCCGACTAGTTGTGAGGGTCTAAAATAGAATAGTTGGGAGGTAATACCCACTCATAGGATAATACTGATATAGGTCCAAGTAATAATATATAACATGCAAGATAAATAAATGAATTAGAAGAATTGAACCAGACCCATATAGATAAAGCACAATAAATTTTAGATAAACAACAGAAGAAAAATAGAAACAACTGCATCATATAGTAAACAGAAATCATGCCAGAAATCAATTGTAACAACTACTATACAACATGAATGCATCCATAACAGAACATACATGTCGATATATATATATATATATATCAATATCTATATATCTATATGGAGCCAATTGATATCTAATAATGACCACATATTAAAGTAAGAATTCTATAACCGAATAATGGAAACTAAACAAGTAAACTCTAGCTAGGAATGACCTCCAAGTCCATACCATCTCAATGAAATAGCTAATAAAATCCATCTAATGAAGCAGGTCTCTTTCCTGAATGTAAACCCATAAATTCTACACGCATGCCGAAGGTCCCATCCTGGGTGTGAGAAATATAAGTAGGATATCACCCAATGGTTCATACCAAGTATAATTGTTTAAACATGAATGTATTAATATGAAAATAAATAAACTATATGATGCACAAATAAACATAAAATCCACCGGTGCTCAGTAGACACCATGGAGTGTCACCTACTTCAGCCAACACCAGAATATTTGTCATGCTACTCGGAACCATGTGCCTCCAAAAACCCCGTGCTCATGTACTGACGTCTCGAAGGCACACCATAAAAAATAGTAACCCTACTCGAAAGCCCAAACATTCCCATGGCACAACAACAGGAGGAGTAGCAATGCCTATCCCCATATTTGAACCAAAGGGATAGAAATAATTACCCTAAAATCAGTAATATAAGGGACAAATATGTCTTCCCACAAATCAGTGACTAGAGGGACAATAATGTCTTCCCTCAAATCATGACGAGACTCTTCCCCCAACCCGATAGCCTCACCGATATACCCTGAAGACTCATCACCTTTTACATGGCTTCCTATGGAAAGCATCCCCCAAACCAATTATATAAGACTGTATATATTGTGGGACTCTACCCAATGTGAGGTCAAAACAACCTCATCACAGAGTCTTACGGTGTTCACACTAGTCAATATTCCGGGTGAGCAGTAATCACCAAAATAAGTCCCCGAGCCACAACATCTCTAACACCTCATGTCCATGTAACCATTTCACTCATGTTTGGTTGCCTCTACATTCAATAATCTTGGGCCATGCTCAATTTGATTGTAACACCACCACAATCTTCCATCCATGATGCCCAATCCCATGGTTAGTACCACCTAATGTAATTCAGGCAAATCCCAAACTGTGATCAGAATCACTCAACAAAACCCAGGTCATGCACAACACAACATGAAGGTTACAACATATGAAATATCACATATCAAATATATATAATCAATATAAATACTTATAAGAGGCAAAACAAACTAAATAGTTGAATTTCACTAGCCATGTCCTCCCTTAATCATGTTTAACATGTTTATACTCAGTAGTTTGAATAAAACAATTCAAGTATACCCATTTTATCACCCCCTGCCAAAATTCCCCAAATGAACAACGACCACTATCCTGGCCTCAGTCACAAATAACAAGGTGACATAATTCCTAGTGGAATCCCATAAGGCATACAATCAATTTAATATAAGGAAACATGGGTCACGCTCAATACCCGACATTGCGCTAAAAATACACAACCCCCAAATGTTTATGAAAAAAACAAGGTATGAACCACCTACCTTAGACTCATAGGCATATGAACATTCTATATATGTCACCAATTAAAAACCGATATTCGTATATCTATTTTTAAGTCATATCCCCGAAATTCTGCTCAGATGGAAAATGTGGTGTGTGAGGAAAAAAACTGGAATGGGATAGGGTGTGTGGGTTTATCCTTCCCGATGCGATCCTGAAGTCACAGATGGATTGAAAAAAAAATGTTTGATGAAGAATCTAGGAGAATAAATGTTCTTGACCTCCCAAATCATTGTAGTTTGAAACCTGGGAAGAATATGATAGTTATGGAAATAAAAAACGATGCCCTGCCATATAACGGAATAAAAATAAAAGTACACAACGTGTATGAAGGACTACATGCCGTATTGTAGCCTTGTCCATAATCCAAATTAAGTGGGGGTAGCCACATAAATTTGAAGTGCCGAATGGGTCAACAGATAGCTAATATTCAGCTGGTATGTGAAAGGAAGATATGTTGCGTTCCAAGTAACACTACATGATGTGTAGTAGGAAATTCTTACATTGTCACCACACATCAAGTACTTGACCAACACGCAGCTAGTACATCCCTAACATATACATGATGTGCACATTGGAGTACTTGTTGAGTAATATGAATATTTCTAGAAGATCCCATATTTTCCCAATTTTCTATGTAATAAGTCAAAAATTCAAACAGGGTTGGGACTTTGACCTATTCTAAAAAACCTTATTCTTAAAATTATGACTAGTAATATTTTGTGAGATTATTTATTTATAGATAAAACTTTGGATTACTAATTGATTTAATATTAATTAATAATTTATTTTATGTATGTTAATGAATGATATAAGAAAACCTTAGTTAACAACATATTGATATGTATATGTATAAGAAATCATACAATGTTTTTTGTAAGGTAAATATTGTGTTGTTTCCATGAAATAAAATTTAATCGTAGATAAAAATTGGAGATTAATGATCTGGGATAAATTTAGATAGGGTTAATAATCATGATAATTGTGCTTTCGTTATTAACTCAATATATACTCATTTCACACTAAGTGGGATAAACTCCACACTTGGTTTAACACTCTTAGGGGAATTGATTTTTGTAATTTTCAATCACTATATGAACCGTTATTATTAAAGTTAAATTGCTTCTATCGTCTTGATGTTATAATAATAGCTAATAAGAAAATGTATTAATTTGTATTGGAAATAAAATTTGAGAAATAATTTATAACCATGAGAATTTAGGGGTTAATTTATTTCAAGATGATTATCATTGTTTTTGGTTGATTAATGTATTATTGTTAAAATTTATTTCCATGTTTTTTAGTTTATATTATATATAGAAATATTTTTATAATTATTATTGACGTTAAAAAAATTGAGTTAAATTTATCCTTATTTTTTAAGAATATATTATTGAATATTTTTTTATTTATGAGTATTGAATTTGGTCAATAATATCTTTTATATATTTCATGTTCATCATTTATAGAATTATTTATGAATTAAATCAGATTTTTTTGTTAATTATTTTTACATTGAGTAATTATTTCATCATATGAAAGGTTGATCATTTTTCATTTACGTATTATCATTAATTATTAAAACAATATTATGTTTTTGTAAATGTGAAAATATAATAGGAATAATTTTTAATACCACTTTAAGATATTATGATCTATCAAAAGATAATGTTAGGTATTCAAGATGTAAATAGTAACCATAAATATATTTTCACATATTCTATATGTTGATGGTAAAATAATTCCTCAAATAACTCAGAAAAAATATTAATATGTCATATATTATGTGAATAATATTTCTCAAATATCAAGGAATTCAATGGGAAAATCAATATAAATCTTATAAATTTCCATGCATGTGTTTTTAGAGAATTTAAATTATGAGATACTAAATTTACTAAGAGTGATATAAAATTTATTTATCATGATAATATATATATCTAATATTATTTCTATGATATGATTCACTCATTTTTCAATGAAAAAAATAAAATTTTATTGAAATAATTTATTTAATGAAGGAAGTTTAAAACACACAATTATTTAAATATTTGATTATCCTTTAGATAGTTTTTTTCTATAGATTAGAATAATGTACCACAAAACAAAAACATATTAAAATATATAATTAGTAAAAATAGTGATATTAATCAATTATATTACTTACATTCAATTTTTATGGTTGATGAAATTTAATGAATAAAAAATAAATAATTAAACTGATATGACTAAAATTATTCAATATTAAGATGGATATATTTCAATGAATTGTTTTCAATGTTATATAAATTTTTTCATACAAATTAAATTGAAAACTTCAAAAATATTCCTATGATAATATGTAATATTTCAATATGTGCACAAAAATATTAACATTATGTTAATTATAAATTTGTTTTAAGAACACTTAATGTTTAAAAGTTCAATTTTTATATAAATGTATCTATTAATTATATTTTGAATTTCCATTTAAAGGATGATTTCTTAATTTCATACTTCTAATTTTATGAAATTAAATTCTTTTCTAGTTAAGTATATCAAAAATATACATGGCTTAATTTTTTTATTGAAAATGTTTTCTCTTATGGTAATATTGAAAAATGATAATGTTAATAATATTCTTAATTTTATGACATTATCATGATATAAGTTTTACTCGAAATTATATGAAAACTTTTTTCTATAAAAAAAATATTTATTAAGAAATACAAGCCATTAATTTTTTTAAACATACATAATAATTCTTGAAATTATGGAATTAAAGGTATTTTTTATAATAATAAAATAATTGTTTTTATCCTTTACTTAATTAGTTAACATAAAAGTTACATTTTTTTTAATTGATTTCAAATTAATATAATAATTAATGTTCTCTAAATAAACAAATATTTTTTTATAATCAATTGAATGCTCTATTTTTCTCTAAATTTATTTTTATCCTTAAAATACTTTTTTTCTAAAAAAATGATTCATTTTGTTTTTCATTGAAATATTAAAAATAATTTTACCACCTCTTCATATTGAATATTTTAAAATAGAATCCATGTTTTTTAGAACAGTATTAAAATTATTTGTTATGTACAATTTTATATCTACCTAAAATGAATAGTTATCATGGTAAATGGATTATCCCAATTGGAATGGTTAAAAGTGTTGATGATGGGGTTAAAAAAAGAGATATATCTTATAATATCTATAAAACATGTCTCAATTTTATTGGCTGAGTGTATTCAGAAATAAAATAATGGTATTTATAAAACTATACTAATTTTTTTTCTCTATCAAGGAAAAGTAAATTTATTTTGTTTCAATGATGGAAAAATTTTCAATGGTTTCACTACTCTTATATATGAATGGAACATCCTTTCCTCTATTCTCCACATGACTTAATCCCATTATCTTAGAAAACATCAACCCCAATACCTTACCAATAACATTATCCGTCACATTATTTTTTTTCATATCAAATTATACATCCAAAACTCCATAATAATTTTGTCAAATGTGATCATGAAATGATGATATATAAAGTCATACCAATAATTATCAACTTTTATTTATTCAAAATACCCATCCAAATAATTTGTATCGATAACATAATCACACATATATATATACTATAAATTGTTTTTATGATAATGTTATGACAATTTTTTATCTTTATTCCATGTAAGGGAAAATGAATTTGTTTCCATGTATACATGTAGAATACCACCTATATGAAGATTTTTATTATATTTTACATCACTACATCTCTTATCTAGTTATATTTATAGAGTTAGACATGCACACACACACACACTCACACACAAACATATAATATTTGTGACATAATTATGATTCTACGATGATAATGTTTTCTATAATTTCATATCCTCACATCCATTAGAAAATTGTAGTGATACTCATTTTAATTTGAACACTATTTCCTCCATAAGGTGAGGTAATTAAATTATCTTCATAGCCTCAAATATATGGTTATACTGATGGAATTAATGAATAAATATCATTTTAAAAAATTAACACTCAATTTAGATAAACAATTATCAACCCTATTTTCTATCCATCCTTTTAAAAATGAAAAATCACTCAAACATATATGTGGATGACATAAAACATGATATACATGTATAATTTTTAATAACAAACATAAATGGATGGTTATTGAAATTTATATAATTTGTAGTTTTTATATGTATGATCTTATTATAAATATTTTTTTTATTAATCAGTGACTAATTTGGACGGACTGGAATGTATAAATAAAAATATACATCAGTAATATTACATTTAACTCCTTCATAAATAATTTTAGTAATTAATTATGAATAAATGGTTATTAATAATTTATTAATAAACAATATCTAGTAATTTAGTCAAAAACGTTGATCTAAATTTATGATACTAGGAAATTATATCATATATAAATATTCTAGAATCCAATGTCGATTTTCTTGTCTTAAACATCCTTTTTTTAGACATGTTCAGTTTTATACACCTATTTACAGTATATAGTGTGTATGACACATATTTTAAGGGTTATTTCATGATACAATTTTTAAAAATGATAAATACTCTTCTATTTAATAATATATCTATCATTATGTTTTGATTCAATTGTTAGAAAATCAATAACGATTTTTGTTTTAATGTCACTTTTAATTTGGAGATTTATGATTAAATCTCATTTTGGGAAATTTTATTCTATTTTCGATTAAAATAATATATATTATTTACCTATTGTGATTTATAGGGATTATATGTATTCTCTACATTATTACTCACTTTAGTTTTCAAAACCACTAAATGAATGTCTTTATGAAAATTTAACCTTATTTGTATTTTTTACTTAGGAATCATTTCCCTCCATATCCAAATTAATTATTTTGTTTCAGAAACTCCAGTAAGTTAATGGGATTATAGGTATTTATGAAAAATTACTATATTTTTTATTCAAAACCGCTGACATCCTATTTTAAGAAAACCTATCTTTATTTCACTTTTTTTTGTAGGGAATATGTTTTCTCAATTTTTATATTCTCAACTACGATTCATTTTTTACACACATTTCAAAATGTAACAATAATTTTTTATTTTATTGTTAACTTCATGAATGAAATTTAAAACCATCGTATTCATTATTTATTAGCAAGTTTAAGATATTATTTTCCATATTTTTAATGGAATATCACATCCCACTATTCAAGAAACGTTTTAGTTTTAAAAGATACCAAAAGCAAAGTGATGTTATTTTCATGAAATTATAAAATTGGTGTTTTGTTATATATATATAATCTCAAACTCAATATATTATTTAATAATAATTATTTATTTTTAATATTATATTATTTTAATTTGTTTTTTAAGTGGTGTATTTAAATTCATTGCGACACCTCATGAAAATTTCTTTGGAAAACATTTATATCTTTATTTTTATCAACAATGTTACAGAAGATTTTTGAATGATAATTTCAATTTTTTTGAACCATTTTCCTATAAAATTTCCAAGATACATGTTTTTAGAACAAAAACATAAAATCTAATTAATTTATGGTCTTTTTTCACCATTCATAATTTATGGTATCTACGTCACTTTACATATAGAGATTATTATCGATTCATTTATTTCATTAATGATATGTTCCCCCATAACTCTCCACTAATTTGTTGACATTATATCCATATAATATAGAATTAATGATAATATTTTCATTTCAATATTGAATTAACCATAGACCATTACTACATTTGGCATTTCATGGAATAATAATTCAAATAATGTTATTCTATTGACTGGGGAACATTAACATTAGGCATACTCGATTAAATATAAATATTTACAAATTATTAATATATTTATTTATTATGCATTGTATTGTTGTATATTTGTACCATATGATGAATTCAATGGACATAGTATGGGATGGGTTGTGCTTGATATTAGATATCTACTTTATGTATTGTTATTTCTAATGAGATATGCTTGTATGGATTTTTGGTGTATGCCACATCAACTAATTTATGATTTTTCAGGCTTAAGGGCATGCTGTCTTATCTATAATGTTAGGGAAAATGCAATTTATAGTATGATTATGATTTCTAGAATTATTAATATAATTGTTATGAAATTAATTTTTGGATCCCACGGGTTTATAATACTTTGATCCACAGATATATTTCAGTCTCTTGTTATTATCTAAATGGGATTATTATATTTTCATTCATTCTTTACATATTAATCACGAAACATATTCAATGATTTCACTTAACTAATGCTACCCATCTTTTGAGTTTGACCTCAATAATATTCTACTACCGTTTCCCCATGTTATAAAAAATATTAATTCATTAGATATACCTTGACCCAACTACCCAATACAATGATGGTTCCAAACCTATCCATAATACAAAATCAAGTAAGAACTAGATCATACCAAAAATAAAATAGCCATAAATTATCATAACATCATATCATAATGATTTTCACTTACATCAAGCATTGTACTCTATGACATATTTCATCCCACATCATACATCAGTCCCAATTTTATTTTTAATCATATTTATAACTACAATTAACTCAATTCCTATACACCCTAAACATATTGGAATCTCTTATCCCAACCAATATTTAGTCATTACATTGGTCACATATACATGTAGAACAATGATATCCATAATATACAATCTAAAAACAACCATAACACTCCATACCTTTGACTTTCAATGGATCCTCATGCAACTATGGTTGAGTTAGATAAATCCAAATAATTTAAACCAATGTCCATCTACCTGATAAATTTCCTCATTGTAGGGTCACATCTACAATAAACCTCTTCCCAAAATTCAGTGTTTCACATCTACTATTCAATCCCACACATACAATCATATCAAGAATAATCTATCTGAATACTGCTATAGGACTTACTACTCTCAGTCCAAACTCGAATACCTGAGTTTTTTCCAATCCAAAGACCCAACATAGTATGATATTAATCAATATAACAACTAATGATGTATCATATGGATGAATGTGTGACACTCCTCAGCATTTGATCACACAAGGCTCAAATATTCCATACCTACATTTACTAAGAAAATCTTATTAACAACCCTTTATACGATAGAATCATAGAACCACTACTCTGACCAACAAGATGGAACACCTAATATACCTTAAGCAATCTTCCCCAATATTCACTATATATAAAACCTAAAAACATTATATCGATATGTAGACTTCTATATTTCATATTTGTTTCCAATATCAATTCATAGTTTATCTTTTCTTGAAATTAGGTTAATATGAAAATTTTCATTTACACATTGATAACATATTATAAACCAACCTCAAATCACCATAACATAGAAAATTTTATATTTTTTTAAAATTAGTGAAAACTATAGAAAATACCATAATATCATAGAATATTCCATGAATGATGTATCTTCCTACACCAAGGATTACAAATGATGTATTTCACTACACCCGGTTCATGAAATCAACTCTTCGGTCACCCTAATAAATGCTCTAGATAACAAGGACCAAAATCACCTTTTGTTTCTCATAAAAAAAATTAGAAAACTCTTCTAGTTATTATTTTTATCCTTACTTCCTCATAATCTCCACCAATGAATCCATATAACCACCAACATCTTCATTCTATAATCGAGTTCATTTATCTATCATCATTCTGAGAAAACAAATAAAATATTTGATAATTATATTATTGTCAATTGATTGTAAATATGTAATGTTTTAATAGGTAGTAAAACCAACTAGCTTTTACCAATCTATATAGAATAGATAGCCTAAAATATAATTCTTACTAGACCTACCAAAACATGATAATTTATGTTACCACATACATTATACACACATTTTATCATTATACTTATACACACCAAAAAAATCATATGATCTAGTAAATTAAAATTCCACAAAGGTGATGAATGATAATACACTATATAGATAGTTAATGACACTTTAATTAGTTAAATCCAACCTATTCCAAAACAATACTGATAATCACAAGAACTGTAGACTTATTAGGTTGTCACTACAAGCATAAAATGTTGTATTAGTACTTCTTGTTTTTACTCAAGACCTAGGGTCTAAAATAATGAAATAAATTATCCATTGGTACGGGAAAAATAAGAAAAAATTAATGATAAAATCCATGAAACTTGTACAATTTATCTAGTAATTTGGACATCCGTCCAAACATTACCTTTTCATTCATAGATAATGAATGCGGTTTATAGCTTATACACATTACATTATCTCCAATCTTCCACAAAGAAAATAAGATACAAGACCCACATTGATACCACTTTATAACAACATATCACAGATATTAAATTGATACATTCTTACCTTTCACACTATATATTAACTAGATCAATGTTCCTTTAGAACATAAGAATACATTCTAATATACCAAAGGTTACTAATGCGTAATGAGGTTCCACTATATGATAGTGTGGAGAACATACCCTCTGAAGATAAATAAAAACTAAAATATATCAATCAAGGATGAAATGTAAATTATTAGGATATAATAACTTGAATATACATACTATATGAGATAAAAACATCCAAAACTACATGTTAGTTATGAAAAAATAACTAGGTTTACATGTTGGATTATTATATTTATTCAGTCACAGAAGTACCAAAATAAAATATTGTCCGAGCACCAAATAACCACTAATCCCATCAATAAATCTATAACATAAATCCGATGAACCATAAACACTCTATATACACTGACCTACTGATGACTATCCCATACCCATACCATTACAATGAGACATAATGTATGAACATGTCCTAGAGGACCCAATAAGGGTGTGGGTATGAACCTAGTAGGCTATAACCAACAATGTCACTAGATAATATCCATATCATATATTATCCTATACATATAATATTAATTGGAAACTAGGACAGAAAAAAAATTATTCACTTATGCTCAACCTCAAATTATAGATCTATTACCTACCTCATCATCTAATGAATTCATATGGTAGATCATCATATTTGTTAAAAGAAACATCCCCATCAACCTAACCAATTCCATATCATATGGAATTACCATTCGTAACACAACCAAGAATCCCAATATTCATAAAAAAATATAGATCACATGTACAATAGTCTTATAACCCCTTTCCCAATATTCTAACACCATCCCCAATATGTACCACCTGAATAATGAGTAACTAAATCCTGTAGAGTGGTCTTACAAAAGCATAAACAATGGATAATTATAGTGTCTCCTCCAACATATCGATTAACATTTTCATCATCCATCCTATAAAAGTAAACTATGGATGATATGACTAAGGAATTTTGGAAAAAAATCATCAATGGTTATTTACTACATCAACATGAACATAATGACATTAGCATCAGGTTGATAAGTATGACCAATAAATATTGGTTTGACCACAATAAGACTTTATATCAATATGTGAAAATGGTTTTCACTCTCCACATCACATGAATGAAACTATATTCCCATCAATTCCTAGTGATCAGCATTACCAAAAAAAATAATGTTTATACCAATAACATTACCAATAAATCAAATCAATATACGCTTCACTAGGAAGACAATTTTGAACATATGATGTCATGCACATTGAACCCACTTAAAAAACCATAAAACATGGCAAGTAATTCAAGGACATAACCCTTCACTCAACACATTAATATTACTTATGTAATATCTTATGAATTAAACCAAAAGTTATTATGTACCTAGTTTTCCATGAAAATATACCAATATGAATTTATTTTAAATTTCATAGACACATCTATAATTTACAAAATGGATAGGTACCATATACCTAGAATTAGTAAGACTCCACTAAAAAAGAAACATCATTAGACTATTTATATATTTTAATAAATATATTAATGTAAAAAAAATGAATTAATTATGGAAGAAAAAAATCAAAACAACAATACAAAGATAGAAAATAGAATAAAAGTTTCACAATTATAGAAAACCTTATCCAGAAAAACTATGTTAAATAAATTTAATAATGAACCATTAATAATCAATGGTGACTTTATAATAATTACGTGTGAATGATATAGAGTATATAAATTCCACACAAGTTCTATATTATAACCAAAATTATTTTTTCGATTGGGTACCCATACGCAATAATACATTATATGAATAGTTACTCCAAGAAATCTATAAATTCTTCCAGACCATTCAAAGGGAAACTCTTACATATTATATTTCACCAAATTTTATAACCCCCAAAACATCAATCATTGTGACTCTTAATATTATTAATATCACTTTAATATTAATATGTTTTCTAAAAGCATAAAAAATCAACAAAAAAGTATAATTCTTCCCAATATGCCTTAAGACCTATATTTCGAGGAAAAAAGGTCCAAAATTCACTTTTAACATTTAACCCACTTATAGACACACACTGTAGAAAAATGTCACAATAATTAATTACTTATTTCTAGTAAAACTAATGGGATTCATTATGAGACATATACTAACACCCCCAATATCTCAATAGGGTCTAATTTTATAGGGATATTAAATATACAGACATATAACCTTAATAAAAAATAACTGGTACATTTCATATTTAGTGGAAATAGAATCTAAATAATAATGATAATAAGTAATGAGTTTTATTGTTATTCTTGTTGTTGTTTTTGGTTTTGTTTTTAAAATGTGTTTTAAACAGGGAATAATATATTATCTATGAAAACGAATTTATTTTATTACAGTGGGATATAGTGGATTGAAATATTGGGGAGGGGAGTTCCTCTATTATCTCATCTTCACTTCTTCTTTGAACTCAAAAGATCATCATGATGGTGTATAGGTTATTTTTGTACCCTCCTCTTATATTCTTATTCTGATTATTTATATTGTTTTTATCTCTATTTAATCTCAAATTCATATGTTGGTACTAATAAAAATTCCTCCCTAATTATCATGATATGGTACATACCTCCAAATAAAATACAATTTAGAATATTAGAGAATGTGTAGATTGAATGTTGTATATGTAATATCTTTTCATAAAACCCATTCAAAAGAATTATAATTTATATTATTATAAATTTGAGTCACCATCAGAGAAATAAGATATCACGTCCCAAATGTCTTGTCATGATTTATGTGACATCACATTCATGTAGATTGTGTAATATAAAGAATTCCATAAGGCATTATTTCCCTTTATATAAAAATTAGACTATTTTCTATATCTATATTTTTAAGGCTCTACTGTATATAATGATTCCGAACTCATTAATAGTGGCTATGAAAAAATCTATACACGATTAATATATTGTTCTTTAACTGATTCTTATAGAGATAAAACTTATCTCCAGCAAAGATCGTAACCCCATAGTAATTTTTTATTTCCATAACTTCTAATTAGTTGATATTTAAACTTTCATAATAATATACCAATAATACCAAATTTTATCCCCAATCAATGTAAATACCATTAGAATGGTAGAATTATGGTATGCTATTTTTTCAAATGGTCATCACTGATGATCTTGTTTAATCATGTGTACAAACATATCACAAACTCACAAAACATATGCAATAATAAATTCAGTGAATTTGGAGATAATAAATTATTACATGGTCCACATGAAAAAAATGTAAGGAGTATAAAAAATACATGTGTGGATGTACCATGTTCCCAATCTAAGAAACTTTTTTACAATGTTATGAGTAGACTCAGTTTACTCATCATTTTCAACCACTGATAATTTGAGAAATAAATAATCTGTAGAATAAAATATACTCACTATTCCTTGAAATTATTCCTTATAAATAATAAATTTTAATATTTACCTAAAAATGGGTGTGTCATGAAGATATTATTTAGACAAAATGATAAACTCCTCCTAACCATTGGAATTATAGTCAATTTCATTATTTTTTATGGAAAATTATTTGTTACCAAACTAATTTTCATGTTAAAACCCATCTAAAAACACCTTATTAGGTAACATTATTTCTATGTGAAACTCTTGGTTCGAAAAATTACGTATTAAATAAAATATTTCTCTCTAATTCTTACAATGAAACTAAAAAATAGCTCTATTATTTGCCTCTATTCATATGTAATTGACATGTTTAACTCTCTTTTTTGTATATATAACTCAATACTAAAATAAATTTTGGAATTCATTAAAACATCAAATAATGCATCATACTATAATTTATAAATATTTTATGTGGTGCATGCATTTCTCCAAAGTATTTGAATTCATAAAATACACCATTATAGTAGCTCCTTCATGTCTATGAATAAAAAATTCTCTTTTTGATCCAATTTTCCACAAAAATACATAAAAAAAACATCAAACACCCTTAAATAAGTCTTTTTATGAATAAATAATGTTATCCAATACTCATTAAAAATTTTAATATGAATTGTCTATATAGTCAACCCATAATATCAAAAATGTCAATGTGAGTGAATTTTAAAACAAAATATTTATGCATGTTATGGAATTTCAAATTGGGGTCTCAATATGGAGTAGTGAAACCCAGAATTTTATAGGGGAATTTTTCTATTGTATGATTAAAAGGACACTGGTTACCCCGATTCATCTTTTTTGTGGATGTGGCATCAATTGTTTGTTTCTCAGTGAGTATATCAATTCTCGGGTCTTAATAAAATTAGATCATTTTATTGAATAAACTGTTTTATTTATATTGTAACATCCTAATTTCAGGTGCCACCCAGATCTGACCCATAACTTGTTGGTCACATGTCCTCAAGAGCATTTCCCCAAACGCCAGCGGATTCCGACTTGTAGCCAGAACCTTCAGAGTGATAGTGGGGAAACTATACCCTCATTAGCAGAGTAATGTATTGGAAAAACAAATAACAACCGAGGATTCCATGATACCATGCAAAATCTAAATAGTGGAAGATGGAAAGTAATAATAAACTTTAGCACATGTTTAAATGATTAATGGTACATATGTCTTGGAAAATAGCCAAACGAGTCAAAATTCTAAAATATAGTACTAAACAAAAGTAAAAAAGAATATCAAGTAACTGCTCCATATAATCGAAAGCCTTAGCTTGGCCCCATTCTCTCCAACTCCACAACAATCAAGTACCTTGAATTGAAGAGTGAATTACCTTATATATACCTACAATAATATAATCTTTTTAGGACAAATATCATGACCCTAATAGGATGTGAGAAGAATAACAGTATGAAACCTCCCAATGATCTGTGTCTAACAGTTAGTAAATATATTTGGTAGGCAGTAATCAAAACAAATCAGTAAAAAAGAAAGTACTCAATAGTAAACAATCCTACAATTTCAATTACATCATTCAAATATAACAAATTAGTCATCCAAAACCAAATACAAGAAACCCTATGGGAAGTTATCATGGCCTATCCCCTCTGTTTCATCCAAAAAAAAGGAATGTAACAAAGACTCTATGAGGTAGAACTCACTGTAAATACCCCCTATAGTATTGTGTAATGAAGTACTCTCTGATGACGTACTCATCGTCAAATCCCCCAATAGTATTTTGATGGTAACTACAGACACTACGAGGAAGAACACAATGTCAATTCCACATGTGGTCTCATAACATATCTATTGAAACTCAGAGGTAGCACTCAACATCAATCCCCCTATGGTATCACAGTGTGATAACTATAACATATACTCTAGAAAATCCCTTAATGTAAATTTCCTATATGTTCTCACTACACTAGGTTCTTATAGCCTCGTGGAAAAAAATCGCACACAAATGATGTTTAGCAGCCAAAGAAAACCTAAATATATTAATTTTATAATTAGCTGCAGGTCATGGCACATTATATCAGATAAATAATCACTCCAACCTAACAGAACTATGAATGGAAAAACAAATATCATATATTTCAAGGCTAGACCAAATATTCAATATCAAACAATCATGGGAAAACACATCCATATCATTTCAATTAACTCTATTCATATTTAGCATCCTATATTAAAACTTACAATACACATCAAACATTAACAATGATAAAATCCCTGAACACGCAATACCTAGAATGAGGGTATTGAGAACTTTTGCACAAATTACTCAAAGAGTGACTATAGAAAAGAAAAGAAAACCTAAATTTCCATTGTATGATTGATATATGTGATCCATAGGCCTTGAATTTCCATATATGATTGTAGATATAAAAAAATGAAAAAAACTATCAACTGAAGATAACTCACGAAAGAAGAGGGATCAGGAAATGAGGCTCTAGGAGAAAGAAGGGAAGAGCATTGAGATTCCAACGCAATCAACGACATTAAATTCATAGAACGGATGGTGTGTTGGGGGCTTAGAGAAGAACCCGCAGTCTCGTTATATCTTGTATAAGATAAAAGAAGAAGAACGGTTTTTGACGATCAGACGTGACCCTAGTTCATTTAATGAAATAAAAATAAATTACACTAAATGTTCTTACAGGATACACGGGGTGTACTTTCTTTAAATATCCTCCACTTTAGGAAGTCCCCAAATCACCCCACACATCCATTTCATTAGCCATTACAATGATAGTACATGAATACCAGCAGTAACCAAGTACATAGTGTGTACACTTGAAATTTAGAGAAACTCATCTTTTTCTCAAAAACAACCAAAAAAGAAAGACATACCTTAAAATAAAGATCCATATTCTTACAAACATGACCCCTTAACGAAATTTGTCCCTGAGTTTCCCTAATAATGTAGCATAGAAGAAGAATCCTTGAACAACTCTAGCCATTGTGATAGTACATCGGTCTCCATCTTCCAAATATCATCATATACTCGTTCATGTTGCCATAGCCACCATACTAGAGGAACAGACAGGCCATAGAGAACCTTCGCGCTTCAATCAACAATCTGGATATGATGCTCCTAGAATGATGTGTCCACCTCTAGCACAACATCCTCGGGTTGAAAAACATGATACTGGTCTGAGAAGTAATTCCATAACTGAGAATCATTAAAAATGTTTTGCATCGCCATGTATCACTGAGGTAACTACAACAAATAAGAAAACTTCTTGAATCTCTCTAAAAACTCAAACGATCCAACACATCTATGAGAAAGCTTTCCCTATCTCCTAATCCTCTCATGTCCCAACCTTGGTGTGACAAGTAAAAAACCAGATCTCCGTCCTCATTCTCTAGAGGGCTTCTCCATTGATCAGCATAAAACTTCTACACTGATTGTACAGTTGCTACCCTATTCCAAATCAACTCTACATGCTCTGTGGTCTCTTGGACAAGATGAGGTCCCAAAAAGGCATCCTTTCCAACCTCCATCCAACAAAAAGAAGATCGACATGGCCAACTGTACAAAGCCTCATATAGTGAAATTCGAATAGATTCTTGAAAACTATTATTGTAAGAAAAAACCACTAGATGTATGTACATATCCTACGAAACTCAAAAATCCAAGACGCATGCCCGAAGCATATCCTCGAACACTTGAATCGTTTTTTCAGACTGACCATATATCTAGGTATGGTAAGTTTTACTCTGACATACCTGTGTTCCCAAAGCCCTTTGTAACACTTTCTAGACTGGATATGTAAAACATGCATCCCTATCTGAAATAATGGAGTGTGTAACCCCATGTAGATATATAATCTCTTTGATGTAAAACATTCCCAGCTCATCAACAGTGGCAGTCTCCTTGATTGGTAAGAAGTGACCAACCATTGTGAGTATATCAATGACAACCCATAAAACATCATTCCCTTGAGGTGACCTCAGTAACACTGTCACGAAGTACATCATGAAATCATTCCACATAAACTTAGGAATATGCAGCAACTAAAAAATCCATGTTGATCATTGATGTTCTGCCTTCACCTGATGACATGTGGATCACCTCATGACAAAAC
The DNA here is from genome assembly GCA_963277665.1 of Viscum album. NCBI lineage: Eukaryota > Viridiplantae > Streptophyta > Magnoliopsida > Santalales > Viscaceae > Viscum > Viscum album. The sequence continues at coordinate 478,476,422 of OY728125.1, read as the reverse complement.
CAGAAACATCTCTCTTCATACCTTTCAACCAATAGTGATGGTGTAGATCACAATACATCTTGGTGACACCAAGACAAACTGTCCTAACTGAGGAATGGAAGTCCTGCATCAGATCCTTGTGTATGTCTACTTCCACCCATACACACCCATGAAAATTCATGATCTCATCCTCGCCTTGGTCCATCATGGAATAAGGTCCTCCCCCAACACAGTCCCCCATAAGACCGGGCCTTTAGAATCCGATAGCTGCCTCATTCGAAATCGATCAAAAAAGGTAGATATAATAGCCACAGCAGAATGAAATGTTTTCCCTATCTATAGTGCACCTCCAAATGCATCTTAGATAATAGATCCATAAGCCGCCACTCACTACTGGACTTCTGAACTGACTGTATCTAAGTCCTCTGGCTCAACACATTAGCTACTACGTTTCCCTTCCCAGGCGTGTAGGCAAGATCAATGTTGAAGGACTGCTGGATCTTAACCCACCTTTATTGTCTCAAATTAACATCGCACCAAGTGAAGATATATTTAAGACTTCTATGATATGTAAATAAAACAAAATTATATCCCAACAGATAATGTCTCCAACAACGTAAGGCGTGAACAACTGCAGCCAACTTGATATCACGCGTCAGGTAATTCCTCTCATGTGGTCTCAACTACCATGACATGTATACAATGACTCCTACCCCTATATAAACACATATCCCATCCCAATACCCGATGCATCTCAGACCCTATGTAGCTCTTTCCAATGTCTGAAATGACTAGTATCAGTGCTGAAGTCAACCTCTCTTTCAGATCCTAAATGTATGACTCACAAGAGTCTGACCACATGTACTTCACACCCTTCTTAGTCCTGCCTGTCAGTGGCGCAACTAAGCTTGAAAAGTCCTGTATAAAATGTTTGTAGTAACCAGTGAGCCCATGAAAAATCTGTACCTCGAAGTCCTTCTTCAGTCACTCCCAGGAAACTATTGCTCTCACTTTCTCTGGGTCCACTATCACTACTGTCTCTGATATAACATGACCCGGAAAGTGGATTTGGTTCATTCCAACGTTGAATCATTGGAGGTTAGAAAATAACTGATGTTTTCTTAGTATACTCAAAATGATATCAAGATGTGTGGCATGGTTGTGTCGACTGTGAGAGTACACCAAGTTGTCATCAATGAAGACTAGGACAAATGAATCCATGTACGGATGGAACACTCGGTTCAACAGAGCCACGAAAACTGTAGGCATGTTCGTGAGACCAAACTGCAAAACAACATACTCATATAGAATATACCTGCTACAAAAGGTTGTAATAGGAATATATGATGGTCTAACGTAAGATTGATGATAAATAGATCATAGTTCATTCATTGAGAACACTTGGGTTCCTCAAAGCTAATCAATGAGATCATCAATAATCTACAAGGGGTATCAATTCATTACATTCAACTGGTTCAACATCCGATAATCCACAATAATTATGAGAGTACCATCCACCTTATTCGCAAATAGGACAAGAGAACCCCAAAGAAAAGTGATGGGATGAATGAAACAATTTCCCTATAACTCCTCCAATAACTTCTTGAGCTCCTGTAACTCTGGTGTATCAATCCTATAAGGAGGAATGGACAACAGTTTTACTCATGGCATGAGATCAATAGAAAAGTCTACCACTTGCATCGGAGGAAAACCCAAAAAGTCATCTAGAAAGACATCTCTAAATCGATCCACAATCGGAGGAAAGTCTATCTATGAAGTCGCCTGTTCATACATATATATACTAGAAATATGTGTTGTTACTCCTTCCAACCCATGATGCTCAAGTCATGTTCTGCTCGCCTGGACATCCCATTCAACCTTATGTAAGAACAAACTACCCTCTGGTGAAGTAAAAATCACCCTACGATGATAATAGTAGAATATGTACTAGAAGGGAACTAACCTTCCCATTCTGAGAATGACATTATAGAATGTCATCTCTAAGACATAGAGGTCCCACAAGAAGTGATACCCACCAACCTCTAGAGGTAAATCCTTGCGCTGTCATACGCTGGCCATTATTGTCCCCAACAGTGTATCCAAAATCAACACATCAACAAAATAATTTATATGAAGCCCATGGCTCTCTACAACAACAATAGATATGAATCTATGGGAATTCCCTGTATCGAAGATTGAAGAAGAAAAAACTGAGGGAACTAAGATCGTACCTCAAACTGTAGAGGGTTCGGGATCCTTCTCATGCCGGGTCTACCCCACCGAAAAAGTATGGCCAGTACCGCAGCCCTTTGACCCTGCCTGACCACCCTGAGCTGATCCACCTTGTTGTCGTTAAAATTATGCTGACTGACTACCACAGCCGTGACCTAAACCTTGGCCTGAACGGGTGGAAGAACTCTGGTACCTAGATGATGAGAAACTGGCAGTGCTGCACCTGAATTTGGAGTGATAGTGGAACTCTGATCACCCATTGCTGGTGAGAAGAACTGATAGAAGCACTAAAGATATACCATCTTTCTGCAAGATCGGCACTCAACTTGGTATTTTGGGAAATTTGGCCTTGTGTGTCCGACCTTGCCACACTAGTAGCTTACAACCTGGCTAGCTGAAGGTGTATCCCACCTACTCAGATTTCCATGTGTAGTCTCTTGATGGTGCTTCCTACTATAAGTTAGAGAAGCACTAACTCTAGTTGTTGAACCACCGTGGACCATAGCTCCATAATCCCACAGGTTTCACTGTACGATCAACACGTTGTTGACTATAAAAGATATAGTATCCAGTCTGAAGATGTTTACCTGATCTCGTACGTCTTTCCTGAAACCATCATCAAAATTCCTCACTAATAAATAATCATTTACCCCTAGAAAGGGTGTAAGGCATGGTAACTCTGTAAAGAGAGAAGAATACCCAATAAATGAAATAGCACCCTACTCCAAAGTCATGAACCCTTCAGCTCAATCGACCCGAGAATATCTGGGTAGAATTAATCCTACAAGGAATGCTGAAAGAAATCAAAATCCATAACCTATAGGTTCCCACCTATGATATCACATCCCACAATATTTTGGAAAATCCCAAAAGAATAAACATAGGAAGCCTGACCCTCCTCTCTGGAGGCATCTCCAGATGCTCGAAGATCGTCAGCATGGCTTCTAGCCTTGACTTTGCAGTCTGGGGCCCCCCATCCCCTGAAAAAGTGGGGGGATGATGCAACTAAAAGACTTGTGTCAATTCTTCCATCGATGGGGCAGGAGGCAGTGCTACCCGGATGGCCTGTATCATCCTCATAAATCCTTCTCAGAACTATGCATTGGTACCTGTATCTGGGATAATGGCTGGTGCTAATATGTGCATCACTATAGGATCTACCAGTGGTCCCTATTCTGCCATATCCGGTGAAAGATCACTACCCTGTAACTGGCTTACAACTGGTGGAAATCTCAGTGTCATGACTCTGCATGTTAAATAGCACACATAGTTTAAGATTATCAAGGAATATAGATTAGAATTGTAATAAATTTAGAAGAGAAAGAATGAATTAATGATATTTAAAATGGGGATACAAGGCATGTTAGGCTTTTTTTTGTTTCCAAAAAGTGATTATTTGGTTCTAGATCTTGACATATAATGTTTTTTCAGCGAGAACCATCAAGTTGCGCTCCTTCCGGGATGATGGCCATGTCCTATCCTAGAGATGACGGAGGCTCTTCCTCCTTAGTGGGGGGAGGGGGGTATTTCTTCCCCGATGGCTCGACCTTTAACTCCCTTCACCAACCAGGCTCATCTTTCTCCCTTCCTACTGATCATTCATTTCTCAATGGTCTGCAAAAATCACAACGGTTCTCCTCAGCTTGTGATTTCCACAACAGATTTCAATGCTGCTTCAGATCTTCACATACCGACTCTTGCCGCTTGATTTTGAGGTCTTTTCCCTCCCGTTGAAACCCTCAATAGATTTGTTTTAAAATCATGGGTTTTACAAAATTAAACGATGGTGGGTCTTCTTGATCGACATCAACTAAGGACTCGATTCTCATTGGAGGAGGATTTGGTTGCCACCTAGTGTAGCGCTCCTCAGCCGTTCAATGGATGCGTTTCTTTCCTCATGCAATGGTCTTTTGATCTCAATATGAATCATGACCTGTCTTCTGATGTAGTGTGGGTATTCTTTCCCGACCTACCTCTACCCTTTCAGAACCCTTCCATTATTTTTATGCTTGATAATTTGGTTGGAAGATATCTATGTCTGGATAATCGCAATTATGCAATCTGTCATCCAATTTTTCCTCGCACTTGTGTTGAGGTCAGCACCTCGAAACCGCAATCAGAGTGGATTTGGATTTTGTTTAGATATAATCTCATAAATAATAAGAGATTTGTGTTCAAATCATTTCTAGGATTCTGCTCTAGATGTAACAAACTTGGAAATTTCACCTCTGGGTGCCATCGTGCGAACTGGTACCGGCCAACATCGGTGCAAGTAGATACATCAGTTCATCATTAGTATTGAGAGATTGGTGAGTTGGGTGTTCATGAGGATGTGCTTGGGGAAGCTCCAATGGAGCTTGATCTTGTTAGGTTCCATGGCCCTTCAGTTGTGGATGCCAGTACCGGGGAGGCTCCAAGGTAGAAAAGTCCCCTGTTGTACATAGTAGACATGAAGAATGTAAGGCTAGAGGAGGTGGACCGTGGGATGATGATATCATTGCCTGGTTTAAGTATGACTTGTGTATCCTTGGGGTTTTAGGGGAGAGTCCCTTAGTAGTGGTCTCATTGATCCCAATAGATCCCTCCAATTCTAAGGAGGGTGAGGTGAAATCTACAGGGAGTGAGGTCCACAGTCTTGGTGGCTCTCAAAATAGAGGTTGGGAGGACACTAATAAGAAGCAACAAATAGTTTAAGGGGCAAGTTTATGAGAAATTTACTAGATCAAAATTGTTTTTGGGGAAGTATTACTTATCCTAAGAAACATTTCACAATGGTCAAAGGAAGCTTGATGATGGAAACATATTGATGGCCTTGGACCCAAACACTTTCTTCCATCTGAATTCTTGGTTTGGGGGAAGATATATGGGAGGGATAATATAGAAGGTAAAGAGGAGTCTCTACGTAAGCAGAGGCCCCTCCAAGTTGACTCAAATATAAAGCTCTAGAACCTCTTTGATGGATTAGAGTGCAAGGAACCATCATTTAATGTGGAGGATGACTCGTCAAGGGATGACAGTTATGGCCTTATTTAAGTGGATAGTATGGACCGGTGTCAAGGGAAAGGTCCACATAGCCCTCGTAAAATGAAGGGTAAACGACATTAGAGATTTTTTGGAAATGTATAGTAGTCGAAGGGATGTAGCCAAATCAACACAAGGATTACTATTACTTACCAAAACCTATAGAAAATCGGTCAGCCACGAAGGTAAGGAATAAAGAAATATTAGTCCTACAGAAGGGAGAAAGTGTAGGAGAAATTAGATACAAAATAGATGGAAAAGAGATGGATGGGGAGTGCTTGAAACTAATTCTTCACTCTAAGGATGTTATTGTTGAGAAACGCATATGACCCAATGTCTTAGAAGAGGAACTCAAGAGTATTTCTGAATGAAGGTTTCAAGTGGATGTAACAAAGTATCAATAAGTGTGGTTGGATAAGCAAGATAGAATTCTGGCCCGGGGCTTCAATCAGAGCAAAATAAACTCAGAGTAATTTATTCAGGCAATGGAATGGATATCTATCTTTTGAAGAGCTTATCAAAGATGACCCAGCTATCCAGGTTAGTTCGCTGCACTAGGAGCTTTATAGAATATTTGGGTCAAGTAATATCATCCTTGTGTTTAATCATTTTGTGAGATGTTTCAGCACGTAGTGGCAGCCATTTGTGAACTCTGGTTTCCCATTTTACCTAAAAATGGGTTTAATAAAAAAAACTAAATTTGGAAGGATACAAGGCGTGTATAACCCCTACACAGCGTGTTCTTTTAAGCCAACACATCGGTATGTACTTTTTCCAAAATTAGTTTTGTAACACCCCATACTCATGGCGTGTTTCTCCAAGACACAACGTATTCTATAATTGTGTTCCCCTACCTGAGTTCTTCTAAAAGACTAACCCACATGGTTACCATAGGAGAAGACTATAGGGTGTGTTTGTGACAGACACGGTGTATACTATAATAACTTCACCGACTTGTGTTAGTAGTCACACGACCTGTTATAAGGATGAATCTGCAAGACGTGTTTGTTCCGGACACGGTGTGCACTAGCTACCCATTGTCCACCTGTCTTGTTAGTCACACGGCCAGACACATGGTCTCTACAACACGATGTGTACATCTAGTATATGGTGTGTCCCCCACAATGAATTCCCAAACTCGTTCCTCTGTCACACAGTCATGTGACACGGTTTAATACTACAAGGCATGTACCTATAGTAAAGGGTGTGTACATTAATAAAAATAGTTCCTTCCCGAACAGAAGGATACATGACGTGTATTTTTCATTACACGCTGTGTATTTTGGTTATTTCCAGATTCTAAGCCTTAGAAACAACTATGGAACCCATAAAAACACTTAGAAGAACATTAAGGTGACAAATTCTGATCCTTGAGGGCCTATACTGCCTGAAAATCAAATATTGACATCTTATACATGTCATATACAAGCATAACAATGCAACGATCCACCAAAATTTGATCCATGAGGGACCATAACACCTCAAGGACCAAAGTTTTGTATTCATCCAAATGATACAATACACAATTTAATACTCTATCACGCAACAGGTATTCTGTCAAGGCATCTATCACAACTGCTTGCATATCTATCACATCATCTATCACAACAACATGAAATCGGTAATGCATCTTAAATGGCATGGAAATAATGAATGAAATGTGATATCTATCAATTACCTATATGATGAATGAGATGACATACCCTCACCTCATCAGGATGAAACAGAAATAGATCATCAATATTATCTATAGTAACAACACAAAACATGTGAATCACCAAACAATGAAATCAAATCAATGATAATAACTAAAAAATCATACAAATCATTAAATACAAGGTAAATTGGATTCTCCTTATACACAAGTTAGCTACTCTCAGGCACAGATCATTAATAACTTCCTATTCTATCCAATCCATGGCTATACGGTCCACAATGTAAGTCAAGATGAAAAGAACCTACCTTTGATACCACTTTGTAACATCCCGGTTCTGGGTACCATCCAGAGGTGCCCCGTAACTGGATGGTCACATGGCCTCAAGCCCATTTCCTCCAATGTCAGAGGCTTCTGACTAGCAGTAAGGGCCTTAGGTGTGATAGTGGGGAAACTATGACTTCATTTGAAGAGAAACACAGTAGAAAAAAACTAATAACTGTAGAGGAAGTAGTGATAATAAGAAATAGGTAAACAACGGAATACTGAAAGTAATAAACAACTGGAGAACATATATAAATGATGCACGATATATATATATCGGAAAACAGCCAAACAAGTCACTATGATGAAATACAATATTAAACCAAAGTACAAAATAGAAACATGTAACAAAACCATATCATCGCAAGCCTCAGATTGGTCCCATGCTCTCCAGCTCCACAACAATAAATTACCATAAGTTCAAGGGTGATTTCCTTTATCTAGACCTGCAACAATATAATTTTTTTGGGCCCAAAACCATGACCCAAACAGTGTGTGAGATGAATCCTAGTAGGAAGCCACCTAATGATTAGTGCCTAATAGTCAGTGAATATATATGGAAGACAATATGAAATATGAATATGTAAATGAAGATGTACTCAATAGTAAAAAATCCTATAGTTTCAATTATATAATTTACATTTAACAATTTAGTCAACAAAACACAAATATAAGCAACCCTCTTTGATTTTCTAGTAGCCTATCCCCTCTGGCTCAGTCAATAAAAGGAAATTAAAAAAAGACTCTATGTGGAAGTACTGATAGTAAATTCCACCTTTAGTCTTTTGTAAATAAAGACTGTATGGGGAAGCACTCAACGTCAATTCCCCATATAGACTTTTAATGGTAACTACTGACACTATGAGGAAGCACTCAATGTCAATTCCTAATCTGGTATCATAAGGTATCTATTGAAACTCTGAGGGATCATTTAATTTCAATCCCCTTATGGTCTCTCGGCGTGATAATTATAAGAGATGCTCTGGGAAAACCCTCAATGTCAATTTCCACTATGGTCTCAGTACACCAGGTTATCAAAGCCCCATGTAAAGTAATCATGGACAAACGATGTTCAGCAGTCAAAGTAAACCTAAAAGTACTACTTGGGTAATTATCTATAAGGAATAACACATCATATCAGATAAATAATCACTCCAACATAACAACACTAAGAATTATAAAACAAATATTTTAACATGAAAGGATAAACCAAACAGTCAAAATCAAACAAGAATGGGAAAACACATCCAAATCATTTCAATCAACTCCATTCACTATCAGTGACCTATTTTAATACATATAAGGCATAGTAGGCATTAATAGGGTTACAATCCATAATCATACAATACCTTGAATGAGGGTACTGGTCACCTTTTCACATATAAATCAAAGAATACCTAATGAATGGTAGAAACCTCCTACCACAACGTTGTACAATCAATATATGTGAGCCTCATGCCTTGAATCTCCCTCTAATGATGTAGATATGAAAAAATGATAAAAAAAATTCAACTGATGATAACTCACAAAATAAAAGAAAGCAGGAAATGAGTATTTATAAGAAGGAAGAACTTATAGTGGAAATTCCAATGCAATTGACGAAGGTCGATTCAGAGAACGGAAGGCGAGTAAGGGCCTCAGAGAAGAATCAGTGGTCTCATTTGCTCATGGGAAAGATGGATAAAGAAGAAGGGTGTTCTGATGATTAGACGCGACAAGGTCCTTTTAATGAAATAAAAGCAAATTACATGGTGTGTTCTTCCAGGGTACACGTTGTGTGATTTATTTAACTGGCTTCCTCTTTAGGCGGTCTCTCAGTCACCCCACATGGCCACATGTTTGGTCTATACACATCCAACACACAACTACACGCGACAACTGAGTACACAACATGTACTTATATGTACATGGTGTATACTCTTGGAATTTCCAAAAACTCTTATTTTTCTCAAAAACAACTAGAAAAGAAAGAAATACCATAAAAAAAGATATGTGTTCTTTCATATATTTTATATCTAATAAGGTGTATATTATATATTTCATACATGTTATACATAGTAATAATTTTTATATTCCATTGTAAATAACATAATCCCCATTTTTTATAAGAATTTTTTCTTAAGGAATTTGATGAATCTATACATATACTTTTACTATTAATGACAATTATATGAATTTAAAATTTAATGAATGGATTTTTTTATTAATATTAAATAAACCCTCTATAAAAATATTCCATAATTTGGGTATTTTTATTCATACTGGCCAATCCAACAGCTTGGATATAATATTAATATTCAAAGAATGTTACGTTATAGTTTTTTAAGCTTATGGTCGCATGTGGTGCAATCTATCTCACAAAATATTTATTAAAAGGAAATCAAAATAATGGTGTGTTACACTCTATAAATCATTAATTTAATTCTCTATGGAAATGGAATTCACAATGATATGAAAAATGGGAGGAACTAAAATTATTCTTGAAAAATGATAATATCCATGATAATAATTTCGTTTTAACATATTTCAGTAAGACGCTTTAACTTATATAAATCTTCATATTCATAGCCATCGTATTGTGGGTTTAAAAGAATATCCATTTCCTTTCCATCTTCAAGTATCACAAGAATCAATATGACATTTTTTGAGCATATGATGTCGAGTATTTAGTCTTGATAAAATAATCAACAATCCAACTAATAACATATTGACAATATTTGTCTTTAAAGAGAAACATATTGAATGTCTTGTGGTTTCATTAGCCCAGGGTGGTCAATTATGTTTTCTATCATAATCCATATCCCCCACAAGAACCATAGTAGTGGTTCCAAAGATATGGTATGACTCTTAATACCATATAATGAGATATTATTATAGAATTAAATAAATTATACACTTATTCATGTACTTTTATTAAAAACAAATACTTGTAAAAGGTATATATCCATAATGTGGGTTGGTAAAATTTAACAAAAAATGTCCACTAGGAGTTTCCCAATTAAAAATATTCCTTGATTATGTTAACCCCATTTTGTAATTTTAGATCATAATTAGAATAAATAGTGTAAAATATCTATTCTAATTCCCTAGTTATCATTAATACTAAATAATAACATAGAATTGAATTAGAAAAGTGAAACCAATATTTTACTTGGTTATCAATCATAGGTTTAAGTCAATGGAGAACACATTTATAATTTTTCATTTACTAAAATCCACTATACTCATATTTGGGGGATATCATGTTTCGATCATATGTACATCGTGATAAGTTACACTTGTTTACATTGTTCAAAAATAAGGTCACAATAGCTCAAGGAACAATTTCTCTTCCTTCCCTTCAGTAACTAAATTATATGAGGTCATAAATTTTTATATAAGTGATAGTCCCACATCAATTTATAAATATTTAACTCAGTTAATGTTTAGGGTTGGAGGATGATAGTCCATGAATCAAAAAATATAGATATGATTCCCTATTGAAATCCATTGTGGTTATTTTTTCTACACCTATATGGATAAGAGAGAAATATATATATGATTATCTAATCATATTATCTTATAGTTATACCAATGTAGTGACTAACCTATTCAAGATGATGATTATTCACTAATTAAATAATTTTAAAATTTTATGTATTTTTAATAACCAAATATCAAGATAACTCATCAAATTCTCCATACCCTCTAAAACACGTCAAATGATAATATTTTTTCATTTTAAAAATTATATTTGATAGTTTTTTGATTTCTTATTAAACTAGATATCTCATTCAAGATGTCCCTTTTATAGATGGTTCAATATAATGAAATCACAACACATATTTTTTAATCATAAACAAATATTAAATTTGACCCATCATTTTATGGGTCATTTTCCAAAACTACAAACAATGATTTATATATGTATACTCAATACTAATATATTTTATAATTTTTTTTATCATTGCTTTATTTATCCTAAATAATGAATAGTCTATGTGTCCCAAATGATGTAGGGTCGTCAAATGTGCCTCTTTCAGTCAAATTAATGAGATATATCTCACTCTATATTATTTGGATTATAATTTAGAAGGAAAAATTAATTTTTATAGATCTTAATATGCCGTATCCTAGATTTTTTTTGAATTAACAGTTCAATGTCCAACTCATCAATATTTTTTATATGTCATGAAATGTTCTGCTCCATCATATAATTTTTCTGGTTGGTTTTAACATCATGAAAAACCAAATCAGTATTGACCAAGGTGTAGTGTGTTCCAAATAATATGAAGCACAATTACTAGTAATAAAAATATATAAACTGGATTACTGAACACATGGAATCCCATTTTTAATTTATCTCAAGTAGTCTAGATAGGAAAAATTTATTTTACTGTAGTGTTGAATCTCGCTAGTTTCCTATAACTATTATAATTATCATAGACCGGTACAAATTCCAAAACTCCCATTATAGGGATTCTATTATCTTACAAAAAATTCATCATTTCTCTATAGATGATTTTGTATCCATTTTCACAATTTTTTTTCTTCAAACATCAAAACAACGATCTCTAAAATGAATTATATAATGGATACATTGTTATTTCCTCATCTTTGGGACTTCAAAACATCACACCAACTCCAAAAATGTATTTGTCAAAATAAATTCCACTATTATTGTTTCAATTTATTAAATTTTTGATAACTTATATCCACATCCTCCATCATCACAACTACCTCCACATGGTTCACTTACCAAATGGTTTATTTAATGGTAATTATAGCGAGTTATTTTTCAATACAATTTTTTTTATTTTTTATTAAATTCAAACAAACTCAAAAAAAATGGTATCATTATTTACATCACCATCATGATATATAATAATATAAAAGACATGTGGTGAATTAATCCTTCCATGAAATTATTTAATATTTCTCAAAATAAATCTACAAAATCTCATATTTCTCAGATCTACACAATATACAATAAAAAAAAATTAAAACTCTCTAATTATCCTTCATATCAAAATTTATTAACACACTCATCAAAAATGATAATGAGATACATCATTTACCATTTATTCTTACTAATTATGGTTACATGATAAATATCCTTCATGTACTCTCCAACCCTTCATCTTCTAATGATAACAAATCAAACTATTATAAATTGATAAAAAATAAAATCAAAATGTTTTTTTCAATGATCTCACACTTTGGATATTATTATGAAATTTAAAATAAGTCCACAAACACAACATCCCCATACTTTTAAAATAAATCAAAAGGGTCCCTGCATTAGATTTACCATTATGTTCTCTATAGTTCCTTTCATGTTATCCCCCAATACCACTAAAAATAATAATGTAATATTCATCAACTATGCTCCCCTAAATAAATTTGATTTATTCACTACATATTCATGAATAATATCTTATTTTGACTAGAACAGTGAATCCATATCTCACTCCATGAAATCCAAAAACCCTATTCCTTATCAACTACTTACAATAGTATTTTCTCAAAACAATATATTAAAAATGTTTACCAATGATATTAACTCATCAAAAAATACAATAAGTTATGGTGACTCAAATGTTTTCTTAATAAAAATATAGCTAGTATTTCATATTTATAATATCATGTACCTAAAATGATTAAAATGTAATTTAACTATACAATGTGATCTCATGAAAATAATTGATAATATTTTTGGACACAAGAGAGGGTGTAAACCATTAGGTTTAATTTTGGTTAATCTATAATATAGTTTTAAATTTTCTGAAAAATAAATTTTTATTCTGTCAAGATTAATAGTTTTTATCACCTAAAAAACTAGCTCATATGAAAAATATAACATCATGGGTTTTTCTAGAATATGTTTTTTTATGAGATATGTATAATTTATATTATCATGTGTTGATCTATGTACTATGTAATTTTCATATCTTAATATAATCAGTGGAATTAACTAATAAAAATAAAAGTATAATTTTTAATCAGTCACTATTAATGTATCAATAAGTTAAATTTTTGGTTAGAATGTTCTGATAAGGGAATGATACTTTTTATAATTGATTAAATTTCATGTGTTAACAAACATAACTGAAGAAATATTTCACTACATTATTAATAAAAATATCACTCTTAATTAGATAAAAACACAAAATATAGGTGATTGGATCACACATTCCAACAACAATCAAATGTTAAAGAAGAAATGGCAACACCACAATGTAGGAAATATTAATCCATGTTTTCACCTTGTACCATGCTCACTCATATAACATCAACGCATTAAGATATTTCCACATGATAAATATGATTAAAATTTGTTCTTGAGAATCATTCATAAATTTAAGAATAATATTAAAAAGTAATAATATTTTATAATATTCATCTCCCAAGAATCATAAAAAATATTTATTTTCTTAAAATATATTTTTTCTTTATTTTATTATTATTTATCTTCCCAAAATCTTATAATTTAAATTATTTGTGATTGAATATCAATATTAAATACTTTTCCAATTGAAAATTGGTTTGTTATCATTATGTTAAATCATGATGTGTGTAATTGTCTTATTCATTGAAATTAAAATTTCATTTTCATGATGGATTATAATAATGATTGGTTGTTATATTTATTTCATTATAAAATTCATTTTTAGTTTAGGTATGTTTCAAATTTAATTTAAAAATCATAAATAGATTTTCACATTGAGATGAATCCAAAGATGTGTTTCCTTCATTGATCAGATCTATGATCCACCGAATATTTGCTTGTTAATTTTTAGGAACAAATTATTTTTAATATAAAATATCAAGTTATTTTTTTGTATTTTGGTTTCATCACATAAGATTGTGAATCTGTATTTAACTTCAACTAATTTTCTATATTACTCAAATTTTAATTATATAATTATTTATTTATAAAAAATAAAAATATTATATATATTTATCTAGAGATAAATTGGGATAAGTGGGATTAATTTGGACTATGAAAATTTTAAAATATAGTTTAAAATAGAGAAATAAAAATGAGTAGGTTTCACTGTTAACTTTCCATAATTTATTTTTAGTGCTGATAAAAAGTGCCCTTGATTAGTGATATATTTTTAATGCTAATAAAGGAACTAAATAAAATGATATAATTAAATAAATTAAATTTTAATATTATTTTATCAAATAAAATATTACAAAATTTGTTAATTAAATAAGTATTTTTTAAAAATTAATATGTTTAATATACTCTATATAAATTATAAATACAAATATATCATATATATTAAATATACATAAATATGAAATAAAATTAATAAAATAATGAATATTAAAAATATTTAATTTATTAGAATATCAAAACAATTAATAATTAAATATTTATTGAAAAAAATGGATAAATTTAATATATATACACATATTTTAAATTTAATAAATAGTATAAATAACATATTGATATATATTAATATATTTAATATTTCTTAAATTTAATGTATATGACACAAAATATTTATAATTTAAAATAAATACGTCATATATTTGTAGAAGAATGGTTTATAATTATAAATTTATAAAAATTGGAAAAACTGACTAATTTCATCCAGTAATGGACATAATTGAATGTCATTTTTTATCAAAATAACATATATCAAATATGTTTTTTATTTATTTTTAACATCACAGGTAAATATAGAATATAACATTTTCATATTTATTAATATTTTGAAATTAAATATTAATTTTACATTAAATGGGATTTTATGTCCGATGGATTAACTGATATGCAACAAAGCGTTTCATGGAAATTTTACGTTGTGCACAACATAGGGTCATACTAAAATAATAATAATATTATTATATCATTTTAAATGGTAGTTAACGCCTAGTTATTTTAATGGAGAGACTAGAAATGACTAACTAAAATATGAATATACATGTTTGTCAATTGTTCTTACATTTATCCAATAAAGTTTAGAGGCTTAAAATAAGAAATAATCTGATTTTTAGCATAAATGATCTAATATTCATTAAAAGTTCGATTTACCACCTTTTGATTGAGAACACTATTTAAATATAGTTTTTATCACTTTTATATGTTATATGCGATAAAATAAATTTTTTTTTATAATCGGTACATCAAAATTTAATTTGGGTATATTTTTTATAATTTTCTGATAAAATTCATTTTAAATGAATAGTGATAAAATACTGTATTTTAATTCCAAACTGCTGTTTAATCTAAATTATTTATAATGTATGATTATCTTTTTAATTATTATTAAAGTGTAATTATATTATGTTTTTCCCATTTAATCTAATTTTTGTCATTGGAAGTAATTTCACATTGACATTGGACATAAATAAGTTTCAATCTTTTGATAGTTATTATTTCTTTAAAGCACGCTTTTTGTTTTGACAGGAGGAATTAATTTTCCATTAATTTCATCCACTTCATTATTCTTAATTTTGAAAAACGGATTTCATATTTGGAATCAGGAGTTCCAATTTTTTTAAATAAGAAACTTTTATTTTTATAAATTATAAATATGTACTTCAATAAAAAAATTATTTACCATGATTAATGGATAAATCTTGTAAATAAGGGTAACAATATATTATTATAATTATTTTAAATAACTCTAAAATGTATCCTAATCACGTTGGTTAATACATTTCCATCCGTGGGAAACCTGGGGCCAATTTTGGGACCTCATGGAGCTACATGGGAGTGATAATGACATATTAAATTAATTAATTAAAAGTAAAGACAAAAATGACTTAAACATAAATCATTTAGTAAATCATTTCTTACATGTGGTTATATAAGTTATCTCTTGAACTAAAAATATTAAATTGAAATACCGAAGTATTTACTACATCATGATATTGGTTTTTTTAATTTTTCGACATCAAATAAATAAAAATTATTTATGACATAATAATGATGGAGTGTTTACCGCATTAATGAATGATTTAAATAAATAAGATTATAAATATTAAAAAAATATCCAACCCCTATCCAATTATTATTGGATGATTTTATTCTAAACACGAGTCATTGTATTTTCGACCGTAATATGTTAATACATTTAGAAACATAAAAAATTATATAATAAAATAATATTTTTACACATTCCTAGAGATCCCCTCCTACCCCTTATAAAAATACATAACTTCTAAATCATTCGATGCACTTCTCAAGCCCCTTGTCTCATCCATCCTCTATACTATTCATCTCCCTACACCCCTATTCTCTTCATATAATCCTTCTCCTAGGCATAGAGCTATTTAATTAAACCGTTTGGTTCAAACCAAAGGGAGATAACTGATTTAAAGGTGATGTCTTCTCTTAATTTTATTGTTTTATTTTACTTATCCAACCCTATAATATATTTTTATTCCATTATTTTATAACAACAAGATTATTGACAATATACTAGGTTTTTTTTATGAGAATTAATTTAACTAGACTTACACACACCTCCATATAATGGGTAAAACACATACTGTTTCTCTGGACGACAAACTACTTCCTCACGAAATGATGATTATTCAATACTCTCCTACCACCTCTTATGGTGGTCATTAATATGGAGGATTATTTATATGTGATATTTATTATAATTATACTATATCTATGGTTCTATATTTTTTATTTATAGAATACCTTTATGGTTTCGATAGTGGGTAAATATGATAATTTAATATGAGGAAGTGCGGGCTACCACTCCCTCAAACTTATATGATTCGTTCATACCATACATGGGACCTATAAAGTATGGAGTTAACTAAATTATATATGATATTATACTGGAAGTATAATATACCTATGTGTCATTATTTTTCATTCCATTAACTATGATATAGAAATGAATGTAGTGTTCATGCATACGTATGGCTTATCGTCTCCGTGAATGATGCATTTCATTTCTTATCTCCAAATGTTATGTACTATTATAAATCCATATATATACTAGATTTATATTATATATATGATATATAAATAAGGAATTTTATTCTGTAGATAATGGAATTTTGAAAACATGGACAATTTATAATTATAACATGTTCATTTTTAACTCATGTTCCGAACATCGACCAAATGTCCGATATGAACTTAAACAATTAAATAATTTATATAGAATGGTAATATTTGATATAAAAGGAATAATAATCTATAAAATGGTACTTAAGAATTTATAAATTAGCATTATTTTATTATTTAGATGATTAAATAATGATCAAGTCAAGTCAGACAAGAGGTAAGGGACTTTTTCTCAATATCCTTTCATTAAGGCATATTTTGTTTTATACATGGGATTATTTTATATGATGTATAAAAACATTTTAATTCTAATTTCATTTCAAAAGTAATATTTTTCTATGATGAGTTTTACTAAATGATAAAAATTAATGTTTCTTTTTAACGTATCTGGTGACAATGACATTTTCTTTCACCAAAAGTATTACATTATCTTTGGCTTCCATAACAAGCCGTAAGGATTTTTAAAAGGAAAATATATACCATATACTCTTTAAGATTTTTTGGTATTGAAAATAGTTTTGATAATGGATTTTTTATGACAATATATTTGAATGATATATTTTTATTGAAATGTGAAAATGTTATCATTCCATTATATTTGTTTTATGTGTTATGAATATGTTATGGTTCTTGAGAATTGTTACATATATTTGTGGTTCTGTGATAAACTTACCGAGGGTGAGCATAAGATAACTCTCAAATGTATTCGGTAACATGATGGAGGTGAACTTGAATGTTTCTCCTAAGATATTTAGGTATTATACTATGATCAGTATTCCAAATATAACTTCCAACGTAGCTCCGAAAGCTAAAACATAAGTATGTTATGTATGACACAAGTTACATTTATGATTTATGATTCCAATGTGTTATTCATAAATCGTATGATTTCACGATGTATGAGATTATTCTTGGTATGTATTTATGAAATAATGTTATCTTTCTTTAACTTATAACCCGTACTGATCTGTTTATCCTCATCCCATGTTTTTGAAATTTTTCTCATAGGACTGAAAGACGAATAGGGTCGAGGATGGGATCAAGGGAAAGTCATGCTCTCTAATACATGGAACTAGACATGAATCATCTTTTTCAAGTGTTTTTATTTTATGAAAAAATGGAAAGTGAGTAGAATTGTAAACATTGTAATTTTTGAGATGTAATGTAATAGTTGTGGTCTAATTCTCTAAAACTCGAAACTTGAAAAGATCGTTAATGTAAATTATTCATTTAATTCAAGATTATGTAATGTTTTAAGGCCGAGTCCTTATATAATTTCTTATACATATACGCAACTTATTTATTTTTATATACAATGTACATGGATAAATAATTTCATAATTAATTGAATCTTTAATAAAAAATCATACACCAAATATTTACGTAATTTATTTAAATTTTAGTATACATTTTTTAATTTAATTATAACATGATACATTTAATATATTAATTCTTTAATCATTAAATTTTATATATTTATTTTTTGGTTTATTTTAGTTAGGTAATAATTGATTTTTAATTTTATTTAATTATTATTCATTATTTTTTTTGAAATTTTATCTTATTCTATTATTTATTTGTTTATTAGTATATAATATGATTTACAATTTTAATTATGTATTCATATTTATTTCAATATAAATCGATATTTTTTTATAATTGATATTTAAATAATAATACTTATCCATTTTTCTATATTGTTCAAGTGTACTCATTTTTTATTATTCATCATCAATCATTTTTAACATCATGCACATAAGATTAGAGATTCATTAATAATTTTTGAAATATATTTTTAATTATATATATATGTATGTATATGTATATGTACTATATTTATACATTTCTATATTTATAGCTATAAATAAATAAATATTACTATTTCAAAAAGCATATATATAATAATAAATTAATCTTTATATATATTTAAATAATTATAAAATTGTAACAAATTTTTTAAAATAAGTAATATATTTATTATTGATATATATATATTATTAAATATATAATCATATAAATATATATAATGTTAAAAATATGTAAATATATAAATAATATTTTTAAAAAAAATTATAATTTTAAATAACTTATAATATTTAAAAATTATTATACAATTTAAATTAGTATATTTAGATAATGAATTTACTTAAAATATTTATATTTATATTTATTTACTCAATATATTTTAAATTTTATAAATTCATTTATAGAAAATATAATTATAATTAAAACTATAAATCCTTTATTAGAGCTAATGTTTTAGTGTTGATAAAGATTCATTTTATGAGTGTTTTTCCCCCACAAAAGAAATATTTATAAGTGATTATTAATTTAGTGATGATAAACCAGATATTTTTTTGTGATTTTTTTTGGAATCACTGATAAAATATTCCCCAATATATTTAATGAATCTTAACCAGTTGTGAATCAGTTGTCATATCTAAAGAGTTCCACAGAAGCCACCGATTATTGGTGATCCCCCTCATTGAATTCAGTCTTGAATCAAGGATTGAATCAAGGGTTGAATAATTCCAAGACTTCAATCCATCGTTTGAATGATTAAATGATCAAAATAATCCAAGGATCAAACGAATCAAGAGTTTTGCAATATATCCAAATTCTCTCAGATGATTCAAATCATTAATCCATTGTATGTTATTTTCACCTCTTCTCACTAGTTGATTTATTTTTTGATGATATCTAATTGTGTGATTTTTTCAATTATCTCTTTCTATTCATTATCTATCATTTATTTACCTTTTATAATGTATTTATAATTGGGTGTTTATATGATTTTTTATTTTTATTGACGCATTATGATTTTTTAGGATTCCATGTAGCAGATTAAAATTTATACAAACCAAATTCATCATCCTTTATGATATTTTTAAGATTCCATGTTACTGATTAAGATTTCTACACACCAATTTATATGAATTTAGTAATATATATATGTATACAAATTAATGAACACATTATTTGACTTATATAGGTATGTATATAGTCATACGAAATATAGATATGATTTATCCAAAAAATAATATGATAATTTTTTTCATTGTTTTAAACATTCATTCCAAGAGTGAATATTAATATTTTATTTTTAATATTATAACTTTGAGGAATTTTTGGAACCCTTTAAAATTAATTTTATAATCATATTTATATTTTGAAAAACATTGAAATAAATAAAGTTTTCATTAAAAATTAGTATTAGTTTCAAGTGTTCAGGCCTTATTGGTACTATGAAATAGATTATATAAAAAGTTATCACCATCTACAGAAGTTATCCATATTAGTTTGGATGAGGTAATACTTTTTTTATTTTTATACATATAGATCATATTAATAGGTTTTGTAAGGATTTTCTAATAGACATGTTTTGGTTATGCTGATTTCCAATTGATATGTTTTCTAAAAAAGAAACCATACCTTCTAATAAAATTATAATAGGGATTGTATGAATCATAGAGGGGATGGGAGGTGGTCACAATTAGTCTAGATTAGAATGCTTGGGTCCCCACTTGTATCAAAGTCCCTTACAGTGGTATAACATGGAATGTTATATGTCAGCATATATTAGGATCTAAATGTAGGAAATCAACATCATTCATAAAGGTGGTTCCAACCCAATTATGTCCAGAGTAATCTCATGGTGCGTTTTGTAATTTCATAAGATTACATATGCTTCATATTCTAATATTTACATGTATTTTTTTGAATTAATCCCCAATAAAAATTGGACCTTTATAATGTAACCATGATTTTATATTTCTTATTTGGTTGTATTGATTGAATTAATTTTCCCACTAATTTTTCATTTTATTTTTATATATTATTCTTTATGAGTATGGTTATAAACCAGTGTACTCAATAACTGTTGAATATCTACAGAGTTTATTAGTATATTCATTAAATAAATATCAGTAATTATGGTGAAAATATTAATTAAGGGAAATTATGGTGATTAAAAATAATTTATATACCATAAATATTAAATGTAGTAATTACATAGGCTGTTACATCACTTGTTTTGAAAATATATTGGATATCACCAAACTCAATATATATTAGAATGATTATTACAAATAGTATTTAGGTATTAATATTTTTTGGTATATATTTATTGGTTCCCCTCATATGAATATCAGATTACCCTCCATGTATATAATATAAATATTTATTTATTTAAATTTTTAATCAATATATTTAAAAATGTAATAGTTTTTGTAATTAAAGTGTATTTTTCTTATTTATCATATTTGATTTTCTTATTACTCTTTAACTTATTATTTTTTATTTTCATTGGTTTATGTGATTTAGTAAATATTTTATGTCTCATTTTAATATATGTTGGACTAGTATTATTTACAGGATTGAAAGTTTTAAAAGATGGAATTATTTTATAAATATAGAATTCATTTAGGTCTCAAGGATCCATATATCATATCATGTACCCATTGAGAACCCCTGAATCACAAAAATAATGTGCATGCCTTTAAAATATAAAATTTAATATGAAATGAGTTAATAAGTAGTTCCAATTGTATTTTTTCTAACAAATGAGAGGAATTATCACTTTTTTTAATCAAAATGGTAAACAACTGCAATCATCAACAACTGTATCTCGTGAACATATTTTATTTCTATTTGTTACATGAGATTCATCCAATATCTAATTATTATTTCTTAATATATTTTTAGAATTATACATCCAATGGATGACTACTACATAGAATAATTTATGCAATATAGGTGCATATACACAACAGATTGAGGATGAGTCTCATACAACCAAATGAAATAATGACACTTTGGGAGATTAAGTTGATGCAGATGACTTTTGTATATTACTTTCACTTACAGATTAATTCATAGGATAAAACATACACTGCAGTAGTAATTCATGATCTAACATAAATTAACCATTTCCTTCAAGTTACAGTAACTTTATTTGATATAATCAAATTTTGGGTTTCCCTTATTATAATTATCTATAATTTTTATCCATTCATAACGAATAACATTTCTATTTTTATTTATTTATCTTATAGAGTGATTATTTTATGAAGATAACAATATGGATATGAATAAAAAATGGATGCACTCTTATCATTCGATAAAAGCGTATGAAGAAGGACTTAAAGAGGTCATCAAGTTTCCAAGAGTGGATGCATATGACCTTTCTCAAATCCATTATATGTGATTAAATTATTTTTATTCAATAAATATTAGTCTAGATGAGTTCGATAAACATTTTAATTCTCATAGAATAGATCAAAGATATAAATTTTGGAATCAACACTGTGGAATATTGAACTTACAAACCAATCAGGATGATAAAGTTGTTTATGGATCATTTGATATGAATACTAGTGTAAATGATGATAAAGATTGCATTTAATAATTACATTTGAAATTGAATATTACCTTCATGATTGTCCAAATTTGTTTGATATGTTAATGAGTTGTGAAAAGAGTCAATTGTATACCATTTGTACAAAATACAATACATTGTCTTATATATTGATGTTGTATAATTTGAAAGAGGGAATTAGATGGAGTGATAAAAAATTTACAAAAGTACTTGCTCTCTTTAATGATATCTATCTATAAAAAATGAATTACCATATTGAACATGTTATTCTAAAGTAATGATATCTTTAATTGGAATAATATATAAAATATTTGATTCAAAATAATTGAATCTTATTTTACAAAGACCATGTATCACTCATAAAATTACTTAAGTGTGGTGATAATCATTTCTAGAAAAATAAATCAAGTCCTCTAAATGTTTTATAGTAATTTCCAATTGTTAAAATGTCTATAAGTATATATTGATATTAGTAAACCTTGAGAAATTAAAATTGGAACTTATGTCATCTAGTAGACTCTTATCAGTTGAATAATATTGATTACGAGTGTCCTAAATTTGGAAGGGAGTTATAATGATTTTTTCATGCATTATATATGGATGGAATAAATCCATTTGGTGTAGAGAGTAGTACTTAATGTACATGGATCATCATGTTTGTAAAGTATAACTTTCTTCCACAGTTATTAATGAATTGAAAATAAATTATGTTGTCTCTTCTTATATCTGGACTAATGTAACCCATTAATGATATTGATTTATATTTGTCTCCATTGATTTAAGATCTAAAATTTAAGTGGGATATAAGTATTAAAATGTATGATGCTCATAGAATTGCAGAATTCATATTGAGGGCCATATTGTATTGGGTGATAAATGACATTCCGGCTTATAAAAATTTATCAGGATGTAGAATTAAAGGAATATTGGGGTGTCACATTTTGGATGAATGCACCCAGTAAATTCAGTTGAAATATTCCAAGAAGGCATTGTTTTTTGGACATCATAAATCCATTCCTCGATGATATAAATATTGACCCTAGACAAAAGCATTTAATAGAAATATTGAACAAGGTAAAAAATCATATCCACTAATAGGTGATCAACTATTCAATAATGTAAATAATATTTCAACTACTTTTAGTAAATCCTTTTCAAAAAACCATATGAAATCATTTAGTATGAAGAGATAAATTTTCATTTACATACCATATTGTAATTTTTTGAACATTATAATTTTATTGATTTAATGTATGCGTAATAAAATGTACTTGTAGTGTTATTGGAACTTTTCTAAATATTCTAGGAAAAATGAAATATGGATTCAATGTTGTGTTGGATATTATTTAAATGGGGAATGGGAATAGATGGCTCATGGGAAGGGTGATGTGCAGGCTATTCTTCCTGTAGTAGTTTATTCTCTTTCTTGATTGAAAAAATTTAATATTTTTCATTCCATAAAAGTATAGAAGTTCTATAGTGGTATTCATCAAATATCAAAAATATTGTGAGAATAAATTATTTGAGGTTACATGAACTAAAATCACATGGTTTTCATTTGTTTATGTAAGATTTTATACAAGTTACATTATGTTGAATTCTACATAAAAATGTTGGAAGACATTAACAATACTATGCTTCTATATAAAAGTCATAAATAATATATTTTTCGACACAATGAAGCTTCTAATCAGTAATAAAGAGGCTGTAGTAATATTATGTGAGTTACATATGTTATTCCCACTATTATGTTTTGATATTATGATCCACCTGATTGTTAACTAGTAAGAGTGTTTCAACTATTTGGTCCTTTCTATCATAGATGGATGAATCCCATTACACAATATATAATGATTTTGAAAGTGTTTTTCATGAATCGAAGATGTCCAGAAGTGTGTATTACCAAAACATATATTGTTGAAGAAACGATTGAATCCATATCAATTACATATCAGATGTTGACAACATTAGCCTCTTAAAGTCTCATAATAGATGATTTTTATTGGTGGAAGATGTTTCGGGAATATATGTTTTTTAAATTACCTTCACAAGGTGTTATCATTAACCCCATTACATTTTTAATAATACTGTATATTTTTATCCGTACATTGAATTCCACAAATTAATTCCTTGGGATTATAATCCCACATCTGATGAAGGATGTATATCAAATACACATAATCAATAGTTTATAGGATTCTTTTGAGATGAAATTTATATGGAGTTATTGGGATATCATAATTTATTTTTTGAAAACCTTTTAAGGCTAGCTAGGGTTCAAAATAAAAATTTTATATCATACAATAGTTTTTTAATCAAATGTTATACAATCTATAAAAAAGAACATGATGATTGTAGTATTATAAAAAACACTAGATTTATTTTTGTTGTGTAATAAATACACATATCTAGTTCCAAAGATATTAAACCAATTTATGAAAGTATGTAATATTTTTTAATTAACTAACATATAATATATATTAATTATTTAAAATTTCATGTGATGAAAATCTATTTAAAATGGGTTGACTATTGGAGTGTAGTGAATGTTGATGACATGAACTTCATGAAGGTTAATTTTAGTGTAGAAGGGAAAAAATATGAGTCATTCCTAATGGAATTTTTATAAGTGAATGTGTTTTATGTATCAGATCAAACAAAAACAAATTGGTTGATTATCCTACTAGAGAATAAAAAAAATCAGGTTAGATGAAAATACATTCGATGATGACCCTTTCATAGGAAGATCACAATCAGTTCTTATTAGTCCCATTGTAGAAAATTATCTGTAAGTATAGGGGGACCACAAATATGGGATTTAGAAATCAATATAGGGTCCAAATCCCTAAAACCATTAATAAATAAATACAATTCAATGATAGGGTAAATTTGATTTAAATATAATATTTTTTCCTCATAATATTATATGTCCTTTACTACATTAACAATATAAAAATTTAATGTTTTACTGGTGAGGAAAAAAATTTATTTTCCACATGAGAATGCTACTAATCATGTTGAAGAATATATTATAATAAAGGAAACCCATTGTGAATTTTTACATTGAATGTTACAATAAACATTCTCTATTTTAAAGAAAAATTATATACCTAAATTTTTATTTATTTTTCATTATTACATCTAGTTTTTGTTTATTCTATAATATTTTTGGTCAACTATTACGCCCTTATGCACCCAAACATCGAAATATTTCTTCTCCCAAAAAACCTTTAACCCCTATAGTGTTGGTATTTATAAATTTTCTCTATGTTTCCCCTACTTAATTTTTAGGATGAGAATCTATTTTACTAATAATAAATCACAGAGGTTGTCTTGATAGCTTCACATTAAAATAATTTTCCATTGAAATAATTTATTGTTTCATATTTATGTTTAATTTATTTCTTTTTAGTATACTCACAAAATAATTTTATTCTTATACAGGTGGATTCTTTTTTTAGGGGTTGGTATCATTTTTTAAGAATATTACAATCAAGAGATATTAGAATTTAAGGCTATAAGTAATAAAATGCAAACAATGAAATGGGTCATGCATGAATACAACCATCATGAAAAGTTAAACTCCTACAAGTTATTTAATTAAATGTTTCATTATTTTAACTATTATTTGTCAGTTAATTTTTGTATCATTTATTAATATAGTTTTTAGAGATTTTTAGGAAGTTATATTTTTGCAGTTCATTTATTTTAGATGATTTCCTTCCATTATTTTTGAATTTATACACCAAAACATTCATAGATGTCTTATCGCTCAAATACATGAATCCATGCAGTGATGGAATTTATCTCCTGCCTACATGTTCCCTCTAATTTATTTGAAAGAAGAGAACTGATTCTTCCTTAGATAAATAATAAAGTTAATATTTATTTTTTCATTATAAAATAATTATCCATACGATTAATGTATTGTTTAAAATTTATTTTCTATTTATTTATTTTTAATATTTCACACATAAGAATCAGTTTCTTATACAGGTGGATTAATTTATTTGAGTGGGGGTGATTTTTCAGAAACTTCTCATGCTCATGAGAGATTGGTCTTAGAGACTTCAATGAAGATGATGACAATAAAATGGCTCATGAATGTATGGAACCATCATAAAAAGGTTAATTATTACAGAATATTTGGATAATTTTTTCAATGTTTTATCCATTATTTGTAGGTTAATTTATTTATCATTTTAATCTAATATTTATATAGTTTTTTCACAGATCTTCTGGGATATCATATTTTCCATTAAATTATCTACAACAAGGCACAAAAATGATAACATGTTCTTTTTTTCTAAAGTTCTCATATATTATATTACATTTCTTTGTCGAACTGACAACATTACATATTCAATTGATATTCATAGCTAAAATAATGTTGATCATCTAAGTACATTGAATCAATATGCAGGTCCGGTATATTAAAAAAAATATAATTGATATCCTAGAAACATTAGAATTTGGGATTGTTTTGAGACTTTGGGTCATGTAGGAATCATCAGAACCTCAATATGACACATTATGTGACTGGTGCGACTACATGTTTGTATTTTTATTTAAAATTTACATTATATTTTGAAAAAAATAAAAATGAAGATACAAAAACCTGTGAAAAAATATTCATATAATTTGTAAACATTTTTAAATAAAATTTATATAACACTTTTGACGAGTAGAAATTAGCCAAAACAGAATCTGATAAATGATTTTCTTGGTATGAATCAAAGTGTTTGTTATCAATTAAAAATTGAAATTTTAATTCAAAAAATATCACTAACTAAGAAAAAGAGGAAAAATAATCATATTGTCTTCATATTATTTGAATGTTATTAATTAAAAATTTTCAATGTGTAGAAATTAGTCAAATATCATGATGACACATGGTGTGTCTAGTAGGACTCAAATTTAATGTTTTAGTTTAAGATTAAATATTATTAAAATAGAAATATGAAATAATTAAAACCAATAAAACATATTTGTATTATAATGATACATTATTAAAATAGTTCAAATTTTATTTGGGCTATTTAGGAAGTAGTCAGACATCATTCTATCACCCAGTGTGATTGGTATAAATACAACTGCAACATTTTATTTAAAATTTACATTAATTATAGTAAATAAGATAACTATAATACTCAAAATCAATAAAAAATTTATATTTTCTTGTACTTTAGAAAAATGATCTGTAATTCATTTCTAACAAGAGGTAAAAAGAATACCTAAATCTGTTACACAATGTGACCGATATGACTCAATGTTTTCTTTATGAGTTTAAAATTGTAATTTTAGTTCAAAAAGTTTCAATCATTGGAAACCAAGAAAGAATGCATAGGTTTTCTTAATAGTATAGTAAAATTATTCATAAGTCATTTTTGAGGTGTAAAAATCAGTCTCATATCAAACCTACACATGGTGTGACCTATATGAGTCACAGGGGATCTTCCCAGTCTAAAGTGACATTTTAGTAAAAATGACAAGTAACATGATCAAATCTGAAAATATTCATTAATACTATTTTGACAATATTTTAAAATGATAAATAAATCATTTACGACATTTAAGAATTAGTCTCACCTCAATCTGACAAATGGTGTGGCCTGTATGACTCCAAGTGTGTCTCTTTATTTAAATTTGACATTAATTTTATAAAAAATATCAATAAAAAATCAAAAAAAATAAGAAAACACATTTTTATTACTTTGATAATTATAGAAAATGATCCATTTTTATGTAGGAATCATTCACACCTCAATCTGACACATGATGTTTGTAGTATTACATAATGTGTTGGTTACCATTTGAAAATTGACATTTTAGATCAAAAAGTTTCACTCACCAAAAATTAAGAAAATGAACCATAATTTTCTAGATAACATAGTAAAATGATTAATAGTTCATTTTTTATGAGTAGGAATTAGTCTTCATTCAAATTTCTAGATTATGTGACATGTATAACTCAATGTACATGCTTCGAGTTTAAATTGTTATTTTAGAAAAACAAATATATGATGTATTAAATTTTTATAGAACACATTCAGATTGTGTTGATAAATAATTAAAATGATGGATAAGTCATTTAGGAAGTGTATAAATTAACCAAACCCAAATCTCTGGAACTGAGAGACTAGTATGACTCCATGTTTATCTTTTAATTTTAAATTTACATTAATTTAGTAAACAATATAAACTAACATAATCAAAATGAAGAAAAATCATTCATATTGTTTCTATAATTTAATAAAATGATCTATAAGTCATTTCTATGTGTATGAATCTAAGTCACCACAATATAATACACAATGTTCCCATCACGACTCAATTTGTTTGTTATCAGTTAAAAAATGGAAATTTTGTTTATAAAGTTTTAGTCACTAAAATATATGAAAAAATTCTCATATTGAATTTATAATTTAGTAAAATTATTTATTAGTCATTTTTTGACATGTAAGAATTAGTCTCACATCAATCTGACACAACATGTGATTGGTATGACTCAAAGTGTATGTTTCCGGTTTAAAATTTTATTTTAATAAAAATATGTCACACACTAAAAATTGAGAAAAAACAATCATATTTTTTTAGGAATTTATTACAATGATTCATTTGTCAATTTATATTTTTAGGAATCATAAACAACTAAACCTGAAGTACAGTATGATTTTTATGCATTCATGTACATATTTTCAATATATAAGTGTCATTTTAGTTTAAAAAGGTAATCACATCACAAAAACCAAGAAAATTAGCTTGCATTATTGTCAAATAATTATATATTATATTATATTATATTATATTATATCTTTATTTTTATCTTATAAATATAAAGTTATATATTAAAGAGATAATTATTGAATATGAACAAAAAATGATGTGAAAAGAAATAATCATCTAAAACTCAATCTGATACAAAATGTTACATGTTTCAAATAATGATTATGTTAAAATTTAGACATTCATTTAATTTATTTCATTGTATTTGTACTAAATTATTAATTGATTTCTTATATAGGTTTTTCCTTTTTCTCGATCATGGCTGGTTTGTTTTAAAATATCATGAGTCGGTGTTAGGATCAATAAAAAAAGGATCATAGATGTTTTAAATTGTATGTAATAATTTTTAATTATGTAATTTTATAAACCAATGTTTTAACATTCTATAATGTAGTGTTTTTCTTACATTAATTCTTTATATTTTATTTCATTTAAATTTTGTATTGTTACTTGATTTTGATGATTATTAGTGGGGTTTATGTTGTTGCATTGTGTTGTTAGAACCCATTGTACTAGTGATATAGTTTGCTGTTACATTAGAATATATTATGCCCCATTATCAGTTCATTTAAAAATTCTAATAAAAGGGACCTTTATTATCAATTTTACAAGAAAGGATAAAGTAATCCTTCATTAGATCTTATAAAAGAACTGAAAAATGTTCCCATTATTATAGGTTCTAGAAGTAATGAAAAAGGTCCCCATTTTCTTCTCTTTTGGATCAATGAAAAAGCCTATGGATTTTTATATATCTATAGTATTCAGTGCTTCTATAGCACAGATATTGTTCATTTTTAAGGGTGTTAACGGCGAATTTTTTTTAGTGGTGATGGTGATCAATGATCTCCCACGATTGGGTGTTACTATTTCATTAGAGACATATGATGGATGAATTTGATTCTAAATGGGAGGATATAGTGGATACCTTGAACATGGAAAAAGGAAAATCAACCTTAAGACACAAGTGTGTTTCTGATCAAAGAGACAAAGTGGTGTATTACATAGATTCTCAATGAGGGAGTTCCTTAGTTTTCAAATAGGATCCTTTTAAATTTGATTCTATGAAAAAAATGGGGTGATGGGTTTTTCACACTTATGGGATGTCTTGGATTCCTTTCCATTAATATTTCCCTTATTTGGACATTGAATTCTTTGTTTCAACAATTTAGATAACTGGGACAACCCTTTATGAAACATCATACTCAAGGGAACTTTTTCCAATGCTTGTTTCAATGAATTGGGTGATTATCTCAATTATTTGAGACAAAATTCGTATTATTTTCTACAAAAAAGGAAAATAATTTTAAATTCAGGGAAATAAGATAATATCATTTTAAGGATAGGTTTTTTCTGACATTCAGATTTGGATATTAACGTCAAATCATTCACCCAATCACATTTTATACCCTATATTTCTATTAGAATTCATCAAATTCTTTGGTTGTTTTGGAATTCATTGATAATTAATGATCTACCCTTTTTTGGGAATACTTATTATGATAGGTCATAAGATTCTTGATGGGGGTCTAGGATATTATTCCTCCATTAATATTTGAATTGAAATAGATTTCATGTTGCTGGATTTAATATATCATTTTAATAATGATAGATTATTTGAGTTAATTGTGGAATATGAATACCTTACACTCTTCTAGGAATTTTCTAAAGTTTTTCCACTCCATTTACAATAACATAGTGATTAAAATTACGGTAAACAAATCCATCCATGAAAAAACCTAAAACATGTAAACATTTTGGAAGGGAATAAAATTTATGGTGGTCAATCCTGAAATAGGGGAATATTATGGAATGGATATCATTGAAAATGGTTTGGAACAATAATCCCTTCCCTTCAAGAAGCCTCCAAATGAATTTATAGTCGAAATGAACTTAGTAGAGGTCACCCATGAGGAAATAAACCCATTTAAAAAGGATTGTTCTGTGGGGAATGACTCCCCATATCCTTTGTAATATTTATGAAAATGTCATTCATGATATAGGAAACATTTCTAAACCATTATGTAATGAAGAATATGATCATCAATTTCATTTAGAGACTCTTCTACCCCAAAACAACATTTAAAAATAGAACTGAGAAATTTTTTAATAATTTCATTATACTTTTGAATAAATTAAACCTATAATGGTCATGGTTACAATACTATCAAATTGTTCTATCTCCTATGGTTTTTAGGGACTATTTATTATGTTTATAATGATTTTGTGGAGAAGAAATTCATAATGAAGTTCTGGAATAAAATAGTGTAGGAGAAGGAAGAGAATCAACCACTTTCTTATTCACTTCAAACCCTGATCCTTCCATCAGAAACTCTCAATACTATAGGGATAGTTGTGTGTGATACTGTAATGGCTCGGACCTCTTTGTCCCATTCCTTTGTTGAAAAGATGGTTATGAAGTGTTAAGAAGGGTTGAAAGGAATTTTCACACACATTTCAGAATTTTGTGAATATATGCCCTGTAGTGTGAGTACACACCGTGTACCGCCTTCCGTAGTATACCTCATGTTGAAGCCATGTCCATGATGCGTGGAATAAATAAGTACACACTGTGTAACCCATACTACATGTCGTGTAGTTTCTCCCCGAGTACGTGTTACCATCAAACCATGTGTTGACTAGTCAACGGCCATGTTTCGTGTTGAATCCGTGTACTTGCCGCATGGAATAAATAAGTACACGTCGTGTAACCCATACTACACGCCGTGTATTTTCTCCCCGCGTACGCATTACCCTCAAACCGTGTGTTGACCAGTCAACAGCCATGTACCACATTGAATACCGTGTTGGAAGCCGCGTGGAGACCGTGTGGAATGGCCGAGTACACACCGTGTACTAGGAAGTACATGCCGCGTACATTAGTTTTTCTCACTTAAAAAAGGAGGGGGGATATCCTCCTTTTGATATCATTCCTCTCCTCCCAATTCCTTCTTGAAGAGCCCTCCTGAGAGACTCCAAATATCCTTTCATCCAAAACTTCATCGTCCGATCTCCGATTTATGATCCGTCAGTGGCCACGAGATCGTAACAACGAGAAGGAACTTCTGAGCTTGGATTTTTTTCTTTCACATTGGCCTTCTTTCCCAGCATCTACCATAGGATGTTTTTTCTGGGTTTTGACAAAAGTGATGGATGCCAACGGACGTCTTCTATAGTTGATATGGGGGAGTGTTGTGATTAGAACCTGTTGAGGTAGGGATTTTACCTTTGTCACTTTAATTGGTGCATCATGCTAGAAATCATTTTTTTAATTTTCAAAAATCCGGTTTAGAGTAACCAGTAACCATACAACCAAACACCAAAATAAATCAAACGCAGGTCTAGCGAAACCCCAATCTTTCCAGAAACAATTTAAAATTCAAATTTTCAAAATTCAAACTTCAAGTGAACCACGTGTCCCCCTCGAGCCGCGCCACCACCTCGAGTTTCATGTCATCGTGTAACCCCAACATCGCCTCCGATCAGGTCACCAGCGTGACAAGCCGGCCCCGCCATCATCTTCTCCGACCTTCTGAATCATCCATACCTCAAAGAGCATCACCTCCTGAATCCACACCATTAGCTCCTCCGTTGATGTTGTCGGAGACATGCTAGGGATCAACATGGAAGAAAATCCAGAATCCACCGCCATCACAAACATAACATCATAGAATACAGTGAAAACATGCCTTCGAGAACCCAAAATAACCAAAGCAATAGAAACGACATTCCTTCGAGAACCAAAATCAACCAAAACAACGACAACATGTATATGAAAATCAAAAATAACTAAAACAGCTACAATACCAGGCCTCTGTTAACAAAAAACAATGCTATTAGATTTAACCTCATCAAAACAGAAGACGAGAGGCTGAAATAATACCAGATCCAAGTTATCCGTGAGAAGATCCATGATCGTCTTCCAAATGCCACCTTCAAAGAAGTTTCCAGAACCTCCGATGAAGTGGATCTTGAAATCAGGGTTAAAGCAGACGTGGACCACCATCTTTCTCCTCATCATCAAACCACCATCCTTCAATCGCAGCATTGTAGAATCCACCATCACAGTGATTGGGGGCTTTTGCTTGCGCAATTAAATGTTTCCCTATCTTTAAATAATGTTTTGGGGATGGAAACTTTGTGGAATATGGGAAAGTTTTAGTCACATAATGTTGGCTGATTAAATGAATATCCAGAACCGTTGTGTGATCACTCCGGTTGAACAAAACGGAATAATGAACAAGTGAGTGTTGGTTTGGTTACGTGGTGAGTATAAAGGTGGGGTGAATCCTGAGTTATTAAAAATAGTATGGGCAGCGGGGCTGTGGTAAATGATATTAAAGGGGAAATGATGAGGCATGAGCCTTGTTTTATGGTACGGTAGTGGAGATGTGGTTATAGTGGAAGCAGGGATGCAGTAATGGATTGTGATATTAAAAGAAATTGGAAAGTTGATAAATGAACTGTGGGGAACGATAATGAATTAAATTCAGGAGCAATCAATGGGGATTGATTGATGATAAAAAGTTTGGCTTTGTGTTTCTTGTGTTCTATCTAACAAGATTTGTGGTTGGTAGGGTTTTTCTAAGAAACTTTTGGTCTAGTTTGATAATTGCCTAGTAGTTAAGGAACTAGTAAACTAATAATGTTGAAACATGAAAACATAAATGGGAATGAAATTATTTTCTGTATGCACGCTTCGTAGTAACAGTGCTGAGGCATGTGCTCAGTTTCTCTATTATGAGGCCATAGGTTGGGATGTGTGTTTGGTTTACATATATGTATCTATATATTTGTGTTTTATCACACCCAACCCTTGTAGAGCCCCTAGTGTCGAACACTACCATTTCATGGGAGATGGTGTTTTCCCCTTAGTTACTAGCTCATTCCTGCTCCATCTTCCATAGGTTGTGATGGCTTGAGGTGACCTTACACCTAAGACTCTTCAGGTAGGTTTTGATTGGTGTGATTTTAGCCCGAGACTCTTCGGGCATGTTTACTATTCCCAAGAACCTTCGGGATGAGGCCCCGGTGTGTTCGGGTGGGGATTTGATTGTGGTTGTGAGGCCCAGGTGTGTGTGGGTGGGATATGTGGTTTGTGATGCCCAGGTGTGTGCGGGCGGGATATGTGGTTGTGAGGCCCAGGTGTGTTCGTGTGGGGTTGTGATTATGGTTTTTGAGGCCCAGGTGTGTGCAGGCAGGAAGAGTGTGGTAGTGTCAGGATGTTCACCATTAGGAAGAGCATATAACTAGTGGGGGAAAATGGTGCAAGGTACCCAATACTCTTGTTCTTATATACTACTACCTGTTGTTTTGTGTTTTCTATGAGCGTGGATGGTGAGGTTGGGTGGATAGAATTCTTTGCAAGGTTTTGGTTTCTTCTGTTGTTCTCATAGGATATTAGGATTTCTCCACACCTGTGCATGAGAGCTTTAGGTTTCCCTACTAAGTATACTTGTATTCTCACCCAACATGTACTTTCAGTTTTCTAGGAAGACTACTGGGGCCTTGTGGGACCTAACTAGTCAGGGCAGTTGGAGTTTTTTCAGTTATTGTACTCTTGTTTCTTTTGGTATTGCACTTTTTAGTTTTCTTGTACTTTGATTCAGAATTGTTTAAAAATTCTTGTGGGTTTGGTTTGGGTTTATTTTCATTTACTTGTTCCTTTTTCTTTTGGTGTTTGACTCATTATATTTCATGATCTTAAATAATAAAAAAGGGGTATTTCCTCCCATATTTGTTAAAACTCATACCCTTGGTGCTAGTCACCACTCCAGGGCCTACTAGAGGTGGGACTCGGGGGTCATTATCTCCCTTTCACCATTTCCAGCTCAGAAGGGGCATCTTTGGTGGGAGGGGGTCGTGACAGAATGGTATCTGAGGTGATGGATGAGAGATAAGATGGAGTATGGAGTAAGGCAGAGTGAGAGTTTCATGTGATGGTAGGGAAACAGTGTAAGGTTATCTTGGTTCGTGAAATAGGCTAGGGAAGAGAGGCTAGAACATGAGATTTTAGGGCCCCCGTGATCCGATGCAAGGACTCTGAGCCTACCGAATGACCAAGTGAGACTACATTGATTTTAGGGTAAAGACACTAGTGAAGGTACATGCATCATCATGTTTGTGTTTTACATGATTTGGGTGTTCTGGGAAAGAAATTGAAATAAAGTGATAAAATGAAACCTTGATGAATTTCCTTACTACTTGGGCTTAGGCGATCTTTGTTTACTGTACAACTATGAAACCTGGACGTCATCCCTAGGTGTCTCAGACAGTCGATGCCCAATAGTTTCAGGCAGTGATCAGTTGAGGATTGACCAAGAAGAGGAAGTTGATCAGTGGAAGAAGACTCTTCGTTCTTTCTAGCAACAAACCTTCATGAAGTATGAGTGTAGTACTTCAGATATGGTGACAAAGGTGTGGCTAGAGAAGCAAGGGATCGGTTTTACTTTGATCTGTGCTCTAAGGGTGTACTGGGTTCCCTTAGCAGTCAATCAGCTGAGAGGTTTGGCACGTTAGTGGTGGACGCTCTACCTTGGGGAGAGGTCATATGTAGAGGTTCTGTGGGATGACATTGAGAAGGAATTCCGATAGGAATTCCCTTCTTCCACGATCAAGGAAGAGAAGCGGCAGGAGTTACTCTCCCTCCAGCAGGGGAGTATGGCAGTATGAGAATTGGGGATCATGTTCAAGGATTTTCTACTCTTTTCTCTAGATCTATTTCTGGATAAGGAGTCTCGGGTGAGATGTTTGGATAAGGCGATTCGTCCTTCGCTCCAGTATGCTTCCACCCCCTTAACCCTTCCGACGTACTTGGCTGTACAGAAGAAGGCAGAGGTTGTAGAGAGGATTCACTCACAGGGAGCTGCACTACGAGAGGGGATCAAGATTCAGGCCAATACGGAGCTGGCCCCAGCAGTTCCAGTTTGGATCATCGGGTCCTCATCCATTTTTCCCGAGCCCAGGACCGATGTGTTTCTCTTGCGGATGTTTCAGGCACATTCAGAGTCGGTGCCCAACCCTAGCTCAGTACGGTGGAGGTGTGCAGGTTCAGCACCCACCTTTGTAGCACTAGTTGCTGGAGAGGCCCTTCCAGCATTAGCAGGACCCTTCTCCTCTGAGGGTATACTTTGTAGGAGGAGGCTGACCTCAGGGTGCTCCTCAGGGACCTCAACCAGAGCATGGTCAGGGAGGTGGTCGACATCATAGAGGCAGAGGAGCTAGTCATGGACAGTTACATGCAGTAGAGTTGGCAGCTCCGGTAAGACCAGAGGTGTTGCGAGGTACTATTTGTATGTTCAGCACTCTCATTTCTGCCTTGTTTGATTCGGGATCTCTGCACTCCTTTGTTGCACCCAGTCTAGCCCATGCTTTCAGTCTAGATGTAGAGAGACATTCCATACCCCTGGTGCTGAGTACACTAGTTGGTGGTTAGACCAGCATGTCTTGTGTTTTCCGGAGATGTGGGATGAAGTTGGGACAACTTCGATCTAGTGGGGATCATCTTTTTCTACAGATGCAGCCATATGATGTCATCCTAGGCATCGAATGGCTGTTTTCTATTAGTGCCATTATCTACTGCTTCCAAAGAAGTGTCGTGTTCCCCAACGTGGATGGGAAGCGTGTAGCTTTTGTTGGCGAGGGGACCTATCAGGTGGGAAGCCGTTATATGAATACTCTCCTTTCCTTGTTAGGCATGTTATCAGTGGTTTCAGCTGATACAGAGATGATGGATGTTACAGAGGTAGTTGGGGAGTTCCTCGATGTTTTTTCCAAGGATATTGTGACTCTACACCCCACCCCCCTGACGTGACGTTGAGTTCGAGATAGGCTTATAGCCTAGTGCCCGTCCGATTTCATTGGCCCCTTATCGGATGGCGCCTTCAGATTTGCGGGAGTTGCATATTTAGATTGACAATCTAATGGAGAAGGGTTTTTTTCGACCAAGCGTGTCGCCATGGGGTGGTCCAATTTTGTTCGTGAAGATGGAAGATGGTGGTATCAGGAAATTAATAGACTATCGAAGGTTGAATCAGGTAACGATCAGGAACCATTACCCCTTCCAATGATAGATGATCTCTTCAACCAGCCGAGGGGAGCATTTTGGTTTTCTAAGATTGATCTACTATCTTGATATCATCAGCTGAGGGTAAAGGAAAATGACATCTCAAAGAAGGATTTCAGGTGCAGGTATGGTCACTTTGAGTTTTTAGTGATGTCGTTTGGAGTTACGAATGCACCATCTGTGTTCATGGGACTTATGAACATTTTCTTCCGAGAGTTTTTTGGACCGGTTCATTGTTGTGTTTATCGATGACATCCTGATCTAGTCAAGGTCAGAGGAGGAGCACGTTGAGCATCTCAGGGAAGTCTTGTAAGTCCTTCCACACCAGAAACATTATGGGAAATTGTCAAAGTGTAAGTTCTTGACTCAAGAATTACACTTCCATGGGCATGTAGTGTCTCGGCATGGAGTGTCAGTGGACCTGTCGAAGGTGTAGGCAGTTGTTTTTTGGGAGGCACCTAAGACCATGGAAGATGTTCGTAGTTTCTTGGGGTTGGCAGGTTATTATCAGAGGTTCATTTCTGACTTCTCTATAGTTGTTGCTCCATTGACAGCTCTGATTAGGAAGGACCGGGTCTTCCAATGGAGCGAGCAGTGCTAGAATGCTTTCGACTACCTGAAATAGAAGTTGGTCAGTGCTCCAATACTCATATTTCTAGAGGAAGGGTTCTTGTATGAGGTGTTTTGTGATTCTTCTGGCCTTGGTTTGGGGTGCATACTGATGTAAAAGAAGGGCTTGATCTGTTATGGGTCTAGGCAGTTGCACCCTAA
The DNA here is from genome assembly GCA_963277665.1 of Viscum album. Classification (NCBI taxonomy): domain Eukaryota; kingdom Viridiplantae; phylum Streptophyta; class Magnoliopsida; order Santalales; family Viscaceae; genus Viscum; species Viscum album. The sequence continues at coordinate 478,438,186 of OY728125.1, read as the reverse complement.
TGAGCATAACTTTGCCACCCATGAACTAGAGCTTGCAGTAGTAGTGTTCACACTGAATTTGTGCAGACATTACCTCTTTGGAGAGCACTTTGTTGTATTCTCAGATCATAAGAGCTTACGTTATATCTTCTCCCAGCAAGACCTGATCTTACGGAAGTGATGATGGGTTGAGTTTCTCAGAGACTATGACATCGAGATCTCTTACACTAATGGTAAGGGAAACATTGTGGTTGATTCCCTGAGCAGGGAGTTGCATATGGAAGTGGTTCAGGAATCCAATGATGCTTAGAAAGCGATGGGAGAGTTGTCTACCTTGCACTTAGATGCAAGGATAGAGGGTGTTAGACGCTATTTGTTTCAGATGATGGTGTAGTCCTCCTTATTGCAGCAGGTGGAAGAGTCTCAATGGGGAGACTCTGAGGCAAAAGTAATGCTGGATCGTATCGATTGGGGAAACTCTCCCGAAGGATGTTTAGAGGACAACCTACATCCAATGCTTTTTCATGGAAGGTTTTTTGTTCCGGAGGCGATGCGTGGGGGAGTGCTCTGTGAGTTCCATAGATCAGCCTTGGCGGTACATATGGGAGTATCAAAAATGTACCAAGGCCTGAGGGAACAGTATTGGTGTCCTAGGGTGAAACAAGCAGTGGCAGAATTTGGGGCTAAGTGCCTAGTGTGTCGGCAAGTAAAGGTTGAACACCGTGTTCCCGATGGTTTGTTGCATCCTTTAGATGTCCCCAAGTGGAAATGGGATGACATATCAATGGACTTCTTCACAAGACTACCCAAAGATCATGGTGGTTATGATGATATCTTGGTAGTGGTGGATTGACTGATGAAATCAGCTCAATTATTTACAATTAAGGAGTCGGACCCAGTGAGTACCTTAGCACAGAGGTACGTAGACGAGGTAGTGCGTTTTCATGGAGTTCCGAAGACCATCATCTTAGATTGGGATTCTCGGTTTACCTCATGAGTATAGAGGGGGTAACATCATGATTTTGGTACCCAGATACGCCTTAGCACTACTTTCCACCCCCAGACCGATGGGCAGACAGAGCGGACTATCCAGATGTTGGAGGAAATGTTGCGAGCATGCGTTCTGGATTTCGGAGGATCATGGGTGTGATACATGCCTTTAGTAGAGTTTTCCTACAACAAAAACTTCCACACTACTATTGACATGGAACAGTTTGAGGCTTTGTATGCAAGACAATGTCATTCACCAATTTTTTGGGAAGAGGTTGGTGAGACAGGTGCTCTTGGGCCAGAGGTAGTACAGAGCACCACAGATAAAGTCCAGCTTGTGCATGAGAGGATGAAAGCAGCTCAGAACAGAAAGAAGTCATATTCTGATTGTCGGAGGAGGCCCTTGGAGTTCGAGGTGGGATATCATGAGTTCTTGAAGGTTTTCCCTCGACGGGGGCAACATAGGTTTAGGAAGGGGAGTAAGCTCTTCCCTATGTTCATCAGACCTTTTGAGGTGCTGAGGTGAGATGGCGAGGTGGTATATCAGCTGGCCCTGCCACCTCAGTTGGAGAAGGTTCATGATGTCTTCTTCATCTCCCATCTTCATCGGTAATTACACGATGACTCTCACATTATCGACTGGGGAGAGTTGGATATGGGAGACGATGTGACCTTCGAGGAATGACCAGTCAGAATCAAGAATCGTGAAGAGAAGGTTCTCTGTTGATGAACCATCGCCTTGGTTCGTGTGTTGTGGAGGCATGGCGGCCTCGAGGAGAGAACTTGGGAGTGGGAGGCTCAGATGAAAGCTTAGTACCAGGAGTTGTTTTGAATTGTGTTTTCTTTGTTATTCTGAGCTTTTTTTTTGATGTTATACTATGTACCTTTGATATATGGAATGCTTGGCTTGTCAGTTGTGAGACGTTTTGTTTCCTTGTTCTCTGGAAGTGTGTAACATTTCCGGATGCATGGGGAAAGGGAAAACCTTATCATTAATCAAGACGCATTAATGCGGATGCGATTGAACCCGTGCGGGTGAGTCAGTGCCGCCTGAAGCGGATAATATCTCGACATGGGAGAAGGAATTCCCCAAGCCATGTGTTTGGGCAGTGTCTTGGTTGTACATTGTTGGGGGCAGTTTAAGTTGGAAAATTGCTAACATATGGATGTAGGAAGACCCAATTATTAATCAAGATACATTAATGCAGATGCGATTAAACCCGTGCAGGCAATTCAGTGCCTGCTAATGCGGATAATATCTCAATATAGGAGAAGGAATTCCTAACACCTATGTTTAGGGTGGTTGGTTGGGTTCCCATTATAATGAGAGCCCTAAGAGATATCTTGTTGGGTTCTTCTAGGTTGGTTTTGAATTCTCAGGGATGAGAATGTTTTAAGAGGTATCTGGTTTAATGGCTCGGACCTCTCCGACCCCTTCATTTGTCAAAAATAAGTTCATGATGTGTTCTGGAGGGTAGAATGGACTTTTCCCACACTTTTCATAATTTTGTGACAATACGCCGTGTTGCGTGACTACACGCTATGTACCGCCTTGCTGAGCATACCCCGTATTGAATCTGTGTCCTTGCTACGTGGAATAAATAAGTACACGCCGTGTAGCCCATACTATATGTTGTGTAGTTTCTCCCCGTGTACGCGTTACCCTCAAACTGTGGGTTGACCAGTCAATGACTGTGTGTCATGTTGAAGTCGTGTACTGGCCGCATGGAGTAAATATATACACTCCATGCAGCCCATACTACACGCCGTGTATTTTCTCCCCATGTATGCATCACCCTCAAACCGTGTCTTGACCAGTCAACGACCGTGTACCGCGTTTAATGCCGTGTTGGAAGCCGCGTGGTGACCTTGTGGAATGGTCGAGTACACGTCGTGTACTAGGAATTGCATGCCGTATACTTTATTTTTTCTCACCTATAAAAGTATGAGAGCTCTCCTTCCTTCGAGATCATTCCTCTCCTCCCCATTCCTTCGAGCAGAGCCCTCCCGTGAGACTTCAATGCTCCTTTCTTCAAATACTAATTCTTCTGAGCTCCGATTTACGATCTCTCAGCAGCCACGAGATCGTAACGATGAGGTGGAACTTTTGATCTTGGGTTTTTTTCTTTCCCTTTGGCCTTCCTTCCCAGCTTCCACTCGAGGAGGGTTTTTCCTGGTTTTGACAGAAGCGACGGATGCCGACGGACGTCTTCAAAAGTTGATCTGGGGGAGCGTTGTGATCAGAACCTGTTGAGGTAGGGATTTTACCTTCGTCTCTCTAATTTGTGAATCAGGAGGGATGGGTGTCCTCTTTCTTTAACGAGACATAGTTAAACCAGTTTAATGAAGATAATAATTGGCTTAAAGAATGGGGATGGGGACGTTGTTATGTTTTCCATTGTTTATCCTATTGTTATGTTGTTAATTTAATAGGATTATGCCTACTAAAAATCACGGTTTTTGGGGGCCATTGCTTGCACAATAAAATGTTTCCCTATCTTTCTAGACCATTTTTTAGATGGAAACATTGTGGAATATGGAAATTGGTTAATCACGTAAAGTTGGATGATTAAATGAATATCTGGAACCATTGTGTGATAACCCATGTTGAACAAAATGGAATAATCAACATGTGGGTGTTGTATTGTTTATGTGGTGTCTTAAGGGGGAGGGGGGGGGGGGGGTGAATCCTAGGTAATTATGAATAGGATGGGAAGCGGGGCTTCGGTAAATGATATTAAAGGGGAAAAGATGAGGCACGAGCCTTGTTTTGTGATATAGTTGTGGAGATGTTGTTTTAGTGGAAGAATGGCTGCAGTAATGGGTTGTGATATTAAAAGAAACTTGAAAGATGATAAATGAAATGTGGAGAAAAATAATGAATTAAATGCGGGAACAATTAATGGGAATTTATTGACGATAAAAAGGTTGGGTTTGTGTTTCTTCTGTTCTATCTAACTTGATTTGTGGTTGGAAGGGTTTCTCTACGAAACGTTTGGTCTAGTTTGATAATTTCCCAGTAGTTAAGAAACTAATAAACTAATACTATTGAAACATGAAAACATAAATGGGGTTGGTATTATTTGTTGTATGCACACTTCGTTGTAGTAGTGCCGATGCACGTGCTCAGTTTCTCTTTTTAGAGGCCATATGGTGGGTTTTGTGTTTGGTATACATATATGTATCTATAACTTTGTGTTTTATTGCACCCCAAACATGTTGAGAACCTAGTATCAAACACTCCCATTTCATGGGAGAGGGTGTTTTCCCCTTAGTTACTAGATCCTTCCTGCTCCTTCTTCCATAGGCTGTGATGGCTTGAGGTGACCTTTCACCAAAGACTCTTTAGGTAGGTTTCAATTGGTGTGATTTATTCCCTAGACACTTCGGGCAGGTTTATTATTCCGGAGAACCTTCAGAATAAGGCCCAGGTGTGTTCAAGTGGTGATGTGATTGTGGTTGTGAGGCCCGTGTGTGTGCGAGAGGGATTTGTGGTTTGTGAGGCCCAGGTGTGTGCGGGCAGGATATGTGTTTGTGAGGACCAGGTGTGTGCGGGCAGGATATGTGGTTGTGAGGCCCAGGTGTTTTTAGGTGGGGATGTGATTATGGTTTGTGAGACCCAGGTGTGTGCGGGAAGGAAGAGTGTGGTAGTGTCAGGACGTTCACCGTTAGGAAGAGAAGCTAACTAGTGGGGGAAAATGGTGTGGGGTACCCAATAATATTATTCTTATATACTACTACCTATTGTCTTGTGTTTTTGGTGAGCGTGGCTGGTGATTTGGGTGGATAGAATTCCATTCTAGGTTTTGGTTTCTTCTGTTGTTCTCACGGGACATTAGGATGTCTCCCCACATGTACTTGAGAGATTTAGGTTTCCCTATTTATTATACTTATATGCTCACCCTACGTTTAGTTTCAGGTTTCCCGGAGGACTACCAGGGCCATGTGTGACCCTACTAGTCAGGACAATTGGAGTTGTTGGAGTTTATGCACTCTTGATTCTTTTGGTATTTCTCTTTTGAGTTTTCTTGTAATTTGTTTCAGAATTGTTTAAACATTCATGTGATATTGGTTTGGGTTTATTTTTATTTTCTTGTTCCTTTTTAATTTGTTTTTTGACTCATCCTATTTCCCAATATTTAATAATAAAAAAGGGCTAATGCCTCCCATTTTTTTGAAAACTCATACCCTAGGTGTTAGTCGCCACTCCAGGGCTTACTGGAGGTGGGACTCGGGGAGTCATTATCTCCCTGTCATCATTTCCAGCTAAGAAGGGTCATATTTGGTGGGTGGGGGTCATGATAGATTTAAATAATATAAAGAATACTACATATTCTATAGTTTTTTCTTTGTTTTGACATAGTTAAACTGGGGCATACTAAGATCTTACCAATATTTACTAATGGTTCCTATAAATCTATGATAAAAAATGAAATCGGAATGCTAGGAAAAAATTGAATCCCTGATTAAAAAATTGGGTGAAGATGGATATTATGTTCTTTAATTCAAAAAGATTCTTTATTTATGTCTATCACGGGGTATAGAAAAACAATTTTTATTAACTTTGTGTTCATTAGTGGAAATCCCTAGGAAGTATCTTGAAGAAGGGTGCACACAAAATAATTTTTCATTTTTACTTGATTTTGAGTTTTGATTGTTTTCAGAAAATGAATATAATTAAAAGTATAAACTGATTTATTTTAAAACAATTCTGAAAGATGGTGATCATATAGGGTTTAGCTAGACCTGGAGAAATGAAATAAGGATTTTTTAAATATTTCCAATTCCTCTTATTAGCACTGGTAAGTGACAAAATTATTAAACGATTCATCATGCTATCAAGGCTAAATAGTGGATATGAGAATAACCATAACTAAAATCACCAATTGGGATACTCTTCATCCAATATGATAGTTAATTTTGCAATTTCTATTGATTGATTACTAAAATCCTCAATCATGTATTATTATTCCCTAATAAAAAATAATTCCTCCCACATTTATGCACACGTGCTGACAATCACCTAGAACTCCCTTTAAAAAATTTCACGTCCCAACGTATACAGAGAATAATTAGGTAGAGGGAGATAATGATCATTAATAGACATAATAGAGAATTCAATAGATTCAAAATCATGAACAATTTCATTAGGTAATTATCCATGAATGTGTTTAATCTTCAATATAACTTAAAATAAATGGTTTTTCACCATAGAGAAAGCAGTTTCCACACTATTCGTCGTTTTCAATCAGATTATATATATATTCATAGAACAACAATAAAATTGAAAAATTCATGTTTAATCAATTAATAAATATAATCATTCCATTTTAAATCCAAAAATACAAGCATAATATAGTTCTATCAAGTGAAAAATTCTAAACATTCCAACTCCATAAATAGATGTATTTAAAATCACAATCTGAAACATGTTGGCATTTTTGGACCATAGAGATTAGTTACATTTGTTTTTTCTTTCCTTCATAGAATGGGTTATCAACTGATTTGTTTCAACTAAATCAAATCAATTTTTAAAACACTTAGGTTTTTTTTCTCACTCTTCGATAGGTAATGTCTCTTCAAAAAACATCAATGAAAAAATGGACACCTATAAAGTTTATTTCCAAAGATATTGTATGATTTATTATTTAACTTATTTCAAGAATAGGTTCAATGAGATAATAAGAATTTTTGAGGAAATTGACATGATTAGTGGTTCCATTAGATGAACCCAAATATTTCTTGGATACATTAAGACTACTATTCTCTCCGATGATAAAAATTTCATTATAAATTTATCCATCCCTGTCAAGGTGTTTAGGACAAAAATTTGCGGAATTGAACTGTTGGATATAAATATATTTTTTTCAAATAAATATGGTACAAAATAAATCTAAAAACAATTACTAGTAAACATGATAGTGTATTCCCTAATGTAATAGATAATTATAATTGGGACTATATTTCTAGAATTAATATCACCATTTTCAACTCTACCCATTACAAGATCCTTGTGAGTTTTTTTTCTAAGGAATAGAAGATGCCCCTTGAATTTAAAAATAAATACTATTTGACCTCTCACCTTCACCATGAAAAAATAATCAGTGATTTATAAAATTACATTTATTATTTGAATGATGTTTTTTATTCTATAATTAATATAAGGATTTTTAAAAACATGTTTAATATCTAGTTTAGAGACATGTATAATAGAATTGATAAAGATATTTCATCCCTTGAGGATTCCATCAATCAAGTAAGGAGGAATCCATAAAATATGATTTAACACTAGATAGTCCTCATGATATTTAAATCACTTCCAAACATAAAATCATTCTCTCTATGAAATAATGGGTTCAAAAAAACCATAAAAATCAAATGTACAAAGGATAGAGACAAAGACACTAAATTTTAAAAATCCCTCAACAAATAAAAATACATATTAGAATATATCCATCCATAAATGTGGTCTTCATATCATTGATGATAAATAATTCCTTACTAATCACATTGAATCATCATATGCTAATATAATTAATTTCAATCAATTAATGGGGAATTTACTTATAGAATAATTCCCACTCTTGTTATCCCTAGAAATAATACCCTTCATAGTAGCCTGCCTCTAGTGTTTGAAATTATATGATTCTTCTTTAGTCTTATACCAATTGTAAAATTGAATTTAATGGATTCCATAAAATTTTGTTCCATTACATATGGGATGAAATACATCTTCATGCCTATAAGATGGACACTTTTCTCTTCAATAAAGGTATATTGTCTTAGGGGCTAAATGCTTGGTTCTTAACTCTGATACGAAATAATAAAAAATATTGGGAATTTAGTAATTTCAACATCATTTAGTATAAAACACCATCTATAAGATTACTATCGATATTATTTCCTATTAGCTTACTCTTATCTCAAAAAAATCATTATGAATCTTTATTTATTTTTCAAAGGTGGGATATTTCAAAATACATTTCCACTTCCTAATAAATCATTATGTTTCATATAACATCAATTATATATAGTAATGTTTCTCATTAACTCCATATTAAAAATACATTCAATTCCAGGGATTGTAATTTCAAATGAAACTTTTTACGCTATTTTTGTATAAATAGTTATTTTATTAGTTAGATAACATATATCTCTAGTTATTCTCAAATATATGTGATAATTAATATTTCTCCTAAGGAATGAATCAATTTCTCTAGGGGCTTAGGAAATGAGACCCAATCTATGCCTTTTAATCATACATTGTTGAATAACACCTCAGTAGACTCTTGAGTCAGACATCCTAGTAAGGAAAACATAAATAATCTGAAAATCAATGTCCATTTCTGTCATACACAATTTTTTTATGCTCAGGAAATAATTATTTTTCTTAAATTATACAAAAATGTAATTATTCTCTTCAGTATTATGTATTAGTCTCTCTAAAAATCCTCATCTTGGAAAAATATTTTCTACACTTTGGGAAGAGGTCCACTAGATCAAAAAAATAGAATTATAATAGAAATTGACATAGATATTTGACCATTCTGTTCACATACGTTGTTGTTTCAACATTCAGAGTGAGACCTAGAGTTAACAAAATATTTAGATATGTGATTGAGTTAAAAAATAATGTTTCATCTTAGAAATAAAACACACTCTCAATGGTTGGTCTAGTTTTTCTTATCATGTCCACAATAATCACCAAACTAGTTCACTATTTCATGGTCGACAAATTTCATATGGCATTGATACAAAATATTATGTCATCCTTAAAAAAAATGTATAGCATGGCTGCATCCTTCAATGTAAAATGGTCACTATTAAATGGATAAAATTTTCTAAGCATCTCACTACTGAATGTATGGATATGAAAACCATAAATTTCATCCCTGATTATATAGAAGCTCGATGCACACAGAATATCAATACCAAAAACAAGAAAACACTACAATTTCATGAAGCATGTTTCCAAAGTATGTTGAACAAATGTAGTATTTAATATATAGACTTTTAAAACTATCTAATAATTAATTACTCCTTCACCCACATTAGGCCTCACCCAAGATGGATTCTTAATAAGGATTCCTCCATCCAATTCTAGTTTTATAATTAGACTATATCTCCTCTCACTCTTGACTATAATCATCATGTATATCATGTATTCCTTCAGGCAACTATCAATTTCTCCCTTACCACACCTCATAACAAATTTTATGAGGAGGTCAAGATCATCATAAAAAATATGATCCAACTCAATCTGAGGACATAATGGTTTCATAACCATGTAGGAGAGGTATCTTAAATGGTATTATATTTTACCTATCTATTTACTGCTGAATCAAAATATAATTAATAGTGTATCAAAATTTTCTTCAATTCCTACATCATACTAATATAAAGAAATCATATTTTAGGCAGGAACATACATAAATTATTCATATAACTGATTCACAAATTATAGTGTTTCTATTTATTCCATGTTCTTTCCTTGTAAGAATATACATGGAATATTCCAATTATATTTTCCTTAGCTTCTCCATTTTAACCTCTCTATAGAAGGATATATTTTCCCTCTTTCATATACAATATCCAAATGTTGACTCATAGTCTGTTTTTCTTCACATTTGGGTTGTTACATATTTATCCCCAATATTAATAAATTATTTCATGTTATAGTTTTATAAGGTTTTCCCATAATCTGGTGCGGAAAAATTATTCTCCGGATCATGGTACACCCTTCAATATTTAATCAGTGACTGAGTAGAAGATTTTCTTAATAAAGGATACTAATACATTCAAGAATGGTTATTTTACAAATTCTATTCATGAATTATTTTTCCTTAGGATATGTTCTATAACATTAAATTTGTTTCTCTGAGTGAATCATTTTACATTTTTTTGGAAACATAAGCATTGAAATTAAATTAAATTCTACTGATATGGATATTCCAATGGAAATCCTGGACCCCCCCAAGATGTGGTGTTTTCATCATTCACCATAATACGAATATTATTATATTCTTCAATAGATCATTTAATCTAATATCATTCCTCAAATATGAAATTATTGCAGTACTAAATATATTCTCTTGTAAAATATCCAATGGCTGGACAAAATTATGGCATTAAAATGATTCCAAAACAGCTCTTTAAGCTACTAGAAACGGTAAAATTCATCTAACAAGGATTATAATGAGGCATTGGATGTATTTTATGTATTTTATCTATGCTCACAATTATATTATTAACAATGACTTTCGAGAAGTAAATAATGTAGAGGATGGTATCACTAATTATGTAATTGGTAATGATCTCACTTGGATGGAATATCTCCCATTCAATTTCATTCAACCTTTTGAAAGATATGTCTTTAAAGGGTTGTACTTCAGACTCCTATAATAATTGGGTTATCAATTTAAATAAACGAGATTGCGAATCATTTGCATAGTTAGGCACCAAAAAATGTAATAAATCATGAGTTTTTTTCCTAACCTTATGATATTACAATTTTAGTTGAAGACACACTAGATTTAAAAGGGTAGGGGATGGTGGGTGAGCCAATAATTTGTTCTACCTTTAACCTGGCTGTTGAGGAAATGAATTACAAACCTATCACCATAAAGGGAAAAATATTTGGTGGATTTATATGGGTGAATTCAAGAAATAAGGAAAAAACAGTGGTCCAATTATTTATATATTCAATTGATAATTATTAAACCTTATATATAATAGTTATAATGATGTTTTTAATGTTAGATGATTATTTGACCCATAGATATTATATGGCCTAAAATATTGACGGTAATTTCATGTAATACTAAACATATAATCTATAATCATTAATGAAAATGCATTAATCTATTGTTTAATACTTATAAGATGATTTAAATGTATTTTAGATCTAGGTTTTAAAATATTAGTTGTACTTTTATTTCCCTACATTTCTATTTATCCTTAGAATTATCTACATGAATTTAATGAATTTTTTATTCTTATTTATAAGTTTACCTTTAATGGATGATTTATATAGAAATTTCCCACAAATATCGTTGTCACATCTTCAAATAAACTATTCTAATAGAAAAATATTCTGAATAAAGTTGTTCTGATAAAAACTCATGTTTTCATCAGTCCCCATTCAATGACGATAAATTACTAAAATTAGATTCAATCCATGACGGGATCTGAGGTGCCTTCTTGTATATATGAAATATATTCTTATTATTATTTCTAGAAAGAGATATCATGATCCATCATAATTTATAATATGAATTTAATTGTGGTTCTATTATTGAGATTTACCAATATGGGAGACCATTGAATATTTTTTTTACTAACGAATCCAATTTATTTATGTGATTTTCTTTTAAGAAATTTGACCCTTGGGATTTATCTGGGATAAATCATGCGATAACATTGGACTTCAGTTTCGTAATGAAACTCATGAAAAAGTATTATTAAAAATTATAGGAGTAACATGGTGTCCATTTGCATGATACAATGGTTGAAATTTTATATTTTAATGTAGTGTTTGGCTTGATTGCATTGTTTTTGTGGTTGAGTTCATTGGTTTTTCAATGTAAGTCTTTTTTTGATACAATTGATGGATTTTAAAGATAATGACCATAAAATATTTGAAATAAGATAGTTGGTGATTAATATAACCTTCCAAACTTATGAAAATAGGATTTTTCGCAGTGTTGGTAGCTTACATCATTAGGGATCCGAGGATGAGACGTGATTTTTGATCTTTGATTGTCATATTGTATCAACTATTTTTTTATTAAACTAAATTTATTTAGATAAATTGCATTTAATTCATATAGAAAAAAACTGCATTAATTAATAAATGTTTTAGGAGATTTAGTTAAATTTAAAAACCATGTTTGGGGCCATTCTTGATTAATTTTATAATTCATTAATAAAAAATTTCATTGTGAAATACTATTTTCAATATATAAATACCTCCATGTGTTAGACATATATTTAATTGTATGTTGTTTTTATTAAATTAATAATTTTTTTTCATAGTGATGTGTGAATAATTTATTTCCCCTTAAATGTTATAAACATAAAATTCTCAATATTGTAGAAATAAATTATTTACAAATAATAATTATATATATAGACATTTATATTATTATATTAATTTATATCAAGACTGTTATGTAAATAATAAAATAACATATTTATATAATTTAATTAATAACAATTATATTTAATTAATATAATCTTTTTTAATATAACATTATATATTAAATAAATGGGAATACAATTATGAATAATATTATGACCTCAAGGACATGAAAATGGATTCAATTTTACATGTTTGATAAAACCAAAAGAGTCACACATATCATATATTATTACAAAACAAGTAATTTATACCTAGTATTTTTGGATCTATATAATTGGGAAAAATTATTTATGAAGAACGGGTCCCATAAAACATGTTGTGATGCCCTGATCCCAACATTATGAATATGATCTGAGTAAAAGCATTATTTATATACAGGCTATGAAATAAATAGAAATAAATAAATTTTAATAATCAATAATTAATATATTAGTAATACTTATCGAATCACTTCCATTTGAAGGAATTTTTAGGTTTTGAGTTTCATATAGCTATGATGATCTTTTAAGACAAAAATATTAAATATTTATCATTAAATGTATATTTTTATTAGTATATTATAATATACACTATCCATATTAAATCCTCAACATCTCCCATAAATTTATCCATGCATGTCACAATTTAATACAATTCAGTTGTATTGCTTTTCATTTTAACCTTTTAAAAAGAGAAACGTTAGAAGGGTGAGCTCAAATTCTTGGTGATGGAAAACATATATTAGATGTTATCGACACATAAACATGTCAGGAAAAATATAGTAAGAACAAATTTATTGTTGAATAATTTAATATATTTGATCATGACTTCTAAAAAACAATATTTATAAAATAAAAATATAATCAATCACATGGTTAATAATAAATTAATTCATAGTTATGGAGTTCATATTTCTAGGAAACTGGAAAAAATTATTTTGAGGCATGTTATAGTACATTATTCTTACAATCAAGGGTGACAACAAGACCTAATTATTGATATTATGGTCATATCCATGACATCATTATTACATTGGGAATGAATAAAAAAAATATCCAGACAGTTTATATCATGAATCCAACTAATGAATCATGTTGATATATAATATTTTGCCCCACCTATCACTTCATTATGTTTAGTTAATTAACCACATGAAGTATTTTAATATTACATAATTAATGATCAATATTAAATAGTAATCTAAAACCCATATGTATTGATATACAAATATATTGACTGATAGTAAATTCCCATCCAATAGATGAACATAATATCCATATAAAAGGAATTATTATGGAAAAATAGTATATAATATTCTTTTCTAAGTGGAAAAAAAGAACATATGAGAATAAAAAGTGCATTGATTATGTATATTTAGTCCAATCAATATGTTTAATATATTTATATTTAATAATACAAAAACATACACCATATTTATTATTATTAAATTGTTATGTAAATCATTTACGAATTAAATCCTTATATGTAAATCTAGGTGAATCCCCTAAAAAAGTTTAATAAAAAAGGGTATTCATAGAAGAATGGAATTGGAATAATAATCATTACAATAGCATAGTGGGATTTGGAAGAAGAACTAAAATAATTTATTTTCACAAGTTTAACATCCCAAAAGAAAATCATACAATAGGAGTTTTAAACCAATATATGGATAATATATATACACTACAAAAATGAAAAAAGGGGTGATCATGAATCATATCACAACAAATAAAAATTCCGATGCAAATACCCTTATAATAATTTACACTTTTGAATAAAAAAATATAGGGATACCAAGAAAGTATAATTCAAATAAATTAATGATATTAATTATTTAGAAATACACTAGGGCATTGAACCTACCATATAAATGAAAATATGGTGGCTAGTATCGAACATGTCTCGTTAAATTAAAATTTAGTCAAGTAACACTTACAACATTAGAAACATTCAACTCAAAAAACGCATGAAGGGTATATAAAGAAATGAATAATTAAATAAACATAATAATTATATGATCATGATACAAAATAATGATGTGAAATTTTATAGTTTATACAAAATAAAATATGGTTTATAATTAGAAATAAGTCACATAGACTGAAAATGATATTTTAAAAATATGTTAAATAATTAATATCAAAATTCGTATAGATCTATAATATATTTATTTTCATATTAAATTATAGTAATATTATTATCAATTTTTCTAAATACATAAATTATTTATTTTTACAATATTTTTCAAGTAGACGGTTTGACCATCAAAAATAAAAATATATAATTATTAATGGATGATTATGGTTATAAAAGTGGATTATTTTGAAATCATAAAAATATATAATGATATCAATGATATTATTTATAAACACATTATTTTTTGAATCATATTTTAATGAACTATTATAATTATTAAAAAAAATACAAAAAATGGACATCTTAATTGTTGATGTGGTAGTTCGCACAATGCACTACAAACATTTCCATTTTCCAAAACATGATATGGAATAAATGATAACAAAAAATTGTCCCTTACAAATAATAATTATATAATATATTTAATATATTCTTTCAATTGAATATTTAGAACTGCTATAGTGATTTAGAGGGGAAATAAAGATGAGGCCACTTCTTGGAGTTGGTAGTCTATCCAAACACACGATCGATGTAATTTTTCTTATTAGTGGATGATATGGAAAAAATATTTATTGATCAGATATTGTTGTAACACATGAATATATAAATTATACTAATTTAATTATATTTATATGTTTATTATATTTTTAAGTATAGATGTTAAAAATAAAATTATACCGATTAAGGAATACTCACATGGGGACATTGGACATTCTCTTTAATGTCTCTTTAGTAATGTAGGGATTTATAAAACTAATTGGGGTGTGGGGTTATGAACATGATAGAATATAAAATAGGTATTAAATTGGATTTTTTGGGATTAATGTTTAAGGGATATGTGAGGATTGAATGGGTGGTTGTATTCTCTATTTATAAGTGAACAAAAAATAGATCTTTTGCAAATACCAATAGTTATTCTATATTGGAATAAATTATTAAATAGTAAATCCTTAAAAAAAGTTATAGATACTATATTTTTTGGTGGATAATGGTTCTAACATCTTATTAAACTAATTTTAACTGATGATTTTAATATTATTGAATTCATTTTTCATAGGTTTTTTTTTTATTTTTTTTATCATTGTAACAAGTTTTTAACCAAGTAATTTCTATTTTAATCATAATTAAAGACACACCAACATAAAAAATTTGGATGGGATGGATCTTAATTTAATCTCTACATAATTTAACTAAATATATAGATAAATTAGAATATAATTTAAAAAAATTAATATCTATAAAATATTTTATTTGAAAAAATGTTTTCTTAACCATTAATTGTTGATAACTTATATAACATTAATTTAAAGTTAATGGTCTTATGATGAGTTTTTAAATAGGATTTGAAATATTATTATGTTCTCAATATAAAATATAAAAATTTAATTATTTAGTTATAAAATTAGACATCATTGATGAATCAATTATGTGAAAATTTTATTTTCACCATTATCATGTTCATTAAACGTAATATTTCCAATCATGAATTTTCCAAAAAATAAAATTTTCCACATAATATAACGAAAATATTTTGATCTGAAATTTTAGTTCCATTTTAGTATTTTGAATTTAAAAAAGTAGATAAAACAGATTTTCAAAATTAGAGAATAAAATATTTTTTAAGATTATAATATTTCTCTTCCTTCTGAAATGTTAAACATGGTTTTTATAAATTAAAAATATAATTTTTATAGTTTTATTTCTAATCTATATAAATATATATTGTTTTATATAATATTTAAACAAATCCTATGTCAAACTTTTGTTATGTTATAGTCATAAAATCAGAGGTTTTAGTAAAATAATAATGTATCAATGTTCAGCTAGAAAAATTATTTTGAAAAAAATGTAAATTAATATAATATTTTTATACTAACTTTAAAAAATGATATTATTTTTAAAAATTTAAATTCTATAATTTGGAAACTTTATATTAAATTAAAAAATTTTGTTTATGAAAATAATTTTCACATTAGAATTTATTTTCAAGTTTTAATTGTTCACAATCTCATTTATTATCAATTAATAACTTAACGTGTATCAACATATTATGAATATCAATAGTACATTATATCTAAAATATATTTGGTTGCATTACAAAATGAATATTAAATATAATGTTCATGAAAAGGGGATTTTCATGTACAAAATCATCTTATTACTTATTTAGATACACAAATTTAATTTTATCATTGAATTAGTATTAATAAAGACATTTACTTAATTTTCTAAATATAATTCATAATTTTATTACCTGTGTTTTTAAATTCATTTTATATGACTATATTTGAATAGTTGTATAATGTTCACTGTTATTTTTGGTTTTTTGTTTCTTATGAACCATCTTATTTAACAAAAATAGGTTTTAAATGGAAGGGATAACATCACACACACACATATATATATATATATATTAAAATCATGTTTTGTAACACATGTACTCTGTAGAAACATAGTTGGATATAGTACTTGCCAAACTATTACCGGAGTTCAATATGTCATATACCTTGGAATTCCATGTCATGTATTTGGGAATCCCTTATCTTTTTTATATATTATTAACAAAATCTAGAAATATAACTTATTTTCAGTCTCCTATAATAATTATTCAATAAATAGAACTATATTATATTTATATATTTATAATATTTGGTCTATTATCATAGTTTCAAATATTATTAATCTCCATAGACTTATAGAGATGAAGAATAGTTCCAGTGGATCATGATAACAGATATGTGGCTAGTAACCCTCTTAAGGAATCTCTCAATCTATGGTATTTCTCATATATGTATACAATGGATTAAGAGACCCTATTATAGGGATGGGGTATTATTCAAAAACATATATATTCGGTACCATATTAGATGATTCATACTATATATGTTTGGTAATTCTACCTCTATAGGGGTTGGTTACCCTCTATACAGAGGGGTCTACCAGTGAGGGAATGAATAACTCATTTTTAAGTAATACTATAATTATGTTATAATATTTTTATTTTTTTTAATAAATTATATAGTGTATATATCAGAGTTGAGTTTGATGGAGGATTATCATGAATGATTGAGGATGTTTTGAAATGGTTAAGTGATTTTGAACAAGGGTTTCTGAAGATTAAATGAGAACTATATGAGTAAATATTTGTTAATTAATGTAGAATTATTAATTTTTAGGACTATATAGACACCTTGAAATACATTAAGGTAGCCCAATAATAAAATTAAATGTTACTAAGGTGAAAATATATTAATTTTATTATTAATATAGGTTAAGGATTTGATGATATTATGATGATTTAAAGACTAATTAGCTCATAATAAAATTAGATATAGAAGTGCTCATTAATTTATTTTCATATATTACGATAATCAATAAATTCATTTTATTTTTTATAGATGTTTTGAAATAACTAGTGAATTTTTTAGAAGATTTGAAAAATTCATAATCATATTTAAAAATGTACTAGAATTATAAACATGAGATGTAAACTAGAGAATTCATGAACACCAAGACAATATATAACGTTTATCAGTTTAATTTGTATTGGTTATATCATTTTTAAATAAATTTATAAAATTATATTAGATATTTATATAGATATATGAGACTAGTTTTCAGCTGTAGAGTATAAATAAATAAAGTATTATATTCTTCAAAAACACATAAGTCAGTTACTCAATACAGAAGTGAAATCTGTGATTAAAATATAATAATTATTTTAAGCTATTATAAACTTAAATGAAATTATAGAATATAATGGATGAAAAATAGTTAGGTTTTGAAAATATAAAAATAATAAATGGACACTTTCCCAATACTTTATGGGAATCAAATATCTCAAGCCTATATATAATATTCTATTGGTTAGTTAAATTTGAGAATTTTAAGATATTCTAGATTAATGTTCCAAAATTTCCATTAGTTGATAACTTTTCAATTCATCATTGATTTAATTATCATTATTCTGATAATAATTAGGTTCTATTCAAATATATTTTTTACAATGTTTTACTTATATTTATTGATTAATATAACATGATACAAATGGTTATTATTTTTTATTAAATTATAGATGATTTTCATGATGATTGATAAGGAAAAATGAGTTGTGTTATATGAAAAATACCATGGAATATTATTTTATGAATAGAATATTGTATGCATTATTCATGGAATATGATCATGTCATGAGGACTAAGCACTACACTAAAGTGAGATAATGGAATTAGTAATATCAAAATAAGATATTTCATGATGCATCTATAAAAAATTAATGTATACTAGGTAATAGAGTATTTAGTAATTATTAATAAATATGTTATTTAATTTTTTCATAGAGGGATGGAGTTATAATGTGGACATCCTATTGGGAAATATATGTGATTGTTCCAGATATCATGTAGAGATTATCTAATGAAATTATTTGTGACTTGTTTCAACAGTATTGCCAACCAACAATGATGAAAATTTAATTTTCCATTATTAAATTTTATTTTTTTAATAATTTCTTATAATGAAATTTATTTGATATTTTGAGTATATAAGGTAGAATTAATTACATAGAAATTGTTAAATAGTTTTGTTGGGACAATGTTGAATGGAGAAAGAAGTTTGAAGAGTTAGCCTTTGCAGAGTGTTGTATTTTGTTGTCAAAGAAGATACATCAATTCACTTTGTAGAAAGACCAAAAATCAGACGATGCTTTGCTGATATGTATTTCTCAAATATCATAAGCCAGGAGAACTTGTGATGAAAACCATATAAAGAAAAGGGGGAGAAATGATAATGCCAAGCATATACATTTTTGATTGGAAGGAATGATGCTGGTGGAAGATACGGAAGGTTTAGCCTCTGACGATGCTAAAGCTGATCTATCAAAGGATATATATCACGATAGTGGAGTTCATGATGAATGATGAAGAATAGTTATGGGAAGCAGTGAAGAGAGAAATTCCAAAGAAATGGAATAATGACAAAGGCATGGATGCGAGGAAATTTAGGCAGGTTGCGCGAAAAAATAAAGTGGTGTGCGAAATCGTAGCGGGTTGTGAAAAAAATACGTGGAATGCGCGAAATATAGGAATGATATTTTTAGCGCAAAAGGTGCATCAAGATCAGAAGCTCAAAAAATATCAAAGGCTTGAGTTGCGGGAAAAATTGGATCACTGCGCAAAATACGATGTCACGTGAAAGATTGGGTTTGCGCGTAATATGGAATACGGTGTGAAATCTTGCACGCAATTGGTGCTTGATGCTTAGATGGATGAAAAATTGCAAAGGCATGAGGTGCGAAAAATATTGAAGAATGGCACGAAATATGAAGTTGCATAAACGATTTTTTACGCGAATGAAGGATATTTTACGTTCGGATTAGTGTTTTTCACGCTGGTTCAAAAATGACTATAAATATGACCCTAACCCTTCTCATTTGTTAATGCTCGACACTTAGAAGAAATCCTGAGCTCTGGTGCGCATAAATTATACGCTAAGTTAGTTGCATGGAAAGAAATATGTTTGCGCGAAAAGAGGATAGCTACCCGAAAAATTGAGAAGTTGCGCGAAAAGAGAAAAAGTTGTGCGCAAAATAAAAGTTACGGGAAAAGGTTTATCACACCAAAAGGGATTTTTACGCGCAAGACACTTGAATTGTGCGCAAGATATCCTAAGGGCTGCGCGAAAAATTTGGCATCTTCGCACATATTCTGTTGTGGGTATGGATGTTCTTACCAGCTTCTGGCTAAGAAAGTGAAGATCTGAACATCAAAGAATACATCTGCTCAATTATAAAGAAGCATTGAAATATTGTAATTCCCTATTTGTGCAAAAAGGGTGCACACACACTTTCAGATTGTTTTCCATGTTCTACACAAGTTTAACGGTATATCCTACTCATTGTATTCCACAAAAAAGGATTTTTCTCTAGTGGACTGTGTGGTATGAGATTATTTCCATACCATAACAAGGACGTAGCAACTCTTGTTGAGTAGTGAAACTTGTAAATATTGTGTTCCCGTGGTTATGTGTGGTCAGTAGAGAAGAAAATCATTAATAGGAGGCGAAGGTTTTTTCAATTCGAAGGAAACATAAAATGAAAAAGATATCACTGATTCACCCCCAACCCCTCTCAGTGATACTTGGATCCTGACTGGGAACTTCAAGTTCAATACGTTGAATGAAAAATATCCAAATAAATTAGTATATTTTTTTATTTTTATTTATTGGTGACCTTTATTCATAAAATACTTTTTTTGTTTCTTTTTTTAAAACTGGTTTCAAATATAATTTGTGTCAATTTAATGATTATTCCCACTACTATAGCAACTTCTTAGCAACATGCATAGCTTTGTTTGTGAATGGGATAATCCCCACCATACACCAAATGTATTATTATCCTCCTTAGGGTCAAACATCTCTATATAATTTTTAGGTCATTTTCTAGTTCTTCATCACTGTATTTTTAAGAGAGTTATACTAAATATGGAGGAGAGTTTATTGTATTTGATATTAAAAACCTTATAAGAAAGGTAATGGCCCATAATTTTGTAATTACATTTCCATAATTATATACCATGTTAGTAGTTTGTATTTCACACAACATTTATCAGATATAATAAACCTCATTTGATTCAAAAAATTATTATATATTTACATTTTATTATATTGATTATATTGGTAGGAATAACTAGAAGTAAAAACTTTATAAAATATATATATAATTGTATACCAAAATAATTATTTTATTCTTATATGATACTTGATTCAAAAAATAAATTTTATGAATTATTTGTTATAACTTTAAAATTCATTTTTAGAACTAATAGAAATTGAATCATATAAAATAACATAATCATTTTTGGTTTATATGGTCAAAAAAATAACGGTACTCATTTCTTTTTTAGGTATATAATTAAGTGACCATGGCATATATTTGTTTTTATGGTAAAATGGTTGTTTTAATGAATGATATTATCATAAATATTGTTTATTTTTTAAAATTAAACTTATATTTTTTAAATAATACACTATCATTATGATAAAACATAAATAATAATTAATTAATTGTCATTTAATTGGAAATCAATGTTAAATAATATAGCGACCAGAGACTTTTACATAAAACATTTCATGATTTCATGCATAATTAATCATCAGAGTAAAATACATGGATCAATATGTCTAGTGCCTTGGAAGACTAGGTACATATATCATAAAACATGGGGCTAAATTTTTTTTATTTAATCTCCATAAAGAGCTTCTAACTGCCGTTGAGCTCATACATCTACAAAGGGTACCCTGGGGAACACATGGACAAAGGGATTAGCTAATAATCCCAGTATGGGAATAAAACATAAAGATACACCTCAATCACATGAGTTAGGAGGAATTACATAATGATATCCAAATCATGAAACTCATAAAATCAATTAATATAAGAATGGGATCATTTAAACATGAAATCATATAAATGTGGAAGAATCATAAATTATATCTTTAGTACATGTCAAGGCTAACCACCAATCCCATTTCCCATTTTAGTTTAGGTCAAGGATAACCACCAATCCCGTTTCACAACGCATATCAAGAGACCTAACCTTACACAATGCATTGAAGCGCTATATTGGAGGACCCATCTCAACATTTTCACGAATATTCTTGCCACATAAATATTCGTACCTCAAATACAATAATACATAATCAAACATACACAACCATAAGGGAAACCATGAAATGAAATGGGTACCACAATTATATGGCCCCAGCCTTAAACCTTACTTAAAATTGAATTAAATGAATAATTTACATTGAGGATATTTTTAGGTTTAGAATTTTAGATAATTAGGACATAACTATTACATCTCAAAAGATTACAAAGTAGTCTCTTTTACTAAATTTCCATAAAATAAAAACTCTTAAAAAGAAACAAGTCTAGTTTCATGTTTTAGGTAGCATGAATTTCCCTTGATCCCATCCTTGACCCTATTCCATGCTAAGTCCTATGAAAAACATTTCAAAAACTTGGGATGAGCATAAAAACTCAGTAAGGGATACACAAAAAACTGTTAGTTTATCAAAACAAAAAGTAAACCATGTATACTTTATCAAGGTAATAATTTTCACCTTTATGAAGTAGTAAAAACTCTTCAATGAATAAAATATCATTACTTACATTTTTGTAACCAAAGGATTACCATAAAACCCATATAAAGAACACATAACATATATAAAGGTAACTTGGGACATAAACATACTTATGTGGAATAACCATACGGTCGACTCCCACACATATCACTTAATGGAATAGCCATACGGCCAATTTCCATTCATACTAAATGGAATAGCCATACGGTCGACTTCCATACCCAATGCATTGGAGGTTATAATGTAAACACCCGTCCTGGTATTCACGGCACCACCCGTCATATGGTTTATAACGTAACCACCTGTTAAAATGTCCAAGTACCAATATAAATCATAAAACATAAAACCAATATAATGGAATGATAACATTTCCACATTTCAATCACAATATATCATAGATATATTAACATAATAGAATCCTTTATCAAAACCATTTTCAATACCAAAATACATAAAAGAGTATATGGTATTTATTTTATTCTAAAAACATTACGGCTTGTTGAGGAAGCCAAAGACCAAATAATACTCGCGGTGGCGGAAAAGGACATTGTCACCACGTACGTTAAAAGAAACATTCCTTTTTGTCATTTTGTAAAATGATTCGTAGAAAAATATTCCTTTTGTATAAAAGTAAAATTCAAAGGGGTTTATACACCGTATAAAAGAAAGTTGTGTATAAAACGAAATATGCCTCAATGAAAGGAGATTGAGACGAAGTCCCTTACAAAGACGGTATCCTTGGTTTAAGGATAAATCAATTACATAATAATGTGTGACAAACGAATACACCAAATATAAGTGGATATTATGTGTAAAATAATCAAAGGTCATTCACACATATTCAAAGGATGACATATTAAATAACAACATGTTGAACCCAAAGAAATCGAAATTGGGTTAAGAAGTTCCCTTGACAGCCTAACAGCGTCACATCAAAATGAGTTGATGAGAGATAAAAAGAAGGTATCTCATCACTTGGACATAAAATATACATCAATAAGGATATATGAGAGCATATACCAACATAACAATATGTAAATTAAAATACCCAACAAAATAAGTCTTTTAAAAAGAGGAGGATGAAAGGTTCCCTTACCGACATGGGTATCTTTCGAAACTTACGCCCCGTGAAAGAAGGACAATAAAACATTGATGTAAATACTCCTAAATGAAAGAATATTACACAATTAGTAAAATAATGGTCAGTACATACACCACTCAAAGGAAATTGTGGCAAATGTTGCATAAATATCACATGAATAAAAGTGAGATGAAAAATCGCTTACGAAAACTCGGCAACCTAACGACGCCACTTAAAACATCCAAAAATGGATTGATGAGATCAAATAGGGTATCTCATCACATTATAATAAAATGAACAAAAAGATTCATATAAAAGAACATCCCTCATCATAAAAAGAGGATCTTAAAATAAGTGACATAAAGGAGAGTACTTAAAGAAAAAGAGAGAGGTTAGATCTCTTACGAAAATTCGGTAGCCTAACGGCGCCACTCAAAACTTCCAAAATGGATTGGTGAGAGAGAATAGGGTCTCTAATCACATGAACATAAAAATTACAGTAAGTTTAATATATAATAACATCCCAATAACAAGAAATATGATCTTTAGAGGGAATGACAAAAAAGAGTGTACTTAAAAAGAAAGAGAGGAGTAAGATCCCTTACCTCGGGTCCGACTTGACTCAATCGTTCTTTAATATCCTGAATAATAAACTTGAGATAATTTATAATTCCTTAATAACCTTTTTCAAGTTCATTATTCCTTTTATATCACTTAATACCATGTCATAAACATTATGTAATCATTTAAGTTAATAATATTTGTTTTGCCGATATTTGGTTCTTAAGTCGAAAGTGGACTTCTTAAAATTACATGTTGTTCGTGTGGCCAAATTTTTATTATATCCAGAATTGTATTCATGATGTAGATATCATATATTTCATATATATCCATTACATGCATGAATTTATAACATTACATAATCATTTAGAGGTAAGAAATGAAATGCACCGTTCATGGAGACGATAAGCCGTACGTACGCATGAACACTACTTTCATTTCTATTTCGTATTTTATAGAATGGAATAATAATTATATAAAGGTATATTATACTTACAGTATAATATCATATATTATATCATAGTTTCATCCTTTATACGTCCCACATTTGGTATTTAACGAATCAAATCACTTTGAGGGGGCGGTAGTCCGCACTTCCTTAAATGAAGATATCACGTTTACCCATAATGGAAACCATAATGGTATGCCCAAAATTAAAAAAAAAACATAAGATTAATGAAAACATAAACATATTATATATCATATATAAAAATACTGACATCATAATGGCCACCTTTGAAGGTGTTAAATGAGTATTGAACAATCATCGTTTCGGGAGGCAGAATTTCGCCTACCACGGAAAGCGTATGTTCTTTAACCATTTGATGTAGTTTTGTGAGAGTGTAGCTCGAATAATTATTATAACAACATCCTAGTATATTGAAGATACTGGTGTTGTTACAAAAGAAGTAAATAAAAAGAGTTTAGGGGGATGGATAATCAAAATAAAACAAATGAACATGAGAGAATGAATTACCTTTAAAAGTGTATCTCCTTTTGATTTGAGCCTAAAGGCTTCCTTTGAAAGGATTCTGCCCAAAGGAAATCCTATAGGATGAGGAGAGGGATGTGGAGAGAGTAAATGGGCAGGGTTTGGCCGAGCCAAATTCTTGAGGAGTGTGTGAAATGAGGTAGAGGTGGGGGCCTTTTACAAGAGGAGAGGAGGGGCACTTTTGGAAAGTAAAGAAATATTACTTTATTTGAAAATGTGTTTCGGTTTTAAAAGGTCCCACATTGATATAATTCATGGATAAGGTGATAAGGGTAATAAATCCACCCATACAATAAGTTTTGGACAAGTGTAGTTCATAGATTATACATTATCTTTCCATTTTATTTAAATCTTCAAATAATGATGTCATCGTTGCATCATTATTATGTCATAAATAATTTAATTTATTTAATGTCTAAAAATTATAAAAAAATTACTATGATGTAGGAAATCTTTTTATATTTCCAATTAATATTTATAATAAAAAATCTGACTTTTATAACCCCATTAAAAAATTGTTTTAGTAAAACATATCATGTTTGTGCCATTTTTTACATTAATATTAAATAAAAGGTATTTATGTTATTTTCCAACCAAAGTGGCTCCATGGGGTCCCCAAGTTGACCCATGGCTTGTCTTGGTCGTCCATGACACATCCAATAATGGTAGGACATGTGTCAAGGTATTTTCATTTTATTATAATACCATTTTTGCCTTAAATTGCACTAATTACCTCTAATTGCGATTAAAAACTTAATAAGTTACTATTCACCAAAAAAAATATTTTTATCTCATTGAACCACATTTTACTTATTAATGACAACCATGTATGTCGGATTTTTGAAATTCAAAACACAGAAGTGGTAAAATTTCATTTAAACGAAAAATCAGTTCAATTTAAAACCAATTCAAAAGATAATCTAATCATATAAATAAATTAGATTAAAAAGAGGTTTTGAATTAAAAACAACATTCTACACTATTCATTTAAAAAATGAACTTTATCGGAAAAATACCAAAAATTTACACAAAGTAAAATTTGATGTCCCGATTCTAAAGAAGAGTTTTATTTGGTCCAAAAGAATGTATAAGAGTGATCAAAACTATTTTTAATGACAGTTCGCCATCAAAAGGCGATAAGTGAACCTTTAGTGAAAATTAGGGTATAAAAGCCTAAAATTGAATTCTTTCTATATTTTAATCCTTTGGATAAATGTAAAAAAACATTTAAAAAACATATATAATCATATTTTAGTTATTTCTATCCATTCCCTCCAATACAACGTCTACATGTTAACTACCATTTAAAATAATATTATTTTATTATTAGAGTGCAACGTAAGATTCCCAAGAAACTCGTTGTTGCGTATTGGGTACGCCATCGAGCATAGCATCCCCTTTAAAGTAATATTAATATTTGATTCACAAATATGGATAAATATAAAGATGTCATATTCTTTATTTACCTGGGGTGTTACATCCTTCCCCCCTTTTGGGAATTTCATCCTCGCAATTTTAAAATTGGGCTTGGAAACATCCATGAAAGTCCCACATCGGAGAAGAGTCGGTAAAACAATCACTTTAAAATAAAGAAAGATAAGTACCAAGGTCTCCCGAGTTAACCCATAATCGGATTCCAAGTATGAAATCATGGACATGGAGGAGAAAACATAGGGTCATGTTCTGATGGAGATTAATAGAAAACATGTTTAGGAGAAAGTTAACCATGAGAAAATCACAAACTCGTGATGGGTTAAACGTTATTCGATTCCATAGTAGGAAAAGTTAATAGACAACATTTTTGTTTTAAGTTAATTTTTATTGAGGAATTTATTCATAAGGAAACATAATCACTTATCATGTTGACTCTCAACTTTTATTAGATTCCTTACACAAACTCATATTTTCTCCAAAAGGCAAGTATTTAGGAAGACGTTTTCACATTAAGAGTACTATAATCAACTTCTAGAGAATTAACTAACCCAAAAAAGAGAACTACATACATCCCAGGTCTTTAGACTTTAACCAAAACTAAAACCCAAAAGATTAGTACAAGATTAGATAACCCAGAAAAGGATAACCCAGTAGAAAGAAAATCTATTCTTAATCTCCAAAATTTGTCCAACAAAACCCAAAGTTCAACGAGGACCATCCGATAAGCAATTTGTCCATAAATGTAAACCAATCTAATATTGAAACCCAAACATTTGAAGGATTTATCACATAGTATTCCAAGTTAAATCGTAACATTTATCTCCAAACAAAATCAGTTTCTCTTAAAGTCTCGAATTGAAAAGTAATTATCCTAATCACATATCCTCCACGATAGGTTAATTTTTTTCATAAATAACCCAAAATCAACTTATTCTTAAAAAAAGAATGAGTCAAACTAACCAGGGACTTCACGTAGTCCAGTGGTAGGCGATAAATACCAGTCGCCCTTTGGTTGTGGGTTCGATTCCCGTGGCTTTGTCCGACGTGACGGGTAGTCACACGGTCTACGTGTTGTCCTTTTTCCAAAACTATATAATTCTCAAATCATTCCCCAAAAAGGGATAAAATCATCAAAAATAACCATAACATAATTTAACCTCAATTTTATCTCATGCCTTTCACTTCAATCATAATGTATAGTAACCCATAATTACCTCAAAAGTAAGGATCATATAAACCCAAATGGTTCTTTATAACTATGTCCACAAAAGAAAAGATAACTATTACTTGAATAAAATTTTCTTATATTAAACATCAGGGTTACACATAATATAAAAAGTCTTCTAATGTAACCCCATCATCAAAAGAGACTTAATACTCTTAGAAATTTCACCATAACACTTGAAGCCCTTATATGTTGACATCTTACTCATTCAACATTCTTCATGATCCATTATCCATTCCTTTCCAACTTATTCTGAAATACCTCTTTCCTACAAACAAAATCATGAATCATATCCTAAGATTCCAAAATAGGAAAACAATAGTCATGAAATAGTACATACCTTTGATTGGTCATTGTCAGTTTCTTCATCCTCAATCGAAATGGCATTAGGTATTGGTAAACGAATATTGGTATGCTTTTGGTGACCCCATTCACGAAACTTCTTCATAGGACATGTGTTTTCATAATTACCATGCACACCACATTTAAAACATTCAATTGATCCCTCAGAAAGAACTTCTTTCCCTTTCCTAGAGTCAACTGGATGCTTCCTTTTTCCATGGCAGGTTCTTGCTTTATGACCTTCATTTCTTCATCTATAGCATATTTTATTTCCCTTTGAAACATTTTCCTCAGTGTTTCTTTCCACATCTTTGAAACATAGGTTTTTGAACACACTTACCTTTATGATTATTACTTGTACTTCCGTAGGGATTCGTTTCTTTCATACATGATGCCTTAGAGAAATATCCAAGGTTTAGGTGGTAAATCATAACTCCAGATAGTTGGTTGAGGATAAACACAAGAGTTCTCATTACAGCTCCCATATCATTCAGTTTCTCGTTCAGAAAACTGTCACATTTTCCTTCACATACACCGTTACCTTGGTGCCTGCTAGATCCATCCATTTACTAAAACCAAAAAGGGTCAGTGTGAGTATAACAAAAAAACCATCATGTACTAATGAGGAAGATAAACACTAAGATATTCTTACTCATTCACTTTATCTAAAACTAGGACTCTGTCTGAAATCCTAACCATTATGGTAATGTCACTTATGCTTAAAGAATACCCTAACCTCTAAAGTTACCTAAACCGACCTTTGATACCAACTATAAGGCCCCATCCTTAAACCTTACTTAAAATTGAATTAAATGAATAATTCACATTGAAAATATTTTCAGGTTTAGAGTTTTAGAGAATTAGGACATAACTATTACATCTCAAAAGATTACAAAGTAGTCTCTTCTACTAAATTTCCATAAAATAAAAACTCTTAAAAAGAAACAAGTCTAGTTTCATGTTTTAGGTAGCATGACTTTCCCTTGATCCCATCATTTACCCTATTCCACACAAAGTCCTGTGAAAAACATTTCAAAAACTTGGGATGAGCATAAAAACTCAATAAGGGATACACAAAAAACTGTTAGTTTATCAAAACAAAAAGTAAACCATGTATACTTTATCAAGGAAATACTTTTCACCTTTATGAAGTAGTAAAAACTCTTCACTGAATAAAATATCATTACATACCTTTTTGTAAACAAAGGATTACCATAAAACCCATATAAAGAACACATAACATATATAAAGGTAACTTGGGACATAAACATACTTATGTGGAATAACCATACGGTCGACTCCCACACATATCACTTAATGGAATAGCCATACGGACAATTTCCATACATACTAAGTGGAATAGCCATACGGCCGACTTCCATACCCAATGCATTGGAGGTTATAACGTAACCACCCGTCCTGGTATTCACGGCACCACCCGTCATATGGTTTATAACGTAACCACCCGTTAAAATGTCCAAGTACCAATATAAATCATAAAACATAAAACCAATATAAAGGAATGATAACATTTCCACATTTCAATCACAATATATCATAAATATATTAACATAATAGAATCCTTTATCAAAACCATTTTCAATACCAATATACATAAAAGAGTATATGGTATTTATTTTATTCTAAAAACATTACGGCTTGTTGAGGAAGCCATAGACCAAATAATACTCGCGGTGGCGGAAAAGGTCGTTGTCGCCGCGTACGTTAAAAGAAACATTCCTTTTTTTCATTTTGTAAAACGCTTCGTAGAAAAAGATTCCTTTTGTATAAAATTAAAAGTAAAAGGGGTTTATACACCGTATAAAAGAAAGTTGTGTATAAAACTAAATATTCCTCAATGAAAGGAGATTGAGACGAAGTCCCTTACAAAGACTGTATCCTTGGTTTAAGGATAAATCAATTACATAATTATGTGTGAAAAACGAATACACCAAATATAAGTGGATATTAAGTGTAAAATAATCAAAGGTCATTCACACATATTCAAAGGATGACATATTAAATAACAACATGATGAACCCAAAGAAATTG
The DNA here is from genome assembly GCA_963277665.1 of Viscum album. Taxonomy (NCBI): domain Eukaryota; kingdom Viridiplantae; phylum Streptophyta; class Magnoliopsida; order Santalales; family Viscaceae; genus Viscum; species Viscum album. The sequence goes on along the minus strand of OY728125.1, from coordinate 478,408,134 downwards.
AAATTGGGTTAAGAAGTTCCCTTAACAGCCTAACAGCGTCACATCAAAATGAGTTGATGAGAGATAAAAAGAAGATATCTCATCACTTGGTCATAAAATTTACATCAATAAGGATATATTAGAGCATATCCCAACATAACAATATGTAAATTAAAGGACCCAACAAAATAAGCCTTTTAAAAAGAGGAGGGTGAAAGGTTCCTTTACCGACATGGGTATGTTTCGAAACATACGCCCCGTGAAAGAAGGACAATACAACATTGATGTAAATTCTCATAAATGAAAGAATATTACACAATGAGTAAAATAATGGTCAGAACATACACCACTCAAAGGAAATTGTGGAAAATGTAGCATAAATCTCACATGAATAAAAGTGAGATGAAAAATCCCTTATGAAAACTCAGCAGCCTAACGACGCCACTTAAAACATCCAAAAATGTATTGATGAGATCAAATAGGGTATCTCATCACATTACAATAAAATTTACAGAAAGAGGAATATAAAAGAACATACCTCATCATAAAAAGTGGAGCTTAAAAGAAGTGACATAAAGGAGAGTACCTAAAGTGATAGAGAGAGGTTAGATCTCTTACAAAAAATCGGCAGCCTAACGACGCCACTCAAAACTTCCAAAATGGATTGATGAGAGAGAATAGGGTCTCTCATCACATGAACATAAAAATTACAGTAAGTGTAATATATAATAACATCCCAGTAATAAGAAAGATGATCTTTAGAGGGAATGACATAAAAGAGTGTACTTAAAAATAAAGAGAGGAGTAAGATCCCTTACCTCAGGTCCGACATGACTCGATCGTTCTTTAATATCCTGAATAATAAACTTGAGTTAATTTCTACTTCCTTAAAACCCTTTTTCAAGTTCATTATTCCTTTTATATCACTTATTACCATGTCATAAACATTATGTAATCATTTAATTTAATAATATTTGTTTTCCCGATATTTGGTTCTTAAGTCGAAAGTGGACTTTTTACAATTACATGTTGTTCGTGTGGCCAAATGTTTATTATATACAGAATTGTATTCATGATTTATATATCATATATGTCATATATATCCAGTACATTCATGAATATATAACATTACATAATCATTTAGAGGTAAGAAATGAAATGCACCGTTCATGGAGACGGTAAGCCGTACGTACGCATGAACGCTACATTCATTTCTATTTCGTATTTTATATAATGGAATAATAATGATATAAAGGTATATTATAATTACAGTATAATATCATATATAATATCATAGTTCCATCCTTTATATGTCCCACATATGGTATTTAAAAAATCAAATCACTTTGAGGGGGCGGTAGTCCGCACTTCCTTAAATGAAGATATCGCGTTTACCCATAATGGAAACCATAAAGGTATGCCCAAAATGAAAAAAACAGAAGCTTAAGGAAAACATAAAAATATTATATATCATATATAAAAATAGTGACATCATAATGTCCACCTTTGAAGGTGTTAAATGAGTATTGAACAATCAAAGTTTCGGGAGGCAGAATTTCGCCATCCACGGAAACCTTATGTTCTTTAACCATTTGATGTAGTTGTGTGAGAGTGTAGCTCGAATAAATCTTATAAAAAAATTCTATTATATTTAAGATACTGGTGTTGTTACAAAAGAAGGAAATAAAAAGAGTTTAGGGGGTTGTAGAAGCAAAATAAAACAAATGAACATGAGAGAATGAATTACCTTTAAATGTGTATCTCCTTTTGATTTGAGCCTAAAGGCATCCTTTGAAAGGATTCTTCCCAAATGGAATCCTCTAGGATGAGGAGAGGGATGTGGAGAGAGTAAATGGGATGGGTTTTTCTGAGCCAAATTCTTGAGGAGTGTGTGAAATGAGGTAGAGGTGGGGGCCTTTTATAAGAGGAGAGGAGGGGCACTTTTGGAAAGTAAAGAAATATTACGTTATTTGAAAATGTGTTTCGGTTTTAAAAGGTCCCACATTGATATAAATCGTGGATAAGGTGATAGGGGTTCGAAATCCACCCATCCAAAAAGTTTTGGACATGTTTAGTCCATAGATTTTACATTATCCTTCCATTTTATTTAAATCGTCAAATAATGATGTCATCGCTGCATCATTATTATGTCATAAATAATTTAATTTATTTAATGTCTAAAAATTATAAAAAAATTACTATGATGTAGGAAATCTTTTTATCTTTCCAATTAATATTTATAATAAAAAATCTGACTTTGATAACCACATTAAAAATTTGTTTTAGTAAAACATATCATGTTTGTGCCATTTTTTACATTAACATTAAATAAAAGGTATTTATGTCATTTTCCAACCAAAGTGGCTCCATGGGGTCCCCAAGTTGACCCATGGATTTTCGTGGTCGGCCATAACACATCCAATAAGGGTAGGACATGTTTCAAGGTATTTTCATTTTATTATAATATCATTTTTGCCTTAAATTGCACTAATTACCTCTAATCGCGATTAAAAACTTAAAAAGTTACTATTCACCAAAAAAAATATTTTTATCTCATTGAACCACATTTTACTTCTTAATGACAACCATGTATGTCGGATTTTTGAAATTCAAAACACAGAAGTCGTAAAATTTCATTTAAACGAAAAATCAGTTTAATATAAATACCACTTAGTGGTTTCACTATTCATAAAAAATTGAAGTTTTTCAGAAAAATACCAAACATTCACCCTAAGATATATTTGATATTCCGAATTCAAAAATGAAGCCCATTTTAGAAAATTCACAACATATAAGTTTCATTAATTAATTTAATAATTAATTCCCGCTGTCAGAGCAAAAAGCGTGTTTTTATGAAACAATAAGTATCAAAAGATTGACACTAGTTTAAGTCCGATTTCAAAGTGAAATTAATTCCAACGACCACTATTGGATTTAATGGTAAAAATATTTTATAATTTCACTTTAAAACCAATTCAAAAGATAATATAATCGTATAAATAAATTAGATTAAAAATAGGTTTTGAATTAAAAACAACATTCTACACTATTCATTTAAAAAATGAACTTTATCGGAAAAATTCTAAAAATTTACACAAAGTAAAATTTGATGTCCCACTTCTAAAGAAGAGTTTTATTTGGTCCAAAAGAATGTATATGAGTGGCCAAAACTATTTTTAATGACAGTTCTCCATCAAAAGGCGATAAGTGAACCTTTAGTGAAAATTAGGGTATAAAAGCCTAAAATTGAATTCTTTCTGTATTTTAATCCTTTGGATAAATGTAAAAAAAACATTTAAAAAACATATATAATAATATTTTAGTTATTTCTATCCATTCCCGCCAATACAACGTCTACATGTTAACTACCATTTAAAATAATATTATTTTATTATTAGAGTGCAACGTAAGATTCCCAATAAACGCGTTGTTGCGTATTGGGTACGCCATCGAGCATAGACTCCCCTTTAAAGTAATATTAATATTTGATTCAAAAATATGGATAAATATAAAGATGTCATATTCTTTATTTACCTGGGGTGTTACAACAATCCTGACATGAATCATAACCAATGGGTGTATCAGGAAAGTGTCCACATAAGGAAATAATTAGAAAATACATGGATGTTCATAGGGTAAAATAGGCATATAATATGGTAAGTGGTGTCAAACATAAGTGGCAACATATGAGAAATATATTTTAGAAATATTAGCATTAAAACATTTTTGAGCGGTTTTTAGGAAAATAATATATAGCTTTTGAAATAGTATAGAAGACATTCTTTTTTATAAAATTAGAATTGAACCAAGAAGGTTTTAATAATAAAAATACAGATTTTAATAAGATAATGGTTTATTAAAACAGAATATACAGTGCACTTTAAATTGTGTAAAATTTTGGGATGTTCCTTTAAAACGAGTGTTCTTATTGAGAAGTATCGAAGAGAGATTCACTTAAAAGAATATATATCCCTAAAAGTGAAAGAAATATGGATCTTGGAACATCAGTTTGTATCATATAAACATTATTTATGAGTTCCACATAAAAGAAAATACAACAGCATTTTAGTAAACGGAATGATAGAGCAACCTGAAGGAATAAAGGAAGTTCGGGTAGAATCCATCATTGTTTACTAGCATGGTATCAGGTGTAACTAAGAGGGATTCATGAGGGGGATAAGGGGTTTTTCATCACTTATTAAATATTAGGGCAGTATGGGGAGGTTTTATAAACGTACCCCATCACTTGGTATTACACAAAAAGGCATAGCATAGAGAACAATCTTGATTAAGAGTAAAAAAGGCAGGATCCATTACCTTAAATCTGTTGGTGTTCTCTACTTGTTATTAATGACCTGAATAAAGAAATTAGGCTTATTAATTAATAAGTCCAGAAACTCTTCTATATTAAATTTATTTATTATAACACTTTTTATTTCTTTCAAATCATTTTTAATTAGTTACAAGGTTCAATTTCATTGTTCGGGCTCATTTGTTTATATTGCTTTAAAAGATTGATTCACTTATATTCAAGCTTGCATTATAAGCAAGAAGAAAGTGGTTGTATAGAATTGAGGTTATATTATTTAGTTCATATCCAGGAGATTAAATGGTTTTACTTTTATTTTTCTAACTTAGAGGGAAGTAAAAGTATTATATATATAACCACAGTGATAACCGTTTTTGTTAATCGGGGGATTTGATTACAAAAAATGTGTTTTTCTTTATAACATAATTCTATTTGTACCAAAGGATTACAGAACCAAAAATAGGATATATAACATATATAATAATATAGTTCAACCATATAACAAATAGGTTTATGACCATAATTAAAGATAATAATAGAAATTGATAAATTATTGCCCTTGAATGTGCTAAATTAGAACATCTTAAATGGTGCTTCCATTTCTTTCAAATAAAATGGTGGGGAAAGGAGATAAGATAATGAAATATACCAATAGCATGATGATATTATATTATATGTATGTAATGGGATTTATCATACTATTATGGTGAGGTGAGGTAAGAAATAAATAAAAAAAAGTAATTAAAAGAAAAGAAGAAATTGGGAAGAGTAATTTACCTCTTGAGACTTCCTCCTTTGAGAACCTCTTAAGTGGAGAGGTTTTGGTATTTTGAGGAGGATGAAATCTTTTGGAAGTGGTGGGGGGGGAACTTGGGGAGAGATTATGTTAGATTAATGGAAAGGCACAAGGCTTGAGACAAGTGAAGAGAAGAGGGACTGAGTGGGGTTTTTATAGTGGAGGAGAGGAGGGATTTCATAATATTATAATCATTAAGTTATTATTTCTTCCCAAGACAAGGAATAGTAAGTATTCCATGACCGTGAATAGTGAATGGGTCATGTGAATTCGAACCATGGGTGGTGACATCCGCCATAATGCTAGGAATAGTCTATTTAGCTTATAATGTATATATACGGTAAATTACCGTATTTTACTATTCATCAAAATTTCACGTATTTCAAATAAATTCCAAAATTTCAACCTGGAAATTTTTTGAGGTGTAGAATCAAAAAATAAATTCCATTTTTCAAAAATAGTTTTCTAAATATATTTATATTAATATTTAATTAAAATCATAATTTATTATCAAAAACCAGTTTTAAAACACTCATTAACCCATTCAAAAATATATGTATATCGTACTTCCAACTTGAGTATTATTTATATAAAATAATAGGTGAGGTTAATATTCATTAGTATATATCCATATTCATAAGGTTATGTTACTATTCATAAGGGTAGGTTACTATTCCCAAAAAATTATGTTTTTTTATCGAACTCCAAAAAACATCTTGAACACAACCGTGTTTGTAGATTTTCAAAATTACTGACACAGAAGTGACAAACTTATGTTTAAAAGTCACATAGCAATTACCAGTTAATTACGTTGTGATTTTATGGCATATTTATAAGATGTGAATTTACTTTAGAAACATTGGGTCATTACAAATAATATTAAGAACCCTTAATGATTAGAAGAATAATTTTCTACAAAAAGAGTTTTTGTTAAACAAAATATTTCATTTAAATGTTAATTGACTTCTATTTAAAAATTTAATTTGATTAAATTTTATACAAATAATGATTCAACAGGTCAAAATTTCATAAAAAATTATATCATATATTTTTTCTAATAAAATATTTATCGTGGTTAAATTTTAATCTAACTCAATATGGGTTAAAAAGGGTAAACTAATATAGCTCAAATTTTACTGAATCAAATTAAAACTTTTAAATTTTATAATATATTTTAAGGTTTGTATTCATATATAATTTGAACACAAACATTTCCCAATATAGCACACATAACTGTCATCAAGTTACATTTTAACCCTTTTATAAAATATTCTTTAATAAATATTTATACCTCTTTATTACTGTAAGACAATCTTGCATCCTAACTTTTTAATCCACAACCTCGATTATACATGCCCATGAAAATCATCCCAATATGAATATTTTAGAAACCCTTTAAAAATTTGGACCCCCTAGAACAAATAATTATCCCCAATCACTTTATTTAAAAAAGGATACTTTAAGTGAAAAAACAAATTCTCATTGTAGGTGTAATTTACTATTTACATCAATTTATTTATCCCCTCATCCACCCTCCTCAAAAAACATTTTAAAAATATCTATATAATTTCATATGTATAAATAATATACTGAAATTGTATTATATTTATTGTATAACCATTTTAAATTCCTATCATATTCAATCATAAAATCAAATATGTTTATCATGTTCTTGTGAATACTATCACCTTTATGAACAACATGTATCATTTCTCATCACTACCTTTTCAAGGATGGTTCAATAAACGATTTTAGAGAATATTTATTTTATTTATTTAATTATTTATTTTCTACTAATATAACGTTTTTATTCTATTAAGAACATTTTCAATAAGCGACCTTTACAAATATGACCTCCAAAAATAGATATACCAAAAGGAAAGATGGTTATTTATAATTGAAAAATTGTTTTCCATTTTAACTATTATTATAAATAATCCCAATTCATATTCATGAACATAAAAATATGTAAATTATTTCATTATTGTTTTCTGATAGTGATATTATAAGAAACTAGCCATTTTAAAACAAAACTCACACGTAGTTTTTTTGTAAATTATTGTCGCGTCGATTTGGCCACTAACATGAAAAATAAAATAAATTTGAATAATTTATTTATTTTTAAATTTAATATTTGATTTTAATATGTATTGAAACATTTTTTATTGTTTTTTATTGTTAATATAATATTTTAACACATTATTTAAGACACCAACATTTATTTGTTAAAAATTAATGCATCATGTTAGTTTCCAATTATATATACAAGAATAATACCTAAAACTCTCATATTATGTGTTGTTTACATTATAATATATCCTAAAAAATCGACTCAATTGGTTTTTATGATCTTTTAGTGGTAAAATTTTGATTGACAATCAAAAAATCACAAATAATTTTGAAACTAGTCCAAAATGATCATGATTAATCACAACCTATATAGAAAATAAATAATAAATATAGATAATAAATGTAATCAATAATTAATAATTATGTTTATAAAATTATATATATATGAATAAGGCTCTTAAATAGAAGATTAAAATTGTAATATTTCTTATATAGGTGGTTCGATTGTGTTCTACTAAGAGAGAATTCAAGGTAATAATTTCACCGACTCAATTATAGATTGATATTGTCATAGTCTATCATACATGTAATATTAATTTTTTCATTTACCCTAGAAGTCCCTTATTTTATATGTTGATTCTATTTTCCTCTCTATGTAAATTAATACTTTTCTTGAAAATAAATATGTTCGGAAAATCCAAAAAAAATCACCCTAATCTATTTTTGATATATATAATTCAGAAATGGAATTATTTATATTATATTAAATATCTAAAAGATTCAAATTCAATTATAATATATTACAAAAAATTTATCCCATTTATAAATAAAAAAATTTAATCATTAAATGACTTTAATGAACAATTTTTTCATTATTTATTAAGAATAAATCATTGCATTTTTTGTCGAGTAATACCATTAAATAAATTACACTATGATAATATTTCTATTTATAGTATCTAATATAACATATGAATTTTAACTAGAACATTTTAATAAATATATATTATATTTCATTTAATCTCTGGTTTACATGATGTATATTCTATCAAACATAGTGTTATTTTATATTTTCAGGATATTACATTATCCCCTATTAATTTTTTTTTCCAGATTTTATCCTCATATTGATAGAAAATGGATTGAAGTATGAAAATATCTTTTCTCTAATATTATTTCATAGATGGTTTAATAATAATTCCTCTTGGAAATAAGGAAAAGGAAAATAATATGTCCACATAGAATAAAACATACAAGGTATCTACATATGAAAACAATAGTGGGATAAAAAAATATACCCAAATTTAAGAAAAAAAATATCTAAATAAATATCAAGAGTTAAATTGAACATTTATTATTAGAAGTTGAATGATAATTAGATATTAAATGATGAAGACACTATCAATAAATTAGTTGGGAAAAAACCATTTATTCATTAAATATGAAGTTTATAGGATACAATATTTGTTTCAAAATTCTTTTTCTAGTGATGAATAATTAATTGAAAATTCTGACTTATAGAATAATTAAATAGACTAATATTACAAGTATAATTTAATTATTTTGCCATTTTACAACAAAATTTCATAATTTTCTCCAAAAAATGAATATTAATGTTGAACTTTTTTATCCTTCAGGTACTAACATAAACTTATATTTGATCACTTAATCCACAATAAGATTACAATTTATTCTTATTGTGTTATAGATATTAATGAAGAAATAAATATTTTGGACAAGTTAAGGTAGTAAAAAATATTTAAGCCTTCATATGAAGAAAAAATACATGAAGCCCCAAAATTCAACATGAAACCTAAAGGTTCAGAAAAAATAAATTAATAAATGAATAACCTTATATATAAATTAAATTTAATAACTTCAACAATAAATAATATTCTTTCAACAAAGGTAGTGTCATTACTTTCATATTACATCCCTAAAAACATTATTCCATCATTAAATATTATAATTCAAAATAAACATCATTGTTTTCATAAAACAATCAAATAATAAATAAATCCAAATACCATTAAACACCTCAAAATCACATAACATAATATATTGAAGGATATTTATATTCGTTTTCTCTTATAATCAACCTTAAACAAAAAAAATCAATGATGGTATCTATAACTATTAATATAACTTCACATGAAAAAATTATACTCTCCAAATATGCATAATTGATGGTCTAATTCTAAATATAATATCGTTAATCCAATACTCTCGTAGTCAGTGCTAAAAATTAATGAAAACATTTCTAGATTTTATACTAATAAACTTTATCAAATATAATATATCCAAATCCTACATCATCAAAAGGAAATAGTATGTCATTTACAAACCGAAGGACCAATTATGTTTAGAGTTTTAGATAATTATGAAAACCCCTATCATTAAAACATCGATAAATAAACTAATAATTAATAAAAATCTACATCACGTCCCATAAAGTTTATAAAAAATAAAACATTTGTAGACACAGATTATTTTACATCATTATTTTTTATCTAAAAAATTATTCAAAAGAAGGGTGAGCACTAATGATTTATAAGGCCAAATGTAATAATTAATTATTCAATTTGATCAGTGAGAATAAGGGTATGATTATAAATAAAATTAAGTTATAAAAACATAATATAATTCAAATCCATTTAATATGGATCAAAATTCATGATACATGGAAAAAATATTTATAAGAAATTGATTCATAATAATTAATAAACATGAGAAATACGATGACAATCCTGAACAAATATAATATTAAATTCTTATAGGAGGCATATAGAAAACATGTGGTATCTTGATATATCATCTTTATAACCCATTTTATTATTAGAAAGTGCATAGTTAAATTCAATAGAGAAAAAACATAGTTAATAACATCTATAATTCTCTGGATGATAAGGAACATTACTTAAAGTGTTTGAGAGTTATTTTAGGACAACCCTTCATATATGTTATATCAGGCTCACCGGTTCATATATGTTATATTGGTATCACATGATTATATAATATTTATTATCCTTTATCATTAATAACATTTTAATTAAGATAACCTACCATCATAAACAATGTATAAGTACCATTCCTAAATAAAACATTTAAAATATTAAACTTTTCAACATAATACCCTTGAGAACAACAGTCATTATATTTTATCTTGTCTAACACACGAAAACAAAACAGGTTTCCTAATAATTTCATAAATACTATCATTGTATGACATCTACAATAATTAAGCATATGATATCATAAAATAGCAATCCTAGTATGGTATACAAATATTTAAATAATAATGAAAATGATGAAAATACCATTAGAAGAATAATTAACACATTCCATTAAAAATATGTCAAAATAACCTCTTCTTTAGATATCATTAAAATATAAGAATTTAAGAAAATATTTATATAAATATTATATTTGAAAACAACCAGGTAATCTTGGTATGTAATATTTTGAGAAAAGAACATTCACAGTTGAAGGAAAATATATTATTTTTATAACGGTTAGTATTACACGTTATCTTCAAACGTTTCTACAGAGAGTTAAAAGTGACTTGTGGCGAAAATGTTAATAAAACCAAGATAAATAACTTTTAAAATAGAGTAAAATAGTATTTAATGTAACATTATAAAATAATTTATGTTTATATAACAAAATTCTGTAAAATATTTTAGAAAACATCGACATGGAAGAGAAAAAATCACTATTAAAAATAAGATATTATATCAGTTTCAACTATAAATAACATTATCAATAATTCTATATTCAATAAGTTATGAAATAAATCCTAAAATATTAAAAAAAATTCATAACTATAGGATATGAAATGATATATTATTTATAATATAAGATCATACAATTTCCCCTAATATAACCTTGAAAAAAAATAATTTCAAAAAGAATGATGATAGTTACATAAATCCTTTTCCACTTTGTTAGCAATATAATCAAAAAAAATTAAAATAATGATTATAAAAAGAATCATTAAATTAAATTAATTTAAATAATTAATACTTCCAAATCCATTTATTATTCATTATGTACATAAGAAAAAGAAATTGTGGTGAACTTCATGTAACATGTCTCAAGAAAATATGATTTGGAAAAAGTAAAACATTATGAAAATCATAACTTTTGATGTGATAATTATTCCAAAAACTAATTACGTAAACATATGTAAATTCCCGTGAACCAAGTGAAAATATTTTATAAAATAAATTTTAAAACAATTCACACTTAATCATTTCATAACAAATTCAATGATAATATTTATAACCTAATGATATGAAATTTAGTTAAGGAACATCTTATCAATTGGTAACATTGAATTGAAATACCACTGGATGAAATAATTTTAATTATAATTTAAATGCAATAATGTATGATGGATTTATGATATAACATGTAAATAATAAATATATACATCTTATAAATAAATTAAGTGCATGGATTTAGAACATGCTCCAACGACATGATATTGGGATGTAAAACAATATCAAATTTTCTATTTCTCAAAATAAATTCTCAATATTAATCCATTATATTTAAAAAGTTTATTATAATTATTTTTATGACATATTTATCTACATAATCCATTAATTTCTTGTTAGGTATTTTGAGGTTGTTTGATTCATAAGTTCAAAATATGTTCAATATGTCTACTATGAGAAAATAGGTAATTTATCCTACATCCTTGTAATAACAGTAATGAAATAATGAAACATTTAATTCATTTTTTATAATTAGAAGAAAAACAATCAATTATGGTTATTATTGACTAATTAGGTTATATTCTTAGAGATTGTTGGTCAAAATTCCTCATGAGTAACGTTTTAATTTTTAATTAAAATGAATGAAAAAATATGAGGATTATTTTTTAATTAAATATTGATACTTATTCAATAAATTTAATATCATATATTTAAATACATTATATAGTATCCTTCATGAGATATGGTGATCACAAATGAATGAAATATCTTCATTGATGTGTTTGTTCACATATACATATGAATGCCATTATCAACTTTAAATTTATAGATAGATAATAAAAAATTTAAAAATTAAATTTCAAAGATAATAACAATTTTATGAAAATAAAATATATAAATTAAATTAAACATTATAAAAATTCCTAATATGTTGTGATGGAAAATGAATTACGTTTTCTTGTGAGGCGGTAGTCCACCACACGGATGAAAGATGGATTTTTTCCAAGGAGATTAATGTATTAATAGATATAGGTTATGAAATTAACATAATTATAGATAAACAAGTTAAATATATTTAGGTAATTGTTTCATAATTTTTGACATGGATATTAAGTAGGTAACAAATGAAAGAAAACAATATGTTAAATTTTATTCCTTTTATTAAAATAACCACTGTTGATTTATACCATATTCTATATAATGTTGGATTAAGGAAGAACATAAGTCATAAAATATGGGTAGGTATGTTAAAAAGGTAATTTTTAAGGATTTGAAAAAATAAATTTCACCTCAAATGTAGATAAGAGAGTAGTTGTGGTTCCATTTTAAAACTAAGAGGAGGGGTATTCTCAGATTTTCATAAAGGATAAAGTTATTATAAATTACATTCCATTGATGAATTTCTCAAAAATGGATATAATTATATGAAATTTGTATTATTATTGAAAACCATTGTATCCAATAATATTTTTAATTTTTTGAACCCTTATCTCCATTTTAATTCACCCATTAACCCTATTGAAAATTATGATGAGAGCAACTTTTTTTAATCTTTAGAGGAGAATAATTTTACAATAAAACAAAAAAAAGATCCAAAAAATAGACCATATATTAAATTAAAAACCATATCCTAATCAGTGGACAAAATATGTTTTTTCTTATATTATATCATTAAATAAAATCTGAATTATTATAAAATGTCATAATTTTATTTGTGAAACTATTTATTTAACTTATCTTTGAAAAAAATATGACAAAAATGGAATTTTAATATAAAGTTTTCACATATTTATAGTATGGTATATCAATCTATAAAATTTACTGTATAGTAGCAATCATTAAAAAAATATACTTTTGGAGTTTTAATAATAATTTTCATCATTTTTATACTCCATGCACAAGCAGTTAGTCGGTGATGTATAAGCATTTAAGGTAATCACTTTATCCCCCATAATCACAAATAAAATAATATAATAAAATAAGTAAAATTTAATCCATATATTTTCATAAATATTTATATTTACTCTCATCTATTCCATGATAACTTATTTAATATGTGATGTTGACTTTTCCACCCTTGTGTATGCATATCACTAGCATTTAGAGAAGTAACATGATATTTGACTCCAAATTTTCTATATATCTATCCAAATAATAAATGATAAATTATATTTAATTTAAATTTTGATAAATTACATCCACCTTTAAAAAATTATCTTTAGTAAGTCAAATATGACTTTTCTAGTGCTCTGCATGAACTATATTGGCACTAAAAATTATTTTCATGTTTACAATGGGAAAAATATAATTCATATGTTTCAAATTTTTTATATTATATAGATATTATGAAAATCATTAATTATTATATAAATATGTTTTATAATTTATTATATCATATTTATTTTTTGGAGACATAAAAAATGATAACATATTTCCTAAAAACTATAATTTTTTAATATTAACCAAAAATTAAACTACCTCAAAAACATTTCAAAAACAAAAAATAAGATATATTTTAAATTATTAATTAGAAATAAATAATATATCATAAAATTATATTCCAATATTTTTAGTTATTTTTTAATATACATATCTAAAAATCAATAAAAATAATTCTTTCGAGAAATCCATTTTAAAGCGCAAACATGGTCTTATACAGAAATAATACTATATGAAACTAATTACTATTTAATTAAATATATTATTTATCACTATATTAATATTATCATAATTTAATATCAAATATAAATAATCTGTAAAATTTCTATGAAACATAAATATTTATTTTACAAAAAATATATTTTTTCATTTTTTTGTGAAAAAACAAAATTCCGAAAACATCCCAAATTTTTATCCAATCATTATTTAGATATGATGATCTATAAAATAATATCAATTTTTAAAATAAAATTTATCAAATTTTGAGAAAATAATTATAATATTCTCCCACAAAAAATCAAAAAATGTATTTCAAAAAATAATAATTTTTTTCATAAAACCTATTAGCTAAAAATTTATGTTCTTATTTCTAAAGAACTAATCAATAAATGTTTATTAAGTATAAAAATAATATATATTTTATATTTAGGTTAATCCTTTTCATAAAATCCAGTTATATGTCTAGGTTACAACTATAATAATTGAATAAATATTTTTCATGATTTTTTTAAACATGATGTTACGTGTTAAACATGTTATTAAATATAGATCTATTTTAAAATCTTTCGATATTATATTATATCTACATTAATAAATTTTTACCTATAAATTTTAACATAATCGTGGAAATAAATTTATTGAAATTTGAAAAAATATTTTTTGAAAAGCCACATCATAATTATTTTACTAAAACGTTCTTTTCTAATGGGGAAGTGGGAAATAACAATGTCATATGGAATAACACATTACTGTTTCCCAAATTCAAGAATGTAACAACCCAAACATTTATTAATGGAAATTACTCTTAGTCTATGTAAATGCCTTATTATGTACAACGGCTAAATAACATACGCACTTCATTGGTTTTATGTTTTTAATTTTAAAATACCATTTTGAATTTTGACCGTTGTTAATATAGTTGTTGAATAGTGATCATAGGAATATTATAAATATAGGGATTTAAAAATACAATTTAAATAGAAAAATGAAGCGATGGACTCATCCAGTAGAATTGATTCATATGAAGATCATTTTTTTGAGCATGGAAAGATGGTGGAATCATTGGGCTTCCCTCTTGACCAATCCCAAGCCGAGCTTCAACACATTAAGCTCGAACAGAACTGCCTATGTGAGAGGTGGAATTTGATAGAGATTACCACCCGAGCGATGTTATCCAAGCCACCCCATGATTCTATCACAATAGCACACCTTACCCTTAGGTCTTATGTGGGTGTTATATGGGGTTACGTAACAAGAACATATCACTACGATTATTTGCATTATTATTTTTATAATAAATATTATACATTAATTTTATAATTGTTACTTTGTAAATAAATTATAAAGCACTAATAGTATTTAGTAGATATTCAATTAACAAATCTATTTTGATGAATTAATGGATTTTTTAATTAAATAATATTTTAATAAAATAGTATTAATAAATTATGTTTTATTAAACATAAATGATCATATAATTTCAATTAATGCAGTTTTAATTTTAAATAAGGTTTGAGAGCTGTTTTGGTCAAATCCCATAATTTTTTTTATAAATATCAGTTTTTATTTTAGAAGTAAAAATTAAAATATTTAGAAAATTATTTAGAAAAAATGAATATTATTTTTGGAATCAGGATTCCTAAATTATCCAATGGTTTAATTTTCACAATTTTCTAAGATAGTCGAATTTTTGGGTAAAAATTACATACCGTTTGATTATATAATATGTTTTTTGACATCATAATGACAAAATAGTGATGTAATAAAATATTATAAGTGTGATGTTAGGAAAATATATGTTTTACCATTAAAATAATGTTATTTTAGGTCTGTTTGATTTATTTTACAAATCCTTAGTGTACCCTCTAAGAATTATAAAACATTTTAACTATTTAAAAAGAACTCCTTGAGAGTGTGACTCACCTCCACATAAGAAAACCAATTTTTTTTATGAAGTTGGTATATTTTCCATATAAGATATTGTTTTCCACTCTACTTTGGCAAAAAACCATGGGCGAAAAAAATGATTTGGATTGTGGTTTTGATTAGTTTAATGTGTAGGGTTCAAAACCTAAATAATAAAGAATTCCTTTCCTTTTCCAATATAAACCCACCCAATCTCCCACTACCACTTCACTAAATGCCTTTAGATCTTGAATAGTTTTCCCTCCACTCTCTAGAATCCTCCCAAGGCACCACAAGCTTTCAATAGGCCTCTCCCAAGCCCCTCCCAAGCCTTTGGTATCACACTTCCAAGTAAGGTATTCCTTCCTTTCTTATTTTTATCCATGTTTCTTTATGTTGTAATACCCATTTAATTTAAATTATAAATGTTGGGGGTATGATCTCTCACCTACTATATATTCCCCAATATATGTTTGAAATTATTAGAGACCTATTTCTCTCTCATTAATGCCTCTCGTTTACACTTGTTACCATGCCAAAATTCTATAAGGAATTTCTCTCTTCTCATTCACATTCAAGGAATTGTTTTGTATTATGAATATAAATTCCATTAAATTTTTTGTGATGTGTATCTATATGTCCCCCATACTTTCCATTTCATTTACATACTATGAGACACCCATTTCTCTCTCATGAACAATTTTTATGAAATCTTATGTCACACTGTTATGTTTTCGGAATTGCACTACGATTTTTCTCAAGCCAATGTCATTGTGTTGAGAATACCTTGACCATTTCCCTATCAAAGGTATTAAAGATTATGAAAATTTATTTGTTGATTATAGAGTTGTATGTATGAATTCCACATTTTTTTATTGTGGAATAGATGATGATTTTTAATGAATCCATGATGTGTGATCTATTTGGAACACTTATGCATTAAATGAAATGTTTAAGATGGGTGCACCCTAATAGAGCTCCAATGCATTGGGTAAAGATACCATGAAAGGTCAATTGAAATTAGTGTTTAGTCATGATAATTCAAGTGAAATTAGGGTTTACTCATTCTCCACGTGCAATGTGCTTTGGCTCATCCTCATACTATGCTATATAAATCTGACACATTTCTATGTTATTATAATCATGTTATATCATGATTTTATGTTAATGTTTCTATTATTCTCCTTTGATATGCCTATTTCCTAACATGTACTATATTTTTAAAATTATTTCTTTTTTACTCACTGTGCTTTATAGGTCACCCTTTTCTTATGCATGTCATTAGGTTATCCCATACAAAGTTAAGTATGAGGGAATGTAGTGGTCATGTAAAGGATGTTTTCAATAACTATATTTTGTTTTTATGTCCCAAGTTATTATGTAATTTTCCTAATACACAACACAACTTGACCCTCATAATTTTTTAAGTACATGTTTATATAATAAATCATATTTAAGTGTGTAAAAAATGCAGTGTTGTAATAGTTGGTATGAATGGATAGGTTTCTTTATTTTTTGGATTATGATTAGAAAATCCTAGTGATTCCCTAGAGATAAGATTAAGTATTATTGAAAGATCCCTAAATTTTGGTTAGTATTGAGAATGTTCATTATGAAGAAAATACATCCTTGTCTGGATACAATCAATTAGAGGTGGCTCCAGTACAGATATAACTTGGAGTGAAAACTGCGACAAGGAGTTTCGAGCTTGACCCGGGGTATCCTGGTACATGACAACGTGCCTTGATGCACTATTGATAATGACAATCCCGAGGGATATGATTTGGTAAATTCCTAAGCATTGTATGAACCATTATTAAGGGAATAAAAAATTCCTCTAAGAATAAATGTTGGGAATTAGATCATGGATAACATAGATTGAAGCATATAGATTCATAAGTTAAGGAAAAAAGAGTTATTTATAAGTCATTCATTTTTTTTGGATTGAACTGTATCTGTTACCCCTAACATTCCTTCTATTCGAGCCAATGTCTAGTAATAGGAGGACTCGAGCTAACAACATAAGTAAAGATCAATGTGATGACTATTCCAATGACATTCCAAATCCAATGGAAGTGGGAATCACCAACCTTTTTACGATAATCTCTTAGTTATGTCAACATTTGAATAAAAACGTGGGTCATGAAGAACACTCAACCCCCTATGAAATAACAATTTTAAATCAAGAGTTTCATGAGACAAAGGCCTCATGCATTAAATGTATCATTTGATACATCAATTTAAGAATAATAGATCAACTCCATTGAGAATATATTCTCCATCCTTCAATGTTCTAAACAAGGATGGTTCCTTTGGATTCTTATCATATGGAAGGTGAAGCTGATCAATGGTGGCCATAAAAAAAATATGAAGCCTAATGAAGATATCGAGTCATTGGAATGGAAGGATTTCCATAAAAAAATCAGAAAATATCTTTCTTGCACCCTCCAAATTATGATAGAAAGGGACTTCCTTTCCCTCAAGAAAATATAAAATGAATCCATTAGAGCATACGCAGAAAACATCAGAAGTCTTTCATGATATGCCTCCATATTTGTCATTAACCTATAATTCAATGTTTCTTGTTTCTCTAGGGGGATGAAACCAAGCCTATAGAAAGCCTTCTTGATCAGTGACTTCGATAACTATGAATAAATTGGCTAATGTGCCCTTAGGTCAAAATGGAGTTTATCAAATTTCAGGGGTACCATGGGGATACGATGCATATGGTGGAATTAAATTCTAGCGATCGTATGGATAAATCCAACGGTGCTATGAAAATCCAAAACCCCACTTGCCAATGGTGCAGAACAAATCACCCCAGAAATTTCCAAAAGGGGACATATAAATGATTTAGGTGTGGAAGAGAATGTCATGTATCCATTAACTGCCAATAAGAAATACCGAAGGTTGTGACAGATAAGAGGAACACTCGGTTAAACTCTCAACGTGTTTTTCATTACATCATCTATGAAGTACTTGGGAAACTTTCCAACCAGTTCCCTAGGGTAAGGGTTTTTGGAGGCAACCAACAACTTCCAAAGTATCAAGGGTGAGGTTGTTCCATCACTACCGCCAAAGTGAACCCTGAAAAAGAAGTTGTGATAGGTATTATAGTTATTCAACATGAACAGTGAACATTATTTTGGATTATTGTTTTATGCATTCTTTTATATCCCAATAGTTTAGTAGAACAATCCAAAAACTACCGCAAATCATGGGAGTAATGATATCAGTGAGTATAGAAAATGGGTAAATCATCATATCCCAAGAATATAGCTCCTCCCTTGTCAAAATTTGTAGTATGAAATTCATAATGAACCATTTCATCCTCCCTCTGGTGGAATATAATGGAATTTTTAGCATGGATTTGTGTTCCTTATATAGAGCCAATATAAATTTCTATGAGAGGGAAATAAATCATCATATGTAAAATCAACCCCCAATTATATACAAGTCAAAGGAGGTGGATGAATAATCATTAGAACCATCATTATAAGCATGTATATTACTTCCATATGAGTATGCATATCTGGCTCAGATGATTGAGTCCAAGGAAGCAACCATCCATGAGAGAATTTCTATTGTGAGGGAAGTTGCTGAAGTACATTCCGAGGAATTTCTTGGTCTTCCTCCTTGAAGATATATTGAATTATCAATTGATCTTATACCCGGGGAATTTCTATTATTCATGAATCCATATAGAATTTATATTATGGAGATTGCGGAATTAAAGAAACTACTTCAGGAGAATCTGGTTAAAGGGTTTATACGCCCAAGTGCTTCACCATGGAGTACACCAGTCCTCTTCATCAAGAATAAGGATGGGTAAATGAGCATTTTCATTGAATATCATGAGCTCAAAAAATCAAGATAAATAATAATTATCCACTTCCACAAATTGATGAATTATTCAATCAGTTATGTGGAGCACACTATTTTTCCCCGGTGGACTTGCGGTCGATATATTATCATGTAAGGGTGAAGAATGATATCCACAAGACTGCTTTTCGTAAAAGGTACAAGCACTCTGAATTCATAGTAATTCATTTATGACTCACTAATGATATATAAATTTTCATGGACATGAGGAATAGAGTCTGTAGATATTACCTTGACGAAATTGTGGTGGTCTTTATAAACGATATTCTAAATAACTCCAAAACCGAGTATCATGAGGAGCATCTAAGAATTATACTAGAGACCTTGCGAAAGGGGAATCTCTATGTAAACTACATCAAGTGTGAGTTCTGGTTGAAGGAAAATTCATTTTTGGGTCATATAATCACAAGTAATGGAGTATCTATGGATCCTTCCAAGAAATCATCAATTGAGGTATGGGCAATGCCTACATCGGTAATAGTTATTTGTAGATTCCTTGGGATAGTGGGATATTATTGTCGATTTTTGAGAAATTTCTCTTGATAGAAAAACCATATTACCAAGATAACTCATAAGGGAGGGAAGTTTTCTTGGAGCGATGAATGTGAAGAAAGCATCAAGGAGTTGAAAAGGAGGCTTATCACAATGCCCGTTCTCACTGTACCCACAAGTGGATAACTTTTTGTGGTATTCAGTGATGCTTCTATGAAGGGATTGGGTTGTGTGTTGTTGAAAAATGACAAAGTCATTTCTTCTGCTTTAACAGAAATATATGTTCATGAGAAAAACTATCCAACCCATGATCTATAGTTGGCTGTAGTGATCTTCACTATAAAAAGATAGGGACATTTACTTTTTGGGGAGATGTTTGAAATATACATGGACCAAAAAAATCTCAAGTATATATTGAAATAGAAAGAGTTGAATATTCTCCAATGAAGACAGTTAGATCTGATCAAAGACTATGAATGCTCTATACATTACCACCCTAGGAAAGTGAACATGGTGGACGATGCTCTAATTTGAAAGGATCATGAAATTCTATCATTAATTTGAATTTAAAAGGATCCTATATTCATAGATTTGATGAAGATAGACATGGTAATCATATATAAGTGAACATCATCAATACTTTCACAAATGATTGCTCAACCATGTCTTTTGGAGAGGTTAAATGATTCTCAAAAGCATGATGTGTGAATTTGGATGAAAGTGGAAACTACTAGAAAATGGAAATTCTCAGTGATCATTGTTAATGAAGAATGAATTGTGAGATTTGGGTAAAGAAATTGTGTTCCATAAAATCTGGAGTTAAATAATGAACTTTTAGATGATGCACATAGTTCAAATTTCTCCACCCACCGAGGAAACACAAAGATGTAATGAGATCTTCGAGAGCATTGTTGTTGGGATAACACAAAGAAGGAGATCTCTGAGTATACATCAATGTTCATAGTATGACAGTAAGAGAAGGATGAGAGGCAGAATTCTAAGGGGATGATGCAACCATTACCTATACCAGCATGTAAATGGGAGAACATCAATGTGGAATTTGTCCCTGATCTTCCGAAGATATCCAAAGGAAACTATTCTATTTGGTTCGTTATGGAATTTCTTACTATGATAGTATACTTAATTGCAATTCAGCAGGATCTCTCAATGGATTAACTGGCGCGAATATACATCAGAGACATACTAAGGATTCATTGGGTACCGCTACAAATTGTATCTGATCGAGAACCAAATTTTACCTCTATCTTTTAGAAGGGTCTTCAATATGCTCTGAATACCGAGATGAACATCAGTACATCCTATTATCCTCAAACTGATGGCCAATCAGAGTGGAATATCCATACACTTGAGGAAATTTTGAGAGAATTCTCAATGGACATCAAAGGAGGATGGGATCAACATCTCCATCTAGTTTAGTTCTTTAAAAAAAATTTCCACTCAAGCATCCAAATAGCTCTATATGAAGACCTTTATGGGAAGGGGTACAGAACACTAGCAAGTTGGGATAATGTTGGAGAGCTAAAACTCCTAGGTCCAGAGATGGTCGAAGAAATGGGGGAGAATGTTTAGACCATCCAGTAGCAGATTAATGCTGCTCAAGGTTGACAAAAGAGCTATGACAATAAACGTTGACAAGACCTAGAGTTTGATTTCGGAGTTATGGCATTACTCTACAAATCAACGTGGAAGAGAGTAATGAGATTTGGGTATAAGGGAGAGCATAGTATAAGGTACATCATCCCTTTTGAGATCCTTGATCGTATTTGAGCAGTGGACTATCCATTAGAACTCCCACCAGACATATTTCAAGTACATGATGTTTTACTTGTACGAGTTTTGAGAAAATACAAACATGACACATCTCATGTACTCAATCCTGAGGCGGTACCATTGGAGAATGACCTCTCCTATGAAGAGAATCCAGTGAAGATCTTAGATCATAGAGAAAAATTTCTATGAAATAATACAATTCTCATCTTCAAGGTGTTGTGGTGAAACAACAAGTTTGTTAAAGCAATGTGGTAATTAGAGGAAGTGGTGAATCAGAGTTACCCACATCTATTTTTGTGTGGGATAATGCAATTTCAAGGGTGAAATTATATAAGGGGTATGATTGTAATGACACAAACATTCATCAATAGAAATTACTATTTATCTAATTAAATTTATTATTATGTAAAATGGCTATATAACAAATGAAATTATTTTGTTTTATGTTTTTTATTTTATAATATGATAATAATTGTGACCATTTCAAATATATACATTGAAGACTGATCACATATTTAGAATAAATATAGGGTTTTAAAAAATCCAATTTACTCATACAAAGGAAACGGTGGCCCCTGCAATAAAATTGCTCCATACGAATCCCATTTGTCAGATATTGGAATGGAGGTGGCATCATTGGGCTTCTCTCTTGAACAAAACCCAATCCGAGCATCAACACATTAATCATGAATAGAACCTCTTACATTAGAAGTGGATGTTCATATAGATTACCATCCGAGCGATGTTATCTGAGCCATACGAATAGTCTATCACCATCACAAACGTTACCATTAGGTACCATGTGGGTGATATAAGGGGGTATGTAACAAGACTATAGAACTATGATAATGTGAATTATTTTTTATATAATAAAGAATATACATTCATTTTATTACTGTTACATTGTAAGAAATTTTTAAAGCATAGATAGTATATAGTTAATTTCAATTAAGAAACCTTTTTTGATGAAAATAATGGATTTTTGAATTAAATAAAATTTTAATAATTTTTTTTACTATATTCATTTTTAATTAAATAAAATGATTTTATACTTTTTATGAATACAATTGGAATTTTTTTAAGGTTTCAAATCCGTTTTGTCAAAATACATGAATTTTCAATAAATACTGGTTATTATTTTAAAATTATAAATTAAAATATTAAAAAAATTATTTTAATAAAATTGTTATTTTATTGAATCAGTATGTCTAAATTATTCGATAGAAAAATTTCTTAATTTTGTGATACAGTCGAATTTTTGGGTAAAAATTAAATACCGTTTAATTACATAATGTGTTTTATGACATAATAATGACCCAATAGTGATGAAATAAAAAAAAGTGGAATATTCGGAAAATATATGTTTTACAATTAAAATAATTTTATTTTAGTTTTTTAAATTTATTTTACATAGTTTTAGTGGACCATCAAAGACCTATAAATCATTTTATCCTTTTAAAATGGTTTCCTTGAGAGTGTGACTCACCTACAAATATGCAAGACTAATATTTTAAGAAGTTTATACATTGGCCTTATAAAATATTTTTTTACACTTCCCTTCGGAAATAACCATGAGAAAAACCCATGGAATGTTTTCTGGTTTTGAAAAGTTTAATATATAGGGCCCAAATCCTAAATAATAAATAATTCCTTCCCCCCTTCCTATATAAAGCCACCCAAGATCCCACTTCCTCCTCACTAAAAGCCTTTGGAGATTGACCAACCTCTTCCCACCTCTCTCTATAATCATCCTAAGTCACCCCAAGCTCCCAATAAGCATCTCTCAATCCCCTCCCATGCCTTTGAGATCACATTTCCAAGTAAGGGATTCATTTCTTTATTATTTTTATCCATGTTTTCTAATTTTGTAATATCCTATTAATTTTAATTGAATGTTTTGGCCTATGATTTGGAACCTCCCTTATATTACCCTCTCTATGTTGGAAATTATGAGTGACCTATTTCTCTCTCATTAATTCCTCCCATGTACACCTGTTACCATGCTGAAATTCTGTATGGAATTTCTCTTTTCTCATTCACATTCAAGCTATTATTTTGTATTATGAATCAAAATTCTATTACATTTGTAGGGATATGTATCTATATGACCCACTTTTGGTATATTAGAATTACATGTGATGATACAACCTTTTATATCTCATGAACCATTATTATGAATTCTTATGTCACGTCGTTATGCTTCTAGAATTGCACCACAATTTTTCTCAAACAAAATTCATTATGTATTGAATACCATTACAATTTCCCTATCATGGTTATTAAACATTATAAACATTTAAATATTGATTATATAGTTTCATGTATTAATTCAAAATTCCTTTGTCATGGAAGAAATGATGATGTTTAATGAATCAGTATTGTATAATCTATGTGGCACAAATATGAATGAAATGAAATGTTTAAGAACGGGGTTCCCTGATTGCGCACCAGTGCATTGGGTAAAGATTAGTATCATGATACTTAAAGTGAAATGAGTTTTTACTTATTATAATTCGTATTCAATGAGGGTTTACTCATGCTCCATGTTCAATGATCTCTGGCTCACGCTAACACTATGTAAAGTGTTGTTTCCACATTTCCATGTTATAATAATCATGTTATATCACACATTTATGTTAATGTTTCTATTATTCTCCTTTTATATAACTATTTCCTTGAATGTACTATATTCTTAATATGATTTCATGTTCACTCCCTTACGGGTATTTATAGCACACCATTTCTTTATGAATTTCCTCATGTTATCCCATGCAATGCTGTGTATGAGGGAATGTAGTTTCCATGTAAAGGAAGTTTTCAATAATGATGTTGTGTTTTATATCTTAATTATTTATGTAATGTTCATTATTTTCCCAAGACACTAGACATTTCAATCCTCAGTGTTGTCTTAAGTTCAATTTTAGGTAAAAAATCATGTTTATATGTGTAATAAAAAGCATGGATGTTTTGAGGAATATTAGAGGGAAGTAAAAATAGTGACATGGAGGAAAAATACAAAATTTAAAAAATAATGGGGAGTGATAAAAAATATCATATATATAGTAATTATCATGATAAAATCAGTGACAACAAAACACAAACCAATGTGGTGTGAAAAGACCCATGATTCATCAGAAATGATGGTTATATGATTACATATTCTCAAGAACCTCTTCTAGGAGATAATTAATTCCATTATTGTATAAGAAAATATAATAAGAAACTTTTCTTACATGGAATGTATAATTTCACCATTTAATCAATTTTAACCACAATATCTTCTTTTCCTCCAGAGTATGAGTGTTTAGGAGGAATGGTTTCATGTCTAAATCACCGAAATATACTTCTATCAGATCACATATTCTATAAAAGGGAAAAAAATTATTTCTATTATCATTAAATATTAACCAATAAATAAAATTTTATCACTTTCTATGATGAAATCAAAATTTTTAAAACCTTATTTAATGAAAAAATACATTATTTTCAAAAATTAAAAAATAACACTAAATGTTCAACATAGATTATTCCGTAAATAAATAATCATATATCCAAATTAATGTTAATAAATTCAATATTAATGAATGATATATCCTAAAATATTGTCTCATAACTTTCAACAACATACCAAAATATGTAGTATAATTATTATTAAGTAATATATCATGTTAAATATAATGGTTTTATATACATTAAACTACTAAAACTTCTACCAAAATATCGTTACTCGCGTAAAAATCCCATCACTAAAAAAGAGAAAAGGGTTTTTATGCCTTTTAACTGAAAATCATTTACTTAATTAGAAACCAATGATTATATACATAATAATTATTATATCATCACAGGAAACCATCATAATATTCAATGTTCCCTAAACCCTTCTCTGATACTATATATAAAAACCCCATACCCGCATACCCAGATTCAGTGATTAAAATATACTCGTCACATTTCTATCTTTGATATTGAAAAATGTGATCCAATATCAACCATTAAAAATATAAATCATAAAAACTAAATATTAGATCACTTATATACCAAATAAAGATTTAGTTTTAGTTTTTTAGTAAATTTGGAAAAACTATTAAACAATAATATGGATAGATGAATAAATAGTTTATAAGAATTTTTATCATCTCCCATAAAATTCATCAAAAAGGAAACTATTAGTTAAATAATCATTTAACATCATTATTCATAACCTATGTAAAATTAAACAAGATATGGGTGAGATACAATTCTCATTAAGGGAAAACAAAGGCAGTAATAACTCATTTTCATCAGTGAGCTTAAAATAAGCATAATGGTACGATAAAATAATCATAGTACATTAGAATAACATAAGAGAATTTATACCCATTAAATGTAGATCAAAATTCAAGAGTCGTGGAATTAAACTTAACGTATGTAATGTGTCATAAGAAATGATAATCATGATCCCTGTGGATATTTATCCTAATAAATATTAATACACATAGTAATAAAAAACACAATTATTTTTTATCTTGGTACAAAATCTTCATAACCTATGTTATAAATAAATGGGTACTTGATAAATCCTTAGGATAAACCATGCCAGTTAACTCTCTCCTAGTTTAAATTGATGAAAAGAAACAATACCAATTTTATTCGTTAAATAACTAGGGATCACTCATCATATAACCTGTATCGGGATCAGACAATGTACATGATATTTCAAAATCACCCATTTAAATAAGATATATCAGGATCAAATTTCAAAATTAATAATTTATAAGTACAATTCATGAATTAAACTTTTGAAGCTTTAAATTTTATATATAAACCCCATGAAAACAACAATAATTCCTTTATATCTTTCTTAACCTCTGGAAAAGAAATATGATTCAAGATACTCACAATAAAAAACCATCATAAGGCATATATAGAAGTTAGCTAGATGATATCATGTGATCATAATCCTAGGGAAATTATTTTTTAAAAATAACCATGAAAATCTATAATGAAATCATTAAATCGAAAAAAATCTTGATAGTAGAAAATTCATGATGTTCATAAATGATTAAAATAAATGTTCACATAAATAATTTTTAATGGGATTGAAATTTGATAAATTCGGAAAATATTAATAAAATCAATCTAAAAAAATATAAATAAGTTGAAAATTAATTTAAAATAATTGTTATTTTTTTTGAAATTAAAACTGAAGAAAACATTTTGGTGAACAAGGATATGAAAGAGTATGTTTCCATATCTAAATGAAGACAACTGATCAGTATCTCTTATAAAAAGCATTAATTCTTTTTAATTTTTCTATAAGGGTTTAAATGAAAGATAAAAATCTATAACAAATTCATAGTTTTAAATATCAAAATATATGTGCGTTAAATAAATAATAACTTATGGTCTCTCCATAAAAAATCATGAATATAAACCATCTCGAAAAGAATTGAGACTGTAATATAAAACCTTTACCACTTTCTATAATTTCTAATAAAAGACATTAACCAATATTCTGATATATATCTATGAAACCCTTTAACTTCATGAAGTAGTATTTCAAAATTAATTCATCATTTATTAATTATACCATACAATGAAATTATGGTGTTCTCCATGAAACATTGATGAAGAAAATGATATTAAGACACATAAAACCCTTATACCAATCAAAACATTTTATGTGATGATTAAGTGGGGAAATGATTATTCTGAAAAAATTAAATCCAAAAAAACATTAAATACAAAAGTTAAAACATTTCATATAAATTCATACATTATAATTTCATAACAAATTCAATGATGAAGAGTATTAACCTAATGGATGGAAATTGGGTTTTGATACATCTTACTACTTGGTAGAATTCAATTAGAATCCCCATAGATGAAATAATAACAATTTAGGCTTAATATATAATAAAGAATTTATTATTTATGATATAAATCATAAAAGGGTAACATATATAAAATAAAAAAATTAAATTTGTTGTATACCATTAATGCATTCCTCAGTAAAGTAAAATTAAGAAAAAATCCATTACCTAGAGTCCAAATATTCCATGTATTTCCTATAAATCCTATATAATAAACTTATATCAATTATTTGGTTTCTTATTAAAATTTTATAGGACTAATCCCATGAAGTTTATAGTTTTATTTAATTTATTTTAATGGAATATTTAATTAGATAATCTGTGAAGTCGAATTGAGGAGTTTTGAGAATGTTTGATTCATTATTTTAAATCAGATTTGGTATTTTTCCCTTAGTCAATGTGGTTATTATACTTTCAAACCAAAACATTAATGAGTGATATGAAAAATGTATTATAGTGCATTTATGGAGACAATAGGTTGTGTGTACTCTTGAGTAGTGTTCCCAATTTTCAATGATTATAAAGTAAATATGTTAAGTATTATTTTATCTTATTATAAATATCATTGTATCCTAAATATAATATTATATGTTTAAATAATATAATTATATATCTTCTATGTGGTACGGGTATGGAAAATGAATCACAATAATTCTTGGATGTTGTAATCCATACGAATCCATGAAAAAAATTATCATCTTTCAATAAAAAGAAGGGTATGAAAATAGATGATATATTATCTTTACATAATGATAATTTTTTCAATAATATCACATATATATTCAATTAATATATATATATATATATATATATATAAACCCATTAGAGGTTGTAATGGAAAATTTATTATACTAGTTTGTGAGGTCGTAGTCTGGAAAATACATTAACGACAGTTACGTTTCCAATTCAAAGAAATAAAAAGAGGATATAAGATGTGGAATTATCATAATAGAATATAAATATATTTATTATACTGATTTGTTAAATTTTTAATAATATTTAATGGATTTAGGATAAAAAATAAAATTACAACATTCAGTTAAAAGCTATACATGTTTTTCTGAAAAATTCATTTATTTTACACCTTAAGACCTATAATATATGTATTCTTTGTAAAATAAGACCATGAGAACAAGGTTAGGGATTTTTATAATATATTTTTTAGGTGTTGGCAATAAAAGACTATTTATGTGTGTTTGAGAGAAGATAATTTATACCCATTTATATGTAATGAGGGAGAATTCATAGACATGATTGAACTATTAAATTATTATAAATTAATTAACTGTAAAAAACACTCAAAATTGATATAATTAAATAATAATATTATAAATATTATAAATCCACTCATAAAAAAATATGGATTTTGGCTGATTATTTTTTAACATTATATCACTATTTTTCCTCCAATTGAATCATTCTGACAATTATTGTGAAATCCATGTTTTTTAAATTTTAATGGGTAATTAAATATACTATAACATGACAAGAGACCCAAAAATGTATCATGGTTCTTGTTCAATCTAAATAAACCCCAAATTATTAATATCTTATTTTAGGTATTATATATCATTTAATAAAATATTGTTCATTATAAAATTTCATTAATGACATTTTTGGAACTACTTGTTTAATTTTACTTTTATAACAACATGACAATAGATTAATTTTAATATAAACATTAAATACCAGAATATATTATATTTATCTATTTAATTAATCTTATACTACATGTATCAAAAGAAATTTACATTTATTGTTTTGAAAATCATTTTATTCAGTTTTGTAGACCTTGCACAAGCACTGAGTTAGAGATCTGTGAGAATTTAATGTAATTATTTCATCACTAAAATTTAAAAAAAATTATTTATTATAAATATAACATAATATTCATTAAATATGTATATTTTATCTAATCTATGTCATGAAAAATAAATTAATATACCATTGTTTCATTTCTCTCCTTGTGCAAGTATTTTAGAAAAATGTAGAGAACACACTTGTTATATAACTCCAAATTTTAAACATATGAATAAATACAATAAATAAGTAATTTTCATTATTATGAAAGTAAAAAAAATACTTCTCACTTATCAAATAATACCTTTAGGACACAAAATTTTTATTTTAGAGTGTCATATTAACATTGTGCCTGCACTGAAAAAGGTGTTTATATTTATAATGAAATAAATAAAAATACATACTATTTTAATTATATAATTTTTTTGTATAATATTTTCATTAATGATTCTTTCCATATGTTTGATAAATTTTTATATCATATTTATGTCTTTGTGATGTTATAAAAATAATGTATTTCATAAAAACATTTTTTTTAGTATTCACCAAAAATCTGTCGTCATCATTAATATCTGAAAAATAAATACTAGGATAATCATAAATTATAATAAAATAAAAACTAAATCCATTTCATAAAATTAAATTCCTATAATTTTTGTGAAAATAAATGCATGATAAATGATAAAAACCCCACAAAATAATGTGAAGGCTAAGAGTTATTCAGGTTCTAATTTATTTTATATAGAGATTAGAACATTAATGGGATTTAAAGTTACATATGATATTATAGAATAATTTCATAGAATTTGTGATGGAAATATGAATTCATTGAAAAAATATTTAAAATTTATAAATATGGTTTTAAAAATCATGAATACATGAAGGATAATCTAATGATGAATTTTTTAAAAACATTATTTTGTTAGTCAGTTAATTCTAAAGATCTAAAGAAATTAATATATACTCAATAATGGTAAACAAACAAATGGAAATTATTCTAGGAAATACAGATTCAAACATCGCATCACATGAAGATAATGATCTGGATTATTTCATTATTTATTGTCTTCATAATACTCACCAATATTATAAAATAATATTATTATTATTATCTTTAAAAATTTTAAAAATGATAAATAAATTTATTTCAAATTATTCCGAGAAATAAATATGTGAGAAAAGAATAATAGTTTTGATGAATGATAGAATACGGAAGGTTGTGTTAAGATTCTATCTCTTATGTCTAGGAACATCGCAAAAAAGGTATGTGAGTATTAATGAAAGCCTCCATATGAATGATTCCATTTTGGAAAAAATGGAAAATTCAGCACTAGGATGTTACAGATTTTAAAAATTAAAATATTGATGATGAATATGAAAGGATATTATCAAATAAAGAAGTTCTACTAAAGTGATATCAATCTTAACCAAAATGAATCAAAACATTTACTACCATGTTGTTAAAGATGAATTTATGATATTATTAAATGATAATGTTATATAGTGATGATGGTTATGATTATGAGTAGAAATTTAAAGAGGATTCCCAAAAATCCCTCACTGATTAAGGGAAATTTGAAAAAAATAATCATTACGAGATAAGTAAATCAATAATTATTTTCTGCAGATGAAGGAGAGTCATCCGTGGGTAAATAGTTAAAATAGAAATCAAGATATTATATAAGGATATTGGAAGGTAAAGAGATTAAAATAATATTCCCAAAAGTAAAATTGATATGAATAACCACATTTTGATTGAAAATAAATTCCTAAAAACACAATTTGAAAGGATAAATATTCAAAATTTTATGAAAATATAGATTATTGATGGATAAAATTCAATAGAAAATCACACACCATCCCAAAATTCATAAAACCTTTATAAAAAAAAGAGTTTCATAAATTAACCAATTCATGATTTGAGAATGTATTCAAATATAAAACTATGAAATAATTAAATAATTGTCATAAAATGTGGTTTGAAGGCTATTAGTTGTATTGTGGTGTTTTTTGGAAACAAAACATAGAACAAATGATAACATGTTTTTATCTAGTTTTAGATGGGTGAATAGATACTAAGAGGGGAAATATAAGTATATTAGAATAAATATTACTCTTTCATAAGATGATTAAAATATTAAAGTGAAAAATAGTTTTGAGAATTTATATGAATATTATGGTCCATGTGATGAGGAGGGACACATATCATGTGAATCCATCACATTCATACCAATTCAACTAAATCTATATAGAAAAGTTCATAATATTAAAAAATATATATTCATAAAAAAGATAAAATGTGATTGAAATTTCATTTTATGAATTCAAATATAAAATATAATGGTGTATATGTAGTTGTTCATATTCTCAAATGATAGCTAATATAAATATCCTATGGTATGTTTAAAAATTTTTATGGATGGGATATTTGCTTCGTAAATGATAAATATTTAAGAAGAGATGTTTTATTGTTTTTAAATTTATTAAAAATATAATATACACTAATAATAATCTATTTTTTGATGGAATGAAACATAATCAATCAAGTGTATCAAAAATGTTTGACATTCAAAATTATTTTTTTCAGGTTCATTGGTTTTATAGTGATGAGATTGAAGGATAGAGCTATGAAAATAAATTATTGGAGACCATTATGAAATATGATTTAGGATGGTGAGGTAATACAAGATTAATATATTTTTAATAAAGATACTGATATTTTATTTGGTTGGGAGTCTTTGTCTTCATGTCCAAAAGGCCATGAAAATTTAACACTAATAATATTTTTCGATAAAGATTCTAATATTCAAAGATTATATTTTCACTGTTTTAAAAACATGGTAAGAAAGAAATTTTTTGAATAAATATTACATGGGATTTGAAATCCAAAGTAGAATACCATTTGAATAGTATTATTTATATTTTTAACCCATGAGCACGAAATTAAGTAATATATAATGTTAATTTATCAATTTCATTTTTTACTTCACTAGAATAATATTCATCATATTTTTGACTCAGAACTATCATGTCTTGGTAATGTTTAATTTTTTTTAATGAATTATGAAATGAAAATTGGTTTTCCATTAATGATGCTAATATCATATAGTGGTATGGATTATTCCAATAAATAGTTCTTGAAATATGTTGATAATAATGATGAAATACATCAATTCAGTTCACCATATACACCATAATGAAATTACATATTTGAAATGAATAATATGAGACATGTACATATGATCAAAACAAAGTAAATTGAGATGACAGATCCTAGTTTCATGAAATTAACACAACTATAATCATTAAAACAAATTGGAATGGTTTAAATATAACTATTAATGAGAATGATTAAGATGGAATATTCCCTGGTTATACACAAAATAAATGTCCCTCTAGTTTATAAAATGAAAATTCTTAAAAGGGATTCAACTCTGATAATTTAATAGTCATTGATATTAAGATAAGATCAATGACTCAATCAAGGTTGATTATGTTGATGATTATATTTTACATAAAATAAAATCATATAGAATCCCAAAAAATGATTGTTTGATTGGAATTCCATTGTAGGAATAAATCTTAAAGGCAGGTGGTCATTGTAGTTTCATTCCCATATTAGTACATAATAATCAGTGGTTGATAATTTGGGATGTAAAGATCATAATGACTATTTTAATATGACTCACACACACTCTAGGACATTATTACATATTTAAATCATATTAACAAATCCATCAAAACAACTACATTGGAATAGTAGCTCGTATTTCGATGATCTTGTTAAATCTATGTGGAAATATGGGTTTCTCTATATAGTAAATGTTCTATATATTTTCCTTATTAGTTTGTGATATTATGGTCCCAAGATACATTTGGATACTATAGAAGTTATGTCCATCTACGGAGAAATCAGTTGTGGATGATTTTGGATCATACCCAAGAGAGGGGTTTGTGTATATCCTCTGAGGGGAATTAGAATCTGCAAAGTTTAATGCTATTTAACCAGAAAAGAAATACCATTTATGTTCACATGACATGGACCAACCAATGATGTTTAACGATAAGTGATAATGACTTCTAGGAATAAGGGTTCTTTGAAATGGTTAGTGTGGTACATACGTTTGAGTGGTTCATTAATGATTATTTTCTTTGTTATGGACTATATATGAGATCATATAGATCATATATCAATCATTAGAAACAAATCATTTGTTTATTAATATGAAATGATGATTCTTGTTATACATATCTGTATAATGAGGTCCTCTACTAATCAAATATTAGTTTTCTAGATCATTTTTGGGCTTATACTAGATAGGCATCCCATATATGGGAAGGAAGAGGATTATGTTGCATCGAGGTATATTAAAGAATGAAGGATATATTCTCAACTCAATTTATATATTGGATGCAATAGGAGTATCTCGACTAAAGATACATAAGAGGAAACCAATATGGGAATATTAACTCAAGGTTGTTATAAATTATGGGTTAAATTATTATTTTCATAGTATATTAAACATATGTTTTCAATAAATTAGGTTTAATCCTCAATGAGGAATCTTATGTATCCTACATGAACATGAATCATTGCCTTTCATGTTTGAGTTACATAATATTGATTTATATGTGAGGTCTAATCCATATATTTTAATGTTTTTATTAAGGCTCTATGATATATTATCTACAATCATGTTATTAGGATTAATAGGTGACTTTTGAGATGAAATAACAATTATAATGGCAAAATTATCAACTAAACCACAAATCATTTTCTATCCTTGCTCGAGGTGATAAGAAATGCATAATAGGAGATAAGAAATATTTTTTGATAGTGTTTGATTGCTGAAACAATTGGGAATAACATTAATTTAACCCAAATAGTTTTACAATTTATTGAAATATATTACATTATGAGATGAAATGGGGATTATGCATGGGTGTATCCTTTTTTGGGGTTCACTCAAGTAGGTGGGTGTAGTGTATATGTTTCCTACTAAAAATGGCGTAGTTCAAAACACAAGGTGTTTAAGGAATCCTATTGGTGTATCACAACTCGTGGTGATTTCAGAAACCAGTAGGGTTATCACGACTCAACCAAGAATAGGGTACCAATGGGAGACTCTTAACACAAATTGACTGTGTGGGGTCGAGGTATTGTTTTTAGGTGTTGAATACCAAAATATATAATACATTGACCAAAAATCTTATATTGTAAAACTAAATTTTTCATGGGTGTAAGTAAAAATAGTTTAAGGTTTCGGAGAGTGTCCAAGGACCACATACCATCATGAATACCAACCGGGGAAATAGAGGAAGATCCCCTAGGTTATAGACTAGTGGAAAATGTCCCCTTGATTTCCATATAATAATACCTTCTATGATAGCCTCTATGTGAGGTATTTTTATGATGACCTTCATGTGATGGCCTCTACAAGATGACATATAGATGATGGTTTCCATATTATGGAATTTGTGTGATGGCTTCCACATATTTTCTTATACATGATAGAATCAACAATATGGGATAGAGTTATTGCATCTACATGATGTCCTATAGGTTACTTTGTCTACGTCATGGATTCTTCAAGATGACCTTGTTGTGATAGCGCCCATGTGTTGGTGACTACATGAGAACCTCCACATGAGAATTTATTAACTATAGCATCCACATGATAAAATCAAAATATGAAACTTATGATAAAATCCCTATTGAGTAGCTTTATAAGAGTCTTCAAAATGTCAATCCGTTGTGAAATATTATACCAATGATGATATAACAAGTTAGATCTCCAATAATACATCCTATATTAGATTACATCCATTCATTACTTTTAAATAATAATGGTACATAGTATTAAAATGAAACAGTGTCTAATTAAATTCCAAAAATAGAAGGCCAAATAAATAAAGTCTATGGTCTATTTGAGTACTCTATCTCTAATCCATAAATTATGAAAATACAACAATACTTTGTGATACCTCTTAGTAAGGTGCGGTTAAATCATAGTTGTGAGGTACATAAACACAATTTGAGAATATATCATCTCTTAATGAATTTTTTTATAGAATTAGGTTATATTGTAGAAATATATGACATCATAATAAAATAAGGGTATATCAAAGTCACATCATCATTCTTCTACTAGTTTACAAATTGGTTAGGTTTCTCAATATCTTAGGAGAGGCACACAATGGATTCTTAAATGAGCTTGGTTTTTCATGGTCATGTGATCAGTCTATAATTTCTCGTTGAATTATTTTAAAATGTCATGACAGTATAAAAAAATATATTTTTCACATGGAAATCATAAAAAACTTTCTTTACTAAATATAATTCATTCTAAAACAATTCCTAGCTTAAAAAAATCACAATTTTTGATTCATAAGTATTTTTTGGATCTATAACCAGTAAAATAAATTATTGGGAAGATGAGTAAACATAAACATATAGATTTACCAATAAAATATTTTTCTCTAATTAAAAAATTTACACATAGGATCCCCAAAATGTGTTTTGTAGATTTAATAGCTTTTATATCAGTCATTTGGGAAATTCACGTCTTGTTATTATAGGGTGGTTCTCACCACCACGACACAATAATGGAAATTATTTATATATATTCATTATTTGATTGTATGGGGGTATTTTTATTGAAAAATTAAATATTATTATCTTCTTCTTTGTGTTTGGAGATATGTTTTTACACTTTCCAGAATTGTGTTGTCTAAGTGATGTTCACATCTTGAGTTTTTTGTGAAAACATTTTTTGAATCCATTTTATGATTCCAAAGTTTATATTTCTAAAACCACATATGAAAATTATACAGTATATTGATTTGGGATAGATAAGTTTAATCTACTATATATATTGATGATGATGTTGATATAACGTCTGTATAAACAACATATTGAAAAATTAAGTTTATTGCTGTTGAAAAAACAATTAAATATCATACTCAACATATGAAATAATAAGATTTTTTTTGAAATATCAATAGTATTATTCTTTCAAATATTGAAAAAAAATTACATAATTTTTTCAGTAGAAATAATGGATCCATTCAATGAAATAAAATCTAAATCAAATGGAAAATAATAGAAATTCAGAGCAAGTGACCATCCCTAATGTGAAGAACGTTGCTGAGAAAAATTGGTTTTATGTAATAATACAAAGATAATGAAATATTTTAGGAAAATATAATTGTTTTTGTGAAATGGGTGTTCAAGTATTAAATTCATGAAGCATTACAAAATAAAAAACAGATCTAAATCTGTTATTTTGGAATAATGAGCTAGATTACGATTACTAGATGAAGAAACTTGGGGGTTTTATGCTTGAAACATAAATAAGTGAGGTCTATATATTAAAGAATAATCTTTATGGGATAAATAAAATTCCAAAGATCATAGTATGTTAAGCTTCAAGAAAACATCATAAGTGTGAGGCTTAAAAATGGTTTGTGTTATGTATTTTATACATAATAATTACCAAGGAAAAATCAATCACATCAATTGAGTACAAGAATGATATTTTCTTGTTATGGATTCAATATGTTAGTGTGATTAATTTTTTACACAATATATGCTGAAATTAAAGACATATTTTCCATTGTGGACGATGTTTTTCTTCGGTTATCATGTCACCCAAATAGATGAAGATATTTTAACCACATAAAAATATTTCATAGAGTTATTAAATTTTATTAGTTTTGATATTTCCTGATGTATATCTAGACCAGTCCTAGTGAGAACCATGAAAAGTAAGGATGATGATTTTATGGGTTTTATTAAAAAAGAATTTACAAACTTTATTGTAAGTACAATATATATGACTACCTCAATGATAGATATTTCATTGTAATTAATCTTTTTTCAAGATGTTAATAATATTTTATGGAGTCACATATCATGAGAGAAAATAAATTTTTTTGATACATTCTGGACCCAGAATTTATTGTCCTTTTTATATGAAAAAATAAGGGATGTATTTACATTGTCATATTGATGATTACTAGCCAAAGAAAATTGGACATAGAAAGTCCATGAATAGAGGATCATTCTCCCTTGTTAGAAGATGTGTGTTAGGAAATCCAAAATAAAACATCCATCATAGTATGTTCCACTAAAGATGAATATGTTATATCATGTTATATAGTTGCATAGATGATCTAGGAAAAGGCACATCTTTATAATATGGATATTTATTATGAATATCCCCTTTTTATATTTAGTGAAACCAAAGTTTCGTTCATTTGTCCGAAATAAAATAAAACCCTCAAGGATAATGTAAATTAATGTTAAATATAATTGTATAAATTAAAATTATTATGAAATTATTAATATGATATAATTATTTCCATATAAAGAGAAAATTATCAATATAGTATCAATATAACTTCTTATTCAGGCTATTGATAAGTTAATATAAATTATTTGGGTTCATCCCATTACCGATAATCATTGAGGTATTTATATTGTCTTTCTTCTACCCTTATAATATTGCAAAAATTTCTATAGGAGAGGATATTGACTATAGAGAGACCAAACTGACTTTTTTAATTGATTTAATCTATTGATTGGGTATGTTTATGATAGCATTTACAAAATATTTATTTTAAATTTTCTACCAGAATACTATGAGTTGGTATCATTTATATAAATTTTCAGGTAAAAAACTGATTTCTAAATAATTAACTTTTTTTCGATGTGGTCCCTCATGTATACATAGAGATGATTGAATCGTAGCTGACTAATTTAATGAAAGGATACCAGCTGTTTCCAAAAAAAAATTTGTTTTCAAATATTACCAATAAGGGTGAGAAAATAATTTTCTCATTTTAGTTTCATTACATTTATTAAAAAGGATTATATTATATATATTACATTAAATTTAGATGTATCTTGTTAACAAAAAATACAAAGGTAGAGAATACTGAACACAGTTATGAAAAATAATGTGTTTGGTGTTGATAATGGTCAATAATTCCATTTGTGTTTTTATTTGATCTGAGGTTGATAGAGGTTCTCCATGATGTTTTTAAGATGTCTTAAAATGATCTAAGGATCTTGAACATGTGGTTTTGAATATTTTTTGAGAATTATAGTTGTTTAAATTTTCATGGGTTAAATGTTTTTAATATTTGGAAAACTCATCTATCTCCCTATAATATGTGACGGTGACCAAAAAATAAATCCAACAATTTATAATCCCTAAATACATGAAGTGAATTATGAAGATTGATTTTGGTAGTGAAGATATATTGATTAATTAATAGAAAGTACTATTGAAAAAATTGTTTAGAAATGAGTTTAATGATATTTATGATGAATTATGAAAATTAAAAAGGCCATTTAGTTATCTTAATAAATTCTAGATTGGTTGGAAAATACATAATAAGAATTTAATAGGTTCAAAAACTATTTTAAAATGTTATTGAATTATGAAGTAGATACCAAATTTGGAAATGTCTTAAGAAACATTTGGATATGGTATGATTACTCGTTTAATATGTCATATTGAACTCCCTATCAAAAGAAATATATGATACTAACTCTAATATTTCCCAAGAAATATAAAACCAATTCTGAGTATAATAGTGAAAATTAAAAAATAATTGGATGCTAATGAATATAAAAGAATCATTTTCTCATTATGTAATGATAATATGTGAGAATAAGAGATGAATTAGAAAATTCATTCCAGACATAAAAGAAACTCAAAATCATAATAAAATAAATATAAAAATATAATGAAGCACAATACAATGTTTATAGGTAGCCATCCCAAAATTTAAATCTCATCCAAGTTCATATGGAAATAATTAAATATCTATAAATTATCTAAATTTTAAAAGGTGTATATATTCTATAAGATTATTGTAGAAGTTATATTAGACGATTCTGGCTCTATTTTTCATTTTTTTTAATATCATGATTATATTTATAATAATAATTATTTACAAGATTGAATATTATGATGTTTTTCTAGTGTTAATTTATTTTAATAGCATGATTCTAATGGTAATTATACATGATTCAAGAAGAGATGATTTCGATGATGGGGAAGAAAGACAAATGAATTTTTCTATGTGAATAAGATTAGGTAATAATGTGTGGTGAAGAGAATATTGTCAAATAGCTTTATGTTTTAGTTTTAATTCCATTCAATATAGGAGCTACAATGGAATGATACAAAGGACTATGTTACCCCATTATAGGTTATTCGATTATATAGCCTTGAAAAAATAGACTGAATAAAATGTTATGTGAATGTTTTTAAAAATCATTATAAATGATGCTTCATGTTATCATACATAAATAGGGAAACTAACATGCTTATATGGGATAGATAAGTAGTTTTTATTTTGGATACATTTATTTGGATATCTTTTATAGTGGTATTACTGATTGATATTGATGTAGAGTTATTTTTTTTTTGAGATTAAAGGGTTGTCAAATATATTTTATAAAAAAGAAAATCATGTCATATATTGAGTATATAACACGAAAAACAGAATATTTGAAATGTGATTAACAATGATCAACAAATTGTATATATATATATATATATATCATGATATGGTAATAATGAATTTGTTAAAACTCTCTTTTATGGAATGCTACAAATTCTAACTAAAGATCTTATGGAACACCATCGATCAGAGCTTCATTGATTTGTCCAGGGAGTTCTGGTTTTACACTATGAGTATTGTTGAATAAATTGATAACGAGGAATATAAAAATTAAATCTTTCCATTGGGGTTAATTTAATTTTCTAATTGTCTTTGTTCATAGAATATTTTCGGTCATGGTTATTTCTCTATGTTTAGATTGTTCTATAATTCATAAAATTTTCATTTTCATTTACTTATATATTGATTCATTATAAAAATAATCATAGTGTTGTGGGAGGGTAGAATCCACCACACATCGGGGATAAGAAAATTCTCATTAAGGATATCCTTTATTAAAAACTTGTTGATTTCATATGCATTATTAAATTGTTCATATTTTAATTCTGATATTTTTTATATGTAGAAGAGCAGTTGGGATTTTAACGGAATCTTTTTCCCATGATTCACCTCCCCCAAAACCCTCAATGTTAATCATATATATACTGATCTTATCAAAATTATTATTGTGGTATGTTTTAAAGGAGGCATCTTTTATCACGAACCAACTCTGGTCGACCCTAAACCGGTCACCCGAGCCAGCCCGCGACATGGCCTGAGAGGCGTTTCCGATCCTCCCTGGCTGGCAACAAGCACCAGGGCATCAACCGAGGCTGTGGGAATGATTTCTCCCAAAACAAATAAATGAACAAAGTAGATGAAATAAAACAGATCAGCCCAAAATAAATAAACATAGCAAAGTAACTAAATAAGAACAAAAGAAAATAAAACTAACCGAAAGAGAAAAACACTATCTCCGTGTGACCTCGTGGGTCACTCTCCAACTCACGACCAAACTTCTCCCAAGGAGAATGCACCAAATATGTAGCCTGCACAAACACTAAAAATATAAAACAACTATAGGCGTGAGTATTATAACTCAGTTGGCTAGCCCGATATCTATTCCCAATGCACTACCTTGAAATGAAGAATTTACCAATTTCAGGTTTGAACTAAATTAAAACACAGTGTGCACTATATTCCCTATTTAACAAACCACTTTAAAATTTATAACACAATTTTCAAAAGGTAACTCACACCTTTACACACCCAAAAAAACCCTTCAAAACCTCTTTTATGACCAACCGCAGATCCCCAACTTATCCAAACATAAAACACACGACTTGCAAAGTTGAGTAGACTAATTACACAAATTCAAATGTCCTTCTAGTTTTAAAGGTAAATAATTTCTTTTGAACATGTGTTTTGGGTTTTCTCGAGAAATGATGTTTTTCTATAAAATTGTTGAAGGCCCATTTCGCACATTAATAAAATAAATTGTTTTGGAAAACCCATTCAGGGGTGATCGTTTGTGTGCGTTGATAGAGTGAGCTGTATGAGATGTTTGTGCATCGTGACTGATTGATTTACATTGTGGACGCACCCTTTTTATTGCCTGTGTTGACATGTGAATCTGGCATAGTAAGTGAGTCTTCTGACAATGATTGCTGCACTAGTTTAGAATATGCACTGGCTAGTGGCCCCATATAAGGGGAATACCGAGTTATTGCTGCTATGGGGATTGGGCCCCTCAGTTAGGCCATTCAGGGCAATAACAGGTAGTTGTATGGGCGTTATAACATCATCGAGTTACGCCATGCCTTCAGGATGAGTCAGATGTATAGTATGTTCTGGATTGTTCATGATCTCCTAGGTTTGACCCATGTTTCTTTTAGTGTTTATTTGTATGTGGCGGATAATTGAGTGGTCTAGTTCAGTTGATGGCCCCAGGTGCCATTTTTTCCATTTCCCTTAGTGTTTGTTGTGTGTTGTGCGTGGTTTTCCATTTGACCAACAACTAATGTTTTCTTTTCTAATTGTTCACACAATTGTTTTAAAATGCATTGCATATGGTTCTTCCAAACACTAAACTTGTTCTTAAATTAAAAATGGAAATGGACTATTACTTGTTTTAGAAATGAAAGTGTGTCTGGAAACATATATTTTACATACTTTACTTCAAACCTAGAATTATTGAATTCTTTATTTAATGGTATGTTTATTGGGTATAGAATTAGTCGGGCCTACCTACTAAGTTTTAATACTCACGCCTATGATGTTTTCTTATTTTTAGTTTAGTTGCAGGTTTGACTCGAGCTTGCTCGCCGTGGGTGAGAGTTGGTTGTGGTTTGGTGAGCGACTCTCGGGATCGTGAGGGGTTCTAGTCGTGGTCAGATTAGTTTTTTTGTTGTCGGTCATTCTTTCTTTTCATATTGTTTATTTACTTTGTGTTGTTCTATTTTCCATTCGCTGCATTATTTATTTTTATCGGGCGAAATCGTTCCATATACCTCACTTTTAATGCCCTGGTTCTTGTCTCCAGCACGGGAGGATCAGAAATGCCTCTCGGGCCATGTCGTGGGCCGGCTCGGGTGACCGGTTTAGGGTCGACCCGGGTTGGTTTGTGACATATTTAATGTATTTTATGTGAACATGGTTTTATAATGATTTAAGTACACCAGATTCCTTCTAGTTCTGTAAATGTTTCTATGATGTGAAATGTAGATTGATGTACATTACTATGATTTGGAAATGTGAAACACTCTTATTCCATTATACATATGCAATTTTTTATGGCACTGGATTTTATATATAGCATGGATTATAGGATTCTTTTGGGTTATTTAAACACATTACCTCTGAGTATTTGGACTATCATTTTAATTATGATTCTTTCAATAACTCTTGATCATTTCGGTTTCACGGAATATGTCTAGGTTATTAAATTTGGACACACCAAGCCTTTCAACTACTTGGATGAACCTAGGTACATATATGATATGATTTTTATTTAGGTGAGCTATTGTAATATGGAACTTCCAAAAAATAAAATGTTTCCATATATATAGTAAATCATGTTCATTTACTTGTTTTTTGTAATAGTTATATTCTAGTACATTGGATATAAGATGAATATTCAATTCACTATTTTCATTTTTTTGGCATTATACTGGATTTCATTATACTCACGCTAGCATTATAATTCTTCACACACATGTTCATAGATGAAAAAATGAAGTATTTGGAAATTATATTTTTTATTATGGAGTTTGAGATTTTTGTGTGGATTATATTTTTTGGGGTGTGTGGTGATGTTCTATGGTGGCTATTTTTATTGGTGGTCACTCAATATAGAATATATTACTTGCGATGGAACACATTAGATATTATGAGGGTACAATCAATGAGTTGATAGTCTTGCCTCTGTCATTGTCAATAAGATAGTATAACTATATTCATTTTTACCTTAATATTTTTACCATGAGGATTTGGGTGGTATAAGTATTGTTCACACATTAAATGTCTGTAGTTCATGTTATTTTGAAATCATTTTATGGTTATATTTTAAATATTTTTTTAATATTTGTTACAAATATTTATATGTTAATCCTCCAATCTATTATTATTATATCTTAGTGAAATTACCCAAAACCTTTTTTATTCAATGTATATTTTGGTGGAACACTCAACTCACTACATGTCTGAATGGTTTCCTAGTGTAAAAGGTCATATATAAGTAGTATTAGAGCTATTCAATTCATAGGGAGAAATTAAAAATAGTTTTTTTAAATATAATTTGTTGGTAATGGGTTTTTACATTTATTAATAGGAACAATGACCTCATGCTGGTGTGTTGGAAAATGTATCATCCACTAAAACACGAATAATATGTTATACAACATAATCCCCTAAGACAATAGTTGGTGGGTATAGTCATGGATGTAAAATAATGTACTTTTTATATGTTATTGTTCATTTCAAAACTATATTATCTCGCCTATATATTATTTATCCATTTTGGGTTAATATTATCAAATTACATATTCGACCCATATATAGCCTTCCACTTTTTTGTGGGAAAGGTAATAAGAGATTATGTTTAATCTTGGGCCACTCACCTCATATCTGTTGAGCGATACAGTTTTTTATTTAGACTCGTATATGAGAGATATTTATTCTTGAGATCATATAAATACTCTCTTAAACATTATTCATAGTACATATGTTCATATAAATTTAATATTAATACATTTTATGTAAGATGATACTACACATCAACATCATACACCATGGAAGTTACATTATCATAGGTTTTTTAGAATCTAAGGATATCCATAATTAACCAATGGAAATGGTTTTTATAGAGTCAATAACTAATAAAAACATTACATATTTAAATCCATTAACTAGATAGTGTTTATTTCTTGAGTCACATATATGGAATAATTATTTGTTAGTGTATGAAAATTATCTCA
This sequence comes from Viscum album, assembly GCA_963277665.1. Taxonomy (NCBI): domain Eukaryota; kingdom Viridiplantae; phylum Streptophyta; class Magnoliopsida; order Santalales; family Viscaceae; genus Viscum; species Viscum album. The sequence continues at coordinate 478,363,447 of OY728125.1, read as the reverse complement.
AACTAATAATGTGGTTGTTCCACAAGGGATAGTGATTTTGAACGTATTCTATTTCTGGTTCTATCCATAAATGAATATTATTATTTGGGTTCATTATTTGTAAATCCATCTAATTGTAGAACACCTATTCTTTCATACTCTTAGAGAACCACAAAACTTCTGATGTAATCTCAAATAATGTTTCACTGTTGATTTTTTTGAGATCAGTTGTTCTAATAGGAAATCTAGATAGAGGATCCGGTCTTTGATTTTACTCCCATACATCCCCTTGTATTTGTAATTTCTTGTGTGGATGTTGGAAATAGAGAGTTTCTTAATGGAGTTTTCTAGGAATTTGTTTTGTTTGGGGGCTTGTTTTGGAAGATTATTTAGAGGCAGATGACACATCTACCAACTTCCAAGATATCAACCTTTATATAATTCATTTAATGTTCTGAGTACTTACTATTAGAGAAATAGTTTGAAAATTAAAATATATGGATATGGTAATAATACACATATTGTTTTTCAGGGTATATATTTTACCCTTCATATAGATCTGTGTTATTCACATCACTAACAGGGTATACTGATCTCACAACCTTTTATTAGGAATTTCAATTTCTAGTAGAGTTCATATGTAACCCCATTCTAGATAGGGAATATCTATTAATGATGAGAAACGTCATTACCATCCTTAGTATGGACTGATAATAAACTAATAGAATTTCAAATTGATGTGAAGTTGAGAAGATATAACAATTTCCACACTAATGGAATTATAGATTGAGTGGATCTGCATTAATAGATATTCATATTCTTTTGACCTAATGGTTATTTCATAAAGGGAGAGAGTACACCACTAACCTTTCCTAGTGTATGGTTATTTCCAAATGGGGAAGATAATTGATCTATTTAAAGAACTATTGATCAAGGATTAATCCAATGGAGAACAATCCACTAAGTTATTTGAATAAAATTAATTTTTTATTGACCTAATTTGTAGTGATATGGATTTTCATTAAAGGTTCTTTCCTATTGTTTATATTTTTAATAGATCACCATTGGTTTGATCTATCCTATGATCATTATCATAGAGTTCTATAGTATCCAATATATTAGGATAATCTACTTTAGATTTTACTAGAATGGTTCTGTAACAATAAGTGGCATGATACAATGTATCATGCATGTGTTATCCTTATAATTGAAATTGATTAACTTTCCTAAAATATTGGATAGTTTTTTTGATGACAAATGTATCCTATATAGAGGTTAAGGTGTGATAAACTGATCTAGGTCACTTTATAGTAATAAGATTATATTTTCACTAAAACTCATATTGACCTCCCCAAATGACTGGGGCTTCTATCTAGTAATTATGTTTTATGTAGTAATATTGTGGAGAATAAAACCTTTGAATATTAAAAATAATTATAACAATACAATATTATAATGTAAAATAAATAACATGAAACAAAATAACGTGTAGGTAAAATAGATTAGGTATCGCTGCCTACACTAAATGAATATCAATAATTCCATTCCATTCATTATACTTTTGTGAATCACTCAAACTCCTTTCACATGTGTTCATTCAAAAAAATAACCAAAATAATCTACCATCCTGATACAGAAGAATCCCCTAGCCTATAAAAATACATACAATTTATAACCCATAAACCGTATTCACTCTAATATAAATGAGTATCTTGATGATATTCCCTTACCATTACCTATACACATGAATCGTAAATCCTACACATATCCCAGAGGGATCTTGTTGGTTTTGAGTACAAATAAATTCTTCCACCACAAACAATGTGACATTATAATATAAATATTTATATAGGATCATTCAATTTGAAATGAAAGTTAAACAATGCACACCACCCAACATTATCCCCTCAAGATTTACTAGCCATTAGATAACCTTCACCTAACTCGGTCTGCGATTGATTGTAACTATTCATCCATTTATGTCATAAATGATGTAAACTATGAATTCCAAACAATTACATACCACATGGAACACAACACTAATAAAAACCACTATAACCATCATGAGTCAACCATGATTCTCCAAAGGGAAATCCAAAAACCATATCATACTTCCCATGGTCATATAAACCTTTTACCAAAATCCAGCTCAACAACTCAACCAAACCAAAGGCATGGTAAGCCCCATCTTTTATCAATCCTGACACATTTTCCACAACAAGAAATATTTATGCCTTTATAATCATTATAAGATACAGTCATCTAAGTCACCAAAACTATCTTGTGGCCACTAACTATGTATCCATACTCTATAATGATTTCAAACAACATCACTCAAAATAAGAACAATGTATAGAGGAAATAGAGAATAACTACTGGTTAGAACCATCTCATATTACTTTCCTTAAATTAATTGGATCCCAATATCATTATACTAATTATGTGTGTAAATAACTAACATCCTACCACTAAACTTGAAATTATAACATCTCCACCCACTAAAATGGTCAAAAGCATCCAAATCTCACAAACGTACCATTTATCACCATTCCAAATGATAAACATCCCCCAAAAATAAAACAATTGTATACCCATAAAATTCTAAATGAAAAACATCATCCACTACATCCTAAGAAATCATTATCCATAATAGGAAATATCACTCCCACCAAAACATCAATCCACACAACCCAATATATAAAACCCCATCGTGCCACAAAAATAATTTCTCATATAAAACTACAAAACGTTTTATCTTATTAACTATGGAAAAATAACGTGTTTTAGTTTTTTTATCATGTGAACCTACCCTTTCCCATTTATAAAAAAATGAATAACACATGCATATTTTATGAATGTTCTAGTAACCACCATCATAGAATTAGTAGAAATCCAATCATCAAGAAACTATTATCAATCTATGGATGATAAAAGGAAATAAAATAATCTATAATCCCTAACATTTAGGAAACAACCAAGGATAAATAAGGTTACAGGAATACAAACCAAAATTAGACATTATAAGTAAGATAACCTTACTCATGAATACTCTCTATACATGATGGAAAGAATAATTGTTAACAAAAAACAAATATCTCTCAATATTGAAGAAATAATGGTAGAGAGAATATGAATGAGGTGTACCAATGATTATTCTATCCAAAATCGAAATAATATCTTTATATTTCAAATTTAACCAATTTTATTAAATAATATTTTAAAAAACTACATATAGGCATATCACTATACGATCCTTATGGTCAAGGACTGCTTCCACCTCAACACCACCATACTCAATTTTGTAATGTTTAAACCCTTACACATAAACTAGAGACAAATCATACATAAAATATAGAATACCTTTATGTATCTCCAAAACTACACATATATATAAGAATCTCTACCATTTTATGACCAAACTCTAGAAAAACATATATATGAACTATTACATGAATGTCGACCCATGCTTATTGTGGTGTTAATTATTATGTATCTAAAGGTAAATTTTATACACGTATATTTTTCCAAACATTATAGATGACTGTAAGACACCAATCATGTTATGGTACTCCATGGATATGTTGTGACTGAATTCCTATCTAGAAATTCCTTCCAACCTTCACACCAATGTTTCTCCATGGATGTGGTATGAAATTTATCCATCAATGAAATCATGTTCCCCCTTCAAAGAAACCTAAACCTTATATCATATTGTGGTGTTGATCCATGTACATTATACCATCCTAACACTAGACTTACTAGTGAACAATAATCATAAACTATATTAACACTTCCCACACAATGATCGAGATTAAATCATCCAAGACGTTTCAAAAACCAGTCATAATTTTAATTCATTAACACTATGTCTATTAAAACCATCCAACCATCCATATTATAGATCACCAAAACGATATATCATTCCATGAATTAATCATTCACTATCATAACACAAGTAATCATCTCTATACATTCTCACAAAATATTATGATTTAGAATGTATCCTTAAAATACCTAATATCTTGTCCAACCATATCATATATAAAAATTAATTATTTGGGAATTCTCTACAATATGTTTCACCTATATGGTCACTTCACAAAAAAACTACATGATATGATTATAGTATTTCACCATTCCATTAGATATGAATGAATATGTTCCTCTATCATACACCATTATCTCTATAAATGCATGAGAAAACTATCTTCATGCATCATACCAGTCCCTGTATAATATTTCATTATTGTAAAGACCACTAGCATCATGTATAATAATGATACCCTTTTTCATTCTGAATCATATGAATTCTTATATTTTAAAAGTACCAAAAAACCCATAGTTATCATTCATATTATTCTATGGTATTACCTATTCCATTAGTTGGTTGATTGATTAATCACATATAGACATTGTGAAGTTGTACCAGTTATCAAAAATAAAAACCAATTTCTTCAGAGTGTACCTATGACACTCAATGATGACTCATTATATTCCAAACCTATTGTCTAAATCTCATGTGATAAACCTAAATCACAAAGACCCAATATATATAATCTCTATAGATTCGTACTCATTTTTGCAACTACATCCACTATTGAGCGTCACATCCACTACCTTATCACTCATGTATAAATTACTCTTGGATATAATATCCTATTAAAACTATTGGTACTACCTCATATTCATATATATAAAATGATCCATAATCTAAAGTTAACTATGATTTCATTCAAAAAATACTCCAATTTTCACCTTTGTTCAGAAGACCAATACTCTTTTGGTGACTTATCACATAAGGCTAGGACCTTCCCTATCTGCCCAAAATAGAAACATTTCCATTAAGAGATACTCTATGGTTGAATTATCAATATTCTTCTATGTTTTCCCAATTATGTCTTTTAATATACCCTCATTTGGAAATATGGATCTCTACTACTTGTTTCATGTATCACCTATGTCAAGCTCGGTATACTCTCATTCACCAAGTTGTTCCCTATAAGAAACTCCTGGTATTCCACCTCTAAATATTATTTATACTTAATAAATTTAATCTAAAACCTGGTAGGATTCCATAAATTTTCCTCGAAAAACAAAACATCATTTATCTCATCATCTCCACCCTCAATATAAACTATATAAAATCTATGAACATTTTGGAAATATCTTTTATTGAAGTCTCTCTAGGAACTCTTGATTCACAAATGGAAGACATAAATGTTGCATCTCATGTAGAATAAAATACATCTCTAAATACAAATACAATAGATTGGATATCTAAAAGAGGAAAATTACAGATATATAGATCAACCAACATTCCCTTTCATTTACCCACCACACCCAAGACCCCTATTATCAAACCTCATGAACTATGATACAAGTGTTTGGTTCAGATATTACTCACACCATGCACATATAATATCCACATACTTATTCACATCAATAATTATATCCATAATTTGGATATACACCATAAAATTTGGAATCTAAATAAAATACCTTATATAATTCTTCTAACACACTAAATGGTCAAAACCCTATTTATTATTTAACAAAAATTGAGAACACATATTGGGACATGTATATAATGTGATCCACATAGGCATAAAATGATTCATCAGTAACACTACCTGCCTCCTAGGGACAAATTTTTTAAACTAAAATTCATAAAACCATATCCGTTTCTCAAAATCACATAACACAATTATAGCCACAAAAACCAAAACGAAAATCCCATATTCCCTTATAAATTACACATTAGTTCATACAAGTAATAGTAAGCACTACATTAAAAAAATAAATCCCCTGTTTTAACAATTACCTAAACCTCAATCAACCAAAAAATAATAATTAACAAAACATACTTTTATAATGTTACAGAAACCTAATCTGATACCCATTTTAAATAGTCTAACTAGGGTTTCATTATTATAACAAGATTAGAGCTACCAAATAACTCAGAAGCTCCCTCCCATACGATAGAGTATTCTGACTATGAATGTGAGCTATATAGTTTAACAATGTTGAGAGAATGACATTTGAAGTTAAATATTAATAATTATACAATCATATTAAACAGAGAAAAAAAATAACAAAAGATAACTTAAAAGTGAAGTTTCAATCGGATATTTCTCACAATATAGAAAAAATACATACCTAAAATATCATAATTGTAATATAATGGTAAATTGGTCACCAGTTTTTTAATAAAATATTTATATGCCCAGCGTTAACCAAAATAAATATCCATCATGCCACGAAGGATCCTCCTAGGGCATCCACAATTCTAAAATGTCTAGATCATGCACTTTCTATTCACATATATCAACTAGAATATTTCCATCAAACCATTTGCATTACCTATGCCACAAAAGATAAGTTATCTTATATCCTAGAGGGAACATATATGTTTTGAGATTGAAATCAGTAATCCACCACTAATGGTGTCGCTAAATTAAATCCTTTCATAGAAATGAGATAAAATGAGAAATAAACAAAAAAATAAACACCGTCCAAATAGATGCACTCATGATCCACCATCCATGAGTGATCCTTTACATGCCCCAATGAATAAAAATTTTTAATGATTCATCCACTATTTATTAAAAAAATTATCTTGTAATTCCATTAAATTCTAGCCCACATGAAATCATGTAAAACTATAAGTATCTTAAGTCAACCACGAAATCCCAATTTCACATTGATAAATTATATCATAGTTCTCATGATCATCAGAACACTTTACCAAGCATTTTTCTAATATCTAGATGAAAACCCCAAGGAATAATGACACACAACCATTACCAATATATTCTTATTTTACATAGAATGTCGAACATATATGGTAATAATCATGAACTAATACAACTTTCACAATTATTAAAATAATTATATAGTCACCTATTACATATCCATCCCCATTATTGTCCCAATCATCAACGTATACCACCAATAAAAAATGTTTAAAAAAATATGTAGACCATTTACAATTTTAAAATGACCCTCAATGACTTCTTCCATGTGGTTTGTGGAGAATAGTAAAATTGTATAGCCACAACATGGTGAGCCTCCATCCCCTCCTATAGTAATGGCCAACACCAACCACATCACGGATGTCAGCCATGTAACCCCATTCTCGGGGATAATCATGACATAAATTTAGATATGTTACACCAATAATGTATCTTATTAACAACAATAGTCACCTTATCCAATGAAACATATATATAAAAAAATAGTATCATTCCTATTAATCCCTCACACTCACTCCAAATAGTTCATAATCCTCACATTTTAAGAATAAATACATATAGGGGTTGCAGTCAAAATCATTCACATGATGTTACCCTAACCCATTTATCACACAACACATAATATGTTTATATCAAAAGAAATATGTGGTAAAAACCTACCTAGAGTCAGTACAAATCCACTCACAAATAAAATATTTTTGAAACGACCCAAAATTTTCATAAAGGTACGATCTATTGTTTTTCGGCATAATTACTTGGGTTTTCCCCTGTAATGTTACTTAATGGATTTGTAGATTATTTAATATTTTATGGGTTCTATTTGGATCCCATAGCCCCAAATTTGGGACGAACAAACTCAGCCACACTATTAAGAAAAATTGTGCTACCTAGCCTGTATGTTTTCCCAAACTGCGTGAGAGTGTGATAGAAAGGAAGAGGGTGATAAATGATTGTATGCAATAGTGAAGGTCTAGTTTCATGCTCATGCGGGTGGTTCTATCATTCATTAAAATGGAATATGATATTATATCCTAAGGTTAAACAAACTGTGTGCCTAGCCCATGTGGGTTAACCCCTTATGTGGAACTAGACATATAGTTGAACAACTATTTGGCCAACCGTGTGACTAAACTATGCATCCCATTGATTGTGTATGCTTTATGTTTTTCCCTTGAAATGTTTCAATACTGATAATTATTCTTCCATATTCATTTTTCTCCTCTATTAGCTACATGGGGACTTTTTCTATCCTCTTAGTCATTTGTTCTATCTCCTCCATGTGATCTCCAATTTGTTTATTATCAATAGCATTAAAAAGCATAAAATAACCTCTACACTCTGCTTCCATTATATTACAATTTCTCATCTCCTTTGTTGTTCTATTTTGTTGTACCATCATTTACTGCATTTTACAAGAATTTGACTATTTCTTAGAAATGTTCTATTCTAGTTTGATTCAATGGTCGACAATGAATGTGTAGTCTTCTATGATAAAAATTTAGGTGGTATATTTATTTACTATATGTTTTACTATGTTTTATATTGTAAAATGTTTTAAAATATATCGTATATTTCCATTGAGGCCACTAAATTGTTACATATATTATATTGAAATCTTTTTTGTTCCCACTATAACACTAAGGAGAAGTGAATTGACCCCTGGTTGATTGCCTTGACCTAAGACACCCTATGATTCTATTTCCCCCTCAGAGAATTATTTACCTTTACCCCAATATATCTAAACACATATTGAGGTGTCTTGAGCATGTAGTAATTGAATTAATCAAATGAATTTATATAAAATGAATTGTAGGCCATGTGTTAGCAAATTTGTTCTATATTCCATGCTTAAATCATATTCTTAATTATTTATGCTTATTTATTATTCCTTTTGAAAATTTCCCATGTTTATGATTATTATCTCACACATTGTTTGATAGTTGTTGCGACATAATAAAATGGTTTTTATATCATACCTATATCATGATAAATGGAATTCCATGTTGTAAAAGATTTTGATATTGTTTTTAGTTCCTTTCTGATGACATCTGACAGAGAATGTTATACCTTATCTGCTTATGGGATTGGAGAAGACATGTGTCATGACTTGAGGATGATTTCAATGGGACTACCTTGATTTTTAAAAATATTTGAGGTACACACAAGGAGTTCCACTCAATATTACCTATAATAGAACTCAAGTCTATTTATTTATACCAATGTGTGACACTGGTTCCCTAGGAGAGGTACTTTGGATGGTCATGTTGGTTAGATGGTTATTCCATGCCTCAGGTGATACTCAATCCCTTATCTATGTTTCCTGGGATGGGATTAGATGTTATGCTTACTATATACATAGAGAGATACAAGGAACTCCTTTTATGTGTTTAATTATATGGGATCTATGGTATTGTGTATTTCAAGAGATCCTAGAGTGACCGTTCTTTTTTCAGTTATGGATTTAATTAAAATGTTTTATGATGCCATACTATATTTTATGGTTAACAAGATTGGATTACATGTGGATCTTTATTATTTTCAAAGTAGGTAAATGAGTGAATATTGTTATAGAGGTTTGTCATCCAAGACTAATCACAAACTCAGGGTTAGTCCACCCTTGATGCTTTCTATATAATGATTCATGTACACTCTCTAACACGATTTAGTAGGGTACATGTTTCATAGAAATTTTTTTTGGATAAAGCTGATAGTGGAGGTTTATTATCCAATTGGAACCCCAATAGTCTTATTTTATTAATTTAATTGACATTAATATAATCATATTGGCACACTGTTCATTTTATATTGCTTGTGATGGATTAATATAGACATAGTGGGTGGTTTTCTACTGAGTGTATCTCACACCCTACTTGATCCACCTTTGGTACCCTAGTATACTTTATGATTATAGGTATAGATAATGGTAAGAATTAGACATCTAATATATGATTGAAAATTCAAGGATGGTGCATAGGATAAAGACACCATGCTTAAGCATTTTATTCTCGTAGTATCCACTTTTTCTCCTTTTTACAGAATGTGGAATATTCATGTATCCCATATCCCGATGTACTCATTTTTTTGTATAGTTATAATATCATCATCATCCCTTTTATGTATTTATGGTTTATATTTTTCCAGTTTTTTATACTGCATGTTTCTTATTCTTTTATTGTGGTTCGTCAGTTATTATTTCTTATATTGTTTCGTATTTATAAACTTATATGCTACATCCTAATGTATGATGGAATAGTCTCCCCCCACACACATACTAGGCCCTAAATTCTAATCGGAAGCCTCTAGCATGTGGGAGGTATGCATGATTTTATGTGTCCTACCATCTTAAAGAATTATTAAGTGGATTCCGGGGAAGAATTATAACATGTGTATGATGATTTATTTTCCATTATTTTTGTAATTCTTTTTACTAGATATAAAACAAATATTATTATGATTTTGTAATTAACATGTTTCTCAAAGTACCTAACCCACATATATGGGATACAAAAATTACCTGGGATGGATTTTTACTATTATTGGTTATGGTTGTTATTGTTTTTTTATTTCTATATCAGGTGATGCATGTGTTTTTTTCATTATTATAGTTTATATTATTATAAAAGGTTGTTTTACATTGGACCAAACATAAGAGGTAATATCAAATTCATCAATCGTATTAGGCACAATATGTCTTAGATTTCATGCAATATTCCATTACATATCTATTTTTTTATATGCATTGCCTATTATTTATGAGTATGATTTGGTTCCATATTTGTTATGTTTTGTAATGTGCTAGCAGTTTTTGATGGAATGACATCATTAGATTAATTTAATTTTCTTCATAAATCTAAATGGTTTTTTCGCATATATATTTATAATGAAAACATTATTAAAAAAATATGTCATGTTTGAGCCATGATCTATTATATATATAGGATAAGATATTATAAGGTTCGATTTAGGAATACAAAAAATAAGAAGATATTATTTCTCAATATTAGGAATGGAGTTCAATCAATCAAATCAATGTGCATGTCTTATCATTCCCTGTTACTAGATATGCATGCCATATTAATGATACATGATGTTCCGATCTTAATTTATATGTTTATGGGACTTATAAATTAGGAATAGGTGATACAATTTTTCAGATTGATATGTTTTCATCCAAATAGGTTAGAATAAATTTCTATATATGAGTGTTAAAAATATCCAAAGGTTGTCACTATATGATGATTAAAAATGGATAGTAAATATATTTATTCCTATATACCTTTCATTCAAAACTCTATATACCAGAACATATGTTATGTTTTATGAGTCGATTACCCTAAAATACACTTAGTATTGGGATTTAGGCAGTATCTCTCGGGATCTTTCCATTCTTATCATTCTTATCAACTAGATCTAGAATCTAGAGTATGTGAAGAGGTGTGAACAGTTTATAAGGACCCTTGAACATACCCATTATTGTTATCATATTTCCATTTGTTGCAAATGTTATATAATAAGTACACATGGGAATTTTTGAGTTATTCCACATTGAAATCTTTTCATTCTATTCCATGAATGTGGAGAAGATCATGCTCCAGAGGAGGTTCTCATAGAACCACCTATGATAACTCCTACAATACCACCAAAGGAACCTTCTATGAATCTTTTTTTGGGAACCGATGCTCAGTTACATGATATATACCTTCAGTTTATGCAGTAAGTGTGGTATAGTCCATCATTTGATCAAACTATGGTTGAGCTGACTTGGGAGATCCAACAGCATTATCCTACCACTTTCCTGGGTTATGGTATAACTCAGGATTCTATGTCATGGATGGAGTCCATGTTTCTTACCATCAACCATATCTATATTCTTCTAGAGTATAGGGTCAAGATTTCTACTTACACGTTTTATGACTCCACCAAGAATTGGCAGGATGTCATCACATAGGCTAATCATCATCCAGGAATAGTTGTAGATTACTTGTAGATATCCTAGAATGATAAATAGTATCTTTAGATGATTATAGAAGAAAACCTCAATGATTTTATACATCATTACTGAGGTTTTATGACTATGATTGATAATTATACTCCCTTCCGGAGGAGGCATTTCTTTGGGTGTCTATTCTCTGGGCAGCCAGGAAGATCATTCATTAGGATTTCCTAATGTTCATCATAGTGGGAAAATGTCCCCACATTATCATTTGTTACCTTAACACCATTGTGATCCTTCTTGGACTCTAGGTTTTCTCTTTGTGCGTCTCATTATACCAGCTTTATCATATCAAGAAGTTCATGTCTCCCCATCTTCAGGCTATCCTGACATTGGACCTAGGTCATTCCTGGAAGATCTCTTTTATCACTATAGTGGTTCACAATATTGTTTCACATGTCACATGGTTTTATTATTTCTTTACCTACCATTCATCCTTAACCCCATATGCATACCATGTCCAAATGGTTTCTTCTACACCCCTTAATCTAATATGTACTCACCCAACCCATCATTCCAAAAAAGGAGGTTCATGTCCTGTTGGTCACACCCAATTAATTTCTGGGGGTTGTATATTGGTTTCAAACCCATTAATCCTTACCACCACTCACTTATAATCATTCTTCTATCATGGTTTTAACAAAATTAATTTCCATTCTTTTTATAGAGTGATATTCTTCTCCCTCTCCGTCGAATTGTGCTAATCAGTCTTGGGAAAAAACAGGCACTGAACAATTCAATGATCATAAAAATTTCCTAGAATTACCATGGGCTAGATTCAATGGTTAAAACTAATTTTATTATATTATAATCCTTGAAAGACAAGATTTATCTCATTCCAATGTTGTAACCAAAACATTTTTCCTCAATAAAATTAAATCTTCACGAAGCGAGTGAGAATGCAAGAGTCTTTACAAGAATCCCCTCAAAAAATGCACATATGTTTTTTCTCTCACATCTTATTTAAATTGATTGAATCAAAAGACTAGAATATCACTACGAAGGTGTGTTCTAGATCTAATTGTCATTTTATATCATTTTTCTATGTATGTTGTTATTATCTATCTCAAGGAACCATATGGTAAGGTACTAAATATGTTGTACCTAGGGATATATCATGGATATTGTTGGGGATTTTAATGTCATTTTCAATCGATATAAAAATAATTGTCTTTTTAAATTCTATTGGAATCCTAGTACATAGTTTCAATAATTCATGGATCGTAGTAGTATTATGGATATAAGTATCATCATACACCATTTTAGGCGGTGTAAAAATAAGACTGGTGTTTTTTTCTCATTGGTTCTTTTAGATTGGAAACATTTTAATGATCATGTCATCTCTTATTATCTACCTCCAAGGTTTATCATCCAGACTGCAGCCTATTTGATCATTAACCTTTGTTAGTCTTCATATCTGGTAGGTAAGAGGATGGTAGATAATTCATCTTTTCCACCATACATTATGAGTAACCTAGATTTTTTAAATTGGTCATGGAGTCGTGGAAGAAGGACACACATAGGAGTTCATTGATTGGTTTTCATAAAAAACATATAATACATAAATCTAATATTTATATGTGTATTAGAAAAACTCCTACATTTAAGAGTTATATGTGGTGAAGGTGGATGTTGAGAACCTAAAATGTATGTTGGAGGAGGCCTGATTGATGATCAGTTCAGAGATCACGCGAATACAGAAACAATTGGCGGATCAAATCCTCATACATGAATGGATGGAGTGCGATAAATTGAGAATAAAAAGGTTACATTATGTATATAATAAAGTAGATTTATTTTATTCTTGTATCAAGGATAATTGGTTCTTCATTATCCCAAACATTTAACTCAAATATGGATCTCTATAGTTTACATGAATGTAGTTGGATCAATGGATAAATATCATTTTAAAGAACTCATAGATGGTTCAAAATCCTGCATTCCAATATGTTTTCCAAGGGTTTGTAATGAAATCTTTGAGGGAAATTCTTAGTCTATATACAGGTCTGGGAATGATTTCTTTGCAGTTAAGCGTAATTAATTAGGGATTTTTGATGCATTGCAGATTCCTAATCTAGGGAGCACATTGGGTCCCAAATTCTTCCTAGGATCCTTTTACAAGGTCTCATGGACTCAAAATATTAGTGACTTGGTGAATTCTATCGAAGACCAATTCAAGGGTGGATATCTCCCTCAATTCTCTTTCTCTACCCCACCTATTCTCATCCTTAAAATCATGAACCCCTATGATATTCACCATTACAGACCTATAATATTGTGAAATTATTCTATAATGTTTTGGTCGACATTAATACTAAAAGGATATCTGATAATCTTCTTAGATGGGTATCATAAGTGAAGTATAGATTTCTTAAAGATCAGTCAATTCATGGTGTAATTTACATATATTAGTAAGTGGTTGGTGAAATTAATCACAACTTTTAAGACACCAATTTGGAAATCATGCTTCATATTGATAATCCTTTCGACCGAGATGAATGGAACATTATTTTCAATGATCTCCCTAGTATGGGATTCTTATACTGTGTAATAGATCTTATCTTCTGGTTTGTTAGTTAATAATTGTTGTCAATTTCATTCATGGCGAAGAATCATGGATTCTTCAAATCTTGTTGCGTCCCTAGACAAGGTAACCCACTCTCCCTAACATTTTTATTATTTCCCAAGATTTTAGTAGCCGTATCATCAACAAGTGAATTTAATTTGGTATGATTCTTCCTTTTAATTATGGAATGGACCACTTTCACATCACTCTTCTCATGTTTGTAGGGGATACTTTTATCTATATGAATTCAAAAAAAATACTAGTTTATATTATTAATAAAGTTCTTGAAACGAACTATACCTTGATCATAGATGTGATCAATGATGTGAAAAAAATAATATATATATCTAACATGTGTTTGTATTTGTGGGTGAATACTCTCATTATCTGTTTGGGTATCTATAGAGGGGGTTTCTAGTGGAGTACTTTTGTGGTCCAATTTCATCGAAGAGGCTTCAAATTCATCATCTTGATCACATTTATGGGAGGATGACATGTCATATGTTAAACTGTAAAAACATTTTTTTATTTTTGTGTATGTATTTACTTGGTTAACAGTGTTCTTTTATATATTTCAATTCATGCTATCTTAGAAATCAAGGTTCTTAAATGGTTCATCTCGAACACTGACAACATCATGGCCTCATTCATCTGTGACACTCATCAGGATGGAAAAAATCAATTTGGAATCATGGTGAATGATCTCAATTCCTATACGGGATGGAGACATCAATGTGAGGAACATCTCAGAAATGATAAAATGTTTACATAAAAATTTGGACTTGGAGGTTATTGAGAAACATAATATTTGGGGGTGATTTTCAACTACTAAAAAAATGAGACCAGAGTGTGGTGATTTGTTGTTCATCCATTGTATGATCTATAATTATTTATAAAATTAATACTATTAAAACCCACAATCACTGAATTGTGGGGGAGGGGTGACATTCCATTATGGCATTACATCTAGGGGAATCAATCTATGATTTACTCACTTCCCTTATTATGACAGTACATTCTGAAAATCCAGCGCACATCCAAACATTATTAATAAAGTGCTTTACATAAAACAACATGATATTTTTTATGATTGAGTTGAATTTGTATCCTCACAAATGTATTTATATAGGAACTTGTACAGGTAGCTTCTCATCCAATGATTATCATAGAGTGACGACTACTATAGGGACCACAGAAACATGGGGGGATGTCCTTAACTATAAGGATATCACATCCAAATAAAAAATTTCTATCTAGAGAATTATAAATAGAGATTTACCATCTAATGAGAAAGTAAAAAAAATTAGCATCCTACTCATCTCTCTATGGTACTACTGTAGGAACCACCATGAAGATATTACAGAAAAAATACTCTTCGAAAGAGAATAAGAATTTTCAATATTATGTTATTTCAGTCATTTTATAGGTCTCCCCTACCATATAGCATAAAAATCCTTTTATTGAACAGATGTTTTAGGTTGAAGGTTTTGCCTCTCCAGAGAAGAAAGTTTGTTTCATTGTCATTTAAGTTGGGTGTTGGTGTATCTATAAAATATGGAACACTACACATTTTGAAGGCACTCTTTTCTTTGGGTACATGCATGTGGTTCATACTAGAAGTAATATGGTTGAAATGATTTATCTCTTCATTTATTGGGAAAGGGATCCTACTATCAGAACATTCTTGGTCGATAATATTCGCCATTGTATAGTCCCTCAAACCCCTCAAGGAAATTAGTTTCGATGGAACCCTCTTCCTTATCACAAAAAACTAAACCCAAATGTATCATGTATAATGTGAGTGATTTTGAGAGGAGGTTTGATTCATGATTATATGAGCTTATAAGTCTTAGTTTATTAAGATTACATTGGCTTTAGGAATTCACTCCAGGAAGAATCTCTAGTCATGCTTACCACTCTTCGTCTCTGAAATTGATTATGAATCAAAGAAAAATTCCCGAATTGCATTCTTTTTCTTTCTCATACTCCATTACATTATATGGGAATGAATGGTTATAGGGGATTCTCTAATGATTCATTACTTCCACCATCATAAATTTTTTCTTGTTGACTTCTGTTTGTTTCTGCATTCTCATTTGTATTTTGACATTTTAATTAACAAAAGGATGATAATTATGTGACTATGACTAGTGTTGAGTTGATGATACTAAGAATATTTGAGGTTTAAGTTGAGTATTTAATTTAATTAGAGGTTAATGTCAGTTCAATTCCATTACATACACTATGAAAGGTGCCCTCATTGTAGAACAGGTCTTGAGGGAGGATGGTAGTGTGAGTTAAGGAAGTTCAGTTCCATGGTAGGTTGAGGTTTCATCAAAAAGCATGATGTGTCATTCGAATAGTTAACATGGGGAAAATTTGAGCCAGGTGAAACAGACATAAAATTATGTGGCATTTCATCATTTGGGTTGGAGGAGACTTTAAAATACCAAGTGCATAAGGACCCAATCAAGTGTCAAGCTTATGGAAGGATAGGTCAGCTTCAGCACTTCTGTCGATCGTTACATTCACTGCATACTGAGAAGGGATCTATTGTAACACGCAAAGGTTTTAAAAGTAAACAGAATTTCATGAAATATTTTTTTATGTATATTGTTATGATTATTACTAAACATAATTTTCCCACTTCTATGTTTTGAATTTCGAAATATAGACACACATTGTTGCAAGCTGGAAGTTATTTAGATTCTGATAAGGCAAAAATAATTTTTGGTGAATAGTGACATACCCTTATGTATATTACTATTAACCTTTAGAATATAAACATACCCTTATGAATAGTAACATTTCATATCATATTATGTATGTAATATTTGATTAAAACTATGATATAACAAATAAGTAAATATATGTTTTATGATTGTTATTTTTCATATAAAATATTATTTTTTTAAACTAAATTTCATATATATAGAAAATTATTTGATAAAATGATGTTAAATTTTGGATTCCACAGACTGAAAAATGTTTGGCATGAAATGTTGGGAATTTTCTAAAATACATTATTTTTTTATGAATTGTAAAATATGATAAATTATAATAAATGATAAATACTTGTTTTACAGCATAACAGGTGATGCAAAGATGATTTCAGCCCACTTGGTCAAAACTCACCCACACTTATTACGATTCTAGGTCACACTAATCCTGATTATTCATAGTCTTGAGAATGAAATTAAAATAATTATTTAAATAATGTATAACCTCTCCTCTCTCCCACATTAAATACCACCACTCCCCCTTTTCCTCGCACATCTATCAAGCCTTGGGCATCACCTAAGTTCATTCCAAAATTCTTATCAAGCCCCATCCCTAAGTTCAATTCTTCTGGGTCTCACCAAGAGTACAAAACCAAGGACCTTAAGAAGGATCTCATGGAGAAGAGATTAATAGGTAAACATCCCCTTTTGTTTTCCTTCTTTTTATTTTATTTTATTTTATATTCTTATTCCCTCATCACCTCCCCTGATTGAATATTAATTAATGATAAATTATCTTAAATATTATATATTTCATCATGATTATTGAATATTCTCCATTATACTTCTTCTCCTCTCCCACTTATTCAAGAAATTAAAACACCATCTGTGATGTATCGATTTTCCGACATTGTGGATGATGTGATTTTAGTTTAATTTAAAATTTTCAACACAGGTCACAAACCCATTTTTATGGATGAAGAAGATTATATCTCATGTATTTTATCATATATAAGGTTATGTAATTATTATATACTGATCTTTAAAATTTATAAAACAAAATGATTCCATTAAGATCGAATAATCACGAAAATGACATAAAAAAATAATAAAAATGTTTTGACCTATTAATCATACTCATGTCAAAATTCATAATTATAAATGGTACAATTTATGGTTCTATAAATTTATAAACACAATTAAACATAAATTCTGTAGTTTCACTTCTAATAGAAAATAATATTTATCATGAACCGATCATGGAAACCATGTGAAGGACACACCCGAAGTCATTGGCATTAACCAAATATTATAAATGAATGGGTGGAATGATGTTATAACATGATCATAAAAGGTGTTATAAACCTTAATATGTTTTTTTATAATATTAATAACACAATTTGCACCATCTTAAATGAGGTCTAAACATGTTTTAGAGATGTCGAACCTGAGGGAAGGGATTCTATCTATTTCAATTTTATTCATGAATCTCCACTATGCAACACCCTTTAAATTTTATTACCTAATGATGATGAATGTTTTCAAGAATTTCCAATACATACATTATGATATATTAATTATTATATATCCCATTTCTTTCTCATTACGCCCTTCTATGTACATCTGTTACCGTGTCGAAATTTCGTAAGTGAATTCTAAACCCAATTTCCATTATTTGGGTTAACATTCTATTTTATTGGTTTTATCTTAATTAGAGGATTTAAGAATTGTAATTTGATTATATTATGTTGAATAATCTATATTTATAGTATATATACATATATCATTCATTTAATCAATTCTCTCTTCAATGTTATGGTATTTTTAAAGGACTCCCCCTTCAAATACTTTTAGACTTCTCCTTTACGAAATCCTAAGAGATTTTTTTTATCAGGAATGTTCTCTCATGATTTCATGATGTTTTAATACTGTTGTTTCTCCATTAAATTTTTAGTTTTTGTTTTTAATTGTATATTTTGTTTATTTTGTGTGAGTAGTGTTTGTTTTTTAAGAGTGATTTTTATGAAAAAGGGGATTTCCAAATGTGAATGTGTTTTTATAAGGTTTGTAAATGAGTTATGAAGTGACTTATTCATGATATATTCCATGTAATTTTTTTTATTTTATGGAGAATATTAAATCCCATGATATTATGGGATATCCCATTATAGCCAAATCTATGATGGGTTGTTCCAATTATAGATCAAGATATGTTGGGTTGAGCCCATTATAACTCAAGATATGATAGGTGATCCCCATTATATGTCTCCAATACATTGGGTACTATAGTGATAGAAGTTGACCAAAAGGTTATCACATGATTATGTGTGAAAGGAAGAGTGATATAAAATATATGTCCCATCAAAACATCATGATGTGTCTATACCCATGAGTATTTATGATTATGTGTTTTATTGGTTTTTATTTCATCACATGACTAATGATTTCTTTCTTGAAATCTCTTACTCAATTTTATACTCCTCGCAAGATATCAAAATGTTTTTCATAGGATATAATAATGGGTATGATAAGGAAGGTAGTCGTTATGAATGGAATAGAGTGATGTTAATAAAATCCTTCTTTATGTATTATTATTTTTTATTTTGTAAAAAATGATATTGTTTTTAGTAGTATCCTCTTTGTATGAATGTGAAATGTTATGTATCTATGATATCCTAATTCAAAAAACCTCAAATCCCAAAATGATTCTCAATATGTATTGATGTCTGTTCTTGAATATAATTCCTGATTAAATAATGTTTTAAGGATTGTTCATTATAGTTGGTATCAAACTATGATTTAGATAACATTAGGGGTTAGGATGATGTTAAGAATATATAATAAATTATTTTTTCAATGAAATTATGTTGAGATGTTATAGAATTTAAATATTAACATGTTTCTTCATCTATGATATGTCTATTCAAAATGGATTTCCATAGAAGAAATGGGAATGATGACGTATGAATGTACTAAGAGGAAGATGATTGTCTAAATGTGTTTCTAAAAGGTGAAAATAGGAACAAAGTAGTTTGAAATAGAAATGATCAATGTTCTCAGAAAATAAATTGTGGAGGTATCTGTGCTAGAGAGGAAAATGATATATAATGACGAAACATGTATTTTGTGAAGAATTTTATGAGGCAGTATCCTCCAGCATTCAGTTGAACCACAGATCCAGTGATAACTGAAAGATTGATCAATCATTTAGAAAATATATTTGATATTTTGGGATGTTCAGAACATCAAAAGGTAATATGATCAATTTAT
This sequence comes from Viscum album, assembly GCA_963277665.1. Classification (NCBI taxonomy): domain Eukaryota; kingdom Viridiplantae; phylum Streptophyta; class Magnoliopsida; order Santalales; family Viscaceae; genus Viscum; species Viscum album. The sequence goes on along the minus strand of OY728125.1, from coordinate 478,343,167 downwards.
CATTTGAAAGGTGAAGCTGATCAATTGTGTTCTCTGGTTAATAATTTGATAGAAAGAGATGATCTTGACAGTCTGAAATGATATTATTTGAAGAGTCTTTTTTTAAAAAATATTTTCCCTAAAATATTCAAATCAGAATGGGGAAATAGTTTCTAGAACATAAGATAAAAGAAGATGATTTTGTGGCATCCTATAAAGGCAGTTTTATAATACTAGCCTAGTACATAATGGATTTTACTTGGGACATTGATAGTAAAATTAATTGATTTTACACTGCTTTGAAACCTTTTTGACGAAGAAATTTTTCATTGCGAGAGTTTAAAAGATATGAGAAACATGTTCGTCGTGCTAAAAAAGTGGATATGGAGTTTTTTGATATGTATGTGACTTATGATTACTTGAATAAGAACCATTCAAGTTGGTAGGCATTGGGGATGAATTATTCAATGTGGTCTATAGTAAGAAAATCAATTTCCATTCTTATGAAATGTGTGGTAAAATACCTCATGGTGAGTGCCTAATAAATTATATGAAGTTCTACCAATGTGGAAACTGTAGACACATGTCATGTCAGTGCTTATACAATGATTCAAAAATGAATTAGAAGATGATGATGAGATGATTTATCAATAAGGAATTGGGTCATTTTGCTAATGCTTGTCTGAAGTTAGTCAATCATAATAAAATCAATAATATTGGAAGAAGAACGGTGTAGAAAAATTATTTGCAACCACTTCCACATATGTTGAGACATTAAACAAGGTGGTATCAAGTTCATTACTAGTTTTTTTAGATTTTGAAAATGTGTTGTTTGATTCGGGGTCTACATATTCTTTCACTTCTAATAAATTTTCAGAAAAATTATGAATTCAACCTCATGAAATGAAACCAGAACTATTGGTAAAAACACCTAGAGTAAATATTGTGGAAAAAAGAAGTTATAATAATCTACCTATCGTTGTCTATGGAAAGGGTTTACATGAAAACCTTTTTGTTTTTCCTCTAGTATATTTTCACATGATTTTGGGTATGGGCTAGATTTTTGTTATCAGGAAAAGTTATATTGTAGAGGATAAGTAGTTGTTTTTTAGAAAAAAATTCAGTTTATGTACAAGAATGAGCCCATACCATTGAATACATATTAGTATGCTAAGAAATAGAAAAACGATATAAATGAAAGTTATATTTCACACATTTTTGAAGATAAGGGAACTATCTAGATTAATGATGTACCAGTGGTAAATGAATACCTTGAGGTTTTTCTTGTCTACTTTCATGGTTATATTCCAGATTGAGTGGTTGAGTTTTCCATTGAATTAGTTCCTAATGCTTTTCCTATTTCTAAACACCCTTATCAAATCTCTCATATAGAACATATTTAATTAAGAAATCAGTTATAAGAATTATTATATAAAGGCTTCATCTGACCTAGAACTTCACCATGGGGTGCCCCTATCTTTATTATTTAGATGAAAGATGGTTCAATTGTACTTTTCATTTATTATAGAGCCTTGGATAACATTATGGTTAAAAATTTATCTATTTCCTCATATCGATGATTTGTTTGATCAGCTCCATAGAGCATATTTTTTTCGAAGGTTGACCTAAGGTTGGGGTACCGTCAGTTGAAAGTAAAGGATGCATACATTTAGAAGACTACGTTCTATACTAGATATTGTCATTATGAATCTATAGTTATGAATTTCGGGTAAACTAATCCACCCCCTTCATTCATGGATCTTATGAATATAATATTTCTTCAGTTCTTTGAATAGTTTGTGGTTGTGTTTATTAATGAAATTCTAGTATATTCTACAAATAAATAAGATCATGAAAAATATATAAGTGTGTTTTTTCAAAACAATAAAATAAAATATACTATATGGAAAATTTATCATGTTGGTTTTTTGGTTGCAATAGATTTGTTTCCTTGGGAACATTGTAAATAAATATAGAATAATAGTTGAACATGCAAAAGAAAAAGTTTTTGAAAAATTTCCAAGACCAAAAATTTTTACAATGATTTATATTTTTCCTTGATTACCAGGTTATTACAAAAGGTTTCTTAAAAACATTTCATTGTTATCTATTTCACTAACAATGTTAACATGAAATGTGGTTAAATTTGATTGGATAGAAGAATGTGATGTTTGTTTTCAGTAATTGAAAAGAACATTGGTCAATGCGGAATTTATGACTCTACCTTCTTGAAATGGTGAATTTTTTCATCTATAGTGATGATTCCTTGAAGGGAAATGGTTGTGTTTAGATATAGACTGAAGAGATAATTTCTTATGCTTCCTGTCGATTTAAACCCCATGAGTTAAATTACCCTACACCTCATTTAAAATTGGTTGTTGTGGTTTGGCATTGAAAATTTGGAGGAATTATTTTTATGGAGTAAAATTCGAAATATATACTATCCATAAAAGCTTGAAGTTTATATTTACTCCGATGGAATTAAACATGAGACATAGAAGATGGATGGAACTAATTTTGGATTATGATTTCACAATTTATTACCATCCTAGGAATGAAAACATAGTGGTTAATGCATTGAGTAGAAAATGTAATGCTACATTACACATCATATGTTTGGAATGTGATCCTGTGGTAAATTATTTGGAAAAAATTTTCATGGAAGTTATTGGGGAATGAAATTTCATGGTTTTGTTTCAAATTTTTAGTGTAATAATATTTTTCAGATAGAATAAACCTAGTACAAAATAAAGATGGGTAACTATAAAAAAGGATGAAATGGTTAAAATGGGTAAGTGGTAAAAATTTAATGTTGATACAGATTATTGATTAATATTTTTAAAAAGCTTGTGTGGGCCTTGGGATTCTCAATTGAAGAAATAATTATTATGTGAAGCTCACCGTTCTCCATTTTTAGTTCATCTTGGAAGCAATAATATGTACAGTGACCTTCAAAAGAATTACAAGTGGGATGGAATGAAATTCGATATTTCATATCTTACCTTGAATTTTTTTTTCATATCAATAGGTTAAAGAATAGGAGAAGTTATCAAAGGGGATACATCAGCCTTTGCTAGTGCCAGAGATGAAATGAGAGAATATATACACATAATATGTTGTTGGGCTACCAAAGACTTCTCAAGGTAATAATTTAATATAGGTTATTGTCCATCGACTGAGTAAATCTCCACATTTTCAACATATTCTAAATACAATGTATTTAGAAAATCTTTCCCGTTTTTACCTCAAAGATAATGTCAGGTTACATGGAGTAACTGTTCCCATTATATTTGACATGGAACCCAGGTTCACTTCAAATATTTGGAAGGGCCTTCAGAATTCATTGGGCACATAATTATATGTCAGTATAGCTTTCCATCCTCAATCTGATGGGTATTCTAAACGAACGATTTAGTATTTGGAGGACATTATTCGATCTTGTTTAGTAGATTACCATGTAAGTTGGGATAACCCTCTTTATTTAGCTATGTTTTTCTTATAGTAACAGTTTTAATTACAGAACACACACAGTGCCTTTTAAGGCATTGTATGAGAAGAGGTGTGTGACTCTTGTGTTATGGGATGAAGTCAGTGAATAAATATTGATGGGGATATAATTAGTATAGGATGTGGCTGATAAAGATAAACTAATCTAGCAGCATGAAAGGATAGATCAGAGCATGAAAAAAAGTTATACTGATAACAGAAGAAAAAACTTCTCTTTCGAGGTAGGTGACCATGTTTTCCTTAAAATATATCCCTGGAAAAGTGTGATCTGTTTTAGTAAAAAATGAAAGCTAAGACTGTGGCTCACTGATCCTTTCGAAATCATGGATAAATTTGTACTAGTAACAAACCAAGTAGCGTTTCATCTGATTTTGTCTCATGTACCCAATGTTTTTCATATTTCACTGTTGAGAAATTATGTGCCATATTCATCTCATGTTATGAGGATAAAAGAAGTTCATATAAAATAGAAACATACTTATAGAGAGAAAAAAATATATTCTTGATAATTGATAGAATTTATTTTACAATAATTTGATCCACTAGGTAAGGGTTTTGTGGAGAAACCATATTGTAGAAAAAGCAACATGGGAATACTAAAATTCTATGAAGGAAAGGTACCATCTCTTGTTTATTGTGTAAATAAAATTTTAAGGATGCAATTTATATATGTTTGGGATAATTTAACACCCCATGGTATTAAAAGTAAATTAAAATGCATGAAAAATGGTTTTATATTGAAATATATAATTATCACCACCCATAATTTTCCCACTTATATATTTTGAATTTTGAAAAACGGACAAGCATGGTTTCAATCAGTAAGTTGTTTAGAATCTGATAAGACCAAAATAATTATTGGTGAATACTAACATACCCTTATGAATAGTAATTTTACACTTATTAATAGTAACATACCCTTATTAATAGTAACCTCAAAATTGACAATATATAAATAATTTTTTATTAAGTGTTTGAAACACTAAAATCTTGGGATAAGTAAATAAATTTCTTCAGATTCTTATTTTTCGAATAAAATATAGTTATATTTAAAATCTAAATTTAATATATTTATAAATTTATTTTGATAAAATGGAGTTTATTATTTGATTCTACACAACAAAAAATGTTTGGGGTTGTTTTTTTTGTAAATTTTATGAAATACATGAATTGTTTATGAATAGTAAAATATAATACTTTACGATAAATGCTAAAAAAAATTATTGCATCATAGGTGATGCAAGGATGATGTAATCCCACATAGTTTGAACTCACATGGACTTACTACTTTTTTTGTTAGATTAATAAAGACTAATCATAGTCTTTAGAAGAAATATTAAACTAATGGTTTAAATAATGTAAAACCTCTCCTCCCCTCCATTATAAATACCACCCACTCATCCCACTACCTGCCACACCACTAAAGCTTTAATCCCTACCTGAGTTTTGACCAATACTCCTCTCAATCCGTTTCACCACGTAAAATACCTTTTAATCACACAAAGTGGCAAAACCCAAGGGCTTTAAGAAGGATCTCATGGAGAAAAGATCAAGTGCTAAACCTCCTCTTTTGTTTTATTTATTTATTTTCATTTTCATTTATATTCTTTTTCATTCATCACCTACCTTAATAAAGAGGAATTAATGATATAGTATATTAAATATTATGGGTTTCATCATTTTTATTGATGTTTTACCATTATAATTTTTATCCTCTCCCACTTATTGAATAAATAATAACATCATTCGTGATGTGTCGATTTACCAACATCGTGTATGATGTGATTTTAATTTCTCTTACATCCTTTAAAGTAGTCTGTGAAACAATTTTTATGGTTAAACTAGATTATAATTAATGTATTATATCTTATATAAGGTTATGGAATAATTTTGAGCACATGTTATTAATTTATAAAACAAATTGTGTTCATTGTGATCGAAGAATCGCAAAAATTACCTAAATAATTATCCATAAAGTCTTAACTTATTAAACATCCTCATGGAAGAATTTAAATTTATAAATGGTATAATTTATGGTTTGTGAAATAAGCAAATAAAATTATATTATAATTATTTTGTTTCACTTCCAATTGACAAGAATATCTATCCTGGACCGATCATTAAAATAATGTAAATGTTTCACCTGAAAAGAATGGAATTTACAAAATATTATTAATGAATGGGTGGAATATTGTTATTAAATTATCACAAAAGGTGATATAAAAATGAATATGTTTTTTCTAATATTAACAACACTATTTTATCATTCATTTATGCGGTTTAAACACGTTTGAGTGAAGTCAATCCCGAGGTAAGGGATTCTCTCTTTCTCACTTTTATTCACGAATAAATACTATGTTATGCCCAAAAAAAATTTAATTCCTCATGATGGTGTATATTTTTACAACTTCTCGATACTATCCTTATGATATATTAATGATAATATACCCAATTTCTATCTCATTAATCCCTCCCATGTACACTTGTTACCATGTTGAAATTTCATAAGTGAATTCTAAACACAATTTCCATTCAGCAGGTTAACCTTAAACTTTAATAGTTTTACCGGGATAAAAGTATTTTTGGAATTTAATTTGATTATATTATGTTTTTGTGGGTTTATTTACAATATATGAACATATTACCTGAATTTTTTTAATTTCTATCTTAAATTTTATAGTATTTGATAATGATTTTCCCCTTAAAATTTATTTAAGTGTCTCCTTAATGAAATCCAAAGGGATTGTATCTTTTTTTAAGTCTTGAGTGACATCTTCTAATTTCATGATGTTTTAATAATATTGTGTATACACTATATGTCTTAGATTTATCTTTTAATAAAAGGTTTTCATTATTTAGTGTGAAGTGTGTTTATGTTATAATAGTGATTTTTATGAAAAGGGGATTCTGAAATGTTAATGTGTTTTCCTCAAGGGTCTAAATGAGTTATGTATTTATTTATTCAAGATATCTTCCATGGAAATTATTAATGTTTTTCTGGCCCTATTATAGCCAAAATATGATGGGTGAACCCCATTATAGCTCAATATATTTTGGGTTGATCCCATTATAGATCACGATATGTTCGGTTTAGCCTATTATAGCTCCTGATATGATGGGTGAGCCCCATTATAGCTCTCAAATGCATTGGGTGCTCTAGAGATGGATGTCAGCAAAATTTTTATTCCATAAGTAAGGTTGAATGTAATTGTGATACGGTAAATATGTCCCAAAAAAACTATATGATGTTTCTATGAAAATTATTTTTTATGATTTTGGGTTTTATTGGTTTTTATGTTATCACCTGAATAATGATTTATTTCTTAATATCCCTTACTGAGTTTTACACTCATCTCAATATTTCAAAATTCTATTAATAGGATATAGGTATGGGTAAGATAAGAAATGGATTTTTGATGAATGATATCGATTGATGTTGAAGAAATCATGTTTTAAGTTTTAATGTTATATATTTTGAAAAACAATGGATACTATTTTTTGTAGTATCTTCTTTGTATTAATGTGGTATGTTATATATGTAAGATATCCTAATTCTCTATATTTATAATCCTAAAAAGATCCTCATTGTGTAATAATGTATGGTCTTGACTAAAATTCCAGATGAAGTAATGTTTTAAGGGTTGGTCCTTATATTCTTACTGACATCGCATTCAGGTATTTGTTTGGAGAGTCCACATTAGTCTAGAATTTTATCTTCTACTAACTGACAGGACTGGGGATCTAGTCTTGGCCGATGTTTTGATGCTTTATAGGCTCGGCATCAGTATAGTGGACCTAACCTATCTAGTTAGGTTTCTACTCAGGGTCACAGATCATGCCATATCAATGCCATGCATGAAAGACCAAAGGAGAATAATGCAATTCCATCTACTATATGAGGCATTATTCATCTATCCTCTACATTATTTTCTCCCCATATTGATATAGGTTCATCACACTTCATTATATCTAATGTGGATTTAGAATGTATGTTTCATGTAATATAGTTCTTTTGTCGCATGCTTAATTTAGATACACCGCTACGGTTTAGATGATATAGTATACACTAGTTCGAAGAGTTCCCCCTTGAGATATGTGGGTACCATTTCATAAAAGGCTTATTTATCCTTGATATCACATTATTTTACATCATTTTTAGTATGGAGTGGCTATTGTCTTATCAATCCCCCATGTATATCTATCAGTGTTGGATTTCTTTCACATCACCTACGTAAAATGTGTAAATTCATAATGGATAATTGGATATCTGGGAATTTTGAGATGGGCCCAAGAATCAAGGGATTGGAAAAGTGAATAAAATTTCAAATCTAATTATAAGTGAGAAAGATATGCTACTTGTGGAATTTCATCATATGGTGGATTGCTTCCGGGATATCTTCCCAAATTATTTCTATTGATTACCCACTAATAGAATGGTTGTGTTAAACATTGATCTAGTTCTAGTTATAGTGCTAGTTTTTATTCCTCCAAATAGGATGGAACTTATAGAGCTGCATGAACTCCAAAATAAACTTGAATATCTAAAAGAAAAAGGCTTTATCTGAACTGTCACATTAACTTAGGGTTTTCCTATCATTTTCTCCTAGAATGTGGATGGTAACCTCTAATTGTGAATGTATTACCAATGAATGAACTAGCATAAAATAAAGATCTAGTATCTGAATGATCATATGGACTACCTATTTAACCAACACTAAAGAGTGACAGTGTCTTATAAAATTGATTTGTGGTCGTGCTACAACCAGGTGTATGTGAGGCCGTCTTACATACCATGTATGGTGTTTTAGAGATGTTATATCTTGTAAGACTGTCTGACCATTCCATTTGTCCTTAACAACATGGAATAGGTATTAATCAGTTTGAAGAATCATTTTTACACCGGTAAATTGATTCATTTAAGGTTGTATTTATACAAGTAATTATATTGTATTCATGCACCACACATTCCATAAAACCCATCTTTAGATCATGTCGAATATAATGAGAGAGAACTATATTTATGATAATCTCACAAAATTCGGCATTTCTATGATCAAGGTACACTTATTCAGTCATATAATTACAAAGATAAGTGAATATATTGACCTAGAGAAGGTGAATGTTGTGGTTTCTTGGAACCAGTCTAATAATGTGTTTCAGATACAATGTTTCTTAGGGCTAGATGAATACTACATGTGATTAATTTAGTATTTCTCTAATATGGAAGCACCACAAAGGATCCTAAATAATAAGGTTTTGAAACTATTATGGTTCAAATCTTGTGATAAATCCATTAAATAGTTAAAGGGAATGTTTACTTCAACACTAATCTTCATTCTATTAGAGTTGAGTAGAGGGGATACTATTTACTATGAAGCTTTTATAATTGGTCAGGGAGAAGTTATAATATATGTTGATTGGGATTGATAATACATGTCATCCTAGATGAGACATCATCAGCTGAATTACCCTACACAAGACCACAAACTAGAATATGTGGTTAATTCTTTGTGATTTTGGAGTCACTATCTATTGGAAGAGTTTTTTATTATGTACATGGGCCGAAAAAATGTCCAGAAAATCTACACATAGAGATACATGAATCTTGTGAAGCACAAGTGGGAGGAATATCTACAGTTATTTTATTTTGAGAATGTTTATTTATATTGTAATGTTAATGCAGTAGCAGATGCCCTGAGCTATAATACTCAAACACATGCTCTCTAGTAGGCCAGTAGTGAGTAGTTGTTTATGGAATTTTTTTCTTAGATAGAATTGGAGGTTTAAGAATATCACATAAAACATGTTATAGCACATCTATCTATTCCATTATCTATTCTAATGTGTGTATGGATGATAAAACATTCTAACACTGAAGGCTTGGTCCTATGGGAGAGAATAAACTAGCTAGGTTATTGATGTGAATGAGTCCATACACTACCATGGGAATGTTTGGGTGCCTTATTATATACAAATAGTGTTGAAGTGGGAATCTCATTCCTCTATTTTCAAAATTCTTCCTAGTATTATCAACATGTATGAGATGTACTCTTTCGGTATTGGTGGTTGGTTATAAAGTGAAATATTGTAGATTTTGTTACTCGTTGTTCCACTTGTCATCAAATGAAGGCTGAGCAACAGTGGCTAGGTGGAAATTGACATCTATATATATTCCTAATTCGATATGTAATGAATTCTCAATTGACATCATGATAGATTTTATAATATCATTCTGAGGTTGTAATTTGTTATGGATGATCTTCAACAGGTTGAACATGGACACACTCATCCTAATGATCGTGGAGACAATCTATGTTGTCAATATTGGAAGTATTTATATCTAAGAGAATTTATTCTATCAAGATGTTCCCAATACATTAACATCAAACCATGATTCCCAACTTATATAATTTCTTAGGTAGGGGTTGTAGAAGGCACAAGGTTCACATGTTCTCTTATGTAGAAATCACCACCCTCAGACCTATGGGCTGTCTGAGTGAACTATAATTGTGCTAGAGGAAATGCTTCGGGCATGAATCCTTGATTTCATGGTTTCAGGGTAGAAACATATTCCTCTTATCAAGTGTTCCAATAAATTAACTTTCATTAAAGGATAGGGATTTATTCATTTGAATTCATTATAGTAGGTCATTCCATTTATATATATTCTTATTAGAATCGGGTGAGGTAGAACTATTATGCCATCATTTCCTTCATGAGACTTAAGAGAAAGTTCATAAGATTCTGACATGTTCAGTTATATCTCATTTTAGAAATAAGTATTATAAAATTCATAGTTTTCAAACTCTGTATATTGAGGTGGGACATCTGGCCTTTCTATGTTTATCTTCTATATTGGGTATTAAATAAATATTATGATAGTGCATGATATCAAATTTTTATGTCAGACCTTTCAAGATAGTGTAGAGTTTTGGGAAGGTTTCCAATCTGTTATAGTTACCTCAAATGTATCATTATTTAGATGATTTATTCTATGTATCATAACTTCTCTGTTATCAAGCTGACCTTTCTCATTCGTTTGACATTTAGGATTTTAAGATGGTGGTGGATTCCTCTTTTGAGGATCATATGAAATGAATCATTGATTGGAGAATGAAGACTCACTGATTCATTTCTATTACACTAATCTAAGTTATGTGTCATCCGGACCACGAATAGGATGAGCTCTGGGAGCTGGAGGCTATAGTACAAGCTTAGTGGCTGAAAGTTTTCACACAAATTTTTTTGCCACCCTCAAAAGTGAATCTCAGGGATAGGTTTCCTTAAGGAGGGAATGTTGTAATTCCATGTAATTTCATAAAATTTAAAACCAATTATTCAGTTTAAACTATTTGAATGTATCTCATAATTTCACCTAATAGATTCATTGAGGGTTCAGAGGTTTTGGGGCTCTTTTGAAGCCCAATGACCTGAATATTATAGAATCGCACTAGTCTTCATTGAATTCCTAACATAGTGGGGGTGTTACATAATAAATCATGGGGCACATGATTTTGATGAACTATTTGGTCGTAGGATCATGCTCTTGTGTTTGTATGTCATTCTTGATAGTGGGCATTGAATTGATATAACACATTTGATCACACTGTGTGCCTACCTCATGAGGGGTTCCCCTTTAGTATAATCATGTGCATGGTTGGGGCATGATTTATCCAATCATGAATCCAAACTATGTGAACCACTTCAAGTGGTTATTTGGAAATTTATTTCCTTAAAATAGTTTTTCTACTCCATATTTTTCGGAACACTTTTTTACCTCCTCCAATAGTCACAAGAGCTCTTCTTCTCCCCTCCTCTTAGAGAATTTTTACATCATCTGGCTGATATCCAAATCATTCATTGTACAGTGTGTAAAAATTCTAACACAATATATATACCCCACATCCTTTTTTTGTACATTATATTATCCTTGGTTTTTCTATTTATTTGTGACCTCATTTTCACCATTTTTAGGGAATTTGATGATTTCTCTATTATCACTCATTTTGGAAAAATTTAATGGATGATATTGGATAAGTGGTCTTTTTGAACAAAAGTTATGTGGTCTAGTTCATTACCAAAATATTCATTTGCTTTATATTTTTCTCCATTGTGTTGTGTGTTAGACTTCTCTGGTGAAACCTAATAATTGTAAAATAAATTAAATAGAATGTGTTTTTAGGCCCATTATGAATCTAGTCAGAGGAGAATCAATAATTGGTTGATCTAATAAAGATAATCAACCCAATTGGTTTGTTTCTACATTATTGGATTAATCACCTTTTCCCAAACATATATAAACACCTCTTTAGGTGTGTTGTAAATGTGTTAAATTAATAAGATGATAATTTGATTTATGATGAATGGTGGTACATGATTTTTGCCCTTTATACATCATGCCATGATTATATTATATGTTTCATGTTTTATAATTATTTATCATGGCTTTTTCATATACCGATGTTGGAGCTTATTGTCAAGTTAATTGTGCCATATTTGTTATTATTGAATAAAATGGTTTGGATATAATTCTTAGATTGTGATAAATATAATTCTTTGTGGTAAAAGGATATGATCAATATTACAATTTCATGTTAGTTACATGTAATTTTTAATGTTATTCCTTGCATTTTATCGGTCAAGAGTGAACACAGGTCCATACTTAAATACATCATTGATTGACTCACCATGTTTGGTACTAGAATCTACTAGATGTTCCATGAGTGATACATTTATTTCATTGTACAAGCTCTCCAAGTGGTTTTATTTAACCCCATGATTGAAATTGGTTCTATAGGGGATTATATTTTGACTAGACCAATGATAAAATGGTTATTCCATTCTTCATGTGACACTTTTTCCCCTATATGTGACACCTAGGATGGGATCCATGGATATTCTTTCACTATTCTGATAGTTACACGAGGGACTAATTTTATGGGTCGCATTGGATGGTATCTATAGTATTGTGTATTTAAGGATCACCTAAAATGACACCTTATATTAATTTATGGATTTCATAGGGTGGGATCTGGAAGCAACCCTAGATTTAATGGTCTCTTATCCTTGATAACATGTAATTCATTATTTTTTTTAAGTATGAGATTGATTGAATGATTTTCTAAGGAAACATCCCCTATGAAATTTCAAAATCTTTGTGTCAGTACAATTATAATTATTTTATTAATGATGATCCATGAAATCTTAGTATCACTTTTGTATAGGTTCATTGGTTTATAGAGATCCATATTAGGTAAAACCTGTTAGTGGCATTTTGGTATCCTGGTGTAAACTGGAACATCATGTATTATATATATATACATCCACGCATGTACTCTTATAGTCAATATTTTTTTATACTTTATAGACTATATTGATATAGATTCTATTGGTGGTGGACTACTAAGTGCATCAGAAACCCTTTATAGACAACCTTTGGTGCCCCTGTAGAATTTTCGATTGCCGGTAGAGATAAAGGGTAGCATATGATTTTTTTATTCTTTATATGCAGTTATGGGATGGTGTACTAGAGCATGGTACTGAGTCTATTCTCATGGTTATAGTAGTAACATATATTTGGCATCTTAAATTTTTTAGAGAATGTGGTATGTGCTTTTATCCACAGTTCCTTGTGTACTCATTTTTTGGTATAGTTACATGAACTCCGTCAACCTATTTTATCAAATTTATGATTTTGTTTCCACCCATTTATTATCATTTGTGTTTAATTATTCTTTTACTATGGTCCATTTGTTATTAATTCACTCATCTATTCATATTTATTATACACTAATGTGATATACTCTTATATTTAAAGAAATAGTCTCCCCATAAACACATCGTATTCCCTCACTAGTTATTTGAAACCAATGGCATATGGGGCGGCTCACTTGGGGTTATGCAGTCCACTATCTCATGGAACTACAACAAGGATTTCAAGGAGGGATGAAACAATGTACAATTGATCTTAGTTAATAGAAATTAGATAATACTGAAAAACTAATTTATGGAAAAATAGATAAAAAATGATACAGTGATACAAATTATGATTAGACACCTAAAATAAGTTATCCATACATAATGTTACTACCTATAATAAACATAATATGACCAAACAATAATTTTTTTCAAAATATTAAGAGGAAATGAAGAATGATAGAGTGGTAGGTAAAATATAGAATAATTATATACCAACATTTAACCAGGAATAAATGGAAAATCACTTTTGAATGTATAATTAAAATAATAATTATTATTTAAAATAATAGATATCATCACATTTAAGTGTGACCCTCTGGATCACAGTGTGATTCCCCCTCCAGATTGTTTCCCTCAATTTTTTGATAGTAAATACCTATAATATATCACCATGTAAAAAACATTATATATAATTAATAAATACATTACAAATTTCTAAGATAACCCATATATATATGACTATTTAAATTTTTATAACTGATCTCTCAAAACCCATATATGTAAACCCTTAAATATTTGGTAACCCTTTTGTATCATGGAGTTTTTCCTTAAATATCTTTGGGTAACCCTTACGAATGATGGATCATGCACTTTTTTGGGCGAGATTCTAGACACCCTACAATCATTTTTTGCTTTAGATATGAAATGATTGGTATACAACCCAGAAACTCATTCTAGCCTTAACATAATGGTTCCTCTAGAATATATTGTGACTTAAGTCCCACATAAAAATCATAAAACACTTTTTCAATGTTTATGACACCATATGTAACATAATACAGTTTTTTCTATAATAAAATTCAATATCTGAGCATAATAAAAATTTGAAACAAAATTATCCCCCTTTTATGGTAGCTCCAACACCTCAATAAAGACAAAACACACCTAGTTGATCTAAGTTCTGACCCAAATTATTAAAATATAATACACAAGTCATTACACGATGTGTGTTGGTGAATTTTCATTGATTTTCAAAGAATGAATTTCTTGTGAATTGTTGTGTGGAAAATGTTCAAAAGAATAGGGAAATTAATTTTTAATCCTTGGTGGTGGTAAAGGGAAGGAAGTTAAGTTGACCATAATCAATACACTACATTAAAACAATTCATGTGTTGTAATATAAGTATCGTTGTTGTGTTTTGTTGAGATATCATATAAAGATACATTATTACCATATGACCCACATTCTGAATATTATAAAATTTGGAGAGTGATTCTACCATGTGTTGTATCCATTGGGATCAATCATTTCATAGTGGACATCCAAGGGTCCTTGTTTTTAATTACTAATAGTGGGAAGACCCTTGGGAGATGAAATGTTAATGAGCAATGAGTATAATGGGCCTTTTCTGAATATATCCTATACTAATACTAAGTAGATTCTCTGAGATAATATTGAATTGATTGATCTTATGTTTTTATTATATCTTGCTAATGTAAATAATAGTGTGTGTAGTGAAATATTATATTCGTTAACTATTTGGTTGTATCATAGCTTCTATGGACCCCACCCCACCATATGCATAATGAGAACATGCATAGATGTTTTATTTACCTTAAATTGTAATTTAATCAGACTCTCAATTGGTATCTATTATTTTTCTATATTTAATGATGAAATAATTCTATGGTGGGTAGGATATATTAACCCATATTTATTCTCAGTCAAAATTTATCCCATTTTTAATTTTTAGACTTTTGGATCCATAAAACAAATAGTAATTTATCAATGTTAAATTATATATGAACTATTTTCATAAATTTTTTTCATGGGTTAAAAATATTACCCATGGGTTTAATTTTGTTAATTTGTAGACATATAAATAATTTTATGCAATAATAAATATATATCAGTTAATGAATATTTATTGTGTGAGTTGAAATATCTATTGTCCCCTAAATAAGAGATCATATGAAAGCTATAAATATATGAAATTATTTGTAATAGTTTATTTATCTTATTCAAGATATATGTTATATTCTATGGTTTTTAGTCATAGAATGTGTAATTTTACAGACTTAAATTAAACCACAGAAAAATCAAGAAAATATAAAATATTATTTTTTTGGTATAGAAGGTGTGTAATTGGAATGTTGACATAGTGGTGATGTGGAAAGTTAAATTTTCATTATAGGGAAATTTGATGTTTAGATCAGATTTTTACTTAAGGTTAACATATATTTATAGATAAATTTCTGAGTTGTTTTTAATGGTGTTTTTTAATTCTATTAATAAGATAAAGTACATGTTATAGAGTTTTCATGTGGAGAGGGTCCTTATCCTAAATGAGGAACAATTATATGTTATCTATTTCTATAAAGGATAAATTCTTCATCTTCCTATAAAAATTAATAATTATCATGGTGAAAATAAATTGTTGAATAATGGATGTTGAATCAAACATTCCAACTATGAACCAAAATTTGAATGATGATACCCTTATCCTTAGGTAGAACACTTATATAGTTATTTTCCCTAAATTCCATGATTAATCACTTATTTTAACACATCAATGATATTATTCAATGACAAAAGGGATTATGATTTATTTTTAATTGTAAAAATTATATTCAATAAAAAATATTAAATCATATTTTTTTTAAATTTATCTACCATGTCATGCACTAAAAAATATAAATATTTACATTAAATAAATTTTTTGTTACTTTTTTATTAATTTAAATATTAACAACATAAGTGTTCAAACAAGTATTTATTGACTATTAATTTTAAATATTCCATAAACAGAAATATATATATATTTTATTTATATTATATAATTATGTGTGTTATAATTCAATTCATGATAAATTTTATTATCTTATAGCTAACAAATTCTCTTAAAATATTAGGGGTCATATTTATTTTTGTTTAAAATTTTATATTAGTTTATGTACCTTCTAAATTGGACATACACATCTTAAAATAATAGCCATAAGGCGATAAATCTAAATAAGTGTGGTTTTTTTTCTTAGATTAATGAGCCACAGTAAAATTTCAATTAACATTTATTAACATACAAGTTTGACTATAAAATATAAATTAATCATTAGTGATTCTGTTTTCATAATAGAGGATACAGTTTAAGATCAAGATAAACTGGATTTATACCTAAAAGTTATTAATCTTCAAAATAAATCAAATCTATAATATAAATGTGTGTGTGTATTTATTTATTTAATAAAATATATAAATATAGATATATATATAGCAATTAAATTGGGAGAAGTGTTATATGAGTGAATCAAAGAACATTTTGTACATGATTTAAAGAATGGAATTTTTAAATATTATCCAATTTTAAATCATCCAATTAAAATAAAAATGTAATGTTTCATATTCAAAATATTTTAAAAAATAAGATGATGTTAGAATGTATTTGCGTCTTTTTCTAAAACATTTCAATTTTTATTATAATTGTTTCAAAAAATTTATTAAAATTTAATATTTTAAATTACATTTAAAAAAATTTGTGTTATTGTAAACATAAAAATTATAATTATAATTATATTTTATATATTAATATATTTTAATTGAAATTTTTTTAGACAATATGATTATTTGTGGGTGTCAATCAATTATGGTGATGTAATTTTTTATTAATTTTTTATGATAATAAAAATATTATTATTAAATAAATGATAAATTATAATTAACATAGTGATATGAGAACAAATACTTATGCATAAATAATTTGAAGTAAATTTATTAATAACGGTGTAATATAATTTTTGTTGTAAATGGCGTTATATAATGACACAAATATTATGAAATTAACTATAGAATTATTATAAAAACATTAATTATATTTTTTGTTGATATAAATTGAATAACATAAATTATATTTAATTAATATTATGATTGGGGACACAAGATTGAGATATTAATTAATGTGGATTAATGTTAGGAATAATGTTATGACATTAAGGACACAACATGGTTTTTGGTAGAACGTGTTAAAACAGACATGAAGTTTTACACAAATTGTGTATCATTACAAAACACATCATGTATATCTAGATAGTAGGGATTGATAGATATTTTAAAATTTCATGGGAAAAAATTTGTCCCATATTTCAAGTACCCTATAGAGACATGACATATAGGTTGAATCTATATAATAGGGATGGTGGCATAAGACACCTAGCCATCACGTGGGGTCAAAATTGCAGGTACCTCATATGTATATGTCATGTACTTGAAAGCATATTATGATTTTCATATCTTCATTCTTATGTCTTAGATTCCTAAATAAGAGTATACCGCTATGATTATACCTCTATAAACTGTGGGAATGTGTATATTTTTCTCATTTCAGGTTCATATTGATGTGTTCTAGGGAGATTTAGTTTCATAAACTTAAAATGATTATGGAATGTCTGGGTTGATAATTAGAGAATCCATGTGGTATGTAATTACCTTGAAGAAAATATGACACTAGGGTATGATCTCTCAATGTATTCAATATATTAGGTAAAAATCTAAAATTTATGAATTATGGATCCCGGTTTAATGGTTTTGGTAACACATTAAAATGATTCATATTACATGTGAAGGGGTATGTGTCCTCTATAGGGGTGTATTACCCTCATGAATAAAGTATCTTCTAGAAGGGTATGATTCACACTTATAATTATATCATGGTATGTTTTATAAGAGATAGATATGATATATTTTATGCACATTAGTATGTAAAGTTCTTTAGGTACTCTATACCTTAACTAGTGTCAGATACCTATAGAGTTGAGATCTAGTTAGGGATTAACATTTCTCCCACAATTCATATTCTGAATCCTTAGTTCCAAAGTAGAGACTTGAGGTTTTTCTGGAACAGGGTTGTTGAAATGGGATGAGTTCTATAATGTTTCTCGGATCCATTATCATATGATCTATGATGATATATACTACATACTAAATTGGGATTCTAACTAATACCTTTGATCAATACAAAGGTATGCACAAAAATTGGGATATGCATTTCAGAAAAATTGGTGACCTATCCTACCAACTATAATAGTATAAACTGATTCTTTGAAGAGATGAGTTATATGAAATGGAAACATCCCTGTAATCATTTGTTATTCCTTTTATGCAATACATGGTTATTTTAAATTTTCATTCCTCGATTTCATTGTAGTTTTAAGGAATTGAGATAACTATTCAATTGATCATAATAATTTGTTACTTTGGGGAATCCATAAGAGAATATTTATAGTCAATAATGGTTAGTCCATGTGTCCATACATGATTTTTCTTTTTATATGATTCAAAAAAATGATATAATTTTCGTGATCATAGAGATGGATTTTTTTACAGAGATAATATTTATGGTGGTATATCGAGGTGTCCAGTGGTCGTGATTGCTATTGGAAGACCCAAAATAAGATTCCATGGAATATAGTGGCACATGGTATCTCTTCTTAGGTGTATCTACTATCTTGATATAGTGTTTCACTTTTCCTCATTTATTTTAGAACATTTTGTAATCATGTGTTTTTTTTACTAATCTAGGATTCTCATGATTCTAATTATTTTATTGTTATTTGTCACACATTCCACATCATACAATTCAATTGTACATTTATTTTTATAATTTTTTTATTATATTCAGAATGTTTTATTACCTATCCATTATTTTTTTCTATTTTTTTGGTATCCAATTGATGATTAATCCTTCTTGGTGAATTTTTTTTACCCCCAAGATGTCTGATACCATTTTATTTAAGAACGGTTTACTTATCCTCTACCCCAAAGGGGTCCCACTAGTTCATTTAATATCATATGCCTATTTAGTTATTATTATTTATGGGAAATAAGAATCAATTGTAAAAAATAAATTTTTTCCATGATCCCAACAAAAATACTTAAAACAATGAAACCTGATTTTGATATTTTTTATCCTTTATTAATTTATTATAATCACAATTAAAAAATATTTTAATAAAATGTATTCTAGACCATAAATTTGGTAATTTATACTAAATATTAAAACAATTAACATAACTTATAATGATAAACTAAGGATACCACATGATATATGTGACTATCATTCATTCATAGGGTTATCCTTTTTCCAATTGAGGAAAATCCCTTTTATGCTTTGTCACATACATCAATTTATTTTATTTTTCACTAAAACCATTTTTATAAATATTTATCATCCTGTTATTGGCATTTTTTATTATTATGTATCCTATAACATAATTAGATGATATTTCTATTCAGTTTTAAAAGATTTAAAACATTAATTCTTATATGATTATTTTCTTATTCAAGAGTCTTTTCCTCAAGGTAAAATACAATAGAATTTTTCCATATATCATTTATTGATCAAATGTTTCAATTGATTCCATTTGAAAACATAGAGTGGTATTTAACAAAACATGATTATTGATTCAAAAAATTATAACAAATGATATTACACGTTTTTCATAGTAAAACTGATACTTTTATGACACAACGTTCAAATATAGTCTATATTATATAATCACAAGTACTACTCCCACACAAAACATGTTTTTAGTATCTTCTTCTACCTTTAAACCCAGTACATCATATATTCCCCTTAAATATAAACCAATTCAAATGAATACTTACAAAAATTAACCACATTTGGACTAGGGTATATCTATTACATCCTAATGTAGAGAATTGTGTTCAGTCTATGTGAGTCAACCCTTTTCAACCAATAAATATCTAAGCCTCATCAATAGTTCATGCCAAAAAAACACTTACACAAAAATTATTTAGAAAATTTTATATGTAATACATTATCTTTTATGTCTTGATATCGACCTCTATTATGATATTAATCCAAATTTTTCATGTATTCTTTTCTAGTTATTCATCCTAGCGTTCCTCTTCATGATACCCTCATTTTCATTCCGGGTTTCTATTTTCTTTATTACATCTCTCTATTTTATTTTACTATATATAGGAAGGTTTTCATGATAAATATATCATTTTAAATTGAAATAATCTTTGAAACATTTCATTATCTCTTTCAAATAACATCATAAATCAATTATATAAATTTAATGAATACTCTTAATTATGTTTAATACTCCCCCTTGATATTGGAATTGGGGTACTATTTTTGATATCTAGGTCACCACCCTAGATATAATGATATTCCACATTTATACAGATAACACATTTAAAACATTTCTCATTCAATTCATACCTTGGGTAATCATTAATTGGTTGAGATATTCTTGTATTTTTTACTTCCTCCATTGAGAACTTGGGCATATAAACAATCATAATTTTTTTCTAATAAATCTCTTATAGTATCAAATTATAGGAAGCTTACTTTTATTTCATTAATTTATTCTTTATTATAAATATATTTTATGGTCACTAATTCTGGATTTCTAGTTTTTTAATTTCCAATTGTTGATTCTTATTTAGGATGGATCTCTATTCCTGCCTTTATATTTGTGAATTTGAGAACTGTTTCAACCCTTCTATTTCTATATCCTTTTAATTAATTTGGGAAAAATTGTGATATATCCTAATGAATTACTATTTTATAATCATTATCTACTCCTCTGGTAAGGTTTTGAAAAGGATAGATCTATAATTGAACTCATTATCTAATCCCATTTGTTATTCCTTCTCTTATATAAGTTATTTTAATATGTCATTTTTTTCTATCATCTTTTTATCAATTATAATAGTTTATATATTTTAGAGAAGCTTCTTCAGATGAAATATTTTATTCTTCCATACTAAATATATCATGTAAACATAGTCTAATTTATGGAATATTTACATTTGATCTACCTCTTCATATAGGGATTAGATATATTCTTCACTCTTGTAAGAAAATTCTCCAAATTTATTACATTTCATCACTAAAACATAGTCCAATAAATCATAGAACATTAAACTTTTATGGGAATATATATTATTGAATCTTTTCATGAACCTTATAATACTATGTTGGAGATATTTTTATCATTAATATTAATTTCATATACATTATCAGGTGTTTTCTTATTCTCATGAGTCATATTCTAGTTACAACTCATAATCTATCCCTTCTTAATAAAGAAATCTACATCTACACATCGATCTTGTATCCCAATTTCCCTCAATTCCATTTGATTAATATAAAAAATATCTAATTATTTCAATATTTCAAATACAATACAGCAAGAGAGGTTTCTCATGTTCCTCCATTGTCATTTAACTTACTAATATCTTTTCCATCTTAAAATCACTAATTCGTTAATTTCTCAATACCAAAACATCATGTAGACATATATGTTCCAAAAAATATTCAATATAATCTCATATAAAACAATAATATCTTCCCTACATCCATCATATCTAGAATCTTTGAAAATATAAAGTATCGTATTCAAATCTATATATTGAGAAAATTTAGAAGAATAATATTACAATATTATGATAAATCAGATCCCATGGGATATGATACTTCAATTTATGAGAAAGATGAATGAACACACCATTATAAGGGAATTTAATTAGGATATTTTACAATTGAGACATGTCCTCAATTACATTCCCCTATCTTTGAATATTATTCATTCATTATAAAGAATAGTGTTCAATCTTTAATTCATCACCTTTCATCACAAAATATAAGAAATAGAAATATTCAAATGAAATAACTTTGAGGCATATAGTTTTTTATAGGTTAACCCGCACTGGGAAACAACAAAAGAGAACACACCAATGATATATTGATATAATAAACCTTGAATATAATAATATTCATTGGATTATAAGATTATGTTATGAGAATTTAAAGCCAAAGAATATATCCTATAAAAGGTAGAGGGAAAAACACAAACCCCCTAAGGATAACTTAATCTACTTATATTCTATAAAATATATCAGTGAATTTATTCAAAATTTATATTTTATATAGTGTCCCCTCACTTTATATAAAAGTTGATCCTATCTTTATCACTATAGGAAGCTAAAAATACTAAAATCATAAATCTTCATGTAATGCTATGATGGTGGTTATGTTCATTATACACTTATTATACAATCAAGATAATAAAATCTTTGTATATAAGTGGAAACTATTTTCCATGAAATGAATACTATAGTATAAACTAAATTCTCTTAAATAAATATTATTTGAAGCTAGATTAACCTTAATGTTATCTATATAACTAAAAACAATATATATTGATAGATCACTATCTTTTTTTCTATAAAAAAGGATAAAACCCCAATTAATTTTTTATTTGAAAATGAAAGTTCATAACCATTTTTTTAACTTTTAAAAAATATATTTAATTCATGATCTCCATATTCTATATGTTTTAATAGAATGCCCACAACCTATTCCCCTCTCTGAACCAAATAATTGATACTTTACCCATTTTTATGGGTTCCTAATCGAGAACTACTAATAGTAGTTTATGTTATAATTATAACACCTATAGTTTTTATTATATTATTTTAATATAAATTAAGTTTTATGGATGTCTTGTGTTATACGCTCCACTATGTTAATCTTATGTTACATGTAACACTGCATTATCTAGTGTTATGTGTAACACTAGATTTATACGAAACATCATTTTATTATTGTAATTATTTTTAAAAGGGAAATTATAACTAAGTCACTATAATGAATTGTATAAAAACATTAACTAAATTTGAAAATATGTTTTATATTATTATATATAATTACATATTTTTTGACTAATTAATTATATAATATAATAAAATTATTTTTTAATATTAAAGGAAATATTTTTGTCTAGAAAAACTAATTAATTCTGAAAAAGTCTATTTTATTCCAATAGATTAAAAATTCATTATAATTGGATTATATTATATATATTATACAAAATATATTGTTAAAATGTCATCCGATTTTTTTCTAGATATGATATAAAAAAAATATGATTTTACAAAAAAAGATATATTTTTCTAACATGGGATTTCTTCCACATTTTTATGGATCATGTATTTTAAATATTATTTTTAAGCCTTTTATAAAAAAAATAAAAAATTAACTTCTTATTTGAAAAAATAAAATCATTTTTTTGGAAATTTTTGATTTTTGATAAGTTTAATATTTTGATAAATAAAAAAAATAATGAATTTTAATTTAAAACTAATTTTGTACCTAACCTATTTATATAGTTAAATTATGTTTTGAAATGGTGTTAAAGTATAATTAGTACAATAGAACATTAATGAATCAAATTTATTTCATGAAACGAAATTCACATTGAAATTGTATGTTAAAACATTTTAAACATTTGGACCTTTTCATTTTTAAAAATATACATTATCATTCTGTCAATTGGATTAATTTTAAATTAGTTTTAATAGATTAATTGATTAAAATTGTTAAAAATGAATCCCATATTTTGAAATCCTAGTTTAAAAATTTATTAAATATTTCCCATTTATTTTTGGACAATATAAATATTATCTTTAATAATTATTAATATAATGGTTAAGGGTAAAATTAGTAATTATGGGGAAAAATAATTTTACAAATATTATAAAATTTATCTATAACTTTCCCAAAATGTTATTTAATGAACATAATTTGACCTATAACACAATAGTTTTGAAATTTAATAATTTAATGAAACATATTCATGGAAAATGATTGAATATTATTTAAATCAAAGAGAGTGACAAAATGTCAGAATATTACTTCTAAAATGTATAATAATTTCAATATGGGGATACATAGAATATATTTTTGACAATATATATTATTAATAAATATAAATGGTTCATATAAATCATGTAAATTTATTTTTACTTTTTGGGGAAGAAATAAGTATCATAAATAATTACATAATGATTATGAATTAATTATTCAGTTAATGTAAAACACAATTATGCGATATTAAATATATTAAAATAAATATAATATTATTTACATAAGGTCAGACACAAATTTTATAGGTGAATATGACATATAATGGGTGTATTTAATGAATATTATTAAATATATATTATTTTATTATTTTTCCTAAGGTCAATATAAGGAATAGTGTGAACATTGACAATAAAGATATTTTATGAAAATAAAATTTTAATAAATTGGTTAAAAATAATAAAACACTAAATATATAAATAAATAAATATATAATTTATTATATAAAATATCATAAATTTAAAAATTATGATTCAATTGATACCTAATATGTAAAAATTTCCACCTTCTAGTAATGAAAATACTATTGTCATAGTTAAAATTAAAATAGGTTAACTAAGGATTAATAAAAAATATAAGCTTTAAAATTACACCAAAACATGTCTAAAATGAATCTTGTTGTGTTTTTAACACCCAAACCCAGGTTATATTAAAGTTGAAATTTATTTTGAGGTATTTTGATTGATATAATTTATAATAATTTAATCTTTTGGGAAATTCATGAATTACCGCTTAGCATCATTATAAAAGTACACCACCTACCTCATCTCATTTCAAAACAATATATCTTATATCTCAGCCAAAATACACCTAATAATATTATTACATTCCATAACCACATTCTCAATTTTTTTTTGTCAAAAATGACCCATTATAGAGTTTTATATAGGATATCTAAAGGAACCATTTCCAAGAAGAGTTAATCTCTCTAACTGATTACTCTATTTTTGTACTCTTATATACCTAGTATAAATCTTTGATATAAATCAAAAAATAATAGATTCATCATCCATTATTTTCTTTTAATGTTATTATTATTACTAACACACTCTTATACATACCATTTTCCATTGTACAAGAAGTGAAGGTATCGCTCTTGCGTACATACAACTCACCCTCCCCACATAGAGATATAATTCATTTTATATAACCATTTTTTCTTTGATGGAATTATGAATGGTTTAATTTTTATATATAATATTTATTACATAATTATAATTAATTAATTTTATTATCATATCTACCTTTTTACAACCTTATATTTTGGGAAAGGATAACGTCGCTCATGCATACATATGACATACTATCTCCATGATGCGATGTGATATGGTTTTATTATATATTTTACATGGTTGGAAATAAGGAGGAATTTTATGAACATATAAAATATATATAACATAATAATGATTCTAGAAATTATGATACACCAATAATACTATATGGATCGGGACCTCCAAACTGAAACATGATTGGAAATTGAAGTAGATATCACCAAGAATGGTGATTTTAAAAATAAATAAATAGGTTATAAGATGTTATAAAAAATTATCCAAGGTATTATTGATATATTAATTTTAAAAAAATTATAATAAATAATTATTTACTATACAATAGTTTTTAATGTATACATGGAAATGTGAGGCTTGAGTTAATGGATTTTGTTCTCTTATTTTTTTGGGACACATGCCTTATACACTAGTTGTTTCTTAGGTGTTGTGTATATACTCATAATGAATGTGTTCTATGATTACTATCTTATATTATGTGGTATTTTAATATCCATATAATGTTTTATCATTTATGGGGAACAATATTCAACTGATTATAATGCGGTAAGGGTTTATTTCACAATTTTATCAATATTCTAGAATGTTTCATTTTATGTATCTTTTGGATAATATTTATCTTCCACATCCATGATTTCTATAAAGTATTTAAAAAATTCTTTTACTATTATCATATAAATATTTCAATATATTTTTACCAAATATAATTTTTTTAAACATTTTGGAAAAAATGTTTTTTGGTTTTATAAACAAGACTCTTTGTTACTTTCTGAAATAAATATATAGAATGAATGGATTTTTTTATTATACGACATATACAGAGTTTCCCACAATAATAAATATGTAATTCCTTGAATATTAATTTACAATATTACCATGTTATATTTAAATTATTATTTTCAATTATAATTTTATAGATTCTTAAAAATTGATTTTCTATAGGATATGATATGTTGCTTAAGAATTATTTCATGTAATCATTCAAAACACTATTCCTTCTATGATTACATTATTGTTTTTTATTTATTATTTAAAACAGATATGACCTAAGGATACCATTAAAATACTTTCTCTTAATTTTTTATGATTATGAGGGCATAATATTTATCAATCTTATTTTATTTCTTGTTTTATGTAATTATGGATTGTTTATGAATCTCTTTTATCTACATGGTTTCTAAGATAGTGAATACATTATATTTATATGGAAAAATATTTATAGTTTTCATTAAGTGGTTTGTGGGACCTATATATAACTCAAATTCATTGGTTAATAAATTATATCCCATGATATTATTAAGGGAGTCAAGCCAGTGTGCTTGATCTATACTGGTTAATAAGTTGATGTGGTAGATCTGTTAATGGTAATAATAGTTATGTCCTGAAACATGGGTCTTTGTAATTAACCTTCAAATATGTAATTGTTTTATTTACATATGATTATTCAACACAAATTTATGACTTGACCATATGGTTCAATAATTATTTATGATGAAGTTTACTTCTTATGGTTCATGTTAATGAACTATTCCATGACCTATGTTTATGATCCATGAAAGCATGAGTACGAACATTGTTGGTTATGATCATGATCACAAACCCAAATTTCTTATCTAATGATTTTATAAGATAACAAATTGATATATTCATTTTATTACTCCTACTGAACAACTGAGCTCATACCTTTTTATGTTTCCTTTCCACTGGATATGAAGAAAGGTTTCGAGCTTGATATTCTAAAGTTGATTCTAATTATGAAGAATTATGTTTGAGAAGATGTAGATATTTTATGACTAAGTTGTTTAGGATTTCATGTTTATAATAGTACTCAGACTTCAGGATCCTCAATAATGTATTATTATAATAGAATGAAAATTAATATAAAGATATTTAATAACTTTATATGAAAATATTGGGTCATTATAGTTGGTATCAGAGTAAAGGATTATATAACTATTGGAAAGGAGGATAAGAAACCATTATACAGAGACCTAATGAAATGTTTATATAGAGGATAAACTCCTATATAATTGGTAATTAATATGAATGAACTATGTTACAACTATTTTTTTAATTATGTTTCATGATATAAGATGTTTTCAAAATTCTTTATCATGATTCCTCACTATGCATTTTATTTAGCATAATATGTTTCTCAGTTTTGGTGAATGGATAGAACCTGGAAAAGTCTTGTTTATACCGAATGTTATAGAAATTTATCTTAATTTCCATCTATGAAACAAATTTTTTTATATTTAATTCCATATAATGATTTAATTCTAGTTTATGATTCTTATGTAATGAATCATAACAATGTTCCAAAATGATCAAAAAATGTAACAACATAATTCAGAATCTTTCATGAGCCTAAAACAAGCATATTTTAGTGGCTATTCTGACCCACTTATGGCTGAGAGTTGTATCAAATCCATTGTGAAAATATTTTTTACTCTTCAATGGTTGGGAAATGAAAAATGTGTCATAGTTTTTTATCATCATAAAGTAGAAATAGATCAATGGTGGAATTTTCTCATGACTATGATACAAGAGGTTGAAAAAAAATCCATGGAATCAGATGAGTTCAAGAACTAATTTTTCAATAATTACATTCATATTATTCTCTATATATATATATTGATAAGAAATTTCTTGAGATAAATCATAAAGATTATGAATCTATTGGTACCAATGAGTTGGATTTTACAAGACATGTGAGTTGTGTTTCTGATTTTATTTTTCCACTTGAAAGTAATATTGAATAATTATTTGGTGGATTAAACCATGTCTCCTAAGTGAATTATACATAATATAAATCATTACATATGAAAATATTGATTTCTGTGCTTCTATAGTGGAAATGTAAAATTGATATTCCCACCATTCCCATAGTTTTGATTATAAAATAATGATCGTGTATCTTAAAAACTAAAATAAATAAAATAGTTCAGAGATATTACATCTATATAAAAGACAATAATTTTAAAAGAAAAATCAAGGCATGTGTTTAAATAGAACTTTACGGTGCTTTAAATGTTGAAATTGGGTCATAAATCCCATTAATGTCGATAAGAATTGAAGAGGTTGAATAATGAAATAGTGGAAAAGAAGACGTCAGCCAATTCACCACCCATGATCAAATTATATATGTGAAAGGGAAGGTAAATTGTTCCAATAATTTCATGAATATGATTATTTTTATGATAAATAGAGTAAACCTCTAAATCTCTAATAAAAAATTAAATCTATTGAGATCATAACTACCGAAGTGTGTTATGAGAATAATGCGTTGAAAGGTACTTTTGTCACTCACTCTAAAATTACTAATGTATGATTTTATTTTAGATTCATTTACTATTTTATTTTTAAATAATTTTGTATGTGTATCATAGTATCACTTAAATAATTAGATGTTCAGTAAACTTTTAAGACTTATAGTGGCACAATGGTCGCATCTCATGATTATAGTTCTTCTCCAAGTGAATTTGTGTTAAATTTCTTCCTAATAATCCAATGATTCATCCAATAATTTAATCTGATGTGATTATTTTCATGGATTAGATTTCTCTAGATGGATATCATATTAATTTTTTAGGAATAGAAGTTATATTCTATATTCCAAATGAACATATAATAATTTATCTATGAAAGGATGAATATGAAATTCCAATGGAAGTTACTTCCGTATAGTGGGTTTTAACTCTTTATATGAATGTTTCCCATCTCATTTGGTTTTGGAGAAATAAACATTCAGAATTGACATATTTCATGAGATTTTATTGATATTTTTTCAGAAGGGTTTCCAGATCATCAACTAAAAAATAAAGTTTAGTTCTTTCTATAACTCATACATAGTGCTATACTTTTTTCAAATATTACTTATTGAATATCCCCAATTGAGTTGTAGGAATTAAAAATACAAAAATATCAAAATATTGATAAGGGGTTCACACATCCTAGTGAATCACCATGGGGTGAACCTATTATTATTTATTAAGAATATATATATATATATATATCAATGCGTTTTTTGATTTATTATCAAAAGAATAACAAAATCACAACAAAAAACGAGAATAATCTTCCCAATATCGATGATTTATTTTATCAAATTCATATAGCTAAATACTATTATAAAATTAAACATCATTCGATATATTATCAATTGTGGATTAGAAATAAGGATAAACCCAAGAAGGTAATCCAAATATGGTATGGGAACTCTGATTTTATTGTGATGCAATTTGGTCTTAATAATGCTCCCATAATATTCATGGGATATATGAATAGAGTCTTTTTAAAAAATAGTGATTAGTATGTGGTAGTATTTATAGATCATATTCCTTTATATTAAATGTTAATGTAAGAACATGAATATCACTTTAGAACTTTTTTTATATCCTAATAAAGGATATTTTTTAAACAAAATTTATGAATTGTGAATTTTGGTTTCAAAAAGATTTATTTCATGGAAATATAATCTCATGTGAGTGTATATTAGTAGATAGTTAAAAGTTATAATTTATTGAAAAATATTCTACTCCTACAAAGTTAGCTTAAATCCACATTTTTCTTGGTTTTATAGGATATTGTAGGTGCATTGTGGATAATTTATCTCGACATTACAATACACTCACCACGTTAACTCAAAAGGGTTCCATGTTCTTATGTATGAAGAAATGTAATGAAAAGTATGCAAAACTAAACTAAATTTTAGTTTATTCCCTCATGAATACATTACCATAAATTGGATAAGGGTATGAAATTTATATTGATGTATCCAATAAGGGATTGGGGGGATTATTATGAAAAATGAAATGGTTATATCTTATAACATGCGACAACTGAGGGTTCTTGGGGAAACATTCCCAACTCATTATTGGGAATAAGTTGTGGTAATAATTGAAAAAAATATATAGAGGAATTTTATTTATAGATAAAAGTGTTAAATTCATACTAATCACAAAATCATAAAGTACATATTCACATAGAATAAATTGAATTCAATCCAAATGAGATGGTTGGAACTGATTATGGATTATGATTTCTCAATACATTACCACCTTAGGAATGTGAACAAGGTAGAATATTATTTGAGTCAAAAATAAAAATATATATTATCTATGATTTGGATCACAAAAAACATTATATTTATTGGTATGAAAAGGATGGATCTGGAAATCATAAATGAAGGGGAGAAATTGTATCTTTCCAAAATGAATGATCAACCATCTATCTATGTCTAGATTAAGTAGGCATAGAAGGAAGTTGTTGAGCTGTCAAATAAGGTTATAGATGTTCCTGAGTTAAACCTTGATTTTATTAGAATAATATGGTTCAATGATCATTTAATTTTTCCTCATATACAATATTTTATGAAGGAACTATTTGATGTTTCCCACAATTCGTCATTCTCTATTCATTACGGAAGTACAAAGATGTATAGACTCCCAATGGAATATTTATTATGGGATAGAATGAAGAGAGATATAGTAAAGTATGCCTCTCAGTGCTTGTCTTTTCAGAATGTTAAGGTTGAGAGATAGAAATATAATGTAATGTTACAAACATTGACTATTCCCATATCGAAATGGGAAAACATCACAATGGATTTTTTCATTAGACTTCCCAAATCATCTAAAGGACATAATGCAATATTTTTTATTTTTGGAATCCATACAATGTCTTCACACTTCATCATTTTTAGTGAAGATTTATCTCTTTATCATCATTACAGAAAATAATTTAATGAAGTTCTAAAATTTCATGGAGTGTAAATTTCCATAGTAACTGATCGGTATCTGAGTTTAACCTCAATGTTCTGGTGAAGTCTTCAGGCTAATGTGGATATAGAGTGTTGTTTTAGAACTTCTTATCTTCCTCATACATATTATCAATCTATGAGGAAAATTAAAACTATATAATATATGTTGATATATTTTCATATGGATTTAAATAGGTGGATGTGATCAAAACTGTCCTTTCATAGAATGTTTTTAAAACAATAATTTTCACTCTACCATTCAGATGGCTCCTTATGAATCCCTCTATGGTAATAAGTGATGAATTCCAATGTTATATCATGATTTTAGGAAAATAATGATATTGGGACTTTATTTATCTTAGGAAATGGAAAACTTGGTCAGATCCATTCAATAAAACAAAAGGGATACGTAGAGTGGACAAAAAAATTAGTATGATAATCATCAAAAATAAATACAGTTTGATGTTGGTGATAATGTATTTTTACAAATATCTCTCTGGAAGAAAGTAATGTGATTTTGAATGGAGGTACAACTAATACCAAGGTATATCCCTCATTTTTAAAACATTTATCATATCGGGATAGTATATTATTGATAGTATCTTCCTTAAAATCTCTCCCAAGATCACGTTTTGTTCTATATATCTCTCAGGAGGAAGTACATACCTGATCATTCACATGAACTAATCTTATATTTTGTACTGCTAGTACAACATCTTTCATATGAGGAATTATTGATAGAAATTTTTGGTCATATAGATAAATTTCAATGAAACAAGGCCACTAATAATGTTATATTTTTTTCTTAAACCACAAACTCGATTAAACTACATGGGAAGCAAAGGATGTAATGATTCATAAGATTCCTCATATGTCTATATCCAAGTGATGGATTTGAGGTTGAAATTCATTTTAAGGGTGCAAGAACATGAAACCGTGAGTATTTATGAACATTATTTTCAATAATTTTTTTTAATTAATATATTTTTTATACACTATAATAATATAAGCTTGTGATACATGCAACACTAGCTAATCTTGCATTAAATTAAATATAGAGTTTCTACAAAACATCATTTTGTTATCGTAATTATTTAATCAATAAAATTATAATATATTCTTTTAATTTAAGGGAATAAATAATATTAACTTAATTTTGATAATATGGTCTATACGTCTATTTAGAATTAATTATTTTGTGACCAATTAATTTAAAATGAAAATAATAATCATTTTTAATATAAAAGAAAATATATTTTTTCTTAAAAAAAACTACTTAGTTATGCCAAAGTATATTTTATAGCAATGAATGACAAAATTAGTATTTTTGGATTTCAATATATATATATAATATTAAATATAATTTTAAATTTTTTTCCAATGTTTGTTATATATATGATATAAAAATAATTCAAATTTAATGTAAAAAGTGATTTATTTTAAAAAAATGTTTTCCCAATTTTGATTGTTTATGTATTTTGAAACTATTTTATGAACCTTTTATAAATTATATTTGAATAAATAAACTTTTTATTTTAATATTTAATTTCATAAATTACTATTGAATAATTATATTTATTTTATTGATATGTTTCATGCTTTGGTGGATAGTGAAAAACACCGAATTTAAATTAAAATATGCATTTTGTCAAAGATATTCGAATAGTTAAATTATTTTTTGAGTTGGTTTTAAAGTATAATTAATAAAATTTTACCCAAATTAATCTAATTCTGGTCATCATAACCAATTTTACTAGGAAATTTAATATAAAAACATTTCAAACATGTGTACTTTTTCATTATAAAACTAGTTTTCTCATTCCATCAACATGATTAATTTTAAATTAATTTCATTTATTTATGTGTATATAATTGAAAAAAATGGACTCATAATTTAGAATCATAAGGTTGAATGTTAATAAATAGGCCCCCTTTCATTTCGGACAATATGAATAGTCAGATTATTAATTGTTAGTACCATAGATTAGAGTAATACATGTAATTAAGTGTAGAAATAACATTAAAAATATTACAAAATTATTATAAAAATGTACCAAATGTTATATTGTGAATATTTTTCTACCCGTTAAACATAAATTTAATAATTTAATAATTTAGTGGACACTTTTCCATAAAAATGAATTGGGTACTATTAACATCAAAGAGAGAGACCAAATGATACTCTCTTCTTTTTAGTAAGTATAATATTATTAATATTGTAATAAATAGAAGTTACATTATAATATATATATAAATTATGAAATATAAAATTTTGACCTTTATTTTGAAAATTTATTTCTATCTTCTCGGGAATAAAAAACTATTATAAATTATGAAACATAGATGATACAGAAAGTATTCAATTAGTGAGAAAAACAATAATGTGATATTAAAAATAAAAAAAATAATTATTATATGAATTAATTAAGGTTACCCATGAATTTTATGGGTTACTATTACATATTATGAATTTATAAAATTAATTTATTTGAATGTATCTTGTTGTATTAATTTTCTTAATTTCAATGTAATGACTAATATCAAATTGACGGTAATGATATTTTTTGAAAATAAAATTTCATTAAATTATTTAAAAATGAAAAATATCAAAAATAAAGAAAAATATGTAAAATTATTCTCGAACATATCA
Source organism: Viscum album (assembly GCA_963277665.1). Taxonomy (NCBI): domain Eukaryota; kingdom Viridiplantae; phylum Streptophyta; class Magnoliopsida; order Santalales; family Viscaceae; genus Viscum; species Viscum album. Next base: position 478,309,333 of record OY728125.1, on the reverse strand, counting down.
TCCATATTTTAATATTGAAAATATTTTTAATATATTTATAAAAAAATAGGTTAACAAACAATTAATTAAAAAGAGTAGGTTTAAAATTATACACAAAACTATCATAAGGTAATAAAACTCTTCTGGAAATTATATAGGTAGACCCATCAAAATGTTGAAGTAGGACCTTTATGATTATTCCACCTATAATATGGTGTGATGTTCTTGTTTGTACTGGTTGGTTTTACACTTTCTCAATAAAAGTGTTCTCTATAATAAAAATGACATTTTGGAGGAGGATTGTATAACCCCCCTATCACACATTATATTTGTATAACTTTCAATTTTTAGGTACTTTGATTAAAATTTTATTTATTATAATTCATTATTTGTAGAAATTCCAAAAGTTTCCCTCATGATGATTATAAAAGGACCCTACCTCCATCATCTTATTTCACCACATTGAGTCTTTTATGTCATAAACAATCACCTAAATAACATCTTCACATACCAAAACCCCATTATATAGGTTCTCTTTAACCTAAATAATGAAATCTAGAGTCTTTTATAAGATATCTAAAGGAGTCGTTTCAAAGAATATGTATTCGCTCTAGCTTATCTCTCTCTTTTTATATTATTACATACCTTCTCTAAATCTATGATATATATATCGTAAAATAATAATTTAAGAACCATAAATTTACTTAATTTTTATCATTATTATTAAAACATAATTATACATCCCCTTCCCCATTAAATAGTAACTGAAGGTGTCTCTTGTTCGTATGTACATCTTACGATCTCCTCATAGAATTACAATTCATTTTCCATCACTGTTATTTATGATTGGGAATTATGATGGGTTTAATGTTTAAAAATTATTTATATTAAATAATTATAAATCTATAATAATAAAATCATATCTACCTTTTACCACATAATATTTTGGTAAATGATAACATCCCTCGAGATTATGTATGGATTACAATCTCTATGATGTGATGTGGTTTGTTTTTATTCCATAGTTCATATTCATTGTAATAAGGATTAATTTCTTAAAATATAACATATATATAATGTAATATGTATCTTTAATGGATGATAAAATGATCAATTTATTTGTACTAGGACTTCTAAATCAAAACAATGTAGATATCTACTAGAATAGAGATTTTAATTATCAGTAAATTAGTGATATTATGTTATAAAAAATAATACAAGGTATTATTTATATATATATATATAATTAATTTATACGAAACAAATATTATATATACACAATTTTTTAAGGTGAACATGTATAGGGATAAATGATGTAAGGTATTTTTTCTCACTTTTATTTTCATGGGACACATGACTTATACATTACTGCATTCTTATTAATGGTGTATATACTAATAATGAATGCTTTTTCATACTTATCTTAATTATTATGGAATTTTTATATCAATATAATTTTATTTCATTCATGGGGAATTTGGTTTAACTGATTATAAATTTTAAATGATTTATTTCACAATTTTATGAATAAAAAAATTGGATTGTTTTAAGAATCTTTTAGTGAATATTTATCATCCAAATCCATGTTTTCTAAAAATTTATTCAAAATATTTTTAAATATTTTTTATGAGTATTTAAATTTATATTTACCCTTTATTTAACTTTGTTGGAAATAAATAGAAAAAATATATTTTTTGTCATTTTCTAAAAAGTTATCTTTGTGACATTCCTACAAATAATACAAAGCGAATGTTTTTTATGTTTCAAGCCATTAGAGGCCTTTAATTCCAAAATAACTCCATAATTAAATCAAAATTCACTAACAATATTATATATTTATTTTCAAATAAAATTATTTCATTTATAATTTAATATCTCATTAAATATTATTTAATAAAGTAATTATTATTTTCCTCTATAATTATTTTATGTAATAATTCAAAACCATTTTACTTTTACAACAATTTGTTTTATATTATTTATAAATTAATGGGTATGTCACCCAAGGATACCATTATTATTCAATCTAGGAATGTTTCTTGATTATTATGTCTAGGTATTTATGAACCAAATTTCGTTAACATTAGTTATGTTATGATCATTTGTTTATGAAACTCATTTCTTTTCAATAGTTTTGAGATAGTTAATGATTTATGGTTAATTGGAACATATATATATAGTTTTATTTAATTGATGGCTGGGACAAATATCTCCCTCCATTGAATGGAGTAATGAATTATATCTCAAGAGATAATTATGGGAGATAAGTTAATGTGATTGATAAGTGATGGGAAAAGAGGTGATGTCCATAATCCACAAAGGGAAACTAGTGTTAAGGAATAATTCACGAGTCATTGTAGTTTAACATGAAATATTTAACTAATTTTTATACTTATTGTTATTACACAATGATTTATTACATGAACATATCTTACAATAATGAGTTATGATGATGTTCCATTCTTTGTGTTCATGTTAATATTTTATGCCATGACTTTGGTTTATGTTCCATGATAGGTTGGGTATGAACATTGGATGATATGATCATGATCAAATACCCATATTTATTAACATAGTTTTTTATAACAGAATAAATTAACATAATATTTGTTTAAGCATAATAAATATCTTATCTAATCTATTTGTATGTTTCTTTTATATAAGAAATAAAAAATGTGTCATCTGTGATATGTTTATAGGGATTCTAATTATGAAGAATTATGCGGGATATGATGTAGATATTTTTAAAACCTATTTATGTTTCTGAGTTTTAAAATCCACTTGGAATTTAAGATCCTCCTTTGCATATCTAAATAATTAAATTAATTTTATTCAAAATAAATGTAATATCTATATATGGGAACCATGGTTCATTATAGTTGGTATTATAGAAAATGTTTTGTTATCCTTTAGAATCTATGATGAGAAAACATTAGTAACAACACTATGGGAAAGTATATATAAAGGATAAAATCATGTTATTTTAGTAATGGTTATGAGTGAAATAGGTAAAAAATAATGTTTCATAGATGGTCTCATGATTTAATATATATATTATGAATTTTTTTTCATGATTCCTCACTATGATTGTTATTTATCACAATATTTTTTTACTTTTCAATAAATAGATAAAACCCAATGGAATTATTTTAATGATGAATGTGATGAAAATTTTAATGATTTTTTACCTAAGATTCCAAATGTTATTGGAGTTGGAATGCAGAATCTTTTTCACTGATAATATAATTTTTTAAGGCAATGAATCATACCAATTTTTTAAATTCAGTCTTTTTCCACTCCTGGCAGTTTAGGGTTGGTAATTCCCTCCTCGCCTCCTCCTATGGGTGGTGCTACATCAATGGTTAACTACTCTCTAACATCTTCTAATGTTTTCAACCCAATGGTTGTGGAACATCTGAATGCCTTAGTTTCATCTCCTTCTGTTCCAGATCTCACCACTAGATCTGAGGTTGCACAAAATTTTTGATCCAGTTCGGTGATCGTGAAGATGAATACCTCAGTTTTCCTAAGTTTTGTTTTATATCCCATCAATATATTTGAATAGGCGCCTAGATCCTGTTATGTGGTCTTGAAATATTACATGTGGCAAGAGAGGATTCCACCCACTTGGAAGGATGTTGTAGTGGTGACGGTGAAATCATTTAAAATGGGTGCACCATTGCGGGATGCTCAAATTTTGTCATCTGGTGATCTTCCTAGATCTCTTTCATGTGATTATATGACGAATAAATCTTTTTTAGGGCTGAAGTTAGACGGATCCTGCTCATTGGTTCAGGACAAATACTCATATCCTAGTATAATGCTTTGTAAGTGTTCATCTACTAATTTTGAGGCCAATCCTACTGTGCATGATGGTAGACAAAAAATTGGAAAAAAATCATATATTGTATGAATTGTTCTACCTAAAGGTTTCCATTCATAGAATCATGATGATTTCATTCAGAGAACATCATTTTTTGGGGATTTTCTAAATTGGAATATGTATCTCTTGGTTGAGGTTTCTTTCACTGCATAATCCGTTCAGATGACTTAAAGATTCATGCATGGAGCATTGTGACCCTATTGTTGAAACTTGGATGGTTTTATTTATATGAATTGTTCTTGGATATTAATGTCTCATGTTCAAGGAAAGCCTTTTCTCAGGTCTAGGTCCATCTCTATGGGCTCAATTGGGTCTGTTGGAATGCAAAAAAAAATATTCATGAAATTTCCACGGTAATTGGGACTGTTATTAATGATTATTAGGGGACTGAAGTTGTTTAGTTAGGATAGCATTCAAGGATGTTGGTGGAGATTCACCATAGCTACAATTTTATTGAAAAGGTTACCCTAGGAATTCCCTATGATATCTCTAAAATTGATATTGAGTATGAAAGAAGCCTATTTTCTTTAATGAATGTGTGGATATTGGGTAATATATGGAGCAGTGTTGGAGGAATGTTTCCTATGAAGAATGTGGATGAGAGGACATCTGACCAATCTTTGTTCAAATTAATGAATTTTGAATGGTTCATATTTACCAACGCCCACTAATCATGATGGGTTTTTACATAAAGAACTATCTTCTATTTTGGGTTATGTATTGACTGTTTGGAAATATGATTCTAAATTTCCCCACCTAGAATGAAAATAGTTTTTGATGGACGCGTCTCAGGAGAGGGCTCATCATAGTCGTTCTAATACCCATGTTGATTTGGTTAAAAATTTCACTTTACATGGGAATATGATCCTTGATTACTCTTAGGTAGATTTTTATTATCCGAATTTTTAAAAAGAACATGTTGATTGTCACTACGAAATCCATAATATTATTCAATCATCTAAAATATTGGAGACAAGGGGGAATGTTCTTGAAGATTAAATGGGGAATATCAGTACACATATGCAGGATTTGTACTGTAGTGGGAATTCCTCTTATAAGGATTCAATATTAAGTGGAATGATGAATATGAATGATTTTTAGGGTTCCAACTTAGTTCCCTCATATAGGAGACTACAAAAAGATTATTTTAATATTCATTTGAATGTGTCTACCATAATTCTCTATGGTATCAAGGTTGTTGAATGTTAATATCCTTATGGTTATTAATTAGAAAAACTCTCAATCTAAGTGGGAGTTTGTTGGTCACTCTGATTATGGTAATGATATGTTTTACTATGATGTCTATTTTTTGGTTAGGTGGATGAGGTAATATATACTTGTTTGACCCCATTTTCCACTTTTATTTACATTTTTACTAAATAGTCAAGAGCTTTTCTTTTGGATGGACTTTTCTAGTATAATTGAATCTTTCACGAGGCAAAATACAACCTATTTTAGTGGATCTTCTGACCCACCAGTTGTTTAAAGATGGATCAATTCAATTTAGAAAAAAATTTATGTTCTCCATTTCTTGGGACATGACAATGTTGTTGTAGTTTATTTTCCTATAGAAGGAGAATCATATCAATAGAGTAATGATGTCATGAATCCGAAGTAATAGAAAGAAATTGAATCCATTGAATGGCATGTGTTCAAGAATTTATTATATAATATGTAATTTCTTGTATTCTTCATTCAAAAATGAAGAATTTTTTCCTTGAGCTAAATCCAAAGTAAGATGAGTCTTTTATTTCCTATGAGTAAAATTTTAGATGACTTGTGAAGTATACATTTGGTATTGTTAATCAACCTGAAAGTAAGATTGAGCTATTCCTTATGGGATTAAAATCAAGTCTCTGATGTTCATTGATCATTTGATACTTCAATTGAAATGAATAATTTGATCGATGTTACCTTCTGGTGGAAAAAAATAGAGATACCCATTTTGGGGTATGTATTGTCTAAACAATAGCCTATAAATATTATTTATTTTGAAGCTCACAAATAACATGGTTTGTTTTCTAATGATCTTATTTTATGTGTGTTTCATGAAGTTTATATTCTTTATAATTATTATTTTGGAATATTATTAATGTATTTGTTTGTGTTAAATATTCGTTAAAGTGTTCGAAATGATCTTAAGAGTATTCGAGAAACATTGTTCATAGTTTTTATGTTTCTGGAATCATTGTTCATTCCATACACTGAAGAAAATAACGTAAGGAAGATACCCTACGTTTCTATTAAATCTTATGATAAAGGATCACCACATATGATTTACTAACATTATTTTAGAATAAACATAACGATAAAGACCATTATATTGGGATTGAACCTTACATCGGTATGGGAGAAGAAGTATGGTTAAAAAAACCAACAAAAGTTTTGAAACCTATGTTTGATAAAAAACATTTGGATAATCATCCTTAATTTTGTAATAAAACTTACACTATCAACCATATTTTTAGAGAATAAATTCTATGTAGTTGAACCCTATATTCAATATTATTTCGTTTTGTTAAGTAACCTTACGTTTTACTTTTCAGCACTAGAAATTTGAATTTATGACTATATCGGAGTTTTCCGTAAGCATATTTACAGAATATCAGGGTCATTTAAAGCTCGATTTCAACATATTCAAAGGTTGTTATAATTATTTTAAAAGATCGTATTCAACTGAGATTTAATATCCCATTGATAAGAGGTGTAATGACTACTCTGTGCTATATTTTTTGAACTTGAATTCTATCTATTTACCAAGAGTCTTTTGCAGATCTGAAATTTTGGTGCAAGATATATCATTATATATACCGTTATATGTCATATGTGTGGAGATCTCTCATCTGTGTTGATAATTTTTATTCATTGTGTTTTCTTGTCAACATTAATTTATAGTGCTACACATATGGATAATCGTAGAAACAAGGACTACATTTTGGAGTCCAAGAAACAAGATGATCTATTTATGTTGATGTTCTTAAAATAAAATATCTTTGGTGAAATCGGATCTTTTTATACATATTTCAATGATTATTATTCTTCTTATGTCAATGATCCATCTACTATTAGTTTCATGTTGTTGCAACTATGATGTTTAAAATTTTCTATCAAAACAATATCTATCGATTCTTTTGAGTATCGGCTTCCCAGTATTAGTCGTGGAGTGTCAGCTTCTTGTGTTACACTGTGGATATTTTGGTTCTCTATTTCAAGAACCAAAAGGGTCTATTTTTAGTCTTGTTTATAAGGTTTAAAAATTCCTACCCTCAGTTGTGGATCAGTTATATGATATGAGTACCTTACATCTAAAAATCACCAAGCCTGTAGAGAGGGTGATTGGTGGAGTGGACTTGGGGATCTTCATGCCACGAACCACTATAAATTTATATGATCTATTTTCTATTTTTCTGAAGCACAAACTCTCATACAGAAACACTTCCAGATCTATCTACTATTGATGTGAAATGATAGAATTGTGAAAATTTTAGAAGTACACAATTCACCCCATCTCTTATGTCTTCTTCATTTACTTTTTGTCCTAATATTTGGTTTCAGAGGTTGGGATCAAAATATATTATTCAATTATAAAAACCCAGATTTAACGATTTTGATGAATATCAACGGAGAGTCTAAAAGAATTAATTTCCAGGGTTCGTTCTCTATATTTAAATGGGGACAACTATGGATGCTGGAAATAACATATGATAATATATTTGAAAAATTGTGGATTTAAAGTATATTCAAAGAATGTTACTACTTACAAAATTCCGAATAAACTAGAAACCAAGAATGCTGCTAAAGTGGCTGACGAGGACATGAATTTTAATGTTATGAATGCTATCATCTGTGGTCTTGCACTAAATTAAATCAATCATGTTACACAATTCCCTGTAGATTATGAAATATGGTAGAAAATTGCAATTTCTTATGAAGGTATAGACAATGTAAGATAGATGAGGTATGATATAGAAAAACTAAAATTCGATACATTAAAAATGATTGATGGAGAAACTATTACACAACTAAATTGAAGGATTATAGTAATTATAAACATCATTTTAACCTTAGGTGAACCAATAAAACAAGATGATCAAGCGTTGAATGTACTGAGTGTAGTGCCTAATAAGTGGAATGGAATTTCAGCTGAAATCCACCAATCAGCACCTATTAAGAATCTGAAAATGACACAATTGATTAGAAATAAAATGATATATGATGTAGAAATGAAAGATGAATTTGAAGATAAAAAGTTCTAGTGAAAATGGATATCACTGATTTAATGTTTCAATCTCAAAAACAAATGGAAAAATGAAACAAGAATTCAGAAAATAATGAAATTTAGACTCATCTGATTCTGAAATCGAGCAAGATGAATTAGCCAGAAATATTAACATGTTTTATTGGAATCAGATAAAATTTAGATAACCATTTAAAAAAGATGATAAAGACTCAAGGTAAGTGAGATTATATGAATGCAAAATGTGGGATACTATAAGACCTGATTTTCCTATATTATAAAGTGAAAAGAGACAGATATAAAAGAAGTTTCATAAAAATTCTAATAATGAAAAAAAGGCAAAAAAAACAATGAAGGCAACTGGAAGTGTTTCTGAAGACTCTTGCAGCACATCAATATCTTATCTAGAGAAGGATGAATTTAATATAAAATATAATATCTATTCTATTGCTGAATAAGATAAGGTATAAACCTACTCTTCATCTAATTCTGATTATAGTTATTCAACTGACAAAATGGATGCCTACTATACAATGCAAGAAGAAACAAATGACTCACTATTTAAGAAACATAAATATTTAATGAATTTTAAAAATTAAATTTTATGAGAAAGTGATATTTTACTTAAACAAAATCTAGATTTATTTGATAAATTTATATCAACTACCTCTAAATATACTAATCATAAAGTTAATATTAAAAAACTACAAGATAAAGCAGAAACGTACCAAACTTTTGCTATTTTTTTACCAAAGGAGAAAATATACTAAATGAAATTCTTCATAAAAATGTAATAAAAAAGGAATGGTTTGGTAAAGGTATTAAAAGTAAAATATCAATACTATATAAGATTTATTTTGTCCCAAATACATAATATTCTAATTTTCAGTTTTGTGGTACATAATAACATACAACCAAAAATTGAAATTCATGAAACCCCCAAATAATCTAGATTAAAAGAAATTTTATTACAAATATATTATCTGAAATAAATAACATAAATCATGGGAAAATATAGCTGGTTTGGATTCCCAAATCATTGTTAGCTAACGCTGCTGGACCAAAAAAGAAATGGCTACCAAAACAAACATTTGTTTGAATTATATTTGTTGGTAATGAGACAGAGAAAAGGAAATTTTATATGGTATGTTGATAGTGGCTGCTCTAGAATTATGAGTGGAAGTCCATTAAACTTCAATACATTGACATAGATTGATGGAGATCTAGTCACCTTTGGTGATGATTCCAAATGGATTATAATTGGACATGGAATAGTTGGAGATCCAAAGTCTGTATCAATCAATAAATTATGGTATGTACCAGGATTGAAGCATAACCTGATAAGTTTCTCTCAACTATGTGATGATGGAAAATATGTTGATTTTTCAAAAAATTCATCTTTTGTATTTAAATATCATTTCAGTAAATTTAGACCACACAGAATAGATAATTTCTACAAATTAGACTTAAATTCAATGTGTAAACAAAAAGCGATTTTTTAAACATCTAAGATATATGAATCATGGATTTGGAACAGATTATGTGTCATATTAATATTTAATCTTTACATAAATTGTCTAAATAACAATTAGTTTTGATATTTACATGGTATCATTTTTTATAGTGATAGATTCTGTGATGCATGCCAAATTGCCAATCAATATAAATCTTCCTTATAATTTGTTAACAAAATTGCTACATCAACACCCCAAGAACATATCCACATAAATACATTTTCACTATCTAGAGTTGAATGTTTGGCTGAAAAATTATATTTAAATATTATATTTGATTATTATTATACATTTACATGGGTCTATTTTCTAAAATTGAAAAATAAATATTTTATTTTTTCTAAAAGTTATTGAAAATTGTTCAAAAAGAAAATGTTTTCAAAATAATTTCACTAAGAATTGGTCATGGTATATAGATTGAGAATAAATTATTCTATTCATTTTTCTCAATCATGGGTATTAAAAACACCATCTCTATAACAAGAACACCGAAAAAAATATAATTTTTGAAATAAGTAATAGAACTATTCAAGAAATGGTTAGGACAATGATAAATGAATATAGTTTTCCTACCTATCTATAGGAATAAATCGTAAGAACAACTTATTATATAATAAAAAGAGTTTTAATTCATCATATTTTTAAAAATACACCTTATGAACTTTGGAATAACAATAATCCTAAGTTAAAGTATTTTATTGTATTTAGATTCAAGTTGTATATCCTCAACACCGACGTTAATCTTTGTATGTTTGATCCAAAATCATATGAAAGAATATTCTTAGGATATTATACAACTTCTAAATCTTATATTGTATTTAATAAAATGTAAACGATTGTTGAAGAATCAATTAAAATTATGTTTGATGAAACTGACTCTTTTAATAAAGAGAATGACCAAACTGATGAATCTAATGACTCTTTTAACAACATGAGACTTTAAAGCCAGAAAAAATATTTTGAAAATATAATTCAGTCATGTCTGAAAAAACATGATACTAATAAACAAAAAAAATATTCTACCTAGATAGTCTAGAATCCTCATGAATCACCCTTTAGAAACTATTATAAGTGACATAGACTAAAGAATAAGGAGTAGAAGAAATAAAGGAAACCTAGTTCAATTCTAAAACTCTCTATAACAACTTGAACATAAATATTTTAAATATGCCTTAGAAGATGAAAGTTGGATGTTATCAATGCAAGAATAATTGAATGAGTTTAATCATAAATAATGATTGTGAATTAGTTGAAAGACCATCACATTTTTTTATTATAGGAACAAAAGGGATCTTCAGAAATGTACTAGATGATCAGGGGAAAATAACTAAAAATAATGATAGATTAGTAGATAAAAGATACAATCAAAATGAAGGTATATATTATGATGAAACAATTGACCCCATAGCTAGGTTATAATATATTAGAATCTTTCTATATTATGCATCTCATATTAATTTTAAATTATATAATATGGATGTCAAATATACCTTTTTAAATGGTTATTTAATGGAGAACCTTTATGTCGAACAACCCACTAGTTTTGAAAATTAGCAAAAACCTTATTTTATTTTTAAACTTTTTATATCCATATATGCCCTTAAGTGAGGACCTTGAGATTGGTAAGAAATATTAAGTTCTTTTATCTTGAGAAATTGTTTTATTATTGGTTTGGAAGATCTAACCCTCTTTAGGAAAATAGTTTGTTTTAATTTATTATATGTTCAAAACAATATTGATGATGTTATTTTTTCATCAACAAATAAAAAACATTATAATGATTTTTTAGTACTCATTAAAAAAGAATTTGAGATGAGTATGATGGGAGAATTAAATTTCTTTTTAGGACTCAATATTTTTTTTAAATATTATGAAATGTTTTAAAATAAATAAAATATATAATGGATTTATTGAAAAAAATGGTCTCGATAATATAAAGACATATTCAACACCCATGTGTAATAATATGAATTGTGATTTAGATGAAGCTAGAAAACTGGTGGACAATATGTTGTAAAGAAGAATGATTATAATTTTACTATATCTTACTACTATCAGTCCCAATATTATGTTTTTGGAATTTTTATCTTCCATATTTCAAAAAAATCCGAATGAATCACATCTTATTACTGTCAAAAAAAGTTTTAGATATTTAAAAGTAACTGTAATCAATATATTCTTTATCCAAAAACTTTTGATTTTAATATACTAACTTATTTATGTAAAACAATTTGGTGGTTATAGATTAGATTGAAAAATATCAATTAGAACCAGTCACTTTTTAAGAAAATCATTTCTGTCATAGTCATATATGAAGCAACACTCTATTGCAGTGTTAACAACATAAGAATAATATGTATCTATAGGTAACTGTTATGCTCATGTATTGTGGATGCAAAATACGATGATGGAATCTAGACTTATTTTTAATAGTACACCGATTTTATGTGAAAATACAAGTGCTATAATTATTTTCAAATATCCAACAACTCATTCTCTCACTAAGTATATTAAAATTTGTCATGATTTTCTAAGAGATTGTTTTCTTAAAATTGATATATCTTTAAAATTTTTAACACTAAATTTCAATAATATGATATTTTAACTAAACCCCTTCTGTAATGACCCAAAATTTTGAATAAATCTTGTTTCCTAATTTTATGTGTTATTTTAATTTGTTTTTTATAATCAAAAAAAATGTTTCATTTGATAACATGAGTATAATTAAAATGAGACCATTGGGTTTTGACTATTATATGACCATTGGTCAATATGACCCCTGGAAACTAAACGTTTTGATTATTGTCTCTAAATACAAGTAATCATGGTTAATTATTATAGAAAGAAGATTTGATGGCCTCACCGAGTAGTCTTGGACCGATCGAAGCCCATCTAACAGAACTTGGGAAGGAGGTAGCACCACTGGGCTTTGCTCTGGACCAATCCCAAGCCGAACTTCATCGTGTGAAGCTAGAACGGAATCGCCTTTGTGAGAAGTTCAAACTGATAGAAATTACTACTCGTGCGATGTTAGGTGAGCCTCCCTCAGATTCTCTCACCTTATCACACCTTACACTTAGGTCTTATGCTGGTGTGATAAGGGGCTATGTAAGGAGACCGTAACTTCCTTGTTTAATCCTTTTTTTTAAATAAAAATTGGGATTTCTTCTTATGATGAAGTTTATGAATTTTCAAATGACCGGATAAATATAGTATGCATATTTATGATGAATTTTAGAAAAAAGATATTTTAAAAATGTTTATGTAAACCTTAAATAATAAAAAACGTGTAATGATATTCAAAAAATAGTCTTCTACAATTATGTCCAGTACGAAATTTAGAGTCTAATAAGATCAACTAGATTTTTTATGAATAGTAAATTATGAATAGTGATTTTATGTTTAAGATTAGTAATGTGACCAAATGGATTAGTAATTTCTCTCAAAGAAAGTTTTAATATATTTTAGACACCTAGATTAAGTAATGTGATTCAATAAAATGGGTAAATAACGGTTTCATAAATTATTAGCCATGTATTACTATTTTCAGATGAAAAGTGTATTTTTAATTAAAAATTTAATTAAAAATAATTAGAAAATTATTTTTATAAAAATGACTTTTTTTTGAACTCAGAGCATCGATATTATGTTATGGTAATTTTTGGGGATTTTTCTGAAAAAAATGAATCCTTGATGAATAGTGTTTTTATTTAAAAACTAAATTAAAAATATTTAGAAAATTATTTTTATAAAATGGAGTTCATTTTTAAAATCAGAGCATTTATATTTGGTTAAGGTGAAATTTTGGAATTTTTCTAAGAAAGTTGAATTTTCAGTGAATAGTAAAAATACAGTTTTAGGGTTTCAGAATGATTAATGATCTCATAACTGTGTCATGATGATTTCATGAGATATTTTAAGGGTTTTCCAGCCAAGGGTGATGAATTATTGTTTTGGGGCCCCCATGTGGCATAACTCCATGGTAAATGCCAAGGGAGAGCACATGGTTTTGAGAAAAGCACTTGTGAGGTGTCCCTTGGCCATTAATGCCTTGTCCCCTTACTTTCCCTATAAATACCCACCCTTTCCTCCTTTATTTTTCACTCCCAACTCTTCCCCAACGTATTTCTTGTCTCCTTACCTCCCAAGGAGTCCTCCCAAGGTTCCCCCAAGCGCCCAAGGTCCAAACCATTGAGTTTTAAGAGTTACGTTTTAAGGTAAGGGATCCGACCCCTCTCTTTCTTTTCAAGTGATCTCTTTTATGTCATTCTTTTATGCCCCATGTTCTTATGTTGGATGAGGTTCTTTTATATTCATTATACTGTCCTTTTTATGTTCATATGATGAGATACCCCCTCTTACACTCATTATTCCGCTTTAAGAATGTTTAAGTGGCGCCGTTAGGATGCCGAATTTTCAAGGGATTCGTTCACCTTTCTCATTTTTCAAAGTTCTAATTCCATGTAAAGTCATGAAAGTTCCTTTTTATTATGTTGGGGTATGATCTCTATATCTATCATACTGAAATTTTATGTTCATATGATGAGAGACCCCCTCTTACTCTCATCATTTCGATTTAAGAATGTTTGAGTGACGCCGTTAGGCTGCCGAATTTTTAAGGGATTCTTTCACCCATCTCATTTTCAAGTTCTATTTTCTTGTCAAGTCTTTCAAGTTAATTTATTTTGGGGTATGATCTATATATCATTCATACTTATCATTTATGTTTATATTATGAGAGAACCTTTTTGATCTCGTCAATTCATTTTTTGTTGATGTTTAAGTGGCGCCGTTAGGCTGTCGAGTTTTTATAAGAGAAATCTTATTTTTTTTTCTTCCTTTCAAGTTCTTCATTTCATATGGTATATCTTTCATATTTCATTACCATTCTCTTAAATACTTTATATTCGGTCCCTCTACTGTTTTATGGATCATTTATGAGTGGGTGACCCATGTCCCCTCTCTTTTCAATGTTCTCTAAAACCCCGAAACATAGTTGTTATGCTGCAGAATTTTCGTCTCAAAATGCCTCTCTCTTTTCTCAAAATTATTTTATGCTATAAAGTGAATACTCAAAGATCTTATTTCTATAGGGGTATTCACATATATATCAAAATTTTCTATTTTAAATTCTGGGATTTACATACATGCGACCAGCTCTCCCCTTCTGTGGGTTTTAAAGTGACGTAAAGATCATGTCCTTAAAGCAGTTTTTAAAACGTTATGATTATGAAATGAAATCCATTTATTTTATACTATATGGGTTATTTATGAAATGTTTGATGATGATATATGTGGCTCACATGATAATAAAGGAAAATTTAAGGGTGCGCCCTGATATCCCTCCAATGCATTGGGTAATGATGTAACCACTAGAGATTACAATTTTTCACGATACCTTGGTGAATAACCTTGGTAATTTTCAAATGACACCTTGGGGATGGACCTTGGTGATATTTTCATGATTGTCTATGTTAAATTATGTATCCACATTTTCAAGTTATGAAAAATGTTATTTTTATTATGATATGCCTCATAATTTCTTTCTCATGCCTTAATGTTCTTTTCATGACCTTATTGAAGTATCTCAAGTTCACATGTAAAATGTTTCTCTTGTTTCCCTTACTGGGCCTTATGCTCACCCTTTCTTTTGATGTATGTCCCCAGGTTATGAGATGCAGTAATGAACCTAGGATGAACATGAGTAGAATCCTTTAAAGTGTTTAAGAAGAATCTTTTATTTTTTCATGTTTAAAGTTCTTGGTTTCCAAGACACTAAACCTTAAAGATCCTCGGTTTTGTAAAATGTAATGAATGTTTATGTGATAAAAAGGCGGGATATTATAGTTGGTATCAAAGGATGGTTTAGTTATTTGTGGAAATTAGGATATGAAAACTTTAGGAAGAAGCCTATAGAAATGTTTAAATATAGGAAATATTCCTGGTATTTTGGTGAGTATTGAGTAAGGGGTTTTCAAGCAAATACATCCCTATCTGGATACGAGAATGTAGAGGTGGCTCTGGCACAGATGTACAAAGAGGTAAAACCCCAAAACACCGCTTTGATCTAGACTCGAACGGGAACTGGTACACGATAACGTGCCTTGCTGCACTCTTGGATACGACACTCCTGGGGGATATGCTTTGGTAAATTCATAAGCTTAGTATGAACCATTGTTAAAGGAACAAAGACAAAATAA
This sequence comes from Viscum album, assembly GCA_963277665.1. NCBI lineage: Eukaryota > Viridiplantae > Streptophyta > Magnoliopsida > Santalales > Viscaceae > Viscum > Viscum album. The sequence continues at coordinate 478,293,520 of OY728125.1, read as the reverse complement.
AATAAATATTCACATAAGGATATATGACCATGGATAACCCAGTTTGAAACCTAGGGGATCACAAGTTAGGGTATAGTTTCTTCTACAAGTTTTCCTTATATGCCTTCAGTTCCTTTTCATGATTATTGGCTAAGTACTTAAGCCCCTAATTATGCTTTATCTTCTTAGTTAATGATGGGAAATGGAAGAACATGTCCCGACAACCAATGTGATAGGAAAATGCGGCGATTGTTGTATTATTATGACAGCGATGATTAGGGGATTAAAATATGATTATTATTTTGGAAGACGTTCACTATTTTGGGGACCCTATATGATCGATGTAAATAGATTAATACAGTATTTTCATTGAGGAGTAAGGTTGACTTATATTTTCAAGAATCGATGAATTTAAGGTGGACATATAATAATTTAGGTTACTTATGGGAATGATTAACCTATCTTGGGTAAAATATGTTTAGGTTCAATACTTTTGTTATAAGATGTTAGGAGTGGTTGATGGTGTTTGGAGATGAACAATGAAGTTTATTTTGGAAGACTATGTTATCAAATCCTTCTTGTATTTGGGTTTCAATCTTAGTTTGGTTTATTTTTAGGAATTTTAAGGACCGTTATTTATGGAATGTACTATGATGAACTTTGGGTAGTACCATGGAACATTGAAGATTTAAAAGTAGTTTCCATTCCTATGGGATTATTCCTTTTTGAAGAGTTGTTTTACCTTACCCTTTTTGTTTTTGAGATAATGTTTAAAGATAGAAGAAATAGATAGTTAATCTTTTGTGGATTATGTGATTCTCTAGAAGATGATTCTTGTGTTTTGATGAGACCAAGTAGTTTTGAATGCTCATAGTTTGGAAAAAAGATTAGTTTTGGGTAGAAATTTATTAATGGATGAAACTCTACATGAAGATATGTATATTTTCTTATGTTTTTGTTTTATGTTGTAAATGAATTCCTCAAAAGTATGAAAAGGAACGTAAAAAAAAACGTTGTTGGATTACATTTCCTAATGGGTAATCAAAGACCGTTTACACAAATCATAAATTTTGGATTTTCTTATGGTAACTTTCTCCTAATCTTGTTTTCTATCACTCTCCCTTAGAACTTGACCCTTTGTTTTCTCCTCCATGTCCATGTTTTCCAACATGGAATCCCAGTGTGGGATTACTCGGGTGACCTTTGTACTTACCTTTTTTTCTTTTAAAGTAATAGTTTTACTGACTCCTTTTCCGATGTGGGACTTTCAATGAAATTTCAAAACCCAATTTTAAAAATTGCAAGGATGCAATTTCTTAAGGGGGGAAGATTGTAACGACCCGAAATTTTGAATAAATCTTGTTTCCTAATTTTATGTGTTATTTTATTTTGTTTTTTATACTCAACAAAAATGTTTCATTTGATAACATGAGTATAATTAAAATGAGACCATTGGGTTTTGACTATTATATGACCATTGGTCAATATGACCCCTAGTAACTAAACGTTTTGATTATTGTCTCTAAAAACAAGTAATCTTGGTCAATTATTATAGAAAGAAGATTCGATGGCCTCACGGAGTAGTCTTGGACCGATCGAAGCCCATCTAATAGAACATGGGAAGGAGGTAGCACCACTGGGCTTTGCTCTGGACCAAACCCAAACCAAACTTCATCGTGTGAAGCTAGAACGGAATCGCCTTTGCGAGAAGTTCAAACTGATAGAAATTACTACTCGTGCGATGTTAGCCGAGCCTCCCTCAAATTCTCTCACCTAAGCACACCTTACACTTAGGACCTATGCTGGTGTGATAAGGGGCTATGTAAGGAGACCGTAACTGCCATGTGTAATCCTTTGTTTTAAATAAAAATTGGGATTTCTTCTTATGATGAAGTTTATGAATTTTCAAATGACCGGATAAATATAATATGCATATTTTTGATGAATTTTAGAAAAAATATATTTTAAAAATGTTTATGTAAACCTTAAATAATTAAAAACGTGTAATGATATTCAAAAAATGGTCTTCTACAATTATGTCCAGTACAAAATTTAGAGTCTAATAAGATCAACTTGATTTTTGATGAATAGTAAATTATGAAAAGTGATTTTATGCTTAAGATTAGTAATGTGACCAAATGGATTAGTAATTTTGCTCAAAGAAAGTTTTAATATAATTTAGACACCTAGATTAAGTAATGTGATTCAATAAAATGGGTAAATAACGGTTTCATAAATTATTAGCCAAGTATTTGTTTTTTCGGATGAATAGTGTTTTTTAATTAAAAATTTAATTAAAAATAATTAGAAAATTATTTTTTAAAAAATTACTTTTTTTTGAACTCAGAGCATCGATATTATGTTATGGTAATTTTTGGGGATTTTTCTGAAAAAATGAATTCTCGATGAATAGTGTTTTTATTTAAAAACTAAATTAAAAATATTTATAAAATTATTTTTATAAAATGGAGTTCATTTTTGAAATCAGAGTATTGATATTTGGTTAAGGTAAAATTTTGGGATTTTTCTGAGAAAGTTGAATTTTTAGTGAATAGTAAAAATACAGTTTTAGGATATTGGTATGTTTAATGATCTCATAACTGTGTCATGATGATTTCTTGAGATATTTTAAGGGTTGGACGGCCAAGGGTGATGAATTATTGTTTTGGGGGCCCCATGTGGCCTAACTCCATGGTAAATTCCAAGGGAGAGCACATGGTTTTGAGAAAAGCACTTGTGAGGTGTCCCTTGGCCATTAATGCCTTGTCCCCTCACTTTCCCTATAAATACCCACCCTTTCCTCCTTTAGTTTTTACTCTCAACACTCCCCCAACGATGTTATGGTCTCCTTACCTCCCAAGGAGTCCTCCCAAGGTGCCCCCAAACCCCCAAGGTCCAAACCATTGAGTTTTAAGAGTTACGTTTTAAGGTAAGGGATCCGACCCCTCTCTTTCTTTTCAAGTGATCTCTTTTATGTCATTCTTTTTTGCCCCATGTTCTTATGTTGGAGGAGGTTATTTTATATTCATTATAATGTCCTTTTTATGTTCATATGATGAGAGACCCCCTCTTACTCTCATCATTTCGTTTTAAGAATGTTTTAGTGGCGCCGTTAGGCTGCCGAATTTTCAAAGGATTCGTTCACCTTTCTCATTTTTCAAAGTTCTAATTCCATGTCAAGTCTTGAATGTTCCTTTTTATTATGTTGGGGTATGATATATAAATCTATAATGAATAATTTTTATGTTCATATGATGAGGGAACCCATCTTACTCTCATCATTTCGTTTTAAGAATGTTTGAGTGACGCCGTTAGGCTGCCGAATTTTTAAGGGATTCTTTCACCCTTCTCATTTTCAAGTTCTATTTCCTTGTCAAGTATTTCAAGTTAATTTATTTTGGGCTATGATATCTATATCTATCCTACTGATCATTTATGTTCATATGATGAGAGACCCTTTTTGATCTCATCAATTCATTTTTTGTTGAAGTTTAAGTGGCGCCGTTAGGCTGTCGAATTTTTGTAAGAGAAATCTTATTTTTTCTCTTCCATTCATGTTATTCATTTCATATGGTATATCATTAAGATTTCATTACCATGCTCTTAAATACTTTATATTCTGTCCCTATACTGTTTCATGGATCATTTATGAGTGGGTGACCCATGTCCCCTCTCTTTTCAATGTTCTCTAAAACCCCGAAACATAGCTATTATGCTGTAGACTTTTCGTCTCAAAATGCCTCTCTCTTTTCTCAAAATTATTTTATTGTATAAAGTGAATACTCAAAGATCTTATTTCTACAGGGGTATTTACATATATATCAAAATTTCCTATTTTAAATTCTGGGATTTACATACATGCGACCCGCTCTCCCCTTCCGTGGGTTTTAAAGTGACGTAAAGATCATGTCCTTCAAGCAGTTTTTAAAACATTATGATTATGAAATGAAACCCATTTATTTTATACTATATGGGTTATTTATGAAATGTTTGATGATGATATATGTGGCTCACATGATAATAAAGGAAAATTTAAGGGTGCGCCCTGATAGCGCTTCAATGCATTGGGTAATGATGTAACCACTAGAGATTACAATTTTCATGATACCTTGGTGAATAACCATGGTAATTTTCAAATGACACCTTGGGGATGGACCTTGGTGATATGTTCATTATTGTCTATGTTAAATGATGTAGCCACATCTTCAAGTTATGAAAAATGTTATTTTTATTATGATATGCCTCATAATTTCTTTCTCATGCCTTAATGTTCTTTTCATGACCTTATTGAAGTATCTCAAGTTCACATGTAAAATGTTTCTCTTGTTTCCCTTACTGGGCCTTCTGCTCACACTTTCTTTTGATGTATGTCCCCAGGTTATGACATGCAGTAATGAACCTAGGATGAACATGAGGAGAAGACTTTCAAGTGTTTAAGAATAATCTTTTATGTTTTCATGTTTAAAGTTCCTGGTTTCCAAGACACTAAACCTTAAAGATCCTCGGTTTTTTAAAATGTAATGAAAGTTTATGTGATAAAAAGGCGGGATATTATAGTTGGCATCAAAGGATTGTTTAGTTATTTGTGGAAATTAGGATATGAAAACTTCATGAAGAAGCCTATAGAAATGTTTATATATAGGAAATATTCCTGGTATTTTGGTGAGTATTGAGTAAGGGGTTTCCAAGAAAATACATCCCTGTCTGGATACGAGCAGGTAGAGGTGGCTCGGGGACAGATGTACATAGAGGTAAAACCCGAAAACACCGCTTTGAGCGAGACTCAAACGGGAACTGGTACACGACAACGGGCCTTGCTGCACTCTTGGTTACGACACTCCCGGGGGATATGCTTTGGTAAATTAATAAGCTTAGTTTGAACCATTGTTAAAGGAACAAAGAAAAAATAAAATAAAGATTCACATAAGGATATATGATCATGGATAACCAAGTTTGAATCCTAGGGGATCACAAGTTAGGTTATAGTTTTATTCTACAAGTTTTACTTATATGCTTTCAGTTTCTTTTTCATGATTATTGGATAAGTACTTAAGCGCCTAATTATGCTTTCTCTTCTTAGTTAATGGTGGGAAATGGAAGAACATGTCCCAACAACCAATGTGATAGGAAAATGCGACGATTGTTGTATTATTATGACAGGGATGATTAGGGGATTAAAATATGATTATTATTTTGGAAGACGTTCACTATTTTTGGGACCCTATATGATCGATGTAAATAGATTACTACGGTATTTTCATTGAGGAGTAAGGTCGACTTATATTTTGAAGAATCGATGAATTTAAGGTGGACTTATAGTAATTTAGGTTACTTATGGGAATGATTAACCTATCTTGGGTAAAATATTTTTAGGTTAGATACTTTTGTTATAATATGTTAGGAGTGGTTGATGTTGTTTGGAGATGAACAATGAAGTTTATTTTGGAAGACTATGTTATCAAATCCTTCTTGTATTTGGGTTTCAATCTTAGTTTGGTTTATTTTGAGGAATTTTAAGGACCATTATTTATGGAATGGACTATGATGAACTTTGGGTAGTACCATGGAACTTTGAAGATTTAAAAGTAGTTTTCATTCCTATGGGATTACTCCTTTTTGAAGAGTTGTTTTACCTTACCCTTTCTATTTTTGGGATAATGTTTAAAGATAGAAGAAATAGATAGTTAATATTTTGTGGATTATGTGATTCTCTAGAAGATGATTCTTGTGTTTTGATGAGACCAAGTAGTTTTGAATGCTCATAGTTTGGAGAAAAGATTAGTTTTGGGTGGAAACTTATTAAAGGATGAAACTCTACATGAAGATAGGTATATTTTCTTATGTTTTTGTTTTATGTTGTAAATGAATTCCTCAAAACTATGAAAAGGAACGTAAAAAAAAATGTTGTTGGTTTACGTTTTCTACTGGGTAATCAAAGACCATTTGCACACATCATAAGTTTGGGATTTTCTTATGGTTAACTTTCTCCTAATCATGTTTTCTATCACTCTCCCTCAGAACTTGACCCTTTGTTTTCTCCTCCATGTCCATGTTTTCCTACATGGAATCCTAGTGTGGGATAACTCGGGTGACCATTGTACTTACCTTTTTTTCTTTTAAAGTAATAGTTTTACTGACTCCTTTTCTGATGTGGGACTTTCAATGAAATTTTAAAACCCAATTTTAAAAATTGCGAGGACGCAATTTCTTAAGGGGAGAAGATTGTAACGACCCAAAATTTTGAATAAATCTTGTTTCCCAATTTTATGTGTTATTTTATTTTGTTTTTTATACTCAAAAAAATGTTTCATTTGATAACATGAGTATAATTAAAATGAGACCATTGGGTTTTGACTGTTATATGACCATTGGTGAATATGACCCCTGGAAACTAAACATTTTGATTATTGTCTCTAAATACAAGTAATCTTGGTCAATTATTATATAATGAAGATTCGATGGCCTCACCAAGTGGTCTTGGACCGATCGAATCTCATCTTACAAAACTTGGGAAGGAGGTAGCACCACTGGGATTTGCTCTGGACCAAACCCAAACCAAACTTCATCATGTGAAGCTAGAATGGAATCGCCTTTGCGAGAAGTTCAAACTGATAGAAATTACTACTCGTGCGATGTTAGCCGAGCCTCCCTCAGATTCTCTCTCCTTAGCACACCTTACACTTAGGTCCTATGCTGGTCTGATAAGGGGCTATGTATGGAGACCGTAACTGCCTTGTGTAATCTTTTGTTTTAAATAAAAATTGGGATTTCTTCTTATTATAAGGTTTATGAATTTTCAAATGACCGGATAAATATAGTATGCATATGTTTGATGAATTTTATAAAAAATATATTTTAAAAATGCTTATGTAAACCTTAAATAATTAAAAACGTGTAATGATATTCAAAAAATGGTCTTCTACAATTATGTCCAGTACGAAATTTAGAGTCTAATAAGATCAACTTGATTTTTGATGAATAGTAATTTATGAATAGTGATTTTATGCTTAAGATTAGTAATGTGACCAAATGGATTAGTAATTTCGCTCAAAGAGAGTTTTAATATAATTTAGACACCTAGATAAGTAATGTGATTCAATAAAAATTAATTCTCGATGAATAGTGTTTTTATTTAAAAACTAAATTAAAAATATTTAGAAAATTATTTTTATAAAATGGAGTTCATTTTTGAAATCAGAGCATTGATATTTGGTTAAGGTGAAATTTTGGGATTTTTCTGAGAAAGTTGAATTTTCAGTGAATAGTAAAAATACAGTTTTAGGATTTCGTTATGTTTAATGATCTCATAATTGTGTCATGATGATTTCATGAGATATTTTAAGGGTTGGCCGGACAAGGGTGATGAATTATTGTTTTGGGGGCCCCATGTGGCCTAACTCCATGGTAAATGCCAAGGGAGAGCACATGGTTTTGAGAAAAGCACTTGTGAGGTGTCCCTTGGCCATTAATGCCTTGTCCCCTCACTTTCCCTATAAATACCCACCCTTTACCTCTTTAGTGTTCACTCCCAACTCTCCGCCAATGATGTTCTGGTCTCCTTACCTCCCAAGGAGTCCTCCCAAGGTGCCCCCAATCCCCCAAGGTCCAAACCTTTGAGTTTTAAGAGTTACGTTTTAAGGTAAGGGATCTGACCCCTCTCTTTCTTTTCAAGTGATCTCTTTTATGTAATTCTTTTATGCCCCATGTTTTTATGTTGGAGGAGGTTATTTTATATTCATTATACTGTCCTTTTTAGGTTCATATGATGAGAGACCCCCCCTTACTCTCATCATTTCGTTTTAAGAATGTTTAAGTGGCGCCGTTAGGCTGCCGAATTTTCAAGGGATTCGTTCACCTTTCTCATTTTTCAAAGTTCTAACTCCATGTCATGTCTTGAAAGTTCCTTTTTATTATGTTGGGGTATGATATCTATATCTATCATACTGAAGTTTTATGTTCATATGATGAGGGACCTTCTCTTACTCTCATCATTTCATTTTAAGAATGTTTGAGTGACGCTGTTAGGCTGCCGAATTTTTAAGGGATTCTTTCACTCTTCTCATTTTCAATTTCTATTTTCTTGTCAAGTCTTTCAAGTTAATTTATTTTGGGGTATGATCTCTATATCTATCATACTTATCATTTATGTTCATATGATGAGAGACCCTTTTTGATCTCGTCAATTCATTTTTTGTTGATTTTTAAGTGGCGCCGTTAGGCTGTCGAATTTTTATAAGAGAAATCTTATTTTTTTTGTCTTCATTTAATTTTATTCATTTCATATGGTATATCATTCAGATTTCATTACCATGCTCCTAAATACTTTATATTCTGTCCCTCTACTGTTTAATGGATCATTTATGAGTGGGTGACCCATTTCCCCTCTCTTTTCAATGTTCTCCAAAACCCCGAAACATAGCTGTTATGCTGCAGAATTTTCGTCTCAAAATGCCTCTCTCTTTTCTCAAAATTATTTTATGCTATAAAGTGAATACTCAAATATCTTATTTCTAAATGGTTATTCACATATATATCAAAATTTTCTATTTTAAATTCTGGGATTTACATACATGCGACTCGCTCTCCCCTTCCGTGGGTTTTAAAGTAACGTAAAGATCATGTCCTTCAAGCAGTTTTTAAAACGTTATGATTATGAAATGAAACCCATTTATTTTATACTATATGGGTTATTTATGAAATTTTTGATGATGATATATGTGTCTCACATGATAATAAAGGCAAATTTAAGGGTGCGCACTGATAGCGCTCCAATGCATTGGGTAATGATCTAACCACTAGAGATTACAATTTTCACGATAACTTGGTGAATAACCTTGGTAATTTTCAAATGACACCTTGGGGATAGACCTTGGTGATATGTTCCTGATTTTCTATGTTAAATGATGTAGCCACATCTTCATGTTATGAAAAATGTTATTTTTATTATGATATGCCTCATAATTTCTTTCTCATTGCTTAATGTTTTTTTCATGACCTTATTGAAGTATCTCAAGTTCACATGTAAAATGTTTCTCTTGTTTCCCTTACTGGGCCTTCTGCTCACCCTTTCTTTTGATGTATGTCCCTAGGTTATGAGATGCAGTAATTGACCTAGGATGGACATGAGGAGAAGCCTTTCAAGTGTTTAAGAAGAATCTTTTATGTTTTCATGTTTAAAGTTCCTGGTTTCCAAGACACTAAACCTTAAAGATCCTCGGTTTTTTAAAATGTAATGAAAGTTTATGTGATAAAAAGGCGGGATGTTATACCATCCCACTGAATATTTTGATTTTATTAATGAATATCTAGGTTTTTTCTAAGATTTTAAATAACCAATTTTATTTTATTTTAATTTATATTATGTTTATTAGTGTAAATATAATTTTTTTTGTCTTTTTATCTCATTATATATTAGTTATTTTCTTTAATCTTAAAATTATCTTCATAGTATAATAATTAAATATTTCAGCATAATTACTTTGTGACATTGGAAATGAGAATATGCATCATCTATCAGAAACCCTTGGTCTACCATACACTTTGTTTACTAATACTGTTTCGTCTAACCTGAATCCTTCATTTTTTCTTTCCAAACACTAGAATCCGAAAACCTCATACTTTTATAATTATTTATTGACTAAAACTAAGAGAATCAATGAAAGATACATAATCCATCCAAGGTGATATCATGTTATAGGATGATAAATACTTCATGGAAAAGTTGATGAATTTGATTTTTTATATCAGATGAATCAGTTTCTGAAACAAGAATTTGTGTTTCAAGGGATGGAGACTACTTTCAAAGACATCAATTCTCAACTTCACTATAAGGTAGAACTGAAATATTTTTATAATAGTGTATAATTCATATTTGGTGATTCAGAGGATATGATTCTTGCATGTATTGAAGATATAGAATATTTAATTTCTTAAAATGAAGATTCTCAAATATTAGACTGCCCATATGAAGGAGTTTTTTACTTCGATATTCGATCAATTAGAGACAAGAATCAATCTACCAGAGAAATATATATTTTTTCCTTTTTCGATGCACATTAGGAAATTTTTTGTTAAGTATCTCAAGGAAGATCATAAATTCATGGTTAAATTCATTCATATCGATATTGCACCAAGGATGGCAGAGATGGAGAAGATTTTGTACCATGATATTTACATCATGTTTTTATTTATACATGACATTTAACAGAATTTTTTTCGGTATATGTTTCGATATATTCATTACTATTGTCAATCGGATGATAGGATGAATTTATATCCTTATGGAAGTATAATCTATATAATTCTGTTAAAAAGGACTTGATTCGATTAGTAGATTCAAGGATAAAGTGCAATCATAGAATTGTTTCAAATGATGGAAATCTACAGAAATTGGGAGTTTTCTAGAGTGCATCGAATGGAAATATTTTTCCAGTTGGTGCTGAATAAGAACAGATCTTATGAGATTTTTCTTATGGGGATAAAGGAGATACTTGAAATGATGGTGTTGCAAAATCATGAATTGATGGAGTTTATCAACCATCTAAGAGAAGGCTTCGATATAATAACATAGTATAGAATGTTGAGGAATAACAATGTCGGGAGGGACTTTTTTTGAAACCTAGAAACATATATTTTCAATAGGTTTATGAGAATGTGTTGGAGACTGGAAAAGAATCATTCTTTGTACATTTAGATAAACCAATTATTGAAGAAGAAACACTATTCCATAGTCAAGCTAGAGAGATTAAAATTGTACATCTAATCAGTGAATAAGTAAAAGTTAATATTTAGGAGAAGGTCAATATTCAAGAAGTGTCTTTTCATAAAGAAGTTACTCAATAAGAAAAAAAACATAGATGAAATTATTAACTATAGTTTCATAAGTGGTTGTGAAAAAAATTGTGGAATAGTTAGGTCATGATTTAAGAGGACAACTAAATTTCTCTATTATCATTATTTTTCATTTGAAAATATGTGGATAGATTAGTGGTAAATTCTTTGCCTGATGTTGTTGATCAGATATTGAATGAAGGTGCAGTTTGTCTCACTAAATGTTTGAAATTTTGATTATGTTTAATAAGTATCACACAGAGAATTCCACTCTACAGAAGGAGCATGAAAATGAAAATAAAAAAAATCCAAGAACTCCATTATAATATATTTCTAGAAGGTATTTTGATGCCTTCAAGAGATACATGTTAAATGATATTAGGAGGATCCTATATTAATCTATTTTGAATACAATGTTTTCATACATCATGTGGTACATGGGATGTTAGTTTTAATCGGTGAAAAGTTATGTAAAATAGACTAATAAAACAATTTCTACTCCAAATACCAGTATAAATTTGATTAAAATATTTCAGGTCATTACATCTATTATGACAGATATGAATGTTCATCTACATAACTTTTAATGCAAGAGTTATCCTCATTTTTTTCTTTTAGATAATCATAAAAATCTTGATTAAACATTGACTGAAGGAGAACTGAGTATCAGATTTCTTTATAATCAATTTATAGAAATGATGGATCAATTTATGAAGAAAGACGAGAGCTTACATTAATTTTTTAAAGTCAATCCTGTGGATTATTTTCATGTTAATCATTATTTCAGACATCTGATAATGTAGTTGGTTGATATTCTGATAAAAAATTTACAGGTACAGATGGCTGAGTTGAAGGATATGTTTCAATCCATTCAGAATTCCAACCTAGCCAATCCCTAACCTTTTTTTCTACCCTTTCAGAAAATAATCCAATTCTGAACCAACCATTATCCTAATTCTAATAGTAACTATTATATTTTTTAGTGGCATCCTTAGTTTATTTCTACATTTTTTAATCTATGAGATTTTATTAGTTTTTATTTTTATATAGTTTATTTTTATATTATTTTTTACTTTTTTGTCTAATATCTAAATATCCAATCTTCATTATCTTTATCAGATTAGTATACAATTAACTAACTAGATGATTCTATATTAAATGTATTTTAATATGATTCTCTACATCATTTTGATCTCATAAAAAGGGGGAGATATTTGTATTAACACAACATTTCTTTTAAATTTATAAATATTTGGGGAGAAATTTGGATAAACACAAATATTTCTTTTTATGGAAAATAATTCTGTCAAATTAGATTTTTTTTAATGCTTACAAAATTTTACATTATGTTACTTCATTTAATGTATTAATTTATAGGTATTGTGATCATCAAAAATGTGGATATTATTGGGCACGTATTGTCACAAAAATATTCTATAAATATTAATATTTTGATGTTCATAAATAACCATATTTGTTTTAATAATGATTTTATTTTAAGTGTATTTTTGGAAGTTTATATTCTTTGTAATTATTATTTTGGAATAATATTACAGTATTTATTTTTGATAAGTATTCATTAAATTTTCGAAATACTCTTAAGTGTATTCTGAAAACAATTTTCAAAATTTGTCATTTTATGGAATCATTGTTCATTCCCAACACTAAATAACATAATGTAAGAAACATAACCTATGTTTTTATTTAATATTTTTATAAAGGATGAGAATGCATGGTTTATAAAACATACAGTGCAAGAAACTAATGGATAACGAAAATTATGTTTGGATAGAACTTCACATTTTTTAAGGAGAAAAGGTATGGTTAAAGAACCCTAAATTAGTATGGAACCGTTTATTTGAGAACAAATATATGGATCATCAATCATAATTTTTTAATCAACATTATTTTATAAACCTTATGTTCATAAAATGAATTTACGTTGGTGAACCCTAAATTTAGTATTTTTTCATTTTGTGAAGGAATCTTACGTTATACTTTTCAACACTATAAATTTGAATTTATGACTTTAATATAGTTTTATGTAACTATCTTTGAGGAATATCATAGTGATTTAAATATCTGTTTTAATAGATTCAATGATCTGTGTTATTGTTTTAAAGTATCACATTCAGTGGTGAGTTTTCTCAAATTTTTAAGGGATTTATTAACTACTCGGTGCTGTATTGTTTTTGAATTTTAATACTCTCAATTAATCTGGAATCATTTGGGAATCTGAAATATTATTGAGAGATATATCATTATATATATTTTTCTACATTTTATGTGTGGAGATATCTCAGTTGTTTTGCTAATTTTTATTGTTCACGTTTTCTTATGAAAATTTATTTACCATGCTAAAACTATTGAGCATCTCAGAACCAAGGACTACATTTTGGATATATTTATATATATGTTCAGTCTTTGTAGCACGATGCTATATTTTTTTTTCATAAAATGGAATTTATTTTCTGCAACCACATCTCTTCAGACATATTTCAATGATTAATATTCATTTTAAGTATAAGATCCATCTTTTTTCAGTTGTGTTCTACTACAACTTTGAAGTTTAAACTGTTTTATCATAACAATCTCTATTGATTCTTTTGAGTATCAACTTCTCGGTTTCAGTCATGGTAGAGAGTCAAATTCTCGTGATAAGAAGTGGATATTTATGTTCTATATTTAAAAAACTATAAGGATTTATTTAGTTGTCTTGTTTTTAATGGTGGAAACTTTCTACACTCCATTATGGATCGATCTTATGATATAAGGACCTTACTGGTGAAATTTAGAAAGTCCTCATAGAGGGTGACTGGTGGAGTGGACTAGGGGATCTTTGTTCCCTAAACCACTATAAATTTATGTGCTCTATTTTTTGTTTTTCTGTTTCACATACTCTCATATAGAAATGTTGTCAGCACTATCAACTTTTTGATGTGAACAAAAAAACATTCAATATTTCAAAATGTAACAATTCACTCCCCTTTTATGTCTTCATCATAGACTTTCCACACAAACACCCACCATTACCATTGTTTTTATATGAAAACAATGACATATATTCATGAAAGCACAATTAACTCACATGGTGTAATGAAATTTCATCCATATACATGACATAAATGTTGGTTGAAACATCAAGGTAAGTCTTAAAATTGAATTGGGAGGTTTAATAAATGTTGAATGGTGGGTTATAAATCCCATGAAATACAAAAAACAATGACCATTATAGTTAATGATGTAGTGTGAATTAAGACACCAATTAAGGAACCACCCATCCAGGAATGCTATAAATTCAAGAAGTATTAAAATTATTCTAATCAGTTTATGAATTAGAAGGTTTTTTATGATCAACAATAACATCCTCTCAAGCCAAAATACAAAGGTAAATGTCATGTGATCACGACTGAAAAAGTGGGTTACAATAATGAAGTTGTGGAATGTACACTTAACATCCACTATAAAACATCCAATGTATTATTTGATTCCAGATCCACCCAAACATTTATATTGAAATAATTTTAAATGGGTATTATTGTATCTCTACAAAAATTAGATGTTAAGTTGGCTGTGAAGACTCTTAATGGTGCAATAGTCACATCTCTTGGTTATATTACATCTATGACTAATATTTGTGGGGAAATTACTTCCTAGAAATCCTTTAATTATCCATATAGTTGAATTATATGTGATTATTAGAATGAATTGGATTTCTCTATATTAATCCCATATTAATTGTAGAGTAATGGAAGTCACCTTCCATATTCTGAATAAACCTTGAATCATTTATCAATTCAATGATGATTATGATCTTCGAATAGATATTCTTCCATATTCTAGGAATTAATTACTATACATTAAGAAAATTTATCTTATATAGTTGGGGAGAGACTCATAATTTTGAATAAACCTATTTTATTAGAGTTTTTTTAGGATTTTCCATAAGATTTTTTGGGTCTTCCACCAAATCATAATGTTGAGTTTTCAATAAAACTCATACAGTGTGATATGCATATTTAGAAGACTACATATTGAATGGAACTAGTAGAGTTCGAGGAATTAATGAAGCAATAATAAATGAATCTTGATAAGGGATTAATATTCCCTAGTGTGTCACCTTGGGGTGAATGTGTGCTATTTTTTAGGAAGCAATGTGGATCAATTCATATTTTTATTCATTATTGGGAGATTATCAAAATCACAATAAAAAAGTATCATCTTCCCCATATAAATGATATTTATGATAAAAAATGTGGATGTAAATACTTTTCTAAAATAGATCTCTATTCTGGATATTATAAATTGTGTGTCAAATAAGAGGTTATACAGAAGTTGAAATTCCAAATATGGTATACACACAATGAATTTATAGTGATTCCTTTTCGCCGTACTAATTCTTCCTCAATCATCAAGTAATTGATGAATATATTCCTTAGATACTATATTTATTAGTTTGTGGTAGTATCTATAGATGATATTCATGTATAATCAATGGTAATGGAAGAACATAAAGATCACTTGAGAATTTTCATAATGACCTTGAGAAATGGTAAGATGTATAAAAAAGTTACCATGTGTTAATTTTGCCTTCTTAATGGTTCATTTCTGGGACATATAAAATCAAGTGAGGGTATATCAGTAGATCCTTAAAAGATAGAATTTATTGATAAATGTCTTAGACTAACCACAATAACAAAAATATGTATTTTTCTTGTCTTGTGTGGATATTAAGAACGATTTTGTATAATTTCAGTCAAATGTCCCATCCAATCACCAAGTTAACTCAAAAGGTTGACCTGATCTTCTAAACGAATGAATGTGATGAAAATTTTAATGAACTAAAAAGAAGATTAGTTAGTACCCCCGAGATTACAGTAACCTGTAGTGGATAATGTTATGTAATTTATAGTGATGCATTCAATAGAGATTGGGATGAATTCTAATGAACGAATGACATAGTTATAGCTTATGGATCATGAAAACTGATGATTACTAAGTAAAATTATCCAAATAATGATTTTCAATTAGGTGTAGTACTCTTTCCATTAATGATGCAGAGTAAACATCCTTATTGAAAAATGTTTGATATATATACATATCACAAAATAAAACAGAAAAAATTCATGCAGATGGAGTTTCATATTCACTAAAAAATATGGTTATAACTGATTAAAAATTATTATTTCTTAATACATTACCACCTAGGTAAAAATAACTAAAAGGTAAATGCTTTGAGTCTAAAGGACACTGTTAGCTTATCTATAATGAGGATCCCAAAAGACACAATATTTCGATATTTTAATTTGATGGATCTAGAAATAATAAATAACAGGGATAAATTTTACCGAGCCTAAATGAATGATAAAACTTATATACATGTGAATATTAAAGAGGCAGAGAAGGAAGATACATTGCAATAAAATATGATGGAAATTTTCACAGGGTACAACCTTGATTATGATGGAATAATGAGCTTCAGGAACTGTGTATGGGTTCCACCTATTAGAGATTTGAAGATGGAACAATTTGATGTGACTCATAGTTCATCATTCTCAATTTATCCTTGAAGTACAATGATGTATAAAGACATGAAATACTATTTCTATTGGATGGAATGAAGATATATATTTCATAGTATATTTCTCGATGCATGAGTTTTCATAAAGTAAGGGCTAGGAGACATAAATATAATGGCATGTTACATCAATTTATCATACACAAATTTAAATGGGAAACCATCACCTTGGACTTTGTCATCAGAATTACCAAAACATATATAGAACAAAATTATATATGGTTTATAGTTAAGGTTCTTTCATATTATGCACACATAATTTATATAATATAAATATTTCCCTCTTGATAAACTACCTAGAATATATATTAAGTATGTACTAAGATTTCATGTGTTACCACATTTCATTGTATCTAATTGAGATTTGAGGTTTAACTCAATGTTTTATAAAAGTCTTCAGTGGGCTCTGGATACATAGTTATGTTTTGGAAATATATATCAAGATCGTATTAATGTTTAATATCATAGGAAAATTCATACTCTATAAGATATGTTGAGATCCTAATATATGGATCTAAAAATTGGTTGGGATCAAGACCTTACTTTTGTATAATTTTCATATAATAATAGTTTCCACCCTAGCATTCAAATGAATCCTCATGAATCCCACTATAGTAAAAAGTACATAACAACAGTGCGTTGGAATGATGATAAGGAATGAATTATATTGGAACCTGATCTATCTAAGGAAATGGAAGAAAATGTTTGATCTTTTCAAAAACACATAATAGAATCTCTCAAATGACAAAAAAAATTATGCTAACAATTATTTCAAAGATATAGTGTTTAAAGTGGCTCAAAAGGTATTTCTATAAATATATCCTCAGAAGAGAGTAATAATCATTTTTAGGAAGGGAAATATTAGCCTAATTTTTATTGAACCTTTTAAATTTTTTGATTGTTTTTAGCTGGTATCTTATCAATTTGGTCTTCCACAAAATATCCCTCATGTTTATGACGTATTCAATTTATCTCTCACGAGGAAGTACATATCAAATCCTTTAAATGTACCAAAGTCATAGGTAATACCATTGGAACAAGATCTTTATTATGAGGAATAATTGGAAGAGATTTAAAATCATATATATAAATTCCTACAAACCAATACCACTCATCGGGTTAATGTTTTTTGGGTGAAATCGCTAATATGATAAAGCAACGTGGGATCCTGAGGATGTGACAAGGAAAAGGATTCCTCATTTATTTATATCTTAGTGATGAATTTGGAGGGTAATGCTCATTTTACGGGGGAAGAATGTGACATCACAAGATATTATGAATTTTTTTGAATTAATATTATTTCATTTATGTCTTGTGCTATATGATATACCATGTTAATCTTCCGGTATATGAAGCACCGGCTTAACATGCGTTACATGCAACACTGAGTTTCTAAAAATCATAATCTTATTATTCTATATATTTAAATAATAAAATTATAGCCTACCCATTAGAATGACTTTTATGAATAATAATAACATAATTATGAATATATTGTTTATACATGTATATATAATTAATTATTTCGTGACCAATTAACTGTAAACGAAAATAAAAATCTCTTTGAATACAAAAGAAAATTTTGTTTTCTAAAAAATTGTATAATTATGCACAAGTTTTTTACAAATAAATGATAATGTCCATATTTTTTACCATATTATATATATTATATATTATATCTAATTTTTAACATTCATCATATATTTTTCTTGATATTATATAAAAATAAATCTGATTTTAGGAATAAAATGTGTATTTTTCTAAAAAGATAGTTTTATCTCCTTTTCATGCAACACTTGTTTTAAATCTACTTTTTAACACTTTTATAAAATTTAATTGATAAAATAAACATCCTATTTGAAATATTTATATAAAAAATCACTTTGGTAGAGTTTTTTTTATTTTTTTAATAAGATTCAGGTTTTCATGAATAATAAAAAATAGTGATGTTTATTTAAAAACATCATGTTAATCTAACATATTTATAACATCCCAAAAATTTTATGGTATATTTAAGTTAAATAAATTCAATTCATTAGGAAGCCAATTTTCATAAAGAACTGATTTTCTTTAAATCTACACTTGGTTATTTAATAGATAGATTTAACCTGGTCTTCAGACATAAAGTTCGCACTTTTATGTTTTGAATTTCGAAAAATGGCCATCTAGAGTTGTGACCAGTATGTATTTAGAGTCTGATAGAACCAACATTATTTTGGATGAATAGTAACATACCCTTATGAATAGTAAAATGAATAGTAATATGACACTTATAAATAGTAAATAATGATAATATTTTATTTTCTTAAGGTAATAAGATAATAAAAATTTAATTAAATTTTTAATGTGATATAAAACTAATTATACCTTTAAATTTTTAATTTTTGAAATTAATTATCATTTTATTTACAAATTAAATTAAAAATAAATAAAAAATTATTTTAAAAAAATTGAGATCATTTTGGGATTCTATATGCCGAAAATGGTTGGGGTAAAAAAAATTTCTTTTTCTTAAGTATTTTAATTTTTCGTGAATTGTAAAAATACAGTATTCAGTTTTTGGTTGTTTAATGACATCCTAATGACGTAATAATTAAGTATAAATGGATAGTGGCCTTATGTAAATTCAAAAATGGAATGAGGTTTCCCAATTAGTTAATACCATGGGAAAATACCATGGGAAATCACATGGTTTTAAAAAAACAACTAATAACGTGTCCCTTTTAATTAATAAAAGACTCTCTATCATTTAGTAAAAAGACCCACTCACCGCCTTCGTTTTCATTCCTTCGAAACTCATTATAATCAAGGATCTGGAAGTATTACCTCCCTGGTAGTCCTCCCTATGTGTCGTCAAATCCCCAAGCTCCCAACCTTCATTGTTTCGGCGTTACTCTACAAGTTAAAAGAATCTTACTCCCGTCTCTCTTTCTAATGCATTCATTTTATGTTTTCTCTTTTATTTTCAATTTGATTATTTTGCGATTTGTCAGTCCATATTTTAATTTCTTTTTTTATTATGTATGAGTGATGAGAGACCACCTTTTTCTCATTAAACTATTTTTTGGAATTTTAAGTGATGCTGTTAGGCTACCGAATTTTCGTGGGAGATTTCACAACTTTTCTTCTATTTGGAGATCATTTCTTTTATAATTGTTTCTTCATTTCCCTCATCCCAATACTCTGATTATTACAGTACCATACATGAACTGGAAATATATTATGCTAATGGATTATTTTATTATCAACTGTCTTTCCCCGTCTTCTTAAACTAAAAATGAAAATGCCATCCGAGATGTGTAAACTTTTCACATTCAAGGACAATAGGTTCTCAATTTTCATTACCATGTTCAATTCCGGTCATGAAACCATTTTTATGGTTGAACTAATTAAAAATATATCTCTTTGATTTCATTAATAATCTAAAATCCTTATACACTCATTATATAAAATAATAATACAGAACATGTTGATTATGAACAAACCGGACAAGTTAATCCAAACATCTGTTATTAACTTTTAACTAATGAATCATCATCATGGAATATAACCCAAAATCATTATAAAATCATTTATATCTCTGTAATTTAATTAATAAAACATATTAACAACTATTTATTTTTATTCACTTTTAAAATGAACTTTTATTCATGTATATAAGTAAACGAATCATGAAAACCAAGGAAGAAAATGCTTCCAAAACAATAAAATTAAACCTCTTAAACCCATAAAAAGGGCCATGAATGAATCTAATAAGTTTATAATAAATGATTTACATGTATATAAGGTTCTGGAACTATTAATTAATGAGTATAAATTCTATTATTCAGGTCATTAAAACAAATGAAGAACGTACTCGAGCATAAGTAAGGGGTTTCTAATCTCACTTACATTTCTGTGAGATTTTTCATTGTTCACCATTTATTTCTTGTATGTGGTATATGTGTACTGACATTTGATATATAATAGAATGATTATTTTTATATTCATGTTATTAAGTGATTCATTTCTTGAATATTTATTTTTGGTCATATGATTTAAAAGATTACAATGTGGTAACGTGGTTTGTCTTCGTTTTCCCTTTCATTATGACTAACTCTATATTATGCATATAATAATTCTTATGTTGTGTTCCAACTTCCCATTTGAGATAAAATTTCATTTGAAATTATATTTCTATTAAAGACACATATTATCGTATCATGTATATGTATATTTTATAATCTGTATACTATTTTACATGTATTTTTTATTTTGAATGTTGTTTTCTGTCTTGAAATAATGATGAATATGTATCCTCTAATGTATACAAATATTTAGAAGGAAGATTTAAAATTTTTTAAATCTATGTATAAAGAATGATTTTAAATAGTAGTGGCGGGTGGGGCCCGATATATGTCCTTGATACATCGATAGGTCTCATGAGACAAATCAGTTGGAAACAAACCCTTCAAGTTTGTTTCCAGAAATCAGACGGGTTTCTACCCATAATACTGAACCGTTTTAATAGTATTATGGTATTACGTTCCAGAAAAATGACATGCAATTAATAAAAATTCTATTTATTCATTATCTGTTACTACTATCTACGAGGTTTTCACTATGACAAAATCGATGGATGAAATTTCATTCTCAGATTGTTAATTGCAGGAGTTTTTCATTAATTAACTATTTCATATTGGTTATGTAAAATTGTTTATGGTTAACTTTTTTTTGAATTAATACATCCGCTATTTCTATCCATTAGTGAGCAATTGATCTCACACATTTCCATTTGTTTACCTTCAACAGGTTTTTAAGAGGAGATCATTTATTGAGTTTTTATGGTTGTAGTTTTTAGTTTTTGTCTTGTATTGTATCTTGTTACCTTTCCAATGTAATTAGAGTTACATATATATTTATATTTTCTTAAAAACTACTAAATAGTTCATTCCTTCAGAATTTCATTCCACAAAACTGTGCCAATAAAACATGTAATGCACTAGCTCCAGTCTACAGGGTACGGGGTGTTACAATATTTATATAGTTAAATTGTATTTTTAAATTATTTTAAACTATAATTAGTAATATTAAATGAAATTTTATCAAATTTAGTTCACTGTAAACAATTTCATAATGAAATTGGATATAAAAACACTTCAATCTTTTGATCTTTTTCATTTAAATAATACTATTTTTCTAATTCCATCAAAGGAAATTATTTTAAGTTAATTTTATCCAATTGAATGATTAGACTTATTGATAATTTATTTAATATTTGGAATCAATAATTTAAAATCTATTTAATAGGTACCTTTATTTTTTGGATAAAATGATTAGTATCTTTAATAATTTTGATTACCACATATAAGGGTAAAATGGATAAATAAGGGTAAAATTAATATTATAAATACTAAAAAATTACTCTAACACTAATATAATGTTATTTGATAAATTTAATTCAAACCATAACACATAATATTATAAATTGAATTATTTAATGGATAGTTGTCCATGATAATTACATGGATATTATTAAAATCCAAGAGAGTGAAAAAATATCACTCTTTCTTATAATAAGTATAATATTTTTAATGTGGGTATAAATATAATATATTATAGACTATATATATTAGTATGAAATATAAAATAACTATCTATATCATGAAATTTATTTTTAATTTATAGTGAATAAATAATTGTCATTAATAATTAAACAATTATGATGCAGTAAATATTCAATTAATGAAAAAAATAAACTAATTGATATTTCAAATATTCAAATAAAAATTATATAAAATTATTTGAGGTTTGAAACTAATTTTCTACAAGAATATGAAATATTAGGGATGTAGTAAATAATTATTTCAATGTAATGTTTCTGTATTGATTTTATTAAATTTAAAATAATTAATAGTTTCAAAATGCACGTTGCAGATATTTTTTGAAAATTATATTTTATTTAATTATTTAAAAAGAATAAAAATTTAAGTAAAAAAATGATTAATTATTTTCTAAAAAATCATTAATTTACTATAATATATCAATTCACACTATATAATTAAAAAATATCCACCTTTTAATATTGAAAATATTGTTACTATAGTTAAAATTAAAATGAGCTGAATACTATTAATCAAAAAGAGAAGTTTTAAAATTACACAAAAACATTCCTAAAATATATTGGTTAATTGAATTTCTACCATGTCCCATAGTATCATTGAATACCTTACCCTTTAGATTTATTTGGATTGATATTTAATTTATTGTAATTTTCTCTTTTGAGAAATTCTAAAACTACCCCTCACCATCATTATAAAACGCCACAACATCCATTGTCTCATTTAGCGACATAGATTATTCAATTAGGGAGAAATATCTAAAAATATATCCTCTACACTTTTATACCCACATTATATATGTTTTATTATTTATAAGGGGCCAACTATTGAGTGTTTTAGAGGATATCTAAAGGACATTTTTCGAAGACGAGATTATCCTTGTAACCGATCATTCTATTTTTATACTATTCTATAACTCCTACAAATATGTGATATATTTAAATAAATAATAAATAAATAATCATATATATATTAAAATGTTATTATGATTATTAATAAACCAATATATATCATATTTACTATCAAACAAAAAGTGAAAGTATCTCTTGTGTGTACACGTGGCTTACCAAATCTACGTAGAGATAAAATTAATTTTCCATAACCATCATTTATGAGTGGGAACTTTGTTCGGGATAATGTTTATATATTATATTTATAACATACTTTTATTTCTGGAATCACAATATCATATATACCTTTTTTCTACCTAATCATCTAGAAAATGATAACCTCCCTCGTGCGTACAAAATTTTTACCATCTCTACAATGCGGTGTGATTCTTTTTCATCTATATTTAACATGAGTTGTAGTAAAGATTAATTTTATGGAAATATACTATATATAAAATAAAAATTATTTTGGATATAATGAGACTATGATCAAAGTATAAGGACCATGACTTCAAAACTAAAACATGCTTCGAAAACGATAGAGATATCACCTATAAGAGTGATTTTAATTATTAATAAATGAGTGAAACGATTTTATTAAAAAAATAATACAAGGTATTATTCATTTATTTATATGTTATAAAAGTGTAATCATATCCATATTTATTATATAGGATTTTTTTTATTGTGAACAAATAAATGAGGGGATTGAATAGATGTATTTTTGTCTCAAATTTATTTATAGGGTAGATGTGCCTTATAGACTACATTTTTGCCTTTGAATGGTGTATATACTATACATGAATGTATTTTATGAGTCGTATCAAAAATATTGTTGTATTATAATATATATAATTTTTTTTTTCATTCATGGGGATTGCAATTAAACTAATTATAATGTGGGAATAGATTATTTCATAATCTCATCTATATTTGATACTGTTTCATTTCATGTCTTTGTTGGGTATTATAAATATTTCACGTTCATGTTTTCTAAAAGGGTTTTCAAAAGGTTTTTACTATTCTTTTATTTATATTTAATTATATTTTTCCCATTTTTTACATTTTTTATATAATGTGTTGAAAATAATTTTTTCCAACATATGGTTCTCCATAACATTCTGCCAGAAATATACAAAATGATTTTTTTTTAATTTAAACGGTATGAGTGGACATTCCGTCCATCATAACACCTTAATAACTTTAATATTCATTTTCAATATTACAATGTTATCTTCAAATAAAAAAATTTCCCATTATAATTGTGCATGTCTTTAAATAATTATTTCATAAAGGAAATGATATTTTTCTCAGAAATTATTTCATGTAATCTTTCAAAAACCATTTTCCTTTTAAGACTACATTATTTGATGTTTTATGGTTTAATTAGGATGTATGATAGAGAAAAATTATGTACATATTTTTTGTATTAGTTAAATGGTTTTAAACCCACCATAGGGTAATGTAATGGGAATTTATCACTTGTTTAAGTCTATGAAGTATTTGGAGCATAAATTAAAAAATAACCTAATTCTAGATTCTAACATATTTTCATGATTTTGGTATTTCAATTGAATATTTATGAATTTTGATCCAAATAGTTTGATTCCATTTTTAGAAACAATTATTTTTGGATAAGTAACAGTCAACTGGATCAGTACTTGACTAGAAATTATATCTCCCCAAAAAATAATTCATTGTGGAATGTTTTTCTGAACAACATTGTGGACCCTACATGTAACATACCTTGTAAATAAAGAATCAGACATATTCATATTTATTAATATTTTTTAATTAAATATTAATTTTATTTTGAAGGGGTTCCTATGTACGATAGCGTGCCCGCTACGCAACAATGAGTTTCTTTGAAATCTTACGTTACACGCTAATAATATAATTTCAAATGGTAGTTAACACATAGCCGTTGTACTGGCAGGAATGAATATAAATAACTAAAATACGAATATATATGTTTGTACATTTATCCAATAAAAGATAAAGGCTTAAAATAAGAAAGGAATTCAATTTTATACATAAATACATTAATATTCACTAAAAGGTTCATTTATCCTCTATTGATGGAGAACCCTCTTTAAATATAGTTCTGGTCACTCTTATACATTCTTTTGGACCAAATAAAATCCTTCTTTATAATTGGGACATCAAAATTTACTTTTTGTATGTTTTTGTTATTCTTCCGATAAAGTTCATTTTTTATGAATGAGTGAAAAATGAAGTATTTTAATTCAAAACCTCTTTTAATCTAATTTATTTATATGATTATATTATCTTTTGAATTGGTTCTAAAGTGAAACCATAAAATATTTTTACCATTTGATTCAATGGTGGACTTTGGAATTAATTTCACTTTGAAATTCGACATAAACAAATATCAATCTTTTGATATATATTATTTCTTAAAAAAACGTTTTTTGTTTTGAAAGCGGGAGTTAATTATTAAATTAATTAATTCTACTTATATTCTATGAATTAGGTAATATAAACATCATTTTTGAATTAGGAATATCGAATATATCTTAGAGTGAATTTTTGGTAATTTTCTGAAAAACTCCAATTTTTGATGAATAGTGAAACCACTAAGTGGTAATCAAGCAAACTGATTTTTCAGTTAAATGAACGTTTACCACTAATGTGTATTGAATTTTGAAAATCCAATATACATGGTTGTCATTATTATGTAAAATGTGGTTCAATGGGATGAAAATAATTTTTTGCTAAATAGTAACTTTTTTTCATTAATCGCAATTAGAGGTAATTAGTGTAATTTAAGGTAAAAATTATATTATAAAAATATTAAAACCCCATGAAACTTTTCCTACCCATATTGGATGAGTCATGGCCAACCAAGACAACCCATGGGTCGATTTAGGGGACCCTATGGAGCCTCTTGGGTGAGATAATGACTTTAATGCCTATTTTAAATAAAGGTGAAAATGACACTAACATAAATTGTTTTACTAAAACAATTTTTAGAAGGGGTTATACTAATCATATTTTTGACTATAAATACTCTTTGAAAAGATAAAAAGCTTTCCTACATCAGGATATTTTTGTTATAATTTTTAGACATTAAATAAATTATTTCAATTATGACATCATGATGATGCAATGAAGACCTCATTAATGAACAGTTTAAACAAAATGAAACGATAATATAAAATATAAGACCGAAACTTGTCCAAAAACTATTTTATGGGAATATTTCGAAGCCTTATCGTCTTCTCTTCGAAATATATCAATGTGGGACCTTATAAATTCGAAACACTCTTGAAAATAAAATAATAGTTTCATGATTTCCAAAAGTGCCCCTCCTCTCCTCTTATAAAAGGCCCCCACCTCTACCTCATTTCGCACACTCCTCAAGCCTTTGGCTCGGCCATCCCCTACCCATTTACTCTCTCCACATCCCTATCCTCATACTAGAGTATTTCCTTTGGGCAGAATCCTTTGAAAGGAAGCCTTTAGGCTCAAATCAAAAGAAGTTACACTTTTAAAGGTAATTCATTCTCTCATGTTCATTTGTTTTATTTTGCTTCTCCAACCCCCTAAACTCTTTTTATTTACTTATTTTGTAACAACAACAGTATCTTAAATATACTAGGATGTTGTTATAAGATTTATTCGAGCTACACTCTCACACAACTACATAAAATGGTTAAAGAACATACGGTTTCCGTGGATGGCGAAATTCTGCCTCCCGAAACGATGATTGTTAAATACTCATTTAACACCTTCAAAGGTGGCCATTATGATGTCACTGTTTTTATATATGATATATAATATGTTTATTCTTTCCTTAATCTTCTGTATTTTTCATTTATGGCATACCATTATTGTTTCCATTATGGTTAAACACGATATCTTCATTTTAGGAAGTGCGGACTACAACCCCCTGAAAGTTATTTGATTCGTTAATACCATATGTGGGATGTGTAAAGGATAAATTTAATGATATTATATTATACTATAATTATAATATACTATTATATCATTATGATTCCATTCCAGAAAATACGAAATAGAAATGGAAGTAGTGTTCATGCGTACGTACGGCTTACCGTCTCCATGAACGGTGCATTTCATGTCTTACCTCTAAATGTGATGTAAAATTATAAATACATGTATATGCGGAATATATATGATATATATGTTATCCAAATCATTAATATAATTCTGGATATAATGATCCTTTGACCAAATTAACAACATGTAAGTGTAAGAAGTCTATTTTTGACTTAAGAACCAAATACCGACAAAATGAACATTATTA
Organism: Viscum album; assembly: GCA_963277665.1. Lineage (NCBI taxonomy): Eukaryota > Viridiplantae > Streptophyta > Magnoliopsida > Santalales > Viscaceae > Viscum > Viscum album. The sequence continues at coordinate 478,266,352 of OY728125.1, read as the reverse complement.
ACATAAATGATTACATGATGTTCTAAAAATGGTATAAAAGGAATAATAAACTTGAAAAAGGTTCTAAAGAAAGTAGAGATTAACTCATGTTTATTATCCAGGAGATTAAAGAACGGTCGGGTCAAGTCGGATATGAGGTATGGGACTTCATCTCAATCTCCTTTCATTGAGGCATATTTTGTTTTATACACAACCTTATTTTATACGGTGTATAAACCCCTTTGAATTTTACGTTTATCAAAAAGGAATATCTTTTATACGAAGCGTTTTACTTAACGACAAAAGGGAATGTTTTTTTCATACGTATTCGGCGACAACGACTTCTCCGCCGTCATGACCGTTATTTGAGTTTCGGCTTCCTCTACAAGCCATACCTTCTGTTTAAAAGAAAAATGAATACCATGTTTTACTTTTCTTTTATTTTGGTATCGAAAATGGTTTTCATAATGGTTTATATATCAATGTGTTTTATTTATATCTTGTGATTGAAAGGTGGGAATGTTATGTTTCCTTTATGCATGTTTTATGTGATATGATTATGTTGAGGTTCTTGGGCATTATTATGAAAACGGGTGGTTCCATGATAAACTAAGGGCGGGTGAGCCCGATATAGCTCTCCAATGCATTGGTTAACGCGAAGGAGTGAAACGTTAAGGTTTCTCCAAAGAGATTTAGGGAATATACTGTGATGGGTATTCCAAATGTAACCAAGAGGGTTACTCCCTACGTAAGAATGTTATGAATTCTTCAAGTTACCTTTATGTCTTATGATTTCTATGATTTGTTCATGATTTTATGAGGTATGTTAAAGTGTCTATGTTTTATGGGTAAAGTATGATTTCATTCTTATGTATATATGAACTCATGTTTCCTTTCCTTGTTCTTTCTATATAACCCATACTAAGCTTTTTATGCTCATCCCAAGTTTTTTGAAATGTTTTTCACATGTCACGGGAAAGGTACATGATAAGATGATAGTGTCAAGGAAGTGTCAAGAAAGAATCCATGTTTTATTTTCAATATGTTTCCGTTGATGGGAAAAATAATACTATCTTTTATTGTAACCACTTTGATTAAATGTGGGTTGTAATGCATGTTTTAAGATCTAATTCTATAAAACTCTAAACCTGAAAAGATCCTCAACGTGTAATCTTGTGATAACTCAGGATTATGTAAGGTTTAAGGCCGGGGCCTTATAGTTGGTATCAGAGGTCGTTTTAGATAACTTTAGGAGTTAGAATTCTATGAAATGATTACCCAAAAGTTTTTTTGTGGTCAAATTGAAATGATATAGCATTTAAAGATTACCATTTTGCTTTATCTAAGACATGTTTGTTCAGAATGGTTTTCCGTAGAGGAAATAGGGAAGCAGTGCTAGGAAGGCATACGGAGGGAAATAACCTTCTGAACCAGCATCCTAAGATGGTCAGAATTGGAACTGAATAGTTTGTTGCAGTAATGGCACAGTTGACTCAAGCGAAAAATGTTGGTGGTATCCATGCATGAGATCTGCCATATCAACCGCAAAGGAACATGTCAGCGGTGGAACATTTCATGAGGCAACATCCCCCATCATTCAGAGGATCATCTGACCTTGTGTTTGCTGAAGGGTGGATTAAAGCACTAGAGAAGATTTTTGATGTCATGGGGTGCTCAGACAATCAAAATGTTAGTCTTGCTATTTACCGTTTTGAGGGTGAAGCAGATCAGTGGTGGTCGATGCTTAAAATTATCAGGGACACTGATGAGATTGATTCTCTTGACTGGGATGAATTCAAAGGAATGTTTCTTGAGAAGTATTTTCCTAAGTCTGTTTGACTTAGGATGGAAAAACAATTCTTGGAATTGAGGCAAGAGGAAGACTCAGTGGCTACCTATGAAGAAAGGTTTACTCGATAGGCAAGGTATGCTCCAAATTTTATCCGAGACCTTGATAGTAAAATCAATCATTTTTACTCAGGATTAAAGCCAAAATATTGAAGGGCTTTAGCTTCTCGTGAGTTCAAAAGTTATGAAAAGCTTGTTCGATGTGCTGAGAAGGTTGAAATGGCGTTTTTCGATGATCAAGTGTTCTACAACAGCTAGCAAAAGAAGAGACCGAGGTGGCAGGAGGAAGGAAAGAATTCTTCAAAAAAGTCTGATGGTAAGAAATCTATGTTTCCAGTTTTTGATAATTGTGGTAAAAGGCATGCTGGGGAATGTCTTCTGAATTCTGGAAAGTGCTACCGATGTGGTAAGATGGGACATAAGGCTCGTGATTGCACTGGAAAAGATCAGGGTGATGGTAAGACCAAATTTGATTTATAGTTAGTGAAATGTTATAAGTGCAATGAGATGGGTCACTATGAAAATGAGTGTCCAACAAAGAGCTTGAGTGATGGGAAGCAGTTAGACTACACGAAGAAAGGGGTGGTGAAATCCTTTGCAACTACTTCAGCAGATGTCGGGCCATCAAATGAAGTTGTATCTGGTACTTTTTTCATTTTTTCAGATTATTCCAGTGTGTTATTTGATTTGGGGTCTACACATTCTTTCATCTCTGAAAACTTTTCTAGTAAAATGGGAATACCATCTCAAGAAATGACTCCTGAACTTGTGGTAAAGACACCCGGGGGAAATGTTGAGGCAAAAAGAATTTATAAGAATCTTCCTATCCTTATCTTTGGAAAGAACCTACATGCAAACCTTATTGTTCTACCTCTATTAGAGTTTGATGTTATTCTGGGTATGGATTGGCTCTCTATTTACCATGCTAAGATTGACTGTAGAGCTAAAGAAGTTTCTTTTCAGAAATACGTTCAGTTTGTGTAAAAGAATGAACCCTTACTGTTGATAACATATCAAGAGGCTTAGAAACTAGTAAGATTTATTAGAGAAAGGTTTTATCCGACCTAGAACATCACCATGGGGTTCTCCTCTTTTATTTGTTAAAAAGAAAGATGGTTCTATGAGACTTTGCATTGATTATAGAGACTTGAATAATATTACTGTTAAGAACAGATATCATTTGCCTCATATCGATGATTTGTTTGATCAGCTCCAGGGAGCTCAATATTTTTCAAAGATTGACTTGAGGTCGGGGTTCCATCAGTTGAAAGTAAAAGAAGGAGACGTTCCGAAGACTGCTTTTCGTACTATATATGGCCATTATGAATTTGTAGCTATGAATTTTGGGCTAACCAATGCACCTGCTGTATTAATGGACTTAATGAATAGAATTTTCCATGAATTCTTGGATAAGTTTGTGGTGGTTTTCATTGATGATATTTTGGTGTTTTCTAAAAGTAAAAAGGAGCATGAAAGTCATTTATGGGTTGTTCTGCAAACCTTAAAAGAAAAGAAACTATATGGAAAATTCAGCAAGTGTGAGTTTTGGTTGCAACAAATTTCTTTCCTTGGTCACATTGTTTCTAAAGATGGGATAACCATTGATCCGGCAAAAAAAAGGTTGTTGAATAATGGAAAAGACCCACAAATGAAACCGAGATTCGTAGTTTTCTTGGTTTGGCAGGCTATTACCGAAGGTTTGTTAGAAATTTTTCACGGTTATCTGGTCAAATGACTAAGATAACTCGGAAGTGTGTTATGTTTATCTGGACAAAAGAATGAGATGATTGTTTTCTGGAATTGAAAAGAAGATTGGTGAATGCTCCAGTTTTGGAACTACCTTCCAGGAATTGTGAGTTTGTTATCTACAGTGATGCTTCATTGAAAGGACTTGGTTGCGTCCTAATGCAGAATGATCAGGTAATTGCTTATGCTTCACGACAGTTGAAAACTCATGAGGTAAATTACCCAACACATGATTTGGAATTAGCTGCTGTTGTTTTTGATTTAAAAATTTGGAGGCATCATTTGTATGGAGTAAAGTGTGAAATATATACCGATCACAAAAGTTTAATGTATATATTCACTGAGAAAGAATTGAACATGAGACATAGGAGATGGCTGTAATTAATCAAGGATTATGATTTTACAATTCATTACCATCCGGGAAAAGCAAATAATGTGGCTGATTCTTTGAGTCGAAAAAGTAATGCTTTATTAGAAATGTTGCGTTTGGAACATGATCCTTTGGTTATGAATTTGATGAACTTTTCCATAGAAGTTGTTGGTGCAGGAAGTTCTTCTGTTTTGTTTCAGGTATCAGTAAGATCATCTCTATCAGATAGAATCAAGCAAGCACAGAAGCAAGACAGTGAGTTGCAGAAAAAGGTAGACCTGGTTCAGAAAGGTAAGTTTCCTGAATTCAACATTGATAATGATTGAGTTTTGAGATTTGGGAAGAGATTGTGTGTTCCTTGTGTTTCACAGTTTAAGAGAGAGTTGTTATGTGAAGCTCATAGTTCTCCATTTTCAGTTCATCCTGGCAGTACTAAGATGTACAGAGATTTGCGGGAGTATTACTGGTGGGATGTAATGAAAAGAGATATTGCTGATTTTACTGTGAAGTGTTTGACATGTCAACAGGTTAAAGTAGAACCGCAGTTACCGAAAGGGATGCTTCAGCCTTTACCAGTGCCAGAGTGGAAATGGGAGAATATATCCATGGACATTGTTGTGGGATTACCAAAGACATCTCGAGGTAATAATGTAATCTGGGTTATTGTTGATCGCTTGACCAAGTCTGCTCATTTCCTTGCTATACGAGATACTTTCTCTCTTGATCAACTTCCCCGTTTGTATCTTAAAGAGATAGTCAGGTTACATGGAGTTCCTCTCTCCATTGTATCTGATCGTGATCCCAGGTTCACTTCTAACTTTTGGAAAGGCCTTCAGAAGTCGTTGGGTACTGAATTAAATTTTAGTACATCTTTTCATCCTCAATCAAATGGGCAGTCAGAACGAAAAATTCAGACCTTGGAGGATATGATACGTTCTTTCTCTATGGATTATCAGGGAAGTTGGGACAAACATCGTTTTTTGGTTGAATTTTCATATAATAACAGTTTTCATTTCAGTATACATATGGAACCTTTTCAGGCATTATATGGGAAGCGGTGACGAACTCCAGCTTTCTGGGATGAAGTGGGTGAAAGGAAGTTGATGGGACCAGAATTGGTAGAAGAGTTGGCAGAAAATGTTCAGCTGATTCAAGAGCACATGAGAACAGCTCAATGTAGGCATAAGAGTTATGCCGACAACAGGAGGAAGGATCTATCTTTTGAGGTAGGTGATCATGTTTTTCTCAAAGTATCACCATCGAAAAGTGTGATGTGATTTGGTATGAAAGGAAAGTTGATTCCAAGGTTCATTGGACCATACGAAATTCTGGAGAGATTTGGATCAATTTCATTCCGAGTGGCTTTACTTCCGAGTTTATCTCAGGTACACAATGTTTTTCATGTTTCGATGTTGAGAAAGTATATTCCAGATCCATCTCATGTTTTGAGTCTAGAGGTAGTTCAGCTGAAAGAGAATCTATCTTATGAGGAACAACCGGTCCAGATTCTTGACCACAGGGAGCAAGTGTTACAGAATATGATGATTCATCAGGTAAAGGTTTTATGGAAAAACCATATGGTTGAAGAGGGAACATGGGAATCTGAAAATGCTATGAGGAATAAATACCCCCACTTATTCAATAAGTGAATAAAATTGTGAGGACGCAATTCCCCAAAGGGGGGAAGGATGTAAAATCCCAGGTAAATAAAGAATAAGACATATTCATATTTATTAATATTTTTTAATTAAATATTAAATTTATTTTGAAGGGGTTTCTATGTACGATAGCGTGCCCGCTACGCAAGAATGAGTATCTTTGAAATCTTACGTTACACGCTAATAATATAATTTCAAATGGTAGTTAACACGTAGTCGTTGAACTGGCAGGAATGAATAGAAAGAACTAAAATATGAATATATATGTTTGTACATTTATCCAATAAAAGATAAAGGCTTAAAATAAGAAAGGAATTCAATTTTATACATAAATACATTAATATTCACTAAAAGGTTCATTTATCGCCTTTTGATGGAGAACCCTCTTTAAATATAGTTTTGGTCACTCTTATACATTCTTTTGGACCAAAGAAATCCTTCTTTATAATTGGGACATCAAAATTTACATTGTGTATGTTTTTGTTATTCTTCCGATAAAGTTCATTTTTTATGAATAAGTGAAAAATGCTGTATTTTAATTCAAAACCTCTTTTAGTCTAATTTATTTATATGATTATATTATCTTTTGAATTGGTTTTAAAGTGAAACCATAAAATATTTTAACCATTTGATTAAATGGTGGACTTTGGAATTAATTTCACTTTGAAATTCGACATAAACAAATATCAATCTTTTGATATATATTGTTTCTTAAAAACACGCTTTTTGTTTTGACAGCGGGAGTTAATTATTAAATTAATTAATTCTACTTATATTATTTTAATTAGGTAATATAAACATCATTTTTGAATTCAGAATATCGAATATAGCTTAGAGTGAATTTTTGGTAATTTTTTGAAAACTCCAATTTTTGATGAATAGTGAAACCACTAAGTGGTAATCAAGCAAACTGATTTTTCAGTTAAATGATAGTTTTCCACTAATGTGTATTGAATTTTAAAAATCCGACATACATGGTTGTCATTAGTATGTAAAATGTGGTTCAATGGGATGAAAACAATTTTTTTGGTGAATAGTAACTTTTTTTCATTAATCGCGATTAGAGGTAATTAGAGTAATTTAAAGTAAAAATGATATTATAAAAATATGAAAACACTGTGACACTTGTCCTACCCCTATTGGATGAGTCATGGCCGACCAAGACAACCCATGGGTCGATTTAGGGGACCCTATGGAGCCTCTTGGGTGAGATATAGACTTTAATGCCTTTTTTTAAATAAAGGTGAAAATGACACTAACATAAATTATTTTACTAAAAAAAATTTAGAAGGGGTTATACTAATCCTATTTTTGTCTATAAATACTCATTGGAAAGATAAAATGATTTTCTACATCAGGATATTTTTTTTATAATTTTTAGACATTAAATAAAGTTATTTAATTATGACATCATGATGATGCAACAATGACTTCATTAATGAACAGTTTAAACAAAATGAAACGATAATATAAACTCTAAGACCTACACTTGTCCAAAAACTATTGTATGGGAATATTTCTAAGACTTATCATCTTATATTAGAAATATATCAATGTGGGACCTTATAAATTCGAAACACTTTTGAAAATAAAATAATAGTTTCATGATTTCCAAAAGTGCCCCTCCTCTCCTCTTATAAAAGGCCCCCACATCTACCTCATTTCAAACACTCCTCAAGCCTTTGGCTCGGCCATCCCCTACCCATTTACTCTATCCACATCCCTCGCCTCATCCTAGAGGATTCCCTTTGGGCAGAATCCTTTCAAAGGAAGCCTTTAGGCTCAAATCAAAAAGAGTTACACTTTTAAAGGTAATTCGTTCTCTCATGTTCATTTGTTTTATTTTGCTTCTACAACCCCCTAAACTCTTTTTATTTACTTCTTTTGTAACAAAAACAATATGTTCAATATACTAGGTTGTTGTTATAAGATTTATTCGAGCTACACTCTCACACAACTACATCAAATGGTTAAAGAACATACGGTTTTCGTGGATGGCGAAATTCTGCCTCCCGAAACGATGATTGTTCAATACTCATTTAACACCTTCAAAGGTGGCCATTATGATGTCACTGGTTTTATATATGATATATAATATGTTTATTCTTTCCTTAAGATTCTTTATTTTTCATTTATGGCATACCATTATTGTTTCCATTATGGGTAAACACGATATCTTCATTTTAGGAAGTGTAGACTACCGCCCCTGAAAGTGATTTGATTCGTTAATACCATATGTGGGATGTGTAAAGGATAAAGTTAATGATGTTATATTATACTTGAATTATAATATACTCTTATATCATTATGATTCCATTCCTGAAAATACAAAATATAAATGGAAGTAGCGTTCATGTGTACGTACGGCTTACCGTCTCCATGAATGGTGCATTTCATTTCTTACATCTAAATGTGATTTAATATTATAAATACATGTATATGCTGAATATATATGATATATATGTTATACAAATCATTAATATCATTCTGGATATAACGAACCTTTGACCAAATTAACAACATGTAAGTGTAAGAAGTCTATTTTTGACTTAAGAACCAAATACCGACCAAATGAACATTATTAACTTAAACGATTACATGTTGTTAATAACATGATATAAAAGGAATAATGAACTTCAAAAAGGTTCTTAGGCAAGTAGAGATTAACTCAAGTTTATTATTCAGGATATTAAATAACGGTCGGGTCCAGTCGGATACGAGTTATTGGACTTCGTTTCAATCTCCTTTCATTGAGGCATATTTTGTTTTATACACAACCTTCTTTTATACGGTGTATAAACCCCCTTTGACATTTACGTTTGTCCAAAAGGAATATTTTTTATACGAAGCGTTTTACTAAACGACAAAAGGGAATGTTTTTTTCGTACGTATGCGGCGATAACGACTTCTCCGCCGCCGTGACCGTTATTTGAGTTTCGGCTTCCTCTACAAGCCATACCTTCATTTTAAAAGAAAAATAAATACCATGTTTTACTTTTCTTTTATTTTGGTATCGAAAATGGTTTTCATAATGTTTTATATATCAATTTTTTGTATTGATATCTTGTGATTGAAATGTGGGAATGTTATGTTTCCTTTATGCATGTTTTATGTGATATGATTATGTTGAGGTTCTTGGGCATTATTATGAAAACGGGTGGTTCCGTGATAAGCTAAGGGCGGGTGAGCCCGATATAGCTCTTCAATGCATTGGGTAACACGAAGGAGTGAAACATTAAGGTTTCTCCGAAGAGATTTAGGGAATATACTGTGATGGGTATTCCAAACGTAACCAAGAGGGTTACTCCGTACGTATGAATGTTATGAATGCCTCAAGTTACCTTTATGTCTTATGATTTCTATGATTTGTTCATGATTTTATGAGGTATGTTAAAGTGCCTATGTTTTATGGATAAAGTATTATTTCATTCTTATGTATATATGAACTCATGTTCCCTTTCCTTGTTCTTTTTATATAACCCATACTGAGCTTTTTATGCTCATCCCAAGTTTTTTGAAATGTTTTTCACAGGTCACGAGAAAGGTACATGATAAGATGATAGTGTCAAGGAAGTGTCAAGAAAGAATCCATGTTTTATTTTCAATATGTTTCTGTTGATGGGAAAAAAATACTATCTTTTATTGTAACCACTTTGTTTAAATGTGGGTTGTAATGCATGTTTTAAGATCTAATTCTCTAAAACTCTAAACCTGAAAAGATCCTCAACGTGTAATCTTGTGATAAGTCAGGATTATGTAAGGTTTAAGGCCAGGGACTTATACTATATCACTGATGGAGCACTAAATCCAGATCCAAATGTAAAAATTCATGTATTCCACTTGTATTGGAAATAAATATCAGAATTGTGTGCCCTTGATAAATTTTAATTAATAATTATTTCATTATGACATTCATTGAATGGGTCAAACAAGGAGTAAATTTAAGAATATTTTGGACTGAAAAAGTGGTGTTCGGTTATTAAATCATAATAATTAAACCACATTTTCAAAGGATGTGAAAATTTTAGGGTCCATAGGAAATTCAATTCTAAAAAACTCCTAAGAATTGTCCATAGGATGATTCAACCTTTCAATGGGGATAAATGATGTGTGACCCAAATACACATCATTTACCTATCGAAGTATAAAAATAAATGAGTTTGAAGAAGACGAAGCAGAGGAGAACTGAGATCTGAGGTACACGTCGTGAGAGAGGAGTACATGTCATGAAAACTTCAAAAAACTGATAATTTAATGCGATGATGTAAGATCTCTGCGGGATTTGACCTATAAAAATTGCCTCTATCATCCTTCCATGGCATTCCCAAGTATCATGCACCAAATAAAAGATCCTAGGGCTACTGCTTTGGATTTTTCACATTCATTATTTTCTTTTTAGTTTTCTTTTGTATTGTAAAATTCATTTATTTTTTAATTAAAGTTCTTCCAACTTATTTCTCACCATCTTTATTTCCAACGTTAATCATATTTCTCTCTCTCTTTCATCACTCCACTGTGATCTATTTTCACTTCGTAAAGGAAAGTGAATAACCTGAGGCCTGGCCCTAGGGGAGGTTTCACAAAGTTATTAATTATTTCACTCTAATTCAAAATATTTTCATTTTATTTGTGATGGACATGTGAATATTTCCCAAGTACAATATTCCTCCACCACAACAATATTTTCAAATCTATTCCATTCCCTTAATTAATCAATTTCCCTCTCTTATCATAGAAAAACCCATCATACAGTGGATTTGGGGTTACCATAAAGGGATGAAATGTAATATGGTAGAGCCAATCCTTTTAGGAATAACATTCTAGGTTTATGCGTTACCATATTTGAATATTGGAGGATATGTGGTTTGGTGTTATAGACGTATACTAAAATAAGACACTCAATAAATCAATGGAATGTAAATTATTAATGAGGTTTCACTAAATGAATAATGAAATTTAATTTAAAATGACAAATAAATATTGAATGAACCCATGTTAACCAGTCCTAGGACCAAGTTATTTCTTACATAATTTTATTATGTCTACATCTACATCTTCATTTTTATTCAAAGTTTTAATTTCATTATTTTCATTCCATATTTTCAAAAACCTTTTTAAAAGAAATTAGAATAGGTGAACTAGAATTAGTTATTGAACTAACTAAAACACTACTCAAGTGAGAGGACCCAGGTTATCCACTATGTGGCACTACTAAAACTTATAAATTACTTTTTTCCACAACTCGCGATAAACGTGCATCAAAACAAGAGGCATTGTTAGGGAGATAACCAGTTATTCCAATAACTTTTTTAGGATTCACATTTTCTTAAATCTGTTTATTTGTTTACTTTAAAAAAATCGAGAAACAAAACTATTTTTCCTTGATGCATTAAAATTCAAATAATTTGAAATAGAAATATTATTCAAAGTAGCCAGAGGAATTAACCAAATACACAGAGGAGGCCCTCCAATTAAGTTCTTATGATCTAATACTAAGGTTAACATAGAAGGAAAGAAGACTTACGTCATTGATCTCACTTGAAGATTTGATGGCCATGGCTGATGAATAGAAAACTGGCATTAAAATATTCAAGACTATGAATAAAGTGCCATATGTATTCATGGAGTTCATTGAAGAAATCCATGAAGATGAAGCCAAACATGAGGTGGAAGAGCCTGACTACCTACCTCCATCCAGCAATAATCAACTCCTAGAGGATCTTTCAACTCTATAAGTTATTTAATCTGAACCAACTTGGGGATATGAACCTCTCATTTACTATATCTCTTCTAGTTTTATTGAATTTGAATTGTACTTCACTCCCTCTAGTTTTGAAGAATCAGACAATATTTTCATTGCCTTGGAGAATGAAAATGAAACTAGACATGCACCAGTTGAGGAACATATGGATCTCCCTTAAGGAATTGAAAATCTACTAGTGGAAGCACATAAAGAGATATCAATGGCTCCACCAGAAGAACCGAATAAAAATATAGGGAAACTGCTAATAGATGAGAAGGAGAATGTTTCCAATGTAGTAATGAAGGATGAGGAGGTTCCATACATCTTTCTAACCCCTCCATGAAAGTGGTACGTAATTGTGAAGGGGGGGGGATCTGGTGTACTCTATCCATGGATCACTCCTAAACAAGAACAAAGAAGTGGATTCTGGGAAATTCACATGTGGTGGTTCAAGTCAAAGATACTCCACGCACCATCAGACTTCAAATAATAGCTATTACTACCCTCTAGATGCAGTAAAATAATCTAGGGCCAACTTGGTGGATCATACAAGGATTTATCTTCACATTGTTTCTAGGAATTTAGATTTCAATTTCATTTCATAACAATTATTCAATAATATAGCTTTCTCCCTCTATCATTTTTAGCATTAATTACCCGATCTATGTGCTTAACTATGTAATTCTATTTTTGAGGACCATAATCGAACAAGACAGCCTCCAAAAAGGAAGAGGACTAATAATTTTTTCCAAATAGAGTTAACTTTTAGTGTTCAAACTTTTACGCTTTTTAAATATTTTTTCAACAACTTGTTTTGAGCGTTTAAATAAAATTGCATGCTCACACTTGAATTCATGTTTTACTCAATTTATCTAGGACACATGAGTTCTTTGGAATCTATAGATACCATGTTTTAGATTTAAATATTAATAATATTTAATGAATAAAATTTGGAATTTAGTTTTTCAAATGAATCATGGATATCGAAATAACGTCTCATGACTTGAATGAATTAGTTGATTCATGTAAATAAAATTTTCCTAACAACTTTCATGATTTGAAATTATAAATCCCATGTGAATTTATTATTATTATTATTTATTCCATGAGATATTGTAAAATTTTATATTTCCCATTCCTGAGAGGATTTCAAGAACAATTACTTCCTATTTATCTTGAGCATATTTATTGAGTAATCTCTTGACATGTCACCTGCTAGAACTTGTAACAGAGTATTTCAAATATATGAATGTAAACAAATATTTAAAATTATTGAGGAATAATTTTAAAAGCCCTTATCCTCAAAGACCACCCTTTACATTAATCCTTCATTATCCCATAGAATCAATAAATGACCATTATAATAACAAGCCACATTTCTATCCATTTTTATCCATTCGTATCCAAACTATGGTATTCTCAATATATTTAAAGTTAATGTATGGGGGTGAATGGAATCATGGTGGAAGGGATGTCGTACATTACAAGGAAAATGTATGGGGATATTATTTTTGGGTAATGATAAATTGCATTTAAATAATTCGTTGTAATCTTTGTTTTTTACCCTCTTGAATAAAAAATATAGAAAAAATGCCAAAAAATGAAAAAGGGGTTTTCATTTGGGAAACCCAAAAATCAACATTTTCCAGATTGACAATTGTCTAGTCATATGTGTTTAGCTAACATATTTGAGGTTTTATCTAATATTAAATTTTAAAAAAAATCATAAAAGTTAAACAAAACCAAGAGGGTGCACCAATATTTCATTATGTTTTATTTTATCGTGACCATATATTGAATTTTGGTGAAAGTTGGTGTCTCTAAATTGAATGGGATAATTTAATTACACTTTTGATATCATGGATTATACTAATGATATTATCCTCCACCTTGGACCTTTATTTTTAATGCATCAAATCCCACTATCCTTAATCCTCAGAGTCATTTGAACCTTTATTTCATGTCTTCATGATTTTTGGTGTATTTTCCCTTTACAAAGCGAAGAAAGAAGTTCATTGACACAACTATGGATATGGAGAATGTTCACATTATATAAGAATAAATCTACTTCAATTGTATCACGATATATGAGAGAAAACATTCATGTGAGTTAAATCATGCCTTGGTAAACTAAATAATAATAAATCGAGGAGCTTGAATTAATGAAATGAGAATTTCCATCAATTTTCCTATGCGAAAATAATACATGAATCTATAATTTCATTAAAAATGAGTAATTATATTGAAACATCTTGTGAAATTTGAATATTTTATTTCACAACATTTTTAATTTTTATTTCATTCAAATTTGAATATTGGTAACATTTGAGTCCTATGAATTCATTGTTCAGATCAAATGATTGAAGAAGACACGGTTTAACTATGGGGTTGTTTGATAGAGAAAAATTATTTGTATATTTTATGTGTTAATGAAATGGTTTTAAACCCACCATAGTGTAATTTAATGGGAATTTATAACATATTAAGGTTTTTTGAAGTATTTTGAGATTAAATGAAAATATAGCCAAATTAAAGATTTTATCATATGTTTATGAATTTAGTATTTCAATCATATCATTTTATTTTTGATACAAGTAGTGTGATTCATTTTTTGTTAGAAACAATGACTTGCTAGATAAATAATTATCCATTGTATCAAAACATGATTAGAAATTCTATGGCCCCAGAAAAATCATTCTTTGTGGAGTGTTTTTCTGAGTAGCATTACAGACCCTAGATATCTAATGGATCCCAAACTCTACATACACATGTCAAAATTCATTGATTAAACATTTTTTTGAAAGAAAACTTAGAAATACACAACCATGATAAAATTATGTTAAAAATTCATTCGTTAAAAAATTCATTAAATGTGTTAAACAAAGAGTAAATTTATGAAACATTGGGACACAAAATGTCATGTTTCTTAATTAAATGATAAAACTATAACCACATTTCCAAATGATCTAAAATGTTTAAGGTCCACATGAAATTCAATTTAGAACAACTATTAAGAATACTCTGAATGATGATTATGCCATTAAAGGAATATACAGATCATGTAACCCAAGTACAAGTCATGTACCTATTGACAAGAAAAAATAAATGAGTTTGAAGTGGGTGTGGTGGAGGAGAACCCAGATCTGAGATACAAGTTGTGAGAGAGGTGTACACTTCGTAACAACATTGGGATGCTGAGAATTTAATGCGATTTTGCATCCTCTCCATGGGATGTAACCTATAAATAAAGGCATCTTTCATCCTTCCATGGAATTTCGAACTAGCATGGACCAAATAGGTTGGCCTGGGGATACGACTTATGATTTTTCACTTTCCTTGTTTTCTTTTTAGTCTTCTTTTTTCTTGTAACATGAATTCATATTTTAATTAATGTGTTTCCACCTTTTTTCATTGTTTTATTTTCCATCATTAATCTAATTTTTATCTATATTCCATATTTTTACTGTGATCTCTTTTCACTTTGAAATGGAATGTGACTAGCCCGTGGGTTGGACCTGGGGGAGGTTAAACGGCCTCCTTCATTATTGCACATCAATGAAAAAACAATTTGTTTTATTTGTGGTGGACATGGGAATATTTAATAGGTTTAGTAGTCTTCAACCACAACACTATTTCAAATCCATTACTTTTCATTGATTAATCCTTTTCCCTACATTATCATAGGTAATCCCATCATATAGTGGAGTTTGGGTTTCCATAAGGGTTAAAATGACACACAGTTGAGTCAGGTGATTTAGGAATAATATTCTCAATTGTGGTGTTACCCTATTCGACTATTGGAGGATGCAAGGATTGGTGTTCTAGACGCATACTAATATCACACACTCAATAAATAAATGTAAGTTAATTCATTAAAGAATAATTACCAAACCGAATATAAAATAATTATTAATTAATTAATGAACACGTGTTAACCAGCCCCAAGCCCATGTTCTTTATCCCAAATTTTATCCTGTCTACATCAGCATCTGCATTTTTATATAAAGTTTTTATATAATTCTATTAATTCGTTTTTTTTAAAACATTTTTAATATAAATTAGAATTGGTGAACAAGAATTAGTAATTGAACTGACTGCAATGCATATCAAGTGAGACGACCCTAGTCAACCATTGTTCTACACTGTGAATATAAATTTTTTTCCCATGCCCTACCACAAGCATGTGTCATTGTACCCCAAATATACAATTATTATTATTTCTTTGAATGGTTTATAATTGTAATTAAATTAAATTTATGAAACCTATTTTTTTACATCAGTATTGTTATGATGAAGGGTTTATGAAACTCAATTCATTAACTAGGTTCTGGTATGGTGAATGATTTATGGATCTATGACACACATATTGATAGATTTAATTTTGTGATAGGTTGTGAATATATCTTCCTCTATGTAATTTTGGAATTAATTAAATCTCGTGATATAATTAATTCAAATAAGTTGATGTTCCTGATATGTGATAGGAAACAAGTTGATGTGCTTGATCAGTTAAGGGAAATAGATATTAAGGCCTAACATAAGAGTCTTAGAAGTTTACCATGATATAAGAAATTTTTTAGATAATTCATATGATTCTATAAATATATTACTGGAAAATATGTTTCAAGAACGAATTATGATGAATTTTCAATCCTATGGTTCATGATAATGTTTCATTCCAAGACTCATGTTTATGATCCATGAATTTTTGGGTATGAATAATGTATATAATTATCACTATCACATACCCATATTGATTATCTTATGATTTCATAAGATAATAAATTTATATCCCCAGTATTTACCATTACTAATCATCTAATCTCATCACTTTTTATGTTCCTTTCCATCTGGATGTGTCGAAATATGTTATGTGTGATATTTTAAATGTGATTCAAATTATTATGAAATAATTTGGAGACTACGTATATATTTTATGAACTAGTTTTTTATGGTTCCATGATTATAAATGCACAATAAAATAATGATCTACATGTGTGTATCTGTATAATGAAATGAATATTCATCTAAAGAGATGTAATATCTATGAATTAAAAACTAGGTTCATCATAAGAATACAAAGAACAAATGTTTATAAAAATTATTCTTGGTTATCCTTTAACTCTAAAAACTCCATGATCATTCCTATTTTCCCATGTGATTAAGTGAACTCATACATGCCTCTTAGAGGAAGAATAATTCCCCAAATATCTCTCCAACTAACTTTGATTTTAATTAGAATGAATCATTTTATTTTTTCTAAAATCAATGTACTAGTGAGTTGACACTAATTGATTTTACCATTTTCGCGTCTAACTTAGTATCATTCTCTAAATTCCATGTCATTTTCTCCTCCATAATCATTGATTTAAACCCAATTTAAATTTTAAACCAAATAACATCAAGGTTGACCACAATATTGTATGGTGAAGACAACATCATATCCGATTTACAAGGAAAAATAATTATTTAAAACATTACTACATACCCAGATTTTAGGAATCTGTTCATCTATAAGAATATTTATAGGAACGATTACTTTTTCTTTGGTTTTACAACACTATAGTTTTATATTTCAATTAATATTATGAAAAAACCACTATGAATTTAAAAATTCATGTTAAAGGGATCCACATTTCTTACTAAAATTTCACTAACACTCGATGGATACTTTTAAATATATTTTAACAAGAATGAACTCATTCCAGTTCATCTTTAGACAATATGACCTCTATAAAATCGTGTATAATAGATATAATTCCAATTAAACACCTCTAGGTCCTCATTCTTTCACACAAACTTCTGAATTTTACTTTACCACGGAATAAATTGAAATTATAGTCATTTCAAATAGTAATCCTCATTTTCCCACTATAGATATGTCATTACTGAAACTCCTCTACAAGACTAAATGATTATGAAGAATTCCTTTGGATATTTAAAAGTCTCAAGATGAAGATAACTAAAGTAAAATACATAAAAGTAAAAAATAGCTATGTGGAGGATCTATGATAGGAACCTACGTAGCACCTCCATATCAAGATGATAAGAACATGTTTTGATTATATAACACAGTGTGTAGCCCCTATGCGAAAAAACTATATGGAGGAGCTATGTGAATGAGATACGTGACAAAATGATTTATATATGCATATGCGGAGGAGCTACGTGGAGAAACTAGGTGGATAACCTACGCCAATCATCTCCTTTCGACCAACCCCCTCCTTGCCTATAAATATGACCCTTGTGCTCCTCATTTGAAGACTGAAAAATGTGAATGAACTATTGAATCTATCATTACATATCTCTTTCACCTAGGTCCTCCAAACATTCTTAGGTATCTCTCTAAAACATGATAAATGAGAGAATTAGAGAGTAAAAATATGTTTGAAATCCTTTTAGAGTATGAAGCAATAATAGGATTGGTTATCCTATGTTAATAATTATTTTTAGTGTTTTCGAGGACCATAAGGCACACCAATTCAATATAACTACACGGTGTACCTTTGTGACATACCTATACGGTGTTTCTACGCAGCATAACTGTGACCAGGACCAATGCATATCACCTTGTAAACCCTCTTCAAATCCATTTATGGAAGGGTATCTCCTTCCTTGTTTCCCTTGCATGAAAGGGACTATGATGAAGCATCCACCAAAACCTCTGGACTTATCAAACCTTTGGGAAGGGAACATCAGCCTGTCACCCATTTGGCTTTGTATTTCAACTGTTAGATGTTTCCCACATTCCCCATCTAAGGGATACCAGATCCTTATGATGTTTTTAAGTTTTTATTTCTACAGTCAGATGGATGTTTACCTTAGATATAGTGTAGGGATGTTTATAGTCTTGGATTCTTGGGATGGGATTCTTACCTCCCCATTACATATTTATGACTCGGAGCCTTTGTTTCCCAATAGTTATAGTGAGGGTCACAAATTATTTTCAATTAGTCCAAGGGAAAGACTCCCTCACCTCCCGGTATCCACATAAGATAGCCATCCTGTTGTAAACCCCGTGAATTTTATGTTTGAGGTAGGAGTCTTTCTCCTCTATACTTCATTATTGTTCACTCTATCCTAACACTGGACCCCATATAATGTAATATAAATAGATGTAATTTTTTTCTCGATTCTCTCACCCACTATCACCAAGGCTTCTGTCGTTGTAGCCCTTCCATCTCCCATCAGCCGAAGAGAGATTGTGTGCTTTGTTGTATGTTTCAGATCCTTATGTTTTTTAAACCGACAATGACTCATGTGTGAATTGAAAATTGAAATGATCACAACATACACATGATCCCAATCTAATGAAATAAAAGAACTCTGATTCCCACCATAATTGGGATATATTGGTAGCATTAATTAGGGGTTGAGCTCATTTTATATTTACTTCAGCACATCAACATCAATTCGGTTAATCTCATTATCCTCCTTATGAGGAATCCTTGAATTAATCCCCACCCAAAATCTCTTGAACTATGGGAACTCTTATTCCCAACATGATTCTGATTTGTAGGAAGACTTCATAAAAGACCAAGCTCATTTGTTATCCTATAT
This sequence comes from Viscum album, assembly GCA_963277665.1. Taxonomy (NCBI): domain Eukaryota; kingdom Viridiplantae; phylum Streptophyta; class Magnoliopsida; order Santalales; family Viscaceae; genus Viscum; species Viscum album. The sequence goes on along the minus strand of OY728125.1, from coordinate 478,247,448 downwards.
AGGAATCCATCCCTAGTTCCATTAATCTATGAATTCTTCTTAGAAGTATGACCTGAACTATTTCTCTCAAAAGGGTCATTCACCACTGCGATACTCATCGAACTATGTAAGATTTGATTCATATCCAAGTGGAATACGTAGGAATCCACCTTATGGCTGAAACCCAATACTCCAAATCAACCATGTAATCCCTCTTCCATATTCCCGATAGTGTGTAATCCAACATGGAAACTCGTATCCTTTCATGTTCCGCTGGGATTATTAGGTATTAGTCCAACACTAAACTTTTATTAGGAATCTTATACTTATTAATCCTTACCACATGACATTAAAATGTATGGACAGGTCCTTATCACATGACCATAAAATATATAATTTTTCACAATAAGCAACACCAAACTATGAGGGTTATGATTAGTTGCAAAAGTATTCCCAGGTAGCCCTTTTATGGGTACGATCCCAACATCAAAAAAACTTTCATCCCCATGGGTTACAATAAACTCTAAGGTTCCCCACTGAGTGGCTTAAAAACTATTATTAGAATAAAAATGTATAAAAGTTTATATAAATGGTATATAAGAGGATGAAATTGATGGAGAACCTCAAATAAATATGGATATATCCATTAATGAAGAACATTGAATACATATAGATGATTCTAAATTTCACACATGATAATAATTGATTACAAATTCCAATGAAAATATATTTTTTACTTGTTGATTTAATAAGGATTCATGAAAATATCTCAAATCTATAAGAGAGTCCAAATGTATGAAATAATTCCCCCCAAAAGGGTGTGATGATTTCGTCCTCCGATCCTCTCAACCAATTTTTGTTCTTAATTATTGTAGGTCCAAAACTAATCAATTCCTACCTTTAGAAAGAAAGTTTATTTGTACAAATAATCGTCGAATGTTTCTAATCACATAAATAAATCCAATAGAAACTACCTAAAAGAATGGATTTAAAATCATAACACACGTGTAGAGGGAAGACATGATGAAAATGGTGAACCCAACATGAATCTTTAACCAATTTTATAATATTAACCACCTATAAATCCCCTATCAATTGAAAAAGGAATTCCCGACAGAAGAATCAATCACCCATGTGACAATGTAAAATATTTTTCTTTAAATGAGTTCACGGTTTTATTTTCTCAGTTTACATAGAACTCCCTTCACTCCAAATGGATTGCATCGGGTTTTCACCTGGGAATTACTTAGTTTCTACTCGAAATGAACCCTCATCCTCGGGAAGGATGTAAACACCAACTCAGTGTCTTCATCACTAGGTCTCAAATGTCTTGGTATAAGAATACTGTCAACATAGTACTATCCCAACCCTGGAGGTTGGCCGACAAGCTCTACATGTTAACAACAACGCTCAATCGTCTAGTCAGTGAAGACCAGTGGTCAAGAAGCTTACGGTTCCAAAAAAGGACTTCAATCATTTTGGGTCCTTATACCAGGAACACAATAAACAGATCCTTGCATACTATAGGGAGGTGGATCAGGAAGCCACTCATGGCCTCAAATCCAAGAAACATGGGTCATTCTTGAGGGCTCCCACCAACAATTGTTTCCAACAAAATCGTGCAACAGTGAACCCCCAACATTATAGGTGTTTCAAACTTAGTTTTCCAGCCCAGGTCCCTTAGACATGGGCACGCAAGACACCCCACCGGGTATAACATTCAAAAAATAAAGAGCATGTTCCTACCATTTCCACCTCTATATAATTCCATTAATCTATATTAGAGGGAAATAAAAAATGGGAACAAACACATGTCAACCATAATTTCTCCAGTAAGCATACTCTTCTGGTAGCCCACAAACAATCCCACCATTTTAATCTAGTGGAATAACATGATCAAGCACATAAAAATACTTACAAACTATTATCCAATCAGTAGACTTCTATAACTATATTGAAGGAATCCCACCAATCATATATGGTGGAATCATGTAAGCAGAAATATACACCTACCAAACCTCACTAATCCTGCACATAGACTAATTTTTCATCCCAAAAAGATATTAGTTGACCATGATTGGAGATAAACAACCAGCATGAACATACACCAACTTTCACTCATCAAGTCTTCCAATAGTCTCATTTGGCAGCACCCAAAGAAGTTAGTTAGAAAGCTCTGACAAAAAACAGGGGAAAGAATCAACTCTCTTCCCACATATATGAGTACTGTGAGTATCTAGTGATAGGAAAGGGAGGATAAGAGTAGGTACATACACCTACTCCAAATACAGAATGGACATATATTCTAATTTGGGCTGCTGAAGTCACAAAACACATTTTAGCACTGATGAAAGGGTTGATAGAAATTCATGCCCATATACAAGAAGCCTTCCAGTATATGATAACAAAAACATCAGTAGTACTTGATAAATGAGAAAATCATTCTATCCCCACACCTAGGATGACTCATCAGTATGTCATCCCAGATTATATACACAACTCTTTTCTATTCCACGAGGGTTATGGGGAATAATCCCATGTATCATATGGAAAACTGGATCTAGAACATAAACCCTTTCTAATAATATATAATTGGCCTATTCAGATGACCACTACAAGGAAGGCACAAACACCTTCCCATGATAACAACTTCTCATGAAAAGTGGTCCACACTACATGTAAAAGTCCATCTACGAAAAATTCTTTCCAAATACTATTGGAAAATCAGGACTCAATATCAGATATATTTCTTATTAATTCTTGAGTTCTTGAATCCATCGATCATTTATTTATTACAACTCAAGATCCTACCCTACATTTACAAAATAATGGGAGTATTAGAATATATTCTAAAGTTCCTAATCACAAACATCATAATGAAGGATTAATTCATGAAAATTAGGTCAATTCATAGAACCTATCCTTAAATGAGATCTAGTAAAACCCTCCATGTGACCGGATGAATAAGGAATGATAGGATTTATCTCTTTCTGTAAACCACTATGGAGGTCCTCTCCATGATGGCATTCAATATGAATGTCTTATTTGTAGTAGTGTTTTAAATTGTCAATATAATTCTTCATTTTACAATGTAATGATGAGAAATACCTTTTATCTCAAGGACTTTCCCGACATAATGCCTATCAGGTCTAATGTATTTCTATTAACAGGTGAAATAATTTCTCAAGTAGAAGGTAGACCAAGGAAACAGTCATTCTCTAAACCTCCTTGGGGTCATTTTCTATCTAATATAGAAGAGGAAGAATAAACAGATCCTATTGTTTGTAATAGAACAATTGAGATACTTCCCCTCTGGTCGGACAAAGTTGATAACCATTTAGAAAAATATGAGGATGATATGTTGATTATGATAAAAAATTTGGAAAAGGGTAAAATTTTAGTCATGTTTTAGCCTTTGGAAACCTCTCGATATGAGATTTTTGAATTGATGGTAGAAGATTACATTCATGATATATTCCTCAACATATGGAAGAATATACATCATCTGAAAGGAAAAGTATTACCATGTGATGAATATAAATGTCATACTAAGGTAATAAAAGGAATGAACCATCAAATCGACATGACATATCGCTTAGTTTACTGACATCCAATGGTTGAGAAGTATTAGATATCCCTTCAGTGTGCATGCCACAATTCATTAAAGAGGATATGATATTTAATTATGGATACCCAATCTAGAGTTCATATTAGAGGATGGGGTGTCCATGGAGAATTTAATTTGACTACATTCTTGAGCCATCAATGCCTGCTAAAATTTGTCTCATCCAATGTCATTTTCCATGGTTGGCTACAATCAATAGATTTTATGTGTTATCGAATACATTCTCAAGAATAGGCCTCTAATAATCTCACCAATATCAAGCCCAAAGAGAGAATTATATATAGATAAATTTTCCTCATGTATCTGAGAACATTAAGCAGGCCTCTCTCATAGAGGATATCAGCCACCAGATTGCACAAATGTCTAAAATAGTACATTTGTGATCTAAATCATGAGATTTAAGTGGTTATTGGAAAAATAATCCAGCCATTGATCAAACCAAAATTTGTAAAATCTAAAGATATGATGTGATAAATTAATCCATAGTAATTTAGGAGCCACCCCAACCTATAGAGATGGGGGATTTTATAAAACAAACAACAAATTCAACAAACAATGTTAGAATGTTTGAAAAAGAAGAACAAGAACAACCCTATGATGTAGGTATGGGGTATTATTCACATCCACAATCCCCACATCTGTGGAATTCCACTTTCCCTTTATTAGGGAAGAAGATACCATGTGAATGTGCAACTGAACTATCCAAACATTTCATTCATGTTACTAACCATAAAACATTTCTCGGGAATTCAACATATTGGAGAACAAACTATCATGGAGGATATAGTAGGAGACTATCTTACAATGATAGTGGGGGAATTTGGTCAATGAATTATGTATTGGTGAACGCCATTAATACAATTATGGATGATTCTGTAGAACATGATTCGCATTCGGTGGATTTGGAGGATAATGTTTTTATTCATAGTATGGTACACACAAAATCAAATTAAAGAGGTTTCATTACACAAAATCATAGGCTTACACAAAATCTAGGTATTCTCTCATATAACCAATTTCAACCTCTTCGAAAGGAATCTATCAATGGGAAAGGTAAAGGTCAGATCATGTCTCAATTTTCCACTGGATAAGTGAAATCTATTTTACTTGAATAATTCTTTTTCCAAAAGTGAACTAGATAAAGTAGATAAAAGAATCAATGTAGAGTTGTGTCAAAGCATCATTTTTGTCAGATGTTCTCCTCAAATAGATCCTCAGCTTACACATCATTTTAGAGATCATTAGAAAAGGTGGTTTTTTGAAACTAAAGATGTGGATAAACTATTCCCTCTATTAGGTGCATAGCCAGAACATGATCAAAAACATTCTTAGAGGCTTGTACCCTTGGGTTATCCCAGAGAAATACCAACGGCACTACAAAAAAGTGTTTTTTCCAACGTTTGTGTTAGTTCCTGCTTAAACTGTTGTACCTGTAAAGGTCACAGCTCATCTATATGTTCTCCAAATGCTTATGAATAACAACACGGAATTATTAAATCTATTATAAGTATAGAAGAACATTGTACACTTGTACTACTAGAAAATAAATTTTACCCCAAATGGATAGATCTGATCCCTCCCCCACCAAATTTTTTGAATACCACATTTCCTATGATTAATGGTTTGGGTGTTCCGCAACAGTACTGAACACATTTTGTTCCTCACTCTGATCCCATGATGGAGACCCCTCAACAATAAGAAGTAGAAAATATGAGATTCTTAGTTAAATCATTACCGTGGTCAGCCCTTTTCTATTATACAAGTTTGTAGTCTCGATCAATTACTAGATGGAAAGACCTCTATCATAAATTCCTTCAACAATTCCACTCAATGCTTCCAAAGACAATTTTTTTATCTTAAAAATTACTACTAATGTGAGAATGAAATAGTATTTGATTTCATTTCTTGAGGTAACGGATTAAACAATTCCTTAAATCCACATATTCTTCAAGAATATTTTTTAAATTTGTGTGGAAAATCATAATGATGAGTTACACATACAACTAATCCCTATTAAATACATAGAAGGGTGTCCTGAACTTATTTAAATTACCCACAAGTAGTGTATTACATTGTGGAATCCAATGATAAATATCATGTAATCCTATTATCTTAGGGAAGGATAATAGGGAAATCAGAGGTTTCTATAATCACACTCAAACAAGCAAATATACCTGCTTCTACTTCAAAACCATCATCATAACGAAGGGATCCACCTCCCTAGTATCATCTGTTTTGACCGTTTCATCAAGATGATTAAAAAGCTTCAATATGGCGATTGTTTTAGGAGTTAAAGAACAATGTTTATTCATTTTTTATGGAAAAGGTTCCCAGTTACTTCATTTCATCTTTGGAAAACAATCTAGTTCAGTTTCCAAGGCTGATGATACTGAATAAATAAAAAGATGAATATGTACCACATTATTTTCCATTTTATCAAATGATTTTGAATCTCATTCAATACTTTTTTTTTTCTAAAGGCCTGCTACAAAAAATGGTAGACTCTGAACAAGTGAAATGAAGAATTTCATCATCCTAAGTATCATGTGTAACTTCTACTAATACAATGGAAGAAGGTGGATGGAAGAAAGTTGAAAGAAAAAATGTGAACAAGTAAGATTAATGGATAGTCAGTAAATAGATCAATCAAAATTACAGAAATCTTTAAACACAGTTGAAAAAACTAACTATTCCTCCTGCCACTTCTGTAATGTTAGATCCATCATCATAAAAAGTAAAATCCTCAAAAGTTAAATCCTTAAATAAGCGATATGATCTAAAAGATAAATTATATTTAGAAGAAGATAAACTCATGTCGAGGAAAAAGTTGTACCTCAATTTAGCAGATCTCATGTAAAATATCTCAAAATCACAGGCACCCCCACCCACCAAATTTCACAACAAGAACCTACCTATCATGCATAATTTTCTTCAGATGGTGAACTGATATTCGGGTCCACTAATATTATCCTCTTAACGGTCCCCTATACAAATTATGATTCTGGTTATGAACCTAAATTCCATGTACCTGACTGGGGAACATGAGGATTAAGTTAAGGTCGATGATACAATGGAAGAAATCAATATTCTAGAAGCCACTATTTAAACTATACCCCTTATCGAACCATTTAAGTGGTAAAAACTCGTGGGAGATCCCTTCAACGAGCTCAGAAAAAACAAGGAAATTCTCCCACACATGACAGGATCGGCCTTGACATGATCATATTGGACAACCAATTAGAGTGTATAGAACAACTTTTCCAGTAAATTGAATGACTTGGTCAGTCTAATATACCAATAGAAGAATAATTTAAAACTTCTTCCCCAACACTTGGTATATCTACATTATGAGCATCCACTTCCAAGGGTCCTAAAAAACCACATCTCCATGCTGGAACACAAAGACCTTTAGGGAAAAATTTTGATGTTTTGAAAAAACAATATTTTGTGTACCAGCCACATTATCAATAATGGATAATTTGAATATGTCAAAAGGTCTTCAAAAATCACTTACTGAGGATTTTTCAAGTCCTTAATAGTTTCAAATCGAGGTTGATACTACTAAGGTTTACCATATAGATAATGATCCTATAGATTCTCAGGTAGTTATACCTTTCATGTATTAAGATGATAATGATGTTGTACATGGAAACATCAGGCCCTTATATCTATCTGATCGGGTTAACGATACATACATCTGATGACCCTTCATCTATAATGGATCAGGAGTCATCCTCATTTATATATTTACACTTCATCGATTAAGTATCACTAAATATGAAATATATCTTCCCACTTTGATGTTTTGTGGATATGAGAATACTGAACAAGAATTTCTAGGTATAATTAAACATGGAACTCATTTTTTAGATCATGTATTTAATTCAGATCACGGGGTTGTTTGACATGACAGAACATTCATCATACATCTTGGAAGGCCTAGGCTACATCCACAAACAACCATTCATTTTTCATACAACCAATGTCTCACGTATTGATTGAAAGGTCAAATCGGTACATTGTATGGTGACAACGCGCTATTAAAAATGTGTGAATCTCATCATATTGAGGAGTAATTCTATCACACAAAAGGAATGAGTTCTATAGAAAGAGATTTAATAAGAATAAATGCTATGAATGGTCTAGAAAAGATCCTGGCTAACCCATTTAGACATCTGCGTACAGATTACATGTTTCCGATCAATCAAATTGAAAGGATAAAACCAAATCCATGAACTCATTGACTGGATTATCTATTGACAATTATAAAAATTGATCCTGGAAGCATGGGAGAAATTGTTTATCTACCAAGCAATGGTGAAATCATAAATGGATATGTCTTAACTTCATCCACTGAACTTTAAAAAGTCTTTGCTTCATCAATCAATCTATAAGATGTTGTTTCATTAGAAAATTAAAACGAGGATGTTGATCCCCAACCCATCATTTAACTTCAATACTATCTGAAGAGCCTTTATCGTCAGTAGTGTCAGAAATAGTTTCCTCTTCTTCAGGATGTCCAAATACTAACTCCTCTCTTGCATATGAATGTTTTTCTTTATCATTTACCCTTATAGAATATACTAAATAAGTGACATATGTGGAAGAAGAAGAAGAAGATAATAAAGAGTCCCCTCTAGAATTTGAGGAAGTAATCTTCACAACTATCAATTTTCTAAAAGAAATAAATCTGGGCATAGAAGCAGATTCATGCCTTACTCTAATTAGTACATCTGTGACTTCTGAAGAGTGGAATATGTAAACATTATTTCTGAATAATTAATGAAATTTATTTTCGTGGAACTATAAAGATATTCCATACCTTAATCTCAATGTGTATTCTCATCTTTTGTGTTTTACAAGAGAGAATCTAGGATTTTTATAGGCATAAAAAAGAATACATCCAACTCGGGCCTTTAAATTTGAAGCTAAAGTAGACAATCTTTTCGAAGAAAACATTTTAATGGTGGTGAAATGTTACGACCTAATGATTTATTATTGGATATTAGTCTTGAGATAATTAAATGTGTTATTATGTAAAATTCTTTTATAATACATATGATCTTCCTTTGTTTTATGTTTTTGAATTTTACAATACCGTTGAGAATTTTTATGATTGCTAATATATTCATTTAAAAGTTGTCACTTGATTATTAAAAATATAGGGCTTTAATGAATCCAATTTACTCAGACAAAGGAAGTGATGACCTAATCAAGTAGAATTTATCCATACGAAGCCCATTTTTCAAAGCATGGAAAGGAGGTAAAGTCACTAGGCTTCACAATTTACCAAACCCAATCTGATATTTCACATGTTAAGCTTGAACGGAGTCACCTATGGGTGAAGTGGAAGGTAATTGAGATTACCACCCAAGTGATGTTATCCGAGCCTCCCCAAGAGTATGTCACCATCACACACCTTACCTATAAGTCTTATGCGAGTGTTAAAAAGGGTTATGTAACAAGACCCTAAAATTATGATTACGTGCATTATTTTTTTATAAATAATATACATTTATTTTATTTTGTTACTTAGTAAATGATTTTTAATCTCAAATAGTATATTTAGTTAATATTCAATTAAGAAATATATTTTTATGAATTAATGGATTTTGTAGTTAAATAATTTTTTAATAATTTTTTTTAATAAATAACATTTTATTATATATAAATAGTCATATAGTTTTAAATTTTTATTAATATTTGAAATCTGTTTTTATCAAAACCCATGAATTTTTAATAATTGCCAGTTTTAATTTAAATATTGAAAAATCATATATTTATAAAATTATTTAGATAAAATTAATATCATTTTTGGATTCATGATGTTGAAATTATCTAATGGTGAATTTTTCATAATTTTTTTAGATAGTCTAATTTTTGGGTTAAAATTAAGTACCTTTTAATTATATAATTTGGTTTATGACAACATAATGGCCCAATAGTTATGTAATAAGATACTATATTTTTTTTCAAACAACATATACTTTTTCTTTAAAATAATCTGATTTTAGATTTGATTTATTTGTTTTACATTTCTTTAGTTGACCCTCCAAGTCTTTTAAAACATTATAATATTTTAAAATAATTTCCTTGAGAGTTTGACTCATCTCCACATACGGTATACTAATATTTAATTATTTTAGGTCATTGGCCATATAAATTTTTTTTACACTCCCATTTTGAGAAAAACATGGGCAAAAACCATGGTTAGGTTTTTTGAAATGATTAGTTTAATGTGTAGTGTCCAAAACCTAAATAATAACTAATTCCCTCTTATTTCATATATAAACCTGCCCAATATCCCGTTCCTCTTCACTAAAAACCATTCGATCTCGACCATATAATTCCATCTGATCTCTCTCTATTTTCCCTAAAAGTCACCCCAAGCACCATTGATGACTCTCTCATGCCTCTCCCAATCCACTAGGATCACACTTCCAAGTAAGGGATTTCATTCTTTCTAAATTTTATTCCAAGTTTCTTTATTTTGTTATTCCATTTTATTTTCAATTAAAAATATTAGGGTATGATTACCAACCTCCCCTATATTTACTATTTACGTTTTAATGATAATATACCCTTTTCTCTCTCATTAATTTCTGACATGGACACCTGCTACCCTGTCAAAATTACGTAAGGGATTTCTCTCTCCTCATTTACATTCAAGCAATTATTTTATATTATAAATCTAAATTCCATTAAATATGTTGGTAAATTTATATATATTAACCATTTATGGACCATTTCATATACATATGATGATATACCCATTTCTCTCTCATCAACAATATTTATGAATTCTTATGTCATGCTTTTATGCGGGCGAAGTTGCCCCGATATTTTTCATGCCAGAGTCATTGTGTAGTGAATACCATGCCCATTTATTTATCAAGGGTATTAACCTATAAACACATTTACTTATTTATTATATATTTTCATTTATGAATTACACATTATTTTATTTTCAAATAAATGATGATTTTTAATTATTCCATGTAGTATGATCCATGTGCCAGACATATGAATGAAATGAAATGATTACGAAGGGTTCTCCATAATAGAGCTCCAATGAATTGGGTAATAAATAGTATCATAATACCTCAAGTAAAATGAGTTTTTACTCATTATTTTTCTTGTTCAATGAGGGTTTACTCATTCTCCATGTGCAATGGTCCTTCACTCATGCAAATATCATGTTAAATGTTGTTGCCACATTTCCATGTTATGATAATCATGATATATCATGCATTTTTATTCATATTTCTCTTTTTCTCCATTGATATGACTATTTCCTAACATGAACTATATTCATCATGTTATTCATTTTTTACTCCATTACTTGGATTTATAGCTCACCCTTTTCTAATATAGGTCGTCAGATTATCCCATGAAATTCTACGTACAAAGGAATGTTGTAGTCATGGAAAAGATGTTTTCAACAAAGTTGTTGTGTTTTCTATTCATGTTTGTTATGTAATGATTTTAATTAAAAAAGACACTAGATCTATCGATCCTTAGAGTTTTCATAACTATATGATTATGCAATATATCATGTTTTTGTGAATAATAAATAGAAAGGTTGTTATAGTTGGAATCAAAGGATTGGTTTAGTTATTTTTGGGATTAGGATTTAAAAACCCTATTTAATTCCTTATGAAGAAGAATAAGTATACTAAAAACATCCCTATATTTTTGTGAGTATAGAGTAAGTGGTTTATCGAGAAATTAAATCCCTTTTGGGTACTAACAAGTATAGGAATCTCCGGAACAAATTTATCTAGCGGTAAAACCCAAAAACACCGCTTTGAGCTAGACTCGATCAGGAACTACTGCACAACCATGGTCCTAGCTACACTCTTGGTTACGATACTCCTGGGGGATATTTTTTGGTAATTCCTAAGCTTAGTATGAACCATTATTAGGGTTATAAAAATTACTATATGAATATACATTATAATATAGATCATGGATAACATAGATTGAAGCCTATAAATTCAAAAGTAAATGAAAAATATTTAATTTATATGTTATCCTATTTTAATTTCATTACCCTTCATGTGTTACCCCTAAATATTCTTTTATTCTAGCCAATGGCCAGAAATAGGAGTACTCTAGCAATTAATTGATGAGAAGATCAATGTGATGACTATTCTAATGAGATACCCCATACAATGGGAGTGGTAATCACAAACATTGTCATGATACTATCTTAGTTAACTCATGTTTTGAAACGAAACATGGGTGAATAGGATTATTAAATTCCCCTAAGAAATAAAACACAACAATAGAGAGCTTCATGAGACAAAGGCCTCCAAATTTTAATGTATCTTTTGATCCCTCAATCAATGAACAGTGGATCAACTCCATTGAGTAAATTTTCTTCATCGTTAAATGTTTCAAATAATAGCAGGTTATTCTTTCTTCTTATGATGTAGAGGGTGAAGCTTATAAGTGGTGGACATTGATTAAAATTATGAATACTATGGAAGAGATCAGGGATTTGGAATAGAAGGTTTTTTGGAAACAAAATTGATAAATATTTTCCTCGCACTCTCTAACATAAAATGGAATGGGTGTTTTTTTCCTCAAGAAAAAAGATGATTAATCCATCAAAGTATATGAGGAATGCTTCACAAGGATTACATGATATGCCTTAGGATTTTTCATTACCACTAAATACAAGGTTGACTACTTATTTGGTGGGATAAAACCTATACAATAGAAATAAATAGTGATATGTGACATTGATAGATAGGAAGTAATTGTCAAATGTTCCCTCCAAGTCGAAATGGAGATTGGAGAATCACAGGGGTATCATGGGGATATGATGTGGAAGTGAGACATTAATTCTAGAATTCCAATGGATAAATCCAATGCTGTTTGGAAATTAAGGCACCCCACTTGCTAATGGTGCAGAAATAAGGACCCCATAAATTCACTAAAGGGTGAGAGGAAATGATTTAGGTGTGGAATAGAAGGGAGGATGGATATTAACTATCGTCATGAACAACCTACAGCTACGATAGAGGAGAGGAACACTCCATTAGAACCTCATTGTATTGTTCATTGATTCAACTATAAAGAACCAGGGAACTTTTCAATGTAGTGACCTAAGATAGTGGTTTTCAGAGGCAACCAACAACCTCCAAGGTAGAAAGGTAGAGCTTTTTCCATTACTATTTCCAAAGAGAACCCTAGAAACTAAGTAGTATTAGTTACTCTTGTTATTCATTCAACAATAGTGAATTTACTTTATGATTCTCATTCTACACATTTTTTTATATCCCAAATGTTGTGTAGAGAATTCCCAACATCACCACAAATAATTGAAGTAAAGATGTTAATGAGAACAGAAAATTGGGAAATTATTTCATCCCATTAATATAACTCCTCCCCAATCACAATTTCTGGTTTGATCATCCAATACAACCTCGTCATACTTTCTCTGGTGTAATTTGATTCAATTATTGGCATGGATTGTCTTTACCTATATAGAGTCAACATAAATTTCAGTGAGAGGGAAATCACTCTCCATTTGGTGAATTGACCCCCGATTCTATACAAGTGCTAGGTGGAAGATGAATTTTCTTTAGCAATAACATCTCATGAGTGCATATTACTGCCCTATGAGAATTCATATCATTCCCAAATTATTGAGTCTAAGAAACAGACCATCCATGAAGATATTCCTATTGTGAGGGAAATCACTGATGTGTTTCTTAGGGAATTACATAGTCTTACTCTTCTAAGAGATGTTGAATTCTATATTGATCTTATTCTTGGGTATTTGATAATAACCAATAATTCGTAAAAAATGGTTTTAGTAGAGCATTAGGAGAAAAATAAGTAACTACCGAAGAATATGTATAAGGGGTTTATAAGCCCAAGTTCTTCACCATGGGGTGCACATGTCCTCTTCAGCAAGAAGAAAGATGGTTCATCGTGCCTTTACATTGATTATATTGAGCTCAACAATATCATTATAAAGAATAAGTATCCTCGGTCCCAAATTTTTGACATGTTCAATCAGCTATGGGGAGAACAATACTTCTCCGAGGTGGATCTACGGTCAGAAAAATGAAATATTGAGGGCGAGATTTCTTAATGGTGAAAGATTGTAATGACACCAACTTTTATTACAGGAAATTCCTCTTGAAAAAATTAAATGACTTATGATGTAAATTTATTATATAAGACATATTAACTGTCTTGGTTTTATGTTTTTGTATTTTAAAATACTATTGATAATTTTTACCATTTCTAATATAGTCATTGAACAGTGATCACATGATTTGTATAAATATAGGGCTTTAACATATCCAATTTACTCAGACAAAGGATCTGATGGCCTCTTCCTGTAAAATTGCACCACATGAATCCCATTTTTCAGATCTTGGAATGGAGGTATCTTTATTGTTATTTAATATTGACAATGCCTAAGCCGAGCTTCAACACGTAAATATTGAATGGAATCACCTAGGAAAGACGTTGAAGCTAATAAAGATTAGCACTAGGGCAATGTTATCTGTGCCGCCCAAAGTGTCTATCACCATCAAAAACCTTACCCATAGGTCTTATTCATGTGTTATAAGTGATTATTTAACAAGACCCCAGCACTATGATTATGTTAATTAGTTTTAATAAAGAAGACATTTATTTTATTTTTGTTACTTTGTAAATGGTTTTTTCTAAAGAACAAATAGTATATTTAGTTAATATTATATTGAGAAATATATTTAGATTAAATAATGTATTTTTTAATTGAATAATATCCTAATAAAATGTTTTTAATAAATTTATTTTTATAAAATATAAATGATCATTTAATGTTTTATTTGTATTAAGGTTTCAAAGCTGTTTTTTTCAAAACACATGATTTTTCAATAAATGTCAGCTCTTATTTTAAAATTAATATTTCACATATTTATAAAATAATTTATATAAGAGGAATATTATTTTGGGATTCATATTTTTGTAATTATCTAATGCTGAATTTTTCATAATATTTTTAGACAGACAAATTTTTGGGTAAAAATTAAATACCGTTTAATTATATATTGTGTTTTATGACATCATAATGAACCAATAAGGATGTTATTAAATACTCTAAAAATTATTTTCAGAAAATATATGTTTTAACTTTAATATAATGTGATTTTATATTTTATTGATTAATTTTACAATACCTTAGTTGACCCTCCATGACTTAGAAGATATTTCAACATTTTAAAATGATATCTTTGAGAGTGTGACTCACATCCACATTAGAAAGCCTAATATTTTATTATAATCAGAAATTGGTCTTATAAAATAGTTTTTTACACCCCCCCTTACGTGAAACCTAGGGGAAAAATCATGGTTTAGTTTGTAGTTTTTATTAGTTTAATGTGTGGTTTCTAAAACCAAAATAATAAATAATTCCCTCTTCTTTCCTATATAAACCCACTCAATCTACCATTACACTACACTAAAAACCTTATAATATTTACATACCTCTTTCCAAATCTCTCTATGATCCTACCAAGGCTCCCCAAGCTCCCTATATGCCTCTATCAAGACTCTCCGAAGCCTTTGGGATAACACTTCCAATTATGGGATTTATTCCCTTCTCATTTTTTTCTGGGATTCTTTATGTTGTTATGCCCATTATATTCAATTACAAATGTTATTTTAGGATTTAAAACATCCCCTATAAAAACTCCTAATTTTTTATTTATTAGATACCCATTTCATTTTCATTAATGTTTCCCATGGACACCCATTACCATGCTGATATTTTGTAAGGGATTTCCTCTCCTCATTTACATTCAATAAATTCTTTTACATTAAGCATAAAAATTCCATTACATAGGTTGGGAAATGTATCTATATGACCCAAATACTTTCCATTGAATGTATATATTATGAGATATATCTTTCTCTCTCATCCACCATTTTTATGAATTCTTAGGTCACATTGTTCTACTGTGGAAATTGCACTGTGATTTTCCGAGCCAAATTCAATTTTTAGTGATTACAATGCCCATTTCTCTATTAAGGGTATTCACTATTATGCACATTTACTTACTTATTATATAGTTTGTTATATGTATTCTAAATTACTAGATTGTAGAATAAAAGTTGGTGTTGAATAGATCTTTGTTTTATGATCCATAAGGCTCACTCAGGCATGAAATGAAATGATTAAGAAGGGTGCACCCTGATAGCACTCCAATGCATTATGAAAATATTAGTACCATGAAATGTAAATTGCAATGAGGTGTAAATCATGATAATTAAAGTGAAATGAGGGTTTACTCGTGCTCCATATGCAATGATCCTTAGCTCACGCTAATATCATGTTAAATGTTATTGCCACATTTCCATGTTATAATAGTCATTCAATATCATGACTTTATATTTATGTTCTACTTGTTTTCCATTTCTATGCCTATATCCTAACATGTACTATATTCTTCATGTTATGCCTTGTTTAATAACTTTGTATGCATTATACCTCATCCTTTTCTTTTGCATGACCTTAGTTTATCCCATGCAATGTTATGTTTGAAGGAATGTTGTGGTCATGTAAAATATGATTTCAATAATGTTGTTGTGTTTAATGTTCTAAGTTGTTATGTAATGTTCTTAATTTCTCATGACACCATACCTCTCGATACTCAGTGTTGACTTATGTGTGTGATTGTGTAATAAATAATATTTATGTTTGTAATAAGGATATTGGTTGTTATATGAAATATCTCAAATGGTTGGACAACATTATCCTAGTGAAAATTAAGAATGGAAAAATCATAGATTTCATTGATTTCAGAGATCATTACAAGAATTGTCCCAAGGATGAATTTGCAGTTCTGATCACAGTACTTTTGATTTATGCAACGGCTGGATACGATGAACTTTTCTTTATGGATGGATACTATGTTTATAACCAAATTTGAATATCATTAGATGATGAGGAATCTAAGGCCTTCAGAGACCCTCATGTTTTATTTTCCTATTGGGTAATTCCCATTGGATTGAATAATAATGGTGCAATGTATCAACATTCCATGCACCATATCTTCAAACCCTTCCTAGGAAATTTTATTGAATGTTATATGGAAGATCTAGTGGTAAAATTCAGAAAACATTCAGATCACTTGATTTATTTGGAGACCATATTTAGTAAACATTTTTCTACATAATTTTATGCTGAACCCATTAAAATGTGCTTTCGAGTTAACCTTAGGGAAATTCCTCACCTTTGTTGTATGCCAATTTGGCATTGATGTTCATCCTTAGAAGACAAAATATATCCTTGGATGGACACCTCCTAAAAATATAAAGGAATGAAGAGGAATTCAATTAAAAATGGAATATATTCAGTGATTTATCACTAATTTGGTAGAAAAATGTTTACCCATCACCCGATTATTGGAGAAGGGAGTTACATATCAATGGACTGAAAACTGCCAAGAGGAATTTGATACCCTAAAATGAATATCTCTGGAGTCCACCAGTATTAATGCCACCTCTTGAAGGAAATCCTCTTATTATCTATATAACATCTTTAGTTCTATCATTGGTTACCTTCCTTGCATAGAAGAATGATGATGGGAATGAAAATAGCCTATATTATCATTGTTGAACAATTCCTAACATGGAGACTCGATATTCAAATATCAAGAAGTGCTACATGGCTTAATCTTTACTATTTAAAAGATGAGGCACAACCTACAACATCATGAGAATCACTTGGTATCTCACAATAACCTGCTCAAAATTAACCTCAGTCATCCTATGCTTACAATATGTTTGACTTAGTGTGATGGTATTTTACAATAGTTCGATATCCAGTTTGTGCCTCAGAAAGAAATAAAAGACCAAGCCTTGTTAGATTTCCTAGTTGGGAACCCATCTATAGAAGATACAAAATTCAATACTGAACATCTTGATAAATAAATATTCTTCTATTAAATATAATCCCAAATCATATGAAATATAATTTGATGGTTATTCTTGATGTCCAACAGGTAATAGAATGGAAAATCCTAAACTCAACAATGTTGGCTTAAGAATTATTCTAATCTCTCCAGAAAAGGTGGTGTTTCTATATTCCATTTTGTTATCAGAAGGAGGTAAAGAAAATCAATTAGAATATCATTCTCTTATTACAGGACTAAAATTGGCACTCTACGTACAAGTGAACCAATATAAAGTGAATCTGATTCAGAATTGGTAATCGAATAGATCAATAGAGATTATGTTATTAGAAAAAAAGATTTCATCCCTTTATGAAATTATTTTAGATTCTTAGTGGCTGAATTTACCTCAGATCCAACATTTTCTTATGTCCCATGTTAGTAAAATGACCAAGATGATGCATTGGCTAATGTAGTGACAACCCTGGCAGATCCTAATCGGGATGAGACAATCCTCAGTATTTCCCATCTTCATGCGGTCTCACCATTTGTTCAGACTACAATTGTGGAAATTAATTAAACCTAATCCATTTCTGAACCATACGGTCATACTAAGGAATGGGTGACACCTATAATTGAATGCCCTGAAAATAGAGTTCATCTACTAGATAGAGCCAAAAATGATAGATATGGTGAAGAGTGTCCAATTTCACTCTTTATGGAAGCCCAGATCACCCGATGATCCTCTAAAAATGAGGCCTTAATGGAGTCATATTCAGATATATTGATAGAGAAGAAACTATAGGTTTCATGAAAGAATTACTTGAATAAACAAGTTGTACTCACCCACATGAGTATAAGAGTTTTTATGAAATCGGGGGGATTGGATAATTCAGCTCTTTACTGACATAATATATCATAAATTTCACCTAGAAGTGTCATACATTCCAAGTTAATACCAACTTAATTCATCAACCCCTATAGTTCTTACATACAGTTAAATACTCATGGCCATTTCCTACCTGGGGATTTGATACAATAGGACCTTATCCTCTAGCTATGGCAAAGCAGTTCAAGAATATTCGTACTAGTACTTATTTCTTCTCCAAATGGGATACATAAATACATCTTAAATAATTTGGAGCCAAATGAATTGTTATCTTGTCCATTGATAATATCATTACCTGATTTAGTGTCCCTCATACCAGTTTCATGGATAAAGACACCAATTTATGTTCTTTTGAGGAAAATAAGTTTTTTCAGGAGCATAATATCAAATCCAACCATTCATCTTGCTATCATTCAACATCATTATGATATATATAGGCTTAAAATTACACCCTATAAAGTATACTCTAGAAAATGGTGGATAAAAATAATAAATCATCAGCTAATATATTTTTTCTTGCTTTATGGGCTTATTGGACTACTACCTGTACTGCCACTCGAGCAACACCAAATTCATTGGTGTATGGAAGAGTAACAATTTTTCCTATTTAAATCCAATTTCCTTCACCCCAAGTTTAAATATGTGATTAGTTTTCTACATTTGAACAATATTAGAAAGAATTTGATTAATTATAATTATTAGATGAAAACAAAATACATACATTTCATCAATTGGAAGTCTATTAGAACATAATAGTATGAGATTTAAAGAAGATAGTTCGCCTCCCATACATTCATCAAGGTGAATGGGTATTAGATTTTAGGACTCCGACGATACCATGAATGAAGCCTCCAAAGCTTGATCCCGAGTGGGAAGGAACATACTACGTACATAAGGCATACCACAATGGATCTTATTTTCTAATATCAAATGAAGGAGAACTTTTTAGAACTCCAACCAATACAAGATTATTGAAAAGGTAATTTTTGTAATCACATAGAATATTAACCTTTCTGCATGAATTGAAACTAATCAACATAATTTCCTAATTTCAATACATTAATAGAAATAATAACCAAATGTTTCCATGATTCATGATGTTAAAATGTGTAGTATCTTTGTCCTTATTGCCTGACGTTAAACCGCATGACCTCATTGACATATCTGCATGACATTAAACTCTATGGTTAACATATTCTTCATAAGACATTAAGAAATACCACAAGATACCAAAATTTTTTATTCCTTATGGTTCCTTAAAAAATGAGTAGCCTCCATGAGCAAGAATTACATGCATAATTTCTACTCCATATTGACACATGATTTCCATTTCTCCCTATTTTTGGATAATATTTTTATAGAGACCTCATTTCAATAATAATGTATGGATCGATTCTCATTTTTATAAGATTCATAGTGATGCTTGGATCCCCAATATTGGGACAAATCTAAACCATTGAATATTTTATTTCCTTTTTTCCTCCTGTATTTGAACCAAATCTATGAAGAGTAATCTTCCAAGATACGTTGTTTAATCTTTATAAAATCTAATGTATTAAGATTAACCATTCTTCTAGAATGTGTTAAATTCCCTTATCTCTCACATCAAACTCAATTAGTACGGGGAATGATTTTTTCCAGAACATTGTTTGGAATTATTCTCATTTCAATGGGATATCTGGAGATTCCTTGATCACCAATCTTAGGCCTAGTCAAGGTATTAAAAACCCCTTTATTCCATATGTGTATGAATCAAACCTGCATAGGGAGTGTTTCATGAACTACTTGTGGCTTGATTCTCATCCATATGATATACATAGTAAAAAATAGGACTCAAATTCTATTCACAGCCAAAAGAATTTTTTTTATCTCTCCTCCATATATAATAAACTATCTATGCATAAGTCTTTATTTTGGATGTTATCCTTTGATATCCCACCAAGGAAAAAAATGTATTTCCTTTGTACATATGAGTCAGATCAATGTATGGGACTCCAAAATCCTGGAAAATATTGATTCAAATATTTCTCATTTGCATTGAGAATTCCACCATATAATATTTCACACTCTTAATACTGAATACTTTTATATATTCATAATTTTTCTTACAGTTTTGGTTGAAAGAATGTTTGATGCCTTAGAACTCTTTTGCATGACTATGCAGTATGTTCCACTATGTGGCCTTGTGTATGTCACCTACATAATAATACTTTCTGTGAAAATACTCCAATGTTTGGTTGTATAGCACATTCCCCAGTTAGACCTGCATAATATAACACCAATAATGAGTTTTTTCAAATAATGGTAAATTTGTTCTGGGTAAAAGAATATTCTATCCTCTTAAATATTTTATAACAATATACAGGATTCAGTTTCCTAAAGAAGTTTTCATGTGTATATTTATCTCATTATCTTTCTCTCAACCTAAAATCTTCCAAGATTATGTTTTACAGAATTTCCCTCTTCATATGTTCAAATCATTTTGAAATAACCTTGTATAATTTGACCATATATCATCCATTGTTTCCATAATATTTGAGTCCTAGTCTCTTGACAAAAAAATAAAGACACCGTACGTCCTATGATTGGTTCAAACCTTCGTAGATAACTAACTCTCCTTTTCATTATAATTTATTAATGTAAATAATCATTTTTCATTCAAGTATATATTTCCTTAAACCAAACACTATGATTTGGAAAATCTGAATCTCTATATACTTTCCTTGTATTTTAGTAATAAAATGATTGATTCCCAAGATATATTTTTCTTGACATTGAATTAAATTTCTTCTATGTGGAATTGCATAAGTTTCCTACATAACAGGCCTATCAGTCAAAAGATTCCACTTTTTCGACATGCAACACATTCTGTTGTTGTCCCTGCATAATACAACCCCCATAAAGAGTTCTTCAAATAATGGTAACTTAATTATTAGAAAATACATCCTTGAATTCCTTTATCCCTCTCCTCATATCATTCTCAGGATCTAGATATTCCCAAACCACAATTTACCATTCATTCTTTCTATACATAAATATAGAGGTATGTTTCTAGAGAAATTATCATGAAATTTGAGAGTAATATATTTTTGGTTAGAGCTGAAGAACATAAATTAAATTACCCCAATGTCTTCACTACATGACATGAAACTACACAATATATTCTCTTGTCTAACTGACATTAAAACTATTCAACATAACATCATAAATCACTCTTTCTAACAAATTTTAACCATTCCTCAAACACCATATTTGTGTAGAAGTGGTTTTTCCATCCATGACCTTTGTTGGAATAGAAGTCCCTTTATTGTTATACCTATTTCCTTGGTAAAACCACCCACTATGGTCTTAATTCACCCAAATCTTAATTTACCTTGTTCATTAACAATAAAATATCAAATTTTATAGATCTATTTTTTTGACTATGCAATATCTTATCTTAGGTGGCCCTGCGTAAAAATCTCCTACATAATGGGGCTATTAGTAAAAGGATACCATTGATTGGATATAAAGAACATGAACCAATTTTCCTTGCATATTAAATCCCCCATAATGGTTATGTTAAGAATTGGTAAAATCATTCTTGGAAAATACCTCATTTATGTTTATACTTCATGTTTTGTATTTGGTGACCATAAAAATAATGACTCAAGATTCCCCTCGGAAGTATCTAAAAAATATTGGAGAAATTCCTAGAAACTAAGCCTTTTCTGGGATCTAATTTTAAAATTTATAGTCAAGTATATTTGAACTTAAATGCAAGACTATTTAGTCAAACATGAAATACTTTAAACATCTAGTAAAAAGAGACATAGTACTCATCATGCTAAAAATCACCCTCAAATGGAACCCCAGAAAAAATTCAACTCTCAGCTCACTAGACATATATTTAGTATGGTTTAGAAAATATTGGGGAATAAAAATTCAAAATATATAATTTTTGTGTTGTTTTTATATAAACCTAGTTAAAATAAAACTATTCTCACTAGGCCCATTGGATTAAGTAGAAAATTTTGATAGCTCCCAATTTTGTTATTGTAATTTTAATTATCTTACATAAAGGTTTGTCATTAAAAAGATAACATATGATATTGAAAATATAGAAAGAAAGAATGAATGAAAACATATATGATGGGAGAAAAGGTTCATTTCATTCATATGGTAAAATCATAGGAACGTCCAAAAAATAGAGCCTCTTTGTCTTGTATAAAGAGTAACTCTCGGCATGAGTCATTATTTATTTAACATCATCATGAGACTTACCAATAGCTTGTTTAAATTATGATATTTTTGAAAATTCATCCTCCTTGAATTGATGAAGTGCTTCCTTGGCAGTTGAAATGCTAGTTGTCCATTCAAACTAGGTTTCTCCAAATGTTTGTTTCAAATTCTCATGATTTTTATGAACATTATTATTTTTCAATTGAAGAAGTATCATCTCCTTCATCGACTCTTTAATTTATTAGAATATTCACTATGACATCTTGCTATGGTGGCCCTCTTCCTTAGGAATTGCTGCTTAGAAGATCTCAACATTAATAAGTCGTTTTTCCTTTTCAAGATCTATTCTATGCCTATGTTCTTACTCCCATCGTAAAATGGTCTCTTTAATTTCATTTTATACTAGGTGATAATTAAATCCACTAAATTAAAATAGCCAAAATAATGTTGGAAGTTTCCTAAAATGGGAAGGTAGCATATCCAAAGGATTTTTTGAAATTACCATCAAAACAATTTTCTATGCCTTTTTACATGCCATTACAAGATCCAACTACATATCTAAATCTAAATATGAGTCACTACCATGGGCCAAAATTCACTTTGGAATCTAGTCACTTAGAGAGGTTCCTTGTTCTATTTTCCTTAGAATAGTGGATGCTTCACCTTTTGTTACTGATTGAACCAAAATATAGGTTTCACTTTCTATTCTATCCATGGGAGCCGATGACCCTAAATGGGGAATCAAAATCATTTTTAGTTTTATAAGAATGGAATAAATGGATAATGATCTAAACAGTAGGTAACATTTATCCAATAATAAGTCAGATGCTTTATTATATTCCTCCCTAGACATCTCATCCTCAGTAGTTTATGTATGTGTTTCATACGGAGGGGCATTATCCTGAGTTTTCCCAATTGACGTAATCAAAGGCTTTGGAGAATCTCTTAACATGGGGTCCTCAATTAGTATTTCTCCAGCTCTAGCAAAAGAAGGATAGAGTGGAATGACGTGCTCTTGAAGTACCTTTACAATATTCTCCAGAGATACAGCTACATAAGATAAAATTTTATAAGTAGTACCAATTATAAAAATAACAATTATAAATGGAAAATGAAATAATGAGAACTTATGTCCTTGAAATTCCTCATATAAGTCCCCAAACTCTTTGAGAAACTTGGAATAACAATGTTTTTATTAAGGTATTCTATGATTTCATTGCATTCTTTTGGGAATATTATTTCATCCATATCGTTTAAGGTATCTATAAAATATTGTTTGATGCCCAAATTGTCTCTGATGAAATTTGTTTCCATCAATTATTCAATTTTTTCTACATCATCAGGTCTTACCAAATCAGGATCATCACCGATTTCTGCTTCAAATTGATTAGGATCCTCAATCCTTTCTTCTGGATCAATAAGAATATCAGCATTGATTATTTCTCGATCCATCCGCACATGCAACTAATCTGAGATATTTTGAAGAAAATAATAATAGAAATAAATTTTGATACTAAAAAGAAATGTATTTGACATTACCATGACCATTTTATTATTCTATAGAATTAGAATAAAATGTAGTTGTACCTTTTGTTGTCTCATCCATCAAAATAAAATATTTATCATCATGAAGCTATGGTTATTTTAGGGCATCGTTCTCCATTCATGAAGGACTAGTTTTGAATCCCTTAATATTAGAGAGAGATGAAGACCTAGAAAGAATATGAATGTGGTCACCAAGGTATATCGATAATGTCATAATACTAGAGGAAAACACAAAACATACTTTTTTATGTACAATTTGGTCCAATATCAATTCTCTATTGAGTTTCTTTTCATAAAATTATGAATGGACTGAAATAATCCTCTGGTCAGTAGAAACCTGAGGTAGTAGTGGAAGATTGTCTATTTCTATTATTTCAATCTTGATTCTCGCTCCGAGAGAATGTCCTGGAGATATGGAAAGATCATCTAATGTGTCAACATGAGAACCAGTATGTCTATACAGTGGTGACTTGAGAGCTTGTAATTAGGTTTTTTACCTAATTTTAATATGGAAAATGAAATATCATTATGATTAATGATGGTGAATAATGAAGAAGAATTGAATCCAAAGAAAAAGAAAAAAAATACATTATTAGTATTTACATAATTTTCCCATTCCACTTTAGGGTCAATAATTACTCGTACATTTCTCCCAAGTTCCATCATATTGGATACTCAATTTGAGGCCTGTTTTTGGTCATTAATATCATATATAAAGGTCTCTTGGTCTGTAATATGCTTCCATACTTCAGCCAGGTTATTATCTGGATCACAATCATAAAGTTATTTAATATCACCCACATCTGGTATTTGTTGGCCATTTTGGAGGAATTCCCATGCATCCCTGAGTTCGTTTGCCAATAATTCCCAATATTTAATAGCCAAAGGCAGAACATAATTCATTTTTTATATTGATGGATGTGGATAAAACTAAACACCCTCTCATTTGAAAGCATCTTGAATACTTCTTTCTTTTTTAGAAGAATCATCTGATGGGATCAGAATCTCTTTCTAATGATGGTATCTATATTTCATCAGTGCTGAGGTAGTGTTTCCCTAGCCTTATTCTTCTTTTGTATCTTCTTAGGAGATGTTTTGAACGTTCTGAATCTTATGAATCCTCTATATCATCTTTGGATTTAGACCTCTTACCACAATTTCTATTTAATTTTTTTTCATTGTTGTTTCCGAATGTATTTCTTTTTCTAAAGACACTTATTGTGTGAGGAATCCCAAGAATTACAATATCATTCCTCTAATCCAATTTATGAATCTGTTGAAGGTAAAAAAACTTGATAATTTAGATGTCTCTAAAGCCATCAGAATCCATAATTGTCTCACTGCCATTGGGTGTTTGTCAGGTCTAACATCCATGGGAGGAAAAGTTCTTAATTGTTTAAGACATTTAAATTAGTGAGAAAACCTATAAGGGATGTAATCCTTATTGATAATTTACCCATTAATATTGGTTGATAAACCGTTGTCCCTGAATTTTATTATATATGACCTCAGTACATCATTTTCTTCTTTATAATCATCAATAAATGATTCAGTAGTTGGGTTACCAAAAGAGGAGAAGATGAATTATCATGATGCATTCAATGCCCTCATCATTACATTATGTTACACTTTCAAAGGCTGAGTCCCGATGTTAATATGTAACTATTGGTTAAATCGACCATTGGGTACTCTAACTGAATTCAACAATAAATATGAAGCAATGTGTGATGCAATACAACACCACAAGACTTGGAATGGTCTAGAAGATCTAAATGGAGCCATTTTATTGCAAAAACTCAATAGGGAATAATAAAATTTTTCCAATAGAAAAGTTTCTAACCCAATATATTTCCCCTCTACCAATTTGGCTATAATAAAAGTCCATATCCTTACATGGTCGCCAGACTCTTGGTCTAGAAGAAAGTAAATGCTTACAACATAGTAAGAAAGATGGATATGTGTACATTGGAATCAATGTCAATTTTGAATATAGATCGCCAGTACATGTTGTCACCTCCCTCCAATGTGGGCCTATATGTTCATGAAATTCCCAAGTTATCTTTAGATGGAAAAACAGTTGGAAATCCTCATGTGGGACCTTTATCTTTTGTTGGTTCTAAAATGATTCTATACACACTACCAAATGAATATATTTCTTATCTTTTGGAAATTAATTTCCTATTTTGAATAATTCATGGGCCAATGGTAGCATCCTGGTGACATCACCACATGTTTTTACCGGTGGAATGAACTCATTGTACATCTCCCAGAGAATAGGAAACCTATATATTTGGTATAAATCTCAGAAGTTGATGCCAACCTCACTGTGCATCAAGTGTAATGTTTTTCTTGTGGAATCCATCGGCTGAGTAATTCTTGAATGAATTTGTTTTTTTAAACATAGGTGTGTCCTATCTAGAAAAATTCATAAATGTGAATATTCGATAATTCTTTCTTGAATTATCAACAATTCAAGCATACCCAAAACTCCCACATTAATTCAATTTTCAATCCTCCTCAAAAATGAAGATCCTTGTCTTCCATCTGACCATTAGAATAATCTGTTTGTGAAGAATAAAAGGTTGAATCATAAGAATGTGACATGACTCTACAAAAAGATCTTTCATATCATGGGTACAAACATTATGGTATAGGATGAATCCAATAGAAAATGTTCCTTCATTAATATGAATACCCATCATGGTGATATTCATGCAATGATAGTTAAAATATTTGACAAACAAATTCTTTGGAATGTATCTATTATAAGATAGAATTTGGGCGTCTATAAAAATAACATCTATGCACAGAGGTAGATAATCACATTGTGTATTTTCACGTTGGTATAGAATCAATACTTTTAGAATCCAAGGAAGGATACTCTCAACCACATCGTAATAATCTGTCCCAAAAATTTTCATCATCTCATTTGGATGATCTTTAGCATCCTTAGTTGAATTCATCAAGTGAACCATTTCCTGCAAAGGAATTACCAAATTTTCCACATTATTTTGGAATTTAGACATAAGAATGTTCAAATTTTAATCCAAAAGAAATTTAAAAAATTGGGAAAGGAAATTTTCTGCATACCTCTATCGACGTGGTCTTTCACGTAGGTCTTCCATAAGGATTGTAGTGCAAGTCATTTGATGAAGTACTACTACATATCTCCATCAATCAAATGGTTTCAACATGAAAAAATTTCCAACGACCTACATGAGACCACAAAGCAGAATGGATGGATGCGTGAGCTATGCAATGAGAGAAACAAATATGATATCCCATGTGAAGAAAATCAAAAAGGGATGGGGCTATTTATATACACCATAGACCTTCATGGAAAACCTGCTTGATATATCTATGTGGAAGAATGGAATGGTATAGCTACACTACATACATACACAGTTCAAAATTTACTCTATTATATTTTCCTCATAATCTTACCTCAAGACTCGACCTTATTTTTTAATTGGATATAATACTTGGGGGATATGTTTTTCACTCCTATGTAATAAAAAATGAATTCGAATAAGTCCTTAGGATATTTAAAATTTTCAATATGAAGATAATGTAATTAAAAGACATAAATGTACAAAATACCTATGTGGAGGAGGTATGATGAGATCCTACACCACACATCTATACCCAAAATATCATCACATGTTCTACTTATACAGCCCAGTGTGTTGGCCCTATGTGACAAACCTACATGAAGAAGCTACACATAAGAGTTACGAGAAAAAACTATTTTTGTACCCCTTTGTGGAGGAGATATGTGAAAAAATGATTTCATTGTGTAGATCATTTTCCCAGGTCCCCCAAATTTTGATAGGTATCACTTTAAAACATGAGATAAGAGACAATAATATTAGATAAGCAAATTTGAAATCCTTTCGATGTTTGAAGCTTTCATTGGCTTGGTTATCCTGTGTTAAGAACTTATTTTCTTTTATAGCTAGGTCCCGCGTGACATAATTAAAAAATATAACTACATAGTGTATATAGGTGACATATATACGTGGTATAGCAATGATGATAGCTATGCCTGGGACCTATTATTATCACCTTGTAAAATGTCTACAAATCCATTTATGGGAGTGTATCTTTTTCATTGTATCCCTTATCGGAAAGGGACAATGTTTAATCCTCCACCAAAACCTCTTTACTTGTCAAACCTTTGGGAAGGGCACATCATTGTGTCTCTAATTTGGTTTTCTATAGTCAGAGGATTCCTACATTCATATTCTAAATGAGTCAGCATCCTTTTTATTTTTTTAGGTTCTTATATCAACAGTCACATAGATCCTTACCATAGATATTGTGTTGAGAAGTTCCCGGCCGTGGATTTAATGGATGGGATTATGACCTCCAATTTTCATCTATAAGACTCAGATCCTCTGGTCCCCAATAGAGAGTGAGGGTCACACAATCTTCTCAACTCAAAACTGGAAAATTCTCCCTCAACTCCTCTAATTGACTTAAGGTAGTCATCTAGGTGCAAGCCCATATCCCTTGTTGTAGGATGTATCAGTCTCCCTCCTCTCTAATTCCTTTAGATTCACTCATTTCTGACATTGGACCCTCATCTAATGTAAATGGATGATAGGGAAGGTTTTTTTATATGTTCCCTCACCCACCATTGCATTGGATTATTTCATCATAGTCCAAACCTCTCCCATCAGTGAAAGAGAGAGTGAGAGGATTTTTGAGTCTTTCACACCCTCTTGTTTCTGACACCGAGCATAACTCACTTGGTCTTAGAGAATTATGGTGATCAAAATATCCACAATATTTAAATCCCATGAACTATCAGAACTCTGATTCCCACCATAATTTGGATACATTGGAATCCTTCATTAGGGCCTAACCACATTGGATATCCTCTTCAAGAATTCAATTGAAATTCCCTTAATCTGGGCATCCTCTTTATGACTAATCCCCGAATTAAGACCCCCTTAATTTCGTAAATTATGAAAAATATGATTCCAACCATAATTAGGACATTGATAAAGCCTTTATTAGGCCCTAATAACATTGGATATATTCATCAGTAATCCAATCCTAATTAACTTAATTAGGGAATCCTCCTTAAGAGTAAGCCCCGACCTATTTATCTCAAAATGATCATACACCCCTGAAAGACTCATCAAACAACGTGGGATTTGATTCCCATCCAAGAGGAATAAGGAAGAATCCTCCTTGAGTATCAAACACAGTACTCCAAAGAAACCATGTTCTCCCATGGCCATATTCCTTATAGGGTCTAGTACAACTTTAATACTCATATCCCTTCTTATTTATTTGGGTTGATTAGGTATAATTCCCACACCAAAAAATTATTATGAATGTTTTTCTTATTATTACTTACCCCATTACATTAAACTATATTGATAGGTCCTCAACACACTACCTTAAATGGTATGATGTGGCCCCCTAATAGGCACCAGACTACAAGACTTCTGATTCCTTTCACAATGATATGTATGTATAAAATTTATAGGTATGATCCCAACATCAAAACAAAATTTTGTCTCCCTAGGAGAAAATAAATTAGAGATTTCCCCACTGAGTGTCTAAAAAACATGTATTATCTTAACAATGGTAAAAAAATCTCTAATTAGTATATAAGAGGATACCATAGATGGAGATCCCTGAATAAATATAGTCATATACATTAGTGAAGAAACTTGAATTCATACAGATGATTCTAAATTTCACTCATGATAATAATTTAATGAAAATTCCATGGGAAATATATGTTATAATTGGTGAATTAATTAGGATTCATGAAAATATCTTAAATATGCAAGAGAGTCTCAAAGTAGGCAGTAATTACCCTCAAAAGGGTGTGATGTGTCCAACCTCCCATCCTCTCGACCAATGTATGTTGTTAAGTATTTTAGGTCCAAACCTAACGAACACCTACATTGGTAAAGCAGGTCCCTTTGAATAAAGAACCATTGGATGTTTTCAGTTCCATCAATAAATCCAATGGAAACTCCCCAGAAGTAGTGATCCCCAACTAGAACACACGTTTTGAGGGAATATGTAAAGGATTCATCTATTATAGTACATCCCTCTTGTGTTTGACATCCAAAATGGAATCTTTCAGAGTGCATAAAAAATTTTTAAATTATATAAAATATATTCAAAATTATATATCTTCTAAAACATTCCAAACTAACTTTGGATCACTATTTCAATCACAACCATGACATAAATCACACCAAAATTCCTTTAGAGTGATCATCATTCATAAATAAATTTAAACCATATTCAAATTCAGCCACCCAATCTCATATTCTTCAAAAAATTATAATAATAAATTATATAATATTTAATCCTCTCTAATAATACCTTAAATATATAAAGGTCGTCCAATTAACCATGTTTGTAAAATAATTTAATTCTTTACCATGTATGGATCTAAAGAATTGTAAACACCACAAACATACTTCATATAATCTTTAATCCTTCATCATCTTAGGTCAAAAAAATATAACTGACGCTCATTAACAAAAAATATAATTCACAACCAATGGTTATTTCGAGAAAATTTAGGGGTGTATATACTTTTATTTTCATTTCCATTCTAGGACATAAATTTAACATAAACTGTATTTGAAAATGATTCCTAGTCCTTGGTTCGAATTCATTTTAAAATCTTATCTATATTTCAATTCAATTTATATTAAATCTTCATATTCGAAATCAACTCTCTTTTTACTTATCATAGAATATTATTTTTTATTTCCTTATCCAACTATTAATTATTGGATAATTCCTTAATATGTTTTATTATCTTTACCTAGTTTTTTTTCTAAATATTTAGACTTTATATAAATCCTAAACATATAGACAATCTTTCCAATAATAGTTAATATATGATATTACTCACAAATATTTCCTAAAACACACTCCCCTTATATTTTTTATTAATTATTCTATAGATATCCCCCCCCCCTTTGAGACTAAATTTAGAAAAGTTGATCATTAACATAGTTTCACTTAAATATTAGTCAAAAAAATAATGAAAAAAATAAATGACATAATATAGTAGTATTGGATGAAACATTTCTCAAATTATTTCTTAAACATTCTTATGGCTTCAAAATATTAAATTTTTACTTATCCTTACATAATTTCATATTCAAAAAATATATTATTTATTCTGATTCCACAGAAAAAATTATTTTTAACTTTTAAAAAATGAACTCATTTCAAAAGGACCAACATCTAACATTATTTTATAGATTTTCTCCTAATATCACTTGATTTTCTAGGAATAGAATATTTATCCATCTCTAGTTCATCTTTATTTTTTAAAAAACATCATCCTTTGTGTAACTACATTTTAATTAAATTCACCCACCCAATGAATTGTATCTCCCAATTGAACATATATAACCTAAAAATAATTATTAAAATAAAAAAAATGATGAGGTGTAATTCTTGAACATCCTCAAGTAGATGAATAAATATTATATTTAAGAACAAACCCTTTTAATTTATATTTACTCCATATATTTTCTGAATTTTCACATTGCGAAATATCAATTATAAAAAAATTGGTTATTTGATTTTTCAAAATCTATATTCTCTAACTTAGAATCCAGCATGACTATGAGATAAGTCTAAAAAATAATATTTCATCGTTTAATTAATTGAAAATTAATTCTTCTATACTCTCATTATTTATGAAGC
The DNA here is from genome assembly GCA_963277665.1 of Viscum album. Classification (NCBI taxonomy): domain Eukaryota; kingdom Viridiplantae; phylum Streptophyta; class Magnoliopsida; order Santalales; family Viscaceae; genus Viscum; species Viscum album. The sequence goes on along the minus strand of OY728125.1, from coordinate 478,215,581 downwards.
AATAATAACATTTGTTTTCATTTGTGTCCATCTATTGGAACTTGTGAAACCACAAATGAATGCCTCCTAACTCTCTTCTTCAAAATTATTTAAGGGTACTATTTTTTTTGATTTTCACCAATACATTTCTATAAGACTATATTGTACATGGTTGAGGTCTAGGTCTCTCATTTTGGATATCTAAGGGTGATGGTTGGTCGCCACTTGGGTGATGATGATGGAAACACGATCATTATAGAAGGATGGGCTATAAAAATATCTGTTGGAGAATTTCAGAGCCTAGTATGGGACTTCTTCATATATTTTAGACATTCCTATCCATTTTGTTCCCAATACCAAGTTCATGTGGGCATCATCTAATTTGGTTACTCAGTTACTTGGTGGTTTGGAAACCTAATGATCAACAATTATTAGGGTCTTGTAAATATTGGTCATCCGAATTTTTCTTATGAGGTCACGTTATGCTCATCACATAAGAGAAAAAGATGTTTTTTCTGTAGATCCATGAAGGGATCCTAATTTATCTTTCTTATATCTATATATAATGGAATAATATTCTAGGAAGATATGGAATCCAAACTCATAACCAAATATATCATATGTTCATCAAAATTAGCATTCTAGGATTTTTACCTAAGGTATTCAAGGGTCACATGAGAAGGCATACTAGGATCATCACCAAACACATTCCTTACTCATCAAATAAGGTATCCTAGGCATGTCACATATGAATGTATTTATTGATAATGAATATGATTATGGTTAACCCTATACTCATCACATAGAAAATCATATTCTAATCACATGTAGAAAAAATGAAAAACACATATTCTCATCACATAAGGGGGTTACAATTTAATGCTATATCAGGAAAATCCACGAAGGAAAATCAAATATGGATATAGATAGTTTAATTTATTTTAGTTATGAGAAACATATGATAATTTCATAAATGCTTAAAATAGTTTATTTAATGTATGAATGATCCACATATTCTTCATGGATAATATATATAACGACCCACACTTTACATACATTGTTAATACTTCAAAATTGAATCACACTTATTACAACATATGACAAAACCACAAAGGACCGTATATGTATAGTGTCTTTAGAAACTGGGAAACATAAACAACTGGTTCATAAATCTTCTACAGTGTCTCCCATTTATTTCATCATATCTAGGGTCCCTTTTAGCATATTCTACTTAATATCCATCTTCCTGACCTGGGGAAAAGAAAACATAAAAGGGTGAGCTCAAATGCTCAGCAAGGGAAAATAAAGGAAATAAAAATCATATCATATCTTTTTGAAAATCAAAACCTGCAAATAAGATCATAATATCTTATCATGGAATAATTCATAGAAGTGAAAATGAGATCCCCATAATCATAACATAAAACTTGAAACTTTGTGGCATGCACACATAATCATGGAAAATCATTTCTTGTTAGTCATGACTCATTGCCAAGACTATCTTAGTGGACAAAGTCCCTTTCTGAACCGAGTTCACTCCTCGTTTCAGTCCTGTATCACTGAACCGGTATAACCTACCATTTCAGCCCTGTCTATCTCATGAGATATAAAATCTTTACCCAATGCATTGGAGGGAGATATAGGTCCCACCCATCTCTTAATGAATCCTTTCTTATGTGTGCCACAAAATCATAAATCATACATCATTGCATAACCCATGTAATAAAAATGGGATTCTTAAACAACATGACATCATAAAACCATTCATATAAGATAAAGGAATTCATAAACATAATTCCATCACAACATAGTCAAATCAATGTAAAAATATGGATAGAAACAGAACCCTTTATTATCTTAGATGGAAAATAATTTTGATAAAACACTTGAAATGAATTCTTGAGGAAAATATCCTTTCTTCTTCAAAATCAATTTCTTTTCACAAAACATCATACAATTTTAAAAGAAAGAGATTTTATTAAAAATAGTCATGAAATATTTTGGAGGAAGGTTCATGAAAATAAGGCTTTATAAAACCGTAAAAATCCGTTCGTGCCGTATAAGTTAAAAAAACATTCTTCGTACTTTTGTCGGAAAAGTCAAAAAGTACCTCGTACGGAAAAACGACAAAAGATTCCTTTCATATTCTTTACTAAAAACTCACTTAAGGGTAAAATTGGATTTAAACTATTGAAAGTGGATGGAAACAATATTTCATATTGAGGGAACATGGATGTGGATGATAAAATACACCCCAGTAAATACTTACGAATAAACAATCTCGGATAAAAATGAGATTGTGATATTTCCCTTACCTTAGGTCCGATTTGCTTTGTTCGTGTCCGAAGCTCCTGTATAATGGTTTAAATAATGTTATTTACTTATTCCAGAATCATACATATTGATATGATATCATATATGGTCATATTATTAGCTTCTTGTTAGTAATATTTCATTGTTACTTGTTACTCGGGTCTTTATAACTTTTTGTTCTTATGCGTGTTTTGTCGAATAAATTCTTATTCTTATCTTTAGGTTATAGATAATTCATTTCCAGAATGGTATTAGTGTAGTATATACCATATTCATTCATTCAATTCATTTATATAATCATTATGAAATGAAGATCATGTAGAACGAGTCGCATCACATCGTGGAGACGGTATTCCGTACGTACGCACGAGTGATGATATCGTTCCTATGATCGTGGAATTGTGTTGGAGTATATATATATATTATTTCAGTATCAATATTACTTAATAATAATCATATATAGTTACTCATTACACCATTATACCCATCCTTGTAAGGTGATGGTGGAAAATAGATTACACCACGGCGTGGAGACGGTATTCCGTACGTACGCACGCGCGGTGATTTCATTTTTCCGTAGGATGGATAGAAGGTGAATTAGGGTTGTTTCATATTTATAATAACATATCAGTATGTAAGTAATACTGATGTTATTACTGAAACAACTAAATAAGAAGAAGTTGAAGAAGAAAGAAATTGAAAAGATCGGTAATGGATATTACCTCTTCTTTGGAACGCCTCTTTGAATCCTCCACTTAAGGAACTAAGATTGGTCTTTGGAGAAGACCAGGACCTCTAGGATTATTCTAGGGAAGTGGAGAGGAGAAAATGGCAGGGGTTGGCCGAGCATGAGTGCTCAATTTGGTGTGAGGAGGAGGGGGAGGAGGTGCCCTTTTATAAGGGAGGAGAGGGGCACCTTAGGAATATCTCAAAATATTATTTTATATTAAAGTCAAAATCGGTTTATAATGGTTCCAAAGGGTCTTATTTCGAAGATAAAGTGGGGAAGGGTCTAAATCCTATCAACCAATAGGATTTAGACAAGTTTAGGGTATTATTTTAACCTTATCAATTAGATTTAACTCTAAGTTAATTAATTTAACTTTTACCGTGTCTTTTTGTTTTCTTTCACTATATGGTTAATACACTTACTATAACATGCCAAACGAACCCCAAATTGTTTATTATTAATATATATATCCTTATCTAAGTCATTTGGCCGAACCTTATATTTTTAGGAATAAAATAACAATTAATAATATAATATTTTATTTAAAAACTATTTTGTGTCAATTTTGACACTATTTGATATATGATTTTTGTCAAAGTCATAACAGAATTATATGTTCGAACCAAGTTGATTAAATCAATACTAATATATCATAGTAACCTAGAAAATTAGTGGAATTCATAAAAAGTCTTAAATTACATTTATTTTGGTATTTATATTATCAATTTTGTCAATATTTCATTAATAAGATAATTACTGCATCATCTTTGTGTCATAAATAAATTAAATTATTTGATGTCTAAAAATTACAAATAAAATACCATAATGTAGGAAATCTTTTTATCTTTCTAATGAATATTTACAATCGAATTTATCTTATGTATAACCCCATATTAAAAATGATTTACTTATTAAACTTTGATTTTAACTATTTTAACCCTTCTTTAAATAAATTAATAATAAATGTCCTAATCTAATCCAAGTGGGCCTAAATGGTCATATTTTATTCCTAAGTTTGTTTTTGGTCGAATTACACTTGTCCAATAGAATTAGTACATGTGTTAGGGTAATATTAATATCATATTTACCCTTAGTTACCCTATTTACTATTAACCGCGGTAAAAATAGTAAAAAGTTACTATTCACCAAAAAATTATTTTCATCTCATTGAACCACATTTTAGTCCTTGATATTAACCGTGTCTCTCGTATTTTTGAAATTCCATTCACAGAAGCGGTAAAATTAAGTTTTATGCAAAATTCAGTTTTTAACCTACCACTTAGTGGTTTCACTATTCATCAAAAATTGAAAGTTTTCAGAAAAATACCAAAATTTCACCCTAGCCTAATTTCGATATTCTGAGTCCAAAAATGAAGTCCATTTTGAAAAATAAAATTTATAAAATTTCAAAAAGTGGTTATTACTATTCATAACGGCTAGTTTTAATAGCATATTGTTGTTTAGTGAAACTCGGTATTGCGTACGACGCAAGCTATCGAGGAAGGTCGCGATTGCGTGTAAAGCAAGCCAAGCAAGTGTTGTGTAGAAAAAGATTCCTTTGATGATTTATATAACATAAAAGTCTCGGGTGTTACATTCTACCCCCCTTAAAAAGAATTTCGCCCTCGAAATTCGTCACTTTGCAACAAACAGATGAGGATACTTCTCCCTCATCATATCCTCAAGCTCCCATGTAGCTTCTTCAAGTTGGTGGTTCCTCCATAAAACTTTCACCAAGCGAGTGGTCTTGTTTCGTAGGACTTTTTCGCTACGATCCAGAATCTCTATCGGCTGTTCTTCATAAGAAAGATCTTGCTCCAGCGGTACAACTTCTGAGCTGAGTACATGTGAAGGATCTGGTATGTACTTTCTCAGGAGAGATACATGGAACACATCGTGAACTTGAGAGAGATTCGGTGGAAGCACCAATCGGTAAGCTACCTTCCCAACACGATCCAATATTTCGAAAGGACGGATATATCTAGGGCTCAACTTCCCCTTCTTTCCAAATCTCATAACCCTCTTCCAGGGAGATATTCGTAAGAACAATTTATCACCCACTTCAAACTCTAGGTCTTTTCTTCGGTTGTCGGCATAGCTTTTCTGTCGACTCTGAGCTGCTCTTATGTGTTGTTGAATAGATCTGACCTTTTCTGCCATTTCATCAACGAGATCAGGTCCTAATAGCTTTCTTTCCCCAACTTCATCCCAGCAAGTTGGAGTCCTGCATTTCTTTCCATAGAGAGCTTCATAAGGAGCCATTTGAATACTGGAGTGAAAGCTATTATTATAAGAAAATTCCACCAAAGGTAGGTGTTGATCCCAACCTCCTTTGAAATCCATAGAGCAAGCTCTCAACATATCTTCTAGGGTTTGAATTGTTCTCTCAGACTGACCGTCTATCTGGGGATGATAAGCAGTGCTGAAACTCAACTCTGTATCCAGAGTATGCTGAAGACTTCGCCAGAACTTCGAGGTAAATCTCGGATCTCGATCAGATATAATAGAAAGTGGTACTCCATGCAATCTTACCACTTCCTTTATATATATCCTGGCAAGCTGATCTAGAGAGAAATCCTCTCTAATAGCAATGAAGTGTGCAGACTTTGTAAGACGATCAACTATGACCCAGATAGCATTATTGCCTTTGGATGTTTTAGGAAGTCCTGTGACAAAGTCCATAGTGATGTTTTCCCATTTCCATTCGGGTATGGGTAATGGTTGTAACATCCCCTTAGACTTCTGTCTCACAGCTTTAACTTGTTGACAAACCAAGCATCGAGAGACATATTCAGCAACATCTCTTTTCATGCCATCCCACCAGAAGTACTCTTTCAGGTCCCTATACATCTTCGTGCTTCCAGGATGAATAGAGAATGAAGAACTATGAGCCTCATCCAGCAGCTCCTTCTTTAATTCGGGGATGGGAGGAACACAAACCCGATTCCTGAACTTTATTATCCCATCACAATCAAGGTTGAATTCAGGAACATTTCTCACCTTCTTTTGTAACTCGACATCTTCTTTCTGTGCCTCTTTAATCTTCACATGTATAGATGGTTGAACATTCATTTGAGAAAGATAAGATTTTTCCCCTTCCATTATAATTCCAAGATCCATCCTTTGTAAATCCATAAATATTGGATCTTTTGTGATCCTCATCATGGATAAACTAGCATGGTCTTGTCGACTTAATGCATCTGCCACCTTGTTTGCTTTCCCAGGGTGGTAATGGATTGAGCAGTCATAATCCTTAATCAGCTCCAACCATCTTCTTTGACGCATATTCAACTCCTTTTGTGTGAAAATATACTTTAAACTTTTATGATCAGTATAAATATCACACCTTTCACCATAAAGGTAATGCCTCCAAATCTTTAATGCAAAGATTACCGCAGCCAACTCCAAATCATGTGTTGGGTAATTTTGCTCATGGATTTTCAACTGTCATGAGGCATAAGCTATCACCATATCATTTTGCATAAGAACACACCCCAATCCCTTCTTGGATGCATCACTGTAGATCACAAACCTTTCTCCACTACAAGGCAGTGTGAGCACAGGTGCACTGGATAACCTTCTTTTCAACTCCTTGAAATTCTCTTCACATTCCTCTGTCCAGACAAACTTAACTCCTTTCCGAGTCAACTTGGTGAGTGGATTAGATAATCGTGAAAAATCTTTTACAAAACGTCGATAATATCCAGCCAAACCAAGAAAACTTCGGATCTCAGTTACTGTTGTTGGTCTTGACCATCTTTCGATAACCTCTGTTTTTGCTGGATCCACAGATATCCCCTCTTTTGAGATTATATGACCCAAAAATGCAACTTTTTGAAGCCAAAATTCACACTTGGTAAATTTGGCATAAAGCTTCTCCTTTCTCAGGGTCTTCAATATAATTCTCAAGTGATCTTCATTCTCTTCCTTGCTCTTTGAATAGACAAGAATATCATCTATAAAGACTACCACAAATTGATCAAGATAGTCTCTAAAGACTCTATTCATTAGATCCATGAAGATAGCAGGGGCATTAGTAAGACCAAATGGCATCACTATAAATTCATAGTGTCCATACCTTGTACGGAAAGCCGTCTTTGGTATATCCTCCCTTTTGACCCTTAATTGATGATACCCTGAACGAAGATCAATCTTGGAAAAGTATTGAGCTCCGCGTAGTTGGTCAAATAAGTCATCAATGCGTGGGAGAGGATATTTGTTCTTGATAGTGATCTTGTTAAGTTCTCGATAATCAATGCAGAGTCTCATTGATCCATCTTTCTTCTTAACAAATAGAACAGGTGCTCCCCAAGGTGACGCACTAGGGCGTATGAATCCCTTATCAAGATTCTCTTGGAGTTGCTTCTTCAATTCCTGCAACTCAATTGGGGCCATTCTATAAGGTGTCTTTGAAATAGGCAAAGCACCCGGTACGAGTTCTATTGAAAACTCAACTTCACGATTTGGTGGAAGACCCGGCAATTCCTCCGGAAAGACATCATCAAACTCCCGTACAATGGGCATATTCTTAATCGTGAGTTTCTCACCAACCATTTGAGATAAATAACCTTCATTTAGTGGGATCAATACCCATAAGATGGAAGAAATTTCCACTGGAAGGTTATGTTCATCCTTGCATTGGTATACGATCGTAGATTGATCTGGAGTATGAAATGTGACTTCCCTTCTTTGGCAATTGATATGAGATCCATGTAGAGAAAGCCAATCCATTCCAAGAATCACATCAAATTCCACTAAAGGAAGGATCACAAGATTTGCAGGAAGCACTTTCCCACAAACTTCGATCGGAGAAGAATTATAAACTTTTGATGCGATTGATGTGCCATTAGGTGTTGTCACAGCTAACTCAACATCTAATTGTTGAGGTAGTACGGTGATACCCTTAGAAAAGTATTCAGAAATAAAAGAGTGGGTGGATCCAGAATCAAATAAAACATTTGCTACTTTAGAGTGGATGGTAAGTGTACCTTTCACCACATCGTTATCGTACTCCACATCGCTGATAGAAATTGCATGTGACTTTCCTTTGTCTTTAGCCTTAAGAGTTTGTTGACGTCGACCATCATCATCAACCTTTGGATTTGGGCATTGATTGGCATAATGCCCCATCTCCTTGCACTTGAAACATTGAAGTGTAGCAGGTTCATTCTGTGTATCCCTTCCTTTGTTTGCATCATTAGACATCTTCTTCCCATTATCACGGCATTCAAATGCCCGATGACCTTCCTTTCCACATTTAAAACATTTACTTGTCCCTTTAAGACAACTCCCTCCATGTTTCTTTCCACACTTTGAGCATAAGGGAAAGTTCATCTTCTTTTCCGTGTGCTCTTTAGATTTTTCTTTGAATTCCATCTTCCTCTTCTTATCAAACCCATGTGACTGATGGGTTACTCCAATCTCCATCTCGACTTTGAGAGCACATCGAACGATTTCTTCGTAGCTATTGAAGTCCCTTATGGCTAACGCCCTTCGAAGACTTGGTTTTAAGCCACTAAAGAATCGATCGATCTTACTCTCAGGTTGGATAATAATACCAGAAGCGTACCTTGAAAGTCTTGTAAAATTTGATTCATAGGTACCAACAGATTCATCATCCCTTTGCTTCAGTTCAAGGAACTCTTTCTCCATCTTTGTTCGGAGAATACGAGGGAAGTACTTATTGAAAAATAAGTTCTTGAACTCGTCCCATTCCATAGACTCAATTTCATCCCTTTGCCTCGTATTCTTAACAAGATTCCACCATTGATCCGCATCTCCTTCCAAACGATACACTGCTAGGATGACTTTATCATGCTCAGAACATTGAAGAACTGAAAATATCTTTTCAGTAGTACTAATCCATTGTTCAGCAACTAATGGATCAGTAGACCCGCTGAAAGATGGTGGACGCTGCCTCATGAAGGATTCAACAGAATGTTGCTCCCTCTTTTGTTCGTTTGGAAATCCCGCATGATTCATAGCTTGAGAAAGTTGTGTGAGCATGGCTACAAGATTTTTCATTCCAGCTCCCATATCGTTTGGTTGCTCAGGGGGACAATCATTGCATTGCCCATCACATTCCGCATTAACACGGTTCCTTCGGGTTCCAGCCATTGACTAAAACCAAGAAGAATAGTGTGAGCAACACTAATTATAATAGGAAACCACATAATTCAAGAATAAAATTTTCATGCTTATGGTCTTATCCTAGGTTATTCATGGCCATTTCTAAGATTGTGTTCTATGCTTAGACTTATCCTTAGGGTTCTTACTAAGGATTTCACATCCTAGTTTCCAAAGGTTGACTATACCTTTCCTCTGATACCAACTATAACGACCCACACTTTACATACATTGTTAATACTTCAAAATTGAATCACACTTATTACAACATATGACAAAACCACAAAGGACCGTATAGGTATAGTGTCATTAGAAACTGGGAAACATAAACAACTGGTTCATAAATCTTCTACAGTGTCTCCCATTTATTTCATCATATCTAGGGTCCCTTTTAGCATATTCTACTTAATATCCATCTTCCTGACCTGGGGAAAAGAAAACATAAAAGGGTGAGCTCAAATGCTCAGCAAGGGAAAATAAAGGAAATAAAAATCATATCATATCTTTTTGAAAATCAAAACCTGCAAAAGAGATCATAATATCTTATCATGGAATAATTCATAGAAGTGAAAATGAGATCCCCATAATCATAACATAAAACTTGAAACTTTGTGGCATGCACACATAATCATGGAAAATCATTTCTTGTTAGTCATGACTCATTGCCAAGACTATCTTAGTGGACAAAGTCCCTTTCTGAACCGAGTTCACTCCTCGTTTCAGTCCTGTATCACTGAACCGGTATAACCTACCATTTCAGCCCTGTCTATCTCATGAGATATAAAATCTTTACCCAATGCATTGGAGGGAGATATAGGTCCCACCCATCTCTTAATGAATCCTTTCTTATGTGTGCCACAAAATCATAAATCATACATCATTGCATAACCCATGTAATAAAAATGGGATTCTTAAACAACATGACATCATAAAACCATTCATATAAGATAAAGGAATTCATAAACATAATTCCATCACAACATAGTCAAATCAATGTAAAAATATGGATAGAAACAGAACCCTTTATTATCTTAGATGGAAAATAATTTTGATAAAACACTTGAAATGAATTCTTGAGGAAAATATCCTTTCTTCTTCAAAATCAATTTCTTTTCACAAAACATCATACAATTTTAAAAGAAAGAGATTTTATTAAAAATAGTCATGAAATATTTTGGAGGAAGGTTCATGAAAATAAGGCTTTATAAAACCGTAAAAATCCGTTCGTGCCGTATAAGTTAAAAAAAACATTCTTCGTACTTTTGTCGGAAAAGTCAAAAAGTACCTCGTACGGAAAAACGACAAAAGATTCCTTTCATATTCTTTACTAAAAACTCACTTAAGGGTAAAATTGGATTTAAACTATTGCAAGTGGATGGAAACAATATTTCATATTGAGGGAACATGGATGTGGATGATAAAATACACCCCAGTAAATACTTACGAATAAACAATCTCGGATAAAAATGAGATTGTGATATTTCCCTTACCTTAGGTCCGATTTGCTTTGTTCGTGTCCGAAGCTCCTGTATAATGGTTTAAATAATGTTATTTACTTATTCCAGAATCATACATATTGATATGATATCATATATGGTCATATTATTAGCTTCTTGTTAGTAATATTTCATTGTTACTTGTTACTCGGGTCTTTATAACTTTTTGTTCTTATGCGTGTTTTGTCGAATAAATTCTTATTCTTATCTTTAGGTTATAGATAATTCATTTCCAGAATGGTATTAGTGTAGTATATACCATATTCATTCATTCAATTCATTTATATAATCATTATGAAATGAAGATCATGTAGAACGAGTCGCATCACATCGTGGAGACGGTATTCCGTACGTACGCACGAGTGATGATATCGTTCCTATGATCGTGGAATTGTATTGGAGTATATATATATATTATTTCAGTATCAATATTACTTAATAATAATCATATATAGTTACTCATTACACCATTATACCCATCCTTGTAAGGTGATGGTGGAAAATAGATTACACCACGGCGTGGAGACGGTATTCCGTACGTACGCACGCGCGGTGATTTCATTTTTCCGTAGGATGGATAGAAGGTGAATTAGGGTTGTTTCATATTTATAATAACATATCAGTATGTAAGTAATACTGATGTTATTACTGAAACAACTAAATAAGAAGAAGTTGAAGAAGAAAGAAATTGAAAAGATCGGAAATGGATATTACCTCTTCTTTGGAACGCCTCTTTGAATCCTCCACTTAAGGAACTAAGATTGGTCTTTGGAGAAGACCAGGACCTCTAGGATTATTCTAGGGAAGTGGAGAGGAGAAAATGGCAGGGGTTGGCCGAGCTTGAGTGCTCAATTTGGTGTGAGGAGGAGGGGGAGGAGGTGCCCTTTTATAAGGGAGGAGAGGGGCACCTTAGGAATATCTCAAAATATTATTTTATATTAAAGTCAAAATCGGTTTATAATGGTTCCAAAGGGTCTTATTTCGAAGATAAAGTGGGGAAGGGTCGAAATCCTATCAACCAATAGGATTTAGACATGTTTAGGGTATTATTTTAACCTTATCAATTAGATTTAACTCTAAGTTAATTAATTTAACTTTTACCGTGTCTTTTTGTTTTCTTTCACTATATGGTTAATACACTTACTATAACATGCCAAACGAACCCCAAATTGTTTATTATTAATATATATATCCTTATCTAAGTCATTTGGCCGAACCTTAGATTTTTAGGAATAAAATAACAATTAATAATATAATATTTTATTTAAAAACTATTTTGTGTCAATTTTGACACTATTTGATATATGATTTTTGTCAAAGTCATAACAGAATTATATGTTCGAAACAAGTTGATTAAATCAATACTAATATATCATAGTAACCTAGAAAATTAGTGGAATTCATAAAAAGTCTTAAATTACATTTATTTTGGTATTTATATTATCAATTTTGTCAATATTTCATTAATAAGATAATTACTGCATCATCTTTGTGTCATAAATAAATTAAATTATTTGATGTCTAAAAATTACAAATAAAATACCATAATGTAGTAAATCTTTTTAGCTTTCTAATGAATATTTACAATCGAATTTATCTTATGTATAACCCCATATTAAAAATTATTTACTTATTAAACTTTGATTTTAACTATTTTAACCCTTCTTTAAATAAATTAATAATAAATGTCCTAATCTAATCCAAGTGGGCCTAAATGGTCATATTTTATTCCTAAGTTTGTTTTTGGTCGAATTACACTTGTCCAATAGAATTAGTACATGTGTTAGGGTAATATTAATATCATATTTACCCTTAGTTACCCTATTTACTATTAACCGCGGTAAAAATAGTAAAAAGTTACTATTCACCAAAAAATTATTTTCATCTCATTGAACCACATTTTAGTCCTTGATATTAACCGTGTCTCTCGTATTTTTGAAATTCCATTCACAAAAGCGGTAAAATTAAGTTTTATGCAAAATTCAGTTTTTAACCTACCACTTAGTGGTTTCACTATTCATCAAAAATTGAAAGTTTTCAGAAAAATACCAAAATTTCACCCTAGGCTAATTTCGATATTCTGAGTCCAAAAATGAAGTCCATTTTGAAAAATAAAATTTATAAAATTTCAAAAAGTGGTTATTACTATTCATAACGGCTAGTTTTAATAGCATATTGTTGTTTAGTGAAACTCGGTATTGCGTACGACGCAAGCTATCGAGGAAGGTCGCGATTGCGTGTAAAGCAAGCCAAGCAAGTGTTGTGTAGAAAAAGATTCCTTTGATGATTTATATAACATAAAAGTCTCAGGTGTTACAATATATGTCATGGTATAATTTCATATGGTGACGTTCCACTTATGCTCATCAAATAATGGTGTCCATATATTAATATCATATAGGGGCATATTGGATATTTTTTTTTCAATAATAAGTGTTAAATATTCAAAAATACCACCTCTTGGGATGGATATTGGATGATGATGATATTAGAAGGATTAAATTAGACCCAAAATATATGTCCTTCTAATAATTTTGTAGAAGAATCCAAAACACACATTGTATGAGTTTCATATATTAAGGATGTGTTAGATAACCATCCCATGTATTTTGAAATAATTCAATTAGAATTATTAATTTTTAAGTAATAAATAATAAGGGACTTAGTGGTCGTTTTTACATTGGTGCTTCCTAGTTTGGTTCAACCAAATTTAAGCATTCAGTGAAGGTAGGTTGTTTGAATTATACCAAGTTGGAGTCCCATTGGTAGGTATGGAAAATTGAGTAGAACAAGGATAGGACCCTAAAAAAGGATATATATGTGGAATACATGTAGGATTATTCTGTAACCTTTCTTTAAAATAACAAGTATATGTGATGCGCCCGACCCTTTTCAGTCAATAAATGATAATTTACAAGATGGTAAAATAATATTGATTGATCTATCAATTAGAGCTCTCCATTATTATTATTGGAGGTAATATGGTCATTTAAGAGTATAATATACTATTAAGGGTATTGGTAAAATTAAATACTATTTAACTCTAAACAATAACTTTAAAAATAAGTTGTCAAGCCTATTCTGTTAAGGTTAATAAAAAATTATAGGATTTTGAAAAATAATGTTATCTGGATATCTCTCTCTCTGAAGAATGAGGACTATTATATAGATTATTCCCCTAATACATAAATTTTGTCCTAAATCCTCTATCTTTGAACAAATTATAGAACAAGGAATGTTTTTCAAAAATATTAAGTAAATATCATAGTGACCAATAAGAACACCACAAAAAAATTTGATCATTAATTGTAACACCTAGAAATCCATCAACATTGTAGAAATACGGAAGAAGTTCATATTGATTACTTATATATGGATTCTATACCTCAAACCAATAATACACATGATGTTATACCAAAATGTTTATGATAAATCAATTTCTTCATCGCAAAAATATCACAATACCGAAGTAAAATTCCTTCCTCTAAAATTAAATAATTTATAAATTAAACAAAAAAATCCACTTCGGTCCATCAGGTCTACGATGTTTAATTAAAAAAATTCCATTGTTCAGGGATCCAATGCCAGGTATACCATATAATATCTAGTGAATATAAGAATTTTTGAGTCTATACCATCCTATATAATCACTTCAACTAAATGTATAACATTAATGTGGTATTAGAGCGACAATGTTAAAATTTATTATTATTTAAATCATTTTTTGAACAATAAAAATATAAATGATTAATTTATATTAATGATGTATTTTTTTCTTAATCCGTCAAGGAGGTATATTCTTTCTCATTTTCATTTCTCACATACATAACCCAGAATCATTGATAATTAACAAACAACATATTTGAAAAACTAATCTATATGATCCAAGATCATTATGTGGATAACATAAGGTTATATATCATGTTATCCCCTATCACATACCATATACCCTTATTAATTTCTCTAGTACACCTTTTTTCACTTATTGTTTCCATGTAATGAGTACATTCCACACACATTAAATATAGGGGGGTTGTTGAGGAAGGATAGAACATAGGTTTTCTGAACTACGCACTGTGTAGATTTTCTACACACTATCTTGTATATGTGTTTTCATAAAGGAAAACATGGGATAATATTGTCTGATCTATGTAGTAAATCTATTTTATTCAATATGAATCATATATAGACTGATAACCATGTAACATGATATTCACTATATGTATCCTTCATAAACATAATGTACATCATTGATTTCTATGAGAAGTTGATGCTAAGACCCTAAGAATGTACTATGGTTATCCAATGATTAAATGTAATTACCATCTGTCTATACTAGACATGTGGTAGACTATAAAAATTTACATGGAAATTTTAAATTTAATCAATTAATCTATTAAACCTCATTTAAATAACTTCCATGATTCATTAAATTCACATTATATATTAGACATTATGTTTTATATTATATTAGATACAAATTAATTACACTTAATATTTACAACATAAAGTTTTATATCATCATTTCATATAAAAGATTCATGGTTCATTAAATATTTCAAGAAATATATCTTTCTTGTGTCTTGTTACTCATTAATTTAATTGTACAGAATGTGAAATTATGAAAATTGTTCTATAAAAAATAAATCATATGAGGGAATTTTAAATAATAAGGTCCATGATGAGTAATTCAGATAGTTAATCATCAGTTTTCATCCATGTACAGAGTGACATACTTTATTGTTATATTTTCAATAAAATAAAATGAATTATTTTATTTGAAATCTTATAAGACATGAATCAACATGAACATTGAACAGGATAAGAAATTTTCTTAATAATATAAATAAATGAGTTAATTTTTTCATGTTTTATCATAATTTAGAAAGTACTAAAATGAATTCTAGATTTTTTTTGAATGTTTAATCGTTGCGTGTGTATGAAAGATCTCAATATTTTACCAGAATAATTTATGCATTTCTTTTATTTAATATAATTTAATTGAATGTGTATGAAATTATTTATTATTAAATTAAAAATTATCTAATGTGTTTCATTAATCCATATTTTATTATATTTTACATACATATCCTCTGAAATTTATATAATTCCCACAATCCAATCACATGGTTACCTTCATTTGTGTGTATTAATATGTATTGTGTATTAAAAATTAGAATATGAATGCACAAGTATTCAACTCAAGTCAGAGTTGAGGCGGAGGTGGAACAAGATAGAACCGAGGTGAAGCGAACATGGAAATACATAGGTGAATATGTGTCAGAATATAACTCCTTCCAAGACTAGTGCACCGAGTTTTCCCCTTGGTTTAATGGGTGATTCATTGTTCCCATAATAAATCAACAATTATGTAAATATAATGATAATGTAATTAATTAATTTAACTTTTTTATATCCATTGTACAATTTATTCTATACATACATGATTACAATCAAATAAATAAATGCACTAACATCAACAAATGGAATTAAAATAAATTGATTATGCTTAAATATTTTATCAGAACATAGTTAATAACTTGAGTAAAATCCACTTAATATTTACCATACATGTAATGGATAAAAAATTAAAATTTTACACAAAAATAAAAATCCAAAATAATTATTATCTTACACTAATCAATTCATTACTTGATTATGAATGAAAATACATAACTAAGTGTTAATCCAGCCATTATAGAGACTCCTACTTTTATATGGTAGGTCTTTTGGAATTTTTGTGTTAACATTGCTAATTTATAACCGGTGGTTTATTCAATTCTATAAAAGATTTATCTTGGAGGTAAATAATAAGGAATCTTTAGAAAGGGTTTCTATGATGGAGTTTCTACTGAACAGATCAAGGATATTAATTCCCATTGTTGGAAAAAACATTCCTACATAAAATTATTTGAGTAGTTTACCATGTTATTTGGAACTGAAAAACGCATCCAAAAAATATTCCAAATTCTTTCATAAATGATCCAATATCATAGAACATTTTGGAAGCTTCAATTTTATGGGTCGAAGTTCTTGAATGGAGTTATGGATTAGGAGTTATGGACATTTGATGTTTGGTAGGAAAAATGGTTCCCAGAGCCCACTCACGAAGCTTCCTCCGCGATTGCAGAGCAGAGGAACTTGACTGGAGCATCTGCGAGCACCGCGAAGCTCAATGATGGTCAACTCCAGAGTTACGATGAACATGAGGGAACATGAGAAGAGCCTGCACGAGCATCACAATGCTCGGTGAGGATCGAATCCATGGTTACGAAAAACATTGGGGAACTAGATTGGATCCTCTGCGAGTGCTGTGAAGCACGATGATGGTCAACTCTGGGATTAGGAGAAACTTATTAGAACTCCCTCAGGTTGTGGTGCATGATTTACTTCGTGGATAAAATTTTTACTTCACATCACACTTTTTTTCTTCGCAGCACACTCGGTTGACCTCCATCCCCTATAAATACCCGGCTCACCCCCCTTCATAAGGATGGTCACGCCACCCCTTGGGCGGCTAATCTCCCATTTCGTGGAGCTCATAAGCACCGCAATGTGATTCCCCATTGCGAATAAGGTAGCTCCTTTGTGTTTCTCAAGGCTCTGTGAGCCCCTTTGGTCAGTGAGCCTTTGCTCCGTAAGCCTATGCTCCACGAGACCCTTTGCTATGTGAGAGCCTTTTCTATGTGAGATACTTGGCTCCACAAAAACCTTTTCCCCGAGAGACCCTTTGCTCCGCCATATCCTTTTCCCTATAATAACCTTTTCTCCACGAGCCCCTTTGCTCTACAACCCTTATCTTTTTTTGGCCCTTTTCTTCCGTCACTATCCCCAATGAAAAATGGAGTGTCTCACCATGAAATTTTCGAGCCTAGGGGTTGACATTTTCCATTGTTCCCTTATGAACGTCCACCTTACAATTATGGCATACCATGATTCGAGATATTCCTCCAAACACTATGAAATACCTTGACTCAACATATTCCTCTTGGTCCCTTTCATGAATCATGGGGTGAGATTCTCAAAATCAATTCACTGATTACCTTGAGTATAATAATTCCTTGAGTAACTCATCCAAACCCTTTCACCTACCCCCCATTCCAAGATGAACCAGAATGGGACGCTCTTGTTAATGTCCCAGTACTAGCCATTTCTAGGATATTTATTCCTAACATACATATCTACATGATTTGAAACAATAGTGAACCATATATGAAAAATATACGATGCCACTTACTCTAAACAAAACATGCCTTTTTTGCCATGTATAAGATGAATAATAGTCCTCTCTACAAGGATATAAACTGTATTATACCCTATGTGTCAATCATAGGATGCGTGTTTCTCAAAAAAAGATATTCCTTATGCGCTGATCATAGGATACCAATAGTCATATCAACTTGACTATAAACTGTAATACAAGCTATGTGACACAGATAGAATGCCTCTTTCTCTAAACAAGAGATGCCTTATGAACTAAGCATAAGATTCCAATAGTCCTATCTATTTTACTTTTAACTGTAGAATACCCTACATTCCAAACATAGGATTTCTCTTTTTTTGAATTACAGATGCCTTATGCCCCACATATAAGATGCCAATAGTCCTATCTTCATGAATATAAACTGTTGTATATCCTATATGACCAATACAGGAAGCCTCTTGCTCTAAACAATAGATTCTTTATACACCAAGAATAATATTCCAATAGTCCTATCTATATGGCTATAAGCTGTAGCCTTCCCTATCATTCAATAATAGGATTCATTTTGCTCCAAACAAGAGAGGCCTTATCCCACAAGCATAAATGCCAATAGTCCTCTCTGCATAACTATAAACTATAGGATTCCATATCATTAAATAATTGGATGACTCTTCTTCCAAATAAGAGATGTATTATGTGACAATCATAATATAACTCAGGCCATGATTTTAGTGGAATTTTTTGAAGAGCATTGGAATCTGTTCAAACATTGCATCACTCTACCTCATGCTTTGTGTGCCCTTCATTCTGATCTCTACCCACTTTCATGTATTAAGGGACCCCTTAGTGGCCTAGTCTCATGCCGCCTCATCCTACCTACTATTCTGGACCAACACCCTAGAAGACTCTGAATGACACTTCAAATTAGGTCCTATGCTTCGAACACAGTCAACATTCGACCGACATTTGTTTGTCTCCATTTCTGGATAATGTGATATGAATGTTGTGTTTTGAACATGTTCCATAATTATCCTCCATCTCCACACCACCCTCACAGCATTTCGAATGTTGGCCATGTGATTTACACTTTTCATCTCCCATTGTTCAGACTGATTCCAATGACTTTGGTGTTACCCACTTCTATACTAGCACATGAGTGTTGAACTGAATTATATGCCTCATCCCACCAGTGAGTTAGGATACACACATTTCAAGACATGAAAAATACATTACAATAGCTTCCATGCATAAGCCTCATTCATCATTGCCACTCCATAGTGTCACACGGGTAGATTTCATGCATAATCCCCATCTATTATTGAACCTCCATAGTGATGCATGGGAAGAATTATTGAATAATCCTCATGAAAAATTGACTCTCCTTAGTGGAACCTGGGAAGATTCCATACATAAGCCCCATTCACCATTTGTCTCTCCATAGAGGAACTTGGGAAGTTTCCTTGCGTAAGCCCCATTCATTATTTCTTCTCAATAGCAGCACCCAGGATTCTTCTATGTGTAAGCCCCATTCACTATTGCCTCTTCTTAGCGGCACT
Source organism: Viscum album (assembly GCA_963277665.1). Lineage (NCBI taxonomy): Eukaryota > Viridiplantae > Streptophyta > Magnoliopsida > Santalales > Viscaceae > Viscum > Viscum album. Next base: position 478,196,177 of record OY728125.1, on the reverse strand, counting down.
CAGGTAGCCTCCATGCTTAATCCACATTCACCATTTCCGCTCCATAGCAGCAAATGGGCAACTTCAATGCGTAATCCCCAACCACCATTATCACTCCATGGTGGCACATGGTAAGCATCCTTGCGTAAACCCCATGAACAAATTATGCTCTTTAGCGGCACTTAGGAAGATTCCATGCTTAAGCCCCATTAACCATTGTCGCTCCATAGTGGCACTCAAGCAGTTTCATTGCATAACCCCCATTCACCATTTCCTCTCAATAGAATCACTCAGGTAGCTTCTATACATAATCCACATTGACTATTTATTCTCCTTAGCGACACCAAGAAGCATATATGTCTAAACCCCATTCACCATTTTAGATGAATAGTGGAACCTGTGAATCTTCCTTGCATAATACACATTCACCGCCCTTCATGGATGAACCTTTGTGAAGTGATCATCCGGACGATGATTCCTTTTGTTTCTCACACCGATCATGACTCATGTGGTCTTAGAGTAGTAAGAATTTACTATGGAATCCTACTTGGGCCTCCCTAGAGTGTATGCCACAAAAAACATCCAGAACTATGTGGACATTATCCCTAACAAGCCAAGGTATGTAGGAAGCCTCCCTGAGGTTCAAGACCAACACATATTGGTCTTGACCCCCTTCACATAGATTCACCAACACCATCCTGAACTACATGGACTTTGATCTGTTCCAAGGCAAGGTATGTATGAAGCCTTCTTGAGGTTCAATCCCAACACCTATTGGTCCCAAACCCCTTCACATCCATTCACCAAAACCATCCAGACCTACTTGGACTTTGATCCATTCCAAGACAAGGTACTTAGGAAGCCTCCCTGAGGTTCATGCCCAACACCCACTAGTCCTGACCACTCTACATTGGTCCACCCTCACACTGCATGATGTTAAACTGCATACCCCTTTTTTCTTACATGACACAAAACTATCCCCTATCCATAGGTAATCTATTTTCAATCCCATATCTTTTAGTAATCCATTGTCAATCCCTTCAATAAATAATCCATTTTCAACCTCATCCAATGATAAGATGTTGTCAACCCCATTCAGGGGTATGTTGTTGTCAACCCCATTCTATGGAAAACCATTACATCCCTACAATCGAAAATAAGCCATTAAAGTCCACCAATCAATTGTAATTTGTTGGCATCCCCTGATTGATGGTAATCCGTTGGAATTACCCAATCGATGGTAAGCTGTTGAAGTCTCCTAATCGACGGTAAGTCATTGATATCCCCAATCAATGGAAATCTATTATCAGATTAACTATGTGGACATTCATTCCCTGCCATGGGGATATGTAGGAACCATCCCTGGGGTTCAATCCCATCATTCATTTTTTATCATGATTTATTCCTAGATCCCATGTGTTTTGGGAAGATCATGCCCCAACCTGGACGTTCCATTGCCTCCAAATCCCATCCATGCATCCATTCTCATATGACATGTACTTAGGTGTCCAATCATCCCACCGAACTACATGGACATTAATTCCCTCCCACAAGGATATGTAAGAAGTCTCTTCAAGGCTCATGACCTATATAACCATCTTCCTCGCGACGATTAAATATCAATCTCCCTTCAGTTCATTTAACTCTCTATTATCCATCCTGATTTTTACCCGGGCCACCACATCCCGATCGGATTGTGTCATCCACCTCCTCACTGCACCTAGAAGTGCCCGGGCAGCAATCCTTGCATAATCCCTAGAATGTCTCTAGGTTATTATCCTTTTTCAAATCCCCGATTCATCACCACTTTGAACTACATGGGTTTTGATCCCTGTCGTCTACACATGGTACGTAGGAAACCTCCACAAGGTTCAATCCAAGACAATTGTAAACCTTGGTGTCCCTCAATCAGGGGTGTACTCTTTTAGATCTGCCCTCAGTGGTGTCTAGATCATCCTTCATGGTTTGATATCTTCCCTCTATGAGACTCACCATTTCGTATCCATCCTCATTGGTAATTTTGGTCCATACATCAGGTAAATACTCAATTTCTCCATCATAAGGAAGTACCAGTCTGATCCGACTCCATGGGACGTTCTGATCACTCTCATTTCATCCCTGCAAGATGTTAAACTCGCAACCCACTTAACGTTAAACATGAGATTCTTGCTGAAATCTTCTTAAGACATGCCTTTTGTGTAACCGTCTCTGCAAGATGTTAAACTCACATCATACCCCTGTTAATCATGGGAAATTGAAGAAAAACTCAAAGACATGCCTCCATCATACGATAACCCATGACTAATATGGGATTCCTTAGGTTATGCGCCCTTGAGTTTCCCCCTTATGAGGAAGAATATAGGTTCCCTAACATCCATGCTCTCAAAGATGACCTGACATGCATGATGTTGTCATCTACTCTGATTGAAGGTTACAACCCAGTCAAGACCCCTAGGAATTTACTGACAGAAGCTACGTAATTATCCAGTTTCCACAAAGTTATGTCACCAGGAATGAGATTCACCAAAAAAGACTTATTCTTTAAGGGAGACTGAGACTAGGTTGTGAATTCTGAGAAGGAATCCATGAAACCAGAAGCCGACATCCCATAATCATGTTTTGATCAAGTATTTAAAGTCCATGAATTAATGATGGATGCCGCACGCCTTTATAATGTGGGAATCTAGGGAAACAACTAGCATGGCCTCGACAGAGAGATGTGCGTGCCCCGGTGAAAGTGTCAGAAAAATTCACTTTCTTGGGTTTTTAAACGGGAATATGCATCCATAATTCTAGACTATATAAGGAACTATAAATTCATATTCCGAGGTCAGGGGTTATTGGTACATGATAAAATAGCTGGAGACATATATTTAATTTTTTCACTTTTTATTCATCAAATAATGTACTAATTATCTATTCTAAACATTTATACAATCATATGGAAATTTAGAGAAAAACAATATCCATGAGAACTATCCTAGATAAATAAAATAACTTTTTTATTTCAACATTACAAGAACGGTACAAGAACTTATTCATAGTACTACACCAAAAAAGAATGTTATATCTAATGAACAAGAATTTTATTAACATAATTTTACTTCTTATTAAGGTTTTATATTAAGAAATATAATATTATATAATTCACATGCACCATAAAAAAATTATTATAACAATTTTAACATTTTATTTTGATATAAATAGGTCCATTATAAATTTATGTTTTAAAATTGGAAAAAAATACAAAATATTAATATATTAATACTTGGCTATTTTGAAATTTTTATACCCAAGAATAATAGTACTAAAAAACTATATCAAAATGAAGAAAAATATTATCAATTCACTATGAATTTTAAAGTTTAAATATATATATATATATATTTTACAACAAAATAAAATTTTAAAAATAATGAAAGATATATGTTGTGTTTAGGGGATGTAGAGAACCCATATAATCATTACAAATCTGACCATTAGAATGGTAATCTAAAAGTTGGTAATTTTAACCAAGATGATATAATAGTATCATCATATAAGGATGTGTAAAATAATATTATTGTATCTTAAAAAATGAAGAAAAAAATATTTAAATCATGTTACAAGTAAATAATTGTTTTGAAATTTATAAATTAAGTGTTTGTTTTTTTAAAGAACATAATTGTAATAATTAAATTTTATTAGTAGATATAATTATTTTAAAGAAAATTCATTTTCATACACTAATTATGAAAATAATATTAACATGTATGAAATGGGTAAGATAATTTTATGAGGCCCCTGGTAATTTTCAAAGGATCATAAAATCACTCATAATAATATAATTAGTATTTTCAATTAATTAATGTTCAATTTAAAAATAAAAGTTATCACATTTAGATAATTTTTTATCATAAAAATGATTTAATTTTTCAAATCTAAAGCAGAAAAAATGGACAGGGTAATTCCTGGTTGTTTGATAAAATATTTGCATCTTTTGAAAAAAGTAAAATATTCAAAAATATGGTATTTAACATTTAAAGAAAATAAATAAATGTTTTAGTCATGGATAATATAAGAAATCATTATTTGAAATTACCTAAACCAATTACTATATATAGCGATGATAATAAATAATACTTATGTTCATGAGAATTAATAATAAACTAATGGATATAATATTCTAAATCAGCCATCTTTTTCTCTTATTAATACCTCATGAAACAACCTCTAATACTCAAAACATATATTTCATAGAGCATACCAACATTCTACCCACATATATTCCCAATCCTCTATCCCACATCCTTGTATTTATTTATCATCTAAATAAAGTTTCATGTAGCCTTAAGGGCTAGCCTAATAGGAGACTACAAAAGGAAAATGTAAGATTCCCAACTTATCCCATTAATTATTTTTTCTTTTTATAACACCCACTAATGATATAAATCCATTTATACATAGTAATATAAGTATTCTAACTAAAATTATATATAATTATTCAGGATGAGTATTTTTTTAACAAGATGATAAGGGTAATTACTATATTCAGGTATTGTCTTTTTTTGTCAAGGATGCTTAAGATGAAGATAAATATACTTACTTTTTAATATAGAGTGATTAGACTAACCATAATATTATTGAAATAGGATTAATGATTAATAATAAATCAATTGTTTTAAGAATATATTTTCTAGATAAAATGGATCATCATACACCCCTTTGGTCCGAAATGAGGTTCTGGTCATAAAGAGGAAGAGAATAAAATTCAGTATGAATCTGATAAAATTTTGATGATGTTTTGGAATTTATTATTTCTCATATATCATATGTAATATGCAAATATTATTATACCATATAGATAAATGAAAGGGGGATAAAAGTTTCTTCCAATCGTATTCAGGCCAATAATATTCAGGACAATCATATTTTGGATAAGAAGGATAGAAAGATGTTTCTAAAATAATAGGACGTTTTAATAATTCAAAAAGAAATTTTTTTAATAGAAATTATGGGAAGTTAAAATAATTTCCATTATAAGTAAAATGATTTCTAAGATAATATTCAATATAATAAATGTCTACAAGTATGTTATGTTTAGAAGAAATTTTTTATGATAAAATAATTGTATAGATCAAAGATATTTGGTATCATTCTCATTAAAATGTATAAGTAGTTAAATAATATTGAAAGAATTTATTATCTCTATCATAATGAATAAATCCTATTCAGAAATCAGATTACGGAATCAGAATCGAACTAAATTTTGTTTAAAATTATACAGTTATATATTTATAAGTAGTTTAAAAAATTTGGATGACCATTGTAATGGTAAAATCATAATGAAAAGTCATAATTAGATTGATAATTTTTTTAGAAGGGCTAAAGGGATATCATGTCAATAAATGATTTTAAATTCAAGGATGGTTGAAGAAGTAAATGACGGATATGGATTTCAAGGAAAATTTATTGATACAAATAAATATCCATATTTGAATGGGATGTTAACAAGTACCAAAAGATTTTAATTTCAAGGATAATAGAATGTGTAAAAGATATATGTGATATTCAAGTACATATTTAAGATTAGGTAAATTTGGAGAAGTGAGAAATCATTTTATAATCCTCCTAATAATATTTTTGAGAGTCTATAAAAGGAGGATAATTTTTTTAAAGTTACTTCCATAACATGTAAATTAGAAGAGTGAAGATCCAAAATTCTTGCTAGAAGATTTTTCTAGATTCTATTTTCTTGAAAAATTTAACCGGATATAATGAGAAGAGGATAAGATCATATTTAGGGTTTTTAGAATTAGAAACAAACCATTTCATATATATGGATTTTTAGACACATATAGACGCATTGCTAATTTTTTTCAGTGTTATTCTAACAAAGTTATATTTTTCATATTGAGAAAGGAAGACTTGGGAATCATATATGGGAATCAGACTGGGATTTTGAGACTCAGATTATAAGAGGATAAAAAATTTCTCCTTGGTAATCATACAAAAGTATATTTTCTTTACTGATAAAATTATACTTGAGAATCAATGTGACGAATTATACTCAATATCTTCAAAAAAAATATTTAGTTCTTAACAACTTCTTGGGTAAGAAAGTGATGAATTTTTTTAACATATCATGTTTGAGAAAGTTGATAATGAAGCACCATAATATGTTTGTAATAAAAAATGAATTACATAATTTTGTTCTACGTTAAGCACATGCAATATTGTTTTTACCAATTTACTACACGAGGGTAAGGTCATATCCTACTCATTTTATTCCACTCAAAAATTCAGTTTTCTAGTTTATTTTGTGGTATTGAATTATTTTTAAACCATACTAAGGACTATTTAATCTTAATGTGTAGTGAACCTTTTAAATTAATACTTTCCTATGTTTATGTGTTTGATTAGTTATTTCATAAGGAAAAATTAATCATCAAAAGGTTGTGAAGGTTGTTTATTATGAAGGAAAACATAAATAAAATATATCACTAATTCACCATATCCCTCTATAAGTGATACATGAACTCCAATTGGGTAACCAAAATTGGTATCAATTAAAAGGATCCCTTCATTTACCCTTTAATGAATTTTTTGAAAGTGATAATGTGATATATGATTTTAATTGTGTAAATAGTATAAGGATTCCAATAATTGTTTGTAATAACAATCATATCTGGAATGAAAAAATATTGCCTAATCTTATGTATCGTGGGTATGATGTTCTTGAACTCACAATATATTTATTTCTTCCAATTTATGATCAGTCTCCTATTACTATCATTGTTAAGAAGAATTGTTAAAATTTTGGAAGATCTAAAATATTTTTACTCTCATCACATTAGGAATGTGTGTTTTTAAGAGTGGATGGTTTTTTCAATACTAAAGCTATATGGGATTAGATAAAAAACATTTATGAAGATAATTGAAATGTGAATAAGGAAAAATTACAAATATGGTGGTTGACGTATGAAGATATGAAAATGTGTGAGTGAGAATTTGTTAGGGACTTCTTTATCAGGGTAAATTACATTTTCATCTCTATCAAATGTCTTCCAGAGTAGTAATAAGATACTATAGTTGTTGAAAAGATCTTAATAATTACTCCTAAATCAGTTGATGATAATATTTCTTCCATTGAAGATAGAGATCATGCAACAATTTGTTTGGATGGTATTCAGAGCACTCTCAACACATAGGATATAAAAAGGGACATGATTATGAATACAAAAACAAAATATGATAGATAAATGCCTTTAAATGACGACAATAATGAATAGAATAACAAGGTTCTTGAGTAGGATGATGTTATCTACTTGGACTCTAAAAATGAGGTATGTAAATATCATGAAGATGTCTTTTCATTGTTTTCTAAAAATTTGAGAATAGATATAGGGAATTATAATGTGAAACATCCCTTTATATCTATTGAATGATGATATTTTGGGTACTTTGTACATAATATTCATAATAAAATGAAATAATATAATACTGATGAAGAATAAATTTGTCCAATAAGGTCATGAAATACATCTTTTTAGTAGGATACATTTTTTTAGAGGAAAAGAGAAAAAATTCTTTAAAAAAAGAATAAGTTTCTTATCAAAAGATGGTGAAGAAGAAGAAATTAAAGATTAATCTAAAAAAACCATTTGAAATCATATGAGATAATAATTATATTTAAATTTTGATTAATTAAGAGTTCAAATGAAATATTTTTGAATATGAAGAATAACTAAATTATAATTTCAATATAAAGGATAATTGAAAGAGGATAAAAGAAATATTGGAATAAAATAGAATAAATCAGTAAACTGTGGAATAGAAACTCTTCGTAAATAATCATTAAGGTTTTCCTGATATGAGTTTCCATATGAAGAAATAGATTTATGGTTTGAATATTACTATTAAGGAAGAAAATAATTTTAATGACCATTTAGAATTTTTTCTAAACAAAAAAACATTAAGATGAACCAGAACATTTCTATAAAATATTCTAAAGATAAACAGTGGGATACAAGTTTCGAAAACACTATCACATATGTTGTTGAAAGTTCTGTTAATGATAAACTTGATAAGTAATAAATAAATTTAACTTCAATGGATATGAATAATATGTAATTGTATATGATAATAAGACTTATAGTAAGGTTATATATATGGACAAGGAGAACAAAGTTGAAAAATCAAAAGATTCTAAAAACTCTAAGCATGGAAATGTTTGTAAAAGTTTTGAATTTGGAATAGTTATTACAAATTCCTGTTCAAATAATGCTGTAAACAACAATGATCTGAGAAATAATATTCTGCTTGATAGAAAAAAAAATATTGTGGTAAAAAACATTTTTTTAATAAGGATATTGATAAAAAACTAAAAACACAGGTCAATCCAAAAGTTTTAGAGTAAAAAACTATCTATGGATACTAATGGTATTTTGTAGATTTTTAAATATGTAAAATATTTATTTGTTCAATAAACATCATTACTAAAATTCCACATGGTATGGAATGAATGGTTTGAGGGGGGTCAGTACCCTCAAAATAAGAGGTCTGAGAAGGAATTTTAAAAGAAACAGGAAAAGGATGTTTTTATAGTTTAGAATTGGTTCCAACAGCTTTAAAATATTATTAACTTATTTGAAAACCATGGAAATCTTACTATGTGTTTTTTTTACTTGTAAAACAATGGTCTTTTAACTATTTTCATATAACAGAGTTGAAGAAGGAAAGGGGAGAAGAAGAAAATCTTACTATCAAAACCTCTTTGAAACATATAAAATTAGAATGACCTTGGATTTTTTATAGTGGACATTCTTCTCATTTGAAATGAAAATTAATGTTGTTGAATAATATTAAATGGTTAAAATAATGAATAGTTATATTTTGAAATGATGAATCTCTTAGAATAATATGTTTTTTATCAGATATCATTGGGAATTAAATGATTAAATATGATAAAATATTATTCATTTATAGGCTAAAAAACATGATTAGTGTTTCAAAAAAACATTATGAGGTTAAAAAAGTTATTGTCAAAAATTATTTCCTTTTTATATTTTTTTAGGAAGATATAAAAATACTTACAAGAGGCCAATATACCAAATAAAACTTATTTAATGTTATTTAAACAGAATACTCTTATTACTTGGGTATGGTGGAATAAAATTATTTGTGGCACAAAAGGTTCTGATAAACATGCCAAAGAAAAAAGAGAACACAATCAAATGATATAATGACAATGAATTTCATGATATTTCAAGATGAAGATACTGGTGTAGAACTATTTGCGAGAATGGTAAAAATTACAAACTCAGTACATAATAAATTTGAGGATTGTTCAAAAAATCATTGAAAAATATTAATACCAATATCCATTACCCTACGATCAGTAAATAAACTATTGGATATATGTACTTCCTCAGTTTCATTTATTAATTTACTCAGATTACTTTTTTTATTTCTATTAGTCATAACTCAGAGGCACTACAAAATTTTAGAATTTTCGTGGGGAATGTTGGGATGGAATGAAATTATTAAGTGAATAAGTTGAACTTTAATAATAGATTTGAGTATAAGAATTAATAATTTTAACGTTATCTTGAGAATATCGGAATTCTACATGAGTTTTATTAACCATACACACCATAACAATATAGGGTGTCTAAAATAACTAATATAAGTATGGTTCAAGTGAGGAAAAATATGTTACTTAAAAATAGTATTTCTCATTACTATTAGAGGAAAAAATGAGTACTATTGTGCATATTCAAGACTAATGTTTCTATACTACATGTTTAGATATGATTCCATATGAATTTTTCTATAGTCAAAATACAAGTTTGAAACACTTAATAATTTTTGGGAGTCCATGCATTAGAAAGGAGAAAGGTGGAAACCATGGAATTTTTTAGAATAGAAACAAAGATTTAGTTGTTTTAACTATGCTCTAGAAGTAACAGGATACATGTGTTTAATAATAACAGATAATTAATTTTTAACACAATTGGCATGAATGTTTTCTAAAAAGTTTAGTAGGATATACAGACTCATGAAAATAATAATTTCATGAAGGATAAAGAAATTTTCCTTTAAATATATGATAATGATATATAAAATTCTAATATTACTCACAAAAAAAATCATAATTGACTATTTTATGTGATGAGGATGAAACATAAAAAAACTCATCCTAGCCTCATAATTCTATTGGTGAATATGAACATTATTGGTGACCAACATCAGAAGGTTTAGAAAGTAAAACAAAAAATAAGATTACACGTACTTATCTATATTTAAAATTTGATCTGAATAATGTGAATGAATATTTTGAGAAATCACGATGGTTTCATGCTATGAATGAATAGATTGACAATATAGAAAAGAATGATACTTGGGAACTTATAACCAAAACAGATAAAGAAATATTATAGGAACAATGTTGATTTTAAAGAACAAGCTAAATGAATAAGGTGAAATGATAATGAACAGAGAATGATTACTGTGAAAAGTTTACTCACAAATTGAATGTGTTTATTTTATTGATACTTTTTCTTTTATGGAATTGTTATAAACAATCAGATCTTTATTTTTATTTTTTCACTAAAAAGATACAAAATATTTTAAATGTATGTGACGTCGGTATCCTTTAATGTTCTTCTTGATGAAGAAGTTTACATTGAACAAACCTATGTATTTGTTGTTGGGAAATATTAAAGTTATGTGTATAATTATAAGTAATATTTGTATGGATAAAAAAATTCTCTAGGGGCATGGTATTCCAATTTGGATACTTTCTTTTGGAAGATGTGTTTCATAAAGGGATGATTTGATAGTAATATTTACATCAACGAACATCAAGAGTCTTCTCTCACCATAATTGTTTATGTTGATAATATTATTTTTTCTAATAATGATGAATGAAAGTGAAGGATTTTCTAAAGAGATGAAAAAGTTGTTTGAAATTTATATATTCGTTGAAATGAAATACATTATTAGGTTACAAATTTTACAAAAGATAAAAAAAATTATTCTCAATAGATGTATGATAAGGAACATCTTAAAAAGAAAGAAATTTAAAATTTCGAACTAGTACCTACATTTATTTCCGTGGGAATCATGTTTTCAAAAGATGAAGGACGTAAAAATGTTTATAAAAAATAGTCTGGAAAGATGATTGAAATTTTTTTCTATTTTTATTTCTCAAGACAAAAATAGGTTTATTTTTGTTCCTTATATGATATAATTATTAAATAAACAAGAAATTTTCGAATTAAGTATGATATCATTGAATTTTTGGACTTATTTGGGTATTCAGATGCTGATTGAGAATGAAATTTTAGTGATATAAAATCCCCAACTAGTAGATTTTTCATTCTATGGACGTCTATGTTAGTTATCTTACAAATAAAAAAATGCAGTGAATCTTAATATGGAAAATGGTGTATATGTTTCTAACACTCTAGAATATACCTAATTTATGTTGATGATGAATCAGTTATTAGATTTACATATGTATATAATGATAACCATACTCTTAGGATGTGATAACCAAAGTTAAAATAATCCTACAAGCAAAGTGGTACAAAATTATTATTCAAAATATATTTTCATAAACAACCACATCAACAAATAGAGTGTGGATAAGAGTGAATTGAAGCTGTAGTATCTTTCTTTATCAGAATAACTTTCTTAAATATTCACAAATCCATTACAAAAGTAACCTTTTCATAAATTGATGTTGAATGTGGGTATCCAACCACTTTCTCAACAAGTTTGACGTGCGGATTTTTTCCCCTCTCTCATCTTACATTTCGATAGTCTTTTCAATGGGTACAATTATTTCATAAATCTATCCTTATTGAAGAATGCATAATGAAGATCTATTGGAATGTTATGATCTAGTAATTTATGTGTGGTAACTATAAAAACTATATGTGGGTTTGGTTTTAGGAAATTAAATTTTTTTTATTCAAGGGAATTTGAAGAAGTGATGAAAATATGGGGATGAAGGGATGATTAATAAAGGTTGATGAAGAAAGATGAGAATGTTTTTCATGAGTCAGTGCTTTTGGAAAGAATTGTTTTTTATTAATTATTATTTTTTCCTATAATTAGTTAGCTCATGTTGGATTATAATTGATGATAAGTAATCTATATATATAAGATACAAAGTTTATAGATTTATAAACCATGGTTGAAAACACAATCCAAAGGGTGATATTTTTAAGACCATGATGGTTAGGACGATTTTTAGATTCACGTACTGCCTTTGGTTGTTAAGGGAGATTATGATGAAAATCTATCAACAAACATGGTAAAATAGAATGATCAAACTAACAATTGTATTCAGGATGAGTAGTGAATAAATATATGTCCGGATGAATAAGAAGTTATAATTAATCCTAAAGAATGTAATAAGATGCTAGAATGGGTGGTACATTACAATTCAATGAATTACAAGGTAGACAAAAACAATAAATATCTTTAACAGAATAAATTCAATGAAGGAATCCATGATGATAGGAAAACATTGTGGAATAAATAATTTGATTAATAAATGTTATTTATATCCACATTCAAAAGACTAAGGATGTTTAGCAGTTAAAGGGGTTTGAAAGAATCTGATGACTCTATTATAAGGAAGAAATCATGTTCAGAAATCAGATTCGAGAATCAAAATCAGGCTAATTGTTTTTAAAAATTATTCTGTTTCAATATTACAAGTGTTTAATGAAATCATGATGACCATTGTAATGAAGAACCATAATGGTGAAATTGGAATGACAAATAAATATTGGATTTATTATTTTTTTAGAAATAAATAAGGGATCTAAATCAAATAGATGGTATAAAATTAAAGGATTGTTGATGAATTGAAATTAAAAAATTTATATCAAGAAGAATTGATTAGGTCAAAGATATAACCAAAATGATAAAGGGAATTGAATGATTCCAATAATGATGAGGATTTCACGAGGAATTGAATGAACCAAATGGAGGTCCAATATTTAAATAATTAATAAATATTCCAGAAATTTGGAGAAGAGATAAATTCTTTATGATGCCCAATGAACCTATTTTACCGAGCCTATAAATTGAGGATATGAATTTTCTAAAAAAAATTGCGATTTGTTTTTCACAAAAGATAATAGATAAGATAATAAATTCTAGCAAGAATAATTTTCCATATTTTATTTTGGTGGTGATGTTAATTGGAAATATGAATTTTAAATGAATATTGTATTTAGGGTTTCTAGAATTGGATTGCCCTTTTCATATTGGTATTTCCATACTCAAACTGATAAATTCTAGATTTTATTTAGTGGTATTCTGACATAGTCAAAGTTTCTTATTGTGAAATAGAACTTTGGATTCAGACTTGTTAATCATACTATATTTTAAAGAATCATATTATATGTATTTTAGAATTGTCTCAATAGTATTCTGACATATGCAAATTTTCTATATTGAAAATATCCAACATGTTAATTGGATTGGAGAAATAAACTAAGTGTCATTACAAAGTCCATAAAGATTATACCAACTTCTGGGTAAGAAAGTGAAGAATTGTTCTTAAAGATAATATTTGAGAAATTTGATCAAGAATCACTATAAATTGTTAGTTACAAAAACTGTGGTACATTAGTTCATGCTACATGAATAACATGTAATATTATATTGAACATAATTCTACATGAGTGTAAGGGAATGTCCTACCAATTTTATTCCACAAAAGGATTGTTTCTAGTAGGATTTGGGGTTTTTAATTATTTCCAAACCATAAAATTATTACCTAGTCTTGTTGAGTAACGAACCTAGTAATTTAATTTGTTCTAGTTGTTATCTTCTTGATTCACTTTCTACAGAGAAAGAAATATATAACAAGTGGTTGTGGTTATTTATTAAAAAATGAAACATAAAATAAAAATATATCACTGATTAAACCTCCCACCTCTCAGTTATTCTTGAATCCCGGTTTTGTAATATCAAAATATGTATTTTATATAGTAATTTATTTCATTAGTGAAATGAAAACATTTATATAATATATTTGGTTCGGAACATAAATGAACTATGTAATTTATTTTCTCCGTAGAATGCAAGGATGTTTTCAAAAAGAATATTAAGCTTAAATATTTTTATCATATTTATATTTTAACTTATTTCTTGTTATGGATGAATATTTAAACATAAAATTAAATAAAACATAACTTGTTTTGGATGGTTGATAAAACTGCCTAAATTAATTAAAGAAATTATGTAAATTTTTTTACAAAAAGAATCCATCATATATAAAAAATGATATTTTGGAAAATTTGAATTTAATTTTTTTATGAATACCATTTCATTTAACTTCTAGATTTGTAGAATCATTTAAAAAGAACATCAATAATTATTCATAAGTGACCTGACCATGGAACTATGAAACAAAATCCAATATAATATTGAAATTAAACAATATATCCCATTAAAATGGAAATAAATGGATAAAATTAAATTATAATTATTATAATTTATATTTAAATGGAATTATATTAATAAATTATATTATTAAATCTTATTATTTTTTAATTATGGGAATGTGAAAAATAATTCTAGATGATAAGGTCAGGGATCTCTCCGAACTACCATCTTTCATTGGGTTATGACCATTCTCTCCCTAGCTCCCATTCTATTTCAAATTAATTTATTTGAATGATTCAGAATTACTTATACATGTCACAGTCATATATACCAATACTATGGTCTCTTTAATGGTGTCATATATGCCTTAATCTCACATCTGAGATGCCTCATGTTTAGGAATTATGATTGATTCCCATTTTTTTCTACACATATGTATTTATAAGTTATGATGGGTGCACCCAAATTGAACTATAATTCATTGTGTACTGTTTTTTCTCATATTACCTTATATACTGGATTACAGAGTGAACCTAATCCTTGATATGAAACTATCTACTATGTTATTTTTTATTGATGGTTATACTAGACCTGTAATTATGTCATGTAACATTTTTCTACCACATTCAAATGTTTCTATGATCATATGAATCCATTTATGTATATAATTATCAAATATGTATAATAATTGTCGGCGTTTTTTTGATATCATGATCTAACATTTGGTTTTAATAGTATACTTCTCTATTATGTTTATTGAATTATTGGAATTGTTAGATCAACCCTTACTTTTATGTATTCTCCAAGAAATCATATATAGTTTTAATATCTAAAAATTAATTAGGATCTAATTACATAGAATAAAATAAATATGTTCTTTTTTAGTTTCTTTTTTTTTATTTTATGTACCTAGTATTCTGAATACACTTGGCCTCTTGACACATTTGTAGTGTTTAAAGGAAATATATTTTATAAATCACGTAATATTATGTTTAAAAGGAATGGATAAATTTTTTTGGTATTAGATAATAGTGTAGTTATTTTTGGGGACTTGGAATGAAATAATATAGTTATACGCTAGGATAAGTTCATGTATAATATGATATTATATAATTTTGGTAAAGTTTAGTGACAATTATTTCCAACAAATTAAATACTTTTTTGGATAATAAAAGTGGATGTGGATCTAATCCAATTTTACCTAGTGGTAATAAACCTAAAATTAATTAACTGAGTATTAACTCCTTCATCAACATCTTTATGTTAAAATGCCTTACTATAGAACTGGTATTACACTTCTAGGGGATATTCATTAGTGATTTCACAAAAAATTTATGAACCACAATAATGGAATTTAATAAAAAAAAATTTAAAAAATAAAATGGAAGTTATCATGGATAAACTAGATTGAAATATTGAGAATCATAAGTTTAGAAAAACATTTAAATTAAAATTTCTTCCATATAATATTATTATTTCCCTTTTATGATTATTATTTAAATTATTATCATGTTCTTTTTTAGAAAATTTAATTCTATAATTGATGGATCAACTGATCCTCTCATCATAGATCAATGTATTAAATCCAACAAAAATTAATTATGTTTCCTTTAATTCGTGGAATAAGAGAAATTTTGGATGGATGATTTTGATCCGGAATAGTACTTCGATCAGTGGTAGATACCAATCAAGAACAGGAATAATAAATAGGAAATTAATATAACATAATTGGTTAAATTCAAAAAATATATATTTTTCAAAAAACAAATACCCAAAAATCCCAATATGAAAATGGATAGGGGTTATAAAGACTAAATTAAAATGAAGATGTGTCTATCAGGGAATTTGAGGAAACCTCATACGGATATCATGATATTTCTCTAGAATTTTTATCAATAATGAATGTATGGTGGACTTCTTCGTAACATGGTTAATAGAAATTATACAAAATTCTCTAGTGATTGATGACTTTGACAACTATGAAGATAATTTCTATTGTTCCCTCATGGTCAAGATATAGATTTGTTCTCACCATAATCGCATTGACCAATTGACAAAAACTATAAAATGGTGATAAATTATGGAGGATCTACCACTAAATATCAAGAAGGATGTAAAACCAATCATCCCATATATCATCAATGTGGTAAGAGGAATCATGTAAATTGTATTAAGGGTACTGGGATTTTCATTGAATATGTAAAAAGGGAGCATCATGCTAATAGATGAAAAATGAAGATGAATAATACCACACATGTGATTAGTGAAATTAATGATCGTATCAAAACTCATCATTTGGTATAGTGTTTCAATATTTAGGAACATATGATTTCATAGAACCAATTCCATATGTTATGGGTGGTTAGATAAATTCATGAACCATAGCCTTTAAGTATCACAGAGAAAATAAGGGCATATGTTATCACTAATACAAAGGTGAATAATGAAAATTTTGTAGTGATAGTTACTCTATGAATTAATTTAAGAATAGTGAATGTAATATTGGATTCTGGTTCTTCCCATTCTGTTATATATTTCAATTTCAGTATACTTATTTAAAACCCACCTCAATATATAGTTGTCGATATATTTGTGAGAATATAAAATGGATCAATAATTGTATCATAATTATATAATTTCAACAATATTAATTATTTTGGTATAAACCTATACAAACATACTATAATAAATCATTTTGTGGATTCTGATGTTATTTATTGAATGGATTGGTTATCCTTATATCAATCCAACATCGACTATCTAGAGATTGATATCACTCTTTACATCCTTAATCATCCTCTAATTATATATATGTATATGGAGGAGTATTAATATCCCTGTGTTCCTTCCTCTCTTTTGTAGATATTATACCCTTATTAGAAATCATATCTATTTCAAATTAATGAGACCGAGGAAAGAATCATTCTTGAAGACATTCCCATTATAGGTGGTTATTTTGATGTATTCCACATATAATTTAAGGGACTTCTTCATGACTGAGTGGTTGAGTTTCCCATTATACATGGGTTTAGATCTATAAACATAACAATGGATTTTTGTAGAATGTAAACCAATTATTTGGATTGAATAAAGAATAAATTTCAATATACTATAGATTAGGGTATTATATACCTCAGTTTCTTTGTATTGGTTGTTCAAATCAACCTTGTCAAAAATAAGGATGGTTCAATGCGCTATTTCATTTATTTTCATGAGCTCAAAAAATATACTATAGGGAATAAGTCTCCACTTACATAGATTGATTAATTTTTTGATCTGCTATGTGGAGCCTTATAATTATATTAAAATTTCCGCCGGTCAAAATATCACTGATTAATGGTGAAATAGGAGGACATTCTCAACACTCTCATTGGAAAAAGATATGTCCCCTATAATCCTACAGTGATTCCCTTTAAACTCAAAAATTCTCCCTAATATTTTTGGACAAAATAATAGTCAATAGAGTTTACTAATACAAACTATCACTACCCATTATAGATGATATTTGAATATACTCTACAATTATAAATAAATATGACCAATAATTGAATATTTTTCTACCGACATTGAAAAAGGATAATCTATATGAAATGTAGAGTAAATTTTAGTTTTAGATGGATGAATTATCATTATTGGTTAATTTTATCACCATCAAAGATATATTTTACAAACATTTTGAGATAATGGAAAATAAAAATTTGACCAGACACGCATCTGTTATGGATATATGTACATTCCAAATACTACATGGGTATTATTGATGATTTGTGAGGAATTTTTCTCTATTGTCGAAATAGTTGACCAAGATGAATCTTTAAAACCCTGATATTTTAAAACAAAAAACATACTTGATATAATAATCAATACACAAGACTTATCTTAGATAAATATTATTAACATATTAAATTTTTTTTATTCAGAAAGGGCCAATATATCCTAGCCATTTGACAAATCCAAACCCAGATACCACTAAATCAGTTCCCCAAGGAAATCTATCAGAAGGCCTTCAGTTTTCCACCCCATATGCCAAAGGCCACCGACTAGTATCCAGGGTCTAAAGTATGCATGTGGAGGGACTACTCCCTCATATTAGAAAAAACAATATATGAAATAACCAAACATCACCCATAGAAAATATTAAATAGAGAGAGGATGAATTAAATAACCAAAAAACAATTTTATTATTGTAACAAATAAAATTATATAAAATCCAAAATATCCACGTCAAACAAGAAACACTAGTCACCCACCTGACCGACCATACATATAAGACTTTATAAATGAAACTATTTTAAATTATAGTTCTCTACGACTAACTATAATCTAGACCACATAATTGATCCCCAGGACACCATCAAGCTACTCCACACCAACCAAAAGAATCCACATGAGTGGATCCACTCAATCATTCATCCTTGGGCTGCAAACCAATCCATCAACTAATCTATCTTCAACCAGAAAAGTGGACATAAGGTTTATATGAAAAATAAATTGAATGTTCATAAATGAGATATAATCATAGTAAGTGACCCCAATAATAAAAATAAAAATCATTTATCACAAGTGCATGATCATGCAATATTCTCATCCTATCCAAGATAAAATTGGATAATAAAGATTGAAAATAATATAAAACCATAGTTTATCCCTAGGTCTATGTTCCTGGTTAACAATGAAATTTTCCATCATGTATATATAATTTAATGTGTGTGCATATATATATACCCAAAATTATATATAGTCACATAAATATGTACATACCTGAGTAATGTGAACAAAAACATAAATAAATAGTACAAAATCCTTCATTTGATAATTCCAATCATCTTGAAATATGGTAAAATAGAATTGAGAAGGATGTTTTTCCAATCAGGACTTGGATGATCAAGTTGTTCTTTGATTCATTATTTTCAGTTGAAAATACTATTTTCAACCAACAATAATATAACTCTAATTAAAAATTCAACCATGATGGTATTTATAATAATGACTTCGGACATGGGTCATATCTAATAAATCCCCCATTTTTCATGCTTATATACTGGAAACCTAAATCCCACTTAATCACGTCTCCATCATGGAGTTATAGAATACTATCAATGAAAGTAAGCACTGACCAGATCCTTGTGTAATCTTGGACTTAGAAGACGTTTCCTACAGTCAATTATATATGATTTCATACATATTCCATTTAATGAAATTCCCCATTGGAAACCTAAGTATCACTCATTGATTGAATTAAAACCCATAACCATGTAGAATGATCCATGTAATTCCTCATAATAACCTATGTATTTTTTTAAGCATTGTATTTTGACATATCCTTCTGAGTATGTTCGTGATATTCCACATCAGAATACCAAGTATCACTCTTGTAATAAATATCAATCTTCTCTATGATTCATCCTTGGAATTCCATTACGGGACCCCAAGTATCACTCTTGTCATAATGTAACCATCTTCACTATGGGTCAATCCATGTAATTCCTACATGGGAATATCATATTACATAAAACATATTTAACCCATCATCTCATTGATTTTTCACATTAAATTCATATATTGGAATCCAATATCACTGAAGGTGTATATAAACCAAATCCCCAATAATTTTTTCCATTGAATTGTTACTTGGTTCTCAAGCATCATTCATGTCCTATACAACCGTCTTCCCTGTGAGACCATCCCTAGAATTCCTACATTGGAATCTAGAATCACTCAAAGTATATATAAACCATATTTCCTATGATTCTATATATGGAATTCCTACACGGGAATCCAGTGTCACTTGATTATTATTTAAATAATCATCTTTATTATTCTATCATTTTAATTCCTACATGGGAATCTAGTATCACTAAAGGTATATATAATCCATATTCCATATGAGTCTATCAAATAAATTATTACACAATAATCTTGCACCACCCATAGTAAAATATATACTAGACCTTTGAAAATAAATCTAGGAATCCAAAATATTTAATCAAAATTTGTTAATGTCCAGATCCTAGGAAGTATTTATTGAATTCACAATAATAAAATATGATCAAAAGGCTCCGAATATGAACCACATAATTTAATTTTGGACCTCCCATCAATAATAATATAATAAATCATACTTTCATCATCGACTTAAAACTATGAAATACCTCGACAAATAGTTGAAGCATCAATATTAACTATGAGAATTTATATGTAAAAGAGTGAATGTGGATGAATTCCAAAACAAAAAACTACTTCTACATCCTATTTGGACCACATATTCAGTACAAGTTCATAGGTAATACCTACTTCTATCACTACCCAATCCCGATGTACTATCTCAAGGGCAGTCAACATCAAGGAAACTGATAGGTCCCATTTTTCATAACACAAGAGATGAATTCTACTAAGTATCCTCAAAAGATATAATAAAATTAGGATTCCAACATGGTATCCCCTGACATTAATAAATTGGAGGAACCCTCTATAGGATCCTTGCAATTGTACATTGGAAGATGTGTCCTATGTGGGTACCTCAATAACAATAATATGATACTAAAATCCTATAATGGATCACTTTAAGGTATAAAAATGTAGAGGGAACTTACATGGTATTCCCAAGATCTTCATTTAAGAGAATAAATCCCATAGGGGGTTGTCAGTAATATTAGTCAAGTAGAGGAATCCTACAGGGTATCCTTGGAACGAAATAATCTCATGGAAACCTAATACAAAAGGAAATATAACACAAGGGAGAAGAAATAAAATATATATATATATAACATGATTTTCAAATAAATATATATCATGGAAATCTTCAGATAAAGGGGCCCCACACTCTATTGATAGCTAGATTCAATTACTGTTGGTTGAGCCTCTCAGTTTAGTAGAAACCCAAAATACCACCAATGAGTCCTTAAATCACCCCAAGGGTCATCACATAAAGATATAAATGGGAAAATTATGAAAATGTACTACTCATACATCTAATTATGACTCTTGTTCATAAATATTTAAAAACCACTTGAAATGGTAGAAAAAAATGAGTAGAAATCGTATATAACTTGGTACATAGTGTGTACCCTCAAAGCCTCACATGGTAGTGTACTCCAGTTGAACATGGTGTGTAAAATATAATTTACATAATGTGTAAGAATGGAATATATCATGTTCCCTACATGGGGTACCTACCAATGTACCTCACATGTCATGGTAATGTATGTATCATGGCCTCATACTTCTATATGGCTTTCCATCCCCATATGATATAGATATGTACTACACATATCTGGGTAATCGAATACACTATTGAGTCCTAGTACATTGCATGTATACCCTATACATGAAGGTTACTTATAAAATTTCATCTTCCTTCAATGGGAAGATCACAAAAAATCCGTTCCATAACTACACATCATATTATCCAGCTTTTCGAAAAAGAAACCCTTCAAATCGGCTCAAAGAACTTTTTTTCCTAAAAATATAGAGATCGACTCTTAAAGAGGCACTAAGTGTTGATAAATGGGTTTAAACCAAAAAAATGGATAAATTTATGTCTCATTATGGTAAAACATAAAAACAACATACCTTTGGGTGTAATCCACCGAAGCTTCACATATTTCCATGGTCCAGTACTATCGCACGATCCTCATCATGAGTTTTATGAAGGGACCTCCCTTATTATTACTCTATATCTAAATATGTAAGAGTATACCTTTTTATTCTAGTCATGTTACACAAGAAGAATATAAGTTTGCATCTAGGAATCTATAAAATTGAAGAGAAAAAAAAAATAGAATAGAGGAAATAAAAAAATAGGGATTTGTCCATGCCCTAGTGCGTGACATGGGTTTATGCCCCTCTTAACGTAGACACAACATTCCGAACTCATCTTCAGAGGAAAAATCTCAGTCCAAAACTCTATTCAAAATATATATCTTAATTAAGGCATTTTTTAATTAATATTAAAGTGATTAAATATTAAATATTAATTATTCTATGTAAATTTTAATGATTTTTAATTCAACCAATATTATGTCTTATGGTAAACATCCATTTTTTGGAGAAATTATGTGGTCATAAAAAATAACCATTGATATCTTATAGTGTAAAATTAAAATTTTACCCCTTATAAGAATCTGAATTAAAAATCAAATTTCTACTCAAATTTCCATTCTGAAAAAACATGGGATCCTTATAGTCTCCCACATAATAAGCCTTCTAATCCTTGAAAATCCTTGGTGGAAAAATATAATCCATGATTTCACTTAGAGCATATATTAATCTATTCGATATCTAATATCCAATGATTACTACCGTAGTTTCAAAAATGGTTTCCTACGTGGGATATGATTAACTACGACCAATCTGGTATACCCCACAATAGAAATACCCTTATCATCATCTCAAAAATGTTCCTCTAGATCAAAGGACCATGGAAAATACAAATGAAAACTAAAAAGAATTTTCACCACCCTAAAACATCATACGGTGTAATCCCAACCATATTTATCACTTTATACCATTCCATCAATAAAACAAGAATATGTTCCATAATCAGACCCAAAAAGATAACTAAAATAAAATAATCATTGAATATAGTCAATGATATCTCCACGTAATCAATATTATGGAAACATAGAAAATCATCATCTTTAACTAGGATAAAAATAACATTCTATTGATAGGTTTTTATAGATATCTTCAAGTCAAGATCATATAGAAATACTATATTCCTACTATTATCAAACTACGGACCCCATATCATCTGGAAATACATGTCTAAATCCAAAAACAGTCAACCTTATTGTGATACATTATTTATTCTCAATGAATCCTCTACATAGGATTGGAATTTATAATTTCATCACAACTCCCTAGAAATCATTCCCTTTGAAATTCATAGAATCCATCAGTGCTTTACTCCCACTGAGCCACTCAATGATCGAATATTTAAATTGTACCACACAATAGAGTAGTTTACATTAGTAAACTGACTCATGATCCTAATATTATTCATTATAAGAAAAATCCAACCATGTTATACAGAACATTATTCTTATTTTGTTTTCAGAATGTCTCTAGGAAATCATATTAAAAATCGGTCACTTATCTCATTCCATGATTTATTCCATGACCGCCCATCACCTGGTCTCAATACAATCAAAAGCCCCTACATGAACTGAAACAATATTAAAAATTGTTAAAATACTAGTAAATAGGTTTAGGAACCTAAATTGTCCTTCGTAAAACACCATGTTTCAAAAAAAACAAGCACCATATGTTCCTTCTATGAACCCAAAGGCATCACCATTCCTCTATCATAAAACCCAAGAACCTACCATGCATCAGTCTGAACCAGTTCCTAGAGTCATCAACACTATCTAAAATGGAACCCATAATATCTAGACTAAACTACTTAAAATATTTCCTTGATAAAAATAAAATATTATCCTTTTGGGTTTTGAGTCAAAATTAAGGGTTTCTTAGTATTCCACCTAGCCCTAAAAATCAACTATCAGGATGGGTAACTAGGTACTAAAACATAGAACATAGGTTAAATATCATAAATGTTCTTATCTCATGGGGTATTATATGTTAAAATTTCTCAAAATAAGGAATATAACTCACTATTCAACCCTTTTAAAGTTATTTTAATGAACAATAGTGGCCTATGGGGGTTAAAATATAATCACAACTGATAAGGGACTTATCCTCTTTGGGAAACCTCATAAAGAACTACACACTAGAGGTTATGATATAAAATAAAAAGAACAATGAAATGATACTCATAGAGAATATGTATATAGTAATAGCCCCTTGAGTTCCAATTCACTAGAATCATCATGGTATCTATACACATCATACTCATTGACCCGACTACATAACCACCAAAAAAACTTCAGTTAATTTGAATGTAATTCCATGATATGTAGGAAAACACTATATATTTCATTAATGACTCTTAACATTACATAACTTATAAAATTTACCATTTGATGAAGTTTAACACATTCGAATTATCTTCACTATAGACTTACCCGGCTCGTTGAATCTCTCATAAATGAGTGTTTAGTCATCATCCTCACCATCAAACATCTCAATGTAGATCCACATGTCATGTCATAAAAAAGAAACATGCATATACATTAGCAAAATTGATAATAATGACACCAAAAACCTATATTGGAATGTACCATTTTGGATTTTTTATCATCTTAAAAATATTTACCCTAACTTAAGTAAATTGACAAACAATCTGGCCTAAAACATATAGGTCATATGTTATAATTTTATTCAAGAGTGGCCTCTTTAATTATTCAGACAAGAGTAAAAATTAATCACCAGATTCTTTTTAATCGGCCAAGAGCTAGAAATTAATAATAAATAATAACTTAAAAATATATATATATACATCACTCAGTAAATAATACATATATAACTATGACATCATTGATCAATAACAACACTCCCTTATCCCTAAAAACTATAACTTCTTACTGGAATAAGTGTTCTCAGTGAACCAGTCTGATATCTATCATAGGTTCTAACCCATAAATAATAATTCTATATACCATATCTCAAATAGTAATACATTATTAAAGAAACGCATATGATACCTCTTCAAAATATCCCATCCTTGATGACACTAAATCAGCACTCTGATCTAGTTCACTATAAGGCATAAAAAATGCCTCTCCATATATGAGAGTCATTTAACTAGTATCCAGGGTATAAGGCGTGTTTGTTGAGGAAATATTTCATTTTGTTAGAGAAAAAAAATTACGGAATTACCCAGATATCTTCTATATTATTTAATAAATAATTTTTTTAAGAAATAAATAACAAATATATTAGCATGCTATATTAATAAATGAAATTTTATAAACCCTTAACAACCTTGTCGTACATACATCATTGGTCACCCACTAAGCTAATCATACATGTAAAAGTAAATAAAACATTTTAAAATAAGGTATAGCACTCCACCAGTAACGTTGAGAAGGAATACATTCCAAGTGTCTAACATATAACATATTTGATCTGTTCGGATCAAATGAATCCACAAAAATGGCTCCACATTCTCTTAAAAACATGGGACATTGTTGTATCCATCATGAAATTTATGATCAACCTAAAAAGTAACAATAATTCTGGAATGAACCTTGTTCTTCATGTACAACGTTGATAAATATTCTTAGTAGGACATCCCCATAATGATTTAATAAATCTAATGTCATAGTGCATGCCCATTCAATATTCTCAGCCTAACTGAGACACAACTTGGATTATAAAGACATCGAATAATATGAAACCACAGTGGATCCCTGGGTCCATTTTCTTGATCAACTTGGAAATGTTTCATCATTTATATATATATATATATATATATTTGTTTATTTATTTGTGTAAATATATATATATTCTCAAATATATATATACAAACACATAAATATGTATATACATGAGTATGGAGAAAAAACATTAATCAACAATATAAAATACATGGGTATGTATTCCTAGTCATCTAGACTTCCATTGAATGGGAATTGAGATGGATGTCATAGCACTAAAGCATTGGATGTTTAATTTAATCCACTATTTTATAATCCCAATCATTAATACATAGAATTTATATGGATGTCATAGCACTAAAGCATTGGATGTTTAATTCAATCCTCATGGTGTACATAAACTATCCTCCATATGATTCCAACATAGAATTTATATATGGGAATATAGTATCAATCAAGGTGTCTATAAACTATCTTCTATATGATTTTTTATGTAACTCATATATAAGAATCAAGGATCACTCAAGGAATAGATAAACAATATACCCAATGATTCCATCAATTTAATTCTAACATGAGAATCCAATAACATTCAAGGAATTTATAAACCATATTCTCTATGAGTTTGTCCAATGGAATCCTACATGGGAATCTAGTATCACCCAACGTTTATATAACCTATATACCATATGATTCCTTCCAATGAATTCTTAATCGTGAATCCAATAACACTAAAGGATTATATAGACCATATACCATATAAGTACATAAATGGAATTCCTATATTGGACTCAAGGTGTAATATATACTAGAATGTAATGAATACATCTTGATATCCCAATAAAATATTATAAAAGTTATTAACATCCAGATCCTATAAAGTACGTCTGGAATCCCAATTATAATACCCGATCAAAAGGCTCTGAAGTCGGACCATGGGATGTACTTATAGCCATACCAATAAAAATAATAATTTACATGATGATGTCTGGAACATCAGCCAAAAACCAAGAATCACCTTTGTATATCATAGACGCATCATCTATATCCATGTGAATGCATAGGAAAAAGCGTGAGGTAGGTCGAATGCATAAACCTAATGCCACTGACAGTATATCTTGAGATCAAAAGCATGGTAAATATTTTATGGTGAAACCTTCTACCATCTAGACCCATATCCAACATACGAGATAGGGTTAGTAAATACCAGGGTCCCCAATATTCCCCTCATGTCATAATAGAGGATAGGTATCCCACTCAAGATCCTCACTAGTTAACGTAAAAGTAAGAATCCTACATGGTATCCCATAAATTCAATCAATTGGTGGCATACTATATAAGATCCCAATAAT
Source organism: Viscum album (assembly GCA_963277665.1). Taxonomy (NCBI): domain Eukaryota; kingdom Viridiplantae; phylum Streptophyta; class Magnoliopsida; order Santalales; family Viscaceae; genus Viscum; species Viscum album. The sequence goes on along the minus strand of OY728125.1, from coordinate 478,169,173 downwards.
GGTATATATAAAGTGGTATCTAATATGGTTCCCTGCATAATAGTAATAATATAGAGGCATCCTATAAGGGATCCCCATACGGATTAAACAGGTAGAGGCATCCAATGATATATTAAATAGTTTATTATGTAATTGAAGGAATCATACAAGGGACCCTAGGTAACAACATTCGGGAAGCTGCATCCTACACAATGTCCACGAAAGATCTAATCAAATATCCCCCTCGGATAGAAGTTCACATATTTTAAGGTAGATGACCATATAGAAAAATCTAAAAAAACATTTTACTATAGAGATAGATGATGTCATGTCTTATGACATAGGGCCTCACCCTCATAAGATAGATGAATTCAATTACTGAATGAGTAAACTATCGATATAGTAAAAACATTGAAACTTCACACAGAAGTACTAAAATAACCACAAGTTTATTATTATCAATATATACATGGAAAAATTATGAAATATACTACCCATGTATCCAATTCTTGCACATGGGAATAAAGTTACAAAAATCCTCAACAGGGTTTCAAGGGAGGATTACATGGTGTGTACACCCTGGTGCATGAAATTGAACATCAAAGGCTAAATGGGAATGTACTATATATGAACATGTCATGTAAAAAACCATGTACATGTCATGTAAATTAGGTAGATGGTGTGCACCCTATATAGTGTACCTACTAGTGTTCCCCACATTATAACATCATATTATTTTATGAAACATATTCTATGAAATTATTTGAAATTTTGTGATATATTGAGTTAAATGGAACACACATTTTAGATTTTTTATACACACCACCATGATTATATTATGTTTCACATAACATCAAGTTACTTTTATAAATTCTGTTTCATGCAAGGTCGACTCTTACAAGACAATAACATTCTATTAAAATTATTATTCAACATGTTAGTTATCACCAAGCCATGTGAATGAGGGAATTAATATGATTGACTAAATTATAAAAATAGGTTATAAAATAGATTATTAAATTAATTATTTTGGGTCTTATTAATAAAAAATAAAAATAATGAAATTCTGAAAATAAAAGGAAATATTTTTCTAAAACAACTGTTTTTATGTGCCCAAATGCATTTTATATTAAAAAATTAATATAATTACTATTATTGAGTGATTGTACTGAAATATAAAATTTACATATTGAATAATATATTTTGGCATTATTTTAATATATTTGATTGGCATAATATAAGAAAAAATCTAATTTTACGCTTAAATGATATTTTTCATAAAAGTATTTTTATCACCTTTTAGTGGCACAATTAATTTATACATAAAAAATATAAATTTTAAAAACTAAATCTTAAATAATATTTTTTAGTAACTGTACTGTAAAAATTTTCTTATGGTGATGTTTTGGTTTTTTTAAGAAGTTTCATTTTTTGGATGAATTGTCAACAAATATGAATTATAATTGAAAACAAACATTTCATATAAATAACATATAATATAATGTTATATTTTTTTCAAATTAAAATAAGATCAATTTTATATATATTATGCCAATTTTTTCTTTTTTAATCTTTTTTATTTAATTTTAGATTAATAGTATTGTAAAAATTTGACGATTTTCGCTTTCAAACGAGTCTTTCTTAACATATCGGTAGGATTAATTTTAAATTATATTCTACAAATTCTTTGAGTTTAATTGAAAAAAATGGATATTCAGTTTTGAATATAAATAGTTTATATTGTATAATATGTTAATCATAAATTTTTTACCATAATTATTAGTGATAATAGTTAAAATTAATTGACAATCTTAAGGTTAAAATTGTTTTTTACGCATTACATGAGTTTGTAATCAAATTAATTTTACTCAAAAATTTGAATTTTATTTAATGAATTGTCTATAATGTAATTAATACGTGGGTAAAAATTATATAATAAATATATTATTAATTATATTATTAAATGTTAAATTACCTAGGTAAATAAAAAGACACAAGTTACCCTGTTAAAACGGTAAAGTTAAATTTGAGTAAACATAAAGTCTAAATAATAACAATATAATAATTTATTCCGATTGTGTGGTGGAGGTATTAATCTACCACTTCATCCATCATAAAATTATTGTTCAATTTTTGAGTCATGTTAGGGATGTGATACCACCTAATCTTATTTAGTTTTTTTATTCATAAGAATGACACTCCTCCTCTATTATAAAAGGTCATTCACTCTATCCACTTCTTCACACCCCTAAATACATTTATCTTGACCAAAAACTATCCAAATAACATTCAAAATTATATAATATAATCCTATAATACTTAATTTTGGAATTAATCCAACCAATAATTCCTTTTTTGTAAATAAGAAAAGATGCCTGAAGAAGGGGTAGTTTTCATGAACGGACATTTTTTGTTTATATCTTCACCAAATGAATTTAATTAATCTTATAAGATGATTATATAAAATCATAATTATCATAAATATACATATGTATTATAATAGTATGGGTATGATCTATACCCACACACACATTTGTCAAATGGTTTATCAAATCATCATTCATGTGTATGGAGATTGTCGTCTAACAAAACGAAGTCATTCATTTTCACATTACTGACTATTATTGATGGGAATAATGATGGGATACTATTTATATATGATATATATGATATTAATAACATAATTACAATGTTTATTAATAATATTTTATACATCCATTTTGCATATCCTACACTAAGGGATATGGTAACATCACTCGTGTGCACGGTGGATTATTGCCTCGTGAAGCGATGTGAAGTATTATTCACTAACACATAACATATATGGTAATAAGGGTAACTATAATGAATATATATGATATAAATGATAAAATTATGATATTTATAAAATTATTATAATTTTTAAATATAATATTTCATTTTCTTCTAACCATATAACTCACTGAAAATGTGATAATGTCATTTGTGAACATTTGGACTATCGCCTCCTCGAAGAGATGTGATTCTTCTATTTTAATCACTACATCACAATAATGATATATTTAAGTATAAAAAATTATTTAATAAGTTATTTATGTTATTATTATAATTATATAATGATAAATATTAATTTATTAATTTTTTTAATTTCGATAATGATCATGGATAATGTGAACGTTACACATGGATACATACAGCCTATCGTCGCCATGGTAGTAACGTTGGTTCAGATATCATAACCATATATTGTAACTGAAATTAATTTTAAAGCTTATTTATAAATTTAATAATTATTTCTTGATAATTATTTTATATATTTTAAAATAATTACCCCATTAACCTCAGTAAACCTGCCAAATTCATTTTTCACACAAAAGATAAATATGGTCAAAGAATACAATTTAATAATAATCGATTAAGTAGTTGTATATAACATGTAAATAAGGGAGATAAATTTAATAATATACATTTAAATTGTTATAAATCAATTAAATAATCATCATTATGTTATTTTTTACCATTATAAATAACAAGTGTGGCGAATCAGACTCCAGGTATGGGTTTCTCTCATCTAATTTTTATTTTTAGGAGATACATTCCATATTCACCAATTATTATATTTTTCTATTGTATATACCTTCCCTAAATTAATTTTATTATATATATATATATATATGTGAAATTAAATATCCATCTTATTATGTCTCTTTTTTGGGTTTTATGAATTCATTGTTACCAAAGCAGTACGGGATTTTTGTCACAATTGGACTTTTTTGAGATGTTTGTTAATTTATACACCTAAAGTCATTTATATGGTGTACATAATGACAATATAAAACTTTTTAACCATAATTAAACTAAATTTAAATTATATGATAAGATTAATTTTTGATATTATTTCATGGGGATTATTATTCAAGGTTACCAAAATTTGTAAGAGTCTTTTATTACAATATCCTCATTTATCAGGATTATATATGACTAAGTATCCTATGTTAAAGTGAAATAATTATAATGAAATAAATTTTCCCATGTTTATTTATTGTATTATCATTTAATTGAAAAGGATTTAAATTTTTTATACATTAAGTGTTTGAGAACGTGTTTTTAATAAAATATGACATTAATTCTCTATTGAGTCAGATATTTATTCTCCTCCAAAACAATGTTTTCAAAAAAATTATTTTAAAATATAAATGGATGTTTTCAAAATGAAATGTGATAATATTTTTAAAAAAAGACATAATTTATATTATTATAATTTTATTTTGAAATTAATGTGTATATAATGGTTTTATAATTTTGTAAATTAAATAGTATTTTCATCCATATATTTTCAATGATATTTTACGTGTATTTCCATCATCAATTTCACCAAACCGTGTTGTTACATTCCTTCCATTGTAGATATTTTTAATTTATACCATTATCATTAATAATATGAATGGATTTTGATTTTTTCAATGATATTTTTTGTAACCCTTTTCTTTTACATGAGTTAACCATGTTTTAAAGAAATTATTATAAAACCTATTTATTTTCCACGGGTTACTAATGATTCAACAAATTTAAATAAACCAATTTATTTTTCATGGATTAATAATGTTATAAATGGAATATTTATTGATTATATGAGTTTTATGATGAAATAACTATGTTCATATTTTATTTTGTGGTTTTTGGACCCCTTACATGAAGTGGCATAAAAAATACCACTATGTGAGCCTGTTATATATTATACTATAGGGTGGTACAAATATCACAAGTTGAGCATGTTATAGTATATACGATGGGTGCACCATGATAGTGCTTCAATGCATTGGGTAATATACCTTTCCAAAAAAGGAAAAGGATGGAGTTACTTGAGGGTTTCTGGGATGTATTAAACTAGGCTATAGTTACATATTAAATGGGTTTAAAATAGGTTATAGAATTTATGATCCATGTAACTGAAAAGGATATTATTATTTTCTGTAGGGTTATAATGTTTCTCATGATTAGTATTAATATCACATAGGTCATTATTATTTATTCTAACGAATCAATAATTTTCAATGTATTGATATTTGACGATCCATGTATTGATGGGTGTGAGTTCCATTATGATTCACTAATACACTTTAATTATATAATGATACCCCTGTGCACACTTTTGTCACTGATGACATTAAAATTTTAAATCCTATGTTAAATATTACTAAGAATTTTATCTCACCCTTTTTATATTTATTTTCCACCTTGTAATGAATAATTAGGTATAATGATATATTTTTATAATGGATTTCATATGGATGATGATGATTTATTAATGTGAAATTAAAATTCATGGTTGAGTATGATAACAAAAATTCTAAGTAAAGTTAATTATTTATGTTATTGTTTTTTCTTGTTCAATAAAACTAAGACCATAAAATGTCTTCTAATATGTAAGTGATCCAATTACTCCATTTGATATTTTAATGATTTCATGGGAAAAAATGGGTCTCCCTTATCATATAAAAGCTAAAAATTTAATGTTTACAATTTTAGTGGATGATCTGGGAATTCTTGTCATAGGATGTTATAGTTGGTATCAATTATTGGTTTAGATAACTATGGATATTGTTATCTTTTCATGTGAGGTTATATTAATAGTTATGAATTTTCTTATAAGACTATATAATTAAGGTTTATCTTAAAGTAAAAGTAATATAAACCCCATTTGAAGGATTAATGTTATACAAATAACTTGAATTTATTAATGATATGTTTTGGAAATATTTTTTTGAATTAAGGAATTTTCAACTCCTATGCTCAAAATTATATGTTATTATGGGAGAAAAATATTTTTCATGTTTTAATAAAAAATCATAACACATATTCTAGGTGATTACTGGTGGAATCTTATGAGGTTGTAAGGATTAAACCCATTATTGAAGGATGCTAAGGGTTTTAAGCTTAATACTAGCCTCTGTGATATACTAGTTAGAATGTAATTTTTTATGGTTACAAATTAGGTTTATTTTAAGAAAAATATTTCATATTACTGAAGTAATAATATTTGATTTATATTGGATGAATATATGATCAAATCCATTATATCTATGGGTATTGAACATATTCAGTAAATGATTAATGAATTTTAAGGGATGTTATTTATTTAATGATTTGGTTTGATCTTTGGGAAAAATTATATCATTTTTATGATTAATGTAACATATGAATTTTTATTCGTTTTGGGAATCGCCTTAATGTGAGCTAACAATTTTGTTTTAGGTTAATTTTTAAATGCACAAGGAACAACTTATTATACTTTTTATGGTTATGTGGTTTTTAGTGTTTTATTTTCATATTTTATGCATAAAAATTAATCTTAAATACACATTCTATGTAGAAAAATATTGGATTATGCTGGAAGTTTATAAAGGGAAAAATTTATACAAATAATGTAAGTATATTTCCATATTCTCTTACTATTTATGGTAATATAATTCCATAACTACATAAATATGACCTTTCAAAAAAGTGTTGTTTTAATACCTTGAATTATGACCATCCATAATCTTTTGAATTATCATATACATAAGGTTTTTTAAGCCCTCAACTTTCTATTAATCAATCAAGACATTGTTATCAATGACTCAAGTCAGACTATACCATTATTTAGTATTTTCTACTATTTTTAACTATGTTTGTCTATATGGAAACCTCGTTCTCTAGTAATCCATATGAAATTTTTACTAATATTTCCCTACAATTAATATTACTTTTTCTTAACCCATTTTAAAATGTGGTTTTCAATAATGGAATTCATCTAAAATTAAATCTTTAGTAACCAAGATAAATTATAAGGGAAAACTTCATTTTAATGGGATTTGGATGTAACATCTCAAGATTTTATGAAATATCATATTTTAAATTATTTGATATCATTTCGTAGTTTGAGTGAAATGAAATGAAAATTTTATCTTCTATTATATGAATCACTATGTTTGTCTTATATTTCATATAACAAATATTTTTTCTATAAATTCTGTTACATGGAAAGCCAAGTCTTAGTAGACAACAATATAATAATAATATTATTATTTAATATGACAATTACACAAAGAAATTATAATATAAATACTAAATATGATTTCAAAATTATGAAAAATGATGTAAACATGTTTATTAAATGAATTCTTTTGTGACCACATATTTCAAAATCAAAATATAACAGTTTTGAAAATAAAATGAAATATTTTTCTAACAAATAAATTTTTACGCACCCAAATGAATTATATATATATAAATTAAATGAGATTCTATTGTTGAGTGATATTTCTTGAAATCAACATAATATAAATTCAATAAAATATTTTTAGATTCATTCAATATATTTAATAGTCATAGGATTATAAAATTCTAATTTTACCCTTAAAACTGTATTTTTCATAAATATAGTTTGTAGCCTTTTAATGAAATATTTATTTTAAATATAATTTTTGAAATGTTTATAATTTATATTCTAAAAATGAAAATTTATTTTTTAATAAATTACCTAAACTTTATCTTTGTGTGATTTTTTTGTTTTTTCTAACAAGATTCATTTTTTATAAATAGTGAAATGAATAAATTTACATGAAAATTTTCTTTTCATATAAATAATCAATAATTTTATATTATATAATGAATTATTTTTAAATTATAATTTATTAAATTTAATTTAAATTAATCAATATTATTTAATTGTAATTTTTTATATAAAATTTAGATATAAAATAATTTTAAACATTGGAATTGTTTTTAAAACCCCACTTTCTCAACCCATATATGGGAATAATTATAAATTATGTTGCGTCACATCTTAGAATTTAATTAAGAAAGATATATTACATTTTTTTAATAATCATATCTAATATTATCTATTAATTTCAACCTAATTTATTACCACATTGATTAGTGAAAATAGTTTAAATTAATTAATGTGTTTATGTATAAAGGGGAGTTTTTGCATTTCATACGTTTTAATTAAAAATAATCTTACAAAATCATAGGAATTTTATTTATTTAATCGAAGTTAATTTTTAGAGTTATTGGTTCTAAATTATCAAATAATTTAAATTTTATTTTTATTTTAAATATATAAATTACCTATGAAAATAAAAATATACAAGTTAAGTTAGTAAAAAATATAACGATAAAATTGAATAAACATAATGTCTATGAAATAACATGATAAAAATGTATTTATTTTTCCTATTGGAGGTATTTATAGGCGTATTAATTACTAAACTTCATTATTGTTCAGTTTTTAAGCACATTAGGTACGTAAGTCCTTACAATAGTGTTTAGTTTTCGGTATTTTCATGATTTTTACTCCGCCTCCATTATAAAAGTGGATTCACTCTCCCAAAATATTCACAAATATAACCTATTTTTATGAACCAAACTACATATAATAAATTATAAATCTATATAACCTCATCCTAGAATCCTTAGATTTGGGATAAATTAAACAATGTAGGGACCATTGGTGTAAACAAAAAGGAGATCCTGAAGAATATGTAATGTTCATCAACAAGCGTTTTTCATTTATTTCATTCAAAAATAAATTAAATTATAATTATTACATGCTTATATGATAACCTAAGTACGCTAAATATACTTATATTTTTTGATAGGGGTAAGACCTATACCAACACAACCTTCCATAAAATGGGTTACAAATCGTCACTCATGTGTACGATGGACTACCTTCTCATGAAATGATTTTATTAATTTTTTCCTTAAAACCTCTCATAGATGAGAATAATTAAGGGAATAATTTTTATATAATATATTATATATATATATATAATAATTATTTCATTTTAATAACTATTTCATATACACCCTTTTTACATTTTATATCACAAGGGATGTGATAATATAACTTGTGTGTTCACTAACGTGTTACGTAGAAGGAATTAATGGAAGATATAATGAATATATATGATATAAATGAAATAATTATGATAATAATGACTTAATAATACTTCTACACATATAATATATCTTTCTCTTCATACGATTTCTCACATTGTAAAATTGATCGCATCTTTTGTGGATGTGTGGACAACCACCTCCACGAAGCGAACAGATTCTTATTTTTTTCAACACCACATACCAATAATGATATATATAAGTATATATAATTTAAAAATATAGTATTTTTGATATATTTATCATTATTTAAAGATAATTTTCACTTACCTTTTTTCTATAATGATAATTGAATATTGGAGATGTTACTCATGCGTACATACAACCTACTAAATCCCTGATCATAATGTTGGTTCGTTATTCATAACATTCATTCATGAATATTTTATATGTATAATTTATATATAAATATGACTATTATTTCATGATTATTGTTCTATATATGTTTAAATAATGAATCCATTTACCTAATTCATCCAACCATAGTGAGTTTTTATAGATAAACTGAATATGGTCAGAATATACGACTTAAATATATTTAATAAATAAGATTTATATAACTAGTAAATAATAGAAAAAATAATAATAAACTTGTAAATGTTTATAAATAATTAAATAATTTTCATATATATATTATTCTTGAAGAAAACATACAAGTGTGTTGAATTAGACTCAATGTAAGAGTTTTTCTCATCTCGTTTTAATTCTGGGAGATAAATGTCATATTAACCACTAATTTTTGTTTTTAGTTATAAATAATAAAACTGAATGTGTTATATTTTTTCTTATTAAATCATTTATGGGGATTAAAATATCCCTCTCATGATATCTCTTTCATGGGGTTTATAGTTACGAAATTACCATAGTAGTAAGATATTTTTGTCCCATTTTTTCCTTGATACATTTCTTATATTGTACGAATATATTAATAAGGTTTATATAATTAAAATATGACATGTTATATGATGAATTATAGTTATTTTTCACTGTATTATATTTTTATTTTATGATATTATTTCATGGGTATTTTGATTCAATGTTACCAAAGTGCTATGATTATTGTTTTACAATCTCGTTTTTCATTATAATTGTTTATGGATAATTATCAATTTTAAAATAATATATTTCTCATGGAATCTCATCTCATCTAGTTATTCATGGTATTTTTAATCAATTTTACCATTTTACCCCTCTTTATTACTTAAAATTTATTAGAATTATTTTTATGATAATTTGACATCATTTATCTCTTCAGTTAAATTTTTTTTTCTCCCGAAACCATGTTTCAAAAAGTGTTATTTCAAATCCAAAAGGAAATTTCTTTAATTAAATTTATTAAAATATAATTTTTTTATAAAATACATTATATATTTCCAATTTAATTTTAAATTTAAATGATTTTAAAAATGAAAATGATATTTTAATCAAACTGTATTTAATAGTATTTTAATGCCATTTTCATTCCTCATCATAAAAAAACATAGCTAGTAATTATCCTCTACTAGGGACATTTGGTATCGATTCTTTCATTATTCATTCTTTTCATTGAATTAATATTGTTTCAATGATATTTCTATTGAACCCATTTCATTTACACTATAACCATGTTTCATAATGATTATTTTGGAACACATTTTCTTTTGGGCCGGTTAATCATGTTTCAAAAAGATTGTTATAGAATGTGTTTCTGTTCCACTAATTAATAATTATTAAATAATATTTTAATGAAAACCTTTTCTTTTATAGGTTTTAAACATTTTATAAAATTAATAATGAATGTTTTTATTAGTTGTACAATGAAATCACTATTTACAGAAATCATGATGTGGTTCTTATATATCTTATATAATTTGGTGGCACAAATAGAATTGGGTGAGCTAGGTACAACTAATAGGATATAGTGTCCTAGATAGCACCAAGTGAGCCCGTTGTACCTAATTCTATGGGTATAACATGATAGTACTCTAATTCATTGGCTAATGTACCTTACCTCAAGAGAAAATATTGAGAGAGTTAGTTGAGGTTTTTCATATGGATTCAACTAGGCTTCAGTTACTTCTGAAAACGGTTTAAAACGGGTTAAGAATATTATTATACAAGTTACTAAATAAGGTTTTATGTTTTTATTTATGGGTTTATAATGTTTCTTATTGTTGATATTGATATTACATGGCTTGTGATTTTTGATTGTAATGACTCTTTCCTTTTCTATGTTTTCATTTTTTGTATTCCATGTATTGAAGGGAAAGAGTTCTTTTATGATTCTCTCATGGTATTTTATTATGTCTTCAAACCCTTATTCTTTCCTATACTCATTGATTACATTTTATTTTTAATTTCTATGTTTACCATTACTAATCATTTTATCCCACACTTCTTTTGATTAAATGTTTCCAGTTTATAACGAATGAGGTAGGAAAATTTATTTCCATAAAGGATTTAATAAAAATAATGATGTCGTATTAATGTGAAAAGGGAATATGGGCTATTAGTGAGAAATGACCATTTAAATTCATATGAACTATTTATGTATGATTTTTTTACAAATTCCCTAAAACTCTAAACCTAAATTTTTATGTAGGATGTAAGTGAACCATTTTTTCCCTTGTGATGTTTTATGATTTGGATGAAAAAATTGGGTCACCGTTATCGGCATAAAATCTAAAAATATAAAGTTTATTATTTTCACACAAGATCCATTAGTTTGATTCCTAGGATATATTACACAGTTCTAGTCCATGTATTTATCATGGTCATGTACTTTTACATAGCGTGCAACCAACACAGGGTCTGGAAATGTACTCTATATGGACAAGTTCCTTTAAACGAGCAATCAGGCAGGTACTCGGAAATGTGTTTATGTCCTAGTAAAAGGGGTGTATCTTATATACATGGATCTTACTTTTAATAATTCATTTTCAATAAATATCATGGCATATTGAATGCGTTCGATATCTACATGCCCACTGATCGGGATTTCCAAAAGGGGAACACCTCAAATCGGTCTGAACCCCTAATTTTCTACCTAGAAGCTATATATAGAGCCTAAGGGTGTACTAAAAACTTCAAAATTTGTTTAAACTATAAATAAATATATCTATACTATTTTACAAAAACCAAAAAAATATCTAACTTTGGGAAGAATCTGCCAATGCATTGCCCGTGTTCACGTTCCACAACTATTGCACAATGATCCAACCCCTCCAGAACATCATGATGGTAACTACCTTACTATTCCTTTATCTTTATTTATATCCCTTTCAGTCTTAGTCATTAAAAATAGGATTTGTGCAGTACCATATGTGAGAATCCAGGGAAGGTAAAATGAATTAAAAGAATGAAAAGGAAGAAAAGAAATTAGAAATAAAATGGAACCTATGTCTAGCCTCGTCACCTAACATGAGTTTATTCCCCTCCTAAAAAACTGTCCATTATGGACATAATAAAGGGGATAGTATCTCAATATGATTCTCCATTTCAAAGAAATAATTGGAGGAACTTGTGTGAAAAAATTAATATTTATTTTCTTAAATATTAATTATTAATTATTCCATGAAAATTTGAACTCTTATGAATTCTTCTAATCTCATTTCCTAAGGAAAAACACATATTTCAATAAAAACTGAGTGGTCAAAAAATGTATTTATGGTCATATTCTATTGTAAAATTGAAATTTAACCCCATAGAAGCATGTGGAGGAAAAAATTTAAATTTTTCCTCAAATTTCACATTTAGAAAATCATTAGTGCTTACATTATTATATTAGAATGTCTTAACAGGAATAACGAACATATGAAATTTATATAGTTATTACTAAATATAAATTTATTTATAAATTCATAATAAATGATAACTGTAATTTAATAAATATGTTTTATTGTTTCGTTCCATGTAAAATATTTTTTATTACTTATGCTGAGTAAATTTTAAAATTGATTTTTAGAACTATTAAAAAAATGTAAAATGATTTTTTTAAATTATAATTTTTATATTACAAATGGTGAAATTTTAATATCTTTCATAAACTATTAATTTTTTATTTAATAGTGAAAAATACCATTTTTTATAATAATGTACATTCTTTTTAATGAATTAAGTAATTTAATATTCACATTAATATATAAATATGATTTAAATATTAAATAATTATTATTTATGTATATTTAATCCAATTAAAAAATTTAAACTAACATTAAATTTAGTTATAATATAATTTTATTTCTAGGCTATAAAATAAATTTTTATTAAATATATTTTAATGTTCACACTATTTTTCCACTTTAAATAATTAATAAAACATGAATTGAGAAATGAATTAAATTTAATATATAAATGATATATTTTAAAATAATAATTAAAATGTATTTAATTATTATTAAATATAATATAGTTATTATAATATCATCTTATAAACAAAATAATCATTTCTTGAATAACCTATTTTTATGAAGAACTTTGGGTTTTATTTTAAAATAAATTATTCAAATTATTTGTATTGAATTTGATATAATTGATTCCATATTATTAGTAAAAATAATATATTTGATATCTTAATTTCAATTTAATTTCTCACATAATGAATAGTAATAAATTCAAAAAATAGTTTATTTGATGAAAAGTAAAATGTTTTAAACAAGTTATCATATTTACATGTAAGGTTACTCACTTTCAGAAACACTTCTAGAGAGTGACTTCCATTTATTGAATAGTATTGTTTATTTACAAAAATATACCTACACCTAAATTATAAAAGACCACCACTACCCTCACATATTCACAACTCTAAAGATATTACCCTGGAACAAACCCTACCAAAATTTATCCTAAAATCCTATCCATATTTTATATCATAGAGTCCTCCCAAAATACTAACCATAGGTTACATAATAATATATCCAAAAAGATTCTTCTCAGAAAATGTAATCGCCTATGTAGAGCTCCTTATTTTTACTTATTTTTTTCATCATAAATAACTTAACAAAAATTAAAATATAATAAATCATATGACTTTTATATATAGATATGGTAATTTTTTATTTCCTAATATTTATCTGTCGACACATCCCTCAAACAGTAAATGAAACCATCATTAATTTATACAAAATACCACCACTAGATGAACTGATGTAAGTGGTTTTCCTTCATAAAATATCACATATTTTATAAATATAGATTTAATGTTTATATATTATTTTAATTACATATTAATTATTTCATAAAAGTAATATATCAAATATTTTCTTACCTTATCATCCATTGAAAAATGTTGGCATCATTCTTATGTACTGTAGAATACCATCTCGCAAAGAGATTTGATTAAATTTTAATTATCTCATTATATAGATGGTATATGTATGAGTAATTAATGATATAATATTATATTTATGATATAATTATCATACCATAAATTTAAAATAACTATTACTATATTTCTATCGTTATCATTGAAAATTAAAACGCTAATCATGTGTATGTACAATATATCGTCTCCATGATTGTAATGTAGTTCATTATTAAAAACTATAACTAATTAATATTTTTAAAAGAATATGTTATTTATAAAAATCATAACTATTACTTTATTTTTAATCTAGGTATTTGGTTTTGTAGAAAATTTTGATGATGTTCAACACATCGAGGCTATTTTACAATTATGAACTCGGTGTCCTCAAAACACCTTATATAGGCATAAATTATTAATTAATTTACTATTTAATTAAAATAAATTAGGTCAATTGGTTAATTATAATTTAAAGAACCTATTAATGTCTACTAAAAATTAATTAATATAAGTTTATAATATATGAGATAAAATACTTACATTAGAGTTTCTAGACTCAAGTAAGTGGTTTGTCTCCAAACATCCTTCTTAGAGAAACATGTATTCTTATACACATAATTTAATTTGTTTGGTTTATATACATTCCCATCAAATATTATATCATGAATATATTAAACATAATTTATTTTATCACATATTCACTAACATAATTTTTGTCACTTATGATTCAAAAGTTACAAAAGGGGAATGGTTTTATTCTTTAATTCCATTGTAATCGGTATTATTTATCCTTGAATTTACATTGAAGGAATATATTTGAATTTTTTATAATAAATCGCTTTAATTTTATAATAATTAATTTATACAAGAAATATTAATATAATAGAACAATTTGTTTCTCATTGGTACTTTAATTGATTGAGAAAATGTTTTTAATAAAATATATCTTCATTCATCTCTTCAGTCAAAACAAATTTTCCTTCCAAAACAAAATTTTCAAAATCTATTTTAATGATTGTTGTTAATAGTAAAAAATTATTTCATAAAAAAAATTCAAATGATTTATTTAAATAAAGTTATGTAAAATTATTCTTTCTATCATTATCCAAATGAGTAACATTTTTACCTTTATTTCAAAATTAGAAATAAAAATATTGAACATATATAGAATAAAGAAAACTTCACACCAAATTTTTTTTGATGTTACATTTATTGTATTTGAATGGTATTTTTATATAAAATTACTCCCAAAATATTTTTTGAACATTATTTTTTCAAAATTGATTTTCAATGTGGAATGTTTATTTTGTTAGGAAAATTAAAATTAAAACGTGTCAATGAAAATAACAAATACATTTATGTAATGTATATAAAATTTGTACATATATATCTATAAGATATATTCCTTTCTTAGTATACCTTAATTTCACAGGTTAATTCATTCCTTATTCTAGTTTCACAAATACATTCATTATGAAATTTATTTTATTGTGATATAAGGACATATTATGTAACCCTTATTTCATCCATGGGTTATTCTTATGTTTATTTGTAATGATTTAATTCATTATTTAGAAAACATGTGAATGTACATGAAATGACTGTGATGGGTGGGGCTAAAATAATACATCCCTAAAATTAATTGGGTATTGTTTTAGTATTATTAGATATTGTATATGGGTTTAGGGAGTGAATCTAATCCATTATGGGATACTATGCAACATGTGAGGTTGTCTCGACAATTATCCTTGACTTATTTTTATGTCATGTTTTATTTTTGATCCATATTTCATGTGATTCCATGACATTATTACACAAAGTTTTTTATGTTATGATTCTATGTGATTAATCATGTTCTTTCGCTTTTATGATTTTATTTAATATCATTGACCTAAATGTTATTCTTCTTTACCATCTTTATTTCCTTAATGGGATCTTTATATGAATGTTTTAATTTAAATATTACCTATGTTATCCCATGATGTTTTAATAGATATAATTGATTTAAGATCCTATAATGGAGAATAAAATAAATTTATTTTATTTTGGCATCACTTTTATATATAATTAACATGGTATAATAAATTCATTATCCCTAATGATATTATATTGTAATTAATATTAGTTCATATTTAAAACTATGTAATGATATGTGTAAAAGAGATGGGTCACTATTGTTATTACATAGAAGTTATATTCATAATATTTATAAATTATTGAGATAAAACATTAATGTGAACCCTAGGTATGATCTTAATAACAATACTAATTATTTAAAAATATCCAATAATATTTTTAAAGTATAGTGTGAGTTTTTTTGACAAATAACATACCCATTTGAATATTAAGAATGTACATCCTTCTGGAATAGATGTACCTCATGGTAATAACATTAAAAAGTTGAATTATTTTTCATATAAACATTACATTGTAAATGAAAATGATCCTTACTAAGAACCTAGTTTGGAACTCTTGGGGCATATGTTTGGAAAATTCACAAACTTCATACAAACAATTACAAAGGACATAAAACAATTCTTGGTTTATAAAACCCAATGGGATTTTTTAACATGAAAAACATATATATCCAAACCGATACACTGAGGTTAGATAAAAATTATCATTTATAATTTATTACTTATGTGTTTTTATGTTTTAATTTTCTATGTAAAACTTTTCTCATATTTTATTTTTATTTAATGATGAAAAATAGGAAAAATCATGCTAATAACCAACATGATGGAAAGAGTATCAATTTCACTAATGGGATTACTAACCTATTAGAAACAAAAAAATTACATCTTGTGATCATGAAAATTTATATTTCTAAAATTACGATTAACAACTAAAAATTGTTAATTTCTAAACACTGTATGAATATAGTGGCTACATCTCAGTGAAGTGCATGTGCTAAAGATGAAAATTAAAGGAATATTAAATTTTATACATGTCAAAAATTTGTGAAGTAACACAATGTAAAATGCATAAAATTAATTTTTATAATCATTATTTATGGAAAATGAGGATGAAAAGCACCTAATTGATGAAAAAAATGAAGGGTTTGGTTGACAAGATGTAAGGAAAACAATTTCTACCTAAAGAACACTTAAAATTTCAATATGAAAAATGTGGGCAACTTTATCATTTTCTGAATCAATTTCTTAAAACACGGTATAATTTTTAAGAGATTTGTTATTAAAATCATTTATATTTTATTAATGAATTATTTTTGTGTTGGAACTCATGAATCATGTTGTAGTAGTATTTTTTATCAATGGTATTTTGGTTACAAGAATTCAGAATCGTATTAGAAATATTCCGAATATGTTTTTATTTATGTAATTGTATGAATAATTTTAATTGTACTAATGATATATAAATTTGATTTAATGGTAATGTTATATTTTTTGAAAAAAAATATTTAGGAAAAGATAATATTTGATATGTTCATGATATGGAGGTTATTATATTTAGTTAAAATTAGTTTATTTTGTCAAAAAGGATGATATGATTAGGAAAAAATATAGGATAAATAAACTAATTTCATTTATAATTTTATTTTCTGATTATGTTGATGAAATTTAAGATAATTTTATAGGATCATGGTGAATTAATAATATGATTATAACATAAGTTTTTCTATTATTTTAGAAAAAGAACAACATGTATGTCAGGTGTCAACCTATCACTTCGGGAATGGCTGTGGGACTTAATCTGATAACCAATGGGTGACACAGGTTAAGTTCATACCACTGGAATGAAAAATGATTTTATGTATACATATTAAATTTATTATGAGGAAAAAAACTAGGATCAAGTGTTTTATAAATTTATGGATTTTTAGGTTATCAAGGATATTTGGGGAAATTATTTATTTGGAGAATATATATATATATATATATATAACACTTAGGTTTAATGTAATTCATTGTTTTAGAATAATGGTATTATTTTTTTGGAGATGTAATTTGAAAGTCATCATATGATCATTGAGGTTAAAATATTATTAAATGTGGAGGTTATTGAAGTTATTTGATATATTGTGTTATGTATTCTATGAATGATTTATGTTTAAAATTATTTTGTTATTGATTTTTTGAGATTAATATATTCATGTAATTTATTTGAATTATCATACCTTATGATGACTACTTTTGTTTTAATAAATGTTGGAAGAATGTATTTTTTGTAATACCCAGATATTTTAATGGGGAAATCATCTTTCAAAATCGTATGTGACACGCAACATCGAGCCTAATCAAACAATGATTATTTATGACAGTTATAATTGATTCAGTAAATGGGTGGTTATGAAAAGTATTAAGTAAATTATTATATATAAATATATACCCTAATAGATTTAATTATAGTGATAAATTCTTAGTAAAAAATTCCTCAGTTTTTAATAAATACAATTATTTTTCAAAAACACGTTTTTTCCAAAATGGTTTCCATTAATTTTCATGAAAAAATATTATATTGATTATTTGTAATATATAGAAATTTTAGTTAGTGAAATTTAAAATATTATCAAATAATAAATAAAATATTATGTTAGGGTGATATTTTTAGATTTTCATAAAAAAATTATTTTTCAATGAATAGTGAGAAATACAGATTTTTTAAATTATCATTTCTATTTAATAAATTAAGTCCTTATATTATTTTATTTTAATTTAAAATTTAAATAATTATCATTTCATTCTAGAAATAAAATTTATTTCATTTAAATTTATTATATTGTGAATTTTACTATATGTTTATTCTTAGGCTCAAAAACAATTTTTTCTTGAAACATTTTTAATGTGAATACTGTATCCCCATTTTAATTACTTAAAATACCCCCTAATTATGAATGATATAAATTATATGTATGTATTATATATATTTATATATTTATTTAAATAAATTTAATCATTTCTAATTTTCATATTGTTTTTATAAGATCATTTGATGCTTTTCAAAAGGATATCTTGAAATCTCATTTTTTGAAACATCAAAGGTTTTAAATTTAATTATACTATGAAAATCATGTGAATTTAATTTAAAAAAATGGTATCCAAAATTTTAATAAAAACTATTTCTATTATCTAATATGTTCACCCTAATTTTTTACCCTAATGAATATTAAAAATAGTAAAAATTAATTATTTTGGTTAAGGTAAAAATGAGTTTACTAAGGGGTAAACCCGAAAGATATGGGTTATCAATTACCCAAATATAGGTATAATTCAAAATTTATGTTCATATATATATATATATATTATACCTTATATATCGCTAAAATGTAAAATTTTACAACCCTTCATATGGGAAAAACATTGGTCTTATTCTTTCATTCCAAAAAAATCATGTGTGTCCTCTTTCCCATATAAAGAAGGTCGAAGCCTCTATTCTCCATTACACAATACCAAAACTCATTGAATCATCAAATAAATATAAAATTTTCTTAAATTATTCCCTAAAAACATCATATAATACTTGTTTAGATCACAAACAAATCCTAGGAAGTCTTTTGGTGCCAACCTAAAGAAGTTGTCTGATAAAGAGGAAACATCCACAACTAATCATATTTGTTTTCTTTATTCTTCCAACACATTAAAATATAATAGAATAATGATCATATAAAACATAATTAAATATATTGTTTTAATATTTTATTATAATAATTTAATAATCTAATCCATCTTCACTTTAATAAAATGTGAAATACAGCCACTGATTTTATGTATAGTGGAGTACAACCTCAAGAACCCAGGAAATTTGTTTTCAATAACCGATTATCACATCAAGATATAATGATGTTTCTAATGATTATATATGATATTGATAACATATTAATCATTCTTGAAATTTAAAAAATAATAAACTTTATTAAATTATTATCCATTGAATTAATAATAATGTAGTTTATGTGTTCAGTGGACTACTTCCTAGATAAGCGATGTGATTGGTTTTCATTACCACATCACATGGATAGTATTTTTTAGTGTATTTAAATTAATAATATGATCTTTTCTATATTATGATAGTTAGATGAACATAAAATAACACTTACCTTGTTTCCATCTTGATCATTGAATAATGGAAATGTTACTCATGTGTATGTATGGTTTATTGTCTCCATAAATGTAACGTATTTCATTTTAGAAAGACATTAATAATTATTGGTTTTAAAAGAATTAATGATTTATAAAAATAATTATTATATCATTATTATTATTATGTATATGATTAATAAATAATATCTTTGACAATAGTTAACTCAACAGTGGTATGTTTGACATACAAGTTGAATAATGAAAAAACACTTACCTTGAACCTAAATGATCATGTAATTAAAAATAAAGAAGTTAATAAATAAAATAATATGAATAACAATATGTTGAATGAGCATTAAAAATCGTAAAATCTAGTTTATTTAGACTATAATTTACTCTCATTTATCCCAATGTTCTTTTAGGTTTATATTTTTATATAATTAGATCATAACTCTTGTAAAATAAGAGAACAATTTAAAAATGTAGATACTTATGATTAGAATCCATTTTTCACACAATATATAAATTTTAGAGTAAAAAAATGTTTTCATCCCATGAAAATTATTCCTCACTTACATCTTGACTTCATCATTTACCATCCCATCCTTACTCTGTGTAAAAATAAATATTAAATATGTGATTAGAGAAAATTGATCATTAAGAGAAATAAAATAATGAAATACTATGTCTCAGTGGAAAAAATTAAAACCCAGAAAATTTTCCTCATTATAATATTAATCATTGAACATATAAAATAAATCATTTCCATATGAAAAATATACACATTTTTCTCAAATGAATCTTTTATAACCTATAGCAATGATAGATAAAACATTGAATAAATAAGTGGAATAATATTCATATCACTCATAAAAATGGGATGAAAATCATAGTTACACATATAGAAACAATTTTGGTTAAGCATAACATAACGATCATTGTTACAATTTTAAAAACCGTTGAAGTATATTCCCATAATATCTTAAGGGAAACCTAATCAGTTAACTCAATCTCATTGTAGAATGTGTTGGAGAGTTATAATAAGATAACCCACCCTAGAATTATATTGGAACCACCAGTCATTATAAATTATGTCTATAAACCATAACATAATCATTACACAATAATTATTATTGGTTTTAAAATAATCATTCCGCCCACAAGAAAAACTTTCTAGATATTGAAACATCTGTTCCTTTTAAAGACCCAAATTCAAAGAATAAATCTCCCAAAACAATAGAGGGGGGGTTTTATTTTAAAAAAAATGAATGATTATAAGGGGTAGAAGGATCAAATGATGCTTATGTTAGTAGAAAAATTAATTTTCACAATATATGATAAAAAAGAAATATCATTTCATAAATTTCTTAACCCCTATAAATGAAACAAGTTCCACATTGTTATTTTTGAAAAAATAATAATAAACCCATATAAATAATCACGACATAAGCACTAAATGTTTCCCTAGTGAAGAATAATTAACATCGAGGGTTTTGTAATTAATTAATGGAATCTCCATTATAATATCTTGGAAAAGATTCTAATGGAAAATACTATTTTGATTTTGAAATAAAATATCTATAAAACTATGAAATTATAATAGAAAATATAATATTTTATAATAAAAATATATTATTATAATGGAATATTCAATGAAAATACAAATAATGATGTCGGTGAATATATATTATTCTGTATAAGTTGAAAAACACTCCTTTTATAATATTGACACAAAAGTTAAAAAGAACCTCATTTAAACAATAGAAAAAAATCATTTAAATCCATTTTTTAAAAATAATAAATTGGGAAAATGAAAATTTAACAAATTATAATTTATTTCTAAAAACTTATGTAAAGATGTTTTTGAAAAAAAATTGATTTAGAAGAAAAAGGGAGCCTTAATGAAATATAGAAAATATGACTACATAATGAAAGTCTATTGAATGTAGTCTAACTAATTACATCCCTTACTTAACAATAAAAATAATAATCATATGTTAATTATTTATATCCATAATAAAAACTTTAGATTTTATTATTCCTTTTGTTTTATATCACAACATGGTATATATAATTATATAAATTAAATTCACATTGGACATTTTGATGATACTCATTTCATAAGTCTAAAAATAGATTTGGTGTGTCAACAATGGATAAACAAGTAATTATTATGTTATCTCGAAAATAGTAATAATGAAATAATTATAATTTGAGTACACAATTTATAATTTTAATTCCAAAATTTAAATATGATTATGAAAAATTAATTATGTTATAATCATGGAGACAATATGACGTACATATGAATGAGTAAAATTTCTATTGTTCAATGATAATTCTTGAAAAAAGATAAATATTATTTTATGTTTTTAAATTTATAATAATAAAATAATAAATAAAATTTATTATTTATATATAAAAATATATATCATGGATGTTATGTGTTTTTACTATTCATTGAAAAATTAATATGTTTAAAAAAATTACAAAATACTCAACACTAGAATATTTCTAAATTATGAATTAAAAAATAAATTTAATTTTTTCCAAACAAATTCGATATTTTCCAAAAATTAATTTTAATATTCACTCATAAGAGTAAGGTAAATCATTTTTGAATAATACCTATTTTTCAAGAAAAAACAACTTTACTAAAAAAATAATTTACTTATATACAAAGAATAAATTAATATATTAAAATTGAGTTGGGCTATTATATATTTCATTAATTTAATTCTAAAATTCATTCCATCAAATTTATTGACTAGGTTAGAGTGGTCTGATTAAAAAAACATGTTTTCCATTTAATCTCAGTGTAGCGTATCTTGTATACTATGGAACATAGTATTTATTTTTTAAAATATTAATATATTACATTCTACCCCACCCCATTTATAATGTTTCATCATCACAATTCTAAATAATGTTTGTTTTCCAGGTTTTTATTTTTAAAAATACCATTATTGAAAACCTAGATCGAGAAAAGGGTCATCAAAAAATCCCTGTGAAATAGGGAAAATAGAAATAAAAATTTTCATGTAGAATTACACATAGTAGGTTTATATGTATAATAAAATAAGAAAGATGTTAAAACAAATACAGATAAGAAAAAAAAAACTCCCAAGGAATGATAGTGAGAGACAGAGAACATGGTCCTTTGTAACTTGACCATCACAAAGCCATTAATCTGTTATGGGTTAAATGTCTATTGGTTTATCGATAAAAAAATTAAATAGACCAATATTTTGTTTTAAAAGTAAAGTTCCTAAATTTTATGAATTATTTTAATTCCTATAATAATATGATAAAGAAATATATGTTCTTTCCTAAAATATTCTAAAATTTTAGTCAATTCCCACAACTAACTCATCTTTGTTTTCATAACAATGAGTACACAAGATGAATGTTTTTATCTTTTAATCATTATAATCAAATTCTATTTTATCACATAATCTATAAATGGATTTCAGTATATTCCATATATCTTATTACATTAACCACAACCATGTGTTCTGAATAAGATAATACAATTCCAAAAATTAATAATCCTTCATTTGAAGAAAAAACTACATTAATTTATAAAATTAATCATTAATATAGAAATTTAAGGTTAGATAATATTATAAATATTTAACCATAAAATTAATCAAAATAATATAGACTACAATTTAAACCTAAATATAAAAATTATTTTATCATATTGACTTCCAAAATTAATTCAACATTTTTCTTCAAATAACATCAATTGTACTTAATGTCTAATTCCAAAAATTATGTTATATAATCATATAATTTTGTTATTTTCCAATCATTTTAATAAATAAACCGAGTAACAATAAATCAACACAAAAATAAAATATTCCCCCAAAATATATTTGAGCATCTAATCCACAAAATAGTAAACATTGTTCTTATATAAAATTAATCACATAAACACAAAATCACATTTATCCTCATGGGGTTCAATAAAATAAATCATTATTTCCATAAATAATCATAAATTATACGTTATAGATCATGTGATTAAATAAAAACAATTTCATACTAACCAGGGCATTATGTATTCTAGTGGTCGGTAATGCACTATTATCTCCCTTTATTTGTGGATTAAAGCCTTACATTAATGTTGTTTGTTATAGGTTTTCATACATGCATTGGGTCATCCTTTCAATAAAACTATGTCAGTATATTTACAATTATATTCTATTAAATGTGATAAAAATATGAAAAATAAGCTTAATATATTCAAAAGTTAATAAATTTTTTAACCTCAATGGATATCTTACACCTTTAATTTTGCATCCTCATAATTCTAAAAGTACATTATTAGCTAAAAATCAATGATCATATAAACCTACATCCTATACATACATTTAAACATATGTCCAAAATATGAAAATAATATAAAAACTAAAATAGTCTTTTCACATGATAACAAAAGGGTTATATATACCTAAAACATATATCAAAACTCAATTAAAGTCTCCCAATGTAATCCCATCATCAAAGGACAATTAATTATATTAAACTATTGATCATACTTCAATTTTCAATAAGTCCTATATCCCATGTATGTATACATATTAATCATTCCCTATTCACCATAATTTATAGAACATGAAATAAAATTCTTATTCCATAAATCCTATTTCTTATTAAAAATTATTAATCATAAACTATGATTAAAAAATGTAAAAATGAAAGCTATGAAATAATTCATAATGTTTATATGTCATTTTTAGTTTCCTCAACATTAAAAATATTTACTTACATTTTTAAATTACTACTTAATTTCCTCTTTTAAAACATATAAACTATCTTCCCTTTATTTTAAGATACTTTCATGGGTTATTCATTCCAAATTCATGACACATTGGTCATCAAATATAGTTATGTTTATGATCATTCTGACCTTAAAGTCCACAAGGATTCCATTCCCTTGTATTTTATGCAATTGTAAAATTATCAATGTTATATTTTTTAATCACTACTCTTGATATATGGTTAAGAATAATCATAATATTTCTCACTAGAACTCTAATATTGATCGATTGTTTGTTCATAAAACCGTCACATTTTCCATCACATGTATTCTTAATTTAGTTCATACTGGATCCATCCATTTAGTAGAAATAAAAATTTTAATGTGTAAATATCAATATAATATTAATATACCATATTATGAGTAGGATAAACACTATTATAGCCTTATTCATTTTATGTCAGAACCTTTCTATTATACCAAAACAATTATAACTTTTCCTAACATACAATACATACTAGTTATAGTGGAATTTTAAATTTGTATCCCATAATATCTTACCATCAAAGGATATCTAATCCATACCATTATGAAAAACATAAGGACTAAACCATAGATCCCATATAATCCAGTATTTTTAAACTATAATTTTATTTCCTTCATTCCCAAATATCTTTAGTTATAGATTTTTACAAAATTAAATCATTAATATTATATAAAAAACTTATTTTACATAGTGGAGGCTTATAATTAGTGTCTATTTCATCCATAATATATGTAGAACTATATTTTTCAGGTATGCAACCCTTTACTAATTCTTTTTATGTATATAAAATGGATTGGTAATATTTGGTCTAGTTTTGATGGGTTTTTAGGAATGTTTTGGGTATTTTCTAAGGGAACATGGTTTGAGAACAATTAGTGAAAATCGTGAACCCCCACCAGGGAACTATGAAAGTTAAGGTAGTGGGCTCTAGGTTGGTGCATGGTTAAGGCACATGGTTCACTAAACCATTCAGCCACCCTAGGGTAACCATAAACATGGGGTAGTGATATTTTTTATGGTAGGTTCATGGATTTTCTAACCATGTAAGACAATGAAGAAATATTTTCTTTGAGTTGATGACTAGATCAATGTAAGTGCATGGTTTTCCTAACCATGAATCTAACCATTCACTTTTAAAAAACCAGGTTTAAAAAACAGGGTTAGGTCTGGATTCACCTAAAACCCTCCATTCTTGATTCTATACATACCTAACTCATTATTTACTCTTCTCCAAGTTTATGGATCCTCTCACACTCATTTTGGAAGTGTTTTAAATTATTTTCTTAGTGTGGTAATGCCAATTCTCTGTTTCTGAGTTTCTTTTTATGGTAGTTTTCTTGGTTCTCATTGATCTACTTCTCTTTACCAATTTATTATATCTATTTCTATTGTAGATTTACTTAGGGGTATTATACCAATCATAGATATATTTGGAATTATTTATATTAGGGTAAGTGATATATGGTGTTTTTGTTGAATTTTTAACCCATATTGGTGATCGTTTAACTCAATTCAACATTTTTTCCAAAACACTCATGGTAGGTGTCTTCAATCTTGAATCCTCTCACTTGAAATAGAATTATTAATTTCTAATTCATTTTTTAATTTAACATTATTATCAAATTGAATTCTGAAGCCTGTTAGCAGCCCCATTGGTGTTGATTTTTGGATTTTGCGGATATAGTGATATTTTTTGTGAAATACACCTCATTATTGTATTTTAAAGTGATTATTTAAAATTTAGATTCATAGTTCGATTTATAGAATTTTTTGTGGAATTTTTTCCAAAAGAATTGGTTTTTTATTGAAAATTGTTTTCAAATTGATTTTCGTAAATGGTTATTGTATGGGTTGTTGAAATGGTTTTGTATTTTTTTTGGATAAAATGGTTTTCATCGTGGATTGATTATGGTTTTTTTCAATAAAAATGGTTAATTTCGTATACATGGTTGGAAATAGTTGATTCATAATGGTCTGCATTAAATGGTTAAGAATGAGTTGAAATGTTGATGGTTTGTTGTTGTGAAGAACCACCATCAAAGGGTTCGAATGTGGTCTTGAAGAACCAAAATAAAATAGTGTATGGGGTATGGAAAAAATGTTTTTCCATTAATCGTAACACCAGGATTAGGTGGTTGAGTTATGATTGTGGTTTTGGTTAATGTATTGGGTCATGTGGAATGGAATGGGTTAGGCTGATCTAAAGTGGGGAAATTGTTAGGGACATGTTTGGTTTCCTTCCATGGAAATTTCTATATTTGGGTATACTATTTTCATAAATATATGTTTATATTGTTGCAATTTGTTGAACAATATTAGTTTGTTTTATATAAATTTTTTATATAAATATTATAATTATTTTCAATCCTAATGGAATGTATAGGTAATTGATTTTTATAAATCCTACTGATTTTCATTACACACCCGTACATTGGCACTATATTAATTTGTCATATATTGTTTATCAAGAGATAGGTGAAGGTAGGGAATATCATATATTTAGTGGCGTCTCATGATGGATGGGATGTTTTGGATTTGGATCATGGATCATAGTGTGATGAAGTGAAGTTATTTTGTGTTGTCTTTTAGAATTCTTGTTTTAGTCATCCACATAATACTTAGATTTGGTACAAATATGGTTTTTTATTTTACTTGTAGGTATAATTTTGAGTTATAATGCATTGAAATCTTGCATTATATTATTATGATGGTTATGGTGTGTTAGGTTGTGTTTCATGATATAAAAGGGTAAACCACCCCTCATTTATTCTGATGCCCCCATCATTTATTAACAGCCTTTATTTTCATGGGTATTTCCCTCAAGGACAAGTAGAACTTCACCCTTGACTGAATCCACTTAGGTCGGGTGGGATTTTATAAGTTGTATCTGTCATGGTTGGTTTATCGGTTATTGTGGGGGAAATTGGAGTGGATCATGTTTGTCTCAGAGTTGTAATTTATGTGGTTTATTTCTTAATGTTGGAATGAAATAAAGGATTAGGATTTTTAATGCTTGAAATTTAAAGAATAAAAATACATAGATAAACATTTTTTTATGAACTTCAACTTACAGATGAGTTGGGTGTATAAGTGTTTGGAAATAATTATTGGATCATGATCTCATTGTCACAGGTTTTTCTAGTAAGAAGACCATGACATGAATTGTAGAAATGAATTACTAATAAGATTTAATATTTCATTTGTGGGAATGATTTAAGTTTTGATTTGAATGTTTTGATTTTTCAAAAATCAGGATAATATTTTCGAATGTCATATTTTTTATGGAAATTGATTGTAGAATTTTGTAAATGAGTTTATTTTAAATAACATTCTGAATTTTTCAAAAACCATTGAACATCAGTAATGTGGAATTTTGGAAAGAATGGTTGAGATAGAGTTGATGTGATTTATTTTGAAATTATAAGGCATATGTTTCTAGATTGTGGGGCTTATGGTGTTTGTCATATGGTTAGAAATTGAAAACTGATGGGCATCATGGAAACCAACTAGAGGAAGCTGTTGAAAAGGAGGTTTCACCTCATATCTAGGTGAAACTACAAATAGTTTAGAGAATAGTCCAAGATTTTCAAGATGTGGATCACAGGAACCCACAAGATAGGTCGAGGAATGTGGACTATTTGTTTTAGTTTCAAAAAAAGAATCCACCCATAATTTGGTGTGAATCAGACCTAGAAAATGCAGAGGTATGGAGGAATAAGATAAATTGAATCACTAATTTACTTTTCACACCAGCAGAGTTAAAGTTCAAGTTAGTGATGTATCTGTTGGAAGATATTTCACACTAGTTGTTGTAGTTGGTGGTCCAGGATAATGTGGACCAAGATATGGAATGGGGGGATATCAAGGAATTTTTTATAAAACTATTCTATCCATAAACATTTAGAGTTCAGAGAAAATTGGAATTTTTCTTCTTGAATGGTGAAAACCATTCAGTGGTATAATATTCGGCAAAATTCCAGAATTTAATTCAGTTTTCACATGAGGTCATATCTAGAAAATATTTGATGGATTTTTTTTGAATTTGGTATGAGGTAGGAAATTCATTCCAATATCGCATTGCTTTGTATAACGGATTATACAATGATTGAAAATAAATATATAGTTACAAAAAGTGAAATATCATGATTTACAGGTGGGGGAATCATGTTAATACACATGAGTAATGGTGGTAACTCTAAGGTGGGGAGAAAGAGGGTGAGGGAAAACTATTTCCAAGGAGAGAGTATATATTATAATCCAACAGGGGGTACATTAAATATTCCTATGAATAAATACATAAATCCATGATGTTTCTAATGTGTATATCTAATCTACATGAAAATAGATTGTATGACACAACCTATATCATTTCATAACTGTAATCATATAGATTATCATTAGTGTTATCGTCGAAATTCTCTATGGTCAACTGTTCAGGACACTTCTCAGTACTCACATGCTTCTTATTAATTAATCAGATGAGGGAAAAAACATACCACTCATTAGTAGAATGGAGTTATCCATAGTGATTCTAGGAATACCATTACTCTTGATCCTGCACTATTTCAATTTCATAATAATGAGATGATTGTAGTAAAAAAACATGAATATGAAGCAGAGAATGTTGTGGTGGAAGATTGATCATTACCATCCATGGTAAAGGGTATGGTTCTTTTGAATTCTACCCTTTTTCAGTCATTTTTTGGCATGGGTGTGTCTCATTCTTTTGTTTCTTCCCATGATATTGATTTATTGGTTATAAATTTTGAAATTATGCCATCTCTTTCAAAACCTGAAACTCTTATTGGTCATTCACAATGGTGAACCTTAATCAGTAGAGAATTTTATATAAAAGTTGATGGATTTGAGTTTAAATTGGACATATCCATGCTTGAGATGGATTTCTATAATATAACCCTAGGCATGAATTGGCTATAAATGTTTAAATACCACATCGACTGTTATACGCAAGCGGCTAGTTTTATGGATGATGGTGGAATTAACCATATCTTTAGAGGAGAGACGAATAGAAAGGTGGATGCAATAAGATTTTTGAAAATAGTATTTTTGAGAATATACTACCAATTATAGGCTTTGGATTTTGAATCAAATGGGATGGATCAAGAAGATACTTTTTCAGTGTTTGTTCATTAGTTTTCAGATCTCTTTCCTGATGATTTAATAGGGTTTACAATTATAAGAGATGTGTAAGTTATGAATTATATCCTTATAAAGACCCATATTATGTCCCTTAAATATTAACAGAAGTCACCAGTATAATTGATAGAACTAAATGTGCAGTTAGAGTATCTTTATAATAAATTGTTCATTCAACCTAACACATCTATATGGGCAGCACCAGTTTTTTACTTAAAATGGAATATGAAAATATATAGTTGGGAGTATATTGTCATAAGATTAAATAATAAACAATAAAGAATAAATTTCCACTTCAATGTGTTGATGATATTTTTGATCAATTGATGGGAGTTTTTTGCTTCTCCGAAATTGACTTTCGATCATGATATCACCAATTGCATGTTCATGTGGAGGATATTCCAAAAACATCATTCAGGGGTTGATATGAAAATTTTGACTATGTGGTGATTCCATTATTTTTTATAAATTTAGTAGAGGTATTTATGGAATTGATGAATCATATATTTTAGAAATATATGTACTATTTTGTGGTGGTGTTTTTGGATCATATATTGGTGTATTCAAGTAAAATGGTGGAACAAGAGTAGTATATCAAAATAGTATAAGAATCTTTTTAGATCATTGATTATATTTCAAATTATCAATGTCTGATTTTGGTATACGAGAGGTATGTTTCCTTGGACATGTAATTTTTGATAATGGTGTTTATGTGGATCGAGAGAAGATATAGGATATTATCTCTTGGAAACATCCATATAATGTCATAGATATATAGAGCTTCCTTGGTCTAGGTGGGTATTACCAATGATTGTTTCATGAATTCTCACGAATATATTCACTAATGATAGATTTTATATGGAATAATATTTTATTTAAATGAAATAAGGAATGATAGAATTCTTTTCATGTGTTTAAGCATCACCACACATCAATACCAATCTTTCTTTCTATAGAACTATGAAAATGGTATGTGGTGTATTGTGATGCGATGACATTAGGGTTAGGTTGTGTTGTAAAGTAAGGAGATTGTGTGGTTTTTTTTTAATGAAGGAAGTTTAGGTATTATTAGAAAAACCACCAAATTCATTCTTTGGAATTAGATGATGTAGTATAGGCTTTGAAAACATGGTGTCACTATCTGCTCAGTTATAAATTCACAGTGTTTATCAATCATAATATTCTGAAGAATGTTTTTCCAAAAATAATTAGAAACTGGAAAAAGGATATGGATAGAGTATCTCTTGATTTTTGACTTTGACTTTATATATAGATCATTAAAATTAAATTTAGTTACGGATTCATTGAGCATATATTCATACAATATAGTTGGAAAAAACATTTAGATCAGTGGCAGTTGATGACAGTCATAGTCAACATGCGGTTGGACTGTGAGGACTGAGTTGATGCAGTTGTTTTATTTCACTTTTCATGTGTTCTTTATTTGATTTGAATGGTTGAAGTATCATAGACCAATGACGTAGTGTGTGTGGTTATGTGGTTAAAACGTAATGGTGAGGTGACCAATGAGGGATGAAAACTAAATGGAAACTCATTTTTGTGGTTATATAATTGAATGGTTATACTGGTACCTTGTTAGAAAAACAATTAGGAGTATATTCCATCATTCTATATGGGTGGTGCATCCTATAATTTTTAAGATGTTTACGAAATTTAAAGAAATGTTTTGGTGGGTGGATATGAAAAGAAGGGTGTTCAAGTTTTTTTTGAGATGCTTAAATTATCATCAGGCCAAGGAAGAACATCAACAACTAGTAACCATGTTGTAGTATTTAGTTATCCCTATATGTAAATGGGATAAAATAGCTATGTTTTTTATTAGTGGTCTCCCATGAATGGTTTGAAAAGATTATTCCATATAGGGGTTAGTGGATCGACTCACAAGATCAGCACATTTCATCCAAATTTTTGAATCTCATATGGTGGATGAATTATCCAAAATATATATCTTTGAGGTGGTAAAGAGTCATGGAATACAAATTTTAATTTTAATGGATAGAGATATGAGGTTCACATCTAATTTCTATAAATACTTGTAATAATTCTATTGGACTTAGTGGATAATGAGTATACCATATCATCCTCAGACAGATGGAAAATGTGAAAGGATAACAAAAACATTGGAATTCATTTTGAGGGATTTTATAATGCATTATGGTGGATCATGGTTGGATCAGATTCCCCTGGTGGAGTGATCTTATAATTCAAATTTTCATTACTTGATATATACTTCTCAGTTTGGTGTATTGTATAGACATCATTGTCATTCACTACTTTATTGCGTGGAAAGAGGTAATACATTGATGGTTTGACCAACCCTATCCTAAGAGTCTAACAAAAAGATTAAATTGATCATGAAGAGAATGAATATGTATCAGAGTCATCAGAAATCATATACAAAACATCTCTGATGGTTTTTTTCATTCAAGTTGAGTTATCTTGTGTTCTTGAAAATGTATCTTTGGATTCGACATCATCATTTTGTAATTCATCCAATGTTATCTCTAAGATACATTCTTCTTTTTGATATATTTAAATGGGTTGGATAGGTGTCATATTATTGGGCCTTATTTCCCTTATTTAGCATGGTGTATAATGGGTTTCATGTATCTTAGTTGAAGAAGTGTGAACTAGATCCGGACCATGTAATTAGACTGGATCATATTGAGCTAAACCCAGATGATTCATTGGTGAATGTGCCAGTCTAGATTTTGGATAGAAAAGAGAATGTATTTAATGTAAAATTAGTCTATGTAATGTGATTTTATGGCTACATAGTCATATTTTGGATGAGACCTGTGAGTGTTAGAACGAAATGGCCAATAAATTTCACTAACTTTTTTGGGAAATTGATGGTTTTATCCTTTCCAATTTTTGAAAGGCCAATGGTGGGAAAACAATATCTCACTAATATTATATTATTTAACCCATTAATTTATTATTTTAATATATATAATGTGTTTGGGTAATGTTTGGGAGAGTTTCTAATCTTTTTGGGATGGTTTCTGGGCATTTCTAAGGTGCATGATTTTCCAAACCTTGAGGTCACCGAACAAAAATCATGAAATATTGGACAATGATACTTTTCATGGTCATCTCACAATTTGTCTAATTTTTTGGTCCATCTTTGAGAGTCTCTACTTGAGGAATTTTCTGTGGAATGATTTGGACTTGGTTTTAAAATAGGGTTTTCAAAAAATTATATTAGGTCGGGATTTAACCCAACCACGTCATTATTTATCTTATATGAACCTAACTTGGGATTTACTCTTTTCAATGATTAGGAATCCTCTCCCACCAATTTTAGAAGTGTTTAGAAGTAATTTATTTGTGTGGTAATCCAGATCCCCCTGGATAATTCCTCTTTAGGGTAGTTTTCTGATATTTTCAATGATCTAATTCTCTCTCTCTTGATTTATTATATCTATTTCCATTGTAGATATATATATGTTTTTAGATTCCAATCATGGATTGATTTTTATTTTTATATGTTATTTTAATGGATATAAACTAGCTTTAATGGATTTTTAATCCGGATTGTTGAGCATTTCATGTCGTTCTTCTTTTTCGTTAAAACTCGTAGGTTGATTTACTCTCAACTCCTCTTTCGAGAACTAGAAGGATTAATTTCAGATTAGTTGTTGTACTTGAGATTGAATGTCAAATTAATGGAATAAGCTTGTTTGAAAACTTTTTTCATAAAAAGTTTTGGATTTTAGGGAAATTTTTGATGTTTTTTTGGAAATAAACATCAATATTGGATTTAAAAAAATTATTTTCAAAAAATTCTTCATTTTCATTATGTGAATGGTTTGTAAAATTATTTACAATAAAAATATTGTTTTATTGAATTTTCTTTTTAAATTATGGGTTGGAAATTGTTTTGGTATTGATTATTAGAATGTTGCTGGAATTCTGTGGTTAAATTTTTCTAGGTATGGATGTTGTCTTATGGGTGTTTTCAATAAAATGGGTTATATTTATTGAAATTGTTAGAAATAGTTTATTTGCAAGGGTTTTTCATAAATTGTTAGTCATGAGTTGAAATAGGTTTGGATAGTGGTATGGAAGTACCAGTGTAAAGGGGTTGGAATTTCTTCGTCAAGTACTGTAATAAAAATTCAATCGGGTATAGACATGATATTCCACAATCATTGGTAACACTAAGTTTGGGAATTTTATTGGTGTTTCTAGTTGAGGTGGATGAATTGGGTCAAGTGGAATGAAATTCATTAAGACAATATGAGATGGAAATATGGTTAATGACATGTTTTGTTTCTATTCTTGGAATAATTTTATTTGGGTAAACTATTTTTGTAAGAATGTGTTTGGTTTGTTGTAAATGGTTAAACTGTTTTGTAGGGTTTTATATAAATTGTTTTTTATAAATATGAAAACTTATTAAATCCATGTGTAGTGAGTAGGGTTGTTATGTTAGGAAAGCCTTCTATGTTTCATTACTCACCCCTACTTTGGATCTTTTACAATTTTGTAGATGTAGTTTATCAGGACCCTAGTAAATGTAAGGAATCTCATTTCTTTTTTGTCCCTCACGATGCTTAGGATATTTTATAGTTAGATAATGATGCTTTTTGTTTGGTTTGTGGTTATTTCATGCTCTCTTTTAGTTATTTTGTCTTAGTCTCCCTCTTGGAACTCTCATTTGTTATTGGTATAGTATTTTCATGTGTCCATTGATAAGATTTCAAGTTATAATACTTTTTTATAATGCACAATATTCTGTTATTGGTTATGGTGTGTTGGGTACTGTTTATTTAGAAAAATGTTAAAATCATCCCTAAATTTATGTGCGGCCCTGAACATTTGTTTCCAGCCTTTGGCATCTTAGGGATGTGGCCAAATTCCAATTATCACATTCGAATCCACTAAATCCAATAAGGATTTTTGGCATATTACAATATAAAATATTAAAATTGAACACTTTTTCATGTGATGACATCTCCTCATGAAATGAAACATGTCTTTTTCTATAAGGCCCCGGCCTTAAACCTTACTTAATATTTAATTAAATGAATAATTCACATTGAGGATATTTTCAGGTTTAGAGTTTTAGAGAATTAGAACATAACTATTATATCTCAAAAGATTACAAAGTGGTCACTTCTACTAAGTTTCCATAAATAAAAAAACTCTTAAAAGAAACATGTCTAGTTCCATGTTTTATATAGCATGACATTCCCTTGATCCCATCCTTGACCTTATTCCACATTAAGTCCTGTGAAAAAATTTTCAAAAAAATTTTGGATGAGCATAAAAAGCTCAGTAAGGGATACACAAATAATGAAAACTGTTAGTTTTTCAAACATCATGTAAACCATGTATACTCTATCAAAGTAATACCTTCACCTTAATGGAGTTGTAAAAACTCTTCACTGAATAAAGTATCATTACTTACCTTTTTGTAACCAAAGGATTACCATAAAACCCATAAAAAGAACACATAACATATATAAAGGTTACTTGGGACATAAACATACTTAAGTGGAATAACCATACGGTCGACTTCCACACTTATCACTTAATGGAATAGCCATACGGCCAATTTCCATACATAATTAATGGAATATCCATACGGCTGACTTCCATACCCAATGCATTGGAGGTTATAACGTAACCACCCGTCCTAGTATTCACGGCACCGCCCGTCATATGGTTTATAATGTAACCACCCGTTAAAATGTCAAAGTACCAATATAAAATCATAAAACATAAAACCAATATAAAGGAATGATAACATTTCCGCATTTCAATCACAATATATCATAATAGAATCCTTTATCAAAACCATTTTCAATACCAAAATACATAAAAGAGTATATGGTATTTAATATATTTTAAAAACATTATGGCAAGTTGAGGAAGCCAAATACCAAATAACACTCGCGGCGGCAGAAAAGGTCATTGTCATCGCGTACGTTAAAAGAAACATTCCTTTTTGTCGTTTTGTAAAATGATTCGTAGAAAAAGATTGATTTTTTATAATAGTAAAAGTCAAAGGCGTTTGTACACCGTATAAAATAAAGTTGTGTATAAAACGAAATATGCCTCAATGAAAGGAGATTGAGACGAAGTCCCTTACCTCGGGTCCGACATGACTCGATCGTTATTTAACGTCCTAAATAATATAATTGAGTTAATTTCTACTTGATTAAGAACCTTTTTAAAGTTCATTATTCCTTTTATATCACTTATTGCCATGTTATAAACATTATGTAACCATTTATGTTAATAATGTTTGTTTTGTCGATATTTGGTTCTTAAGTCGAAAGTGGACTTCTTATAATTACATGTTGTTCGTGGGGTCAAACGTTCTTTATATCCAAAATGACATTCCTGATTTGGATATCATATATATCATATATATCCAGCATATACTTGTATTTTTAATATTACATAATCATTTAGAGGTAAGAAATGAAATGCACCATTCATGGAGATGGTAAGCCGTACGTACGCATGAACGCTACTTTCATTTCTTTGTCATATTAATGGAATTAAATCTAAAAGAGTGGTATGTATATTTTAATTCAAGAATTATATTCATAATTTAGATATAGCATTCATTATATATATCCATTATATACATGTACTTTTAATAGTACATTTCATTTGGGGATAAGAAATGAAATGCACCGTTAATGGAGACGGTAAGCCGTATGTACGCATGAACGCTACTTTCATTTCTATCTCATACTTTAACGGAAAGAAATAATAATGATATAGAGGTATATTATAATTCCAGTATAACAACATATATAATATCATTAACTTTATCCTTTACACATCCCACATATGGTATTAACGAATCAAATCACTTTCAGGGGGCGGTAGTCCGCACTTCCTAAAATGAAGATATCGTGTTTACCCGTAATGGAAACAATAATGGTATTCCATAAATGAAAAATACAGAATCTTAAGGAAAGATTAAACATATTATATATCATATATAAAAATAGTGACATCATAATGGCCACCTTTGAAGGTGTTAAATGAGTATTGAACAATCATCGTTTCGGGAGGCAGAAATTCGCCATCCACAGAAACCGTATGTTCTTTAACCATTTGATGTAGTTGTGTGAGATTTTAGCTCGAATAAATCTTATAACAACATCCTTGTATATTGAAGATACTGGTTTTGTTACAAAAGAAGTAAATAAAAAGAGTTTAGGGGGTTGGAGAAGCAAAATGAAGCAAATGAACAAGAGAGAATGAATTACATTTAAAAGTGTAACTTATTTTGATTTGAGCCTAAAGGCTTCCTTTGAAAGGATTCTGCCCATAGGGAATCCTCTAGGATGAGGATAGGGATGTGGAGAGAGTAAATGTGCAGGGGGTGGCCGAATCAAATTCATGAGGAGTGTGTGAAATGAGGTAGAGGTGGGGGCCTTTTATAAGAGGAGAGGAGGGGCACTTTTTGAATGTAAAGAAATATTACTTTATTTGAAAATGTGTTTCGGTTTTAAAAGGTACCACAATAATATAATTCTTGGATAAGGTGATAAGGGTTCGCAATCCACCCATCCAAAAAGATTTGGACATGTGTAGTTCATAGAGTTTACATTATCTTTCCATTTTATTTAAATCTTCAAATAATGATGTCATCGCTGCATCATTATTTTGTCATAAATAATTTAATTTATATAATGTATAAAAATTATAAAACAATTACTATGATGTATGAAATCTTTTTTTATTTCCAATGACTATTTATAAACAAAAATATGATTAGTATAACCCCTTCTAAAAATTGTTTTAGTAAAACAATTTATGTTAGTGTCATTTTCACCTTTATTTAAAAAAAGGCATTAATGTAATTATCTCACCCAAGTGGCTCCATGGGGTCCCCTAAATCGACCCATGGGTTGTCTTGGTCGACCAGGACTCACCCAATAGGTGTAGGACAAGTGTCATGGTGTTTTCACATTTTTATAATATCATTTTTACCTTAAATTACACTAATTACCTCTAATCGCGATTAAAAACTTAATAAGTTACTATTCACCAAAAAATTATTTTAATCTCATTGAACCTCATTTTACTTCTTAATGACAACCATGTATGTTGGATTTTCAAAAATCAATACACATTAGTGGTAAAATTTCATTTAACTGAAAAATCAGTTTGCTTGATTACCACTTAGTGGTTTCACTATTCATAAAAAATTGATGTTTTTCAGAAAAATACCAAAAATTCACCCTAAGCTATATTTGATATTCAGAATTCAAAAATGAAGTCCATTTTACAAAATTCACAACATATAAGTTGCATTAATTAATTTAATAATTAATTCCCGCTGTCAGAGTAAATAGCATGTTTTTATGAAACAATAAGTATCAAAAGATTGACACTAGTTTAAGTCCGATGTCAAATTGAAATTAATTCCAACGACCACTATTGGATTTAATGGTAAAAATATTTTCTAAATTCACTTTAAAACCAATTCAAAAGATAATATAATCATATAAATAAATTAGATTAAAAAGAGGTTTTGAATTAAAATACAACATTTTACACTATTCATTAAAAAATGAACTTTATCGGAAAGATACCAAAAATTTACACAAAGTAAATTTTGATGTCCCGATTCTAAAGAAGAGTTATTTTTGGTCCAATAGAATTTATAAGATTGATCAAAACTATATTTAATGACGGTTCGCCGTCAAAAGGTGATAGGTGAACCCTTAGTGAAAATTAGGGTATAAATGCCTAAAATTGAACTCTTTCCGTATTTTAAGCCTTTATCTTTTATTAGGTAAATGTAAAAACATTTAAAAACATATATAATCATATTTTAGTTATTTCTATCCATTTACGCCAGTACAACAGCTACTTGTTAACTAACATTTAAAATAATATTATTTTATTACTTGTGTGCAACGTAAGTTTTCAAAGAAACTCATCGTTGCGTATCGAGTACGCTATCGAACGTAGAAACCCCTTTTAATTAAAATTAATATTTAATTCGTAAATATTAATAAATATGAAAATTCGTTATTCTTTAATTACCTGGGATGTTACATCCTTCCCCCCTTTTGGGAATTGCGTCCTCGCAATTTTATTCACTTATCAAAATAAGTGGGGGTATTTATCCCTCATAGCATTTTCAGATTCACACGTTGCCTCTTCAATCACATGGTTTTTCCATAAAACCTTTACCTGATGAATTACCTTATTCCGTAACACCTGCTCTCTGTGGTCAAGAATCTGGACTGGTTGTTCTTCATAAGATAGGTTCTCCTCCAGCTGAACTACCTTTGGACTCAAAACATGAGATGGATCTGGCATATACTTCCTCAACATAGAAACATGAAAAACATTGTGTACCTGAGATAAACTCAGAGGTAAAGCCACTCGGTAAGAAACTGATCAAACTTTCTCCAGAATTTCATATGGTCCAATAAACCTTGGACTCATCTTTCCTTTCTTACCAAATCTCTTCACACTTTTCCAAGGAGAAACCTTGAGAAAAACATGATCACCTACCTCGAAAGATAGATCCTTCCTCCGGTTATCCGCATAACTCTTCTGTCTGCTCTGAGCAGTTCTCATGTGCTTCTGAAGCAACTGAACTTTTTCTGCTATCTCTTCTACCAATTCTGGTCCCATCAGCTTCCTTTCACCCACTTCATCCCAAAATGCTGGAGTTCGACACCACTTCCCATATAATGCCTGAAATGGTGCCATCTGTATACTGGAATGAAAACTGTTATTATATAAAAATTCAACCAAAGAAAGATGTTGGTCCCAACTTCCCTGATAATCCATCAAACAAGCTCGTAGCATATCCTCCAAGGCCTGAATTGTTCGTTCTGACTGCCCATCTGATTGAGGATGAAAAGCTGTACTAAAATTTAATTCAGTTTCCAACGACTTCTGAAGGCCTTTCCAAAAGTTAGAAGTGAACCTGGGATCACGGTCAGATACAATGTAGAGAGGAACTCCATTTAACCTGACTATCTCTTTAAGATACAAACGGGAAAGTTGATCTTGAGATAAAGTATCTCGTATAGTAAGGAAATGAGCCGATTTGGTCAAGCGATCAACAATAACCCAGATTTCATTATTACCTTGAGATGTCCTCGGTAATCCCACAACAAAGTCCATGGATATGATTTCCCATTTCCACTCTGGCACTGGTAAAGGCTGAAGCATCCCTTTCGGTAACTGCCGCTCTGCTTTAACCTGTTGACATGTCAAACACTTCACAGTAAAATCAACAATATCTCTTTTCATTCCATCCCACTAGTAATACTCACGCAGATCTCTGTACATCATAGTACTGCCAGGATGAACTGAAAACGGAAAAATATGAGCTTCACATAACAACTCTATCTTCAACTGTGAATCACAAGGCACACACAATCTCTTCCCAAATCTCAAAACGCAATCACTATCAATGTTGAAATCAGGCAACTTACCTTTCTGAACAAGCTCTACCTTTTTCTACAACTCACTGTCTCGCTTCTGTGCTTTCTTGATTCTGTATGATAGAGAAGATTTCACTGATACCTAAAACAAAATAGAAGAAAATCCTGTACCAACAACTTCTATGCCAAATTTCATCAAATCTGTAACCAAAGGATCACGTTCCAAATGCAACATTGCTAATGAAGAATTACTTTTTCGACTCAAAGCATCAACCACTTTATTTGCTTTTCCCGTATGGTAATGAATTGTACAATCATAATCCTTGATCAATTCCAGCCATCTCCTCTGTCTCATGTTCAATTCTTTCTGAGTGAATATATACTTTAAAGTTTTGTGATCAGTATATATTTCACACTTTACTCCACACAAATGATGCCTCCAAATTTTTAAAGCAATGACAACAGCAACTAATTCCAAATCATGTGTAGGGTAATTTACCTCATGAGTTTTCAATTGTCGTGAAGCATAAGCAATTACCTGATCATTCTGCATAAGGACAGAGCCAAGTCCCTTCAACGAAGCATCACTGTATATAACAAACCCACCATTCCTGGAAGGTAGTGCCAAAACTGGAGCATTCACCAATCTTCTTTTCAATTCCTGAAAACAATCATCACATTCTTTTTTCCAGATAAACTTAACACCCTTCCGAGTTAGCTTAGTCATTGGACTACATAACCGTGAAAAATTTCTAACAAACCTTCGGTAATAGCCCGCCAAACCAAGGAAGCTACAAATCTCGGTTACATTTGTGGGTCTTGGCCATTCTTCCACAACTTTTGTTTTTGCAGGATCAACAGTTATTCCATATTTTGAAACAATGTGACCTAAAAAAGAAATTTGTTGTAACCAAAACTCACACTTGCTGAATTTTCTATATAGTTTCTTTTCTTTTAAGGTTTGCAATATAACCTTTAAATGACTTTCATGATCATATTTACTTTTAGAAAACACCAAAATATCATCGATAAACACAACCACCATTTATCACCTGATTCAACTAATCCATCACTGCAACAAACTGTTTAGTTCTGATTCTGACCATCTCAGGATACTGATTTGAAAGGTCATTTCCCTCTGTATGCCTTCCCAGAAAAGCTGTTTTGTTTCCTCTACAAAAAACCATTCTTAACACAGAAATATCTTAGGCGAAGAGACATGGTAATCTGTAAATGCTATATCATTTCAATAATATTATAATTTAACACTTTTCTAACTCCTAAAGTTGTCTAAACCGACCTATGATACCAACTATAAGGCCCCGACCTTAAACCTTACTTAATATTGAATTAAATTATTAATTCACATTGAGGATCTTTTCAGGTTTAGAGTTTTAGAGAATTAGAACATAACTATTACATCTCAAAAGATTAAAAAGTAGTCACTTCTACTATGTTTCCATAAATAAATAAAAAACTCTTAAAAGAAACATGTCTAGTTCCATGTTTTATATAGCATGACATTCCCTTGATCCCATCCTTGACCTTATTCCACATTAAGTCCTGTGAAAAACATTTCAAAAAAACTTGGGGTGAGCATAAAAAGCTCAGTAAGGGATACACAAAGAATGAAAACTGTTAGTTTTTCAAATATCAAGTAAACCATGTATACTCTATCAAAGTAATACCTTCACCTTCATGAAGTAGTAAAAACTCTTCACTGAATAAATTATCATTACGTACCTTTTTGTAACCAAAGGATTACCATAAAACCCATAAAAAGAACACATAACATATATAAA
Organism: Viscum album; assembly: GCA_963277665.1. Classification (NCBI taxonomy): domain Eukaryota; kingdom Viridiplantae; phylum Streptophyta; class Magnoliopsida; order Santalales; family Viscaceae; genus Viscum; species Viscum album. The sequence goes on along the minus strand of OY728125.1, from coordinate 478,126,768 downwards.
GGTTACTTGGGACATAAACATACTTAAGTGGAATAACCATACGGTCGACTTCCACACTTATCACTTAATGGAATATCCATACGGCCTATTTCTATACATACTTAATGGAATAGCCATACGGCTGACTTCCAGACCCAATGCATTGGAGGTTATAACATAACCACCCGTCCTGGTATTCACGGCACCACCCGTCATATCGTTTATAGCGTAACCACCCGTTAAAATGTCCAAGTACCAATATAAAATCATAAAACATAAAATGAATATAAAGGAATGATAAAATTTCCACATTTAAATCACAATATATCATAATAGAATCCTTTATCAAAACCTTTTTCAATACCAAAATATATAAAAGAGTATATGGTATTTATTTTATTTTAAAAACATTACGTCTTGTTGAGGAAGCCAAAGACCAAATAACACTCGCGGTGGCGGAAAAGGTCGTTGTCACCGCGTACGTTAAAAGAAACATTCCTTTTTGTCATTTTTTAAAATGATTCGTAGAAAAATATTGATTTTGTATAATAGTAAAAGACAAAGGGGATTATACACCGTATAAAAGAAAGTTTTGTATAAAACGAAATATGCCTCAATGAATGGAGATTGAGACGAAGTCCCTTACCTCGGGTCCGACTTGACTCGATCGTTCTTTAACGTCCTGAATAATAAACTTTAGTTAATTTCTACTTGATTAAGAACCTTTTTAAAGTTCATTATTTCTTTTATATCACTTATTGCCTTGTTATAAACATTATGTAACCATTTAAGTTAATAATGTTTGTTTTGTCAATATTTGGTTCTTAGGTCGAAAGTGGACTTCTTACAATTACATGTTGTTCGTGTGGTCAAAGGTTCTTTATATCCAGAATGACATTCATGATTTGGATATCATATATATCATTTATATCCAGCATATACATGTATTTATAATATTACATAATCATTTAGAGGTTAGAAATGAAATGCACCGTTCATGGAGACGGTAAGCCGTACGTACGCATGAACGCTACATTCATTTCTTTGTCATATTAATGGAATTAAAACTAAATGAGAGGTATGTATATTTTAATTACAGAATTATATTAATCATTTAGATATATCATTCATTATATATATCCATTATATACATGTACTTTTAATAGTACATTAAATTTGGGGATAAGAAATGAAATGCACCGTTCATGGAGACGGTAAGCCGTACGTACGCATGAACGCTACTTTCATTTCTATCTCATAATTTAATGGAAATAAATAATAATGATATATAGGTATATTATAATTCTAGTATAACAACATATATAATATCATTAACTTTATCCTTTACACATCCCACATATGGTATTAACGAATCAAATCACTTTCAGGGGGCGGTAGTCCGCACTTCCTAAAATGAAGATATCGTGTTTACCCATAATGGAAACAATAATGGTATTCCATAAATGAAAAATACAGAAGCTTAAGGAAAGAATAAAAATATTATATATCATATATAAAAATATTTACATCATAATGGCAACCTTTGAAGGTGTTAAATGAGTATTGAACAATCATCGTTTTGGGAGGAAGAATTTTCCATCCACGGAAACTGTATGTTCTTTAACCATTTGATGTAGTTGTGTGAGAGTTTAGCTCTAATAAATCTTATAACAATATCCTAGTATATTGAAGATACTGGTGTTGTTACAAAAGAAGTAAATAAAAAGAGTTTAGGCGGTTGGAGAAGCAAAATAAAACAAATGAACAAGAGAGAATGAATTACCTTTAAAAGTGTAACTTCTTTTGATTTGATCCTAAAGGCTTCCTTTGAAAGGCTTCTGCCCACTGGGAATCCTCTAGGATGAGGAGAGGGATGTGGAGAGAGTAAATGGGCAGGGGGTGGCCGAGCCAAATGCTTGAGGAGTGTGTGAAATGAGGTAGAGGTGGGGGCCTTTTATAAGAGGAGAGGAGGGGCACTTTTGGAAAGTAAAGAAAAATTACTTTATTTGAAAATGTGTTTCGCTTTTAAAAGGTCCCACATTAATATAATTCGTGGATAAGGTGATAAGAGTTCGAAATACACCCATCCAATAAGTTTTGGACATGTGTAGTTCATAGAGTTTACATTATCTTTCCATTTTATTTAAATCTTCAAATAATGATGTCATCACTGCATCATTATTATGTCATAAATAATTTAATTTATTTAATGACTAAAAATAATAATAAAATTACTATGATGTAGGAAATCTTTTTATATTTCCAATGACTATTTATAAACAAAAATATGATTAGTATAACCCCTTCGAAAAATTGTTTTAGTAAAACAATTTATGTTAGTGTCATTTTAACCTTTATTTAAAAAAAGGCATTAAAGTCATTATCTCACCCAAGTGGCTCCATGGGGTCCCCTAAATCGACCCATGGGTTGTCTTGGTCGGCCAGGACTCACCCAATAGGTGTAGGACAAGTTTCATGGTGTTTTCACATTTTTATAATATCATTTTTACCTTAAATTATACTAATTTCCTCTAATCGCGATTAAAAACTTAATAAGTTACTATTCACCAAAAAATTATTTTAATCTCATTGAACCAAATTTTACATCTTAATGAGAACCATGTTTGTAGGATTTTCAAAATTCAATACACATTAGTGGTAAAATTCCATTTAACTGAAAAATCAGTTTTCTTGATTACCACTTAGTGGTTTCACTATTCATCAAAAAATGATGTTTTTCAGAAAAATACCAAAAATTCACCCTATGCTTTATTTGATATTCTGAATTCAAAAATGAAGTCCATTTTACAAAATTCACAACATATAAGTTGCATTAATTAATTTAAAAATTAATTCCCGCTGTCAGAGCAAATGGCATGTTTTTATGAAACAATAAGTATCAAAAGATTGACACTAGTTTAAGTCTGATGTCAAATTGAAATTAATTCCAACGACCACTATTGGATTTAATGGTAAAAATATTTTCTAATTTCACTTTAAAACCAATTCAAAAGATAATCTAATCATATAAATAAATTATATTAAAAAGTGGTTTTGAATTAAAATACAACATTTTACACTATTCATTAAAAAAATGAACTTTATCGGAAAGATACCAAAAATTTACACAAAGTAAATTTTGATGTCCCGATTCTAAAGAAGAGTTATTTTTGGTCCAATAGAATTTATAAGATTGATCAAAACAATATTTAATTACGATTCTTCGTCAAAAGGTGTTAAGTGAACCCTTAGTGAAAATTATGGTATAAATGCCTAAAATTGAACTCTTTCCGTATTTTAAGCCTTTATCTTTTATTGGGTAAATGTAAAAACATTTAAAAACATATATAATAATATTTTAGTTATTTCTATCCATTCCCGCAAGTAAAACGACTACTTGTTAACTAACATTTAAAATAATATTATTTTATTACTTGTGTGCAACGTAAGTTTTCAAAGAAACTCATCATTGCGTATCGAGTACGCTATCGAACGTAGAAACCCATTTTAATTAAAATTAATATTTAATTCGTAAATATTAATAAATATGAAAATTCTTTATTCTTTAATTACTTGGGATGTTACATTTTCCTTTATCATACCCATCATTATGTCCATTAAAAAAATTAAAAAATGGATGAGAAAAAATTCCCAATAAGGGACATAAATGAATGAAATCTATTTTTCTAGTGAAAAAAATTAAAACCAACAAAATAATTACCATTATAAATATAATATTTTATGTTATGAAATAAATAATTTCCATAGAAAAAATACAGAGTTTTTTCAAAACAAAATATAGACACCACAAAAAACAATTGTTGAAAATTGTGGCATAATATTCATATCACTCTTACAAATGGGATAACCTTCAGGGTTATGCATATAATAACCAATTTTTAAGACCTTAAATAAAAATAATGTTTACAAATGGAATAAAAATTGCAGTATATTCCCATAACCATTTCGGAAAACCCTAATTTGACAACTCTTTCTATTTACCCAATGCATTTGAGATATATAATGGGATCACTACCCTTATTTTATAATGGTACCAACATTGATTATTAATAATTCCCAAAAACCATAACCTAATCAATAAAAATAAAAAAAATTGTTTTCAAATTAATCACTACATTCAAAAGAAAATATGTTTAGATATTGAAATATTTGTTCCATCTAAAACAACATTTTCAAAGCATAAATCACCTAGAAAAAGGAAAGGATGTTTTTTCTTTAAAAAATACACGAAGAAAAAGGGAATTAAAACATTAAATAATGGTTATGGTGGGAGAGAAATTTTATATCACTGTTAGCATTAAAATAGATCATTCATTTCTTAACATAAATAACCAATGGAAAAGAAACATGTTACAAACCAATCAATATTTGATAATAATACTTCATCCAAAGTTATAATTTGGATATAAATATTTAAAAACAACCACAATGAAGTATATGAAACATCAATGGGTTTTGGAGTAACATAATTGAAAGACAATTAAAAGACAGTGAAAAATAATTATTGACCAAAATAACCATTTACATTTTGAATCCAATTATTTAAAAATAATGAAATTATAAAAGTAAACATTTTTATTTGATAATTAACTCATAGTGTTGTAAAATAAGATTCAATGATAATACATTTCATTATAGTAATAAAATTCTTTCATACTGCATCATTTTTTAAAACATTTATTTTCTATTGTAAATGAAAATGTTAAAAATTACCTCGTTCAAGAAATAAAAAAAAGATTCCTTTCAAGGCATTTTTTAAAAATTAAAAAATCGGAAAATATTATTTAAAAAATCATTGAAGAATATTAAAAACCATATTAATTTCATCTTTATAAAGAACACATGGAATAAAAAGAGAGTTCTATGTAAAATAATGAAATGTATTTTTCTGAAAGAAAGTCTATTAAACTGAGTCCAACTCGCTGTGTACATAATTTATCTTCATGAATAAACCACATAGTTTATTTTTTTAATTAGGGAATAAAATCTTTCAACTTTATTATTCGGATAAATTTACCTCTCATCATTATATATATAATAACATTATTTATTAAATTCATATCATATTTGTTTTTGATATTCATTAAAATGACCAATAAAGGATTTGGTAAGTCTACTATGGTTAAGGATGTAATTATTCCACCATATATATAGTAATAATAATTAAATAAATATAATTATTATATATAAATTATAATTTTATATTCATCTTTTTAACATGCATAAGAATAATTTAACTATGATACAATCATAGAAATAGAAGTTCGTACATACGCAAAAGTGACATTTACATTTTAAAATGATAATTGTGTAAAGAAGGAAAGTATTATATAGTCCTTAAAAATAATAATAATATCATAAATATCATTTTACTTATTTTAATTTAATTATATACGTCATCCAGGTGATGTTGTGATGAAAAATGAATCACAACTATTCATAAGGGTGGTAGTCCACTCGTACGCAAGAACAATGTTGTAATTTTTTAAAGAATTGAATATTATGAAGAGAAATAATATATTATACTTTTAGAATGATATATATTAAATTAATAAAATATATAAAAATTAATTCTATTATTTAATATATCCATGAGAGATGGTGATGGAAAATGAATTACATCGGTTCATGAAGATGTAACTCGACAGACATATGAATGATGGTTTCGTTTCCAAATTGATGAGATATGATATTGTTATAGTACATTCCATTAACATACTAACATATTGATACATAGAGGATAGTGTTTTTTATTTTTTATTGGGTGAAAAATATTTTAAATATTTGTAATAAAAATTAAATCAAAATCTGTTTGTAAAAAATGGTACCTATTTTTTGGGGAATGTCCTTTTCTTAACACCTTAATCTCTCCAAGGATTGTATTATATTTAAAGAAAGACCTATAAAATGATTTTTTGAATTCTAGTAAGATATTTGGGTAGATATTTTCAAAAACTAAACATTTCACATGTGTGTTAAAAATTAAATAATGAGGTCCATTTTTAAAATAGAGGTGCGGTGTGCTCCTTATATTTCACAAAATATTAATGTAATATAAATTATTTTCAATTATAAATGGATCTAAAATGGTTTTTTAAGATATGATAAGTAATAATCAAAATAATATTATTCAATTAAAAAATTTACATGTTTTGATCACATTTTTATCCATATATTTTTTTATCCTCTTCATTAACCACTTCGACACTTACTATGACAATAATTATTTTTACTCTTTGAGGGACACTATATTTACTAGAAATGAAAATAAGGCTAATAAATAGTCCATTTAATAAATGATCAACCATATCCAAATCCCTTACCTGAATATATGAATTTTATAAAATCTATATCTTTTAATAAAAAATTATTTATTATGATGTATCATTAATGTTAATGTTTATAACTATTCAAACCATAGATTTTAATAACAACAAAGCAACAAGTAAAATTCAAAAAAAAATTATTAATACCACCCAAACATAAAATTTTATTATATAAAATTCATGTTTCATATATATTGTCAAAAATTGTAATACAACACCCTGGGAAATTAAAATATTTGTAATTTGAATAAATTTTATTTTTTTCTAGATTATTTTATAAGACACATAAAATTAATCTTGTGCAACACACAATACTGGGTTTTCCAAAGTTAGTCGCAAGATCATGTTTTACTCCTTTTAGTGGTTCAAATATTTTAAACAATAATTTTTACAGTTTTAAAATTTTAATTTTTCTAAATAAACTATATTATTTAATTTATAATACTAAAATTTTCTTAGGATTTTTTTTGTATTTTTCTAAGATGTTTTATTTTTTGATGAATCGTGAGAAATACTACATTATAGTTTTAAATTATTTTTTTATTAATTAATAATTAATGATAAATTAACTTTAATTTTAGTTTTGAAAGTAATAATATATTAGTAAAACATTTATTTATCCCATTAGGGAAATTATAACAATTTTTATATGGAATTCAGATATGAAACCTTGTTGATATTTTTAACATTTTCAATTTAAAAGACCCACTTATTTGCCACATCTACGGGATTAGATTTAAATTTATGTTTTTTTCTTATATGATTTGAATTTTAAAAAATATAAATATTGTTTTTAATGAGTATAATATTTATATTAAAATAATATCAACATGGTTTTTTGACTACAAATATTAGTAAAAAAAATTAATATTAATTACCTTTATTATGGTAAAATTCAGCTTAATAAAATACTACACCATAATTTTAATGGGAAAAGAACATCAAAATATTTATAAAATCCATTAAATGAAAAACAATTTACCACATCCCATTTTTTTCTATGTTCTTGATTTATTGGGACATAATTTTAGTAAATTGAACAATATAATGAGTCATGTAAGGAAAAGGAAAAAATAACCTTCCTTACCTTTAACATTTGTAATGCTTTAGAGTATGGAGGAAGCAGAATATTTTTTATTATAAAAATTATTTTTAAATTAAAATATGTTTTTCATGTCATTATAATTTAACAACATTTTTAAGAGATATTATAATAACATTAAGTTCTTAATAAATGCTAACATATTGATCATTTGGTTAATAATTAAAAAAGATAAATGATGCTAAAAACATTTATAGTAAAGAAAATTTAATTATTTTTTTGTTATATTATTTTTTTTGATAAATATCAAATTTTAAATATATGTTAACATAATATATTTTAATTCCAATTCTATTTTGATAATTTTTAATTAATATTAAATGAAAAAGGTCAAAATTGACATTAATTTCATTTTATAATAACTACACTTTTATTAAAGGATATAAAATTAATAAAAATTGTATATTATGAAAAGTTCATATTAAATTCTAATAAATAGAAAATATAGTCTCTTAATGGAATATTTTATCTTTTATAATTATCATATTGACTCTTATATTGTAAAAACATTGTTAGCATGGTCCTAGTTAAAGTAGTGTTTATGTGTAATACAAATGCTTATTTTAAAATTAACGTCCAAAAAAATAGTGATTTTTATATTTTAAAATAAAATAAATATTTAAAATTCAGTGGGTATATATTTCCAAAAAATCTCACATTAATCTTTTTATTATCATTTTATTACATTGGTCATAATATAAGTTTACTAAAAGAAAATGAAAATGAAAAATATAAGGAAACTTAAATACTAAGGAACAAAATTATGAAAATGCACATATTTTTTGTGCAGGAGATTTTTCTCAGCCATAAATTCACTTTACACTATATTTTTAATTTATTAAGAATATTATGTAAGGGATATCTGCCAATAGTGTTTACCTTCTAGTATTTACAAAAATGACAATCCTCGTCTACTGAAAAAGGAATTGACTTATTACAATCCTTATACATATAAATCCAATTTTAATCATCCGTAATATTAAAAAATTATACCACAAAATCCTTCCACTAAACCTAGTTTTATCACTTTTGGAATAAATCAATCCAAGGAATACCTTTGGTGCTAACCAAAAGGAGTTAGTTTAGAAGAGGTAGGATTTTTTAACCCTGCATTAATGTATTATTTCTTTCCCCATCAATTTAATTATTGTTATTATATGATTATATAAATAAATCAGTATAGAAAATGTATTTAGTGGTTTTAATGTTAACTGTCACACCTACACTTACACACACTTCCAACAAATGGGTAATGAAATTACTTTTAGTGTACATCGCAGTACTACCACATGAAACGATGTCGTTTGTTTTTCCTTCATCACCTATCATGGTTGGGAATTATGATGGAACCCTTGTTTTAACATGATATTAATTTTTATTCATACCTATTTAATTTTTATATAAAAATTAAAACATGTGGTCTATTTTTTGAAAATATGATAACATTGTTTGTAGTCTTTTGGACTACTACCTCTTCAAAGTGATATGATATGTTCACACAATACATGGATTGTACTAAGGATGGGTTAAATTAAACATATTAAACATAAATTATATATATATATATATTATTCCTGAAATAATTACATTAATTAAAATATCATATATCATAATATATTACCCATTTCACACACTAGGAAAAACTGATAACTTCAATCGTGGATGTGTGGACGGTCGCCTTCTCGACACGAAGTGATTCCCGTTACATAACATGAATTATCTATATAAGTATATATAATTAAATAACATGATATTAATGATATAATAATTATTATCTAAATATATTGCATTACTTATCTTCTTTCCATAATGATCATTGAAAAATTGGCATGTTACTCATGTATACGTACGACCTTCTGTCTCTATGATTGTAACGTAGGTCAATTCATCATAAAAATAATTAATAATTGGTTTTAAATGAATAATTTTTGTATAAATATTATAATTATTTCATTATTATCATTATTTATTTGTTTATATAATGAACCCTTTGACCATTGTCGACCTACTAGAGTTGTTTTTAGAACATGATTTTTTTTTTCAAAACACGATTAGGATTATGATATTTGGTTTGAATAAAATTTTCAATTTATGTTATGTATTTCAATAGTTTCAGGATTACATATGATAAGATATAAATGATTCTATATCTTCATTTAATAATTGTAAACCGTAAAAGGAATGTGAACCTTGTTAATTCACGTGATTCCAATGGAAAGATGATCATTTCATTAATGGGATTAAGTCAATATTTAGAAGGGAAAATGTCTCTCAAAATTTCTTATCATATGATAAAATAGTATCATTTTCTAACCAAAATAATAATAAATTCACTGAGTATAATGGATTCAGAGGTTAGCACGAGAAAAATATGATTGATTGGAAGACAATGGATAAAGGAAATAATGGAAATAATTATTTCCCGTATGTAATAATTTTGGAAATAATCACCCTAGTAAATTCAAAAACAAATTGGGGGTATTTTAAATGTGTGTAAGGTAACTCATCCATTCTATAGATTTTGATAATTAGAAAACATTTCCTTGTGTACTGTGTTTCTAGTGCATGGATATATGACACTAAATAGATCATTATCCCATGGGTTAAACTAATATTCCCCAAAGTGTCTAATGGACGAAATTCAAGATTATTCTACAACGACATAAAAATCAAAATAATTTATGATTATATTTAAGAATTATTAATAATTTTTATTTTATAAATTATATAGTAGTGAAAAGAATTATGGATTATAATAAGATTGTACATCATTACTTTTTTGTTATGTATTTGAGATAATATGTTAAATGGTACCATGAAAAGTGATTCAGTATCATGTTAAACATTTTTTAAAGCACGTCGTTAATGAAAAAATAAACATTAATCTTATCAGGATATTATTACTATGATGTTGGAATAAAGAAATCATTGATTTGGATAATGTAAATTGTACAGTTCCAACTAACTTCGAACTGATTAATGGTTTGTTGAAAAGAGTTTTTTATACTATCATGGATGGAGTTTAAAACACTTTTTCATTTAATCACAACATGATCTTTACTAAATTAATAAGGATGTATCCATGTTTCAAATAAGGTTTTATTGTAATTAATGTTATTAACATTTTTTTAATAAAATACATGATGATCATTTTAACAAGTTTTTAATGTAATTATTAGAGAGATACTTCTTGTTTTTTGGACTACTAAAATGTTTATTTTAGAAATTCAGTGTCCTTAGATCTAAAAATTGTGGATTATTACCATTTGGAAATGATGAAAATTTATTAAATGGATTAAGTTGATATTTAGATGATGTTTTCATGATTAATGTATTAATTCACTATATGAATCATCTTGTGCTAAGTGATTAAGTATAAATAGTTCAGGGAATAATCAATGGAATTTTCATAACTATGGTTTATATATTGGTTTTCATCAACTATTAGATAAACATGTTATCTATCACTCTATATCAGAACCTAAAAATTTTATTTTTCTCTGAAAATTTTATTCTTCTCGGAGATGGTGACATCCTAACCTGAGGTCTATCTTCAAGAACCATCATACTCCCTTGAGCTGATCAAAGAGGTCGTCAATCCTCAGGAGTTGTTACTTGTTCTTCACAGTTACCTAATTCATGCGATGGTAGTAGACACACAGTTACTAGCTTCCATCCATCTTCTTGGAAAACAAAATCGGAGATGCCTAGAGTGAAACATTGGTTCGAATAAATCCATTCCCCTACAAGTCCTCTAGCTGTACCCACAGCTCATGAAGCTTAGTGGGAGCCATCTGATATGCTGGAGTAGATATTGGTGCTATCCCAGGGTACAGGTTAATGAATAATTATACCTCTCTATGAGGAGGTAGTCCTTTCAATTAGTTAGGGAAAACATCCGCGTACTGATCCAACACAACAAGAAAACTCGGACTCCACACATCAACTGCTCCGAGGATGAGACTAGCCAACTGATGTGTGATTGGATACCAACTCATCTGCGTAAGACCACTCTACGCTTTAAAGGCTCCCTTCTCACCGGTGATGGTGAAGCTGTTCCCATCCGTGCGGATACACCACATCGTGCACCTAATACTGTCAATCTGATCATGAACTATGGATAACCAATCTATACCAAATATGATGTTGCAAGGCTTTGATGCTGCTACAAGAATATCCCAGCTGAATCTCTCACCACCTAAAGTAATATCACACTGCTGGCACTACTGCGTAATCGTCGATTGTGCTTCCGTAGGAGTCTCTAGCTATAAGGATCGATCCAACAGCTCCGTCAAAATCTCTGAGCTCTGAACAAGGGCAGTGGAAATAGAAGAATGACTCACACATGTGTCTATAAGTACTGCAGCAAGGTTGGAGTAGAAACTGATAGTACCTTGAATCATCTCAAGTGCACTGTGTTCTTAGGACTTGACTGCCTGAAGCTGAACCGCCTCTATCTGCCAGCTCCCTATGGTCGGGGTGGACCTCTTGGTGTTGGTGGTGGTATAGCCTATAAATTTTATCCACCACCCAATGCTCGGCTAGATCATCTACCACGTCCGCCTTCTCCTGACGGACCACCATGGTCAAGCCTCTTCCCCTGCTTGGGAGGTCCCTCTACGATCTGCTGCTCGTCCTCATGGTGGGTTGGGCAGTCTCAAGCCATGTGACCATGTCCATTGCATGCATAGAACTGCCTGACCCTCATATGGAAGGCTCTGTTTCTTGTGCCCCGCACAACCGAACCTGTGTCCGGAGGTCACCCACATGATGCCCTTGTCCTCTTGGACCTTTGCATCAACTGTCTACTGCCAACTGCAGAAGACTCTGCTACGTTTCTCCGTACAGTGGGTCTCACCGCTTGTGAATGCTTAGCGAGAAAACTCTCTACTAGAAGGGCTCGCTCCAGCACCCCTGCCAGCGTCGGGATGCTGAGGGGAATCATCATAGCCCTAATATCATGTCTGAGTCCCTGATCAATGGACCTGGACTAGAAGAACGGGTCTCGTACCATGTCCGTTGAGTACCGTGAGAGGTCGGTAAACCTCACTGATTACTGGGATACTGTCCCGATGCCCAACTACAGATGTAGTAAATCTTGAATCTGCACTACATGAAGGGTGGCTAGAACAAACTCTGAGCGGAAGGACTCTCGAAGTTTGTCCAGATTAATGAGGCCTCGTAATGAACATGAAGCATTAGGCTCCACTATCAACCAGCTTCCGCATGCAGAATACTCGCGGTAAGGATCACCAAGTGGTCAGCTGGTGTCCCTACAAATCTGAAAACACTCACGACAGCCTCTAGCAAATTTTCAGTTGCCTGTGGGTCCATCTCTCCTCGAAACCTGGGCATCCTCTAGTGCTGCAACTCGTGAAATGCACTCATGCGGCGTGCACTCTGTGCTGTTGGGGCTAGTGGTATCGGTGGTGCCTCCACTATGATGGGGCCCTGCATTGAGGCCTCGTCACTAAGTGGGCTACCATCTCATACAAAACTTGGAACCATAGATGGATTCCTTCATGGGGCCATCCTGAAATGGAACAGGTGTGACATGGTTAAAATAGTATACCTGATGAGATGACACAAAATAATCATAAAGAAAACATTTTCAAGGAAACACACACGCAATCAGTGTTTTCGTGCACTGAGTCAGAAATCAGAGGTCATGGTCATGGTCTGTGGATACGTCGACCGCCGCACCAACACTGGACACCCTGCACTGAAAACCGCACTCAATACACTAAACACTATTTCTTCATAGAAAAGAATGATCAGAGTCCGGATTTCTCTGGTAGAAACGGCTCCTCTGATACAAATTTGTCACGACCCATCCTCGGGGCCTGTGTCGTGACTACCCCAAGCCCGCCTTCCATAGGCCAGGGGCTGGCGACTAGCACCAAAGGTGTTATCCCGACAAAAATTCAAGGCATTTCCATTTATCATGTAACACTCACACAGCCTGAATAGAAGCAATAGAGGAAACAACTGAAAAATAAACACTACGTAAAACGGAATACAAGAGAAAGTGCTGAATGGAAATGGGCCGGAAATACAATCCCAACAGTAAATTACAACATCAGAAAAGTAAACAGAAACTATTGTGTCGTCCTCCTAAAATCCCACCTGAAGGGTGGTACAGATGACCTCCTCAGCACCTTAGGTCTATTTGTCCTCTCCGTGTACATCTCGCAATGTGGTCTACCTCCAGGTACCGTCCAGATCCACACGTCTCTACCTCGATCAGTGTTTCCTGTTGTCGGTAACCAACACAATGAAGTGCAAGCATAGCCCAAGAAGGGGTGAGTATAACGATACTAATTAGGGACCCCAAAACCCTCGAAGGTCTCCCAGAATCCACGAAGGATAAATCACTGATGAAAGATACAACCAAGAATTATCAACCAACCCAACTTAGGTATATGACCATATATATAACTAAGTTATCAATCTCATTTAGGATTCAACTCTCCAGCCCAAGCACAACCCAGTCCACACTGGAAGTAATTTCAATCACATCAATGATAATGATTGAAGGTCAAGATTCATCTCACACAGGTATACATCTTTCATATAGCGATAGAGATTATAAGATGTAGTCACTGATTAATCTAAGTTGTTGAACCCACGAAGGATCCCAGTACAGTAGTCATTGTTGCCCAACCCACAGAGGATCCCAGTACAGTAGTAGTTGCTGCCAAACCCACGGAGGATCCCAGTACAGTAGTCATCACTGTCGAACCCACAGAGGATCCTTGTACAATAGTCCTCACTGCCGAACCCATAGAGGATCCCAGTATAGTAGTCGTCGCTGCCGAACCCACGGAGGATCCCAATACAGTAGTTGTCACAGTCGTAGCCTGCTCTAGGGTTCCCGCACACAACATGCTCGATTCCAAGAGGGTATGCACATCAAGAAAAGGGTTTCAATTCCTCAACTATGACGAAGTCCTGAGATGATGTACCTCAAATTTCCATCTCATTAGAAAGAACCCTACGTGATAGACGATGTGTCAATCGAACGCCCGGTCTGAGTGTTATTGTTTTATCCATTCCAAATGGCCCTGTTGGAATTACGCATGTTCTAAACTTGGCCGTTTTCCAATGTTATCCAAAAAACACATAGATTATCTTAAAATGACCATCTCATCGTGAGGATCCTAGTGTCGTAGACGGCGTGTTGATCGGACTCGGGGTCTAGAAGTTGTTCACGTTTAAGTGAAATGGGCCTGGCCCGTCCAGCCTAGTGGGCTAGCGGGTCAGCCCGACCCAGTTCGGTGGGTTCGACCCGGCTGGGGGTCGGCCCGGCCCGGTGGAGCGTGGCCCACCGGGTCTGTCCCGAATAGAGGGTCGGCCCGGTCCGGTGAAGTGCGACCCACCCAGAGACCCGGCCCGCAGTTACGGGCCGGTTCAGCTCGCCCGGCGGTGCCGCCCTCTTGTTGCGTGTCCGGACAAAGCCTACTGGTTTTGTCCGGCACGAGAATCCCGCACAGCGGGCCATGGATGTTTCGCAGTGTGGTGCCATGAGGAGATGTTGTCTTCTCATCCCGGCCAGCAGGGGGCCGGCCGGTTCGCCCTTCAAAGCGGCCCACACAGCAGGCCACAGTCTTCTCGTAGTGCAGTGCCAATGAGGCGTCGCAGTTCTCCAGCCCAGTTGGCTATGGCCGGCAGGTTCGCTTTGTCCGAGAGGCCCACACAGCGGGCCGCAGTTTTCTCCACGTGGCCGACGGGACGACACCGGTCCTCCACTACCACGGCCTTCGGTTGTTTCCTCCTTCATTCGCCGCCACATCATGGTCATGGCCTCTTCCTCCGGAATGGTGCGATGGCACCTCACCCTTCCGGCTCCGCCTCCGTCGCCAAATAATCCAACAAGAAAATGAACCACGGGCCGTGTTGGTTCGGCCCACTTCCTCCATATTAGATGATAACATTTGGACATTGACAAATCAAGGTATTCCACGAAGAACGATGTTCAATTTTTTTCAATTAAAAATTTATCATATCCCCTACCTCGTAATCGGCATTAATCGTAGACGAGGAAATCGGTGTCGTTGATGACGGTGTTGCGGGAGGTGGTGTCGCGGAAGATGGTGTCATTCCGTTAAATTTGGATGAAGATTTGTTGTCATTGGCGATGTTCCTCACGGACGGTGTCTTCTCCCTTGACATGGAGGAAGAAGAAAGAAGATGGGCGTTCTTCGTGGGCAGCGTCGTTCTTCATCGAGAGAGTAAATTGTTCTTCGTTGGAAGAAGGCCCTCTCTATTCCCCAAAGCTCTCCCAACACAATATTTGCCAACCCAAAAATAATATCTTGGCTATTATTTTTATTCTCGATAAGAATTTAAAATTAATTCAAAATTTTAGAGGATCCAATTAATTAATTGCTCATTAATTTAGAGTTTATTGGCACATTCCTGAGAGGAGGATGGAATGTGGAGAGTTTAAAAATTAAAATAAATGAGGTGGTTTCATTTAATTTCAAGAGGAGTTAAAAAGGTGTTGAGGGGAGGTGAAAGGTTTGAGTTCATGTAGGCCCCACCACACATTATCCTCTCATGAGAGGTTATGTGGGTGTGGGCCCCACCACCAACCTCCCTTTGAATATAATAACTACCAACTAAAAAAATATGTGTTACTACAAATTATTATTTAATTTATAACTTTTAAGTAGAAACCCCAAAATTAACTTTCAACCTGTACAAAACAGAACTATGGAAAAGGTCCCCTTAAGAGAATACCGGCGCTATGAGTTCATCGGTGTCCTCAGATTTCAATTCCGAGCACCGGTTCAAAAGATAGAAAAACCCGCACATACGTTTAATGAACGTACCCGAACAAAACTTCATAGAATTATTCCGGGCACACTCGGCCTCGGAATCAGGTGCCGTCAGAAACTACGGACTCGTAAAATTACTAATACTTTATGAAACAAATTTCCTTCAAATGTATGGGTCTTTATAGTTACATATTTTTTTTAAAATCAATTTCCAACACACATGTTATTTTTTTATTTGATATAGTTTTAAAAATTATATTGGTCTATATTTTTTTTATAAAACTCACATTAATTTAATATTCATGGTGTAAATATTTTGGATAGAAAACTAGTTTCGTAAATGGAAGCAAAAAGTGAAAATAAAATAAAAAATCTAATTGAATAATGAAAACATAAAAAGAAATTGTGTTATATTTTAGAGGAAGTGATTTTTATCTACCATAAATTCTATCTAACCCATTATATTTCCATTTGGTAAGAACATTAGGTAAGGGATACCTCCCAATAAATTTAACCTTCTGGTATTTAGAAAAATGTCACTCCATCACTATAAAATGTAATTCACTCTTCCCTATACTGAAAATTATTAATCCAAAGTGGATCACAAAAGATCATCCAAACTAAGCTCCTGAAATGACTAAATTCAACCAAGAGTCTTAACATTGGGATGAAATACAATTAATGAATCCATTTGGTGGAAACTATAAGAAGTTACCTGAGAAGATGTAACATTCTTTAACCATAATTTATGTTTTATTTCATTATACACCCATTTATTTATTCTTATTTAATACATATATAATAACATAAGTATCCTAAATTTAATGATATTATGTTAGTTTAATGGTTTTACCTACCCATAAACACACAAAAATCAAATGGGTAATGGAATTACCATTCCGGTATGGCGCACTTCTGCCTCACGAACTGATATCGTTAATTTTCACAATACCACTACTCATATTTGAGAATTATGATGCACACACTATTTTCATATTATACTTATTTTTCTCTTCATAATTATGAAATTTTTATATAACACATACATTTATTAATTTAGTTTGTCAAAAATAATATAACAACAATTGTGAATGTGTGGACTGTCGCAACCTCAAAGCGATGGGACAGGTTCACACACTACATGAAATGTACTGAGGATGGTTTTAATTAAAAATATTTGAAATAATTTAATTATTTATGATATTAATGAAATAATTACCCATATTTTAATACAATATATCATTTAAATTGTTACCAATATCATACACTAAAAAGTGAAAACACCATTTTTTGGGCATGTGGACTACCGACTCCACAATGCGATGTGATTCCTTTTACATCACAAGAATTTTTTTAAAAATTATATATGATGAAATAAAATTTTATTTATGATATATTTTTTATTCTAACAACATATGCTATTTCATATCTTATTTCCATAGCGATCATTGAAAAAATTGAATTTTACTCATGCGTATGTATAACATACCATCTCCATGATTATAAAATTGGTTTAGTATTCCTAAACATATTTAAAGATTAGTTCTGAAATTATTATTTATGTATATATATATATATATGATAATTATGTAATTATCATTATTCTAGAGATGTTTATATAATGAAAACATTAACCATTTTCAACCTACTAACGTCATTTTAGACACATGAACCAGATTTGGTCAAAACACCAGATATATAAATAATTGTTTAAATAGTTGTATACAACATTGTAATAAGTGAAATAAATGCACGAATTAACATTAAAAAGGTTATAAGTTCATTAAATAATTAATATTATTTTATTATTTAGGAATAAAAAACACACTTGAAAAGTCTCACTTAAGGTAAGTAATATCCCTCTCCCCTTTTACATTTGTGAGATATATATCATATCCACCACATCCTTATTTTCTATGGTGTATATAATACCCCTTTTCCATTTCATATAAATAGTCAATCATATTTCCTGGTATTATATTTCTCATTTTTATTCTATTATCAAGGGGGTTTGACTTTAAAATTATCTTGGGGTAATAGTTTTCTTTGAAATGTCAATTTATTTTTTGGTTGTTTACTTTATCTTGAAACAATCACTTAATTTTGATCATTTTTATAGTACATTACATTTATATTAATGAATACTTACTATCATGTGATGGAAATTATTATTTTCTAAAACATATTCCATTTGTACAAATGGTGGTCACAAGGTTGGTTATTTTATTAGCTGGGGATATTTTGATAAATCTGTATATTTTATTTAATATAGATATTCGATGATAAGCCACATTATTTATTAATTAAATAAGTTATTCAATAACTAATGCTTTCCTCCATTTAAGATATTATTATACAAAATATTTTCACAATACAAAAAGAAATTGACTCATATAATTATTAGATTATTTGTCATGTTGATTGTGTTTAGAGTACTTTACCTTTACAAATTGATTATGACATATCCAATTGTTAAATTTAAAGCGTGTTCAATTATCTAGCTTTCCATATTGTTTATTCTTATTAATTCATCATTACATATGTATTATACTTACCCTTAATAATCATTAGAGATAATCACAATTTTTTCACTTTCCCAATGATATGAATATTAATTATTGAATTGAGTTTCAAGGATTTAGTTTATTTTTATTTTTAATGTATTGTATTCTTATCCGATTGTAAATTTGGTTTCATTCATGTAATATGGTTTTCTTCAACTGGTAAACGGTTCTGTCCAATGGGATATGATTCTTTCTAATCATCCCTAATTTATAATGTAATGCACTAGCTTTGATATTCTAGGATCAAGTCATAACATATTTTACATAAAATAATTTTAATATTAGTTATTTGATTTTTTTTCTATTAATATAATAATTACTCCGTCATCATTGTGTAAACTATTAACGTAATTATTTATTAATTAAAAATTAAAACTAAATTACCACAATAAATATAAATATTTTATATTTCAAAATAATATTTTTACCTGAATAGAACATATATCTATCATTATGTTAAAAATATTATATTTATTAAAAACTAGAGTGCTACATTTTGGGCATCTCATTACATATAATATTATAAAGGTCATAATCATAAGAAATTATAAAAACTGATATCATATAACCAACACAAGGATGAATATGAATGAAATGGACTCATAAAATAAAATATTTATGAGTTTTTTTGGAAATTATATAGTCATGATAATATTATTTTAAACCCATAATTTTCTGAATGACCCATAACTATGATAAAAAAATTACTAAGATTACTATTTATTTTGACTAAAAATAAAATGGTACAATTTTTTAAAAATGGATATTAATACTTAACATATAAAATATATTTTTCAAAATTTAAAACACAAAATTTATATAATTCAATATAAAATTAAACTGGAAAATGGGTTGAAAATGGATTTTTAGAATAATGGCCTATTAAAATGTAAAATGATTTATTAATAAATTCATGTACAAAATATTTTTAAAAAACAATATTTGGGTTATTTTAAATCCTAATAAACTTATTAAATTTTAATACAAATAAAAAATAGATTTTAATTTTATAGATAATTAAAATGAAAACAAAATTTTATAAAAAAAACATTACCTTTCACTATTAATTGATAAATAATTCTTTTAAAAATTAAGTCTCCACGAAAATCATAATATTATTTTGAAATTATAAATTCAAAATTGAAATTATTTGATTCCAAATAATTTTATAAAATTTCCATAAATAAATTATAATAATCACTCATAAAAGTAAGAAAACACAATTTTGAAGAAAATATATTTTTGAAAAATTAAATATATTTACTAAAATAAATAATTATTATTTTCAAGGAATGAAATAATATATTATAATTTCATATAAAAATAATATATTTTATGATTTGGTTGATAAAATTCATTCACACCAGTTTTATATCTATGTTATTGCGATCATATTTAAATCTTTCATATTTTGTTTATGCCTTGTGTTAAGTATATTGTTTGATATCAAACATAATATTTATATTTAAAATCTCATGATATTATAAATAAATATGGAAAATGTTATTAATTATATAAATAATTAGAATAATTTTATTATTTTGGAACCATAATACCACACGTGTCATATTCGGCTCAAGGTAAGGGATCTTTTTAACCCTCCATTTTCTTCAGGTTATGACCATTCTCTCTCCAACTCACATTCAATTTTTTTGATGTTATGGAATGATTCTAAATTTTGTATATATATATCAAACATATATACCTAGATTTTAAACCCTCAATTTTATTGGTAAATATAAGTCTTATGTTTATTTTTGAAATTCCTTCATTATGAGAAATCTTCTTATTATGATATGAGGAAACATGATGAAAACCTCTTTATTTCAACATGTCATTATTGTATTATGCATTATGATTATATTATTTTATATAGAACACATAAATATTTAACATTTTATTATGGATTAACCTAGTTATAACTCTAATTAATTGGGTAATGTTTTAGTTTTATGATAAGTCATGTATGGAATTATGGAGTAAACCTAATCCTTTATTCGACATTCCACACCTTAAGATATTATATACGATGTTATCGATAACTCATTATTATGTCACGTTATATATTGCTACCTTGTTTTTATATTACCATGGTCTTATGATACCATATACCTTATTTTATTCTTCTATATCATTAATCATGAGCCTTCTCTTTTATGATATCATTTTAACCCTTTGACTCATACATAATGTTTCTATATCACATTTATTCCATTACTATTATTTTTAGCTCAGCCATTTCATTATGTATTCACTAGATTATCCAATGAATTATTAAGAGATAAAATGGATTTTAGTATCTCATTAGGGATAATTAAAAAGGGTTCTGTGTTCTAAGATCCTTTTGATGTAATATGAACCTAGTATTACAAACACTCTAGGACCCATGACCATTGGGATTGTACTTTTTGGATATTTATCATTTAAATAATATAATAATATCTATAAAAATATGGGGTTTCTATAGTTGGTATTATTGAAAAGGTTTAGTTATCCTTTTGATCTAATATAATGAATCATTATTGAGAACCCTTGGGATAAGTAAATGGATAAGACTAAGTACATAAAAATCTCCCATAATCGTGGAGAAGTATAGAGTGAGTGGTTTCTGAGAAATTACATCAATGTATGTATACACAAAGTGGACATCGTTATGGAAAAAATGTATATATGGGTAATTACGTCAAAAAAGGTGTGTTGGGTTTGATAAAATCATTACCTTGTATATGACAACAAGCCTCACTATGGACCTGATTTGACACTCCCTGTTAATATGATTTTTCAATTAACATACTCTTTATAAGAAAATTATGATATACATGACCAAATTCATATGTAATAAAATATAAATAGAAACATAAATAGGATAATGTAATATTTTAAGGTTTTGAACGAGTCTCTTTTTGAGTAAATTGGAACTTTTAGGGTTTTGTGAACATTCCAACATGAATTATTGACTTCAGAACCTACTTCAAGGTATTTGATTGAACAAAGGCATTCGTTGGATTGTTTTTAGTCCCATAATGTCACACAATTTGACATGGTTTTTTAAACCATATGGGTAGTGGTGCACATCTATGTGATCACCTATAATGTTTCTAATATAGGTAATTCACATGGTTTTCCATGTATTGGAAAATAGTTCACCTTGCTTATGGATTTTTGTTGTTTAGATATAGAGAATTATTCATATGGCGCATATATTTCCAAACATTGTATCCAAACCATGAAGGTCATTAAAATGTGTGAAATTTCCAAATTTCCCATAATCCCATTTTCAAATTTCATGAAATTTTCTTCTTTATTCCAATACATTCATATTAAGAGATCTTCATTAAACTTACTCCCTTTGGTATTGATGGATCGTCATTAAATGAGCTCAGATTAGAGCTCCTTTGGTCTTTTTGTAACCGCATCTGTAAGACCATCAATCTACTACCATCTTTTATACATTTCTATCACCATATGGAATTCTAAATCCATGTAATCTCATTTTCCCAGTTTTTAGGGTGTTAATCTAAAACATAGTTTTCTTCTGATTTATCATGAATTACATTCTCATATTAGTTTAGTGAGAACCTTCTAGTGTGAGATAAGTGGTTCACAGATTTCTCAAAAAAAATCTTGTTTTTTGGGTGTGCGTGCTATATGCACAATCTGAGACCACTAAAGAAGATCCTAATAAATTATTTAGTGCCTTTAATGTTTTAAATTTATTACATGAGAGGCATATGGGAATTCTCTTGCTCCACAAAATTTGGTCAATCTAGTTAGTGGGCTTGGACCTGCTTTTGTAGTTTTGGATACGTGTATAATTTCCTTTATATTTAATTTCTTAATTTCAAGGGAACATTACAAGATTGGTCTGAATATTGATTTTATTTCACTCAAATTGTATTAAATAAGACTAGATCATAATGTTAGGTGCCTATTGAGATATATATTTTTGTGATTTTGATCATAGTTTTAGTTGAAATTTTCATCAATTTGGGTTGATGAGTTCACCCGGATGATGGAATTTACTATGTGATTTGGGATGGTGTTGCCCATCGAGATGAGTTACATGGTTTTATGGGCATGAGGTTTCAAGATGATTTGATTAGGTACTGTATGATTGATTTTTTATCACCATATTTTGGATGATATGTCATTGGAGTCGTTTACCAACAGATAAGACATAAATGTGGTGGTGTTGACCAATCACGTGGGTGGAGGCCCCTATAGACTGTGTGAATTAGGTGATGGTGTTGATCATTTTTTATATATAGGGGTTCATACAGTATAAATCCATGTGGATTGTTATGGACCGTTGTTTGATTTTGATTATATGTTGTGGGATGAGGTTAATGGATACACATTAGGATATTGGGCCCAAATTTTTGGTGGAGGGATATCGTCATGACTCTATATCATGTATGTTGAGGCGATGATTATTATTTTAGAGTAAAAATAGCATTTCCCCTTAAGATGTCAGGATTTGAGGAGATGGATATTTCTAAGCTGAGGTCTCAGGGACCAAGTACTTATTTATTGGGTTTTCTATATGGAAATTGGTTATGAGATTGATATAATTAGGTACAATTTACTATATTATCATTGGAACCTAAGGGGTCACGTCAAATGGGAATTATTAGGGGATTCCTTGGAGTTTATTCCATGGATCCTTACCACTTTAGTTATATATATATATATAAATGTTCTGTATGATATATATATATATATATATATATAACATGGGGTGTGTATTTAAAGACAACCATAAATGGTTAAAGTATTAGATCATCTCCTTTTATTTGTTGAGAAAGAAGAAGGTTATTTATATTATGTGCTCGTGATTTTTATATTTATAATTACTACACCTACATTATCATTGATGCAAGATAGGATCACAATAATGGCATCCCACATAGATTTATTCTCTCACACTATATGGGCTCTTCGACATTTGTGTAGAATTTATATCATGGTGATTAGGTAAGGGACTAAGAATGTGAATTGGACCTTAGTGATCAAGTATGTCCTTCTACTTGGGATGGATTTAAAGGGGCCAGGGTGGTTATTGCATCATTTATAATTTCTATTGTGTCTTAGTATTCTCTATATTTATAAGTACTTATTGTCATCCATGGGTGACCCTTCTATTTCTCGTTATGTATCATATGTATTGGCATGTTTTCTAAAAATTGAATTATCCTCGGATTGTATATTTATTAATATTTTTCGGAATTATATTTTATACAATAGAGTTTATTTTTTTCACTTTGTTATAGTATTTCTTCTATTGTTTTATATACATAGAATTTTATTATTATCACCATATGAAGTTATAGTCTCTCCAATATCACCTCATTACACCCTCATTACTAGACGAAAACCTTTTTCGTATGGGAGTTACACCCATGGCCTAGTGGTAAACTGTCCAATTAAATTGTTTAAATTTTAATCCTGGTTTTGGAGCTACAAATGTTATCAAAATAGTTTTCTTCATTGGGACTAGAATTAGTGTTCGAAACCAATGGTATCAAATGACTTTTTATTCTCATATTCGATAATATTATTTAGTCTATGGTAGACAAGAGACTTACATATTATCAGGACTAGGTACCAATATTGTGTTTTGGGGAATATAGTCCCATGAATGGGGAAAATACTAACTTTACAAGTTTTAGAAATTGATTTTCTATTCTTATCATTTTACAGTTGATTTAATTTCCACCTCAATTGGTTTACATGGGTTTTATGGTTATCTATTATATAGTTTTGACCCTTTTCCTGGTATGAAAAGGGTGGCTTAGTTAGGAATCATGATAGGAATATAGTATTATATGATGTATATTTTCTTATGATTTTCATTAGGAACCTGGATTTCACTATCAGGGATTGGGTAGCTTATATTATAAATAAAGGAATCTAAATAGATATTTCCTCTTAGTCTATCCATGGTAGAATTCTACATGGCCAGCCCAAGCATGTGGATCTATGAAATATTTATGTGATGAAATGTATATGCAAGTGATATACAGTCCTAACCCATATAAGTCATGTTTAGGATGATAATAGAAGGTGAGAAGTTTAACATTTCAATAAATAATAGAAACAATGTATTCATGTATCACCTATTTTTGGAATTTTAATCAGAAACCACATTTTATATGTGATGTGTGAACCTATTACGGGGTGGTGGGGACCAAGATCCCAAATTGTTTTTATGTATTTCTCTATGGTGGGTAGGTAGGGGTCCATGAGGCTAGGATACATGTGATACAGAAACCTGATATGGGTAGGTATGGGGCCTTGAGGTTGGATGTCGTATTACAGGGTGGGATTAGGGAGTGTATGGGTGGTGCGACTATGCTTCTTCTTATTGAATTTTAAAACTATAAACTATATATTGTTGTGTACGTTTAACCATTTTTTGGTATTCGATGATATTCCACCAAAATGTGATTTAGTAGAGCATTAGGAAAGTGGTGGTATGGTTCCTCTTGATTGTGGATAGGATGAGGTCCCATAGGGTTAGGATGCATCCTCAGAGCTTCGACCTAATCATGAAACATAGTAAAAAGCATAGGTATATGATATAATTCTTGTAGGAATACCATATATAGTAGTCTATCATCCATTTCTGATGAAACACTAAGGGATAGTCATTTCCAGTTATCTAGGGTTTCAATGGAGGAGCTCAATGAGTTGATATATCGATGAAATACATGACTCCAGAGTTCTAGTCATTGCACCAACATAATTTTTAGTGTTAGGGGGACCATAGGAAGATGATAACTAGATTGAGGTAGTCTAGAGGATCTTCATCAAGCTTGAGACTCACCCTAGACAGAGTGTAAACCTAAAGACAAAAATTCATAGGGGATTGGAAATGTTATGGTGGTCATATAGGTATAGGTATTCAGACACATGGTGTTGGATGAGAAAGGTTTCAAGGATATGTTAATCAAATACATTCTTTCAGATATTTTGAGGGTAAATAGACCTCACATGTTTATGAATCTTCAAGATGGGGATCAATACGTCAGGGTTTATGTAGCTACCTTCACATAACTTTCATGTTTTGCACAAACTATGGTGGGATACAACATCTCCATGGTCCACCATTTCAAGGATGGAAAGCGGAACACCATCAAGGTGAAAGTAAAAAATTTTAGGATAATTTCCTTCTAAGAGATAGTAAACAAGGGGTTGTTAGTCGAGGGGAACCTTAAAGGAAAATAATATTCGAGTGAGGTGATGGTTTCAGGAGACCTGAGTGGTGATGCTACTTAATTAAGGATGTGGGGCCACAAGGAATCATATTAAGGTTGGAATTATGGATATTCATGAGGACCACTGCATAGTTGTCATTCAAATGTGTGTTATATGTTCAAATATACAAGGAAGGTTTCGACCTAGTTTGATTGGGTTCAGAGGGATTTTCGGCTGTGTGGCCAAATAGTTCATTTATAGAGGCTCCTAAAGAAGTATACACATACATATGGGAGATAAAGACTAAGGCACACTATGGAATCTAATGTTGAACAAATAGTAGTTTTAGGGATTTCTCGTTCAGATTTATCTTCATACAGAGGTCATCAAATGGATGATGGGACCTAGTAGTTGGTTCGGTGGCCAGAAACTAGTACTGCTCAATTGAGAGGCCAAGCCTCAACTAGTTAGGATTTAAGACAAGTGAATGCAGTGGAGATTCCAGGTGATGTGAATTTTGGGGATCCAACTATAGTTTTAAGTATGTTAAGGTAATGATTATTTAGTTTTTGTTGAAGCTTTGGCTGGTTTTGGTGCATGAGATTTAGGGATGTATGGTTTCAGGAATAACCAGGTGTTAGTTAGCAGTTTTTCATTGAATATGATATGGGATATATATATGTGATGTGTTTTAACCAAGACTTATTTTGGGAATCGATGATATGTGGGTTCTATATATGGTTCATGTTATAAATACTTCTTATGGGTATCTGATGAGATGAAGGACTATTTTGGTATCATAAATGAAAAAGGAATGACATGATCACCTAATAAGGTGAATGAGTGATATTTTGTGATTGTATAAAATTTGAGTGTTGGGATGGTCAGTTGACCATGAGAATCCTAATTTTGGTTTGGGAAACTACTAGGTAGGTAACTCATAAGGTGGGGATTACTTTTATGGGATTTGACAGTGAATTTAATACCATAGTAGATTGGGTTAATTTTTATGATATGGGTATGTATGATAATGTATTTGGCTAAGATTAGATAGCTGATGGATGATCTATGTTTAGGGGGGGATATTCCTTTGTCTTGGGTTTTTTAATCGGATTTTTCTAGGTAAATTTTATCATTTTGATATTGGGGAAGTGTCCAAAAAGAATTTTTTAATTTAGAACCAAATTACGGGTTTTTTCTTGACCCAAGGCCTTATTTTTAGATAAATTGTAAAGAACAAATCTTTCTATAAGTATATAGATAATATTCAGGTGTGTTCGGCCCTGAAAAATACGTTTTAGAAATTCTAATACTAGGGAACACAATTTGAAAAAAATGGTGTCTCTTCCCAAGAGTAATTGTGGGGCTAACCTAAATCAAAATACAATGTTTTAAAAACCATGTAGGTAGTGGTTATTTGAAATTAAAGCACCTTATTAGTTTTTAAATATGTAATTGTCATGGGTTATGAAGTGTTTTAAAAATAATTCACCTAGACTATTTTTGAGTGGTGTTTAGTTATAGGGAACCACACAATTGGTGCTTGTTTAGAAAAATCATTTAGTCATACTATGTAGGTCCTTAAGGTGTGTTTTATTTATAAATTTTTCCTCATCCCTTCATCATATTTATTCATCCTTTATTATTCCTTCCATCTCAACCACTAAAAGATATCTCCACTTCTTCTCCTCCATTAGGGAATGTGGGATCTTCCCCACTTGTACTATGATCTGAGATCAGTTGGTCCTGTTGGAACCAAATCAGAAAGACCACAAATCATCTAATGTCACAACCTGTCCTCGGGGCCCATGTCGTGTCTACCCCAAGCACGCCTTCTATAGGCTAGGGGATGGCGACTAGCACCAAGGTGTAATTCCCGGTAAAAAGGGAAGGCATTCCCTTTGTAAAGTAAACAAACACCACAGAGCAAGAATGTAGAAGTAAACACTATGTTAAAAAAACCGGGTTCAATAGTAAGTGCGGAAAAGTAAGTGGGCCAGAATAAAAATCCAAACTGAAAGTAAAGTAAAACTGGAAAAGGAAAAAAATCAACTGAAAGTAAAGCCGCAACGTCGAGATGTCCACTGGAAATCCCACCTGAAGGGTGGGTACAGATAGCCTCCTCTGCTCCTCGAGTCTAGCCGACCACTCCGAGTATGTCCCGCCCAGTGGTCCACCTCCAGGTAACATCCTGCTCTGCAAGTCTCAACCACGATCAGTTTTGTCCTTCGTCTGCAACCAACACAACGTAGTGCGGGTATAGCCCATGTAGGGTTGAGTATAAGCTACTCAGTAGAGACCCTGAGTTCCCCGATGGTCTCCCAGAATCCACAAAGGATAATCCACAAAGGAAAGATACAATCACGAAGTAACATCCGACACTGCTTAGGTATAAGCCCATACATATACCTAAGTCATCAATTCTCGTTCGGATCCAACATCCGAACCCAAATACAACCCAGTCCACATAGGAAAGAAAAACATAAATCAACACAAGATAGCACAACATAATCCACAAAGGAAAGCAAAACAGGATTCAGCTCACACAAGTATAATTCTCATATGACGATAGAGATGATCAGATATTGCCACTGATTCATCTAATCCGTCGGACCCACAAAGGGTCGATAGGTACTAAGCCCCGCAATGACCCACAAAGTATCTGACCCACAAAGGATCGATAGGTAACTAACCCCCACAATGACCCACAAAGGATCTGGCCCACAAAGGATCGATAGGTAACTAACCCCCACAAAGACCCACACAGGATCGGACCCACACAGGATCTGTAGGCGTTGGCTCACATAGGACCACTGAGCGCTGGCCCACAAAGGATTAGAACCACATAGGATTTGTAGCACTGATCCACGGAGGATCACTGAGTGCTGAATTCGTCGCCGTCAAAACCACTGAGGATCTCTGTACAGTCGTCGTCATCACAGTCGCAACCAGCACTAGGGTTCCCGCACATAGCAAGCTCGTTCGGGGGGGTCCGCTCCACGAGCCGAGAGGCTGATACATCAACTGACACATAGTCCAGAGTTGATGTATCCAAAAGTTCCGTATCGTCAACAGGAACTCAACATCGCAGACGGCGCGTCAATCGGATGCCTGGTCTGGGAGTTATTGGCCTTTTCGTTCCACGGGCCCGGTGGGTTTTTAAGGCAAAACCAAACCAACCATACTCCACCTATGACCAAACCTCGGGCCGAGTAAGACAAAGGATCTGTCTCACGTAGAGGAATCCAAAAAAGTCGACGGAACGTTAATCGGATATCCGGAGCTCAAGATATGAGCGTTTCCGCTCTGAGGGTCCTGTTGGTTTCATGTATGAACCAACTCGGCTGAACCCAAAGTATTCTGAAACATTGAGTGTGATATACCGAAACGTCCTTCTCGATCCAAGGATCTCATCGCAACTGATGGTGCGTCGATCGGAGGCCCGAAGCACATGTTATGGGCGTACGGCAGGAAAAGATTCGGTATTAAGGGGTTCGGGCCCGGTCCGACCCGGCCCGATAACCCCAGGGTCGACCCGAACCAGGTCCGGGTCTGACCCACTTTGGCATGGCCCTACCCAGCCGGCGCGGCCCGGCCCGGCATGGGCGCAGCCCAGCCCGGCCTGGGTGCGGCTCGGACCGGCCCGCCCTGGCGGACCGGCCCGACAGCCGGCCCAGCCTGGGTGCGCTGGCCAGGCGATCGGCCAAACGGTCGAGCCGTTGAGCAGGGGGGGTGCATGCCCCCCTGGTTTTTGTAACCGTGACCCCCATTAAGGAGGGGTCATTGTGCTGGTCGGCTGGGGGTTTGAACCCCCCGACTTTCTCTTGTCCGGCCAGCCCACCCCGGCCGGCCGGTTTCTGCCGCCATGGGACCGGTGACGGCCGGTCCCCTCCCGCTCCGACACCGGAGGCCCGGAACCGGCCGCTGGTCAACCTGCTCTGCCGCGGCCCAGAACCGGCCGTGGCCTTGGTTCGTCCGACACGGCGCGACGGCACCACGCCCTTCAGCCGCGGCCCCACCCCGGCCACAGTATCTTTTGGTTTCTCTGACGCGGCGCGACGACGTCATGTCCTTGTTCGATTTCACGGTGCGGTGCGACGGTGCCACGCATTCCTTGTCGTACGATTCCACGCGGTGCGATGACACCATGCCATTCCGTTTCAATTCACATTAGAAACCAACATGGATAATGGAGGAGGGTCGGCCGTGTTTGTGCGGTCCGGCCCCCTCTTGTTAATCGATAGAAATTGGTCATATTCAATGAAGAATGTCAAAGTAGTAATCACGAACAAAATAAATAAATAAACCCCTACATTGGGCGTATCTTGAACGGATGTTCGTTGAACTAGGATTATTCGCGGAATATCCGTCGCGGAAAGGGGCGTCGTGGAAGGAGATGTCGCGGAAGGAGACGTCGGCCTCCGAGGAATCCAGCGTTCTTCGCGTTCTTCGCATTCTTCATGTTCTTCGACGAAGAGGATGAAGAACTCAAGACTCCCTTATCTTTTTCTTCCAAAGCTATCAAGGCTAAAAGACTCCAACAAAAATAAAATAAGTCCCTTATTTTATTAACACAACCTAAGGTTGGAAATTCAAAAGATTGAATTAAACCACAAAATTAAATTACACAAGTTGTCATAATTTATGAAAGGTTATAGAAGGTTAGGGAAGGTGAAGGGGTAGGGTTCGTGAGGTCCCCACCACCTTCATAACCTAAAAATGGAAGTTGGGTGGTTTTTCCCAACATCCACCCAAAGCTTAATCCACATAAAGTAAAAAATAAAAAATGTTGCATAATTTTTATTTCTCCTTCCACATAAATTAACAACTTCTCTCGTGTAAACGCAACTCTGGATATGGCGTTCCTAAGCAATTATCGGTGCTATGGTTCCATCGGTTCCCTAGGAATTCGATTCTGAGCACCGGTTCAAAACATAGAAATTCTCGCTCGTTCGTTCACTGAACATACCCGAGCTAAACTTCAGAGAGAAATTCTGGGCACACCGGGCCTCAGAATCAAGTGCCGTCAGAAACTGCGTTCTTGTAAAATCCCAAAGAAAATTAAGAAAAAAATTTCATTGAATTTTATGGGTCTTTAAATTACTCCCACCTCAGGGATTTATGTCCCCGTAAAGATACATCATAAGCTAGGAAAACAAATGTGGGAACTGAGCACACATCTGATCCTCCCGCTCCAAAGTGCTCTCCTGGAGATTCCCGTGATGCCATCTGATGCGAACTAGAGTAATCGACCATCCATGTAGGACCTACACTTGTCGATCCTCGATATCCACTGGGACCTCCGTAAAAGTCACCCCATCATCAACGTCTAGCTCCCCATGGTCAATGATATGCATCGGGTCATGCACGTATCTCCTCGGATGAGATACGTGGAAGACGTCATGCACCCGATGCAACTGAGGTGGTAGAGCCAGGCGATAAGCCAGCTCGCCAATCCTGTTGAGGACTTGGAATGGTCTGATGAAGCATGGAGATAACTTGTCGCTTAGGTCAAATCTCTGTAATCCATGTTGAGGTGAGACACACAAGAAGACGTGGTCGCCATCTTCGAACTCTAGTGGCCTCCGCCTCCTATCAGCATAAGACTTCTGCTGGCTCTGAGCTGTCCTTATCCGCTCCTGGATGATCTGGACCTTCTCTGTCGTAGCCTCGACCATCTCTAGTCCCACAAGTGCTGACTCCCCAGGGTCTGTCCGGCACAAAGGAGAACTGCAAGGTCGGCCGTACAACGCCTCATATGGTGTCATCCCGATGGTGGAGTGGTAGCTGTTGTTGTACGCGAACTCCAACAAGGGTAGGTGGTCCTCCTAGCTACGACCAAAGTCAAGGACACATGCGCGGAGCATGTCCTTGAGAGTCTGAATGGTCCTCTCCGTTTGACCATCCGTCTGAGGGTGAAAGGAACTGCTCAGACGTAGATGCGTCCCGAACACCTCCTACAACCCCTTCCAAAGCCAGGAAGTAAAGCGAGCATCTCGATTAGAGACGATAGATGATGGAACACCATGAAGCTATACAATCTCCTGAACATAGAGACACCCCATGCTCTCCACTGAGCCCTACCCTTTGATGGGTAATAAGTGTGCCGACGTGGTGAGTTGGTCGACAATCACCCAAATGGAGTTGTGACCTCTGGAAGTGTGTGGAATTCCAGTCACGAAGTCCATATATATCTTGTCCCACATCCACTCTGGGACCTCCAAAGGATGTACCAAGCCTGCTGGTACTTGGTTCTCTACCTTCGCCTGCTGGTAGGTGAGGCATCGATAAACAAACTCTGCCAAAACCTTCTTCATGCCTGGCCACCAGTGCTATTGTCTGAGATCCTGGTATATCTTCTCCACTCCAGGATGTACCGCCAAAGGAGAAGTGTGATACTCTCTCAGTACCTCCTCCCGTAAAGCAACTAGTACCAAGGTACGGCCTCTGAAAAAGACATCGTTCTCTCCTCCTAAGAAGAAACCATCAGGTGCCTATCCTGATGATATCTGTGCAAGCCGCGTCTCACAGTCAGCGTCCCCACGCTGTGCCTTTCTGACCCACTGCAGTAGTAGAGGTGTGACTGTGAGAGACTGAAGGAAGGCTTCTCTATCTCTATCCACGAAGGATATCTGCAAAGAGGCTAGCTACTCTGTTGCCTCCTCAAGTAGCTGAATGCCCGTCCTTCGACTGAGAGCATCAACTACCATGTTCCCTTTCCCAGGAGTATAGACTATCTCAAAGTCATAGTCCTGTAAGAACTCGAGTCATCGCCGATATCTCACATTCAGGTCCATCTGAGAGAAGATGTACCTGAGACTCTGATGGTCATAAAAGACTGTAAAGCGCTCACCCATCAGGTAGTGTCTCCATGTCTTTAGTGCGAAGACCATTTCTTCTAACTCCAAGTCATGGGTAGCGTACTTCTGCTCATGCGGACTTAACTGACGTGATCCATAGGCGATCACTGCCTGATCCTGCATCAGTACACATCCGATTCTGTTCCCTGATGCATCGCAGTAAACTACGTACCCTACTCACTCCTCCGGAAACCTCAAGATAGAGGTGCTTGTCAATCTCTATCTCAGCTCCTAGAAGCTCTGCTGACATCTGTCTAACCACAAAAAGGGTTTCCCCGTCTTCGTCAAAGCTGAGAGTGGTGCCGCAACTCTGGAGAAGTCTGGCACAAATATCTTGTAGTATCCAGCTAGTCCCAAGAAACTTTGCACCTCCATCATGCTCCCGGGTGGCTCCCAAGCTAGCACTTCCTCGATCTTCGCAGGATCCACCGCAACTCCCGCCTCAGATATGAAGTTCCCCAAGAAGTGGACCTCACGTATCCAAAACTGACACTTCGAGAGCTTACCGTAATGCTGGTGCTCTCGGAGTGTGTCTAGTACAACCCGTAAGTGGTAGGCGTGCTCCTCCTCAGTGGTTGAGTAAATCAAAATGTCGTCGATGAAGAACACGACAAATCGATCGAGGTATGGCTGAAAGATCCTGTTAATGAGGGACATGAACACTGTCGGAGAATTGGTTACGCCGAATGGCACAACCAATAACTCCTAGTGGCCATACTGACATCTAAAGGTCGTCTTCTCCACATCCTTGTCCCGAACTCGGAGATTATGATAGCCTGACCTGAGGTCTATCTTCGAGAACCACCGTGCTACCTTGAGCTGATCAAAGAGGTCATCAATCGTCGGTAGCGGATACTTGTTCCTCACTGTCACCTGGTTCAGGTGACAATAGTCGACACAATGTCGCAAGCTCCCGTTCGCCTTCTTGGAAAACAGTATTGGGGAAGCCCAGGGTGAAACACTGGGTCGGATGAAACCCTTTCCCTACAAGTCCTCCAATTGTACTCGTAGCTCTCGAAGCTCAGTGGGGGTCATCCGATATGCTGGAGTCGATATCAGGGATGTCCCGGGGTACAGTTCAATATAAAAGTCTACCTCTCTGCGAGGAGGTTGCCCTGGAACGTCGTCGGGAAAGACGTCTGCATACTGATCCACCACTGCAGGAAAACTAGGACTCCACACGCCAACTACTCCTAGGATGAGGCTAGCCAACTGATGAGTGATGGGTTTTCCTCTCCTCTGCGAAAGTCCATACTGTGCTGCAAAAGCTCCCTTCTCGCCGGTGAAGGTGAACCTTCTCCCGTCGGTGCGTACAAATTGCACCTTGCACCTAATACAGTCAATCTGTGCATGAACTGTAGATAACCAATCCATGCCCAAGATGATGTCGTAAGGCCTCGACGCCGCTACAAGAAGAACCCAGCCGAAGCTCTCACCACCTAGAGTAATCTCACACTGTCGGCACCAGTGTGTAATCATCGAGTCTACTCCCATAGGAGTGTCTAGCCGTAATGATCGAGCCAACGGCTCGGTCGGAATCTTCTTGCTCCGAACAAGGGCTGTGGCTATGAAAGAGTGACTCTCTCTTCTGTCTATAAGAACTGCAGCAAGGGTGGAATAGACAAAGATAGTATCTAGAATCAACTCGGTCGCACCGTGGTCATAGGCCTCCACTGCCTGGATCTATTCCTGTCTCGGCCCGCCAGCTCCTTGTGGTCGGGGTGGACCTCCTGGTGGTGGTGGTGGTGGTATAGCCTCAAAGTGTTGCCCACCACCTGCTGCTCTACCAGCTCCTCTTCCTCGTCCGCCTGCTCCCTACGACCGCCACAGTCGACCCTATGCCTCTTCCTGGGTGGTCCCTCAACCGTATTCTGCTCCTCAGCATGGAGGGTCGAGCAGTCATGATCCATGTGGCCCTGCCCGCCGCATGTGTAGCACGGCCGGCCTCTCGAAAGACCGGCTCCGCGCTGTGTGCCCCGCACTGCTGAGCCAGTGTCCTGAGGTCGCATGCCTAGGGTTTTGGTCTTCCTGGACCCATGAGTCATCTGTCGACTGCCTGTTAGAGAAGACTCTGCTACGTGCCGCCCCGCGGTAGGTATCGCTGCTGAAGAAGGCTCAGCAAGAATGCTCTCGATCAAAAGGGCTCTCTCCCGTACTCCTGCCTAAGTCAGAATGCTGAGGGAGATCAGCGATGCCCTGATATCATGCCTCAATCCCTGCTCAAAGTTCCAGGCCTAGAAGAATGGGTCCCGTACCATGTCGGTAGAGTAGCGCGAGAGATCGGTAAATCTCGTCGAGTACTGGGCAACTGTCAAGCTATCCTGCCGTAGCTGAAGAAGCTCCTGGATGCGCACCACACGGAGGGTGGTTGGGATGAACATTGAGTGGAAGAGGATCTGAAATTTCGTCCAGAGAAGAGATGCCTCTTCATGAACCTAGAGCATGAAGCTCCACCATCTGCCTGCTGCCGCGTGCAGTAGGCTCGCTACGAGGATCACCATGAGGTCTGCTGGTGTCCTCATTAACCTGAAAACTCGTACCACCGCCTCCAGCCAGTCCTTGGCTGCCTGGGGGTCTGTCTCCCCATGAAACCTGGGCAGTCACTGGCGCTGAAACTTGTGCAGTGCACTAAGGCGACGTGCATCGTCAACGGCTGTGGCTGGTAGCATCGGTGTCTCAGCGGGGAGAGGTACCGCTGGTGCCTCTGCTGTCAAAGGGCCCTGCACCGAGGCCTCGTCGCTCGGTGGACTGTCATCACGCACAACTCTCGGAACCCTAGCTGGCTGCCATCGTGGGGCCATCCTAAAAAGAAACAGGTGTGCCACGGTCAAAGAGTATACCTGGTGAGATGAAATAAAGTAATCACAATGAAAACTTAAAACACACATGCAATAAATGTTTTCGTGCTTTAAGTCGGAAATCAGAAGTCAGGGTCCTGGTGTACGGATACGTCGGTCGCCGCACCAACCCTGGACTCCCTGGTCTGATAACCACACCCAATACTCTTAACACTATTGCTTCCCATAGAAAAAGATTAGAGTCCTGGGTTCTGCGGTAGAACCGAACTCCTCTGATACCAATTTGTCACGACCCGTCCTCGGGGCCCATGTCGTGGCTACCCCAAGCCCGCCTTCCATAGGGAAGGTGTTGGAGACTAGCACCAAGGCGTAATTCCCGGTAAAAAGGGAAGGCATTTCCTTTGTAAAGTAAACAAACACCACAGAGCAGGCAATAAGAAGTAAACACTAAGTAAAAAAACTGGGTACAATAGTAAGTGCGGAAAAGTTAGTGGGCCAGAATAAAAACCCAAACTGAAAGTAAAGTACAACTGGAAAAGGGAAAAAAACAACTAAAATTAAAGCCGCAACGTCGAGTTGTCCACTGGAAATCCCACCTGAAGGGTGGGTATAGATAGCCTCCTCTACTCCTTGGGTCCAGCCGACCGCTCCGAGTACGTCCCGCCCGGTGGTCCACCTCCAGGTAACGTCCTGCTCCGCAAGTCTCAACCCCGATTAGCGTTGTCCATCGTCTGCAACCAACACAACGTAGTGCGGGCATAGCCCATGCAGCGGTGAGTATAAGCTACTCGGTAGGGACCCTGATACCCCCAATGGTCTCCCAGAATGCACAAAGGATAATCCACAAAGGAAAGATACAATCACGAAGTAACATCCGACACTGTTTAGGTATATGCCCATACATATACCTAAGTCACAAATTCTCGTTCAGCTCCAACATCCAAAACCAAGTACATCCAAGTCCACACAGGAAAGCAAAATGTAAATCCACACAGGATAGCACAACACAATCCACAAAGGAAAGCAAAACAGGATTCAGCTCACACAGGTATACTTCTCATATGATGATAGTGATGATCAGATATTTCCACTTATTAATCTAAGCTGTCGGACCCACAAATGATCAATAGGTACTAACCCCTGCAATGACCCATAATAGATCTGACCCAAAAACGATCGATAGGTAACTAACCCCCACAATGACCCACAAAGGTTCTGACCCACAATGGAACGATAGGTAACCAACCCCCGCAAAGACCCACACAGGATCAGACCCACACAGGATCTGTAGGCGCTGGCTCACACAGAACCGTTGAGCGCTGACCCACACAGGATCGGACCCCCATAGGATCTGTAGCACTGATCCCTGGAGGATCGCTGAGTGCTGAAATCCTCACCGTCGAAACCACTGTGGATCTCTTTACAGTCGTCGTCGTCACAGTCGCAGCCAGCACTATGGTTCCCTCACACTGCAAACTCGTTCGAGAGGGTCCGCTCCATGAGCCGAGAGGCTGATACATCAACTGACACATAGTCCAGAGTTGATGTATCCAAAAGTTCCTTATCGTCAACAGGAACTCAACGTCACAGACGGCGCGTCAATCGGACCCCCCGGTCTGAGAGTTATTGGCTTTTCCGTTCAAGGGGACCGGTTGTTTTTAAGGCAAAACCAACCCAACCATACTCCACATGGATCCAAACCTCGAGTGGAGTAAGCCAAAAGATCCTTCTCACTTAAGGAATCCATGAAAGTTGACGGCACATCAATCGGATGTCCGGAGCTCAAGATATGAGTGTTTCCGCTCTGAGGGTCCGGTTGGTTTCATGTACGAACCAACTCGGTCGAACCCAAAGAATTCTGAAACATTGAGTGTGATATACCGAAACAATCGTCACGATCCAAGGATCGCATACCAACTGACAGTGCATCGATCGGAGACCCAAAGCACAAGTTATGGGCGTCCGACCAGAAATGATTCGGTATTAAGGGGTTCGGGCCCGGTCCGACCCAGCCCGATACCCCCAGAGTCAACCCGAACCAGTTCTGGCCCGCTTGGGTGAGGCCCAGCCCAGCCCGGTTGGGTGCGGCCCGGCCCGGCCCAGCCTGGGCGCGGCGCGCTGGCCAGGCGCTCGGCCAAACGGCCGAGCCGTTGAGCGGGGGGTGGGGGGGTGGGGGGGCGCCTGCCCCCTGGTTTTTGTAACCGCGGCCCCCATTCAGGGGGACCGTTGTGCTGGCCAGCTGGGGGTTTGAACCCCCAGCTTTCTCTTGTCCGGCCGGCCCGCCCCGGCTGGCCGGTTTCTGCCGCAACGGGACCGACGATGGCCGGTCCCCCCCTGCTCCAACACAGGCTTCCCGGAACCGGCAGCCGCTCACCCTGCTCTGCCACGGCCCGGAACCGGTCGCGGCCTTGGTTCGTCGGATGCCACACCCTTCCATCGCGGCCTCGCTCCAGCCGCGGTGTCTTCGGGTTTCTCTGACGCGGCGTGACAGCGTCATGTCCTTGTTCGATTTCACGGCGCGGCGCGACGGCACCGCGCATTCCTTGTCGTACGATTCTGCGCGGTGTGACGGCACCACGCCATTCCGTTCCAATCCACATAAGAAACCAACATGGATAATGGAGGTGGGTCGGCCGTGTTTGTGTGGTCCGACCCCCTCTCGTTAATCGATAGCAATTGGTCATATTCCATGAAGAACGTCAAAGTAGTAATCACGAACAAAATAAATAAATAAAACCCTACATTGGGCGTAGCTTGAACGGAGGTTCATCGAACGAGGATTTGTTGCGGAAAATCCGTCACGGAAAGAGGCGTCACAGAAGGAGACGTCGCGGAAGGAGACGTCGACCACCGAGGAATCCGGCGTTCTTCGCATTCTTCGAGTTCTTTGTGTTCTTTGATGAAGAGGATGAAGAACTCAAGACTCCCTTAGCTTTCTCTCCCAAAGATCTCAAGGCAACAAGACTCCAAAAAAATAATAATAAGTCCCATACTTATTTTATTAACACAACATAAGGTTTGAAATTCAAAAGTTTTAATTAAACCACAAAATTAAATTACACAAGTTTTCATAATTTATGAAGGGTTGTGGAAGGTTAGGGAAGGTGAAGGGGTAGGGTTCGTGTGGGCCCCACCACCTTCATAACCTACAAACGGAAGTTGGATGGTTTTTCCCAACTTCCACCCAAAGCTTAATACACTTAAAGCAAAAATAAAAATTGTTGCGTAATTGTTATTTTACCTTCCCCATAAATTAACAACTTTTCTCGTGTAAAAGCAACTCCATAAATGGAGTTCCTAATCAATTACTAGTGCTACAGTTCCATCGGTTCCCTCAGAATTCGATTCGGAGCACCAGTTCAAAAGATAGAAATTCCTGCTTGTTCGTTCACTGAACTTACCCGAGCTAAACTACGGATAGAAATTCCGGGCACACCGGGCCTCGGAATCAAGTGCCGTCAGAAACTGCGTTCTTGTTAAATCCCATAGAAAATTAATAAAAAAATTTCCTTGAATTTTACAGGTCTTTACATCTACCTTCTTTTCTTTATTTAACTCTCTATATAGAACAATAGATTTATGTGATATCTTAATCCATTTTTTTAGGGTTTCCATATAAACCACCTTATTCTTCTTATTTGGGTTAATTTGGAGTCATATATTAAATGAGTTAATTCCTGCTAGTATGAGGCATGTGGTTCCTATATTTCTACGTGATTTTCCATGTTTTTTAGGGGTTCACTGTATATGATCCCTTACATCTAACTAATTAAGAACCTAATAAGGAAATGTATTGAATTTAAATTAATAATTGGATTATGTAAGATGCTTATGAGGTGTCTCTAGCTCTACTAAACATGGTCTTTCTAGGTATGCAACACGTACTAATTTGAGTATTTTATATTATGAGTGTGAATTTAATTATGCTGAATTAAATGGTTATGGGGGAACATGAATTTCATGGACCGAGGATTGAGGTAATGTTGATCACATTGATTGAGGATACGTACTAATTTAGGATGGTTGATGATCGATATATATATATATATATGGCTTATGTTGAACACAGTTTAAAGTGACATTGTTGTTGGATTGAAGAAATATGTTTTTTAGGATTAGGTCATGGCCCATGTGATTTTTAATGGTGTTAACCATCAGGATGAGTGAAATTATCACAAGGGAAATAGCATTTGGGATGATGTGGTTTATGTACTGTTTGGGTAATTTTCATTCAATATTTGTCAGTTGACACACCATTGGAGTTGTGTGAAGACCGATAATACTAAAATGGGGTGTTGTTGACCTCTCAAGGGAATGAAGTCCCCTGTAGACCATACGTCATAGGTGATGGTGTTGACCATCAATAATGTTTATGGGTACTCACTATTTAAATCCACATGGATGGGGATGGACAATCAGTTCATGGTGATGAGACCATTTATTGGGGTATGAAGCTCCACAATACGATTAAGGTCATTGGTTATTAATATTGGCAAGATCGATGTTGTTGGGCCTTGGGATGTTGGTTATTGGTGATATGGTGATTATGTTGGAGTAAAGATACCATTGTGAATTGTAATTTCAAGGTTTGGACCTATGTTTATTTATGAAAACATTTTTTATGTACCATGTACCTATTGATTGGGCATTTCATAAGGATGTCTTCTATAAGATTTATGTAATGAGGTGTCTGTGAATTGATTATAGATTTAACCTAAGGGTTCACATAATGTGAGATGCATTAAGGGATTCCCTTCTAAATATATAAATGATCATAAAAAATTTAATTATATATATAATGTAAGGTTATTGTATGCTAAATATAAAACTGTGGTCTAGTTTTATGAGACCATCACTTATGGTCAAAGCCACTGATCGCTTTCTTGTACCTATTGAGCACAAGGAAAGCGAGTTATTTATAAGATGTTTGTATGATATTATTATTTATATAAAGTACACCTGAATTATAAACCATGTAATAAATAAACATGTTAGTGGTGGCCTTCTGATATTTATTTTTTCACCCCATACGGTCCCCTGGGGATGTGTGTAGACTCTATGATTATTTGAGGTAATGGATTGAGCTCATGATCTTTATCTTAGTTATCAATTTGCGGCTTTAATATGGAATAGATAGAAAGAGTACATGGGGCCTCTTTCATCTATTATAGTTTCATCATAATTTATATTTATATGTATTAATGGTTTTCAATGGGTTACACTTTTATTTAACATTATGTATGACTTGTTATTAAATTTTTTTTATGGTATTATCCTTGGAATTTTCTATTTATTGTACTTCTCCTAGTTTATTTTTCCCTTTATATGTTTGTTGGTTTTATCTATTTTTTCAATCCATTATGGCCTTTCTTATATTTTTTGTATATAAATAAACCATTATTATCATAACCATCTAAGGGTATAGTCTCCCATTTCTCACCGCTTTTAATTATTAGTACTATTCAGTAGCCTTTGGAATATGGGGATTTATACCTTAGGCTAATTGATAAATGGAATAGATCATTGTTTAAAGTGACAGTTAGATTTGGTTGGTATAAATGATATATGATTATTTTTATTATCTATGATTGTTATCATTCTTATTCACCAATGGTATCAAACGAAGTTCCATTTTCATATTTGTTCATGATATTTTCCTTATGGTAGATGGGATACTAGGATGTTGTCTGGACTGGGTAAATAGATCATGATTGTGTGCCTACATCACCATGAACATTTGAAAGAACATGTTTCTAGTGGTGTGAAATTGATGTTTTATTTTTCACTATATATAGTTGATTTTATTTCTACCTCTAGTGGTTCACTTGGGTTTGATAGTTATGGATTATATGGTTTTGACCATTATCATGGTATAGAATTGGAGGTTTATTTATATATGGGGATGAAATAATAGGCTCATATGATTCATGATTTCATATGATTGTCGTTGGAAAAATGGATTATGTTAAGAGTGGTCAGATTGTTTAAAGATTCAAAAAATAAATGATAAATGTGTTTTATTTCGTAGCCTCTATTTTCTGGAATACTCTGTTTTCATCCCAAGCATGTGGTTATAATAAAATTAATGTGGGATGTTATGTATATGTAGGTGTTATAGGAGACTTACCCTGATAAGGATAGGAATGGATGTTAATAGGGGGTTATCTATTTAAAGTCTCAACAAAGAAATTAAATAGTGTTTTTATGCATAGCCTCTTTGATTGAATTTTACTCAGTTTCCTCATATTATATGTGATTCATGACCCTATTAAAAGATGTAAAGGGGCCAAGAGGATGGATTATATATGCTTCCTCACTCTAAAGTACATATGAAGGGGGCTATGTGTCTTGGTAACATGTGATACCAGACAGTCATATGGGTAGGTTAGGGCCCATGAGACCATATGTCTTATGATAGGGTATAATAGGGGATTGAAAGGGTAGTTGGATTATGATACATATTATAGCATTATATATATATAATATATATATATATATACTATAATGGTTGTTTGATCATTTTATTAGTATTTAGTGTAATGACACATAGTCGGGCTCTGGTGGAGTCATAGGAGGGCGGTGATATGGTAATGTGTGAGAGTTCATGGGATAAGGCCCCTGAGGTTAGGAGGAGGTCCCAGAGGTTCGGCCATATCATGCGCCATAGGTATAGGAACATGTATAGTCTCTAGTTCAAGAAGGATCCCCATCAAAAGAAAACATGTGGCCATGCCTTGTGAGAAGCTCAGGGTGAATATAGTTAAGGTTATCTAGGGAATTGGCAGTGGAGATTATGGAGTTGAGTCAATGGTGGAATACCTAAATTGTGATTTTCAATTAAAGAAACTATGACTATTTTAGGATGAGCATTGAATACAAGTGGATGAGAACTATAATGAGACGGTCCATACAATCTTCGACCATCTCGATACACCCCTAGTTCATAGGTTCAAGTTGGTGACATACATGATTAGGTTAATGGAAATAAACTGAGAGGTTTATAAGTACAAGAATGTAGACAATAGGGTTTTCCTGTATGGATTTCATTTCTATGTTCTTCGAACATTTATTTTTGGAGAAACTGAGAGATTATAGAGACCATGGTCTCTTAAATAACTTGTAAGGGGATATATCAATCACAGACTATGAATCTACCATCAAATTCCTATCACATTTTAAACATTATATTTGATTAGAGATGATATCACCACTATGATCCATTTTGAGGATGGATTTCGGAACACCACCAAGTTTCTATTTGTTGTTTCTATGATGACTTCCTTCTCAGTGTTAGCCAACTAGAAGCTGATATCCATGTGGAAACTTAAAAATGATCATATTCAAGTCGGTGGATTGTGTCAGGTGAGTCGACCGAAGATGCATCAGGTGAAAAGATAATAGTTTGGGTGGAATCATGTTACGGTAGTTATTACAGATATTAAAAAAACCACCATGGAGTGGGTATTTGGTTATGTTATTCTGGTGTGGGAAACTAGGGCACATTAAGACCTAGTGTGATAAGGTTACCATGGTGTATCGTGGTTGTAAAGAAATTGTGATTTAGAGTCGTACTTCTAGAAACCTTCCTGGTCATCTTCGAGGTGGGGAAATTTGAAGACTTATGTATCTAACGAAAACCCTGGAGTGGTACTAGGACTCAGTATTATAGATTCAGTTGTGTGCTGAGGTCATGGAAGAGATTGTGGGACCTAGCATTGGGGTCAATGGTCGATAGCTAGTGCAGCTATTTAGGGGGTCCAGGAAACAGGTAGTCGGTTTCAAGACAGGTTCATGTAGTGGAGCTTCCCGAATCAGAGTAGCTTGAGGAACCATATATAGATAAAGGTGTACCTTGGGTATGACCATATATCATACTGTTTTATGTTTAGCCAGTTTTGGTGGACATGGTTAACTAATGTATGGACAACTCACCAGACATCATGATTTGAATAACCGTGGACTAGTTTTGGATTTTTACACTAGGTGTATTAATTTAATTAAATTTATCTTCTTTCATCCATGGGAACATAACATCCTTGCCCAATGGATTGACGTGTTGATGATCACTAGAATTGATTTGACCTAGTTCATCAAGTTGGGTGAGGCCCAGGAAATATCTACTTGCATGTTGTGGGTCACAGGTTGAGGCAACATGGTTGTCGGTCAGATGAAACATGATCCTTAGGATGATGGCATAGACTATGTGATTTGAGATTTTGTGGACCATTGGGATAAGATTCATGGTCATAAGGGCATGATGTGATGTGATGAGGTGGCTTAGGTACTATTTGGGTGATTTCCACTCACCATTTGTTATCTAAAATGTCATTGGAGCCCTGTTCACAAATATAGGACTCATATGGGGTGGTGTTTACCACTCATGTGGGTGGAGGCCCCTAAAGGAATTGTGTCCTATATGATGGTATTGACCATCAGTAGTGTTTGGATTTCTCACCATAGAATTCCATTTTGGTGGTGATGAACCATCCGTTGATGGTGATGATCCTATTTGTTGGGGGATGAAGCTTTCAAAAATGCATGAGTCTGTTTTTCTAGAATGATAAAAGATAGTTATATATGTGCCTCAAGACCTCAGTTGTCTAGCTGATGGTGATTATAATTTAGGAAATATATCATGCTGTAGAAGGTTGTTATGATTTGAGCTAATGGGAATTTATGGGATGAGGCCCAAGGGACCATGTGCATATTTATTGTGGGTTCTATATGGACACCGCCATTGAGATTAAAGGGATGAGGTTCTAGTGACTAGAATATAGGTGGAACTAAACGGTTCACATGGTATGAGACACATCAGGGGATGTTATGAGATTTATTCTAAGGATCCCCACCAATAAATAAATATATATGTGTGTGTGTGTGTGTGTGTGTGTTTGTTTGTTTGTTTGTTTTATTCTATGTATATAACTGGGGGAACATATTCAAATACAACCGATATTGGATAAAGAATGTGATCACTTCCATGTTGAGATTTAGAACAAGGGAATGTGGTTATTTATATGATGTGATTTTCTTGATTGTATTTATATTTAGAACTACTTCATTATCATGGATTTAAGATATGAACATGTTGGTGGTGTCCTATAGAGATTTATTCACACTCCCTACACAATTCCTTTAGGGTGTGTGTATAGTACTTTTCCTTGAAATTAGGTAAGGAGTTGATCTTAGAAGTTGGACCATAGTTGTCAAGTTGGGCCTTTTTA
Organism: Viscum album; assembly: GCA_963277665.1. Lineage (NCBI taxonomy): Eukaryota > Viridiplantae > Streptophyta > Magnoliopsida > Santalales > Viscaceae > Viscum > Viscum album. The sequence goes on along the minus strand of OY728125.1, from coordinate 478,081,917 downwards.
AAGGGATGGATTTCAAGGATACGTGGTGGATCTTGTATTAGTTGGAGATCCCTACATGTTTATGCATGCATTTTAATTATTTTTACTTATGTTCATCGATGTGAAAGCCTTCTATTTATTTTTAGGTATTTCTTTTTAGGGAATATTATCAATAAATGGTTAAATCTTTTAGATTTCCTACATATTCTTCTATTACTGCTTTATATTTTCTTCTTACTGTGTTTATTGATTTTCTATGTTCCCTGTATTGTGATATGGTATTTCATCTATTATTTCATATACATTGACCATTATTATTATCCCCACATGAGGTTAAAACCTCCCTACTATCATCAATTTTCACCATCACATCCAGTCGATAGCATTACACGTATATGGAGGAATGCCTATGGCCTAGCGATAAACTGGCCTACATAATTTTATACTTTGAAATTTAGATTAAGTAGCTAAAAATAACCAATGATGGGACCTGGAGACTCATAATAGTCTATTAAGTTATCATTTATATGTTATTTATACATGTTTCTATGTTTACCTCTTAAATTTTAATGTATTTCAATCTTGTTTTTCTTCTATTTAATAGCTGGAAATAGGGTAAATCATTCCAACAACCATCATGATAGGAGATGTGATAATTTCCCCAATTATATTCATAATATTATATGTGTGGGATTTGAGATTTTAATTTAATTATTGTATAAAAAATATCAAGTTATGAGTAGTAACACGAATGATGTAGAATGACTAACTCCTCCCCTGAAAAATACATTTGTAATCATGTTTTTTATTTGAAAACTTCCAACAACCATTTGTAAAACTTATGAAACCCTCATCCGAGAATAATTGATTAACTCCATTGAAAATTTATTATTTTTTATCCAATTCTTGGTGAAAGAGAATGTTATTTTGGTCTTTTATCACATTGAGAGATAAGTTGATCAGTTAGGGACACTGATGAAGAACCTAAATTAAAAATAGAATATTCATTACATGGAATTAGAGTATATTAAGAAAATATTTGGAGCAAATATTTTTCCCAAACACATAAAATAAAAATGGACATTGAGTTCTTTGGTCTAAAACAAAATAATGGTGAGAATATTAGGGTTTATAAAGATAACATCACATGGATATCATTATACGCCAACAACTTGGTTATAAGAATAGAATGTAAGGAGGGGCATTCATTTAGTGGGTTAAAAATAGGTCTATTGAAACATTTGGATTTCCGAATAACTAATAACAATGAATATATTTTCAATTGATCCCTAAAATTGGAGTTTGTGGGACCATTAATAAAAAAATCATTTCACTAAGAGAGATCTATGACATTCTATGGTCCCATGGTACAACAGACAAAAAATGAAAAATTGAGTTTTAATTGGATTTATCAACATATAAATATCATAGAGGAAAGAATACCCAATGTCCCACATTTCAAAGTTTTTGAAAGAAGCATCACGAAAAATTCCAAAGGGAATCCACAAGATTTTTCATGTGCGGAAAATATGGGAATCCAACTATTCATTGTTGATGTAAAAATAAAAAAAATCCCATAATTAGTTAATATGTTTAGAATTTTCATATAAAAAATATTCATAATATATAGTGTTTCAGCCGTAAGGAAGGTGGGAACTATATTAACCAGTTCCCAAATCAAAGGGTTATTGAAGAAAATTAGTAATTAAATCCTCAATAGACCCAAGAAAGGGAATAATCTACCATTAATGATGTGGAAGATTCCAAAAATGATGTGGTGGTAGGTTAAAATGTTATTTATTCAAGAATAGCTAAAATAATTTTTGATTATGGTTTTATGCATTCATTTGTATCTCATTTATTTTGTAGAAATATTCAATAACCTCCCAAAAAGTAGGTGTGAGCTAACAGTGATTATAGTTAACTATGAAATTATTATATCAACGGAATATAACTCCTCCCCTATCTTTGTTTGTGGAATTAATCTTACAAAATAATATTCTCACATACTCTACTATTGTTTTAATCTTTCTTTTTGAGTGATTGTTTATCCTTATATAAATCTAATATCTATTGTCGATAGAGAGAGGTCACTCTTCACATTACTAGTCATCCACTTATTCTATTTAATTATATGGATGATGTGAATCTTCAATGTAATCATCTTTTAATGAATGTATATTAACACCATATGAGAAGGAATATCTAGTCTAAATGATTGAGAAAAAAGAGAGATTCGTTCCAAAAGTCATTAACATTGTATTAGATTATACTATTGTGTTCCTCAAAGCGTTTCATGGTCTTCCTCCAAAATAATTGGTTGAGTTCTCCGTAAAACATACCCTAGGATATATTCCTATATAAAAACCCCATTTAGGATAGCCAATATTTATTCAAAATTGCATATTATTTAGCTACATTGTAATTTTGAAAAGGATTGTATATACACAAGTGATACACTATGGGGTGTGTCAGTCATCTTCTTCAAACTGAATATTGGGTCAATGAGTCTCTATATTGATAATCATGAACTGAAAAAAATAATGATGAATAAAAATAATACCCTTATTTCCATAGATGAATTTTTTATCAACTGTGTATGAAACTATACTTCTCAACAGTGAAAATTCGGTTGGGATATCACAAATTAAGGGTAAAAAATTATGATTTTTCCCAAAACATGATTTTAAAAAAAGTATTGAAACTATCTGTTCATATTGATTCCTTTTGAAATAACTAACACTCTAGTAATCTGTATAGACTTGATTAATAGAGTCTTGAGATATTACATGGAAAAATTATGTTATAATTTATAGAGGATATTATGATATCCTCCAAAATTATGGAGGATATTTAAGACTACATAAATAATATTCTAATGGATTTGAGAAAGGAGAAACTATTTCAAAAATGTAATTAATGTCAGTTTTCAATATAGGAAGAATTATTATTATGGAAAACTATCTGCAGAAAATGGATATGTATAGACCCTTATAAGACAATGATAATAAAGAAATAGACTATGATAGAGTATGTGATGGAGAAGTATATATTCCATTGATTATATTTTTAGTACTAATGATCTATGAAAAAATCATGATTTTCAGACCCACTAAATAGGCCAACATAGAAGGGGAAATATTTTTTTTACTAGTTAATTCAAAGATAGATTTATGGGGATGATAAAGAGGATTATCACTATGCCATCACTTACACAACCTAAAATTGGGTAAAACATTTTAGTATACAATTATCATAAAATAAGGTATTAGGTTGTGTACAAATGAAAAATGATAAATTTAAATCCTATGCCTCAAGGTAGTAGAAAGTTCATGAACCAAACTATCTGATGCATGATCGGGAGTCGGTTGTAGTAATATTTTACATGAAAATCTGGTGAAACACTCCCTACATGGAGACATGTGATATATATATATATATATGGATCATAAGATCTTGAAATCTATATTCACATTAATTTATAGTAACATGAACCAGTGAATATGGCTAGACAATATCAAGAAATATGACTACTCAATACATTACCATCCTATGAAGGAAAACTTGGCTACATATGAACTATGTATAAAGGATCCAATAAGTTTATAAATGATGAGAATTGAGAAGGATATAATATACTTAGAATATAAAAGGATGGGCATGGGAATCATAAAGGAAAAAATCATTCATTTTTCAAATATTTTCTATTCAATCCTTTCTGACGAAGAATAACTATTCCAAAATGAAGAGCATACAGAGAAGGTGCAAGTTAAAAGTAATGGAAAATCCTCCACATTCAAAATTGAAGAATAAAGAGTGGTAAGTTTTGACTCAAGACTATGTATACCATAAAATCATTAAATAAAGATAGATATGTTGATCGATGCAAATTTTTTAAACATTTCAATCCACCCACAGGGAACAAATATGTTTTGAGATCTCCAAGAACAGTATTACTAGGACAATATGAAGAAGGGTTCATGGATTATACATCAAAGGTTCTATAATTTCATCATGTGAAGGTTGAAATTATAAATTTCTAGTGAGATTATGTAACCATTACCCATACCCATAAGGAAATTAAGAAAAATACCTATAGAATTTATTACTAGAAATAAAAAGACATTAAGGGAAAATAATGTTATATGGTATGTAGTGTATTTTAATATGAATAATTCTCACATAATTGTAATTTATGATGACATACCCCTCCAATCATCTTACATAGTTATACATCAGATAAGTGGTGATGCTTCATGGAACATAACTAATGATTTTACCTAACCATGATCTGATATTTACCTCTATGTTCTGGAATAGACTCTAACATCTTAAAAATACTGAGTCGAACTTTAATACAACTTATCACCCCCAAACTAATTTCCAATCTATGTGGACTATTCAAACACTAGAATATATATTTAGGTATATATGAATATACCTCAAAGGAAAATGGTATCGACATCATTCTGTAGTTGGGATCTCATATAATAATAGCCTTCACGCAAGAAACCAAATGGATCAAAATAAATACCATTATGAGAATAGTTGCAGAATGCATAATTTATAGAGATAAAGTGGTTGAAAACATGATGATGGAACCTAAAATGGTTGTGGATATGATAGAAAATGTAATCACCATTCAATAACACATCACGAGTTCCCAGAGTCGATAGAAGATCTATAATGAAAATCATTTGTGGGACATGGAGGTTAATGTTAATGATAAATTGCTTCTCTATATATCTGTATTTATTATAGATATGATATTTTCGAAGAAGTGAAAGCTAATACCCATGTACATCCTCCACTTTCACATTCTAAATCACATTTATGTTGTGGACTATTTAGTACCACACCACCCAACCTATTGGTCGGAGTATTTTACTCAATAGGGGAGGGGTGAATTGAGTAACTAAAAAAAATTATGTTAAAATAATATTATTTTCAATAGAAATGGTTTTCCCAAAAATAGATACAACACAATTAATCAAGGTTATACTATAATAAGAGTTTGACTTTTTAATCAACTTCTTAGAAGATTGATTAATTCTCATTAATCTTAATTTGTATTATTAATAGTACATTTGAAGTTATACTACTAAATCAAATCAGTTATAACTTCTTTCAAAGACTAACTATCAAAGTGAAATTAGTGTTTTCTGGATTATGCAATAAAGCAGCAAAACAAAGAAGACTAAATTTAAACAGAACAACGGATATGAAACAAGTCGTTCTATCTCATGTCGAGACCTAATCCACTTTACATGGAGATCACCTTCCACTAAGCAGTTTATATAAATAAACATTGATCCACACCTTGGATCAGGGTTAACAACAGTACACAGACTGTCCAGGTCACACATGAACATCTTCCACAGTTTTCGTGGGTACACAAAATATAATAACCATGCCACACAGGGACCTCTTCCATAGTTTTCGTGGGTAAACAGAATATAAAGACTTTTGTGTAAGGATTTAGAAATCCTCCAGTTTAGCATAGGAGTTAGTCTGTGTATGGAATATATAGAGTACACGCACTGATCAAAATGTAAGTAAAATAATCACTGAGAGAGATTAAATATGTGTTTAGAATTTTCTAGTGATTTGAAGTGTAGCTCTGGACTCCTTTGATTAAACTGAAATGATTCTGAGTCCTCTGGTTTTTGTCTTCAAAAACATATTGTCGTGATTCAGCTTTTGTTTTTCATGAGTTTTGATAAAGTGAAGATGTTATCTAGATTCCAGTGTACTTCGTATGTTCTTTAGCAGAGTTGGATTTCATCCATAAGACAATGATATTTTTCTAAATCTTTCTATATGTCCTACATGGTAATTCTCAGAGGCATGTTTTTCTGTTCAGTGTCATGCTTGTTCGTTCTTGGGCACACTCTGCTCTTTATCTTAGAATGCAATAGTTTTAGCTGATGGGTTCCTTGAGTTCTATACCTCATACCTCGTACTATGTCTACAAAGAAACATTAATTATGTCAGTGAATTAAAGGCATCGAATATGACTGTTATAAATTAAACTGAACGAAGAAAAAATAGTTTAAGATATGGTGTCACAATAAGTTATGAAAATGGTGTCTCCTTCACACGGTGTCTGAGTGTCACAATGACTCATTCACAGTGCCTTTCTTGATGGTTTCATGTTTACGATGCCATTCCTTATGGTGTATGGCTTACGGTGTATGGATTACAGTGTCTTGGATTATGGTTTCTGGCTTACAGTGTCCTAGATTACGGTGTCTGGATTACGGTGTCTTGATTATAGTGTCTTGGATTATGGTATCTAGCTTACGGTGTCTGACTTACGATGTCTTGTCTTACGACGTCTTTCATACATTGTCTGGATTATGATGTCTTGGCTTACGGTGTCTTGCTTCACGGTGTCTAGCTTCATAGTGTCTTTCTTACGATGTATGGATTACGGTGTCTTGTACTTAGCCAAACAACTGTATTTAGACATAAACAGGTATATACATGAAATAGATTGAGATTAACCATTATAAAGTGTGAGAGAACATGAATCATAAATAAACATGATTGGATATAATTTATAAGAGTTAACTAGGTTGAATAAGATTTGTGATCATTAATGATATTTTTTATCATTAATGAGATTTTTTATCATTAAAACATAATTAATACATGAGGAGTCCAACACTACCCTTTCTCAAGAGCACAACATATTTCGTGTATCCCTCATGAGGAAGTACATTCAAGATCCCTCACTTGTAATTAATTCTGAGGTGGTATAACTGGAAAATGTTTTCTCTTATGAGGATATTACAATAAAGATCTTGGACTGTAGATATATATTTATATGTAACAAGATAAATCATCTAGTAGGAGTTATATGGTGGAACAATAAATATGAAGGGGAAGCCCAAGAATTAGAAGATGAAATGAACTTGATGTACCCTCTATTATTTTAAACTCATTATTTGATATAAACTTTTATGGGAAGAATTATTTAAGTAGGTAAATATGTAACACCCTAATATTTTAAAATAAAATATTATGTTCGGCAGTGTATGTGACATGAAACACCAAGCCTAAGCATATCATGATTATTTATGACTATTATAACCTAGATGTTAAACGTATGGGTATCAATTTTATTAAATAGTTTATGAAATATTTATAAATCCCATAATCAATATAAATTTATTGAAAAATTATATTGACTCCCACCAAATGAGCATTGGAAAAATTACAAAGGAAGAAATACTTAAATATGGGTATCATTTTACATTAAAATGTAATGGAAGAATAGGATCCTCAAGACTTGCAGATTACATAAACCTATAGGAGACTCATGATTATGTGACCACTCCATGGTCACATTAAGTCTCCACAAATTGTGCATAACCCATGGGAAGTCTCACAAGGCCAATGTTGGAAAACCTTCTTGCTCGTACAATGGTCCTCTATAAAAACATGGTCGAATGGTGACAACTGAGTGAGCACCCCAAGACGCATAGTTTGTCACATGAATTCTCTTGATAAAACACCTAATATCCTTTAGAAATAAGAAGGGATGGTATTCAAAAGTAGAGACTCCTAGTAGTCATGAATCTCATGAATCATATCATCATTAGGGAGAATAAAATTCCTTGATGAAATCCAAACCTAATATTGTAATCCCAAAACCATTGAATGATTATAAAAATGGGGTAAGGGGAAGGAGGTTAGAGGGGTTAGTGGTCATTAAAGGACGTACAATGCACCCCCATGTGACCCAAGAGACGTCGTGTGTCCCTGGCGACATGTCCGCCTCCTATTTTGAAATCCCTCTGGCTTACCGGCCCTATCACATAGAGGTACTCGAGTATCCCTTGGAAACTCCATGAAACTCTAATGGCAGACAAACAGATTTTCCACTGGCATGATCACACACTCCTCATATGACCCATGTAGGTCACATGGGGAATCATCAAAAAATTGTGTAATAATCCAAAACATTTCTCATGAAAACTAAAATAATCCGTGACTATTGTAAAATAAAACAAAGGAGATATAAAGGGGTAGGATAGAGGTGTTCACAGTAGCTAAAGGAAATGGGAAAAACTACTGGAAACCCGCAATACATCCTGAGTTGTGAGCAACACGTTCACAACACCTCGCAAGATCCCTTTGTCTTGTCATCATGGCCATAAAATTCTCCCAATACAGCTTCACAATGCTATAAGGATTAACAAATATATTTTTCATGGAATGCTCATTCACCCCCATTTGACCCATGTTGGTCACATATGAATCCCCAAAAAATAGAAGAAATATCTTCAACAACACTCATGAAATCCTACAGGACACCCATATTATGTCCCATAAAAAATGGGTATTAAAAGGGAGGTGGTGATAAGTGATCATAGTAATTGAAAGGAATACAATGTGCCTAGTTCACCATTGGAACGAACCAACAAGACCGCAAGACATGTCACCAAAAATGACGTAACTGACTACCAATAGGAAGCTAGATCTTGAAAAGGTTATTTAGCATGTCAACCTGACAAAATGGAAGTCCTTAGACACATCTCCATGATCAAACAAGTATTCAATATTTGAAAATAAATAAATAAGAGGAGAGGCTTGTGATTACTGAAAATCAGGAAATGTTCTTAGAGCACTCCATGGATGAGACTCATGAAACTGTATGGTGATGGACCCCTTTTCCAACTCCAACCATGACTTGGGTTTGATACACCACAAAAACAGATTAGTATTCATGGTTTTGAGGCCTATAAATTCTTCATCCCATCACAAAAAATGGATAATATGTGAAGGGAAGTCACGAGCGTCATAGTCCCAATCATTGAAGAGGTTTTCACAGAGCAATAAATCATGTGGCCGACCAGCCTTCAGTTAAGTAATACACTGGAGGGAAGCTAGAGTAGTCATTCACTATACATAAATAACTTACCATGATCATTCATAGATCATGAAAAGGATCTTTAGTGGGTTATATAAAGAATATCATTCAAGCCTCTTTTATCAATTGATAATCAATAAAAACTAACACTGAACAGAACCATGGAATTTGCAATACAAGGGTTACAAACCAAATCAAAGGGAAAAAGGCTTATCAAAAATGACATGCTCACTACCCATGTTCTTTGTGTGTGTCGTTCAAGGACACATGAAATCATAAGGACACATCAGCTATATCACGTGACACTCCATCGACATTTCATTTGGGGAACACAATGTAATCCATACATTTTAGAGAAATTCACACCCCCCATGTATAGTCAACACATTGATCTCATGATCCTTATGGGTCGATCAAATGAGACTTGCGATGTCATTCAGACACATCACATGGCCCATAAAACTGTGACTTTTCATTTTAGAAGTGTCTCATGAAGGAGTCTGGACATGATAACCAAGATATTGTGATGCCCTTTGTCCAAGTCAGCTAAGACTCCCAATGTCCTCCAGACATGTCAGCCAAGTCTTGATATTTCTCCTAGGGGTGTTAACCAAGATACGCAAAACCCCTCAGACTATGCCACACTACATCCCATGAAACCCTTTATATGTTTCATTCCATCTCATCAGATGGATTCTGGGACATTCCAATTGGGTCATACAACTCCCTATCCACATGAATGATATGTCAATAGAGAATCCCAAGGCCAAAAGATAGTTCTAGTCCACTATGTGTAATCCCTAGTCAATAGGGAAGGATCAGTGTTTACATCTTGACATAAAAGGAACTATGAAGAAGCTATTTCCTTCCATACATGGTATACGTAGGCCACCTCTCCATAATGTTAGAGCACCTTATTTATCATCTAGGCTATCCTTAGTGTGTAATCCCCAGATATAAACAAAACTATGATGACTTTTAATCCTTCCATAATTATGGTAGGAATGACACCTCTTGAAGGCCTAATCTCTATAATGAAAACTCAATGGCATGTTTAAGTACATAACCTCCATATCAACACGCCAGGTGGATAATCAAATACTACCCCCTTGATTCCCAAACCGATCACAACCTATTTAGGATTAGGGGGATGTGAAAACAACCTCATTGAGAAGTATGAATTTCCATTAACTTGTTATACGGTATCTAAATATTGTATATAATATAATATAATTTTCTGCCAGTCCCAAAGGATTTGAATAAAATAAATGGGGTTTTCATTAATTCGATAACCAGGATATGTAGGATGTTTCACAATGGCTCGATCTCATCCTTTGAATATTGCACGCCTCCTCATGTGGAAGAATATTCATAGAACCTGATTATACAGATTCATCATATGGGAAACCATCCATTATTGGATAATGATGAATAACATCAGATAAAAATAGATGGATTCAAAAGAGATATCCTATTCTCTTTCATATTAAATATAAATTAACCCATTGTTGTTTGTTAGGGTAAACAGTCCAGTATTGGGATGAGAAAGAGATTCAAGAACATATATCAAATCTATAAGAGAGTCATAGTGTAGGAAACAATCCCCCTAAGGGGTGATTATCACAACCTCACATCCTATCGACCAATGAAAGACCCCAAGAGTCACTTGGCCTGAAGATCCAGTCGACACATGGCATTTTCCAAGAACGTATGCACCCATATATGGTTGGGGGAACCATTGGGAGTTTTTGAGATATAAAAAAACTGTCCAAACAAAAGATGAGACCCAAAATTAAATGTTCAACCTTGGAACCTACTTAACATTATTAAAAGGATACAATTACCTGTCCCCATCAGTTAATTATATCTATTTCATACATTCTTTATTCCTTAGGAAACAATAATGGTTAACGTGACATGAATCTCTCTAAAAGAAAACAATTAGGTTACAATCCATTCATCCATGTTACCTTTCCCCTATATGAAAACAAAATTTACGAGTTCAACATGAATCTCTTAGTCCAGTTTTTTTCAAACCATTTTTAGAAAAAACGTACTAAGAAAAGAATAAATTGGTACTCTTTTATTTCCACTCCTGAGCTAACAATTCAATGTCAGTAGAAAGAGTGTAAAAGGAATATAAGAAAATGGTGTTGACCAAAAATGTCAGATTGATCATTTTCGTGCAAATGATATGGCATTGATTAGTATACTTATTCTTAATTGCCTATGAGATCAAATAATCCCAACTAGGGGAAATTTATTCATCTTATAGAAACTATTTTGGTACATCATCCATTCATGTGACCCATGTGGGTCATAAAGAGAGCTCGCCAACTAGAAGGATCCAACAACAGTTAGGGAATAAAATGATCTGAGAGTACAAAAAATATGGTGCAATCCAAACTATACATGTTTCCTATGAGATCCTTCAAGTTCAACAGTTGGAGAGTCCATGTTGCTCGGTGAAGGCTGTTGTTATGCCAATTTTCCCCATCACTATGACCAATTTCTTTGAGGGCTTATCTCATGAGCATGAAAACTTCCACCTTCCTTATCTAATGAAGGTGGACTAGGCAGCCCAATATAGATCCCTTTCAGTCAAGGTGCCATCGAGGACAAAACCTATATACCATTTTCACCTGTATCATCCCACCAGTACCCATTACTCGCCTTCTGGGGGTACCATTGGAGGAAAAACCCACATTTGATTCAAATGAATGTGCTCCATGAAAGACTCATCGTAGGAGTAGGTATTTTGAAATTCAAGAGATGGATCATATTCTTGATCCTTCCAACAATGCCAACAGTAAAATACAAAAGGTAACAGTATGAAGGATCGGATGCCAGCTAACACATAACATGACTTTGTGCATATTACCTTATCCATCTAGGACATGTCCGATATCTATGATCCTACTGAAAATGCCTTCTAGTATACTCTGGAAGGGACGATCAAGTAGGTTCATAACCTTGCTCACTCAAATCAAATTTTTGGGCATATTCCCACAACAAGAATGGTAGTGGCTCATACTACTATGCCTATAACTAATTCCCATCAACATACTCTGATGGTATAAGGATAAGAGAAGTGAAAACATATAACCACTTTAATCTAAGGAGTGTATCAATTGATGATTAAGACAGAAAATGTCTAGTCTTATATCCATGCCGAAATATTTATAAAAAGAAAATATATTTTATCAAAAACTGAAGATCTTAATTAGAATATTTCATAACTATCAATGTTAAAGGAGTAGGTGCACAATCCCATCCCTGCATCAAGGACAGTGGAAAACTTTGATCATCAAGATCAATTGGATGTACTAAATAAGGTGCACATTCAAGATCATGCAAGGGAGGATTATTATAATATCCCAATTAATGGTGAGGCATCAGTTTGGGATCATACAACCACTCCAACTAAGGACCACTAGGTGAGATAAACACACACCTCGAGATAGGAGCACATGTCTGTCAAAAAAGGCATGAAACATAACCCAAAGTCCACGGATTGGGCATATGTCCATGTTCTAGTCTAGGATAACCATGTGAGAATCACACAATCCTTGGGACATTCTCATATTCAGGAAAGTTAATCTTCTTGGAATACTCCAGAAGGTCACAAAAGTAAGGCTCACATTCCAACTTCCACCAAAAATTCACTACGCCAACATCATTCTAAGTCAATACAAGAGGAGGCTCATATTCCTTCTCCCATTCCGGAGGTCCATCGACATATTCATGAGGGGAAATAATTTTCAGACCCAGTTTATACCCCCATTCCAACTAGATTTCACCATGTGAGAGAGGGATACACATCGGGGTAGGCTCATCACCTACCAAGAAAAACCAGTGGCATATCCTAAAGGATCAAGATCGGGCTCATACTCCTATCTTAACTATGTTACACCATGTGAGAGTGTAAGATGTCTTATTATTGGCTCAAATTCCTATAAATAATGAGATATATTATTGACATATTCAATAGCCTCTCGATAGTGGGACCATACTCACACTGAACCGATAGATTATATAAAAGTTCAAACAATTGTCATATATTAGGCTCATATTCCTCCACTCTCTCAAAAGTCATGTCAACATATTCTGACCATGACACACAACATATACCATATCCCTAATCTTCTCAATGACAATATCATAGATGTTGGTAAAGACACATTCTAAACACCACAAGGATCTTTCATTTCTTCTATTGAAGCAGAAGTAGAATGATTTCATCACTATAATAGTCCCCCTCATGGTTGTGTGGAGATGGATCACTGGGACTCTACTCCTAAAATCCAATTTCTTCAACCTCCCCATGATGATATCTAACATGGGTATTTCAATCCTCTATTTTTTTGGTACCTCCATATGGAGATGTTAACCACACACCAAATCTTTCGTATAGAGAGGTGCTCAAGAGAATGGGGTCAATCATAAATGGTTCCCCCATTAACTGACTACAACACTCCATTCCCATCAGTATGTGACCATCATAGATATATTCTTTAGTATGACCATATGGAGGCATGTAATTCTAATTAAGAGAAGGTCAACATTAACATAATGATAATGTTATCTAGGCACAACCCCCCCCCCCCTCATTATGTTCTGGCCCCTAGCTACTTCTAGGTATGAGATCCCAAATAAGCAAGAAAAGGAATTCATTTTTTATTTTTTTCATAATATGTTGGGTAATCATCAGAAAATGAAGGACCAAAATCTCCCTTATCTAATATATAAGTTTCAACTTCAGAAAATTAGGATACTCTATTTCTGGCTTAGCCTATCTGCAATCTCCATGGTCTGGGATCCAAAATCAGAAATGAACATTGGAAATCTACAACATAGAGGCCACCAATGGATAGTGATTCATCAAAAAATGATCTATAAAGCCATAGAAATAATTCAAATTCAAGTATGGGGAATGTATTGAATATTAAAAATTTACACTCCCCTAGAATAGTAGAGCCCCACAGATACTACATCCTACAATGTTATAGCCTTATGTGAAATCAAGGGCTAGGTAATACAAAAGTTAGTTAGTCACTATAATAGAATGACCCCACTCCAACGGTGCCTAGACACCATGAATGAGGAGGCGGTATATCCAATTGGAATAAAAAAAAATGGGCCTCTAAAGACAATAAAAGGACATTATGTTCACAAATATTGAATTTTCAATCACCTGGACAACTTCTCTTCTGGAACAATCCTCATAATGGGAATACAACACATCCAACTCCCACAAAAGCATAGTTGCACCACATCATGGAGACCGAAGTAATAGATTATATGGTGTCCTTTCAAGAGTGGACTCAACCCCTTATGTCAAGAGAATATATACCACCACCTTCATCCGTTGTGTCATAAATATCTCAAGATCATCCAAAACACACCCTTAGTAGCCATAGGTGAACCCCATCACTCTAGGATAGGGTTTATTTTATCTCAATCATCATCACGAGTTTACTTTTCCCATAAGAGTACACTGGAGATGTCAGAAATGATTCCAAAACACCTCCATCTCACTCGGATGGGGTCATTTATATCTTCATATCAATCCTGATGATCATCATGTCTCCAACTTGATCCATATGATCCACAATAATAGGACTCATCGATGCTAATAGAGGCCCAAAATGACCCCACCCCATAAAGATAAGGTAACATTAATCACTATCCACATCACTGATAGAATCGGTGTTCTCTAGGATGGGAGTTAGAAATCAATGGTCGATGTTCCTCCAGTTCCTCTCACCATAGGAAAAATCTCTATTGGTTAGGTTGCGCTTGGAAATACTAACCGAAAACTACCTCAAAGTCACTATTCATAATTTGAGGGGAGGAGAATGTAAGGAAAAGGAAACCAAACAACAACAATATTGCAAGGCAATGTAGTCCATCAAGGTAGAGGGATTGAATAATGACCCTGATAGAAGCTCTGCATAATCATATTTTTGCATAAAAAATTGGCACAACCACAATACACCAATATGCCTCAGTGATTTCCATCATTGTCAACATGTAAGACATTAATAAATATTAAAACACATAGGTCCATGATGAAGAATATGTACCATAGAAGGATGGTTACTTGTATGTACCAAATGAGGTTGTGTGCAACCAAAATGGAGGAAGGCTTCAAAATTTGGCACCTCCAGATAACGAGTTACCACCACCTCAATGGAATATTAGAAAGGATAAAAGTAATGAAGAAGAAAAGAATCGGTTTCCATCTATAGATGAATAGTTATTATAGTATGAGAGTGAAATATCATCTCTCTTGACACTCAATGAGGAGATACTGAGTGAAAAAAATTCCCACTGGGTATCATCTCCCCCCAAATATTAATAATATTCCTCGCATAGATTATTCACATGCAAGAGAGAAAACTGGATATCAGATTGGATTTAGATCTAGGAATCCAGTCTATATAAACGAGGAAGCCGAAAATGATCGAGTCCTCCATACATTGTAATCACAGCATATCCCATGCTAGGGGAATCCTCCATTCATATGATAAATTGAAGATTAGAAAGAGATGAAAGAGATACCACCTCATCATCCCCCATCCTTTACCTGTTGATAAAAGGTGGATTATGAAGTTGTGCCCCTAGAGCTAATTACCACCATTGAATCCTTGGATAATCGGATGGTAGCCTTGAAGGGGAAACATGATCCTATGATGCCTCAAAGGATTCCATATCCCTTAAGGGTGTATGACACCCCACCTCCACCCAGTTTTAGTAACCCAACCATTTCTACCTTCAATGGTGGAGGAGACCATGAAAATCATCTCACACACTGTGTATCTCAGTGTGGGCCAATTATTGGCCCCCGAGACTAATAAGAGATGGAAAATCTAAGGTATTTCCTAAAAACCCTGATATAGATAGCCTATGTTTGGTATAGAATTATACTAGAGAGATCTGTTATATGATAGGAAGAGATTCATTATAAGTTCCTTTTTTAGTTAAATTAGACACTATAGAAACAAATTATATTCAACCTAAAAAACCTGTTGAAATGTGACAACAATAGGGTGTTTGATTTCATAACAAGATGGAAGGTGTTGACCAATTCTCTTAGTATCCCCCTCTCATGGGAAAAACTGGTAGAACTATGTGATTAAATTATCATGGATGAGTTACTAATCCCCCTAATCTATATGAAATAACCAATCAGGTTCCTAGAGTATGTTGAAACAACACAGTGTGTTGAAGAATCCATTCAAAAAACAAGTTCCATGTATTGAATCGTGCCCACAACATAGGGGGAAAGGCCATGGGGAGCATATGTTTTATTTGGTGCTCCCATGCCCACATCGGTGCCTATCCTAGCACCCATCCATGCACATTGCCCCAAAGAACCTCCTGTTAATATGCTGAAACCGTAGAATAACCATTGGCTAGAATTATATAGAAATGAGGGCTACCTGGGATTTGAGGACTAGATGAACAAAGTGTACTCTTTATGAAATGAATAAGTCTCTTGATATTTCTTAGCGTCAATGGATAATAACCTACTCAAATTTCTTGTAGCCCAAGAGGCCTAATTAATTCAACCTCACTGACCATCACGATTTCTTCCCCTTCTATAGAAGGATAGTTCATAAGATCTAGAATTGTATTATTTTCAAATACACCCATCATGGCAGGGTTGACTCTGTATTGGTTACTCTAGAGAATTCCCTGGAGCAGCTGACTTGAAAAACTGTCATCTGATCAGAAGAAGAGTATGTTTGGAAAAAAATTCCAATCAGGAAAAAATAAATGTTTCACAACTATATGAATCAGAAATAAGTTGATAAAACTTATAGAACTCGAAAAGTATAGTTGTGCAATCCCATAGTAGCCCCGCCTTTGAAGAAAGAGATTTCAGATGTGCCTTTTAATGGTAGGTGTGTCCATGAGAAGAAAACATTTATAGGGAGGAAGAGTCATATTCTAATCCGAAGAATTCCCTAACTATTTCATATTTATTCCATGTAATGTCTTCTATATGGGAACTGCCCCACCAATCAGATACATCATCAGATGAAGAATTCATTATTGGTTCTGTAATCAAAATAAACTTGAAAAAACTGTTATCCTTTGATTATAATGCCCAGAATGTGGTTTTACTAAATATAATTGGGGAATGGGAGGCCACACGCACCCGATATAAGGATACATGGGACAACAAAGATGTTTTCAGACATAATATTATGGTTATATCTCAATGAGGGATATATATAGCTTAGACATGTGGTAAAGTAATCCAACTAGCCCAGAAAAGGCAAGATGGTTCCTTAGATCCCTCTAGCAGTCGCCCGCATCCAATCCACTTTCATGAAATCTTAGCAGTGGTTCAATATGATCAACCAAATAAATGGTGAAGGCTGGAACAATGTGAACCACCGGTAGGGGATACTCCTACAAAAACTGCACATTCTTTGGGCCCATCAACCTTATATTCTTCAGAACCTAAACCGCATGCACAGGAACAACCACATATTGTGAAGTGTAGACCTATATCACAATAGTATGACATTATAAAACATCTAGTTATAGTTCCAACCAATCTATTGACCCTTAATGTGTTTTTTTCATTCAAAAGAACTCAGGGATGCACTTTTTGAAGCCCTCCTAAGACCACATGAATTCATGAAGGAACTCTCTATAGATGGGGTCTATAAATTGATGACTATGTCAAATCATGTCACTATTTCATTCACCGACCAAGATTCAGAAGAGGACATCCCAGGACATATTAGGCCATTATAAGTTTCTGGTAGACAAAATAATGTCAATGTCCAAAGTGGACTACTCGATAATGAATATAATATCAATTTCATCATTTCCCAAACTCTTAGAAATTTTTGGTATAGAGAAGGGGACTTATCCCCTATAAATATGGCCATATATTGGTATGATGAGGATGTTCACTATATCCGTTAGAAGATCAAGTTCGAGGCATAATTTGTCGAAAACACATCTGATACCAAGTTTATTTTTTTCCTTAAATACACCACATACAATGTCCTACTTATAAGACCCTATATTCATATCCACATGGATATTACATCTTCATTACATCAATTTCTGACGTACCCCATCAATGGAGAGGTGGGAATACAACATGGTGATAGTCCCCCCTTCAAGACTTGCAGAACTACATATGTTAAAGTAGATTTCTATAGTAAGGGAAGTAAGAAATCAATAGAGGATGATGATATAATGGTTTAAGCTCCCAATGGATTAGGGAACCCCCACGAAAATCCATATACCATTCTCGATGAAGATTATGTGCTCCCTAGAAATATGGTAGGAATAGATGATCCAATTACAGAGGTCCAACCTATCCTTTCCTCTTAAAAAATCAACTTCAGCATCTCTCTAAAGAAACTCAACTAGAAAAGGGTGACGCTGTTTGTTATCATTGCCTCCATCACCCTTTTAGTGTAGGAGAGGCCCCTAGGTTTTAATTATCACTCGATGATGTCTCTATATACTCAAAAATAGAATAAAATGATGAAGATATCATGAACACATATCCATCATTCAAGGAAGATGTTTCCACCACCATAGATGAGTTTTGGAATAAAAGTTTTGGAATAGAAGATAACATGCAACCTAATCTGATTACTGTCTCCATCCCCTTGAATATAAATAGATGTGCATCTAATTTTTAAAATAGCACTCATATGTGTTTACTTAGAACAATATGGAAATTCTTGAACTGGGTCTAGATGTGGCTACACACCATCTAAGACTGCCCAATGAGCATCGAGACATCAAAACGGTATCCAAGAGAATACACCCATTGCATGACACTAATTTAAGGGTGTAAGTTGAAAAATTCATCAAATAAAACTTTATATGAGAATTGAAACATACAAGATGGATTTATAACATTTTCCCAATCAAGAAGAAGAATAATGGGAATATTTGGTTATGCATTAAATTCAAAGGCCTTAATCAGCATTGCACAATGGTCAATTTTCTATTTCTAATCCCAAAAATATTGATCAATGGAACTTCTAGCTTCAATGAACTTTCCATCATGGAAGGGTACTCATGGTATTATCAGATCAAAATGTCCCCTATGGATGAAGAATCCTCCTCATTCAGAGCACCTCATGTAATCTTATTATATCAATTCAGGCCCATTGGATTTACGAAATTTGGTACCACATATCTGCGTACCATGCACCACATCTTTAATTAATTATTATGAAGGATAGTTGAGTGTTATGTCGATTACATGACCATAAAATCCCAATATAAATTTGATCACTTCACAAATCATTGAGAAATAATTGACAATATTAGATAGAACAGTCTAAATATGAATCTACTAAAATGTGATTTAGGGGTAATTTCAAGAAAGTTCATTGATTTTTGGGTATTCCATTGTTCCATTGTGATTAATCCGATGAAAAATAGTTATATTTTAGGAAATCCCCCCCCCATAAATTTTAAACTTATAAGGGGACACTTGGGTAACCTCGCCTACATTCGGCGATTCATTGAAAACCTGGTCAGAAAATCTATCCCCTTCACTTGGATAATAAAGAATTGAGTTTCCTACCAATGGGGGGATGATTTCCAGAAAGACTTCAAAAGTCTCTAGAAATATTTTTGAACCCACCAGTTCTGATTCATCTAGTGGAAGTGAGGCCACTCATATTATTTTCTACCACTTAGGAACATGGCTTGGGAACCCTCTTCATACATAAATATGTTGTAGGAGGTAATAATATTCTCTAATAAGTTATTTAAACTATTTTTGGTACTGAGACATGATATTCTGAGGTTGAAAAGAACTGTCTTTCACTCATCTTTGCATTGAAAAGGTTACGGAATTACATGAAACACCATGAAGTCCAACAAGTCTCTTATATTGACCTGCTCATGTACATCATTGGTATATCTATGTTGAATGGGCTCTTAGATAGATTTGTGGTCATTATACATTAATATGAAATTCAGTTCATATCTCTAAATTCTATGAAAGGGAAATCCCTGGATGATTTTCTCACTACACACCATTCCCCATAAAACAGAACAGAATACATAGAGATTATAGATTAAGAGGTATTTTATTCCCACAAAACACACTAGACTTGGTAGATGTACTATGATGGTGCCTCCTAGAGTCCTATCGGCACAAGAATGGAAAACCTAAAGCTCAATCAGGTTGGTATAGTTATTTTATTTGTCTGCTGAGAAAAATCAGTTTCACCACACTCTTTCTGACTATTAGAATTCTTCACAAATAATGAGGTTGGGTACAAATCCCTCATCATTGGATTGGAACCATCCCTATAGCTGCACACTGCCTACCTAAATGCAAAAGGGGTCTCCAAACTATAGATATTGAAGATAAATGCGGACTATTTCATTACGAAGGAAGAGTAGACCCCTATAACTACCTATATTATAGGATTTATCGTAGAATTACCTTTTGATACCACCTTTAATTGTGTTCCCCTATCATAGAATGCTCATTATGAAAAACTAGATAAGGTATCCACTGTCCTCACTAACCATTAACAAAAATAAACTGCCATCCATATCACACAATAAATAATGGTATCATCAGTCATTGTATGAGGTATGGAAGAGATGAATAATGTCAACACTGCCCTAGAGCGTGATTAACCAGTGAAAAAACCCATATTGATAGAGCCTATAATTTTCCATCTTTGAGATTTGACGCTCACAAAAGATCATGATCGACGAGAATAGATCCGACACCGGGAAGCAAATCCAACTCTATAAGACATCCCAAATGAAAACAATATATCTAAAAATGTGGTTTTTATGGAATTATTATCAGCTATATAGTAGAAGGATAATTTCTCATCTTCATGTAAGATGTCCATAAAATATGTTACAATACTCATAAATATTGAAACAGGATCTTCCACCCAACTAGGAGGTTTTTATATAACTAAAAACCATGATATATAACTACATGAAATTCAAAAAGAAATTCAATGCATTCCAAATTCATGAAAACTTCTTCCATTAGCCACTAAAATTACTACACATTGCTAAATATTCCTATCCATTTTTTGTTTGGGGGATGGATGTTTTGGGGCTATATCCCCTATCCACTGACAATTTTTTCACGTATATCCTTTCTAATACTGACTTCTTTTACAAATGGGATGATGTGATACCCCTCAATTAAATCATAATGAGTAATATAATCTTTTTGGAGAAGTCGAATATCATCACTAGGTTCAGAGTCCCCCAATCAATATTGATAGATAGTGGAACCAACATCAATTACACATCGGTGAAGAATCTATACAAGGAGTTCAACATCGATTCAAGTCACTAATCTTGCTATCATGGAGTGGAAAATTGTTAGATAGAGGCATTCAATAAGGCTTTATAGCATATAATTCAAAATATGGAAATAGGGATAAGAACCCATGTATAGAAAATCACTTCCATGCTTTATGGTCTTATGGTACCACCATCTGTAAAACTACAAAAGCATCTCCTTACTCACTAGTGTTTGGAACTCAGTCAGTTCTACCCATAGAGTTCCAGGTTTCTTCACTCCGAATAGCCATTTGATGATAACTATCAACGGATGAAAAATCTCAAAAGTGGTTGGATGAGTAGGAACATCTAGATGAAAAGACGTTGGGCACACAACATAACCAATAGATCCACCAAAATATGAGAGCACAATACTTTAAAAAAAGGTTTTCCTCTGTTCATTCCTACAAGGAGAACTGGTGCTGACCTTTATAACCCCAATGATACCAGGGAAGAAACCCTCAAAATTTGATCCCATGTGGGGGAGACCTTACATCATACCTAAGGACTATCATAATAGAGCTTATTCATTTACCACTATGGATGGGGGAAACATCACACTTCCCACTAATGTGATATTTTTCATGAATAATTCACATATAAATTATAAAACATAGTATCCACATACAGTAGGCCATATTATTCAACCTATCCACATGATGTTAAATTAAATGAAGTTAATCCTAACCATATGGAGTTACATAGTATAAAAATTATCCTTATAGCAAGACGTTAAACTGCATGTCTATCATCCTTAGCGCATCACCTAAAACTACACGGATCAACAACTTCCCTTCCCTTTCATGTGCGTTAATCCATCATCCACACTGCATTAAATTAAACTAAATAGCTCTATAAAATTATGTTTGTATTGATTTTCAGTCCCAATGAGATATATACGGACTCTTTGGTCCAATACCTTGGTGTAGACATTGCATCAAATTAAATTCCCTTGTTATACCCCTCTCTTGTATGTACATTATAGGAAAACCCATTACCCTCCTATTTTAACATTGAATATGGATCACGTTAGATTGGAAATTATGGCAGGGACATACCCTCACAACAAAGGCATAAAAGATCACGAGTTATCCATTACGGTCAAAAATGTATTACCATAAAAGGCATACCGGGAGTTCTTAATGCATGAAGATAAACTATATGGTCGATGTCCTTTCAATATGATGTTAAATTTAATGGTTCCCCAAGAACTATGTGTTGTTTTATTCTCATCCTCATGATATATGTTTCAATTCCTAGAATTCCACTCTTGGGTCCAACCATGATGTTCCCACCAATTCACAGTTTTTTGAATTTGTCCTCATCGCATGATGTTAAACTATATGGAACTTGAACAACTAAATATGGCTTGATTATCATCAATATAAGACATATATCGATGCCCATACATTTTACATGTGGGCCCAGCCACAACGATATCCTTTTTTAGACCCATTAGCTTGAGTTTACCTTGAAATGTAAGAGGTGTATTAGAGATCTAGTTTTTTTTCATTCACATCGATTTTCTTCATTACACCACGCAATGCATCCCCATGTTATAATTTATATCTTACGGTCTGACCCACATGACAAAGATATTTTTGCACAAGTCCCTATAAAATGTCATTAAACTATTACCCACCATCCTTACCTCATGAAGTTGAACTGCACAGTAGTACAACCTTACTGCATGACATTAAACTACACCAAGGAAAGCACATCCCCACTACAAGGTACTAAAAATTGAATATCATCTTCCCTTTTTCATTCCATATTATAGGACCCCAAGAGACATACCTTGGATAACTATAATATATGGTGTTTCCATTGTGTTTTAGGAGAATGTGAAATCCATATACCACACATCTTGTCATGAATCACCATAACCTTTCATATCCCTTGTAAAGGATATCTAGATTCATGGGCCCTTTTCTTGTCTATGAGTACAGGCCCTTGGCTCCAACATATACGCCTATGTCTATCAACCAAATATATCACTCTAAAAAAGGACAATCCAATTATTTTGGGCCCTGACATCATCAAGGAAATAATCAACACCACAAAGTGTCTGAACCACTCCTTGTATGATATTCCAATATCATTACTCCTAACCTATAAAACACAATCTTGGATTTATAGTGTTTTCATCCCATGCGTGAGAATATTTTGGGGAATTCTTAAACCAGGGAATCCTAATTAATATATTGTAAACCATCTCCCATATTAGGTCCATGTCTGTCATGACCACAAACTATCTTTATTTTGGTTAAATCTATACAATATTAAACTCTATCCCATAATGGTCCAAATCATAACATCTTAAACTAAATACAAAATAGACACCAACCTTTTCATGTTTAAAACCTGCAAAGGGAGTGCTGATAAAAATTCAAGTCTACCCCTATAACCTCTTCAACGTCAGAGTTTAGGAAAAAATTAAGTTGCAAGCCCATAAGGAAAAATGCTTATTGGGTCTATAAACCGAGTAAAATATATACTATTCTCAGTAGACCCACTGATCAAAGAAAAAATTTTGGGCAGTGCTTGTCCCATCGCCGCACTATGATAATATGTTCACTAGGCGGTGACCCAAATTTTTGGGTACTCGAACCCTCCATGGATTTTAAATCTTTCAAAACCACAAGTTGTGATTTATGTTGTCTTGAATCGCCGTAGCATACCACATCCCTTTTAAAGTATATACGGATTCAAGGTCCCATTTCTTTACTATGATTACATTCCCATGGTTTCTGAATATGTTCCTATGGATGTCAACCAAATGCATCACACCAAAAAAGGACATTCTAAATATCCTGATCATTGATATCATCATGGTTTCCCACAACATATCAGTATTCTTGAAATTATCCTTTTATGATTTTCTCCTATAATTCTCTAAACATGAGCACTCTGGGTCATGATTTAATGTCTCCACACCAAACCATCCATGAGGATTCCATATGCTCAATGTCATGTCACTATGAGTCATGCCCTTCCACAAGGATGGGCTGTGACACATTATTGAAAGATAAAAATTTTATTAAAAGGGATACAATACATTATGGGATCAGGTCAAGGGGGCCAAAAATGCTGAAGTCGAAGGTAATCACCTCCGACAATAGAAGTAAAACTAGGAGGATGGGAGTAATGGGTCTAGAAATAGATGAAAGGGAATTCCTTGTTGAATTCTAAGGCTAGAAAACTACTACATGATTCCAATCCAACCAAACATTCATAAAGGTATATGAGTCATATATAAGATCCTTACATTGGATAATATGGTAAATGTCCATCCAGGGCACCTTGATCTATCCCTGAATATAGTAATGAAGAATCACCGAGTCAGTCTCCACATTGGATAGATGAATGCTGCCTCCACAGCACAGCTCCAACCATTCCCTCATAGTGCAAGCCTCTTCCATTAAAGAGTTTGACAGACTGTAAGATCCAATAAAATCAATGATAATAGATCCCTCCAGATCACGAACCAACCCTCATTCACACACGAGAACATTACACCATGACCCATATATATTTATCTTGAGCCCTCTAGGTGGGGTTATCTGGTGGATCCAATGCCATTGAGGGTTTGCACCATGTCTGCTAGAGGATGTAGATCCCATTTGCCTGATCATCGGGAAGGAGGGAGCCAACTCCAATCCGTTAAAAATAACCAAAAGAAAAGACACCAAAAACCAAGCCATGGAGACCACGAACCTATTGGATGCCACAATCCCCTCATTCTGAGTCCAATTACTCACCTCCCATAATATCAAGGAACCTAAAACCATGAGGAGTACTCTCGCATGATTTTTCGGGATAGCGCTCATAGAAGTTAGAAAAATAGAGGGGGAGGAACGCCCCTCCATTACAAATGTTTTTCATAACACAAGTATATTTCCCTAGGTGCACCATTGGTTAGTTGAACAATGACCATAAAATATAAGATGGGTGGAATACTCATTATGACGGGGCCTTCAGTAGTCACACTTAGAGGTAATAGGAATGACCTTGCGCCTAATCAGCTCAATGGTGGGGATGGAATTCATGATAATCTTACAAAGGATAAAAT
The DNA here is from genome assembly GCA_963277665.1 of Viscum album. Lineage (NCBI taxonomy): Eukaryota > Viridiplantae > Streptophyta > Magnoliopsida > Santalales > Viscaceae > Viscum > Viscum album. Next base: position 478,056,658 of record OY728125.1, on the reverse strand, counting down.
TATACTTGGAAGGATGTTTCCTTCACCAAAGAAGTGATCAAAAAGTTTCCTGGTAGGTGGGGACATGAACAACACTACATTACACCTTTGTAGAAAAAACACATATATGGGCAGTAGTGAAGACACATAGATCCTCCTCCTCATTCATTTGAATATTTTTATCTATTAATTAATTATGGGTTTTTATAATATAAGGAATGAGAATAGGATGAGATATTTCTTTCTTGAAATTAATATCAAGATTAGGGAATCCTGGAAACACAAGGTGAACACCAGTCCAATTATGCCACCAGAAGCCAATCGCAACTCAACAAATAATCCATAAAATATTTAATGGAGGAACCAGATTTTACTCCATATTTTTTCTCATGTAATTGGACACTCTTCCATGTGTTGAACCCATTCCCAACCCATATTTTCTTATGATGAAACGTCCTCATATATAATGGCCTTCAACCACCTCCTAGGATAATTTTTCTTGCATACAATGATTCATGGATGTAACATCATTATGATTAATCACACCTTCAACAAGGGGTCTAGAAAGTCTACCCTAGAAGGCCCAATGAAACCTTCAATATGAATGAGAATCCCAAAATAAAGCCACCATAAGTTTCTCAATCTCCCAAGTCACCTCTTCGGGCACAATACATGTCGATAACACATTCATAGGAACCAAAGATAAAACAACATTGACCAAAGTAAGTCTTCCACCGATTGAGCGGAAGAAGTACTTCCAATTTTTAATCCTTCTTGATATCCTTCTATCATGCCCTCATAATGAAGAATATGGATCCAACTAGGACACATCGGGTCTGGAATTCATTCTATGGGAATATTCTATTTGTGGATACCTTGGATATCGTCGTCAAGAGAGACCTTCCTCGAAGGGAAATAAGATCGAAGAAAATTACTAATTTTAGGATACCTAAACTGCATTACACTCTAATTGCAGTACTCCTTCATATCCTTATTTAATCCTTGAAGAGATCTTCTACTTCCATTCACAAAAAAAAACAATGTCAACCTCAAAATGAATATGCAGTGATCCAGTAAAACCTCCTTTTATGAAAGGGACTTATAGAATTGATATGAATAATCAAATTTAAATACATAATAAGAATATATTGGGCCATGATAAAGGGAGTGGGGGAAAGTGGAACACATTTTCTTAGGCCTCTGGTTTTCCTCAGGAAATTGTACATCTTTCCCAGGAATGATAATTCTTACTATTGAGAGATAAAGCACCAGAAAAGAAGCTCTGAAACCCATTTATAGAATCATATACAGCCCTACACCCTTAGAATGAATTTCAATTCGATTCTATCATAAGATTTATCCATTTCAACTTTGATTATTACATAAGAACCTCGAGATTTCGCATTTAGATCCCCAAAATTTTCATGAGAAAGACCGATGTCACCCTTGGATGGAGTGACCCTTGATAAATATGTGGTGTTCTCTAGAGATCCATGTAGGTAAGTGGATAGATAGATTTTTATTGAGGATGCTTTCTAGAATACTATAAGTGAATTTACACATGTTGATGGGGTGAATGTGATGAAGCATTGAGGGATCCTGGATGTTTGGAATGAAGATCATAGTGGTTGCATAGGCAACACGAGGGAGGTTTCATTCTTGAAAGAACTCTTGAATAGCCTCAATAATGTCATTCTTTACTAGATCACAGGATTCCACATAAAAATTGCCTAGATTACCATCTAGACTAGGGTAACTATATGGGATACGAGACCTAACATCATCCCATAATCCATCTTCTTTTTATACCAGTTTAAAATTATTTTTCATGGCCTCATCCACCACCCTTGGGATAGAATCCAACGTCTTGTTGTTACCACTCAGATAAAAATACAACATTTCTGGGTAAAAAAAAGTGATAACATACTTGTAAAATTCAACATCTATACCTCCAACAGTTGTTGGGTTGTTAGTATAGTATACATCCTTAAAATGAATATTTGGGATGATAACATGACATATTTCATTATCGTGTGCATGGAAGAACTTATTTTGGTTCCCTTCTTCAAGCCATGTGGCCCTGTATTGAGCACGAAGATCCCTCCCATGTTCCACCAAAAAGAACAATAATTCATCTGTTTTACAACCAAGGGTCTCAAACAGTACCTCATCCCACTCATGTTCAAGATGGGATTCAAGAAGATTGATGTCCGTAGAAATATACTTGATCCCCTTCCAATGTGATGGCCTTCAACTATTCTATATCTGAAGGCCATACTTCAAGCGAAGAATATTATTGTGGAGAAGAACCCATGTGATTCCTTGTATGGTATTCTCCCATGAACCCCTCATTGCCTTCAGAAAAATGAGATCAAACATCCACCCAAAAGAAAAAATGAATGCCTCCCTCCTTTCCTTTGGTTATATAGGTTGACAAGCGTTGAAGAGTGATCTGATAAGGCATGTACCATGTGATAAACCAAACCACATGAGAAATATGAAATCACATTGTAGTTTCCAAAGCACCTGTCCAAGAGACTCTATCTGTGATAGCATATCTATTGATTTTTAAAACAAGTAAAGGGGTCAACCATATAGCCTGGATCCACTAATCCAAGGTAGGAAACAAAATAGACAAAGGACCTCTTGGCCCTCCCTGATTTATTCACCCCTCCATGCCTTTCCAAGACATCCAAAAAACATCAAGGTCTCCACCAATGAACCATAGAACTAAAACAGGGTCAAAAGAACCCAACTCACTCAATAGGTTTTCCCTTTATACAACCACGCACTTGGAATAAACAAATTAGACAAATTAGCAAATACGGCCATCCTCAATCTTTAATATAATGAACAGTGCTACATACTATACTAACACCACTGAAACACGGATATAATAAAACACAAAAATGTGATAGTTACATGATGCCCAATTAAATCTACCACAGAGACCAGTCCAATGAGAAATTATAGGCATTTTATAGAGATATTGCTTGTGTTCAAGAACCAACACATGGGAAAGGTGATGATGGTGAACTTTTAAAGAAAGGATGTATGTATTCACCTAAGCACCTAATCCTCAAGCATTCCAGAAGAGAGTATTATTCATTGGATTGAAATCCACCCATTTGATGATCCATGCATCGAGGAACATTGAATTTGAGAGTGAAAATCTTCTATCCTTTTTTTATCTGAAGATGCATACTTACACCACTAGGAGTAGAGCCAATGAGATCAACATGAGGTGGGGAGGCAGACTCTGGAATAGAAAGATATTGGATAGCTAAAAGGCCAAAGGAGTTGTTAATAGGTAGGGGAGCCCCTGATAATTCCAAAAGAAATGGACCCAATAGGAATGATTTGTGGATACAAACATATTGGATCCTTTCCACGCTTTTCAGATGGATGGAGAGTGGGAGAATATAACATGGGATAAAAAACCACCTCCTCTAGACCATCGAAAGACCTTCGAGGTGAAGATACTTCCATTTCCAAAAGCGATGATGATACTTAAATGGAGAAGAGATATAAGGGCTTGGAGTGTGAGAGGGGAGATGAAGCACTAAATGAGGGAGTACTAGCACACAGGAGAGTACTTATAGGGAAACATGGCAAGACAGCTTTGAGCCAGCCGCAGTAGCCAATGACAGTAAATGAAACTCTGAAAAGGGGGATTGGCCAACCTACACAGAGCCCAACAAAGAAACTCAAGCCTCCCATGCTAAGGTCAGAAACTCTGGAGAATAAACTTTTTATCCTGACGAGAAAGCATTGCCCACACGTCTCGTAGCAGGCAGATCTGAGGGAGGAACCACTGGGGACATCGGACGAGAGACCTTGAAACAAAAATGTGATCATATAAAAATATCTTCATAATACCCCTGAAGATAAAAATCTGATAAAATTATAGTAGTAGAAGCATAGAATATCCCTTTCCATTCATAGAACTATGCCCCTGCACTGATGACGATCTGGGGTGGAAGAAGATTGGAATGATTCATCTAAACACAATATCGAGCCACAGAGGAGTCCAGAAGCCTGAGAGATCTTATTTCCACACACCAGAATGATTTATGGGACTCACCAATACCCTAAAGGAAATGAAAATTATATATAGGGAGAAAATTTCTGGGCATACCAATCAAAACCACTGCCCCTGTGGAATCTCATCCAAAGTGCACATACTTCGACCACCTCGCCAGTGTGAAGCGATGAGAGCCCATCACATGCGGATCCTAAGACCAATAAATCAAAATATATTCCATGGATCAAAGAATCACATAGAAGGACCTATGATGAGGAATCGACACCCTCAGTGGAAGGGAGAGACCCCAAGAAGAAAAAAAATCATGGAAACTCTGAAAGAGAAGGCTGATCCATCCCCAAGCGGACCACAATAATCCAACAGTGAAAGTCGAGTGTCGCCTTAAATGATTCTATTGGGAAATAGATCATAGTACATCCATCCCAAAAAGGAATGCAATGAAAAACCAATATTATTCACTGAATCACTCATAAAAACAAAGCCTTCGGAGCACCATAAAGAACATTCTTCCGAGATTATGGTTTATCAGCTGATGGAAGAGGCGACTGGAAACCCACTACCGGCTGACAGTTGAAAGGAATGACCCTTATAGATGACATGATACACATCATAGGCTGACTGGCTAACAACGGAAGAGGTGGATCTGATAGAAATAGAGTCTCCGAAGATCCCCCAACATCATCATCTATATGTTATAGAATAAGAAAATCTTCAACATTGCTCAGAAAGAAGTGGATTATGACTTTTTCTTGACATGATTCTGACCCATATAAGCCTTAACCTGTGAACTAAAGGAATCTTCCCTTTTATATAAAGGATCATCATTCAATTTGAGCATTTCCAACACCACAGCAGAATGTGGAATTTTAGAATGTCATGGGACATACTTGGAATGTCTGCACCAACTCATACTCATGGACATAAAAATTAGGTTTATAATTTAGATTATCCAAACTCCATCTGTCAAAGAGGGATCAGTAACCCAGGTATTCTAACCCCAACAATATTACAAACATAAATATTCCATACCACGTGGAAAATGTAGCTACAGTCAAGGACTCTTTTCTTGAAAACAAATGCATTCTCATTGCAAATGTATGTGAGCTTATGGCCATAGAAAAATGTATCACTCTATAGAAAGGGAATTTAGATCCTCATGATCCTTAGAAACAACATGGTAGGGTCAAACTCCTCAGAGTATTTTGGGGAAATCCTAGCACATCTTCCACATATCACATGATCATATGGTCTGACATAAAATACCCGAAACTAAATAAATATGAGTTCTGAGCTAAAATTCAACAAATAATGTGACAAATGGTCCCAGCTAAAATACCCCAAACTAAAGTGAGAGATTGTCTGAGACTAAAGTCCCAAAACTAAATAAACAGACAGTCTGACCAAAAATACCATAAACTAAAGAGATAGATGGTCTAAGTTAAAAGTCCTTAAACTAAATCAAAATTTTGTTTGAGTTAAATTATCATCAACTAAAGAAATACATCGTCCTAGATAAAATACCCTAAACTAAATCAAAAAATGGTCAGAGCTAAAGACCCTAAAAAAGAAATAAGTAGTCAATGCTAAAATAAACATAACAAAATAACATAGAAATCACTGTGAGTCCATCATGAGGACCACTATATAAACACAACATGCTCATGAATAATTCCATTGATATGAAAATCACTCATTATTTAGGATATATATCCTTCTCGGATGACCCCCCTTGGAGAATTGTAATCGTGTGACCTAAACATGGCATCATGAATCACTAGAAGTCAAACCATCAGGTCAATAAATCTCAAAAACCCATGGAGAAAATTCTAACCCTCGTAGCTTTAGTGTAAGGGGATTTTGGGGAATAGTTTACTGTTGAGGAATACGAGTGTATGAGAATTAAGTATTATTGCAGAAGTTTTATGCCGATAAGGATTCGTGAGGCATTATCGTAGACAACATTCGTGATTGGGGTTTTCCGCATAGTCATGGAATGGAAGAAACAGTGTGAATGCCACCTGAAGAAGGTGGCTAGTGAAATGAATTGTCCTCAGACCCCCTATATATACATCTTTCTCTGAATAACAAGCATCACCCGGTAGACCAAACGTCTCTCGAAGCACTGGATTTCACAACTGTCAGAGACTGAGGTGGGCATCTAGTTTCCTCATAACTGATTCCTTATCCCCCAAGACATCATTCCATAGGGGAAGAGGGAATTTTTGATGTATATCCAAAAATAATTCGAAAAATACCAAAGGAGAAATACCAGAATACTGGTATTATTTTTCCCACAGAAACAAAGGGTGAATTGGATGGTCGGGGCATACTAATAACATAAGCACTTAAGGTAATCATGATCTCATTACCACTCCCAGGTCATGTGAAGGCTCCAAAAATGGTACATAACTCATGGTGTGTTTACAAAACCCCCTATTGAAAAACCATCCTATACATCTGAAGGTCCTTCAGATGACCATGGCTGCATAGTGATAAATGAGTGAGCACCCCAGGGAACAATGTTTTTCAATTAAGATTGTCTATCAAAGCACACAAAATCATTGAGAAATGTTAAAGGATGACATTCAAAATAAGAGACTCTTAGTTGCCGTAAATCTTGTTCACTATACCATCGTTGGAGAGAATAAAATTCTTTGATGATATTCAAGACATAATGAGTGATCCCTAAACATCCTAAAGATTAATTGACGGAGGTAAAGGGAAGGAGGTGATAGGGGTTCATCATCACTTAATGACATGAAAAGCACCACAGGGGACCCATCAGACATCGAGAGTCATTGGCATCATGTCCTCCTGATCTCTTGAAAGCCCTTTGGCTTGTCAACCCCGCCATACAGAGGAAATTGTGTGGGCCTAGGAATCTCTAGGGAGCTCTATGGGCAGACATATAGATTTTCCCATGACATGCTTATACACTCCTCATGTGACCCATATTGGTCACACGATGTATCATCCAGAAATTGAGTAAAATCACATATATTTCTCGTGACAACTCTTATTATCCGATAACGTTGTAAAATAAAAAAAAAGTGATATAAAGGAGGGTTTATATGTGTTTTGGGTCACCAGAGGACATGTGGTGAGCCCCTTGTGACCTGTAAGATGTCACGAGTCCTCGCACAACACATCTGCCTCACCTCGTGAGAGCCCATTCACATGTTATCCTAACCACAAGTAGGACCAAAGAAAACATTATGGGCCTATAAGGAGGAACAAAAATATTTTTCGATGGAATGCTCACACACCCCCATGTGACCTTGGTTGATAACATGATGCGACACTAATAAATAAAATAAATATCCCCCAATAACCTCATTAAATCATCCATTACTCCCAACCATTATCACAACAAACAAAGAATATTAAAATGGAGGAGGAGAGAGGTGTTCACGATCCCTTAAAGGAACAATATGTTCCCATCACACCCATTGTGTGGTCTCGTGATACACCATGAAAAGTCACCAAGGATCTCACAAGTGACTCTAAATAGGAACCAGGATATTATGAAGGATCATTTATATGTCAATGTGACAACACGGAAGTACTTTGACATCTATTCATGATAACACTAGTGTTCAATAATCAGAAATAATATGATAATGGAAGAGGCTCACGATTGTTGAAAATTAGGTGATTCACCCGGAGCAGTCTATAGTAGTGATTCATGAAAACATATTGTTCCAAACCCCTTTGATGACTCTAGACTAGAATCGCATCATATACAATGCAAAAAATTGTGATTATACAGGGTGATGAGGCTGCTAAATTATCCACACCAGCTAAAGAAATTCACAAGCTACTACATGAAGGAAATTCTCAAGAATAAAAGTCCCAATCATCGAAATAGGACTTATCAGAGCAATACATCATGCGACTAGCTAGCCTTCCATCGGGTAATACATTAGTGGGAAGCTAGAGTAGTTAGGTTCTAGGTATAAATAAATTCACATGATCATTCATATGTAATGTTATAGATCTCTGGTATGTCATGTGAAGAATATCCCACAAATCATATAAGATAATTAGGGACTCGGGAAAAACTAACATTGATGAAAACCAAGTCATTCGTAATATGGAGGCTAAAACCAAGATAAATGGCAGAAGTCTTAAGCGAAGGATAGGCATTCCACCCAATGGACTCACCTGTGTCATTCAAGGACCCACGATAACACCAATACATGTCACCTAGATCTCATGACCCTCCTTGGACATGTCATCTGCTACACGTAGAGTACTCCTATTATGTCAGAGAAAGTCACACCCCCCCTTGTGAGAACTACTTTGATCTCAGGAATCCACTGGGTTTATCAACAAGGACTTATGACATCCTTCAGAAACATTTCCAAAATCATACAATGACTCCTGTTCAAGTTAGTTATTTCATGTAATGGCATATAGACATGATAACCAAGCTCTTGTGAGGCCCTCTAGGAAAGTCATCTAAGACTCATGATGGCCTCCTGACATGTATGTCAGGTCGTGCATTGTCTCCCAGTGGTGTTAGTCATGATATGAGACATCTCTCAAACTATGCCACATTGGCTCTAGTGATACCCTCTATATTTGTCAATACATGCCATGGCATAGCTTTCAGTACAATAAAACTATGTCATGTGATTCCATATCCATAAGAATGCTATGTCAATAGGGTATCCCATGGCCTGAAAATATTCTATGTACTCATTGTGTAATCCCCTAATCAATATAGAAGCCTCACTATGTATGTCTAGACATTAAGGGAACAATCATGACTCTGATTCCTTCTATACTAATGATACATAGGCTACCCCTCCCCGAGGTTCGAGCTCCATATTGACCGTTTAGGTCAACCTCTACATGTAAGATGATGACTCTGATTCTTTCCATACTTATGATACATTTAATGCCTCATCAAGGCCCGAGCTCTGTATTGAACACCTCAAGAGTTTATCTTATACATAACCCACATATCTAGACGCCCTGAGGCTGATGATCTAAAACACATTTTTCCCACAGTGAACATAGCTCACATAGGCATAGGTGGAATGCAATGAACACCTCATTAAGAATCATGAATATCCATTAACTAGGTAAATGATATGGGGATCCCTTATACAAGGGTATATACTTTGGGTCCAGTCTGAAGGACGTGAAAGAACTATGGGGGTTTTAATTCCACCCATAACTAGTATATGTTGGATTCCTGATAATGCTTTAATCCCATCCTCATAATATTAATTTCCTCCTCTTGTGGTATCATATTCTGAAGCACTTGGTTATTTGCCTTTAGCATATGAGAAACAACCCGTTACTGGAGAATGAAGACGAACCTTATATACATATAAATAGATTCAATAGGGAGATTCTAGTAATTATAATATCATATTGAAATTAACTCATAGTCATTTGTTTGGGTAACTGGTCTCTTATTGGGATTAGGAAAAGATTCACAAACTTATTTTAAATCTATAAGAGATTCATTGAGTAGGGAATAATTCACCCAAAAAAGGTGTGATGATCTGAATCTCCCATACTCTTGACCAATGCAATTCCCCAAGAGTAGATATGTATGAATACTCAGTTGGCCTCCATGATTTGGAATGTTTTTCTGTACCTGGATACAGATGGAGGAACCATTAGAAGTTTCTAAGATATCCAAAGCTCGACGAAACAAAAACGAGACCCAAAATAAAATGATCAACTATGGAATCTATATAGAAAGAAAAAAATGATACAATTCTTAGTCCGAGAAGGTTCATTTTATTTCAATAATTCCTATGAAAATCTTGATGAAAAAATACATGGTAAAGAATCGCAAAATTTAAAATATACATTTATTGTTTTTAAAAAAAATATGTTTTTTCAATAACAATTTACTTTATTTTTTTGAGAAAAATAATATTATAATATTTTCAAACATCTATAAATTTAATTTTATTAAATTCTAAATATTTTGGAAATTATAAAGTCAATATTAACATATAGGGAAAATTTCCCTTTTTTATAAAATATCAATCTTTCAATGAATATTGAAAAATACTGATATTCAGAAAATTGTCATTTGTTTTTTATAAATTACATTCCATTACTAATTTTATTAAATTTAAAAATAGAATAATTATATTTTTTAATATTAAATAAAAGTAATTAAAAGTAAATAATATCTATAAAGGATTATCGTATGGGTTTATTTTTAAGCATAAAACTGATTTTTTTTAGAAAATTGTTTCAATGTGCATAATGTTTTCCATTTTAATTAATTAACAAGACCCCTAAGGATGAAAAATTTAAATGAGAAGTATATATTATATTTCAATAAATATTAACCAGAATTATTTAAATTATTTTTATTTTTCATATAGTTATTATAATATAATCTTATTCTTGAAATTTTCAGTACTGGAAATCCTTTTTTTTAATATATAAAAGTTTAATTTTTAATTATATTCTTCCACTTATTTGACATTAATTTTTTAAAAATGGATTAAATATTATTAATCATAATAATTTATATTATCTAATATTTTTGACATAAATTAATATGAAAATTAAAAATAAAAATGGAAAATATAGTTTTCATAATTATGGGAAAAATAAGCTCACATGGGGTTTAAACTAAAATGGCAAGGAGTAAAATTATCCCCCAAATTTCCTAATTATTATTTTATGGTAATAAATATACCTTATCATTTGTATTTTTCTAAAATGGTCCATTAATTTCCATGTTTTATAGTAAAAATCAGGGTTTCAATTCATTAATTTTATAAATTCCAAGTGTGTCCTCTCCCCCCATATAAAAGGACACTCACTCTACTATCTTTTACAGATATACAAAATCTATTGTTTTTGGAAATACTTATCCAATTTCATTCCTTAATTCCCAACTAAAATCCTTGAGGCCTTGGTTTAATAAAAATGGTAACCATGTAAGGGTTTTGGTGGAAACCTAAAGATGTCGTCTGAAGAAGAGGTAATGTCCTTAACCAAACGTCTTTGTTTCATTTTTTCTTCCACATACATAAAATATTAAAAAATAATTATCGTATAAAAATAAGTATCTACCATATAATATGATTTTATTAGGTTATTTTCATAAAAAATTTCCATATCTACTTCTAAAAAATGTAATGTGAAATTGTTTATCTTGTGTTCGGTGAAAAACCACATCGCGAATCGAAAGAAATGTTTTACATAACCACATCTCATAGAATGTAAAAATAATTTATATAATATTAATATATGATATAAATTTTATAATAATAAATTTTTATAATAAATATATCATATAATTTCGTAACATTCCATCCATTGAATAAATGATATTATCGTTCATGTTTATAGAAAACTCTCACAACCAGAAGTGATGTAATTTGTTTTTGTTACTGAATAACATGAATGGTAAATTTATTTATATTTATGAAAATAATATGATATTTGTTATAAAATTATCAGTATATAAATAAAAAATTACACTTATCATATTTTCATCATGAACCTAGGAATGTGGAAACAATACACATGTGTATGTGTGGTTTACTGTCTCCGTGATTATAACATATATCATGTTTCATGACCAGAAATAAAATTTGGTTTTAAAATTATATTCAATTTATAAATATGATAATTACATAATGAATAGTATTTTAGTGATGATTAATTTATAATTTCTTTTACTATAGGAAACTTTCTAAAGTGATCTCAGACATACGAGAAAAATATTATCAAACTGACTGTCTAGAATGTAAATGATTATATAATTGAGAATATCATGATAATAAAAAAACAGAATAATAATACTGGGAAATTTCTTTATGAATATATGTTTTTAAGTTAATTTTATTATTCTTGATGATAAATATTTCACATAAATAATTGGGCTCGAGTTTAGGGATCATTCCAACCCACCATTTTCTATGTTTGAGGACCATTCCCTCTCTAAATCACATTCTCTGCTATTTATGTTATGGAATTATTATAATTTTTGTCTATATATACCTTGAATATTTCAACTCATTTTATGGGGAAATATATTCCCTCTTTTAATTTCTCATATTCCAAAATATAAAAATATCCTTCGATTTTCATAGGATGGAAGATCATGCAACATATTTTTTTCCTTAGGTAATTGTTATGTTATCACTTATTATTGAATTAATTAATGTGAAATTCATAGATCATGAACATTTTCTGATTTTTTAACCCTGAAAATTCTCAAATGGATTGGTACATGTTATATTCTCATGATATTTCATGTTTGGGATTAGAGAGTTATCCAAAACCTATATGGGACTCTTTACACTATGAGATATTATCTTGGTAGTTAGCCTTGAATCAGGTTTATGGCATGTTATATAATGATACCACATTTCCTATGTTGAATTAATATTATGATACCATGTCATATTTTTAACACTTCTGTTTTATTTCTCATGAGCCTCATATTTTGTGATATTATGTTATATAATTGACTTGAATGTTATGTTTCATTTTTTAGGTTTATTCGTTTACTTGGTTTTTCTCATCACCCCATCCGTTATGTATTACATGGGTTATCTGATTAGATTTTAGGAGAAAGATTGGATTTTAGGAGTGCATTATTGTTATCTAAATAATTAGTACAATGTTTTCATTCATTTTGATGTAATATGAACATATTTTTTTAAAACACACATGGACTCATGAAAAACTCATGACAGATATTCCTTCCCTAGAGTAAGAGGTGGCGTCGAAAGTGATTGGATAACAAACAAATAATGAAATTTTGATTATGAAAAAAATACATAATGTAAGTATAATTTTTCAAGATCTCTATCTTCATTGTAAAAAAATCTCACAACTTTATGAAAAGTGTCTTATAACAAAAACATTATCACACTACCTTCAAATGTGATGATTCAATGGTCTTTTTACTCACCACTGAATTATATCTTTGTGAACATTAACATTCTCTTGATCATTAACTTTATTATGATCAATGTCCTCTATAATTCAACATAATTATTTATTCTTTTATTCCATGTTCACATTTCCAAATCCAACTAATGTTATCCAGATTTGAACCATATTTACGTGTTATTCCATGTGAACTTATTGTTCCCTTTCACTCCATTTAATTGGTTGTTTTATTATAAAAATTGATATGGGATAACAATAAAGAAATTTTTTAATTTGAAACCCTTGATAACTAAGAGAATTTTTAAATTATGAGTAAATTATTTATTTATGAACGGTATAATGTAACATAGTGATATTTTAAAATCATATTATTCCCAATAGTGTATTCGACCCCAAATATTGATATCAAATAAACCACGATATAATATTAAAATATTATAATTTAAAAATGATATATATGACCTATCCCTTAAATATATCGGAATAAAAAGGTATTAATACATTATTAAATGTATTTAATAGTCCTTCTAAAAATACATTTATTTACAAATTCTTTATTGATAAGAACTAAACTTTAATAAGGATATTTTATTTTTTGTTTCCTTCAAATATAAGTTTTTTTTCATTTTTTTAAAATATATATTAATTAATTTTAGGCCATTTTGAAATGTTATTTTTTAAAATTAAAATAAAAATAAACAATAATATGGATATTAAATTACTGTGATTGTTTTGAATTTTTGAAAAATAAATTTTTTCAGTGAATAGTAGAAAATAATGATTTTTTACACAACTATAATTTCTTTTTAAAAAATTATTCAATTTAAAAGAATAATTATTTTCTAGTCATAATTTAAAATAAACATAAGTATTATTTATTTATATATATTCTAATTAATTATATATAAATTTTCTTTATACTTGATTTTAATATTTGTTTAGTTTTGGGTTTACAACACAATTTTATGAAAACTATTTTAATGTGCATAATTTTTCTCAATTTTAACTAATTCATATAAATCATAATGAATAATTGTTTGAATTAAAATTATAGGTAATATATCTACAGAAATTATTTAAAATTTATTTAACCTTGATTAATTTTCATTTGATTATTATAATATCATCTTATGCTTGTAAAATTACTTCCTGGAGAATTGTTTTTTCAATACTTATGTGGGTTTTATATTTAATTAAATTATATATTGTAAATGAATTTGAAAAAATTGATTCCATTTTATGAAAAATATAAAAAATTATTATGTAATAAGATCATGTTAATTTATTTTCATTATGAATAGTAAAAAAAATAGTCACCTCGTTAAATGATTATAACCGTAAATCTGGGTTACCATAGGGGTAAAGAGGATAACATGTTTCCTCTTACTTGTAGAAGTGTGTATTAGACTTATATATTTTTCAATTATATATTTTTCAATTTTCTAAGAACTTTTAATGATATTGGAATCCTATTGTTGAATATTTTTTTTTAAATTTCTATATTTTCATTCCACCTATAATATAAAAGGGAACCCCCTCCCCTCACTTCTTCACACCACCCAAGCCATTTGATCAACTAACCCCTAAAAAAATATATCAAAACATACTTTTTCACTTTATAGAGCATTGGGTCTTCCCTAAATTCTGAACATAATATCCTTAATAAGAGATCCAAAATTGGTTCTTCTATGCCTATGTAATCATCTTCACCATGCTCTTTCTTTTTTACTTCATCATTTTACTCCTACAATTATGTATTAAAAAATAAAATATAATACCTCTAGTAATGTCTATATTTCATGATTATATTATTTTTATGGAGTAATATTCATTTTTATCCTCTCCCATCAAATGGGAAATGAAGACATTATTCTTGTGTGTCAGGGTCTACCACCTCACAAACTGATGTTATTCATTCTCCGTTATCGCCTCACACTTTTGATGATAATTATAGATATAATGTTTATAAGTTACATTCAATAATCATTAATAGTATTAAAAATTAATATATCTTATACATTATTACCTTACCATCCAATGAAAAATGATAAAATATTTCGTGTGTATGGAACAATATCGCCTCGTGAAGCGTTATGAATCATATTTAAATACTACATTAGATGGAAAGAATTTACGGTGTTTTTAAAGAATTAATAGAATAATAAGGATATATTTATCATTTATTAATGGTTAAATAAAACATATATTATTTTAATCATGATCATTGAAATATATAAATGATTCTCATGTGTACGTATGACGTGTCATTTCTATGATTTTAACACATTTAACTTTTCATATTTTTTCGATTAATGAATGGTTTTAAAATTATAATTTATGAATGAAAATGGTAATTAAGGAACTATAATTATTATTTATATTATGTAAAAATAAACCTTTTGAATATGTTCAACACTATCAGGACACAACCAAAGCAGGGGCTCGAGCTGCAACTTCTTAAAGCCTGCATCCATTCACTATGGATAGAGATCGGTGTTGAAGGTTTATTTAAACAAAGGGAGTCTTCCATAAGTACCTGTAAACAAAAATATATCCCTATAAATGCATAATTACAAAGTGAGAGAGTAAAATATAGTACACAACTATAAAGTAAACAAATCATTCATAACCTCTAGTGTGTACAATAGTATCAAATTAAAAACTGAAAAATTAAAAGGGAAAAAGACACACCCTACCATAAATATCTCCCATCCTAGAGAAAAAAGTAAAACTTTTAGGTATCCATCATTGTGATCTCCAAGATATGATAACCATACATGGTTTAAAGAAAAATCTATCCCTAAGATCATCTGAAGTCACCACCGAACTATCTTTTATTTTCAAGAGACATGACACATGTAGGAAAATCCAATACATGGGTGAGTATGTAAATAAATTATAGGATACCCTAAAATATTAAGGGGGATTAGTAAGATATAAAACATGAAAATAATGATATTAGATGCAAGGTACATTCAAATATAATAGATCATCCCAAACCAATAGTGAAATTAACCTCCAATAAAAAAGGTGTTTAACATAGTGAGTGGATGAAAACCCTGTGAATTCTTTCACCTATAGAAGAGAGTAGACTCATCAAACCCTGAGAAGAAAAACATAGAAATAATGTGTCTTAACCCATGTAAATTCACCTCTATTGGAAATGCAATAACCAAATCCTATTTCATGATGTATAATAATAAATATATTCTCTATCAAAATAATATAAAATGAGAGAGTAAGGGGATCATAATATCACAGCTCATCCCAGGAAGAACAGTACCCAACAGCTTAAAAAGTCTAAAAATTATGCCTAGCATCCCACATGTATTCCCAAAAGTAACCATCCATGTCATGGCACACATCTACACCTTTTCACATTGCAATGGGGACCCAAAAATAATCTATAGGACCCACACCCTATTATTTCATGGGGTTCCACTTTATATGAAATCATAGATGACCTACTCCAAGGATGCTGGGGGATCCACTCTTATATAATGAGTACTAATACACTATTATTATAGGGGATTCCTCTAGTTAATATAAATGATTCTTTCCTATGTCGATGGGTGGTTCCACTCTAGTATCATGGGCACCATGAACTATGATTATAGGGGGGTTCAATAAATATTGTAAAAGAGACTCCATCATGTTGATGGGGGTTCTTATCTAATGGTTAAGGACTCATACCATTTTTTGATAAGGGGTTCCACACTATTCATTGGGGACCAATTATCAATCAAATTGGGGGGTGTTCCACTTAGAATTTATTAGAGAAGACATGATCCCACACTAATTAGTGGTTCCGATTTACTCTTTGAGGAAACACGCCCAAATGAGACAGGGGGGTTCCACTCTTATCATTGAGGATCTGGACCCTATGTGGATGGGGGTTCCACTAGAACTCAATTGGCCATCTATACTAGATAGTAAAACATGGGAGTCTCTGGTGATTCTTCTAGACCACTTCTATCATCAGGTGTCTCCTTAGTAAAAATCATTCCCAAAAAAATTACATCGTATCTCTATTTCCACAGTTGAGGGAAACGTTTCATTCTATGTGAAAAAAACTCCAGATATGATACTTTAATTCCAAAATCTACATTCAAACTAAAGGGATACAAAACCTTGAATTTTCCTAAAAAAATGCCAATAGGTACCCATGGTGTGAGAGGACCCACAAGGCATGTGGTCCCACTCCACCACCTAGTTATGACCCTGGATGAAACATGGGTCCCATCCTATGTAGTTGTACATGACTCATTGGTGGACAACTAGGTATGTCTATACTAACTGAGACTACGTCGTGTCTTTCTGGCCGGGTATGTGTACATGACTTCATGTTCGTGTATATGAGCCCATACCCATATACTAAAGTACATAGCCAAGTACATCCACATAGGATCCCACCTGTGTGATCCTCTACATTGGATATCCATATGAGTAAGGGGTGTATACTGTGAAGGATGGCTACATGTATCCTCATCATTAAATTTTCTCAAACTGTAGTGACCACCGCTATGGAGATACAGTACGTGTATTCATCCCACTACACGGTGTGTGGTTTGGTTTTTTATAGAATTCCTTATCTGATACTCAAACCATGAATCATGACTTTCAACTTAGATCCATCACTATATCTTTTTAAAAATAGCTCATCTAGCTGAATATCATGTTTTTTGTCTCTCATTCGTTGGAAATCGGTCTTCATGGTTCATCAGGTGCTTCACCATTCGTCATATACACTGCCAACAATTACTAATTTTATTTATTGATCTTAAATCATCTAAATGATCATCTATGACATGAAATTATCTATGATATAATCTAATTTCATCAATACATTCTTTTTTTATTAATTTGTCATTATATTGGTGGTCTGATCATACTCTGTACAACTCGACAATTTCAAACCAGACCATAAGGACCTAATGATGATGAACATAAAGAATATTTGGGATATAAGAATTATAAAAAAAGGGTTAAGTAATTGTTGGTCTAGAATTAGTGTCCAATGATCAATAATTGTGATCTAGGTTTAAAAACAAAATAACTAAAAATATATTTAAATACACTGATTAATGAATTTTTTTTTCAATTGGTACTTATCCAAGAACAATGGTGGATAGATGAAAAAAGTGTAAAAAAATGTTACTAGTTAACAGTTTATGAGTAATACATATATATTAGATCATTTTTTTTTGAAGAATGCATCATCTAATGACCAAGAGGAGTTGTTTCATTTTCCATGTCGTGATCTAATATAATTTGGTGTTTCATCATCTTTCGATGAGATTCACAAATAGAGGAGGATGGAAGAGCTATGGAATTATCCCAAGGTTTCAGTGAAAAACATTGAATAATATTCCATGGATGAATTCTTATATAAAATTTCATTGTGTCAACTTGATATATTTAATTAACTAATTAATTAATTATTTTTTTGATTGTTCCATAAAAGAGTGAGGAGCCCAAATGTCATGGGCCATCCAATTTTACGTCATGCATAGGGTAAAAAATCATTCTAGACTCAATTATGGTCTCTTTTTTATAATACGATCATCCCTTTAAGAGTTATACCATCTTCATTAAAATGTTGTGGGTCCAAAATATTAAATATATATAATATTTTTTGTAAAATTTACTCTAGAAAAATCGGGCCTGAAAATTTCACATCATATATGCACCTAGCTATGGAAATCTATTTAGAAATATTTTAAAGTCTTATAAGAAAAAAATTGTCTCTAGAACATTACATCCTTCAATATATTCTTCCCAGAAATGAAAAAACTAAATAATAAATTCGGATAATGATCCAAAACATGACTCTCACACTCCCTAGAACTCTCATAAATGTTCTCGTGCTTCGGAAATATGTGAACCAAGGGGACGGCCCATTCACAGATGGTCCTCTCCTGTCGATACTCGATCTCCATCGAGTGCTCTATAAAAGTAGATCCATCTTCAATTTCCATAACTCCAAGTCGATAAGATGTGTTGGGTCATCAATGTATCTTCTCAATTTCAATAGATGGAAGACATTGCGCACAGTCACTATCATTGGGGATTGGTTGAGGTTGTAAACAACCTCACCAACCATATGAATGATCTGAAACAACCCAATAATCCTTTGGGTTAGCTTTCCTTCCAGGCAGAAACTCTACAATATTCAACATATGGATACTCTCAAGAAAATTTTGTCTCCATGATTGAACTCTAATGGCCTATATAGGCGATCTGCATAAGATTTATATCTAGTCTAGGCAATCCTTATCAACTCATAGATTGGATTGACTTTATCTATCATCACCTACTATATCTCTGGGTCCGCAATATATATCTCACTAATCTTTGTTTAGTAAAAGGGTGACATGTAGGGTCTCCCATATAGGGCCTCAAAAGGATTCATGTTGATTTAAGTTGGTAATTTTTCTTGTAAATAAATAATACAAACTGTAAGTGATCCTGCCAGCTTGGGCCAAAGACTAACACTCAAGCCCTCAGTATTTCCTCAAACAACTGGATTGTGTGCTCGGTCTTCCCATTGGTATGGGGGTGAAATTATTTAATAATCCTCATATGTGTCTCAAATACCTCCCATAGTCCTCTCAACAAAAATTATGTAAATTGTTCATCATAACGGGAGACAATCAACAATGGAACCTCGTGAAGGAGAATGATATCCCGTACATACAACTTCCACAAACTCTCCATAGAACTCTACTCCCTTGTATGAAGTAAGTGTTCTGACATCATGAGTTAGTGAACTATCATCCATAAGGTTTCATGTCCCTTATTTATACAATAAATCCCTATGGAAATGTCCATGGATATGAAGCCCGTTTCTACTAAGTAATCTCTAGGGTATAAAATATACATATCGGAACTTGGTGTTCAGCCTTCATGAGATGACATGTGACACACATAAAGACAAATCTATGTATTATCTATCTTATTCATGACTAAAAAACATCCATGGAATGTATCAATACGTATTCCTTAAATAAGATCAAAAAACATGAAATTAAGTTTGAAACTCTTGCATCATCTCTTCCTGCATCATGATATGAACAATTATCTTCCCATAGAACAAGATGACATGATTACCTCCTTCAAAACATCCATCGGATGAATCTCATGTGGATATATAATCATGTAAAAAATCAAAGTAGACACCTCATAGTTTGAACTCTCTTACACACTGAGATGTAGAGGAATCAACACCATAAACTGTAGAAAAATTTAACCATCCTATTCTACCAAGGAAAACTTCACTGAGTCCAACTAACCTGATGACTCCTACACTATGTGATCCTAGTAATTATTTCCAATGTAATTTTCAACAATTTTTCCATTCCCTAGATTACATACAATGTACATGAAATAATCTTATATGTACTAAAAACAAATCAATTATCTCTAGTTCAAGTCTCTCTATGTGGAGACATACCAGAGACTCTGATGGTCTGAGTAAACCACTAAGTGATGCCCTAGAAGTTAGTATGTCCACATCCTTAGGAAGAATACTACTGTTTCCATTTATAGGTCAGGAGTCACATAGTTCTTCTCATGGGGTCTCAACAGCCTCAGCCCGTATGTGATAATTGTTTACCGCTACATCAAAACACAGTCGTGCCTAGCTCCTAAGAAATAACAATAAATGACATCTGCATATGATCCAATGGAATTATAAACACCAAAATAATAATTATAATTATCCTTAACTACTCAAAGTACCTCCGTCACTTTTCATACTAGGTATGTAGTTTCCTTTACATCATTAGGGTGGTGAAAGGGGTTTCGATTCTGATAAAGTCTAACAGAAACCATCTGTAGTTCCCCATGAATATATGAATATATGACACACTATTTTTTGGCTCCCATGAAATAAATACATTAATATTTTATGGATCCATGGATAAATCATTCTTAGAAATGAAATACCCTATAAATTTAACCTCATGAACCGAAAACCATCACTTTGAGAACTTTCCATAGAGTTGGTGCACTAAATGAAAATCAGGGATGATCCCCAAGATCTCTACATGATCCTCTACTAATGTAGAGTATAAGAGAATGTATTTGATTAAAAAAATTGGCCAATGTATGATTAGAAAAATGGTTCATCAATTCCATAAATTAGGCAGTGACTTTTATCAATCCAAAGAGATCATTAGTAACTCAAAGTGTTTGTAGCAACATCGAACTGCCAAATTTGAAATATCATCCTCAACAACACTCAAGTGATAGTTTTCGGAAGTGAGATTTATCTTAAATAATAATATTACATAAAAAACAGTTCAAATATTTCATCGATCCTCTCTGCTGGTTACTTATCCTTTATCATGGCATGGTTTTAGTGACGATAATCTACATAATGCTATAATCCCCCATCTAAATTTTTCAAAAACTTCACTAAAACTACAAAGGCAGATACACAGGGTATAATGAAACCATTCAATTGAAAATCCTCCAACTATAAACATAGCTCTCATATCTCAATTAGGGCCATTCAATATGTCAAATAAATATCAAAGCAGATATGAAATGGAAGTTAATGGAAAATTACATCCCCCTCCTTGGAATAGTCAAAAAACATTATCTGGGAAGACACCCATAGAATCCAACACAACCAAAGGAAACTAGATTCATGAAGATCCTATTTTAAAAATGGATACACTCTCCTACTAATGATAAATGGGATTTAGCCTCCATCTTTTTGAACCCTCTTAACCTGTTATTATATCTCTCTTTCTAGAAAAGAAGTATATCAGGAAATCCGTGTGTGGAAATATGACTTGTCTACGGTGACAGTCAATATTGGATTAGACTATGGAAAAAATAGATACCCAATATGACTTCATAGGGATCACATTTGATGACCAAAATGACCCACATAAACATTTTTCCTCTATGTGATAGCTCACTATACCAACAGATAAGAGATAGAGAAGAGGTGTTCCCTGTTGGAACCTCAAGTTGAAGCTAGGGGTTGAAACCTCAACTAAGAGCTCCATCTCATGCACTAGGTGTGTATAGTTAAAGGAATGAACGGATACAATTTCTAATAATACTAAAAAAATAGAATAATTAATAATGATCATACCTCTAATAATGTCGTGCGATGTGGGATCATACACCTCCAGAGTCTGCAGCTATTTGTAGCCCCGACTGCCAGCACATTAAGACTAATGTGGGTCGTTTAGTAGTGGTTGCATGAAGATTTTATTATTTAGTCCACTTCCCATAGCTCATCCTTATAATATTCTAGATCCAACTCCCTAGAGACCACCTTGTCCATTCTTGGGAGATCTCGGATCACGATGTTAACTTTTTCATGGAATTACACCAGTTATATGCATGTGATTCTCAACATGAATGACACATCAGTTTCATGCCAGGACACCTCACATGTCACATGTAAGTCATTACCCCAATATTTTCTTCTGTGACCCTCTCTGATGCCCCTGACCACATGTAAGAGTCTGATCATGGGATGGTCTCATGTTTCGAGATCCTTACGCCTCACATATACTATTTGTTGCAGATGACTCAGCCCTGTGGTGTCCATTACTAGATCCAGCCATCATGCATTACTATGAAATAATTCTCTCTGTTACTGGTGCTTGATATTGAATCTGCAAATAAGTGGGGGTGTTCAAGGGAACAAAACAGGCTCATATCTCTCTATGAATTCCCTGGTGAAACTTCTGTGATCAGTTGTAGCTGGGACTAGATCATGTCTAGGGATTATCGCAATAGTTTTGTGAACTTTTCTTCATACTCATACACTATTATCCATCCCTTCTATTTCTCCAATAGCTCCAACATATAAACTGAGAATAATCAGTAGGGGTATAACTCCACATGTAATAGCTTCCTGAAGTTATTCCACAAGAGTGTTGAATCATCAACCATCTATGTTACAAGGCTCCAACAACGTCTATTTAATCCATCGAAATGTCTAACTTCTAGTGAAACCATTGTATCCATCATGTCCTAGAAATCCTGATGATAAAGATAAAAAACTATAGATTATTTCTACTTCTTGATGATCCGGTTCACCACGCAACCCCAGTTTTCTCTGTTACAAGAACTCACTAGGTGTGATAATTTGGTGCACATCTTCATCCTGCACTATAAAAAATATAGAATTATCTACATCAGGAGGTGATTTTTCCTACCCACCTGTAAGAAGGGGGTCATAGGATGGACCATTTACTAATGCCTCATCACTCATTGAATCGTCATCATGATCTAAAACTAGTATCTTGGTTGGATATCATCACATAGGTATCCTTAATGTTGTCATGAAGTACTATGGTTAAATGAGAATATATATATATATATATCAATAATGGTGTGTTTAATCAAGAATAATAGATAATGAATCAATACTATATGATGCATTTCCATTGATCCCTATAATAAATGTATCGGTATGTTGAGTGGACAACTTTGTAGTAAGGGTCCTAGTGAATAGATATATAAACCACCAACACTATCATTGTACTGCTTGTCTTGGGATTCTTAATTGAGGAACATTAACTCTATTTCCCTAAACTCTACCTAATCCTCTTAATGGGACTAGTCTGAATAATGTAAGACGAATGAAGTTTCACTGATACTGATCTATAACGACTTAGCCCAAGTCGGGGATCAATCCATGACAACCCCAAACCCCTCCTCTATAGGCCATAGATGATGACCAATGTCAAAATAATATCTAAACATGGGGAGGCCTTCGCATCAGTACTTATACATACACACACAACCTTCTCGGTATATAAGTATAAAGGTAAATGGTAATATTTGAAAACATAAGTAAAATGTAAACCAAGAATTCCTAACCTCTAAGGTGTACATGAGTATGACAATAAAAATTGAAAAGTAAAGTGAAAAAATGATTTCCCAATATAAAATATGTCTCAACATGACAAAATTTGAAAAGTAAATTGAAGGGAGATCCTTGTTTAAGATCTCCAAACTACGACCACCATAAGTGGTCCAAAGTAACTGGTATTCATAAGCTCCTATAAACTCACCACGGACCTGTCTGGTGTCTGCATCAGACACATAACATTGGTGGAAATTTCATCTAAGAGAGACTAAATAAATACCCAGTATGACACCCTTAAAGATAAGGGGGATAAGAAAGATATACAATAGGAAAAGAAAGATAGTAGATGCAAGATACATTCAAGGATAACAACACAACCCAAACCAAGAGTTAATGTAACCTTGTCCATGCATAAGGGGGTCAACATGGTTTTTATTTGAACTATCCATAGAGTATTTTCAGCCTAGAGTAGGAGAGTAGACTCATCCATCCATGAGGAGCTATAACCCGAACAAATGTGGAATACCTCACACATATTTTCCACTCCTTGATTCAAATTTACAAAATCCAAGCTGATGATAAGGATAAATATATATATATATATATATATATATACAGATATTCATAGTCAAATAAAGCCCAAATGAGAGAGTAATGAGATAACCATCTCATATATCATCCCATGAAGAAGAGTATACAATAGTTCCAAATGTCCAATAATGATGCACATCATCTCACATGTCTTCTGATATGTTACTACCCAAGTGAAGACACATCTCCTCACTATACCGCATTGTCAATTTTCCAAAAACTCAATGTAGAGGACCCAGACCCCAGTATTTCTTGTGGGTTCCACTCTATATGTATTCATAGTGGAAATATAAACATGAAGACTAGGGGACCCACTAAAGATTCACAAGGACCCACAACCTATACTGATAAGGGTTTCATCTTTTTAATGTAGATGACTCCTTCCCATCCCAATGGGGGTTCAACTCTAGTATCACAGCGACACATGTCCCATGATAATAGGGGGTTCTATTTAGAATGGTAGAAGACCCACTCCCATGAACAAAAAAGGAATCACTCTAATAGTTGAGGACCCACACCCTGATTTGATTGGGGGTTCTTATCTAGTCATCAAAGACTCATGTCCTATCTTATAGTGTGTTCCTCTCGGAAGTCATTTTAGAGGACTCACACCCACACTGATAGGGGTTGAACTCTAATGGTCGAGGACCTGTGCCCATGCCTATGGGGGGATTCACTGCAACTATCAAGGATCTACACCATGGTGCGATAGGGGTTACACTCTATTTACCAAGGACTCGTGACCTATCTTATAGGTGGGTTTCACTTAGAAGTCATTATAGAGGAATTTCACCCACACTGATAGAGGGTTCCACTCTAGTGGTTGAGGACCTATTCTCTAGTGTTATAGGTGTTTCTCTCTATCATTGAAGAAATGATCTGTACCTGGTTGGAATGATTCAATCATAAGGTACCTATAAGTTATTTGCACCTATATTGATGGAGGTTTCCACTCAAAATATTGAGGTATCCACTTCCAAGTTCTACTATAGGGTATAACTTGGAAGTGTTTAGTGATTCACCTTGATAATTGTCATCATCAGGAATTACCTCATTAAGTTCAATTCACATAAAAGTTTACATCATATATTGAAATCCATGAATAGGGACACCATCGCATTCTCTATGTTGATACACTTCGGATAGGATACTTGTTGGAAAAAATATGAGATCAAATAAAGGAGATAAAAAAATATGAATTTTTAAGATAATAGGTCAAGGGGCACATAAAATGTGAGAGGAACCACATAATGTGTGGTCCCACTCAACTAAATTACCATTTCCATATGTGGAACAAGTATACCATACCATATAATAGTACACATTATGGTTATGGTCTAAAAAATATGTCTAGACTAACTTGAACTGAGTTGTACCATGTAGACTGTGACCGCATACCAAACCATGAGTCCTCATACAAGAAAACATGTCTATGTGCATAGGAACTTGACTGTGTAACTCCACATTGGTTCCCACCCATGTGATCCACCAAACTAGTTATACATCTGGGTAATGGGTACACAACATGCAGGAGGACTACACGCCATGATATCCTTAACTTTTTTAAAACCCCTTTTCACCACCACTACGGGTATACATGCCACATGTTTATCCAACTACATGGACTGTAGTCGGGATTTAATAAGAATTCCTGATCTAACACTCATTCATAAAATCATGAATTTACACTTTTGATTCATACCTATCTGTATCTAGAAATAGTGGATCTAGTAAAAAATCATGGGTTCTCGCCATCATTTGCCGAAAATTGGTCTCCATAGTACATCGATATGTGTGTGTGTGTGTGTTTGTTTGATTTTAATTGAATCCATGAGAACCTAATATATTTATATTTACATTTTATTATTTTTAAACTATATTTCAATACACGGGAACATGTAACATGACACAATTGTTGTAGATTTAAGAACAAGGGTGGATCTACTCAAACAAGTTAATTAAATGGTGTAAATCACAAATTGTTGAGTTTTATGAATATAATAGATCATTCATCATCTAAGAATGAATTCACCAACAATCAATAAGAGTTGTCGCATTCACAGAATCAGGATATGTTTTCATCTGGTGTACTTTCATCATCTAATGTGATTTTCCAATAAAGGAGGAAGGATGAGATGGAGTTCTTCAAGGGATTGCGAATCTAACTGTGGAGAATTTTTCCTAGAATATTCCATTAATAAATTTTCACTATGTTAAAATAAAATATTTATTTAGTTATTTATTTTTCTGAACCTTATAACAATGATAGAAGAGTCTGAATACCCATTACCGACCCATTTTATGTCGCACATAGATTAAACAATGTGTACTAGACTTTCTCATGTTATCATATTTAAATATGATATTTTTTTAGAATTTATCTCATATTCTCTATGAAGGTGTGTGTGCTTAATATAAAAGATATTGTAATTTTTTATGAAATAAATTCAAGAAAGTTTGGACCAAGGAATAGAATTCTATATCACCATCTGTCTCAATATATATATATATATATATATATATATATAAAATAAAAAAAATATTACATAGAAAAAAAGGCCTCGAAAAATTCACCAATTTAAATTTGAAATTATGAACTGAGTGCCCACAAAACAACTGATGTGGACATAAATTAATATGTAAATAAATATTTAACTAAAATAAATGATTTAAATGGATTAGATATGGAAGTTAAATGTAGAAAATGTTATTAATAAGAAGTTAATTTATATAATTTCATAATATAGTATATAATATATGTATATGAAAACTATGGTATCGAGGTAAGGGTTTCTTCTCAAAACATCATTATTTGAGACATTCATTCTTTTATACACCTTATTTAATTTATATGGTGTATATACATCCAATTTTCATATTATATCATGAATATCTTACAATTCATGTTATTTTATGTTAAAATTCACTTATTTAATTTATTGGGGTTTTAATTCAAATGATACTAATGTGGAAAGTGTTTATGCTTCAATATCATTCTTATAGTGGACTTCATGCTTGAATTTCCATGGAAATAAATTATTTGATCATTTTATAATTAATCCATTTTAGTTTCATTATCATATTATTTATAAATTTACATTCCATATTACAATTTTCCCGTCTAAAGTATTTCAAATGATTAAAACTATTTTTTAAGAAAATCAAACGTTATTTATCTCTTCGGTCGAAAAACACATTCGTTCCAATTCAATGATTTATAAAAATGTTTGAAATACTTTTTTAATTTTTTATAATTATTTAATAATTTCATTTTTAAACATTCATATTTTCATAAAAATGATAAAAATGAATAATTACAAGGTTTTATCAATGATGTATATTTTTACTTTTCTTCCAAAATTATAGTGGAATATTTTTAAAAAAATATAGAATGTATGGAATTATGTATTATCATTTTAATTGAATATTACTTTATAATTTTTATTGAAATTATAAACTAAAATTATTCCCCTATTATATTTTTAATTTTAATTTCCCAATAAGGATTTTTAATGTGGGAAATATTTTTTCCCTTAAGAAGTTTTTTAAATTTATTATTATTCATCAATGACAACAACCATTAATGTTATTTAATGATTCTAAAATCTGTATATATTTATCTCAAATATATACATTTCTCATTATCCCATACTTTTATGGGGTAATACATTCCTTATGATCATTTCTTAAACTAATTTATTATGTAATTTCTTTAATTATAATATGAGAAAATATTATTGAACCTATTTTATTTACATCGGTAATTATTAAGTGTATCCATAATGATTGAGTTTCTTATGTCATACATGGATTCAAGTGCATGAAGTGAATATTATGGGATGGATAATAATTATATAGCACTATAATTCCTTGGGTAATGTTTTTTTGTCCTGACATGTCATGTGTGAGATTAAGGAGTGAACAAAATCCATTATAGCACTCTGACCATCATGTGATGTTGTCTCACCTATTAGTCTTGACATATTATTATGTCATGAATTATATTACTTCAACAATTCATATGATTCCAAAATATTATGTTAAATTATTCTTCAATTTTTTATTCCATGAAATTACTCATGTTCCTTCTATTTTATGATATCATGTTATACATTTCCCAAGTAATTATGTAACATTATCATGTTTATTTACATAATTGGATTTTTAGCTTAGCAATTTTGTTTATATATTCCCAAAGATAACCCATTTAGTTTATGTATCTTGGAAGGATTTAGGACATCAATATGGACAATAAAATAACGATGTTTTATTTTAGCCTCACCTTGTTGTATTATGAACCAATAATTTTAAATACAGTATGCCTCACAAACTTTTGTTGTAATTAATAGACTTTTAAATTTAGAATCATGTAATTATATGATTAATGAAATGGCTTCTATGTAACTAAAGGGAGTATAGTTTTTTTGGACTTAAGATTGTGAAGAGAGATTCAAGGAATTTAAAAAGGGTCTTATCACTACATCCTTTATCCTGCTACCCACAAGTGGAAAATTTTTGGTGTTTCACAGTGAATATTCAAAGAAGGGTTTGGGAAATGCACTAATGCAGAATTACAATATGATAATCCACACCTCAAAGAGTTTGAAATTTCATAAGTAGAAGTTTCCAAATAAAATATTAGTAGTTGGTTGTTGTTATCTTCTTGTTGAAAATATTATGGAATCATCTCTACGGGGAGAGGTATGAAATATATATGGATCATAATATCCTCAAATATACATTCCAATTGAAGTTGATTGATATGAACTAGTGTAGATGGTTAGAAAGATCATAAATTATTAATGGGAAATCCTGTAAAATTAGAAACATTTATCTAAATTAAAATATAATCTAGGTAGAAAGGATCTGAAAACCTTATCAATGATGAGAATTGAGAGGGATATAATCATCTTAGACATTAAATGGATGTATATAGTGATAATAAAATAAGTGTTATCATAATTCCATTCTAAAATTATTTCTAAAAGATCCATATTGGGGCGATAAGGGATACTAAAAGAGATAATTTTGAAATATAGAACAAAGAGGATGTTATAAAAAAATGAAAGTTGTCAGAGTTATACATTTGTGAAGAAGAAGTTGTAATACAAGAGTCATAGAAATGTGTACCATCAAATATTTAGATTATGGATTAGTTAAATGATACTCATAGATCCACCTTCCCTATTAACATAATAAGCTTGATGTTTATTAGATATCTCCAAGGGATCTATTTGTGGGATAATATGAAGAAGGAGATCACATAATATATATCAAACATTATAGAATGTATATAGGTGAAGTATTAATAGAAAAAGTACACTAGTTCCATGAAACCATTACATATACCAATATAGAAACGAGAAAACATAATCATGGGATTTTCCACTAGTCTTTTAACGACATCCAATGTAAATAATGCAATATGGGTTGTGGCTGAACATCTTACAAAATCTATCCACTTAATTTTAATTCAAAAGGGAGTTTCACTCAATAGACATGAAAGTATATACATTTGAGAAGTAGTGAGGCTATATAGAACATTATTATTAACTGTATATAACTATGATCTGAGGTTTAACTTCATTTCATAGAATATTCTCTATCATTCTATACACAAAGAGTTAAAATTTATAAAAATTATCACCCCAATCCTAGGTCCAGCCATAGTAGACTATCTAGATGTTGAAATACATGATTATAGAATGATTGATAGACATTAAAGGATTACAGGATCAATATCTTCCTCTAGTTGAGTACTCATGTAATAATTGTTTTTAATCAATAACACATATGCATCCAAATAAATCCTTTTATGGGAATATGGGAATAACACATGTGTGCTAAGATGAAGATGGAAAATTAAATCTTTTTTTAAATAAAATGGATGAGTAAATGGTAGAATTGTTCAAGACTATTCATTATTACATCATGAAACTCAAAGTTAATATAATTTCTATACAAAAAATATTTGATGAGAATTTAATTTTGGAGAAATCAATAATGTGTTCCTTTTCATATCTCAATGGAACAAAGTACATAGATTTAGGACGAAGGCAATGTTATGTTTGAGGTACATAGGCCCTTTTGTGACTCTCAATTGCATCATATCTATGGTATATCAATATACAACCAAACTATCCCCTTCTCATGTTCATGAAATATTCCACATATCCCACTTCAGATATTAAATAATAAAACATGTACTATATTCAGAGGTGGAAGATCAGAAAAAGTATTTCCCTTGTAAGGTGTAATGATTGATGATCGTGGACTGTAGATATTCCGTTAAACACAATAAGACAACTCACATAGTCAAAGTACTATAGTGATACCATAAGTTTTAGGAGGTTCATTGGAACCATAGTAATTCATTATGTTGAACCACCTTCACTTATTTTCACCCTACTACGTAAAACAAAATTTCAAAGGAGATCCATTATATTATCAATAGAATTTTCATTCATATAATCAGGTCATATTTAGTATTATAATATTATATTATTCACACACAAACATGATAAAGAAAACTATAATTTATTATTTTAATTTTAAAATTATATTTAGAAAATAAATAAGTGTATATAATTGAAATTATTACAATTGGACAAAAAATATAAAATATGATAACAATAACAAAAAAATGTGGATCTGCTCTATCCCCCAGAATAATTTCACTCACAAACAGAATTTTAAAAATGAAGGAGAATACTTTTAATTAAATATAAATTTCAATAGTGAAAATATATATAATCATAAGAATAAAATATAAGTGAATGAAGAATGAATAAAATATGAGTTATTTATAGGAATAAGGGAACCCATATGAAAGTTAATAATATGATAGTTGGGAATAGTTACCTGACCATTAGAATAGAATCCTGACCTATGGAAGTTTAAAATAATATTTATTCTATCTTTTAAAATGAATATATTATATTTGTGTATCATGTTATTGGAAAATATGTTTTTTAATGATAAATGAAGTGTTTTTATTTTTTAGAAACATATATATTGTTATTGTGGTTTTATAAAAAATTATTTTAAAAAAATATTTTCTTTTAAATGGATTTGTAAAAAAATATTATATTTTATACAAATTGTATTATAATTTTATGATTCCATTAGTAATTTCTCTAAAGACCATAAAATTATTTTTATTATTAAATGTTGTATTCTTGAATTAAATTAAGATTTTATTTAAAAATATTGTAACTCATAATTAGTTATTTTTTTAAAAAAAATGGATTTTGTTTTTTGAATATAAAAATATATAAATGTACATGGTGAATTTTTTGAATTTTTGTAAAATGGTTTAACTTTTTGTGAATAGTGAAATACTATAAAACCCAATATTTAACATTATAAAGTTAATACATATTTTATCAATATTTGATGACGAAATATCCCATTAAATAAAAATCAGATGAACCATTTACTATATACAGTCAGAAGAATAAATATTATTGATTGTATTAATCCAAAATATAGAATAAAAAACATACTATTCAAAAACACACACTACTGGAAATTCAGATATTTGTGACGGGAAATTTCCAATGGGATCCCTTCGCAAAAACCCTTTTGTGACGAGGTCCCATCACAAATGTTATGTTCCATAAAATGGTGTTGCAACTAGTTTTTTTTTTGCAACAAACTTATCACAAACAAATATTAATTCTGACGGGAAGTGTTCCTGTCGTAAATAGATGTTCGATTAATTACATTATATATACAAGAACCTTTAGGAATGGGCCTCATCATAAAAATTATTTGTGACTGGAAACCAGACCATCGCATATAGATTATATGTTATAAACCTTTTGCAACGGGCCCATCGTAAAATGTTATAGCAACAGTAAAGAAACCTATCACAAAAACGGTTTGAAAATATATATAATCTATTTGAGATGAGCCCCCTGTCGCAAAAGGCCATGTATTAAATAAATAATAAAATAAAAATTAATATTAATATTATTAAATTAAATAAAATAAAAGATATTAAAATTCTCCATATTTGAAAATAATTAATAAAATTAAAAATTTAAAAAACTTATGGTTAACAAAAAAAATAATATTAATATTATTAAAATAATAAAAAAAACAAAAAATATTAAAATTCTCAAAATTCGTAAAATATATATAAAAATCATTAAATAAAAATAAAAATATATTATTATTAGTAAAATTAACATACATTAATAAATATAATACTAATAATAAATATTAAAATATTAAAATATTAAATATAAAAAACAATTATGAAATATTCTCACCAATATAAAAGACAAAAACTGTCAATAGTTCATATTACGACAAATGTTCAATTCAAAATGTTTTTTACAGAACAGAAAAAATTACTAGGGGATAGTCTTCTGAAGGATTTGGAGGATCGGGATGAGATGGTTGAGGAAAATCCATCCCAAAACTACGAGTCAACCAACGCATGTACTCCATCTAATCATGTTGATGCAGCTGCCATTGATGCATGCCCTCCTCATGCAGCAGCAGCTGATGCTACCATCGACGCATGTCCTCCTTGTGCTGCTACTGCTGCTGCTACTACTATCACATCTCTTCGGGCTGCATTTGCAAACTCTCTATAAGATCAGTTTGAGCTTGCAACTGCTCCTGATACTGTGATCCAGAATATGATGTTTCTCCACGAGCTCCAAACAAACTATACAATGACATCGCATCATTGCCATAATAAGTTCCATGTATCAAATGAGAGCTGATACCAACTACTCAGCCCTTCTCAAAGACATACTAGGTTGCCTGTATCCATGTCATCTCATCGAAATGGTAAGCACTATTCTGATCAGCTATCTCAGTCTGACTCTCAACTAGTGTCTAAGAGTTCACGATATCATATGACTTCTTCAATTTCAATTTTAAATTAAAATAGTGAAAATATTTTATGTAGTTAATTTTGAAACTGAAAAGGAAATAATACCGACCACAATCTAACATTGGCGATCACATCTAATCTCTCCAGTGGCTGGATCTCTATTTATCCACCAATTAACATTATACTCCATAATATCAGAATGTGTAAATCCCAATATTAATATAAAATAAATTTTTTTTGTGTAATGTTATATAAAATATTTAAAAAATATATTTATCTGATTCTCTCTATGCGTACCGAATGTATGTCTACCATATTGATGTGTCACCTCCTGTCTCCCCCAATTCTACCGGCCCAGTGAATATCTCCTCTGAAATCCACTACTCAACCAGCGTGAAAATAATCCATACCAAAAGTGAGATGAAATTTACTCTGGTCAGTGGGCTCTAAAAGATTCATCAAATATTGTCGCTCCTGGTTTTTTAATGGATATCCTTCTCAAATTGTGAAAAAACTGATGGAAACGCTCACACATAGTCACCTCTCATGCCTTGTGGATAGCACCACACATGAAATCATCGATGGGACACCATAAACCCTAGAAATAATTTATTAATTAAAGTTATTAAAGAAATAAATTTGTAAATAAATCTTATTTATTTACATAACAGCCAATTATTGATCATTCCAAGGCACACATCAACATGATTTTGTTCCCATGTGATCTATGGCTGAGAAAAATAATTGCACAAGATAGTGATCCCCTGTCCAACAACTACATGCACAAAACTGTAAAAAAATAACAAATAATAAAATAATTAATATATAAATAAATTAATGAAATCTAACTATAATACAAATGTAATCATTCCTCTGCATGCGTGGATCGAAATAAAGATGTGGATGATGCTCAGGGATAGGGTCTAGAATCATAAGTCGTTCAATACCACACACCCTCCACGTACCCCTTGAATTTCTAGTAGCCCAAGGGTCAGATGATCACAAATCCACCTTATCCAAAGGTAGTTTAGCCTCCTCCAATGCATGAAGTATAACATAGTCCAACTAAAACACAAAATGATTTTTTGATCAAATAGTTGTAAATAACTATTAGAGATAGATATATATTATTTATAATTATAACCAATATTTAAATTTTTCAATGTTCACCACCATCATCATCTTCATATCTGTCGAAGTCGATGTCTTCATATTCATCGTCGGCGTCATCAATAACCATTTAAGTTTCGGTTTCATCATCTCTTCCCATTTCAAATTTGTTTGTAACATCATTAATGTAACACCATAGGTAAATAATGAATATGAAATTTTCACATTTATCCATATTTGTGAGTAAAATATTAATATAACTTTAAAGGGGACTCTATGCACGATGGCGTACCCAATACGCAACAATGAATTTCTTGGGAATCTTACGTTGCACTCTAATAATAAAATAATAATTTTTTAAATTGTAGTTAATTCCTAGTCGTTGTAATGGAGGGAATGAATAGAACTAACTAAAAAATTATTATATATGTTTGTCAAATATTATTACTTTTTACAATAAATGTTCGAGAATTAAAAATGCGAATGAATCCAATTTTAAGCGTAAACATTCTAGTATTCTTTAAAAGGTCGATTAACCGCCTTTTGTTGAAGAACCTCTTTTAAATCCAATTTTTGACAATCTTATGTGTTATATTTGACAAAATTAAATTCTTCTTTAGAATCGGGAAATCAAAATTTACTTTGTGTGAATTTTTGGTATTTTTCGGATAAAGTGCATTTTTAATGAATAGTGAAAAATGTTTTATTTAATTCAAAACCACGTTTTAATCTAATTTATTTATATGATTAGATTATATTTTTAATTATTTTTAAATTGAAATTAGAATATATTTTTTCCATTTAATCCAATAGTGGTCATTGGAATTAATTTCATCTTGAAATTGGACTTAAACTAGTGTCAATCTTTTGATACTTATTGTTTCATAAAAACATGCTATTTGCTCTGACCATGGGAATTAATTATTAAATTAATTAATTTAACTTATATGTTTTGAATTTTTTAAAATACACATCATTTTTGAATTTGTAATATCAAATATAACTTAGGGGTAATTTTTGGTATTTTTCTGAAAAACCTCAATTTTAGATGAATAGTGAAACCACTAAGTGGTAGTTAAAGAAACTGATTTTTCGTTTAAATGAAACTTTTCCACTTCTGTTATTTGATTTTAAAAAAATCCGACATACATGGTTGTCATTAAGTTGTAAAATTTTGTTCAATGAGATTAAAATAATTTTTGTTGAATAGTAACTTTTATGTTTTATTAATCGTGATTAAAGGTAATTAGTGTAACTTAAGGTAAAAATAATTTTTTTAATAATATGAAATGACCTAGACACATGTCCTACCCTAATTGGATGTGTCATGGACGACCAAGACAATCCATGGGTCCACTTGGGAACCCCATGGAGCCACTTTGGTAGGAAAATGACATAAATAACTTTTTATTTAAAGTTAAAATAAAAATGTCACAAACATGAGTTGTTTTACTAAAACAATTTTTAAATGGGTTTATAAAAGTCATATTTTTTACTATAAATATTTATTAGAAATCAAAAAAATATTTACACATCATGAAATTTTTTTATAATTTTTAGACATTAAATAAATTAATTTATTTATGACACCGTGATGATGTAGTGATTACCTCATATATGAACCATTTAAATAAAATGAGAAGATAGGGTGAAATATAAGTCTTACACTTGTCACAAACCTATTTTATGGGTGGATTTCGGAACCATATCACCTTATCCTCGAAATATATCCTTTTGGGACCTTTAAATCCGAAAAACATTTTATAATAAAGTAATATTTTATAACTATCCAAGAGTACCCCTCCTCTCCTCTTATAAAAAGCCCCCACCTCTACCACCTTACACACACCTCCCAAGCATTTGGATCGGCCAAACCCTACCCATTTCATCTCTCCACATCCATCTCTTCATCATTTAAGCCTCACTTTGGGCAGAATCCTTTCCAAGGAAGCCTTTGAGCTCAAATCAATGAGAGTTACCCGATTTAAAGGTAATGTCTTCCCTTGTGTTCTTTTGTTTTATTTTGCTTCTACAAACCCCTAAAATCTATTTATTAATTTTTTTTGTAACACCACCTGTATCTCAAATATACTATGATGTTTTTATAATAAGGATTAGAGCTACACTTTCACACACCTTCGTCTAATGGTGAAAAAACATACTATTTCTGTGGATGGGAAATTACTTCCTCACGAAACGATGATTATTAAATATTCTTTTAACACCTTCAAAGGTGGTAATTAAGATGTCACTATATTTATATATGATATATAATATGTTTATGTTTTCCTTAATCTTCCGTATTTTTCATTTATTGCATAACATTATGGTTTCCATTATGGATAAACGCAATATCTTCATTTTAGAAAGTGCGGACTACCGCCCCCTCAAAGTGATTTGATTCGTTAATGCCATTTGTGGGACGTATAAAGGATGGAATTAATGGTATTACATATGATATCCTACTTTAATTATAATATACTTTTATATAATTATTATTTCATTCCATTGAATACAAAAAAAAAAGAAATGAAAGTATGGTTCATGCGTATGTACGGCTTACCGTCTCCATGAACGGTACATTTCATTTCTTATCTCCAAATGTTATGTACTATTATAAGTACATATATATAATGGATATATATGTAATATATTACATCTAAATTATAGATATAATTCTGTAATTATTATATATATCTCTCTCATTTTGTTTGAATTCCATTAATATGACAAAAAATGAAAGTAGCGTTCATGCGTATATACAGCCTACTGTCTCCATGAACGGTGATTTTAATTTTTTTTCCAAATGATATTGAATAGTATAAAATGAATATATACTGGATATATATTATGTTTAAAACATCAATACTATTCTGGATATGATGTACCTATAACTACATGGAAAATTCTTTTCTAACAAGTTCAATTTTTACTCATGTACCGAACATCGTCAAAAACGTCTGATATGAACTCACTTTATTAACCAATTATTATAACATTATAATATGTGATATGAACTGAATAATAATATTTAAATTATGTCCTTAATAAATTATAAATTGACCAAATTTTATTATTCAGGTGATTAAAGAACAATCGAGTCATGTCGGACACGATGTAAGGGATCCAACCTCTCTCTTTCTTTTTAAGTATTCTCTTTTATGTCATTTCTTTTAAGATCATCTTTCTTATGTTTGGGTATGTTATTTTATATTAATCATAATGTACATTTTATTTTCATATTATGAGAAACCCTATTTGATCTCATAAATCCATTTTTGGAAGTTTTAAGTGGCGTCATTAGGCTGCCGAGTTTTCGTAAGGGATTATTCAACTCACTTTTATTTCTGTGACATTTATGCTACGTTTGCCACTATTTCCTTTTAGTGGTGTATGTAATGCCCATTATTATACTCTTTGTGTAATATAATTTCATTTATGGGTATTTACATCTTTATTGTATGACCCTTCTTCTATGGGGTGTACGTTTCGAAAGTTACCCAACTCTGTAAGGGGACCTTTCACCCTCCTCTTTTTAAAAGACATATTTTGTTATGTCTTTTAATTCACATACTATTATGTTGGGATATGTTCTTATATATACTTATTTATGTAAATTTTATGTCCAAGTGATGAGATACCATTTTCTCTCTCATCAACTCATTTTCTGAATTTTAAAGTGACGTCGTTAGGCTGTCGTATTTCTATAAGGGAACTTCTTAACCCACTTTCAATTCTTTGGGTTAAACCTCTACTTCTTGATTTTATTATGCAAAGATTATGTGTGTAATATCTATGTTGTAATTTCCACAAACCTTGGTGTAGATATACTATTTCTACACATAATCATCTCATTGAAAAATTCTTACGATCTTGTATGGGAAATAATAACCCAATCTCATTTCATTGAGTTAAATACATATGTCATTGGTTTTGTTTTTTCAAGATTATGTGTGAATGAACTCTGATTGTTTCACACTTAATATCCAATTATATTTGGTGTATTTATATTTCTCACACATAATTATGTGATAGATTTATCCTTAATTTATGGATACCATCTTTATGATGGATTTCATCTCAATTTACATTTCCATTGTGACTTCATTATTGTTATGCACCAATTCACTCTTATATGGTGTGTATACTGTCCTTTGACATATTATATCATGAGTCCCTTTATTCTCGTGATATTATAAATCTCAGATTAAATGTTATTCCACAATTATTTTTATTCAAGTGTCTCTCATTTTTTATAAACTCTTTTACAAAAATATTGTTTTAAATGTTTTAAAGATTAATTATTCTAATGTCCATGTTTTCAAAATGGTTTTTAGTATTTATTTATATGGACATTAATGTTTTAAAATTATAATTCCATTAAAATCTTCAATGTGGCATGGGACAATTGGATTCAAAAATCTCATTTAAATAGCTTTTTAAAATGGATTTATTAATTCAATATCTTGGAATTACTTATTGTGATTGCAAATTAAATGATTATATTTTCAAGATATTATGTGTAATGAGGGTACTTGGACATTTTACGGGTGGTTACATGATAAACAATATGACGGGTGGTGCCGTGAATACCATGATGGGTGGTTACGTTATAACCTCCAATGCATTGGGTATGGAAGTTGGTTGTATGGCTATTACATTAAGTATGTGTGGAAGTTGACCATATGGTTATTCCATTTAAGTATGTTTATGTCCCAAGTTACCTTTATATGTTATGTGTTATTTATATGAGTTTTATTTTAATATTTTGGTTACAAAAGGGTAGTTAATGGTCTTTTATTCCATGAATATTATTTTCTACTTCATAAAGGTGAAAATTATTACTTTGGTAAAGTATTCATGGTTTACCTATTGTTTTGAAAAATAAATAGTTTTCCTTCTTTGTGTATCTTTTACTAGGCTTTTTATGCTCATCCCAAGTTTTTTAAATGTTTTCCACAGGACTTAATGATGAATAAGGTCAAGGATGGGTTCAATGAAAGACATGCTATCGAAAACATGGAACTATACATGTTTCTTTTTAATAGTTTTTTTATTTATTTTATGGTAACATAGTAGAAGTGTCTACTATGTAATCTTTTGAGATTTAATAGTTATGACCTAATTATCTAAAACTCTAAACCTGAAAATATCCTCTATGTGAATTATTCATTTAATTCATGATTAAGTAAGGTTTAAGGCCAGGGCCTTATAGTTGGTATCAGAGGTCGGTTTAGATAACTTTAGAGGTTAGGGTCTTCTCTAAGCATAAGTGACATTACCATAATGGTTAGGATTGCAGAAATAGTCCATTTTTGATAAAGTGAATGAGTAAGTATATCTTAGTGTTTATCTTCCTCATTTGTACATGATGGTTTTTTTGATATACTCACACTGACATTACTATTTTTAGTGAATGGATGGATCTAGCAGGCACCAAAGTTACAATAGGATTGAAGGAAACTGTGGTTGTTCTCTGATTAAGAGACTGGATGAAATGTGGGATTCAATGAGGAAACTCGTGGTTGTTCTAAACCAACTATCAAGGAGTCATGATAAACCACTTGTACCTTGGTATGTTCTGTAATGCATCATGTACGAGATGACCAATTGATGTGGAATTTCAGGTAATAATTATAAAGGTAACCATTAGGGTTTATATGATCCTTACTCTTGAGGTAATTATGGGTTATTATATGTTATGATGGAAAATGAAAGGCATGAGATAAAATTGAGGTTAAAATATGTTATGATTATTTTTGAAGATTTTATCTTATTTTAGGGAATGTTTTAAGAATTATGTAGTTTTGGAAAAAGGACAACACGCAGACCGTGTGAGAACCCGTCGCGTCAGACAAAGTTGTGGGAATCGAACCCACAACCAAAGTGCGACTTGTATTTATCGCCTACCACTGGACAACGTGAAGTACCTAGTTAGTTTTACTAATTCTTTTTTGTTAGATTATTTGAGGAATCAATAGTATGTTTATTTGGGGTTATTTATGGAAATTATTAACCTATCATGGAGGATGTGTGATTAGGTTAATTACTTTTCAATATGAGACTTTAAGAGCAACTAATGTTATTTGGAGATAAATTTTAATTTGTACCTTGGAAGACTATGTCATTAAATCATTCAAATATTTGGGTTTCAATATTAGTTTTGTTTACCTTGAATAATTTTATGGACAAATTGTTTATCTAATGGTCTTCGTTGATCATTGGGTTTGTTGGAAAAATTTATGGAGATTAAGATTAGATTTTCTTTTTTATAAAAGATTATTCATTTGTGGATATTGTTCTAACATTTTTTGGTTTTGAATTTTGTGTAAAGACATGGGAAATATATATTTCCCTTTTTTGGATTAGGTTATTCTCATGAAGTTGATTATAGTAATCTTAATGCGAACAAGTCTTCCTATATACTCACCTTTTGGAGAAAATACGAGTTTGATTAAGGAATCTAGTAAAAGTTGAAAGTCTACGTGACAAGTAAGTATGTTTCATTATGATTTAGTTAAGCTCAAAAATAAATTCTTCAATGAAGAGTAACTTAAAAAAAATGTTGTCTGTTAACATTTTC
The DNA here is from genome assembly GCA_963277665.1 of Viscum album. Classification (NCBI taxonomy): domain Eukaryota; kingdom Viridiplantae; phylum Streptophyta; class Magnoliopsida; order Santalales; family Viscaceae; genus Viscum; species Viscum album. Next base: position 478,015,761 of record OY728125.1, on the reverse strand, counting down.
TATTGGGGAATCGAATACCATTTAACCCATCACAAGATTGTGGTTTTCTTATGGTTAACTTTCTCCTAGACATGTTTACTATCACTCTCCCTCAGAACATGGCCCTTTGTTTTTTCCTCCATATCCATGTTTTCCTATATGGAATCCTAGTATGAGTTAACTTGGGTGACCTTTGTACTTATCTTTCTTTATTTTAAAGTGATTGTTTTACTGACCCTTGTTCCGATGTGGTATTTTCAATGAAGTTTCCAAGCCCAATTTTAAAATTGCGAGGACGCAATTCCCAAAAGGGGGAAGGATGTAACACCCCAGGTAAATAAATAATATGACATCTTCACATTTATCCATATTTGTGAATAAAATATTAATATAACTTTTTATGGGATGCTATGCTCGATGGCGTACCCAATACACAACAACGAGTTTCTAAGGAATCTTACGTTGCACTCTAATAATAAAATAATATTGTTTTAAATTGTAGTTAATGCCTAGACATTATAATAGAGGGAATGAACAAAACTAACTACAAAATTATTATATATATTTTTCAAATATTTTTACTTTTATCAATAAATGTTAGAGGATTAAAAATGAGAATGAATCCAATTTTAAGCGTAAACATTCAAATATTCTGTAAAAGGTCGATTAACCGCCTTTTGATGAAGAACCTCTTTTAAATCCAATTTTTTACACTTTTATGTGATATATTTGACACAATAAAATTATTCTTTAGAATTGGGACATAAAAATTTACTTTGTGTAAATTTTTGGTATTTTTCCGATAAAGTTCGTTTTTTTTAATGAATAGTGAAAAATGTTTTTGTTTTAATTCAAAAAATATTTTTAATCTAATTTATTTATATGATTAGATTATATTTTTAATTGGTTTTAAAGTGAAATTAGAATATATTTTTACAATTTAATCAAATAGTGGTCGTTGGAATTAATTTAATCTAAAAATTGGACTTAAACTAGTGTCAATCTTTTGATACTTATTGTTTCATAAAAACACACTATTTGCTATGAAAGTGGAAATTAATTATTAAATTAATTAATTTAACTTATATGTTTTGAATTTTTTAAAATAGACATCATTTTTTAATTCGGAATATCAAATATATCTTAGGGGGAATTTTTGGTATTTTTCTGAAAAACTTCAATTTTAGATGAATAGTGAAACCACTAAGTGGTAGTTAAAGAAAGTGATTTTTCGTTTAAATGAAACTTTGTCACTTCTATGATTTTATTTTCAAAAAATCTGACATACATGGTTGTCATTAAGAAGTAAAATGTGGTTCAATGAGATGAAAAGATTTTTTTGGTGAATAGTAACTTTTATGTTTTATTAATCGTGATTAAAGGTAATTAGTGTAATTTAACGTACAAATAATGTTTTAATAATATGAAATGACCTAGACACATGTCCTACACTAATTGGATATGTCATGGTCGACCAATAAAACCCATGGGTCAACTTGGGGACCCCATGGAGCCACTTTGGTAGGAAAATGACATAAATAAATTTTTATTTAAAGTTAAAATAAAAATGTCACAAACATGAGTTGTTTTACTAAAACAATTTTTAAATGGGGTTATACAAGTAATAGTTTTGACTATAAATATTAATTATAAATCTAAAAATATTTCCTACATCGTGATATTTTTTTTATAATTTTTAGACTTTAAATAAATTAATTTATTTATGACACCGTGATGATGCAGTGATTACCTCATAAATGAACTATTTAAATAAAATAAGACACTGGGGTAAAATATAAGTATTACACATGTCCAAAACCTATTGGATGGGTGTATTTAGAAACCTTATCACACTATCCTTGAAATATTTCTTTTTAGGACCTTTTAAATCCGAAAAACATTTTATAATAAAGTAATATTTTATAACTTTCCAAGAGTGTATCTTCTCTTCTCTTATAAAAGGCTCCCACCTCTACCACCTTACACACACCTCTCAAGCCTTTGTCTTGGAAAACCCCTGCCCATATCATCTCTCCACATCCCTATCTTCATCATTGAAGCCTCACTTTGGGCAGAATCCTTTCCAAGGAAGCCTTTGAGCTCAAATCAAAGAGAGTTACCCGATTTAAAGGTAATGTCTTCCTTTGTGTTCTTTTGTCTTATTTTGATTCTCCAAAGCCCTAAACTAATTTTTTTACCTTTTATTGTAACAAAACCAGTCTATCAAATATACTAGGATGTTGTTATAAGAATTATTCGAGCTAAACTTTCACACACCTTCGTCTAATGGTTAAAGAATATACTTTTTCTGTGGATGGCGAATTACTGCCTCACGAAACGATGATTGTTCAATATTCTTTTAACACTTTCAAAGGTGGCCATTAAGATGTCACTATATTTATATATGATATGTAATATGTTTATGTTTTCCTTAACCTTCTGTATTTTTCATTTATGGCATACCTTTTTTGTTTCCATTATGGGTAAACGCGATATCTTCATTTTAGAAAGTGCGGACTACCGCCCCCTCAAAGTGATTTGATTCGTCAATGCCATATATGGGATGTATAAAGGATGGAATTAATGGTATTACATATTATATCCTACTGTAATTATAATATACCTTTATATAATTATTATTTCATTCCTTTTAATACAAATAAAATGAAATGAAAGTAGCGTTCATGCGTACGTACAGCTTACCATCTCCATGAACGATACATTTCATTTCTTATCTCCAAATGTTATGTACTATTATAAGTTAATATATATAATGGATATATATTTAATATATTACATGTAAATTATAGATATCATTCTGGAATTATAATATATATATCTCTCATTTTGTTTTAATTCCATTAATATGATAAAAAATGAAAGTAGCGTTCACGCGTACGTACGGCCTACCGTCTCCATGAACGATGCTTTTAATTTTTTTTTCCAAATGATATGTAATAGTATAAAATTAATATATACAGGATATATATGATATTTAAAACATCAATACTATTCTGGATATGATGTACCTATAACTACATGGAAAATTCTTTTCTAACATGTTCAATTTTAACTCATGTACTGAACATCGACAAAAACGTCTGATATGAACTCAGTTTATTAACCAATTATTATAACATTATAATATGTGATATGAACTGAATAATAATATTTAAAGGAGTTCCTTATGAAATTATAAATTGACCAAATTTTATTATTCAGGAGATTAATGAACGATCGAGTCATGTCGGACACGAGGTAAGGGATCCAACCTCTCTTTTTTTTAAGTACTCTCTTTTATGTCATTTCTTTTAAGATCGTCTTCCTTATGTATGGGTATGTTATTTTATATTCCTCATACTGTACTTTGTATTTTCATATTATGAGAGACCATATTTGATCTCATAAATCCATTTTTGGAAGCTTTAAGTGCCGCCGTTAGGCTACCGAGTTTTCGTAAGGGATTTTTCATCTCACTTTTATTCATGTGACATTTATGCTACGTTTTCCACTATTTCATTTGATTGGTGTACGTACTGACCATTATTATAATCTTTGTGTAATATAATTTCATTTATGGTTATTTACATCTTCATTGTATGACCCTTCTTCCATGGGGTGTACGTTTCGAAAGTTACCCAACTCGGTAAGGGGACCTTCCACCCTCCTATTTTTAAAAGAATTCTTTTGTTGTGTCTTTTAATTCACATAATATTATATTGGGATATGTTCGTCTATATCCTTATTTATGTAAATTTTATGTCCAAGTGATGAGATACCATTTTCTCTCTCATCAACTCATTTTCTGAATTTTAATGTGATGTCGTTAGGCTGTCGGATTTCTATAAGGAAACTTCTTAACCCACTTTCAATTCTTTCAGTTAAAACTCTACTTATTGATTTTATTATGCCAAGATTATGTGTGGAATCTCTATGTTGTAATTTCCAAAAACCTTTGTGTAAATATACTATTTCTACACATAATCATCTCATTGATAAATTCTTACGAACTTGTATGGGAAATAATAACCCAATCTCATTTCATTGAGTTAAATACCTATGTCATTGGTTTTCTTCTTCCAAGATTACGTGTGAATGACCTCTGATTGTTTCACACTTAATATCCACTTATATTGGGTGTATTTATATTTCTCACACAAAATTATGTGATAGTTTTATCCTTAATTTAAGGATACCATCTTTATAATGGATTTCATCTCAATTTACATTTCTATTGAGACTTCATTGTTGTTATGCACCAATTCACTCTTATATAGAATGTATACTGTCCTTTTAAATATTATATCATGAGTACCATTATTATCATGATATTATGAAGCTCTGATTAAATGTTATTCCGCAATTATTTTTATTCAAGTGTCTCTCATTTTATTAAAAACTATTTAACAAAAATATCATTTTAAATGTTTTAAAGATTCATTATTATAATGTCCATGTTTTCAAAATGGTATTCAATATTTATTTATATGTACATTAATGTTTTAAAATTATAATTCCATTAAAATCTTCAAAGTGGTATGGGACACTTTGATTCAAAAATCTCTTTTAAATTGTTTTTGAAAATGGATTGATTAATTCAATATCTTGGAATTACTTATTGTGATTGCAAATGAAATGTTGTTATTAAAATGTTTATATTTTCAATATTTTATGTGTAATGATGGTACTTGGACATTTTATGGGTGTTTACGTGATAAACCATATGATGGGTGGTGCCATGAATACCAAGACGGGTGGTTACGTTATAACCTCCAATGCATTGGCTATGGAAGTTGGCCGTATGGCTATTCCATTAAGTATGTGTGGGAGTCGACCGTATGGATATTCCATTTAAGTATGTTTATGTCCCAAGTTACCTATATATGTTATGTGTTCTTTATATGGATTTTAGGGTAATATTTTGGTTACTAAAGGGTAAGTAATGGTCTTTTATTCCATGAATAGTTTTTACTACTTCAAAAAGGTGAAAAGTATTACTTTGGTAAAGTATTCATGGTTTACCTATTATTTTGAAAAAACTAACAGTTTTCCTTATTTCTGTATCCTTTACTGGGCTTTTTATGCTCATCCCATGTTTTTGAAATGTATTCCACAGGACTTAAAGATGAATATGGTCAAGGATGGGTTCAAGGAAAGACATGCTATCTAAAACATGGAACTAGACATGTTTCTTTTTAAGAGTTTTTTTATTTATTTTATGGAAACTTAGTAGATGTGTCTACAATGTAATCTTTTGAGATGTAATGGTTATGACCTAATTCTATAAAACTCTAAACCTGAAAATATCCTCTATGTGAATTATTCATTTAATTCACGATTAAGTAATGTTTAAGGTCGTGGCCTTATAATTAACATCATCGTCATCATAGAACCTTAATTTTGGGGTTTCATAAAAAAGATTCATGTCTCTTTGTGAAAAGGATGGCTTTTGATTAGTCTCTTGAAAATTTTCAATTCCTTGGACTTCATCGAAACCACATTCAACTAGTGTAAACTGATTGTCCCGAGATTTCATTTTTATTATGCTCCACCAATCACTCATGACTCTTGAAGTTGCATAATACTTTGCTTTATTTATTTTATCTGCTTTTTGAGCTAGTAAAAATGGTTAATTTACGGCCAGATGACTTTTATATTTAATTTTTACGATTCGATGAATCAGAGGAACACATAATCCTCGCTCAGTATCTGACCACCAAAATTTAAACATTGTTATGTAATGTTTCCCTAGATAACACAATTTAATAATTTCATCAAGTATGCCATAAAAGTCGACTTCGGTTTCTCTGTGATGCGGTCCTCTCAAGCATACTCCACTGTTTATTGATTTTTTTATTACCCATATACATTTTTATGATATCAAAAAACATTCACCACATATGTATTATATGATTTAACTATTTTTTGGATGGTGGGTTACTCAATATACACAGTCGCTTATCGATTTTATTAGCATGCTGAGACACATGAATATTTTAAAACAATAATCAATATAATAAAAAATAAACAAAAATTGATATGTTAAACCCTCTATAATTTATGTCACCAGTTTTGGAAACCATTGAGGCATTTTTTTCTGTAGGCGTTCATCAAGAGCAGTTTCTATAATTTTTGGAAGCTGTGTCTTGATATTATTATCATATAACATAGAAATAAAATATGTTGACATAATGTAATATAAATTATAGAATACGGGATAGAAAAAATTGATGTAAAAATGATTTCATTTCTTCACAGTTGAGATGAACATATGTATGAGCTCAGTGATGTTTATCATCTGAAAGCCAACATTCATGAACTCCATCGAAGCCATGCTCTGGTTGATTAAAAACTATTAATTTATTTTCCATTTCATCCTCAGAATTCACCTCGTTATGTCCCATGAAGTTTTGTTTTGAGGTATATTCAGATTCAAAATATTGAGTGCAGAAAAAATCAATTTCCTCTTTCAAATAAGCTTCTGCGATTGAGCCTTCAACTGATGCTTTGTTACTTACTTTTTTCTTCAATTTATTCATGAATATCTAGAATTGGTACATCCATAAAAACTGTACTAGACCTCCACATTTAGCTTCATGTGGAATATTTTATATCAGATGATCCATTTAGTCAAATAAATTCGGTAGAAATATTTTTTCCAGTCTACATATAATGAAAACAACACCTTCTTCCAGTTTAATTTATGCATCATAGTATGTATTCACCAAACAAATGTCTCGAAAAAATATGATATATCTATTATAGAATCCCATATCATAGAATTAAATAATCCTTAGAATCCAATCAACACGAGTCTTTCCATTATAACATGACAATCATGTCTTTTTAATCTAGTAATATGACCATTATTGACACATCTACCCAAATTGGAAATACAGCCATCTGGAAGTCTCAAATCTATAATACACTGACAAAATAATAAGTGAATCTATTTGGATAATGTATAAGCTGTTTTTAGCTTCATTAACCTCTATGATCTGACATTTTGAAACAGTTCAAGTTCTGGTCATCTGCACATTTGGGTAAGATCTAATCGTGCCTTTACATTTTCTGTAGTCTTACTTGGTGTATCCAAAACTGTAAGAAATAAATTATCAAAATATTTCTTCACAATATGCATGACATCCAACATGTGGCAGACAAAAAAATCATCCCAATATGGATGATCCCAAAAAATGCTCTGTTTTATCCAATTTTTCACTTTACCAAACCCATAAATTTTCTATTGTTTTAATATTGGCCCAAATGTACTGGGAGGTAATGAAATTAAAACTGACTTTAAATCTGTACCTGAGATCATTTTTAGAGGTTCATCTCTTTCAATTGTGCCTTTTATGAAATGATATTTGGTTATCCTAAAAAGTATATCTGTTGGAAGAAATATGTGATTGAAGTCAAAATAGCTTGTTTTTTCCATTAACGATCATAAAGACTTTGTTGTACTTCATATAGTAAGGAAATTATTTCAGGCCTTGTATACTTCAACCAGATAACCTGCAATGTGCTGTAAAGTCACTAATCTTCCACATCAATGAATATTTTAATATGAAATTTTGTTTCATAGAAACATCATATGTATCAACACCATTACTCGACAATAAATTTAACGCATCAATGAATGGTTTCAAATAAACATAAATATTCTTTTTTGGATGTCTTGAGATTAATAAGGTCAAACAGATATAGGTCAACTTAATCAACATCCTTGGAGGTAAATGGTACAAAATTATAAAGACATGGAATCAGGAATACTGACTACCATAATAACCAAACGAATAGAAACTATCTATAGAAATACCCAATCGCACGTTTCAAGAATATTAACAAAATACAGGTGCATTCGGTCAAAATGATTCCATGAATCGCCAACAGATTGAGGATTCAAGCTTTTTTCTGTTGAAATCTTGGTTTTGTGCCATGACATCTTTTAGGTTGTGTTCTAATACATAAAAAAATGATGCAACATAGGTGTAAGGGGGAAATATCTCAACTGTTTCACAGGAATCGATCGAGACTTACCTGTTTGATCTTCTTTATTCATCGATTGCCCATAAGTGGGACAACTATCCAATTAATCATTTCACTAAAATATAAGATGCATTCATTTTCACATGAATGAATCTTTCGATAACTAAGGAAAAGATTACAAACTATCCTCTTACTCTAGTAGTAATTTACTGGTAAAACATTTCCTTATGGTAACAGTTCTTTAACCAAAGAAAATATCTGATCAAAATAGGTGTTTGACATTACATTTTTTGATTTAATAGCCATAAATTTTGCAACTACTTCTATTTTCATATCATGCAACCAGGATATAATGCATTCTCAGCATACATCAACAACTCATAAAATTCAGATGGTTCCAACTCAAGAATTAAATCAATAGCATCCTGAGTTTCAGTTGGTTGAACAAATAAACCTACAACATCATGTACAAAATATTGAAACCGTGATGGATCCAGAATCTGGTTATTAGTATCTTCTCTGGAAATTCATTCACCGTGTTGAAACCAAAAAACAAAATCTGGTTGACAACCAAACCGCAAGAGATGTCCCCCAACCTCTTTCAAATTTGTCAAACATTCTCAGAGCACATTTTTTACAAGGAAACATAATCATTTTTTCTAAATAAAATTCGAGATTAGATGATACAAATGAAAGAATGATTCAACACCCTCAATATATACACCATTTAAACCAGTATCGTTCGTATTTTTGTGCTAATTTATCTAAGCGCGATCATCTAATAATGACTGTTGTCGACTTCCTTGTTCTATATTATTCTACAAAAAATAAAATCATTAGTATTTTTGAATAATTGTAAATCAGAAAAACACAAACCAAATAAAGAAGATAAATAATTACAACTACTTCTTAACAATTACTGTTAATTACGGTTGACACAATTTCTAGTGGATTGATGACTACTCTTTTGTCAAATGGCTAATTTTCTAGGAAATTTCTCACACTGAAGTCAAAATGAAGAATCCACTCTAATTTACTCTTATTCATTCACGTGAAAAAAGAATGTATAAGTGTACCCCTGAGCTTATTCTACTTTATGATTTCAGTGTGACAAAGATGCATGTAAACGAGTTGTCAAACAAAAGATCCCCATTTTCGTTGATGATTCTTTTTATTGCTACTATAACCTCCTAAAACATTATTTAAAATGTGGTCTAACGAATGCATATTCAAACTCATGCTTATGAGACTGGATATGAATAGGTAGAAGCATACTTTTCATAATGTTTTGAGTCAGTGAGAGTTGAAATGAGAAGAATCATAAAGAAAAAGGAGTACTGTTAATCCACTAAAAATTATGAAATGTTATTACAATTTATAACAATTTATTACAATTGATTTTATTTCTCTTTATTTCTAATTATTTCTAATTGTTTATAATTATTTATAATTATTCCTAATTGTTTGTAAATGTTGCTAATTTTTTCTAAATGTTGCTAATTGTTTCTAATTTTGCAAATTATTTCTAATTGTTGGTAATTGTTTCTAATTGTTGCTACTTGTCGCTAATTATTTCTAATGTTTGTTAATTGTTTCTAATTTTTTATAATTTTTTATAATTTTTGTTAATTTATTATTGATTTCTTGATAATTTGTTGCTAATTTATTTCCAATTTATTTCTATTTATTTCTGTTTATTTCTATTTATTTCTATTAATTACTAATTATTTCTAATTATTTATATTTATTGAAATTTATTTCTATTTATTATATTTATTGATATTTATTGATATTTATTTCAATTTATTTATATATAACATTTTATTACTATTAATTGCTATTAATAGCTATTTATTTCTATTTATAACTAATTATTACTAATTATTACGAATTAGTACTAATTATTACTAATTATTACTAATTATTACAACTTATTACTAATTATTACTAATTATTACTAATTATTAATAATTATTACTAATTATTACTAATTATTACTAATTATAACTAATTATTACTATTTCATACTAATTGTTACTAATTATTACAAATTATTATTATTTATAAATAATTATTACTAATAATTACTTTTTATTAATATTTATTAGTATTTATTATTAATTATTACTAATTATTAGTATTTATTACGAATTATTACTAATTATTACCAATTTTTAGTATTTATAACTAATCATTACAAATTATTTCAAATTATTACTAATTATTACTATTTATTAGTATTTATTACTATTTACTTCTAATTAGTACTAATTATTACTAAGTATAACTAATTATTACTATTTATTGCTATTTATTTGTATTTATTACCAACTATTACTAATTATTACTAATTATTACTAATTATAATTAATTATTTATAATTATTACTAAAAATTAATAATTATTTCTAATTATTACTAATTATTACTAATTATTAATAAATATTACTATTTATTCATAATTATTACGAATTATTACGAATTATTACTATTTATTACTTTCTATTACTAATTAATACTTTTTATTACTAATTATTACCATTTATTACTATTTATAACTATTTATTAGTATTTGTTACTAATTAGTACTAATTATTAGTATTTATTACTAATTATTACTAATTATTCGTATTTATTACTAATTATTTCTAATTATTAGTATTTAAGAATAATTATTATTAATTATTACAAATTATTACTATTTATTTGTATTTAGTACTATTTATTACTAATTATTATTATTTATTAGTATTTATTACTATTTATTAGTATTTATAAGTATTTATTAGTATTTATTAGTATTTATTAGTATTTATTAGTATGTATAAATAATTATTACCATTTATAATTATTTATTTGTATTTATTATTATTTATAAGTATTTATTTCTACTTATTAGTATTTATATCCATTTATTACTATTTATTTGGCTTTATTACTATTTTTTACAATTTATTATTATTTATTAGTAATTATTAATATTTATTACTATTTATTCGTATTTATTAGTATTTATTTCTATTTATTGGTATTTATTAATATTTATTAGTAATAATTGCAAATTATTACTATTTATTTCTAGTTATTACTATTTATTTGTATTTATTTCTATTTATTAGTATTTATTAGTATTTATTATTATTAATTCTTGTTTATTAAAATTTATTACTCTTTATTAGTATTTATTATGATTTATTAGTATTTTTATTACAAATTATTAGTAATTATTAGTAATTATTAGTAATTATTAATATTTATTATTATTTATTATAATTCATTAGTATTTATTACCATTTAATAGTAATTATTACTAATTAATACTAATTAATACTAATTGTTAATATTTATTACTAATTTTTTTAATTATTACTAATTTCAGTTAATAACTATTAATACTGCAAAATACAGCTAACAATAATAAAAATTAGTATAGAGATAGAAAATAAATACTAAATTAAATAAAACATACATACCTTTAAGCTTGATATCTTATAATTGTATGCGGCTTCACTACTTCTTCATAAAAAAATGATAACTCTAAAAAAATTCACTCTAAAATTAGAGTTTACAAAACAGGGGAACACGAAATTCAGGTGGAAAGAAGAAAAAATGTAGGCGGTATATATAGGTTAGAATAGTTGTGATGGTACTTTTTGCGATGCGAGTTCCGTCGCCAATACCTTCGACTGCATTAATTACCGTCGGTGATTAAAAATGTTATTTGCGATGGGTACCATCGCAAATAGTGACTTGCCGAAACATTTTTTTCCATGGGACAACATCCCGTCAAAAATATGTTTTTACCGCTAGGTGTTATTTGTGACGAGACCCATCGCAAATACCCTTCGAGGGTCGAACCAGTTGGGACGAACAATCCCCCCTTCGCAATAATGTCTTACCTCCTCCCGACATTTGTGACGTGCGGTGCCAACCCGTCGCATATACTCTTTCGCGCGGTTTGGCGCGTAAACCACGCCAATCCATGCATAAATTTTTGCGACAGGGCACCTATTATCATCGCAAACTGCTCGTCGCAAATAATGGTTTTACCCATAGTGACCTCTCTCCACTGCATATAAATACCACCCCTCACATCCCATGATCCACACAACTTATATGCCTTGGAGATGCCAAATTCATTCCCAAATCACATCACAATACACTCCCTCAACATCCTAATATAATTTGTCTCTTCCAAATATGATTTCAAGGCTCCTTATGGTATAGCTTAAGAGAAGGAAATTAATGGAACATGTATGATTCTTGACAGATTTATTTTAATTTCATTAATTTTCTACCAAAACCTTTTGATCTGAATCGATGTAAAAATATTATCATTTGTATACAACATATAATTATGTATTTTTTATTATGGTGTAATACCCATCTTATACCCTCCCATCTTTAGTTCGTAAATTGAAAACATGGTCTACAATATCATTGGTCCAATCCCTTCATTAACAATGTAATTTATTCTTCTCTAACACCTTCAAGGATGGTTATCGAAATAATAGTATGATTACATATGATAATAATAATTACCCAGAAGTCAGATCCAAACACGTTTGGACCGAAAATTTATTAATAAAATGAAAAGTTCAGAGATAAACAAGATAAAGAGGACGAGATTACATGTCGGAATAGTCATAAGCATCACATTCATACCTGGTCATATCATCTGCATCGGCTGATTCCCATTATGATTGGGGCTCATATTGTTTGAGTAACTTGATATACTCCTTCATTTTCTCCAATTTCTCCATAGATAGCTTCTCCTTATCCTTCATGGAGGATGACCTGTTGATCACCATCCTCGGAACTGCAGAGTAATCATTCCTTGGTTTCCTTTTAACATGGGTTGCCAATACACCCTCACTATCAGAGATTCTGTTCTTTTCTCCATGAACAATATCACTGTATGAGGTTTTAATCATATTCCTACCACTTTCCTCATCATCCTCATGAGTGTCCCCCCCACTTGCAGGGGTGGACACTCCATTTCCCGGAGTGGAGTCCTCGGCCCCTTCCTTCCCATCATCAGAGTTGTTCCTCCGTTATGCAGAAAATTGTTTCTAAATATTCAGTTGTGAAGAGTCATTCACTACCAATGCTAACACATGACTCAAATTATCTGAAGTGATAACATCATGAACTCTAGAAGGGACACTATAAGATCTTGTTGGAGTAGAATCAACAATCAACTCTTTTCCCTTCGAAGGAGTCAACACATCAGGGGATGCCTTCATAGGAGGGTCGATGTCCTTGATGACATGCTTTGGTGAGGATGATTCCTTCAAATTATCCTTTTTTCGACAAGGATTGGAGGGGTGTCCTCGCATTCCACACTCCTTACAATTGATGTTTTTACGACACAACTCCAATGAGTTCCCCACAGTCATGCATTTATTGCAGAAAAGGGTTTTTTTTAATATTCAACATCAATCAGAATTTGATCAGATGATATAGAAAGTGTTACCATATCAATGAGAGTGGATCTGAGATCAACTTCCACTAGCATTCTAGCAAAGTTACCAAATCTGACATTTTTTGTTTCCTTATCAAGGCAGATGTGAGTTCCAATTGTCGTTCCAATATCATGTTGGATCTCTGGATGCCAAAGAACCCAATTATACCCATTAAGACGCACCCATACCTGAGTGAATACATTATTTGCATTCGAGACATTAATGTCAAGTGACCATTCAAGCAGACGAATCCATCCCTGTTTTAGAAACATAGAACCAGAACTCCATGCCCAAATCTTGTGATATGACGATGGAAACAAACAATGAATGAATCACGGCCCAAGGGAGACACATTTCCTACTAGCAAATCCCCACAACATTGAAATTCTATTGAATAAATCATCACATTTCCAGGTTTGCGCACCTTTAGGAAGAACAATGCGAGTAATCAATGAGTTCTAACCAACTGCCAAACATTTAGAAATCACACTACGGTTCTCCTCGACGTGAGCCAAAGATCCCTTTCGGATAATCCTTCTATGGTAGGAATCCTCAATCTCTTTCTGATGTGATAAAGAATCCTTCATCACATCGACAAAAGAACACTGACCAAATGATGCAGCACCAGTAGGCACCCTCACAGATTCCTGCAAATGGCCAATATTGACATCAGAAGAGGCAATATTCAAAACATCCTTGACCATGGACCCACAAGAATCCCAAGCACACTGGTTAAGGGATTTGCAGGGCGGAGGTTTCGCTATGGAGCGATTCAACTAGTACACCCTCGCCGCACCATCCTCTGATCTCATCAGAACAGTCTCGCCGGAGAAGTCCTTCACACCGCCACCCGATGCGACACCAGCAGAGGAAGCCTCCGGGTTTTTCAAGCCGCTCGGATCCGCATCCTACCCAGAAGACCATCGCTTGCTGAAGGAGACTAAACCACTGGTCAACGCGAGAAAATCAGCAGAGCAAATCACCGGCTTTCTGAAAGCAGAACTCGGTGAGGAGGAAATACTGCTTGGAACCGGATACTTTCCTATATGTCTCATGTTGAGGCGATTGAATCCAAGGAAGTGAGGAAGCGCCATTTCAGTAGAAAACCCTAGCAAGCGCCATCGCTCCACTCCATCGCTCAATTCTCCTCCTGTCTCTCCATCCACATCTTTTTATAATAATAATTATATTATAAATTATTTCATTTTTTGGAATGAATATATTGTCATAATGTAATATAAAATGAAACTAGTTAATGATGGCCAGTAGACCCATCTAAATGAACTGACTTAATAACATTAAAATTATGACTATAATAATCATCCATATATTGGTTGAAAATCTGTTATTAGGGACTATAAAGAAATTATATCATTTCATGAATACAATTTAATTTAAATTATAAAGTTTTATCCACATTTGAAAAGAAATTCAATAATTATCCACTAGTGATCCAACCTTGGAATCATGAATCAAACACAATCAAAATACTTAAATTAATATTTGTACCTAAATAAAATCATTATAAATAGACATGATAAAATGATAATAAATAAAATATATATGGATAATGTTTTTAGTAAACTAATTAATGAATTTTAATTGATTGTTTATAACATTTATTGAAAGTGAAGAATGATTTAGGAATATAATGTAAGGGGTTTCGCTAAACCAGCATTTTTCATTATGTTTTGAACTTTATTTCTCTAAGTCTACTTTTCTATCACTTTCATGTCATCAAATGCTTCAAAACAATTTATATATGTATCTTAAATATATTCCCAACTTTTTATCCTCTTTCTTTTTTTGGGTTATACATTCCTTATGTTCATTTATCAAATTACATATGTTGAGGACCTATGATGAAGTCTATTTTATAGAATACATTAGTATATTATTGATATTATGGGTACACTCAGATAATGTTCCAACACATAGGGTAATGTCTTTGTCTCATAAGATTTTATGTATGGGATTAAGTGGTGAACCATATCCATAATGGGACAATGTCATCCCTATGTGGTTTTCTTGATGGTTAGACTTGACTTATTATTCGGTTATTTTATATGTTTCCACCACATTTATATTTTATAATGATATTATATATACCTGTTTTTTATGATATCATAATATTAATCAGCACCCTTGTCTTTATGATATCATGTTACATTTTTTCTTTCATATGTTATTATTCTCTATTATTATTACACCCTTACTAGGCTTTATATCTCATAGCTTTCTTTTTTCAATTCCCCAAGTAATCCTTTTTAGTTTTAGGAGCACAATGTGAATCGGAATCTCGTTATGGAGAATAAAATAAATACATGATGTCTTTGTTATTTTATGTTTTAGGTACCTAGTGTTCCAAATAAACCAGCTCATTCAATCCTTTGGTTGAACTTAATTGATATTTAAGTTGAAAATAAGGTATCATAATTTTTAATAGTCTTGGGACGGTATATTAGAAATGCTAGAGTACCAAGTTCCTAATCTACCCATATTTGATGTGAGTAATAAAGAGTTACTTTTCAATTTCAAACACTTAGCTGATTAGGTTTTTTTCCAATTATTATTCATATAGTCCATGTCTAGTGAACTATAAAAATCATAAGAGACTATTGATATATATCAAATTCATGGTAAAATTCATAACCATTTTGGAGAGAGAAACTAATAGAAAATAATGTTATGAGATATCTAAGGAACTTCTCACGTGAGATCATAGATAATGGGAACCACCTGGATCTCCCTTTCCAAAATTATTGGCTACATTAAGTATCAAGAAACTCTAAATCTTAGACTACCTAATGAGTTTTTCACCAAACTCATTCTTGCCTCACATACTCAAAGATTTCCAAAAAAATTTGTGAATTTATTTATGAACTATATATATAATTCCATCCCCTATATACTCACCTTAATTATCTAAACTTATAAGGGATTGGAACATGAAAATCCTTATATTATTATGGTAAATAAGAGGAACATCTAGGAAAAGGGAACAAATACTACGTCTAAGTCCAAGGATTCTATACATAGCCCTTCCATGATTAAATATTTCAAAGTGAATGTGATGGAATATGATTTTGTTAGTTTATAATGTAGAAATAACATCCACTTGAAGAAAAAAAAACACAATATGATTGATGAAATTTTATGTTTCACATATGTATTTTATCAATTATATCCATTATTTTTCTAATAATTGGGTATTGTATATATTATTTTTATCTAAAATTCTTATAATAATTTTGGATCCTAATATATTTTAACATATTATTCTAGGTGAGGTGTATTTGTGGGGAGAAAATGGATCAATGTTGCAAGAAATCTCCATTCATTTTCACCACATCACATTGCCAATAATAATAATCATGGTTCTTAGTAATTTTTTCTATGTTCTCAGAATTACAAAAAAAGAATTAATTTTATGTGTAAATAATATATATGTGGGTTAATTTTCATTTTCATAATTAAAAGTTTATACCATAATAAAGAAATAATATCTTATGGTGTGGAACATTTACATAACGGTCTTTATTTGTCAGATATAGATAATAATATTATTTAAATAGATAAATAATCTAATTTTCATGAATCATACCACAACCAACTATCATATCCACATATGGATAGTATATTTTAAAAATAATAGAGTAATTCACATAAAGATGATTATTTAGATTCATTAAAACTAAAACCACTAGGTATTTTTGAAGCATATTTATAGCACTATATTATTATTCCTCCATTTAATGAAAAATGGGAAAGGGCCACATATCTTCTATAGTTGGCTCACACTGATTTGTGTGTACCATTACAAGATAATAATGGAGTGGGTATGCATACATCAAAACATTTATGGATGTATTTAGTCAGTATGGAAATATCTTCTTAATGAAGAACAATTTGGAATCCATCGTTAATTTCATTTTATTCAAAAATGAAGTTGAGAACTCTCTCTATAATAAGACTGAGAAACTCTTTTCAGAACATGGTATAGAATATCATAGTTAATAATTTATTGATTATTTATAGGACCATGTGATTATATCCCAACTCACTTATCCATATTCACCATAGTTTAATGGTGTTAGTAAACCAAGTAACCTCACTTTGTTTGACATAGTGAGGCCAATGATGATTCATACAAATCTTACACAATCATTTTGGCGATATTAATTAAATATCATAGTGCACATGCTAAGAAAAGTGCTAAAAAAGTAGAAAATTGTATACCATACGAATTATAGAGTTGAGAGATGTATTTTTTTCATCCTAAAACTTTAGGGATGTGATGTATTTATTAAGGCCAATTCAAGTAACAAACCGGGACCTAAAAGAACACAGTGCATCCAAATAGGATAACCCAAATAAATGGGGGGATATTACTAATATTACAAATCATATAAAAATGTAATAGTATAAATATATTCCATATTACTTTATTGGAAAATCCCTCTAAATGATATAGTGTGAGTGAGATAGAATTCACCAATGTCAAGGATTAGGATACACATGATTTGGTATAGGAACATGGTCCATAAAGACTCATGGAAGAAAATATTATAAATACACAAGTACTATTTAGAAATATATGGGTGGTCAGAGAACCTTAAAAATATGGTCTTCCAGTCATCAAAGATAATGAATCGTTATTAGTAGACAATAATGATCCTCTATTCTACATGGAAGAATTAATTTTCACTGATGACTCCAAATATAAATAAGAAATTAATTATTAAATTTATTCATTATACCCCCAATTAATTCAATAGTATATTGTATACTCTAGTTGATGTAATTATTTTTGTCTTCAAATTAATATTCAACGACATACTCAACATGAATGGATAAGTAATTACTTATAAAGAATGATTGGTTGAAAATTAGTTTAAACAGTGTCAAGGACTTGAATAAATTAATCCATTTCACTAGTTTCCATGATTAAATATATCATAATTATTCTTTCTATAGAAAAATACCATGACTATGAAATTTTTAACATGGATATAAAAAACAAAATTTCTTAACAGGAACATTTTGTTGGATGTCTATATGTCATAACTGGAAGGATATTTTCTCTTAATAATTCAAATAAATAATTAACATTATAGAGATCCATATGTGGATTAATGTATGAATTGAGCGTATAGAAATATTTTTTTCCTAAGTCTAAAAAAAACTTGTTTATTAAGAAATAATTGTGAAGCTTTTGTATGTAAATAGTTTAATAGGATTATAGATATTTTCCTAACATTATATGTTAATTAAAATTTTCTTCTTGGTAACAATATATCAATTTTATAGACCATTCATACATTATAAATACATGATTCAATACAAAATTCCTAGGAGGAGCAACACATGTTCTTGAGATATAGATCCATTATGATAGATCAATGAGGCTATTCAATCTAATCCGGGGTATATATATTTATTAGATATTAAATATATTTGTATATATTACTCTATGAGGGGATAGTTTCCTTTGTCACATTGTATTTATCTTTAAATGAAAATTTATCCTTAGACAAATAAAATGATAAAAGATTAAAAAACATGCTATATATGTTAAAAATTTGGCTTTCCATTTATTTAACAATTTTCAAATATCCAGATGTTTCTTAAAAAAATATTAGTTTAAAAATATTAAGCATATGGAGGAGAATGGAATTGTAGGGTTATCAAAAAAATCCTTTTGTATTTAAGGTGAAATAATTATTTTTACTAGTATATAAAGTGGATAATAATCTAGGACATAGGGAATATGAAGATGATAGCTTTAAAATAGATCAAAATTATATGAGTTCATAGTCAAGATACATGTTTTCCATTAATGGAGGATCTGTGAGTTATAAGATCTCAATGAAAGTAGTGGTTGTTAATTATATATCAGATTCGTAGTTTAGTGTTGATTTTTAAGTAACTCAAGTAGTAGCGTGGATATGTAATTTCATTATATAATTGTATATGGTACCTATAAGTAATGAACATTTCACTATTTATTATGATTATATAGTTACAATGTCTCTCACTAAATAACTAATTTCACATAACTAGAAAACACATGTAGTTAAAGTATCATCTCATGACATATTTTTTTAAGAGAGGTGAATTTGAAATAATTAGTATTTTCATAGAAAATAATGGGGGGGATTAATAAATCACATGTATTAGTAGAAACATGGTCATCATGTGAAAGTTATAAGACTAAAATGTGTTTGCAGTTGAATTTAGGACAAGTGGGAGTTTGAGGTAATTGGTGTCATAGATACATCTTTTTTGTACTTTAGATTATAGTTTATTTTAAATGAAGTGAATATTAAATATATTATATAACATATTAATCATTATGATCCTAAAAGTTAATTTCATAATGTTAGATGGTATCTATCACAGAAAAATTAGTCATATTTTTTCCAATACATGATGAGAACCTTCAAATTCGAGGAATATATCTTGTAACTATTTTGTCTTATGGTTAGGATGAAAAACTAAAATGTGGTGCATAGTTTATCATCTATCTGGTGTGAGATATTGTAAGGTGATGAGGCTTCATCTAATAAATTTCACACTTAGTGATATCCAAGAAGAGAGATTATCGTGATAGACCTAGAAATATGATTTCATCATGTTTTCATGTCATCGTATATTCATATCATTTTGTATGTGTATCGGTTAAAATAAATTTAGATTAATATTAATAAATAACATGAATCGTGTACATACATCTATTGATGAAACTAATGATACACAATGTTCAATATTGGTATGATACCTCAGGTACGTCATGGTCAGGGTGATGTAGACGTGGTTATTCAGGATAATTAAAGAAATATATATTTAAAATTATGGTTTATGAAACAATTATGAAGCATTATTGATAAGATATTAAGACAAAAGTATTATATTGCATAGTCTACACTCAAATGTTGTTATTGACATTGAGACATTAAATTATTCCTCTTGGGTTCCTTAACCTATATTTAGATAATAATATTTCCCATTATGAACGCCTATCAAAAAAATGGGGAAGAAACCTATTGGGTCACATATTAAGTAATTCCACTAATCTCATTTATATTATATTATAAAAAATTATTGTAATAAATATTATTCACTATTCTGGGGAATATTATTAAATATTTTTTATCGACATCATAAATTTTAGAAATATTTATTAACAAGAAAATTATTTATTTACCTGGATAAAGAATAAATTTTTGATAAATTTATTTATTGAAGTAGTAAATATTTAATTATTAATTTTCCTGTATCAAATAATTTATAAAGAGTGAAATATAACCAAGAATATTTCTAGAAAATTATTCATTTCCATGTTGATAAAATAATATATATCATTCTACTAATTATAACACGACATGAAAAAAATAATAATATTATTATTATTTCAAGGAATGAAATCATTTAATGTTTTAAAATATTATTAATGCCCTGTGTGAAATTATATAATATTTAACCCTAACCAATAACTATATAAATATATTATTATCTCAATTGTGATGGGGTTAATAAAAATTTGGTAATTGTTATGCGTAGTAAAATATTTTTCTCTACTTTCCTAGAGTAAATAAAAATCTTGAGTTTACTCTCTTAAGAATGAGAGATTCTCATCCCTCAGCCATCATCTCATGAATGAGATTTCATGTATAATTCATAATTATCAATGTAATTTTCGTAGTGATTATGGTGAACACTACAAGATTATTAATTCTCTATGATAGAAACCAAAAATCCATCATCATTTTTTGGAGATCAAAGAATCACGTGTGGATCACCACTATAAGGATTATATAAGTCGGTCCAATAAGTGAAATAATGGTCGACTGAAGGGGATTCATATGATCAATATTATTTTTTAAGAATTGTCTCAAAACTAAGGTAAAATGTATTCAAATAAAAGTAAATTATTTAAAAAAATTACAAGAACGATCATGTTAGTTCAGGTGTGTTTTTCAATATTAATTGACAATGTTTCATTCCTCATGTATTCTAGGTCATTTACACCATGAAATATTAATCAAAACATAAAATTTAGGAGTCGGTTCTAACCACAATAAAAATTTATATAACTCACTTAACCTTTAATAGTGCTAATTTAAAAAACACTACTATTATAGAAAAAAATTATTATCATACCAAAACATTTTTTAGTTAGAGTTTGTATATTAGTAGATAACTATACAAGTGTAAAAATACTTGATGGGTTTCCTGGAATTTTTATATCTTATAAGATAATAAACAAATTTTATAAAAAATAAGATATATTTTTAAAAAAATATTACTTTAATTCCATAAAATCTGATTATTTGAAGAAGAGGTATCTTGATAAAAAATAATCTTATATAATTGATTATGAATATGAATTATGGGATAAATTTTATGAATTTATTTTTCTTGTGTCTAGAAAAATTATAAGAGGGGGTTAAATGTTCATTTTAAATCTCTCTTTAAAACTTTTTTACGTGTAGATATATTAGGAATTTCATAAAAAAATTTAAGAAAATAAAAGATTGAGAGGATAATGATAAGGACTAAGAAAATACATAAAGATTCACCAAAAATAAATCAAATAACTCCATATTTTCTTACAAACTGAATAGGTAATAATTTCTTTAAATTTTAAATACAAATATTTATTCTTTTTTCATATTAAGGTAGTGTAGAGGATGATTATATTAGGTATTCCAATTATAGAAATTGTGAAAAACTATATATTAGATCTACTTTTAATAAAATATTTGTTGGTGAATAAATAATTTCTGAAACAGAATAAGAAAACATTGAGATTCAATTCATTTTATGGAGAAAATTGAAACAATTTTTATCAAATATCTCTAAAAAATAAAAAGATGTCAAAATGTTCAATATTGATAATCAGCCCTATAAAAATGGAATATTTCATTGCATAAGATAAATAAAAATTTAAAATTGGTATTAATATTCAAACAACGTTTATTTATAAAAATAACACTTTTATGGTCAGGTTTAATGAGTTTTTGAAATATATATAGAGATATTTTGACCATATAAAACTTATATCGGAAAAAAATGAAGGTGGATTGAATGAATAAATATCTAGATTTTAGAATATTATTTAAAAAGCTTTAGAATGTTCCAAGATAAATGAGGGTTGTGAAGAACAAATAAATTACTTTTAATTTTAATAATAATTTATAAAAATTTAGTGAAAAGTTTTATAGGAAGATTAAATTGAGGAATAAAGTTGTTTTAAGTAATTATACTAACACTTAGAAATGGGTAAATTATAAAAATAATCAATTAAATTTAAAAAAATATAGTCCATTTATTTTATCTTGAATGTTAGATAAGAATCCAAATTTAAAGAATATGTTTTCAATGGATCATTATAATTTATATTTACCAAAAAGAACCAAGATTTGAGACTAGGTGTTAAAAGAAATATAAGTACCATATTTTATATGGCATGATGTATAAAAAGGAAAGTAAATTTTATATCATTTATAATGGTTCTATGGAGTCATTAAAAATAAAAGAAATATGTTTCAGTTTAATTAACAATCATATGAAATGCCCATGTCACTTAGGAATCAAGTTATCAAGATGTTTCAATCCCTTCAAAGAAGAAAATAGTAGAATCAAATTTTAAAATATTGATTTTATTTCTAAAATGATTGAAATTATTATAAATGATTGTATAGTATTTGATAAGCCTGGTGACTATGAAAATTAATGGTATATCCTTCAACCATCCTGGAACAATATTAGTTTCAATAAAAAACTATAGGATAAAATTTTTTTAGGGTAGTTTTAAGATCTAGTTGTGTACATTTAACTAAAAGAATATAATGTTGAAATTCCATGCATTGTTGAAATTGGATGTTACTGTACTTTGAAAATGATTTAAAATATATTTTTTCCAAAAGTATAATTCATTATCAATGGCCTTTGAATATTATGTGTCACTCAAAGTTCAAGAAGTTAGATCAAAATTTAATGCATAAGAAATAAAAAAAATAAAAAACAAATATGTATTGATAGATTGAAAGATAATAATTTATATTTTTTCACATATTTTTTGTGATTGAAATGAAATTATTTTTAGGAAGGATGGTTACTTGGTCAAAAAACATGAATATCGAAGAGTGGTGAACAGATGAATTTTAACTAAAGGTAATTGTTTCAAGTGAGATATATAGGAAACTCATGGTATAAAAGAATGAACTAAGATAATGTA
The DNA here is from genome assembly GCA_963277665.1 of Viscum album. Classification (NCBI taxonomy): domain Eukaryota; kingdom Viridiplantae; phylum Streptophyta; class Magnoliopsida; order Santalales; family Viscaceae; genus Viscum; species Viscum album. The sequence continues at coordinate 477,992,086 of OY728125.1, read as the reverse complement.
TCATGTCATTAAAGAATTATCCATGATGTCAAAAAACATTAACTATATCACCTAGTTAGAAAACGTTCATGATGTTCCTTTTGTGAATATAGAAACATATTGGATATTCTCAACGTAGAAAAATTGGATAATTATTAAATCCTTAGACAAAAATTTGGTGATTCAATATACTAAACCTTTTTAGATCATTCATTAATATGTTCATGGGATCATAAGTAATAAATAAACCAATTTGGATAATTTAATTATTATATTTAGTCATTATATCACTCAAATTACTCATTTCATGATAATGAAACATAATTTGGAGTCTGCGAGAATGTTTAAATTTTTTCTCATAAGATTATTCAGAAACACAATAGAGATAAGTTTGTAAATGGAATATTTAATGGTTCTCCTAATAATCATAGAATATAATATAAACTCAGTGGAGCTCAAAGAGAGAATAAATAGTGTATCTTAATATAACAACTGATAATTGGTGGAGATGGCTCATACAATTTTGGTTAAGAGTGATAACTCTAAATTTATTTAGGGGAAATTTATTTGTCCTGTATTTCAAATTCAAATAATTTTTTCACCAAGAAATACTTCAATAAATTCCCCTTAGGATATATATTTTACAAAATCAGTTAGTTTTAAGTATCTTAATTTCATTAGAAGTATTAGTTTTATCATGGTTAAAGGTGAAATCTAATTGAAATTTGAAAACATAGGGGTTGATTTTTTATAAGATATACCTAAATTTAAAATGGGTATTTATTCTAAAACAATGATAATGAGAATAATTTTTATAGTAATGATGTAAGGGAGATTTAATATTCACTAAAACAAGATATACTAGATAAATAAGTCTTCTATAGTGATTATTATTTATATTGTTGTTAAACATGCCAAATAGATTCGAAAATAAGAGGGGATTGTTGAATATTTTCAAGTCATAGAAGAATATTCATCCATATAATGTGATATGTAACATTAAAAAACATCACATTTAATTCTTAGAAAGAAAACTAATATCTAAAATATAATTTTTTTTCAAAGATATATGGTTAAAAAATATGATATATTGAAGAAAAATGGCTCAAATATAATTACTTTCTCAAGTTGAACCTATATATATTAAAATAGAATTAATGTAGAAAGAGATGATCATTCGTATGAATGATAAACTAGAATATATATAGAATAATAATAAATTGTATTTTGTACTTAATATTAAGCCTAAGAATGTGATCATGAGAAAAGAAGTGTTTAGGATACATTTTAATGAAAATGATGAATTGGTGAAAAATAAAAAAGAGTACAGTGAAAATGATATTAACTAGTCAAAGGAGTGGTCTTCAATTAGACCATTTCACCCGTTTCAAGGATCAAGACAATAAAAATATTTATTAATATTGCATCCTATAGGAAATAAATTATTTTTCCAATGAAAATTCATTATTCCATTCTCAATGAGGTACATATTGAGAAAAATTGTGGTTTCAAAATTAGAGAATATCATCATTGATTTTTTAAGTTGAATAATAATTTATATGGAATGAAATAGGACCCAAGGGATTGTTATTCAAATATAGACACCTATTTAGAGATATTGAATTTCAAAAATGGAACACATAATAGAAACACATACATCAGAGATGAAAAATATATACCTCTCATTATTAGTCATAATATAATTTTTTTTATAAACATTTGAATTTGTTAAAGAATTTGTATATGAGATTTTAGAATTTAATTGAAATTTCCATGGTTAGGGATATGGAGTACTTAATTGGATTACAAATTTCTCATCTGAAAGATCACATTTTTCCTGCTACAGAAATGTATACTGGGGAAAAATTGAAATTTGACAACATAGATAATTCAAATCCTATTTTAAAAAACAATTTAGTGGGAATAAAGCTATCCAATGATTAATAGGGATGGTAAGGTGACCAATATGTGTTCTGGAAGCTATTAATAAGTTTGATGTACTTTAGGACATTACCAAAATATTTAATGTTTGTTTCTACTCTATTATCCATGTACCAAAGTGATCTAAAAGTGTCACAATTTTTTATGGAAAATAATATTTTTTAGGTATATTAAATGTAAAAAAATTTGGTTGAATGAGTGATAGCATGGATGCACATTATCTATTTGGATATGAATAATCAAATTGCTATGGGTTTTTAATGAAAATATATCTAAATATGTTTTTTTCTACCATGGAGAGAATTATATTTATTTTTATACTAAAAATTTTATTTTTTGACTCTATGAATATCTAAACAAGTTTACATGCTTCCATCTCAAACTATTACTAAATTATTGTGTATTAGGTCACATTTGTAAATCACAATGTTGAAGTTAAACTAAAATATCTTCAGTGTGATTAGAAAAGTTTTATAAATATGTCTAAAAATCTGGATCCACATTCAAGGACAAAGCACATTCACATAATCTATAACTTCATTAAGGATATTTTATAGATAAATAATCTCAATATGGATTTTTTTTCTAATTAAATAGGAATTTTGATATTTGGTCACCAATTAAATTAACAAGAAAGATATTATAAATATGAGGTTGATGTTGGGAGTTCAAAATCACCCCTTCCAAGGCAATATAATGGTTCTTCCGTCCCCTCCCTTATCTTGTATTTTGATATTATTTTAAAAATAGAAAAAATATAATACAATTTAATTATATATTAAAAGGGTGAGTAATAATACATGGGGTATCAATTATGTAAAATCATACTCCTTTATTAGTAAATAATTGTATATAGAAAACCATTTTTTCTCAAGTGTAGAGGTCAATTAGAGATTTAGGATTTATAATGTAATTTTTAGGGGGTAAAAATATTTTTGGTATGCTTTTTGATAGGAAATGTGTCTTTGATAGAAGTTCAGGTTCTCAAGATTACATTTGAGAATGGATGGGTTGTCTTGTATATGATATTACATCAATATGTATCTACCAAGGAATAGGATTAAAGATTCTAATGTAGTGGCCTTTTGTAAAGTAAGGTCATGGAATTTTTCCTCAAGGCTATGTCATTAAAGATGAAATCGTTTATATAAATAGATGTTCATCTTAGGTGTAGGGTTCACTACAACTGAGATGGTCATGTCATAGTGTGTCCCATGCTGTGATTTAACTCACAGCTCTGAAGTCTAATTCTTCCTTAGCAGCTAATTCTAATGGGTTTTATTCTATGAGTCTTTCATTATACGAAATTCAAAAACCATATATATGATTTCCCATAATTCATGGGTGTTATTATGCACCATGAGAAGAACCATGTTGTGGTAGGTGTTGTGGTATAAGGGAATATCTTTGGTTGAATGTACCACCATGGAGATCCACCAGTGGTAAATATGAATTTTAAAAAATATTATTGCACAAGGGAAATAGCTAGGGATATTACATCAAGTCATAGATCCCTATTACATTCCACATGACTATACACCGTTGGGAGTAGATAAGGGGATATGGAATGGTGGAGGGAATGTTTGGGGTCATTTGTGGCTTCCCCAAAGAAGAAATGTCTCATGTAACTTAGAGTCATTCTATAATAGGGTACATAGAATTGGGATAACACCATGTCCCCAATATCAACATTGTATTAATTCTTATACCATTTTTTGTGGGGGTAAGATAGACATTCACAAGCCTTTCCTCATTGGTTTTTAGATGGTAGAGCCACTCGATAATATATTTTAGCTGAACCCTCTTGTATCTTCCTCCCCATTGATCCCCAATAGATTATGTAAATTTTTGATTCGTTTAAACAATGATTATAGTTGATTCCCTTCTTAATTTTCCTTCAGTTTTGTTTCCCCTCAATTATTTTTGATTATATACAATCAATTCTATGTTTTTTTGATGATTTCATCTAGAGGAATGTAAAAACAGTCTCACATGATGAGTATATCATGTAGATTGGATGGAATATGTCTCATAAGAAAGATGGAAACAAGATGTCAATAATTTCATTTAATGTTCATCATCAGGGATATTTATTCATGTATATTTATTAAAAAATGTAACATTCACTCTTGAATTGGTGTTGAATGTTTTGTATTTTAAATGAAATTGTTTTGGAAGGACATCAGGGACCTTTTATTTGTGGTTGGTTATCGTTTTATTTTAATGATGATGCATCATGAATTATTTTGTAATTACTACAGGTGGTTTTAAATTTTAAAATTATTTATAATTAGTTAATATATTATGAGTTGATTATAATTTATTATATACAGAATTTTTACATTTTATTGGTCCTTGTAATACTGGTTGAGGATATGATGGATTTGGACAAGCTTGGAAGAGATTAGTCATAATATACTTAAAGGAAGTCATTCTATATTGAGGTACCCTGTCTATTTGCATTACCCTATGGTTTAGGATTTTTATGTGTTGCCTTTGATATTTGTTCTCACCGATGAGATTGGTATACCTTTATAATAAAATAATTTCTCTATTTAAATGACATAAATAATATGAGTTGTGCTGGGGGCCACAATGGAAACTTGTGCATTCACCTATTACCATTATAACCAATGTCTAATGCCTTGATTGTAATTGTGTTCCATTTCTTATTTGGACCCCGAGGGGTGTATTTTAAATGATGTTTATTTAAGGTCGTGGATTAAAATTAGGATCCTTATACACCTCTATATATAGGTGGGTGTTGGACTAAGATTACTATACTAGGTGGGACATTATGGAGTTATTATATTCGTCATACAATGTAGGTCAGTTGAGATAACCAATTGAGTGAGTTTTCCTCCTCCAATGAGATGTTATTACATGAATAGAGATTTATTTGGAATGTAATTCTGTTATGTTTTGATTGATAGGTCCAAAATTTGTAAATTTGAATGTTATTGTGTTAATGTCTATATCTATTTAATGTAATTGATATGAGAATTTTTTTTGAATACTATTGTCTTGTGCATTTCTTATGCTTATCTGTAGGGATATAGTTACATTTGAGTGATGGGTGTTGATACAAGAGGTAAGAATGAGTGTAAGGGACCCATTTAATAAATATTATCTTTATGTTCCCTTAGGGACCCTTGTGGGTGCCCCAATTATATAACCACCCCTATGTTTGTTTTCATGATATTTGGTAGTGAATGTTACCTTGGAACTTGAATCAATGATGTGTGACTTATATGGATATACTGATGCATGTAGGTCATGCAGTTGAGAGGCCAGATTTGATTATGTATGTTAGTTTGGGGAGCATTTCAAAACCATTTTATTTAGTTTTTGTGAAATATTATGTGCCCTTAGGGACCCTAGTGGGTTCCCCAGTGATATAACTACCCCTATGTGTGTGTGTGTGATATTGTGTAGTGACTGTTACCTTGGAACTTGAATCAATGATGGGTGACTTATATGGATATACTAATGGATGTAGGTCATGCAGTTGAGATGCCAGATTTTATTATGTAGGTTATTTTGGGGTGGATTTCAAAACCTTTTGATTTAGTTTTTGTGAAATATTATGAGACTAATTCACTTCCCACAAAGCATTAAGTGGAATTCTCATGTGGTTACCCATGATTTGGTCATTTGGTCTCAATGGAATGCCTATTTCTGGTCACCATGTTTTTGGTTTTTTATCCAGATACTTAACAAATTCTATGGGAAAACGCCTTGGATTTTCCCCTTGAGTATATATATAATTCCAAGATAACTAGGATTCATCCATTATATCTATATCATTTTGGGACTAGTGCCAAGACTATTTTTTATGGACAATATATTACCAAGGATTTTCTCTTAGGAATCATTTATGGTATAGGTAATACTACATCACATAAATTCACCCCCTAAGAATCATCATTATCTATAATACTAATAGATTTAAATGGGATATCCACCTAGAAATTAGTGCTTTCGTCTACTACATTGTAGTTGTGGGCCGAGTATTGGTTGGAATAATCGATTGATATTATGAAAGTCCCTTCAACACTGGCCATTGAAATTATAGTAGATCATGGGTGTAACATTATATCATATAGATCACTAGTGGTGTTTATATTTATGGTCTTTAATTTATTTCATTTTTCTGATAATATCACATAGGAATAAACTGTTTTACTTATTATATTAGGGAACTATTTTTGGGGCCCTATTAATTTGTATTCATGCCCTACTCCATCAGAGATGTTACTTGGGTATGTAAGAGGACTAAAATATTAAAATGTATTAGTATGATAGAGGCTTAATGTAGCATGGTTGAGTATCACCCCTCATATGTATTTTGATACAGATATCAACATATATATCAGAGATTTTTTTATTGTATAATGCATTTTAGTTTCTTTCTTGATCTTAGTATGTTTGTTCACCCCACTACAAAATCATTTAATGTTTTTGAATGACCATGAGTTAGTATGAATATATTATTTGTCAAAAATTTACTATTGGTCTTTATTTATTTGTTCTATGTACTCTAATTATTTTATTAATTGTTGTTTTTTTCGTTATTTTCTATTATTTTCCACACTGATATATGGAAATAGTCTTCCCATGGTTACACTCTAGACCCTCATTACATGTTTCAAACCTCTATAGTATTGGAATTCATACGTGATATCAAGTGGAAACTTCACTAGTTCGAGATCCACTCAGTTTCTTTAGTATTAAGTTGGATGTTACAAAGTGTAATTAGGTAATATATCTAAATGATATAAAAAAGTTATATGAAATAATTTATGTTATTGATATCACAAAGATTTATCAATATTTTTTTTCATCTATATTTGGTGGATGGTGGATGGGTGGTCATGGAATTTGTCAAGGATTTTGATAAACCATGGATTGGTGCATCCAATACATCATTTCAGATTAGAATTACAATTCATCAAGGATATGGTATTTCTATTCATTATGTTCTTTTTTACAGTTGTAGGATTTAACCTAGAGTGACATAATTAATTTTTATTTAATTTATGTATTTTTGTTGTTTTTTATCATATCCAATTAAAAATCAAAAAGTGTGCATGCCTTATATTTGGAATATATCATTCAAATGAAATATACATTCTTGTGTGTTATTTATATCACTTAAATTTATTTTTATTGTTTTTTAATGTGTTATTAATAAATTATACGGAATTTTCCAACATAGAATTTCCACATTATTTTAATCGTTTAAACCATCATATATTTTTCACTAATAAAAGGTCAAGTGAATCTATATAAATATGGTTCATGAAGATTACCATGAAATCCATCACTAAAAGGAATTATTATTGACATTTGTTTTGCCATTAAGTGAATTAGATTCCTTTATAATATACCCCTTTTGGGTATTTTCATATCGGATCAATGAGATAACACATTAAACTATTTAAATTTTCATCAACTACCAATATACTGTCTTCCCTTATTGATTCTTGATGGTATTATTCTTAAATAAAAAACATGATTATGGTATACTTGATATAGTTTATGGAGGATAATATCGTTGGATATGTCTATATGAGGTTGTGGACATCAATGGTTTGTGAAATTTATAGATAATCGGTGAGATATTAGATCCCTGATAGGATAATAACATTGTATATGATGTATAATAGGTGTTTATGAGCCCCATAGTTTATGTTTGGCATTTGAGTTTTCTTTTCCTATTTGAGGGGGGTACAAGGATGTTCCCAATGAAATATGAATTATATGAAACATGGTTTATAACTAGGTGTAAATGAATAGTCACTTGTTATGTGGCTAATGATACATGTTAGCCCTGATATATATATATATATATATATGAATTACATGAGTGATGGTTTAGTCATACTAGTATGTTCCCCTTTATATACAAAGAATAGTGATATGGTTTTGGTTATACTATTGATGCATATGAGAAGATATATGATATATTTCATTATAATATATTATCCATTTATTTTTAATTATAAATGAACCTTGAGTAGTAGTGATTTAGTAAAAATATTATATTTCATGCTCATGAATGGTTCATACCCTAACCTTATTGATTCTTGATATTCATTTTGGAGAACACTCAGAGATTGGGTAGAAGATTGTGTTTTTTAAATGACATAGGTTGGAAGAAAATGGTACCCTAGAATATGAGAAATTCAGGATTTTCCATAAGGGAAATTATGGTTCTTCTAATAATATGTGATTCACTTTTCAGACACATGGTGTACTGAATAAATATGCATGTATTCCATAGAATGAAAAGATTAATACATGTGTGTGCATAAATGTGATTATAAATTTGTTTTTGATCAAACAACCCAAGTAAATGGTAACATAGGTATGTTTGGGTATGATATTGATTTCTATTAGAGTGATTATGATAGAAACAATTCATATATGGTTATATGTGACCTCATAAATGGATCAAGTATAATCATATAGTCGACCTATGTGTTTTCCTTGACACAAATATTATAGAAAATATGGTGTCAGGTGTTGGACGTTTTGATGGGCATGTCTCATGGAGAGCTTTGCACGTTAAATATAGGATCCTATCAAACATTAAACTTGAGTACCAATACTAAGGAAGTAATTTTCTATTGAGAGGACCATAAATTTTTAAATAATGTGACCGTCATTATCAAATAATAAAGACGAATGATAAGGATGAAATTACACGTAATCTATAAATAATAAGAAGTTGATTTTCCAAATTTCCACATGTGGATGATAAGGATGAATTCATCATGGAATAACATGTAAAACATTACAGAGCATGCAAAGTGGAGGTACGACCCTATAGTGGAAAAGGTCATGGGTGTGTTATATCATTAAAGGGATGGAGGATGAGGAATTATGATATCAACATGAAGTTGAATTTTATTTTTTCTAATGAAATGATTAATAGTATATTTTATATTTTGATGTGATATCAGATGTATTCTTTGTACTGAGATCAATTTTTTGTCAGTTTTGATGTGATATGAGCATGTTTTAGAATGGAGATGTATATTTTCACATGAGGAAGGTATGAAGGTCGATACAGTTAGATGATTATATTATTAATGATTGAAAACAATTATTATATTCTTTCATTAATTTGGTTATTTTTAAGATCATATGATTTCTCAAATCTTTTTTGAATCATGATTGATTATTAAGTAGAGTGTGGGTGGGTGCAACGAAACATTTTGGGGAATGGTCATCTAGTGGATGTGTGACTAATGATTCCACGTATCAATGAAAACAGAAATATAAAACCTAACAAACATTTATTGAGAAAAAATATGTATTAATATTTGAAATATAATTTTTTATGATGGAGAGAACCATTACAAGGAATCAGACCTTTTAACGTAGGTCTTATTTTGGGGATCATCATAATCTGATGGATAATTACCATCTTATTTTTAGGATGACAACAATGTGTATTTAGATATTAAGTTGTGGTTAACTACCATATTATTTTTTAGATTTTATTTATGAGTTCTGGATTATATTTTGGATAATAAGGTGCCTCATGGATTTTTTTAAATGGATACTTGTTCAGTGTTTTAGGATAGTATGGGATATTGTTATTTTGAGTTAGTAATCTGGATTGGTCGGTTTAATGATCACTAGACATGAGAGGCATATTTGGGTAAAAACTATTATGGGTATATATTATAACACCACAAACCTTCATGATATATGAATTAATAACTATATTTTAATTTTTTTGATATAAAATAGGTTTTATTTTTAGAAATGGGATACAAAATTGAATGAGCTCAGATTATAGTTTAGTGCTAAGGTATAATGTGATGAAATAATAATTGTCCTTATAGCTAATATATTAGTGGTAGGTTTAATTTTTTTATGTAGGCATGATAGCTGTATCATGGTTCCCTATGGTTAATAAAGGCTTTGACAATGCTTTGGGGGTTATGCTATAAGGGGGGAAAGGCCTTACATGATAACTCTTCCTCTTGAGGGCCAGATCCACCCCAATTGAGATGGAAACACCAATATATATATTAGTTCATCTCCAAATGTTGTCACCAATACTGTAGTGTTCCATGCTGGGTTTTATGGTATGGACTTTTATTGTGGAGATTCCCCTATGGGAGGCATTCAGAACCTAAAACTCGTCGTCAATCCAATTTAGGTTGTTTGATAGATCCTAGGTAGCCTAATTCCAAGGTATGTTCCATGGGATAAGGGATTATACTTGGTATTGGGTAGTGAATGATAGGAACTCCAATTATAAAATGGTAGGTAAAAGACACCTAGTGGATTCAGAGGTGGAAAGAAATAATAAGGTAGAATCCACCACGTAGTCAAGTGGTACCATTGTGTTATTGAAGGCCCACCAGGAAAATAAGGGGGATACTTGACATAATGGATAATGTATCAACAATAATTGAAGGTTTCCCCAAGGTGGATACATTATAAAGTTGTGAAACATATTGTAGTCAGGTTCCTGGTGTGGATCTATCTCTATTTCTACAATGAGCATGCCCTAGAAATTTCCCCACCAAAATTTTTAACTGGTGAAATACTAGTAATTTACCAGTCATCACACTTAATAGTTTTGTATATGTCCACTATGGGAGGATTTTGTAGTATTTCTATGAAATGTTGGTCACAATTTTGTGGTGATGAGGTTTCTCAGTTAGTTATTTGGTTAATATGACAAATGATTCATATTTTAAAATATTCATAATTGTTTCATTAGTTATAATTTGAATGTAATTATTTAATGTCCATGTTTTTGTTTAATATTGGGCCTTGTGATTATTGATAAATTCGTTTTATACTTTTAAGAGGCTGAGAAAGAGTATCCAAACTCTGATTAATGTAATTAACATTATATTAATGTAATTTGTCTTTACACAGCACCCTTTTGTATATTATTTTGATTTGTATCATGTGATATATATTCTCAATAATTTATGTGATTAAATATTAAATTATATAAATTTAATTATTTAGATATAATGGTTGGGATAAACAAACATTCAAGGGCCATAAGGGACAATTCTATGTTGGTTGGATTCCTTTCCCTTTGATGGGTTAGGCCTTGATTTTAATTATTTATCACAAGAGACTTGAAATATGGGGGATTTATAATAAAATAGGTGAATATAATGTATTGGCCATATTTTAGTATCATCATAATTCTCCTTGAAGTTGAGGCTATTGGATTGTGATGATTGGACCAATTAAATGTTGATAGACCTATGAGATTTCTTATAGAATGGGTTCTAGATGTGATGGTCAGGGTGTGACTATAACTACCCCAATGAGATGTGAGCTCCTAGAGAGTTATGTTATAAAAAACCACATTTTGATACCCTCAAATACTAGAGCTTGAACTGATTCATTCTTGACACAAAGGCATTTCTGATCTCCATAGTTTGGTGATCAGTACCCAACCATAAAACATCAAATGGAGTGAATAATTTCACCCAAAAAAACAAGATACATTAAATACATATATAGAAGAAATAAACATCATATGATATAGATAAAATAATATATTTCATTAAAAAAGAATAATAATGTTAAATATGAAAAAACTACTATATGTGATATGTAGAAAATGTTCCACCATATCCCCTATAACTACCATACCGATATGACATAAACAAACATTCCTGACTATGTAAAATTTTATATTTCTATGTAAAAATAAAATACATTGTCTACACACTACTAATTGGTGTACACAATATGTGATAACTGGATCAGTTTGATCTCACCTATATTTTCTATATCAATATATTTAAACTGATCCAAATGAAGAATTCATAGAAGATAATTCATTAAAAAAATTAATTATATTTATATAAAAACATGGTAAATAGTTTACCTTTTTCGAACGATAAAAAACATTTCAGTTAATATAGTTTCAATCAAAAATATTCTATAAATACATAATAAAGAATGAAACATATCATATCAAGGACAAAATAATAAAATAGAAAATAATATATTCCATGAACAATGGTAAACAATTGTAGGATCACAATGTTTGGGCCAACCAAGTTACTCATACAATTATAAATAACAACGAATACTATGAATTTGAGTCGTTAAGACACATGTCCTACAGAAAAGGGGAACACCCCATGAGTGAACCCCCTATAATTACAAAATCTGGTCCCTTGGAAAATATACCTATAAAATATATGAATATTCTCTTATTGAACCCCTATAGAAACAATGAAAATGGTCTAATACTAAACCCCCACCTAGGTACACCAGGATCTAATGTTCTATATTTAACAAGACATTTTAAATATATTATTACATTTCATAATAAAATTCCAAAAAATCATTTTACATAAAAAAATATTTGAAAATAAATCAAAAAATCTATTTCATAATTCATTGAAAAACTCCCTTCTTTTACTGAAAAAGGGGGAAATCATTTCTTAATAACCCATTTATGCAGACAAATTAAATAATCATGTAAATTTATTTGTTAATTTTTTTATAAATTAATAGAAATGATGGTTCATCTATATTATTCAAGAGAGGGAACCAGATACCTCATTCTTAGGTCTCTGAAAACGTGTCATGGGATCCACACATCAATAGTTTAAGGAATTAAAAAATGACCAACTATTGGATCCAGATTTGATCAATATAAATCCTCAAATGATCAAAAAATCCAATAAACACACCCCAAAACGAGTGTCGAATCGATGAGAGATGAAACCAATGAGAAGAAAACAAATACACCTATTGAAGGAGAAGTAATAAAACAAGGTGGATATCAAGGGTCTAAATAGAGAGATATATATGGTAATAAGTCAACCATAATCACTCAACAATGGCCTATGGTTTGATAGAGGAATGATGACAATGAATAAATTTGTATTTTGGATTTCAGGGAAATAAAACCAACTTGGATTGGAGGATTCTGGACAAGAACCAGTGACTCAAGATGTGAATTCTTCATTTTTCACTTACACAGAAAAGGGAATTGAATTTGGATAAAAATTATCAAAAGTAAATTCACAATGTGAATTCAACTCAAGTCCAACATTATTCTCACATCATGCATCCAATTCATGGATTCTTCCCAGAAATGGAATCACATCATTAATAAACTACACTTTTTTAATTATTCATACATAAACTCCCATAACTACTCTAACACCATCCAAATGTTAGGAGAAATAATATTAATCTTAAAATAAAGAGTTCATTTTATCTAGGATTTAATAATCTTCAAATCATATTGATTTACATCATATAGAATTTACGTTGAAAAAGAATTATCTAGAATGAGGTGAGGTTACTACTCCCTCGTCAATTATCCACCACCCAAGCCTCATGATAATCTATTTTTTGATTCTACAACACTTTGACCAATCGAAAAGACTTCCCACACAATACCTTCATCTAGGAATTAATGTTCTTCATATGTTACTTCATAATGGAAACATATTCATCTAACTTAATATCCTCCCAACTCAGAGCATGGGAATGATTTTTAGTGTACTTAATATGCTGATATATATAGTAACCTTCATCCATGCTTATTAGTTAAAATTAAAATTACATATGAAAAAAACCTTCCCAATACACTCAATGACTATTAATGGTCCCTAAAATGTCAGATCCATCAATACATATTTCCCAATCTAATGGTGACAAAACTGAGGATCGACATTCAATAAAAATAATTCAGTAATGTAAAACTCCAAATTTTGGTGCCTTCAATAAAAATATGATTTCAGCTAACTCAAATTTGTATCCAATCATCCATTATGTCCTGAATCCTCTTTAGCATATGTATAATTATACATGGTCCCTTGATAGATATCCTACCAACCACTTCCCAAAAAAGTGGTGTACTGTATGGGCATCCATACAAATCATTGAGGATTGTCATTATGATCAATGGCGGGAAATTTTTGTTATATGAAAACATCATCAGTTTTATAAGTATTTCCCCATATCCATAAAATCCAATGTATTGGCACTGTGAAAATCCCCGAGGTTATAAATATTATGATTTATATTTTTATTCATCTATGGGTGATAAATTATTCTCAATATTAAGTGAGTATCCATTTCCTCCTAGAGACCATTCCAAAATCTAGAAGTCATCCAAGGATCTCTATCAAAAAATATAAAATAAGTAAGTTATTGTAACCTCATAACCATCAGTATATATATATTACCCAAATAATTTTCTTTTGTGGTGTACTTAATCGTAAAGTAATGATTGGAATTCTTCAACTGATCGATAACCACCTAGAAAGATGCACTTTCATAGAGATTCTATGGATATCAAACAATTATTTTTGTTGACTCCACATCCCATTTGCAAACCAACACCAAAAGAGGATTCTGTGATACAGATATCTCAAGGCTCCCTTTCTTTATCTGGTGGTGGGTAAAATAGTGGGTCAAATAGTCAACGATGTTTCTCTTTAATCTAAACCACTAGAAACGCCATCTCATTGCATAACCCATATATGTTGAAACAGGGAGAATGTCTATCCAAGAACCATGAAAAAACCAAAACACTGATTTTCTCGAGAAATAGTGACTAAAAATTGATTCTTGATGTGTAAAATACCAACAAATGGGAGGGACCAACATAGAACAATACCCTCTATAAAAGGTTTCAATGATCCCTCTCAAATAATTATTCCAATATTTCCCCTATGAAATAGAACATGGATAGATGATTGAAACTGATCATTGGTAAAAATATAACAGAATCATCTTCTTACATGTCTAGATTCAACTAATTAAAAGTCTCTATCAGGTTATACTCTTCCTTCAACTCTAAAATAGGCTATGATGAAACATTACTACTACAAGTGTCAGCAATTAAATTCACCTTCCCTGGGATATAGGAGATGTAGAAATCGAATTTCTGGTGATATTTTATCAATATTATCTCCCTAATATTTATTTCCTTAAAATAAAGGATGAATTTAGAGTTTTTTTGATTATAAAACACCATGTACTTGTCCTTAAAAAGATATTGTTTCAAACAATTAACTACATGCATAAATACAACAATCTCTAAATCATAAATGTGATTATATTTCTCATGTGGATAAAGATGTAAAGAACAATAGGATAGATAAAGATCATACTAAATAATCAAAAAATTGAGATAAGAACTAAAAGAATCATACTATACCACATAACCCTTTATAGGAGTATCTAAGAATAAAATAGGATCTTTTATAAGAAATCAATCAAACTCATCAATATAATTCTTTTATTTTACATCCAATGTTAACAACACCGCTTTATTGGTATTATTTTCAATGGATTATTCCAATATATATAAATCGTTACATATATATAGATAATATCTAACTATCCATAGGAGGCTATGTTTAACAAACTTTTTTTGGGTTCTTCTAATAAAAAGATAGACTTCACCTTCTCAAGATCAATAGAAATCTTATTTTTAGAAATCAATTTCCCTAAGGATATCATTTATTGGGTCCAAGAATTTCATCTTAAATGTTTTCATAAAGTTATATATTCCTTGATATTTCAAAAACCATATTGGGATAGTGATTATTCTCACATCCAGATCTCAAATAAACTTGGATATTATCTAAAAATACCATGAAAATGTATCGAGATACTGATGTATTATATGTTCATTAAATCCAAAATAACTATAGGAGTGTTAGTTAGAACAAAAATGAATCATAAGATATTCATAATTTTTATACCTTCTATTGATAGTAGTATTCCAAATAACGGACTCTCAAACCTTGATTTGTTGATAACCAAACCAATGAATGATTTTCAACAACTACTTCATCAACTTTAACTGATAAAACAAAATCATCCACACAATGAAAAATGTACTTATTTTTAACAGTAAATTGGTTAAAATTCAAATATTTATAACATAAATGAAGTGAAAAATAACCATTTATGGGAAAAGGGATATGGTCTACCTATGGTGAAATAATCCGGAGAACAAATCATTTCTCCATTAGATCATCCAATTAGATCTTGAGATCTTTCAACTCTTTTGGTGCAATAATATAAAATGGTATTGAGATTGGAAATGTACCCTATAGTAGTTCAATTGCATACATCACCTCCCTATATAAAGTAAGGGTAAGTAATTAATCTAGGATTACATTATGGATTTCCCTAACAACCAATGGATAGTTATCATGATTGGAAACATCATTCGAATCAATTTTAATGGTAGAAAAAAAACTTATGAGATCAGGATGGGAAGGTTATTCTCGACCAAAAATTTGATCACACTCCCCCTAATATTATTAATTTGTTCCATTAGTATAAAATAATAAAACATGATGTGGATAAAAACCAATATTAACACTATGAGAAACTGTCCAATCAATCACAATGATGACATTGAACAGATCCTGATAAAAATCTATGAAATCCCAAACTAACTCTATATAAAATATTGATAGAGAACAAACTAAAATTGAATGCATTAATAATTCCAATTTCCAAGTGGCAACACCCACCCCATAACAAAGTACATCAGATCCTTTATAAGTTCTATAAAATCAAAAAAAATGTTATAAATTATTTTTAGGAACATATATCAAATAGATCAGAAAAAATAGAATATACAAAAAGATTGATTCTTTTAAAAATAGTTGATCTTGTATCAACCATTGCATGAAATACACCCACTATGTGAAGGTTATTCACTATAATGGATAAAGTATAGATATATCTATAATTTTAAACTTCATACTATGTCACAATTTCCATTAGATCCATGTATCCATATACATAATCATGCATAGGTTTATCCTAATAGATCCTTTTCAAATCAGAGTAGAATCCACATGACTAGAAAAGTGATGGATATATACATTATAATATCCTAACCTAGACACACTGATTGAAATTCAAGGGTCCACCACTGGATTCTATTGAAGGTGTAGAGGAGGTACCCTAATGATAACCACTTCCACCACTCTTTAAATGATCATTACACTTAATATTTTTTCCCAAAACACAAAAAAAATTGTCACCATGTGGATGTGAAGAGAAAAAGAATCAAATGTCTTCTATTATATCCATTTCTACCATCATAAATAAATCTACTATGTTATAATGGGTGGTAAGATTCATCATCTATACCTTATATTAGATACCTAGTCACTAACCCTGTAGGTATTTTTTGGATTTTACACTAGTGGAAATATGGGATTTAACGTCGATGTAACTACGTTGGTCTTTTAAAAACCGATGTGAATAGTATTTGAGTGAAATTTATGGCATCAATTTTTAGTTAAATCGATGCCAACAATAATTATTTGATGATATTTCATGTCGGTTTTCACAAAACCGACACAGAAAATTTGTAAAAAATGTTTTGGTGTCGTTTTTGAAGAAAACTGACCCCAATAATAGTAATAATAATATTTCGGCCTCGGTTTTGGAAAAAACTGAAGCCAAAAATTAATAAAAAAGTATTTGTGTCAGTTTTCCTGATAACTGATGCTATAAGGTATCTTTTCATGTCAGTTTTCTCCAAAACCGACGTCGAAACTAAAAAAAGGATTATCGGCATCAGTTTTGATTATAAACGATGCTAAATGTTATTTTTAAAATTTTCGGCATCGGTTTTTAAAAACACCGATGCCCACGATCTTTTAATATTTTTCGGGGGTCTAAAACCCTCATTTTGTTTGATCGTCAAAATCAAGTCCCACTGTGGTGCCTTGGACTCCCGACTACCTTTGAAGCTCGTTTGGGATCTTGGAAGGCCATTGTTGAAGGTTTTGTGCCGTTTTCATGATTTTGGGTTTGCGTTCTTTATTTTTATCTCTTGTTTCATCTTCCATTGTTTATTTCTTCTTCAATAACCCTATTTTACGTGATTTTCATTATTGTTTTGATTTTAGTTGTTGTTTATCATTATTTTTTCTTTGTATTATCATTGATGGTATATATTTTATAGTGTTTGTTTTTTGAAGTCATTATACCGAGCACAGTTTGGATTGAACATTTCCATTCGGGTTGAAATTCAAATTTTTTATGTTTTTTTTTAATTTTGTAGATAGATCATTTATCATTCAATTTTTTTATTAGATTTCTTTAATTATTGGTTTATATTTATTTAAATGTGTTAGGACATGTTTAAATATTGATTCATCAAACATTCTTAAATATCCTATCAGTAAATTGTGTTTTTTACATTGACTCCAAAAACATTTCACCCAATACACTTATTGCATCCTTTAAATTAATGTATTGTTTAATATTTTTTTCACATGCAACATTGAAATGTTGAAACTATGTAAAATGAACTGATAAATTTTAAAATAATGATATTATAATTAAATTATAATATCAATATAACACACATGTATATAATATAAAAATAAACTGTTTACTCTATTTGTAAATGTGTTTCATATCTAATTCCTTTTATCATATTGTCAATAGTTTTTATTAAATATGTTTTTGTTTAAAATTTATCTGATAGATATTTAAATGTTTATATATAATAATATATTCATCAATTATATTGTGATATCGGGTATTAATGGATCATAATTGGATTCATTTATGAAGAACCACTAGTGAATATGAAAAAGGAGTTGAGAATTTTTTGGAATTTGCTAAACGACATCTTCAAAATATTGATTTGATTTTCTGTCCATGTGTGAAGTGTGTAAATATGGGAAAGTTAAACTCCAGAGAAATCAAGGATCATCTCGTTTGTTATGGTTTTAGCCCTAATTATACACGTTGGATCTTTCATGGTAAAAGAACTGACAATTCAACATCCAATGTTGATGAAGATTTTCATAATGAGGCACTGGATCATATTGAATAATAAATTCATTATTTAGGTGTTGAAACCATCGAAAAAACACCAACTGTTGAACGATTGTATGGAGATTCTGTGAATCCATTATTCGCAGGTTGTAGTAAATATATAGTGTTATCAACAGTTTTGAGATTAGTTAACTTAAAAGAAAAAAAATCAGTGGAGTGATAAAAGTTTCTCCAGTTTACTTGAGCTTTTAAAATAGATATTTCCAGAAGGTAATGGGCTTCTAGATTACAATTATGAGGTGAAGAAAATATTATTTTCAATGGGATTGGGGTATAAAAAGATACATGTATTCCTCAATGATTGTGTACTGTATAGGAAAGAAAATGAACATTTATCATGTTGTCATACATGTGGGACATCACACAATAAGATGGATGAGAAAGTCAACTCAGATTCATTCTCAGGTGATGTCATGTAACGTCATGAAAAATAAATTTTTTACTTTCCAATGATATCATCGAATTTTTTTTAATACAATTCTGATAATTCTATTCTGATTTATTTTTAGGTAACAAAATCAAAACTCCAGCTAAAGAAATTTGGTACCATCCAATAATTCCTTGTTTGAAGCGTCTATTTGCAAATTCAATTGATGTAAAAAAGGTTACGATGGCATTCATATGAGTGAATCTCTGATGGTAACTTGCGTCACCCTCCCGATTCACCATAGTGGAAGTGTTTTGATAAAAAATTTCACGATTTTGGAAGTGAAGTTAGAACTATCATAACGTGATTGTGTACTGATGGAATGAATCCATATCGGAGGCTCAGTAGCCAACATAGTTCATGGCCTGTTTTTCTGGTACTTTACAACTTGTCCCCACATCTATGTGTAAAGAAAAAATATGTTATGATGAGCTTGATGATTTCTGGACCAAAAAAAACCAGGAAAAGATATTGATGTGTATCTTACACCATTGATTGATGATTTGAAACTGCTATGGGAGGAAGGTGTTAAAGTTTTTGATGCATATAAGAAAGTGTATTTTCTTTTGTGTGCTATGATAATGTTCACTATAAATTACTTTCCTACATATGGAAACTTATCTGGATATAGTGTTAAGGGACATAAAGCATGTCCAATTTGTGAAGAACAAACTTCATATTATCAATTCCAGAATGGATGAAAGACAGTTTACATGGGACATCAATGATTTTCATGAATTGATCATCCTTATCGTAGATTGAAAACAACATTTAATAGTTTACAAAAATATAAACTTCCCATTGACCATTGTCAGCTGAAGAATATTATGACAGGGTGAAAGATATTGATTCGATATTTGGAAAGATAAAAAGTTTTGGTTTTCAAAAACATATCTGGAAGAAGCAGTCTATTTTTTATGAACTACCTTATTTTAGATTTTTAAGGATAAAACATTACATTGATGTTATGCATGTTGAGAAAGACATATGAGACAATTTGATTGGATCTTTTTTAGACATAAAATGAAAGAAAAAATATGGATTACATGCTACATTGGACTTGATATTAATGAGAATACGTTTGGAGTTAGCTCCCACTATGAAAGGAAACAGAACATATATACCTACGGCTTGTCACACATATATCAAGACTGAAAAGATGAATTTTTTTTAGTTTCTTCATGGTATTAATGTACCCAATGGTTTTTCATCAAATGTAAATAATTTTGTTTCATTGAAGGATTGTAAGTTAATAGGTATGAAATCTCATGATTGCCATGTGTTTATGCAACAAATTCTACCAGTAGCAGTGCGTGATATATTACCGAATGTTGTCAGAAAGAAAATCATCAGGTTATGTTATTTCTTCAAATCCATTTTTAGGAATGTCATTGATCCAAATTTGTTAGATGTGTTGGAGAATGAAGCAACTCTTATTCTTTGTCAACTAGAAATGTATTTCCCACCCACATTTTTTGATATAATGGTTTATTTATTGATTCATTTGGTGGGTGAGGTAAGAATATGTGGGCCTATTTATTTAAGATGGATGTATCCGTTTGAAAGATATATGAAAATTTTGAAAGGATATGTTAAAAATCCTTATCTAAAAGAGGCCTCTATTGTTCAAAAATTTGTATCAAAAGAGGTGATTGAGTTCTATACTGATTATTTGAATGAGGAGGAGCATATTGGTCTCCCTGTATCTCGACATATGACAGTTGATAGTGAAGGTAGAGGGGTTCGAGGCATAAAGGTAAAGTTCAGTTCACATGATGAAGTGATGTAAGCACATTTATACATTTTGAACAACACAAATGAGGTTCAACCACATTTATCCTTACATATTGCTGAATTAAAGTTACGATATCAGAAAAGAAACTAAAAGTGGTTGACGATTGAGAATAAGAAGAAATTTGTTTCATGGTTTAAAGAGAATGTCACCCCAAATATATCTGTATCAAAAAAATTGAAGTTGTTAGCAGGGGGACCATCTCTTAATGTGATCACATGGTCTGGTTTTGATATCAATGGCCACACATTTTACACAATAAACATGGATGAAAAGAGTACCGTTCAGAATAGTGGTGTGATGGTTTTCGATGAAGTAGTGCATTTTTCGAGTGCCAAAGCTAAAAACCCAATTTCTGCATCAACGTCAAATTTTGGAGTTATTGAGGACATATGGGAAATTGATTATATTAAATTATGTGTCACTATTTTTAAGTGTAATTGGGTTGATAGTAATAGTGGAAAAAACCATGATTAATAAGGATTTAAAATGGTTTATTTGAAAAGATTTAATTACAATGAGGAACCATTTATCATGACGACACATGAAAAATAAGTATTTTATGTCATTGATCCGTCGAATTATCAGTGGTCAGTTTTTCTACAAGGAAAAAGATACCATTTTGGTGATGAGGATGATTCTGATGGTGTTAGTGATTTACATGAGCCTTACTCATCTATTACGCAATTTTCCAGATGATTACAATGAGTATAAGACAGACATAGTGCATGCAGTATGTACTGATCATGATGAAGACATGTGGGAAAACACTAAATTAGTCTCCTAATATTTCTGGTAAATATTTATATTTTGTGTCCATTTTTGAAACTTACAAATGCATCCCTCTATTTTTACATACTTAATTTTTTCTTCCTTGTTTCTAATTATTCAGTTTTCTAATGATATGCAGGTACAAAAAATTTCATTACACTTTCTAGTATCAATGTCAGATACAGATATAGATGAGCAGTTACCGAGGAATATCTATTTTTACATATTATTAATAATTTGGTAACATACTTATTTAATGAAATAAAACTGTTAATTTACAAAAACAAATCTGCAGGACTACTGATGTGTCCTCAGTGGAGGAGACTTCTCCTGTTACTACTCAAAAATAAAGTTCTCAAGTTGGTAAATGTGGTATTACATGTTTACCAAAACTATCACTTGCTCATGATGATAACAAATTACACATCTATTTTGATGATAATAATAATGCAGTTGGACCAAATGCAGTTCAGTTTTTCAGTTATATAGCGATGCAGAGCCATTGTAGGATTATTATTTTATATCTATATTAGAAGTCAATGGACAGGACGGCGAAGCAATAGCTTTGGGAGGTCGTGACAGTAAAAAATCTTAATTTATTTCTTTTATCTCATTTTTTGAATATTGTATATTTTAAATGACATATTTAATTTATTCAATTATAGATGACATTAAATTTTGAGGAAACCAATGAAATTAAGAAAAGATATCTCTATTTAGCGGCAGTTCGATAGATAGATTTTAAAACCAAACTCACAAAAAATTATGTTTTTGGAAAGAGAAGGTTTGAAATCCCATGTCTTAAGTATCCGTATATTGATGAAGAAACATGGAAGCGATTTGTTGACAGTCTTCAGGAAGATAAATTTCAGGTATAATAATTGTTTTATATTTTTAAATTTATGCTATATTTTTCTCATTAATTAGTAGTTTATTTTTATATAACAGGCCTCTAGGAGATCTCATCAGGAGATCTAGTTGATAAACGTATACCCTCATACATTATCACGTGGATAGTATTCGTATTTGGAGTAGAAAATGATTGAAGAAAAATTTGAAGCATTAAGATCTCGATCAAGTAGTGGTTCAGAAGAGGTCCAGTTTGGTCCTCCATCTCCTCCCACTCACCATGTGAAATGGAAACGAGCTAGAAGAATAAAAAATGAACAATATATTACCAAGGAATCTCATCAAGTGGCTGATAAAATTGTAAGTAAATATTATTTATTTGTTAACAATTTTTCTATATTCTAATTTATAAACACTAATATAAACTTTTTATTTTTCATTTCTGGATGAACTTGCGGAGCAAGAGACACAGGGCTATTTTATCCCTGAGGGTAGGATGGACATCCTAGCCACTGCTTTGGGAAAGGCAGAACACCCCGGACTTGTTAGAGGATATCATGCGGGTGTCAGTATTTAGAAGTTTTTTGGTATGAGTAAGCAATCAAAAGACCCTGAAATAGAATTCTTAAAAGAAGAGCTGAAAGATATGAAATAGTCTATGGGTGATCAAATTCAAGCAGAAGTGCAGAAGGCTTTATTAGAACACATGGAAAGAAAATCACAGTATGCGTAGCCTTCCCAGGTATATTATTTATTTTTCATTAACTAGTCTATTTTATAAATTTTAATCACTAATATAATTTTTTCATTTTCAGCCTTCGCAGTCTGCTCACCCGGACTACCCAGCCCCATCTGCTTACCCTGCCCCATCTACGCAGCATTCCGAGGAATATTATTTATTTTTCATCAATTTTTCTATTTTATAAATTATAAACACGAATATAAATTTTTTATTTTTCAACATTCTTAGCCTACTCACCCATACTACCCTGTCCCATCTTCTTACCCTGCCCCATCTACGCAACCTTTCGAGGTATATTATTTTATTTTAATCTATTTTTCTATTTTATAAATTTTAAACACTAATATTACTTTTTCATTTTTCGGCCTTCTCTGCCTCCTCACCCGGACTACCCTTCCCCACCTGCTTACTTTGAGCCTCCACCTCCTCCCTCAGATCAAGCCTTATATAATGAGTTGTTTGCAGGAGATCCTCATGTACATATTGTTGCGTTAGGATAGGAGAATATTTTGGGGGACTAGGTACATCATCAGCCTATGAAGATGGGTTAGGTTAGAGTATCAGTACTTGTTCTTATAGATCCTACTCCTCTACTACCATTTCCTACTATGGAGATCACCAGTGTTGGGGAATGTATAGGCCATTTTTTACTTTGGCCATCTTCCGTTCTTCATTATATTTCACTTGAGGTATGCGTTTTTTTAATATTAATTACAAATGATTCAAAATTACTTATAACATTTTCTAAAATTTAACTTATATAGGAATATCTGAAAGAAAAAGAAACTGCACAAATGAAACAAAATCTTCAAGAACAATTGGCTATAGATACTTCTAATATTTCTTATGGGTTAAAAGTTTTATCATAGTCCTATTCTTCCATGAATTTTATCTATGAGTTTCAGATGACACCTGATGTATGTGGAAGAAATTATGGATTGAAATTATTGAAATGATATATCATGAATTTAGTTAATTTTGAAGAGATCACATAGAGTGTAGTGTAGTTTTTTATCAGGTACGTAAATTGATGTTTGAATTTCTATTTTTTTAATAAAACATTTTTATGTCATTGACTTACTATATTTTTTTTAAATTAGGTGTCTACACAAGATTCTTTTAATAAAGGAATCAACAGGCATTTATAGCTTTATAGATCCAGAGTAAATTTCCTTGGAAGCCAAATATGTGATGAATCAGGAAAGAGTGCAATATATATCCGAGAGATTAACACAGAAAGAGATTCAGTGCTGGTTTTTTCCATTTCTTGATAAGTTAGAACATCAACATTTTTATGAACTAATGATCATTATAATGTCATTAATTGTGAACATTTTTTATTTTAGGGGGCATTGGACGTTATGCGTATTTTTTTCAAGTGAATGCACCTTATATTGGTTTTTCTCTTTATTAGGAGGAGTGCGTAAACCATTTCTCACCTTATTAAACATGTAATTTTTTTTATAATCTCATTATGTATAATTTTCATTGTTTAGACAAGTATTATTAGTTCATATTTAAAAAAATGAAGATCATGGAAACATTTTATCAAGGAATACAGATCAGAAAAGAAACCAACGAAAATCAAATATGTGGAAGTACAGGTAATTTGATTTTATATTTTTGTTATATATTGTTTTTTTAGTTAAATGTTTTATAACTAAAGTGGCATCATCAAAATGGACATGTTGAATGTGGTTATTATATTCTACGATTCATGTATGAGATAATCACAACTGGGAAAACTACTTATTTTCATAAGGTTAGTTGTATTAATTTTTTATATATTTTCTTCCATATTATTCTATTTTTTAACTTCTTATCGTTCAATATTATTGTAGGCATTCAATGATACAATGACTTATTCTGAATCAGATATGACCCATATTCAATCTACTTTTGTGAACTATTTGTTAAGTCTAATTAAGATTTTAGGTATGTATATTCTAATATTTATAAATAATAATACATATGGGTTCAAAAACCATTCTCTTTTAATATATTAGGTGTTTGAACCTACTAATAATCAAATGAATTCTTCAATAATAACCAACAATGAGCATGCCATAAATGTAGTCATCGTGGGACTTGAAAATGTCACAAAATTTCTAGAATTCATTGATTGCTGGTATGTGTATTTTAATCTTACTTTATAATAACAATGTATAGATAATTTTTTTTGACTAACTAGATATAATCATTGAACTTATACAAGGCATTGGATGATAAATACTGTTTAATTTTTTTTATATATTGTGTTATTTTTATAGGGGTTTTGAATTTTTTGGGAAGTTTAATTAGAAATATGTTTTGAAAAAAAATTATTTATGGGATGGGTTATTTAAATAACCGACGCTGAAAGATTAGAAAAAATTTTATTTATGGAATTGATTATTTCAATAACTGATGCTGAAAGATGAAAATAATTAACTTCAGCGTCGGTTTTAGATAAAACGGACATGGAAAGCTGGTTCGACCGGGTCTTCGGCATCGGTTTTAGATAAAACTGACGCCGAAAATCCAATCTAAAATTAGTTTCGGCATTTGTTTTATGTAAAACTGACGCCAAAACTATTACCGAAAACTATATTTTTTACGTCGCCTTTATAGACGTTGGTTTAAAACCGACGTCAAAAAATAAAAAAGTTGACATTAATTTATGTTTATCCACTAATGTTAGTTAAGCAGTCATCACTACCACTAGAGAAAATATTAATATATCTAAAATTTGATTAATGTTCTCTATAATTGGATAGTCTCCTAGAAATAGAGAGGGTAACTCTAGAGACCTTTCCATCATAAGAGTCTCTAGGAATAACTTCTATGATAATTGGGACTTAAATACCTTTTAATCTAATCCCACATCTTGATCTATCCGTACAATGATATCACACCACTTCCAAATGAGACCCTCATTTATATGCATTGTTTACTTAAACGCCATTTCTTCACATGTCTCTATGAAACTGAAGAAAAATTAGATATTATCCATCGAGTCATATAACTTTTGAGGTTAATTTATTCCCTTAATTGATGGGGGTTTCTCATGTTGGAATAGATGATCGTTGTCATAATCTCCCATATATCAGGCATCACCAAAACAACTGGGTTCTGAACTCATTGTACATTCTATGTTTGGGCATAGAAAACCCACCTGATGACCAAAAAAATATTTTGATCTATTAATGGATTCTTTTAAGGATTATATCTCACTATTCCCTCCTATGGATCCTATGGAAGACGTCTATAGGGAGTTTTTCAACATACATGTAACAAAAGAAATGACAATAAAATAGGATAAAATCATTTTAAAACCAAATAAAATAAGAATAAACTAATGTTAAGATAAAAAATAAATATAGGAGACACACATCCCAACATCACAAGGTAACATGATGCTCATCAGTTCAATAGTTGGATATACACTCAATAAAACCTAAATTTCACATATAAATAATCCAACCTTCGATCTATAATATCCCTTAAGAAAAGGAATATTTAGTACAAACTAACTTATGGTACCAATTTTTATCAAATCCCCTCGGTATACACAATAAAATGTGAACCAAAACTGATTCAATATAGAATTAAAGAGACTTCTAGATCCCCATTGGTTATTTATTAACACCAAGGAATCACACATCAAACAGAGGGAACAATTTCTCCCCACAAAAAATTAGTTACAGTGTATATACACACAACAGAATGAAATGGTGGAAGGAAAACTGGAAAGATATATTCCATAAATGAGTCAGTACTAATGGAAATGAGAAACATAAATAAAAAAACCAACATACACATCCAACATTAAAAAATGACATCTAAAAAAAGAAATACCAAATCCACGTAACATGTGAGTGATGTACCACCACCTCACAACCAACTACCCATACCCAACTTACATAAACCTTATCACCTCTCTACTATGCCTTTTATTTTACTATTGTAAAATATAATAAAATTTATACAATCCATAGAATGGGTGTTAAGGTTTTATATAAACATGCTCAATAGGATCACAGTCACAAGTTCTCAATTAATTATGATTAAAATAATACACATTCTCCATTTATATAAAATAATTCTTGAAAAATAGTTATATAGTTTTATAAAAAAATCACAGTAACATTTCCTATTTATTGCTGATATAAAAACAAGATAGTGAATATAGTTTCAAAGCATAATTTCCTAGAAATATATTTCACATCATGCAACATATGATGTCAAATCTAAAATACTATATGCCAAAATTGTATAGTCCAATAACAATGGTATAACTACCTAGAATCACCATGGTTGGGGTATCCATGTCACTATTTCAGTGATAATCAATAATGACTATTGTTCAATTGAGTCTTTTGGACAAATGGAAAATGGAATAAAAGAACACCCCATTAGTGAACGCCCTATAATGTCAATATCAGTTCCTTAGGTCACATGGCATAAGGAAATTATGAATAACCCATGACTGAACCCCCATCATAAGAAATGATAAAGTCCTAATACTAAACCCTTTACATACACACATATGGTTCTCATGTGTTTCTTTTAACAAAATTTTTCAAAGAAAATATGACATTTCACAGTATGGTTCCAAAAATATTTTATCCATAAAAACCATTCTTAGTAAGTCATTAAAAATCCATTTCACAATACATTGAGAAACATATTTCTTGAACAAAAAAGATGAAAATATTTTTTCTTAAAACCCCAATTAAAATAACAAATTATTCAATCATACCATATTATTTTTTAAATAAATTATTACAAAAGTTAAATTATGGTTTATCCAACATAGGGATATAAAATATATGGTCATGATTGGATAAATGGGGTAACTATAATGATGAATTTACTATAGTTTATGAGTTCATAGTTAGTTGGCTTCTGGGATCAGAACAGCATGAGATAGAGTCCAGGATCTGTTGTATTGTTCTTATTATGATTTTCTTGACACGTTGGGAGGCTCATAACAAGGCATGTTTAGAGTTACAAATGTTTGGTTTCATGGTGTTGTTGGGGACAAGGTGCCCGGTGTATAAATTGGGGACTCTACTAAAGGGTGGACAACATTCTCACTTGCAATGCGGTTTCCTGAATCAACCGACTAGTATTTCCAGTTCAGAGGGGCATAGGATTAGGTGTAAACCTCCAGGGAATGGATTCAAGAATAACATCAATGGATCACTTATGGATGTTCATATGCATAGGGAAATTCTAGTGTGGGATATAAATGGTTTGGTTATTTTCTCTTTTAGTAGTTTTCTTAGGTTGGGAAGTTCACTGGGGTCCGAGGAACATGAATTCCAAATTGGTATCATACATTGAAACAAGTTATCCTTTAGATGTTCTAAACTAGAATCAGACTCTAAGGTGTTTAGTTGGGAATTACATGGTAAAATTTAGGCTCTTTGGCATTTTACATACATTGTTCATTGTTGCGTTTAGAAATCCAGAACAGTTGTTCGGTTGGTCATATTCCAAGGGAAGATAATTTTGCTATAAATTCTCTTTCTAGGTGGAGTAGTCTTCAGGAACCCCTATTGGTGTTCTCTAATGTGGGGTTGTTACCCATAGAATGTATATTCTTTTGTCCAAGGGGATGGCCCTATCTGGCATCACTTTTTTCCTCCTTGACCTCATTTCTTACGTGAATTATGTTTTCCTTAGTTGATTTATAATAATAAATTTAATTATTGATTGGTTTATCCAACATATGATAAAGAGGGAGCCACCTACATCAATATCAGGTTGTACAAAACCTATAATAGGATCCAAACAAAAACTAGATGGAAGGGGATGAAAATCAATAATCGAATATGGAATGGATTATGAATAATAATAATATGATAACGAATACCACATATGATTTAAAATTTTGAAGCCAATGGTAATAGAGAAGATCCATTTAATAAGAGAAATAATAAACTTATTGAATGTAATGTAACCAACTTCATTAGAGATCATAGAACAGAGTATTCTAGATTATTGGGAGTAAACCAATATAACATGGAATAACCCTAGGGTTTGAGGGAGGAAGTGTCATTATGAATTAATTAGTATTAAAGATAAAAATTCAATTAAAATCCATGGGAATGAAATATTGAGGATAAAAATTAGTAATTTATGACGTATATTCCCTGATTTTAATGTGCACTGAAAAAGGTTACAGCAGTGGTTAAACATTCTAAGCAATAAATTAATTATGTGAATTATGTTCACTTCATAAATTATCAATTTATGAACCCATTTAATATAATATTCCAAGTGATAGATTCATGTCATTAATTAACTTCACAACATGAATTTCTCATAGAAACATCCCCCAACAATAGCCCTATAGAAACTCCCATAACTCATCTCACACCCTCTGAAATTGAATGAATACACTCTTAAACATAAAATAGGGATTTCCTTTTATGTAGGATATTTTAAATATCCTAGAATTCAAGTATGTTTGATTGGGTTTATGAGGACCAATAAATGGTGAATTGAGAAGGGAATGACCTTGATGACATCTTTATTTTGTGATTGTGATATGAAATATCATATATTACAAATGAGGGAACGAAAAATTATGTTCATGCATAGGTAGATAATAGAAATTCTATGATGGGAGATGTCCTGATATATAAGAGTTGGATTGAGGAGCTGCTATGGATGGTTTGAAGAAGATGATACCAAGGGGCCCTAGTAGGTCCAGTATTGATATAACGACCCCAGGAAGGGTCCTTGTAGGAATGGTTCGTGATGATTTTTGGTATCAACATTGAAATTTCATTAATTATTTTATCATTATATGTTCATGGTGATGGTCTTATATGATTCACTTGAGAGGATAGTCAACATTATTTGAGATTTATTTTGGGTGGATGGTCAACCATTATGAATAGTGTTTTATGAGATATTACAAGAGGGGTACATTTTTATATAGACCATAAGAAAAATTATCAGGTGGCTACCTTGGATTCACTCGTTTTGTCTAAATAGAATGCATATGGTCATTAAACTTTGATTGAGTTATTGAGCCTGCCATTGTATAGATGCCATGAAAAAATAACTTGGGTTTTGTTTTTGGTTCTGTATGAAATTCTTAAGAGATTCATATTTGGCCATTTGGTCAAAATGATTTTGTCAGATGGGACTTTTAGAATTTATTTTATTCCTAACATTGGATTTATTGGGATGTGATACTAGGAATTTTTCATGGTCTAGGTCTTGATTTAGATATTTCTTCTAGCATAATCTGACTAGAAATAATCAATATGGATGATACTATTTGATTTACTAAGTTTATCCATCATGTAATAAGTTCTTTCACCTACTACATTATATTCATTACCCTAAGTATTGGTTTGAAAGATAATGTCACATTCTTTGATAAACTTATTATCATGCCTATGTATGCATAATCAATTTGAGGTTTCACATGAAAACATAATGATTTATAGTGTTTTTATTATTATGATAAAACCATTTTTTACTTATTTAAAACATATCAAATGTATATATATATATATACACATTTCTTGGTTATTTTTGTAACCCCATTGGTTGGACCTTAATTTTTTTTTCTCACAACCTTCTTGTAAATAATTGGATCTTGGTTACCTAAGAAAACGTGATTTTTAGGGACAAATCCAGGTGTAGCATAACCAAGAGAGATTTCACAGATTCACATATAATATGAGATTGAAGAATGTCCAAATTATAGTTGTAGTTTCACTTTTGTTTTATTTACTTTAATTTATTGAGTATTTTACATAAATCTAATTTCTGATCAGTTGATATTCTTGGAAGACCATGAGTCTGTATACCTATTTTCCACTAGAATAATTAATTATTGATCATTATTTATTTATTCTATGTATTTAAATGATTATTGGTTTGGGATGTTCTTTGGTTATTTTATGTTATTACACCCTCTCAAATAGATACATAATCTCCCCATAGTTATACCCTATATACATCTATTAGTTAGAATATGTTGGCATTTTGGGAGGCATTTTTGAGGTCATATGGACACTTCTCCAATCCGAGAATTGCTCATTGGTTGCAGACTGGGGGAGGATATTTCAAATTGATATGTGTTTCTATGATAGGGAATAATATATTTAGATAGTTTTATTAATAGGGTTGATATATGAATTATCCATTGTACAAGAATGTATTGGTTTGATATTTTTTTTAATAGAACGTAACTCCACAATATTTTATAATTTATTGATTTTAAAATTATTATTCTCTTTAATAGCTTCACTATACATGCAACACAGACTTTAAGAAAATGATATAAAATTTAAATATTATTTTTAATATGGAGATTATAATTTAACTATTGGATTTGAAAAAATGTATAGAAATATATAAATTGTGAAAAATATATGGTTTACACGAGTATATAATAAATTAATTTGTGAATAAATAGTTAGCAATTTAAATATAAAACATTTTAAGGTAAAAGATGTGCTTTTCTGAAAAATTGTTTGCATGCACAAAATGTGTGTGTATGTTATCAAATTAAAATAAAAAAATAGGTGAATTATTTAAAGGAAATCTATATATTATATATTAAATAAAATATTTTACCATCTGAATAATATTTATTTTCTATGCATGAGAGAAGGAAAAAACATATTTCGGCTTAAAAACTGTATTAAAAAAAGTGATTTTGGTTTTGTTTTTCGCACTTCTTTTAAAATTATTTTTGGAAACTTATAGATATTGAATCTTGAAAAAATGGATATCATATTTTCAATTACGGTCTTCAAATATGGTAAATATTATACTTTTAATTTTTTATTAATAGTAACCATTTTAAAATTTATCACCTCGGTAAAGTGGGAATAACATTAGCCAAGATTGAAACTAAGTGTTAAGGTCGCCATATTCAAACATAATTCTAATTGGATGCACATAATTATATCCTTAACACCTTATTATATAAATATATTTATTTAATGTATTATTCCCCAGGAAAATTACCTATAGAATCATTAATGAAATGAAAAATAAAAATTTTCACACTTCTACTTTTTAATATCTATTATATATTAGAATAGGGGAAAAATAAATATTTTATTAATTATTTAGTATTATTTTGATAATAATGAAATTATTTTTATGTTGGTAATTTTATTAATTTTTACTTATATTATTCTCTTATGAGCTTATGCAATGGCGATACAATATTTCATTAATTAATAGAAACAAAATAAATGATTTTGAAAATATTGAAATTATTTTAATATGAGTGATTTATCATGTTACATAAATTTTATAGATTTATATTACATATTTTTTTAATGCAATATATTTGAATAAAATTCTTGTATTGGTTTCATTAAAGTTTAATTAATGGAATAATGTCAAAAATGACATTAATGATATTTTATGAAAAGAATATGTTATAATTTTTTAAAAAGAAATTATAAAAAAATTAAAAGGGAAAAAGTTGACAAGATATAGTCTATATTTACATTAATTGTTAATTTACTATCTAATATTTATGTTATAAGTAATGCTATATCCCATTATGGGTGAAAATGACATTAATGCAGTTTAAGAGAAAATTGGTTAAGCATTGTATTAATATGAAAGATAATGATTAAAATGACTTAAAACCCTCATTTAACTTCATTGGATGATTATATTTTGACAATATATTCATTTTTTAAAATATATATAATTTTATAAATATTTGTCTTGAGGATGAATATGTTATATTTTAATCATTTTTCGTAATTCCATGTGTGTCCATTCCCTTCATTATAAAAGGATGACACTTCCCTCTCTTGTTTACATATCATTCACAACCCTATCATAAAAAATATCTGAAAATTTTTATTCTATACATATATATCCATATTATATAGGTATTTCTATTTAATAAGTATAAACCCTAGGGTATCTTAAGATGATATATAGATGAGTTCATTCAAAGAAGTGGCCATCTCCTTAACCGATAAATTTTTTTACTAAAACTTTTAACTCCTATAAATATTTTTTATAAATAATAAAATAATTAAATGATTATACTTAATATAAGGAATTTTTTTTATAGAAATTACACCACCATTGTGAAGCCTCTTTTCCATCAAAAAAAATGTTAATGTTTCTCATGTCTAAGTGTATACTACATCCTCTACAAAGAGATGTGATTCTTTTTTCATTTCATATTTACATGGATGGTAATAAAGATATATTTAATGTATATACTCTATTTTTATGACATAATAATGATTCTATGAGTGGAATTATTGTTTACCTTTTCATTTCTTCTAACTATCATAAACTAAAAACATCATTCATGTGTATGTATGACCTACCATCTCCATGAACGATGTAATACATTGTTATATCTATAATTTTTATCAACAATTCTAAATAAATATATAATTATTATATTATATTTATATCATTATTAATATTATATTTATTAGGGAACCATGATAAATTTACTAGTATCGAAACTACCAAACCAAAAGATATAAGAAAAATGAATCAATTATTTCCTAAAATAGTGATTTAAATAAAAATTGTTAATAGATGGGTGATAAATGGTTATATTAAATAAATTATTATATAATATATTTGATTATGGTTATCTAATATAATTATAACAAATATATATCTGTTAAAAAGTACATTAAAACCCCAAAATTTGACATTGGACCCTAGGTAAGGGTTTAATTCGGAATCTCATCATTATTCGCGATTATTTTTGTTTAAGTTGTTTCTAGGGTGATTATTTAATATTAATATAGTAAAACCAATATATTTTTTATAGTCTATTTATTTATATAGGTTAAATGTTTTCCCTTTATTTTCCTCTCTCTATGTAATCATGATAATGAAATAATTATTTTAAATAAGAACATTCTTTATTTTTCTACTCAATTGCAAATATTTATCTTCTATGATAAAATTTTCATTCAAATGTATAGTGAAATTTCCTTAATATTTTACAATAATTAAATAAAGAAATAGTTTCCCATGTTTTAATTTTTTAAAATGTTTAAAATGAATCTTTTTTTTCTAATGATGTACTTTTTATCCATTTTACAAATTTGTGAATGGAATTTTTTTCTAACTTTTAAGGAATGAACTAAATTTCCAACTATCTAGAATAAAAATTTATTTTAAGATTAATTTGAAAATATACAAGTTTATTTTCTAAGAAAATGTTTTCTTTATATTTTGCAAATTTTTGGATGAGTGATTTTAATGGGTAAGGAGTATTTTCTTTTAAAATATTTCCAATGATAGTTTTAATTTATTTTCATTTACGTCAACATCATTTGTTGAATAGTATGTTTCAGTGAGGATATAATCCAAAGATCCCATAGAATATATTTTTATGGATGGTTTATTATCATTTCCACTCGAACAAGTATTGAAAATTTTTATACTTATTCTTTCAATAAAAATAGTTATTGATTTTTATGGAATGTTGATTAAGATGAATTGTTAATTAATATGATGAATTCATTAGACTCATTAACTGATGTCAGTTTCCCAAAATTACATAACCCCTCCATGAATAAGTAGGCATAATCATAAAAACAATATTGAGTATTTTTCTAAATATTTATCCCTTTAGGTAACATTTCTTGACATGGGTCCGGGATAGAATGTTATAGATGTCTCAACTCAAGGTAGAAAAGGAATGTTTTAGATATCCTCCATTATGAATTGCATAATTATGAATTAATTTACTAATCAATATGTGTTTATTTTAATAGCTACTATTTCCATGGATATGTTTCTAACTTATCTATTTATTTATATGGAATTATTTTGTTATCATTTATTTAGTTCCAAATTATTCTTTCCTTTTTATATTCTGCTATATGCATTCCATAACTGAGCATCAGAGATCACCCCATTATTTTTTTCCGTTCACTATTATTCTAGGATGTTTATTAGGATTGATATTAAGGGATATGAAAATGTTAACAGTTGTGTTCTGAAATAAAATAATATGTCATATTTTATGTTTTTAAATTGAATATGAGATTCTAATATGTATCTAATTTTCCAAGACTACTAATACATTAATCTATTTAGCATTTTCTCACTTATATCGTGTACCATTATACAAAAGTTGGAAAAAAATATAGAATACTAGGGTTAATGTCTTTATATTTGGTATCAGTGTATTTTTAATAAAAACCTTCAAAATAATATTTAATAATTCTTATATTAGAGAATATAAATATATGACTATCTATGTGGAAAAGTATATGTATAGTATAAAATCCTAATGTTATATTAATATTAATAATATGTGGTTTTCATAGAAATGCATTATTTTCTGTCTACAATTACTTGATTTAGTTTGTTAAAAGATGCATCTAAGGGTAATAATCCTATAAAGAGTTAGTTTAAAATATTCAGATGATCCTTCTAGTGGATAGTGAGTTATCCATTACTATACATCTTGTTTAAACTCTAATGAGATATGAATTGGTTATTTTATTTTTTCATTACATACTATTACTATAGATTTCAAAACATTTTAATGATTTGATCGTATTCCAATAATAAGCTCATTTATACTTTTGAGACTTGATATGCATAAATTTTCCATCTTATGATACTGGTTTCAACAGTTTCAAAATTATATAATATGGTTCATTATTTTATGTTCTAATATATTGTATGGAATTATTTCAAAATTTCACCAAACATAAGGAACCATAACCATATCAATTCATATAATCTGTAGTGGTATTTACCTACTAGGAAAGATAATGAAGCTAGAGTTGGAGTTGTTGTAAGATCTGAAAAATATAAAACTGTATTATTTTAGTTTACTCAGGATTAGTCCAATAATTTTGCTCATATAGACCATACAAATGATCCCAAAATGTTGTAAAAATTTTATACCTCTTCACGCATCATCAAACTCTATCATTCAATAGTACTAAAAATAGAATTGTAGCTCATATATGAATGAGTTCCTTTGAGAATATATTTCTCACAATGAGAAGTAATGAAAGGGAGAAGGTTTTCATCCCAGTTTATCTTTTCTCCTAGGATCCTGATCAATAGTGGAAAATAATTCAAAACAATTAGGATTAAGAGTAAATATCTATCTTTAAATGGATTTATTTTATGAAATGTTTCTAAAAAAAAATTCCACAATAAAAATTACTAGATATAAAAAAAATATTCTTTTGTCTAAGAAAAAATGAATGGGATAAATGTTGTTTCATATGATATTACTTTTTAAAGAATAATAAGTGAAGTCATAAAGCATGTATATAATCCAAACACTAATATTGGCATTTTATTTTGTAGGATTGAGTTAATTATTTTACGTAAATAGTCTAAAAATCATTCCCATAATATGAGTATAATGTATTACGTGTCAATAGGATATATAAATAATTCTATAAGTCCAATGGATTCTATGGAAATAAATATAAGAATGCGAGGAAATATAAAAAAAATAGATAAGGGGAACAATAAAAAGTGGAATTTTCCAACATGTGATTCTTTTAGAAGAAAAAACCTTACTACAATATTGAGAAAAGGCTTTTCGATTAATTGTGGATAAAATAGCTATCCTACTCATGAGAGGAAGTGTAAGGTTGAAGCGATCAAATTATAGTACCATAACCATGAGGAAATGGGGAACTATTATGTCCAATTCCTTAAATGTCCAGGAATCATAACACAAAAGAATCCATAGGAAGAAGGCCAAGAATTAGAAGATATTATAGATGAGGTGGATGTATGTTTAGATATGGGGAATGGTAAACATATCATCAATTGTAGGATTTAAAATATTTTATTTTATTCTAGTTCTACAAACTCTTTTATATTTTAAGTTTTTTGTTGTATTTCATCACCACCTTAATGATTAGATATTGAGTTGTCGGTGAAAACTATGAATGGTAGGATAACCACATGTCATGTTTATAAGTCCTTAATTATAGTAATTACTATGAATATTCATTAAAAAATATTATTATTATTACTATGTTTAAATTTAACTTATTTTGGATATGTATTGCCTCCCTCATTATAGACCTCGTATCTGTTTTAATGGACTGGAAGTTATATTTGATATTCTGAATCATCCTTCCACCATCTTCTAGAGTATGGATGAACATGAAAATCTAATAGAAATTAATTTTATCATATGGATTTTTTATCTATCAATGAGGTATATTTAGCTAAATTAGTTGGGTAGAAACTCACCAATGAAAAGGTGCTTGTTGTTATGGAAAATCCAGATATATTTCAAGATTACATTTCTCATCATCCCCTAAATTGAGGACATGGGTTTTAAATAGAACACATACTTGGTTTTTGCCTATTTCAAATAATCCATATATATTAACCTTGGAAATCGAAGGAGCGTCTCTATGATAATCTATATAAGTGACTAATTGGGACTATTACTTCCCCATGTAGTGCAAATGTTCTTTTTTTACTTTGAAATATTGGTCAATTCATCATTTAATTGATTATCTGGACCATAATGAGATCACTATTAATGAAAAGTCCCCAATATCCCATATTGATGATTATTTCAAATAATTATGAGGAGCTCTATATTTTTACCTGATTGAAATTATATCTGGATATCATTACATAAGGATCAAGGAGGAAGATATAACCAAAAAATATTTTATATAGGTTATGGTCATTATGTATTCATAGTTATTTCACTTAGTTGTATCAATGCTCAAGGTATCATAATGGATTTTAAGAATATTTTATTTTGATATTTACTTGATAATTGTTTCTTATCCATTGTAGATAATATTATAATATATTAAAAGTTATCGAATGTGAATGATAAAACTTTCATAAAATTATTAATGTCTCTATTGGAGGATAATTGTATGATAAGATAATCAATTGTGAATTATGGATTCATAATGTTTCATTCATAGGACATAAAATATAATGTGATGGTATATTAGTGGATCCTTCAATGATATAAGTTATAATGAACTATCCTAATCGAACCATTGTAACAAAAATTTAGTGTTTTCTTTAGATTGATGGATACTAATGAAATTTTATTGTGGATTTATCATGACTATCTAATTCACTCACAATGATGACTTTGAAGGGTGATACATTCTTGGTGAATGATGAAATTGAATAGAGTTTCTGTCATGACATGTCCCCTAGGGCCCGTGTTGTAACTACCCCAAGCCCGCCTTCCATAGGCCAGGGGCTGACGACTAGCACCAAAGGTGTGAATCCCTATAACTGGGAAGGGATTGCCTTTATAAAACGTAAACACACACAACCAGAGTACAAGCGGAAGAAAACACTAAGGAAAAATTGTATAACAAAAGATGTGTTGGAATGTAAAAGGGGCCGGAAATACAAACCCAACATTAAAGTACAAGGAAAATACAAAACATGTACAATTAACATAAAAACAGCTGGAAGGTGTCTAGCATCTCATGGATCCTCCACCAAAGATCCTACCGGCAGGGTAGGTATAGATAGCCTCCTCAGCTCTCCACGTTCTTCTGTCTCCTTTGGGTACCATCCTGACATGAGGTCCACCTTCGGGTACCATCCAGTCCTCGCACACTCCACCTTGGTGTGCGTTTTCCATCATCTGCATCCAACACAACGAGGTACGGGCATAGCCTATGAAAGGGTGTGAATAACAATACTCAGTAGGGACCCTGAGACTCTCAAGGTCTCAAAAAATCCAACAAGGAAAAACCACAAAGTATGAATCAACGGATAACCATTACATAGGTATATTCCCATATATATACCTAAGTTATCTATTATCCCATCTCAATCATTAGGAAAACAGAAAGGTCATTGACTCATCTCAAACCAGGATTTTCATTATAAAAACCATGGCTGTTGCAGAACTCCTCCTCTGTCGGGTGTAGTGGGCCTATTGCGACACCGATGCAATTCTCACCAAACATGGAATGCTGAGGTACTCCTCCTGTCGAGTATCGCGGGTCTACTTCGAACTACCAGGTGCTCCGTCCGATGTGGGTTTTCCGCCAAATACTGGGCGCTCCCCCTAATAGCCTATAGAGGTACTTTTCCTGTCAAGTAGCACATTCCTGCCATGAAATACCAGGAACTCCTCTTACATGGGTCTGCCGCCAACTACCAAGTGCGCCCCACAGGTCTAGTTGAATCACTCCTAGTCAAATCAGTAAAGCAGTCGTCAGGTTTGTCAGCTACTAGGTCTCTGCACTCTGTACGATCGTCTCTAGGAGGATCCGTGTAGAAGCCCGAAGCTTGACGTACATGGA
This sequence comes from Viscum album, assembly GCA_963277665.1. Taxonomy (NCBI): domain Eukaryota; kingdom Viridiplantae; phylum Streptophyta; class Magnoliopsida; order Santalales; family Viscaceae; genus Viscum; species Viscum album. Next base: position 477,952,463 of record OY728125.1, on the reverse strand, counting down.
CAACACATTACTTTTTCGGAATACTTAATGCATAAAAAAAATTCAAAACCCAAGAACCCTAATAGTTTAGTGTCTTTGGAAACTCGGAACGTAATCTTCTAATCGTGGTGAAAGATCTTCAACATCTCCCATAAAGATCTTTCCCTTATTTTTTCTTACCTAAAACCTTTCTTTATATCCTGGGGAAAAGAAAACATATAAAGGGTGAGATCAAATGCTCAGTAAGGGTAATCATGGATAAAATAAAACAAACCATATACATTTGAACTTAAAAACATGAACATAATGTTTAAACATAAAGATCTTGAGAAATGAAATAAAACATGGCAATACATAAGGCATAGATCATAAAGAAACATTAATCCTGATAAAATAGTATGGGAATAAAACTTGTAATTGTGGAAACCATTAAGCACATGATATGATTTCCATAGTAGCCAAGGCATTACTGCCAAGACCATCTTAGTGGACAAAGTCCCTTTCTGAATCTAGTTCACTCCTCGTTCCAGTCCTATATTATTGAACCAGTTTAACTTTCCATTCCAGCCATGTCTATCTAATGAGATTAAATCTTATCCAATGCATTGGAGGGAGATATAGCTCCCACCCATCTCATAATGAAATCATTCTTACTTGTGCCACAAAATAAACATGAAACATTCATCATAACCCAAAGAATAAAATCGGTTTCATAAACATCATCCCGTCATCACATAATCCATATTAAATAAATGGATATATCAACATATGAAAAGTGAAACCATATAAATCATAGGGACATTATACTTGAAACATACATATAGCATCTCGTCTTTTTATAACATAACTTTCATTTCATTACACGGAACTGAGGATCTTTAAGGTTTAGTGTCTTGGAAACAATGAACATAATACATGAAAAGAACATAAAACATTCTTCTTAAACACTTGAAAGGATTATCCTTAAGTTCATCCTAGGTTCATTACTGCATCTCATAACCTGGGGACATACATCAAAAGAAAGGGTGAGCAGAAGGCCCAGTAAGGGAAACAAGAGAAACATTTTACATGTGAACTTGAGATACTTCAATAAGGACATGAAAAGAACATTAAGGCATGAGAAAGAAATCATGAGATACATCATAATAAAAATAACATTTTTCATAACATGAAGTTGTGGCTGAAACATTCAATATTGACAATCATTTCGTTTCACCAAGGTCCATCCCCAAGGTTTCATTAAAAATTACCAAGGTTATTCACCAAGGTATCAGTCTAAAAAGACATCTCTAGAGATTAAGTCTTTACCCAACACATTGGAGCGCTATATGGGAGCACCCTTGACATGTCGTTATTATCATGTGACCCACATATATCATCATCAATCATTTCATAAACAATCCATATAGCATAAAAGAAACGGGTTTCATTTCATAATCATAACGTTTTAAAACTGCTTTAAATACATGATCTTTATGTCACTTTAAACCCACGGAAAATGGGAAGCGGGTTTCATGTATGTAAATCCCAGAATATAAAATAGAACATTTTGATATATATGTGAATACCCCTATATAAGTAAGAGCTTTGAGTATTCACTTAATAATATAAAATAATTTTGAGAAAAAGAGAGAGACATTTTGAGACGAAAATTCTGCAGCATAACGGATACGTTACAGGGTTTTAGAAAACATTGAAAAGAGAGGGGACATGGGTCACCCACTCATAAATGATCTATAAAAATAGTATAGGTACAGAATATAAAGTCTATGAATCATGGTAATGAAATTTTAAGGACATACCATTTGAAATGAAAAACATGGAAGTAAGACAAAAATAAGATTTCTCTTATAAAAATTCGGCAGCCTAACAACGTCACTTAAACATCAATAAAAATGATTTGACAAGATCAAATAGGGTATCTAATCATATGATCAGAATAGATAAGTATGATAGATATAGAGATCAAACCCCAACATAATAAAAAGAAACTAGAAAGACTTGACATGAAAATATAACATGAAAAATGAGAAGGGTGAAAGAATCCCTTATAAATTCGGCAGCCTAACGGCGTCACTTAAACATTCATAAAACGAAATGATGACAGTAAGATATGATATCTCATCATATAAACATGAAAATGGAAGTAAAAGGAATATACAAGAACATCCTATCACATAAGAACATGGAGCATAAAGAGAAATGACATAAAAGAGATTACATGAAAAGAAAGAGAGAGGTCGGATCCCTTACCTTAAAACGTAACTCTTAAAACTCAAAGGATTGGACCATTAGAACTTGGGGGCACCTTGGGAGGACCTCTTGGGAGGTAAAGAGACCATAACATCGTTGGGGGAGAGTTGGGAGTGAAAACTAAAGGTGGAAAGGGTGGGTATTTATAGGGAATGTGAGGGGACAATGCATTAATGGCCAAGAGACACCTCACAAGTGCTTTTATCAAAACCATGTGATCTCCCTTGGAATTTACCAGGGAGTTAAGCCACATGGGGCCCCAAAAACAATAATTCATCATCCTTGGCCGGCCAACCCTTAAACTATCTCATGACATCATTATGACACAATTATGATGTCATTAAACATACCGAAACCCTAAAACTGGATTTTTACTATTCACTGAAAAAACTAATACTTGAATAATAATTTAGGAAACCATTATTTACCCATTTTATTGAATCACATTACTTAATCTAGGTGTCTAAATTATATTAAAACATTCTTTGAGTGAAATTACTTATCCATTTGGTCACATTACTAATCCTAAGCGTAAAATCACTATTCATAATTTACTATTCATAAAAAAATATGTTGATCTTATTAGACTCCAAATTCCTTACTGAACACTTTTGTAGAAAACCATTTTTTGAAAATCATTACACATCATTAATTATTTAGGGTTTACATAAATATTTTAAAATATCCTTTTTTCAAAATTCATCAATAAAATACATCCTAAAATTATCCGGACATTTGAAATTTCACAAACATCACTAAAGGAAGAAATCATAATTCATTCATCCCAAAGGATTACACAATGAAGCTACGGTCTCGTCACATAGCCCCTTATGACACCGGCATATGACCTAAGTGTAAGGTGTGCTATGGTGAGAGTATCTGAGGGAGGCTCAGATAACATTGCCGTAGTAGTAATCTCTACTAACTTGAACTTCTCCCGCAGGCGTTTCCGTTCAAGCTTGACACGCTGGAGTTCGGCTTGGGCTTGTTCCAAAGCGAAGCCCACAGATGCTACCTCCTTCCCAAGATCGGATAAGTGGGCTTCATAAGGTTCGAGTCTACTGGATGAAGCCATCGACTCCTCTTTCTGCATTAACCATTAACATCTTATTAAATCATTAAGAGTATGTTAATATACTACTCAAAAAGTTTGGGTCGTTACATTCTTCCCCCCTTAAGAAATTTCATCCCCGAAATTTATACTTGAGGCCTAGTCGAAAAGGTGAGGGTACTTTTGCTTCATTATTTCCTCAGGCTCCCAAGTCACTTCTTCACATTTATGATTCCTCCACAACACTTTCACAAGGTGGGTAGTCCTGTTTCGTAGAACCTTGTATCTACGGTCTAAGATCTCCACTGGATTCTCCTCATAAGAGAGATCATGTTCCAGTTGTACCACCTCTGGGATCAGTACATGCGAAGGGTCGGGTATGTACTTCCTCAAGAGAGATACATGGAAGACATTGTGAACTTAAGCTAGGTTCGGTGGAGGTGCTAGACGATAGGCCACTGCTCCTATGCGATCAAGGATTTCATAGGGGCCAATGTACCTAGGGATGAGATTCCCTTTCTTCCCAAACCACATGACTCTCTTCCAGGGAGAAATTCGAAGGAAGACTTTGTCACCAACACCAAACTCGAAGTCCCTTCAACGATTGTCAGCATAGCTCTTCTGCCGACTCTGAGAAGCCTTTATGTGTTGTTGGATGGTATGAACCTGTTCTGTCATCTCTTGCACAAGATCAGGCCCAAGAAGCTTTCTCTCACCAGTTTCATCCAAACAAGTAGGAGTTCTACATCACTTTCCAAACAGAGCATCATAGGGTGTCATCTGAATACTCGAATGGAAGCTGTTGTTATAGGAGAACTCAAATAATTGGAGGTGTTGATCCCATCCTCCTTTAAATTCCATTGAGCATAATCTCAACATGTCTTCGAGTGTCTGAATAGTCCTTTCAGATTGGCCATCAGTTTGAGGATGATAGGCCGTACTAAAATTCAATTCAGTATTCAGAGCATGTTGAAGACTTCTCTATAATTTTGATGTGAATCTTCGGTCACGATCAGACACGATGGATAGTGGTACCCCATGCAGCCTTACCACATCCTTCACGTATATCTTGGCAAGATGATCCAGAGAAAAATATTCCCAAATAGAGATAAAATGTGCGGTCTTGGTGAGACGGTCCACAATAACCCATATCTCATTGTTTCCTTTGGATTTTTTCAGGAGACCAGTTACAAAGTCCATAGTGATATTATCCCACTTCCATATTGGTATGGGTAGGGGTTGTAATACCCCCTTAGGAAGTTGTCGTTATGCCTTTACTTGTTGACACACCAGGAACCTTGTTGTATAATCAACAATATCCCTCTTCATGTTATCCCACCAATAATGATCACGAAGGTCTCCATACATCTTAGATCTTCCCAGATGTATAGAGAAAGTAGAGCTACGAGCTTCATCCATCAGTTCTTTCTTTATCTACGGAATAGATGGAACACATAGTCTTGTACAAAATTTCAATACACCTTCTTGATCAATATTGAAATTAGGGAACTTCCCATCTTTTACAGCCTCCAACTTCTCCTATAGAAAAGGATCTTCTTTTTGAGCCTTCTTGATCTTCTATAGTAATGAAGGTTGAGAAATCATTTGGGATAGGGTTGATGATTTCCCTTTCCTTATAATTCCCATGTCCAGTTTTACTAGATCTTTAATCAAGGGATCTCCTAGGATCCTCATTGTTTCCAGAACAATAGGATCTTTCCTTCTTAACGCATCTGCGAATTTGTTTTCTCTTCTAGGGTGATAATGAATTGAACAATCATAGTCATTAATAAGATCCAACCATCTCCTTTGTCTGATGTTCAATTCTTTGTGTGTGAAAATATACTTTAGACTTTGGTGGTCAGTGTATATATCACATTTCTCCCCATTAAGATAGTTCCTCCATATCTTTAAAGCAAAAAAAACTGTCGCTAGCTCTAGATCATGCGTACGATAATTCTACTCATGAATCTTCAACTGTCGAGATGCATAAGCAAATACCTTGTCATTTTGAATGAGGACCCACCCAAGCCCTTTCAGAGATGCATCGCTAAAAATAACGAATCCTTCTCTGATAGAGGGTAGTGTTAACCAAGGTGCAGTAACCAATCTCTTCTTCAGCTCTTGGATACTTTCCTCGCATTCCTTTGTCCAGATGAACTTAACCCCTTTTCGAGTCAACATGGTTAGTGGATTAGAAAGCCGTGAAATGTTTTTCACAGACCTCCTATAATATCCCGCTAAACCAAGGAAACTACGAATCTCAGTTACTTTTGTGGGTTGAGGCCACTCCTCCACAACCATTGTCTTTGCAGGGTCAACCGAGATCCCTTCATTGGTTACGATGTTCCCCAAGAAAGCCACTTATGGTAACCAAAACTCACACTTGCTGAACTTTCCAAAGAGCCTCTCATTCCGTAGAGTTTTCAAAATAACGCTCAGATGATCTTCATTCTCCTCATGACTTCTTGAATATATCAAAATATCATCAATAAAAACTACCACAAAGTTATCAAGGTAGTCCTTAAAGACTCTATTCATCAAATCCCTGAAAATAGCAGGAGCATTAGTCAAGCCAAAGGGCATAAAAGTAAACTCATAATGCCCATATCTTGATCGGAAGGCAGTCTTTGGAATATCTTCCTTCTTCACCCTTAGTTGATGATAACCAGATCGAAGGTCAATCTTAGAGAATAATTGAGCCCCACGAAGTTGGTCAAATAAATCAACAATTCATGGAAGAGGATATCTATTCTTCACTGTGATCCCGTTCAGTTCTCTATAATCAATGCATAGCCGCATTAATCCATCCTTCTTATTCACAAAGAGAACTGGTGCCCCCCAAGGAGACACACTCGGTCGGATAAACCCCTTCTCCAACAAGTCTTGGAGTTGTTTCTTTAACTCTTCTAGCTCTACATTTTCCATTCTATATGGGGTCCTTGATATCGGTTGTGATCCAGGTACAAGTTCAATGGAGAACTCTACCTCTCTTTCTGGGGGAGGTCCAGGTAACTCCTCGGGAAATACATACATTTATTCTTAAACAATTGGAACATCTTATATTTGTATGCTCTCTTTTCCTTCTTCATCATCACCGATTAACTCCATAAAGAAAGCTATAGGAGGTGCTTCTAGATAGGGATCAGTTCGGGATATCTCTCCTTGGAAGATAACTGTAGGTTGTTTATTCAAGACTACTGAGATTTCCTTACTTATGCATTTGATCTTAGCATTATACTTTGAGAGCCAGTCCATCCCTAGTATAACGTCGAATTCCAACATGTGAATGACTACTAGATTTGTGATAAGATTGTGCTCAATAAACTAAACACTAGAGTCTCTAAACACTGTTGATGCATGGATAATCCCACATGGAGTCTTGACTGACAACTCTACCTCAAGCAATTCCGGGATTGATTCTATATTCATTGCAAACATGGAGTAAATAAAGGAATGCGTAGAACCAGAATCAGACAAAGTAGTTGCTAGTTTTGAGAGGACAACAAGAGTACCTTCTACCACGTCTTTCGAAGCTTCAACTTCAGTTGTTGTGATAGAAAAAGCATGACCTTACTCCCCTGGCCTTTGATGAGGTTGATGGTGATTCCCCTCCACTTCCTTTGGATTTGGACATAGATTAGCATAGTTCCCAAGCTGTCCACACATGAAGCAATGGACTTCGGGTAAAGCCAGCACCATCTTTCCTCTGTCGTTAGTGTTGGGGAGTTGAGGCATCACCTCACTATTCCAATTCCGAGCAATATGACCTCCTCTTCCGCACTTGTAGCACTTTCCACTTCCGACCAACCAGTTCCCCGGATGCTTCTTCCCACATTTCTTGCATGTGGTAAGTTGCATTTTCTTTCCACCTCTCCCCTGATCAAAATTATTCCCTAAACTAGGCTCCAACGATCTCTTCTTTTCATTTGATTTATGAGACCACTGTGTCTCACCAAACTCTAGCTCGACTTTCATTGCACTCTGAACGATCTCCTCGTAGCTATCGTAGTCCCGATTGGCTAAATTCTTCCGCAGATGAGGTCTCAGTCCACCGAAAAATCTATCATCCTTCCCATGTGGATCCATGACAAAGCTCGAGGTATATCGTGAAAGTCGGGTGAAGTTCATCTCATAGCTTCAGACAGATTCATTTTCTTTCTATTTCAGCTCGAGAAACTCTTTCTCCATTCTCGTGCTCATGGAAGGAGGGAAATACTTGTTAAATAACATTCCCTGGAATTCTTCCCACTCCATAGCTTCTATATCTCCTCTAGGCTTCTTGTTTTTGACCAGTGACCACCACTGGTCAGCTTCTCCCTCTAGGCGATAAATAGTAAGGGTGACTTTTTCTTGTTCCGAACAAAGGAGTACAGAAAAGATCTTTTCAATAGAGCTTATCTATTGTTCCGTAACAAAAGGGTCAGTAGATCCACTGAATGATGGTGGTCGTTGATGCATGATGGACTCAACAGAGTGTTTTTCCCTTCGTGGTGAGGTCGGCCTCTCAGCTTGATTCAAGTTATTCTCATAACATGAGTCAGTTGGTTCATCATTCGCATGAATGTTTCAATTCCGGCTTCCATCGGAGGGCCATTAGCACATGGTGCATTGCGGTCACCATCCGCACGGTTCCTCCTATTTCCCGCCATTTTCTAAAAGAATAAAACCTTAGTGAGAAACTTATTTCAATTATGAATCTTTTAACTAAGAATTCATTCTTAGACAATTACACTTCTCAATAATTCCTTCATAATGATTCATAAAAAGCTTGTGATTAACCAAACATATCCCCTGGGAGTGTCGTAACCATGAGTGTAGTAAGGCCCATTATCGTGCACTAGTTCCCATTCGAGTCTAGCTCAAAGAGGTGTTTTCGGGTTTTACCCCTATGTACATCTGTGCCAGAGCCTCCTCTACCTGCTCGTATCCAGACAGGGATGTATTTTTTTGATAAACCACTTACTCAATACTTACCAAAATACCAGGAAGTTTTCCTATATTTAAACATTTCTATAGGTTTCTTCCTAAAGTTTTTATATCCTAATTTCCCTAAGTAACTAAACCATCCTTTGATACCAACTATAGCATCATGTCCTTTTATAACATAACTTTCATTTCATTACACGGAACTGAGGATCTTTAAGGTTTAGTGTCTTGGAAACAAGGAACATAGTACATGAAAAGAACACAAAACATTCTTCTTAAACACTTTAAAGGATTATCCTTAAGTTCATCCTAGGTTCATTACTTCATCTCATAACTTGGGGACATACATCAAAAGAAAGGGTGAGCAGAAGGCCCAGTAAGGGAAACAAGAGAAACATTTTACATGTGAACTTGAGATACTTCAATAAGGACATGAAAAGAACTTTAAGGCATGAGAAATAAATCATGAGATACATCATAATAAAAATAAAATTTTTCAAAACATGAAGATGTGGCTGCAACATTAAATATTGACAATCATTTTGTTTCACCAAGGTCCATCCCCAAGGTGTCATTAAAAATTACCAAGGTTATTCACCAAGGTATCAGTCTAAAAATCTCTCGAGATTAAGTCTTTACCCAATGCATTAGAGCGCTATCTAGGTGCACCCTTGACATGTCTTTATTATCATGTGAGCCACATATATCATCATCAATTATTTCATAAACAACCCATATATAATAAAATAAATGGGTTTCATTTCATAATCATAACGTTTTAAAAACTGCTTTAAAGACATGATCTTTATGTCACTTTAAACCCACGGAAAAGGGGAAGAAGGTTTCATGTATGTAAATCCAAGAATTTAAAATAGAACATTTTGATATATATGTGAATACCCCTACAGAAATAAGATCTTTGAGTATTCACTTAATAACATAAAATAATTTTGAGAAAAAGAGAGAGACATTTTGAGACGAAAATTCTACAGCATAACGGCTACGTTACAGGGTTTTAGAAAACGTTGAAAAGAGAAGGGACATGGGTCACCCACTCATAAATGATCTATAAAAATAGTATAGGGACAGAATATAAAGGATATGAATCATGGTAATGAAATTTTAAGGACATACCATTTGAAATGAAAAACAAGGAATTAAGACAAAAATAAGATTTCTCTTATAAAAATTTGGCTGCCTAACGGCGTCACTTAAACTTCAATAAAAATGTCACGACCTGTCCTCGGGGCCCGTGCCGTGACTACCCCAAGCCTGCCTTCCATAGGCCAGGGGCTGGCGACTAGCACCAAGGCGTAAATCCCAACAAAAAGGGAAGGCATTGCCTTTGAAAAGTAAACAAGCACCACAGAGTAAGAAAGCGGAAAAGTAAACATTAAGTAAAAACTGTACAAGCTGTGCTGAAAGTAAAAGGGGCCGGAAATACAAGCCCAACTGTAAAGTACAACTGAAAGGTGAAACAGCAACTGAAAGGAAAAGCCGCAGCGTCGATCCGTCCTCTGGAAGTCCCACCTGAAGGGTGGGTACAGATAGCCTCCACTGCTCCTCGGGTCCACCTGACCACTCCGAGTACGTCCCGCCCAGTGGTCCACTTCCAGGTTCCGTCCTGCTCCGCAAGCCTCCACCACGATCAGCGCTGTCCGTCATCTGCAACCAACACAACGTAGTGCTGGAATAGCCCGTGCAGGGGTGAGTATAATGTACTCAGTAGGGACCCCGAGACCCCCGAAGGTCTCCCGAAATCCACAAAGGATAAGCCACAAAGGAAAGATACAATCACGAAGTAACATCTGGCACGACTTAGGTATATGCCCATACATATACCTAAGTCATCAATTCCCGTTCGGCTCCAACGTCCGAGCCCAAGCACAACCCAGTCCACACAGAAAAGAAAACGTATACCCACACAGGATAGCTCAACACATTCCACAAAGGAGAGTAAACAGTAAATCCACACAGGATAGCTCAACACAATCCACAAAGGGGAGTAAACAGTAAATCCACACAGGATAGTAACACAAGATTCAGCTCACGCATGTATACATCTTCGAATGACGATAAAGATGATCAGACATAGATACTGAATCATCTAAGCTGGGACCCACATAGGATACAAGACCAGTTGTCTTCATTGATTCATCTATACTGGGACCCACATAGGATACAAGACCAATTGTCTTCATTGATTCATCTATACTGGGACCCACATAGGATACAAGACCAGTATTGAATCATCTAAGCTGGGACCCACATAGGATACAAGACCAGCACAGCTAGGACCCACATAGGATACAAGACCAACTGTCTTCATTGATTCAACTATACTGGGACCCACATAGGATACAAGACCAGTATTGAATCATCTAATCTGGGACCCACATAGGATACGAGACCAGCACGGCTGGGACCCACATAGGATACAAGACCAGCACTCTTCATCGATTCATCTATACTGGGACCCACATAGGATACAAGACCAGCTGTCTTCATTGATTCAACTATACTGGGACCCACATAGGATACAAGACCAGTATTGAATCATCTAAGCTGGGACCCACATAGGATACAATACCAGCAGAGCTCGGACCCACATAGGATACAAGACCAGCTGTCTTCATCGTCGCAGTCCACTGAGGATCTCTGCACCGTCGTCATCGCAGTCCACTGAGGATCTCTGCACGGTCGTCGCCGCAGTCCACTGAGGATCTCTACACGGTCGTCACTGTCGAAGTAGCAGTCGCAGCCAGCACTAGGGTTCCCGCACACAGCAAGCTCGTTCGGGAGGGTCCGCTCCCCGAGCCAAGAGGCTGATACATCAACTGTCACAAAGTCCGAAGTTGATGTATCCAAAAGTTCTGTATCGTCAACAGGAACTCAACGTCGCAGACGGCGCGTCAAGCGGACGCCCGGTCTGAGAGTTATTGGCTTTTTCGTCCCATGGACCCGGTTGGTTTTTAAGGCAAAACCAACCCGACCGTACTCCACCTACGTCCAAACCTCGGGCGGATTATGCCAAAAAGATCCGTCTCACTTAGAGGAATTCAACGAAACAGACGGAGCGTCAATCGGACGCCCGGTCTGTTAGTTATTGGCCATTCCGTCTCACACCCACCCTGGGAAACTTCCCAGGAGGCCACCCATCCTGATCACTACTCTAGGTCAAGCACGCATAACTACTGAGTTTTAACCATGTAGGCTCCCGAAAAGGAAGATGAACCTTGAGTATAGTATACTGAAACGACCGTCTCGATCCAAGGATCGCGTTGCCACTGACGACGCGTCGTTCGGAGGCCCGAAGCTCAAGTTATGAGCATTTGAACGAAAACCGCCCGAAGACGGGGGGTCCGGGCCCAGGCCAACCCGGCCCGACCCCCCCTGGGTCGGCCGAACCCGGTCCGAACCGGTCTGACCGGTCTGGCTCGACCAGCCCGGCCCGGCTCGGCCGGGCGGCCGACGCGGTGGGAGCCACCGCCCCGCGTGACACCCCCGCGGCACCCTCGGGGTGTCGGCCAGACAACCGGACGCGGCTGAAGCCGCGTCCCGAGTGACACGGGGGGAGCCGCTGCCCCCGCGTGACACCCCCACGACAACCGCGGGGTGTCTCCCTAGTAGCCGGATGTAGTTTCAGCCGCGTCCTGCGAGCGCCGCCACCGCGGCCGGTGCCAGGGTGGTCTCGTCCGGCAGCGCGCCGGGCGCCGCCGCCGCCGGCTTCCACGGGCCGCCGGAGTCGCTCCAGAGGCCCGATTTTCTTCCCGTCTGCGCTGTTGTTCCTCTTGGGACTCATCCTTCACTACGGAACCATCAAACATCCGTTTCGGCACGTTCCGTCGTCGCTCGTCAAATCCGCTCAAAACGATGAACGGCGGAGGGTCGTCGGGCCGTGTTCGTTTGGCCCGCACCCTCCGCGTTAGATATAAACAACGGGAGAATTTTTATTCCACACATGAAACAACAATTTTAATAAATTAAAATTGTTCACAAATCCAGTTCTTTAACTTTTTAATAAAACATTTACGGGAATAATAAAAAGGGGTAAATCCAAAAATAAATTCCTTACCTCGTAGTCGTCGCTCGCGAGCGTTCTTCGCGGAATTGCTCGTCGCAGAAGGTGAAGATCGTCACGTCGTCGCGGAAGGGCGTCGCGTCGTCGCAGAATCCGGCCTAGCGTCGACGAACTCGACGGACCAAGAAACAACAGATTTTAATTATAAAATAATTAAATCCGTGTTTCGTTTTAAACCACAAAGAACTTTTAGAAGAAACCCGAACTCACTCACCTCAAACGATTGGTGATCGGAGATCAGGGAGGGGAAGAACGTCTCGGATTAGAGCGTCGTCGATTTCCACGGATGACGGCGTTCTTCGCGTTCTTCGCGTTCTTCACGTTCTTCGCGAGGAAGGATGAAGGTTCAAGGATCCTCTCTCAATGAGTAAACTTTCAAAAGACTGGTTGGTCTTATTTTATTATTATGCCAACACATGAAAAAAGGTAAGTAACGACCCATCAATTTATTGAATTAATTCAACGAAAGAAACAGATCATCTAATTTATGAAATAAACCGCCCAATTAAATGGTCTGTTAAGAAATTAAGAAAACGCGTCAGTTGACTTTCATAATGACGAGTTTTCGCGGGTGCGTTACTTGGCGGAAAGAAACGGCGGGGCTCGTGTGGGGCCCACCTCACAAATATCCTACCAAGAGGGTAGGATATTTCTGGATAGCATCCTATCCAGATCAACTTAGTTTAAGCCGCTTTTAAGTGGCATCAAGTGGCTTCCAAGTGGCTTAACTGAAATAAAATAAAGTTGTCTCAAAATTATTTTATTTCTTAACTTTAAGCCTGAAAATTAAAAACCACACCCGAGCAAACGCAACTCCGGAAGAGGTGTTTCTAAGCGAATACTGGCGCTGCGATTTCATCGGTTCCCTCAGAATTCGATTCCGGGCACCGGTTCAAAAGTTAGAAAAACATGCTCGTCCATTCACTGAACGTACCCGAGCCAAACTTCGGAAACTCATTCCGGGCACACCGGGCCTCGGAATATGGTGCCGTCAGAAACTGCGCTCTTTTAAAATCCAAAGAAAATTAAGAAAAAAAATTTCCTTGAAAATTACGGGTCATTACAAAAAATTATTTGACAAGATCAAATAGGGTCTCTCATCATATGATCATAATAGATCAATATGATATATATAGAGATCATACCCCAACATAATAAAAAGTAACTTGAAATACTTGACATAAAAATAGAACTTGAAAAATGAGAAGGGTGAAAGAATCCCTTATAAATTCGGCAGCTTAACGGCATCACTTAAACATTCATAAAAAGAAATGATGAGAGTAAGAGTGGATCTCTCATCATATAAACACGAAAAGGGAAGTAAGAGGAATATAAAAGAACATCCTCTCATATAAGAACATGGAGCATAATGAGAAATGACATAAAAGAGATTACATGAAAAGAAAGAGAGAGGTTGGATCCCTTACCGTAAAACGTAACTCTTAGAACTCAAAGGTTTGGACCTTGAGGGCTTGGGGAAACCTTGGGAGGACTCCTTGGGAGGTAAGGATACCATAACATCGTTGGGGGAGCGTTGGGAGTGAAAAATAAAGGAGGAAAGGTTCGGAATTTATAGAGAATGTGAGGGGACAAGGCATTAATGGCCAAGAGACACCTCACAAGTTCTTTTCTCAAAACCATGTGCTCTCCCTTGGCATTTACCATGGAGTTATTCCACATGGGGCCCCCAAAACAATAATTCATCACCCTTGGCTGGAAAACCCTTAAAATATCTCATGACATCATCATGACACAGTAATGATGTCATTAAACATACCGAAACCATAAAACTGCATTTTTACTATTCACTTAAAAAACTAATACTTGACTAATAATTTATGAAACCGTTATTTATCAATTTTATTGAATCACATTACTTAATCTTGGTGTCTAAATTATATTAAAACATTCTTTGAGTGAAATTACTTATCCATTTTGTCACATTACTAATCCTAAACGTAAAATCACTATTCATAATTTACTATTCATCAAAAATTAAGTTGATCTTATTAGACTCCAAATTCCTTACTGAACACTTTTGTAGAAGACCATTTTTTGAAAATCATTACACATCATTAACTATTTAGGGTTTACATAAACATTTTAAAATATCCTTTTTTTCAAAATTCATCAATAAAATACATCCTAAAATTATCCGGACATTTGAAATTTCACAAACATCACTAAAGGAATAAATCTTAATTCATTCATCCCAAAGGATTACACAAAGAAGCTAGGGTCTCGTCACATAGCCCCTTATAACACCGGCCTATGACCTAAGTGTAAGGTGTGCTATGGTGACAGAATCTGAGGGGGGCTTAGATAACATTGCCCTAGTAGTAATCTCTACTAACTTGAACTTCTCCCACATGCGTTTCCGTTCAAGCTTGACACGCTGGAGTTCGGCTTGGGCTTGGTCCAAAGAGAATCCCACAGATGTTACCTCCTTCCCAAGCTCTGATAATTGGGATTCATAAGGTTCGAGTCTACTGGATGAAGCCATCGACTCCTCTTTCTGCACTAACCAATAACATCATATTAAATCATTAAGAGTAAGTTAATATAATACTCAAAAATATTGGGTCGTTACAATACACATATAAAATAATGTCATCTTATATGGAAAAATGGTTTTGATAAAACATTTGAAATGAATTTTTGAGTAAAATATCCTTTCTTCTTCAAAATCAATTTCTTTTCAAAAAACGTTATAAAATTTTAAAAGAAAGATATTTTTTTGAAAATAGTCATGAAATATTTTGGAGGAAGCTTCATGAAAATAATTATTTATAAAACCATAAAAATCATTTCATTCCGTATACGTTAAAAAAACATTCTTCTCGTACTTTTGTCGGAAAAGTCAAAAAGTACCTCGTAGGGTAAATAAAAGAAAGATTCCTTCCATACCATGGGGTAAAAGTCAGAATGGGTAAAAAGGAATTTAAACATACATGAATACACTTTTATAAAACAAGGACATGGATGATAGCAATAACCCCAGTAAATACTTACGAATAAGCAATCTCAGATAAAAATGAGATTTACAAAATTATCCCTTACCTTAGGCCCGATATGCTTTGTACATATCCAAACCTCATGTATAATGATTTAAATAATTTAATTTACTTATTAAAAAAATCATATTCATTGTTATGATATCATATATGGTTCAATTATGACTTTATATTACCCATTCTTTTGTAAATTAATGTTAAAGTAGCGTTTTGGGTAAAATCATCTTATTTATCGTACTTGTTTGGACTTGTTATTCTTGATGTTATTATTACTTATATCATGATTTACTTAATTCAAAAATGTAAGTCATGATTTATATATCATATAAATTTATTATATATCCAGCATATACAAGTATTTATAATAGTACATAACATATGGAGGTAAGAAATGAAACACACCGTTCATGGAGATGGTAAACCGTACGTACGCATGAACGCTACTTTCATTTCTATTTCTTATTTTAATCGAATTAAAACATAATGATACATAGTTATATTATAATTCCAGTATAATATCATATATAATATCATTAACCACATCCTTTATACATCCCACATAAGGTATTAACGAATCACATCACTTTGAGGGGGCGGTAGACCGCACTTCCTCAAATGAGATTATCGTATTTACCAACTATGGAAACCATAAAGGCTTGATATAATTGGGAAGTAAAGAAGAATAAGGAAATCATAAACATAATATATATTATATATAAATACAGTTCCATCATAATGGCCACCATGAGAGGCGGTAGGAGAAAATCGAACAATCATCATTTCGTGAGGCGTTAATTTGCCATCACAGAAACATTATGTTCTTCATCCATTAGATGGTGGTGTGTCTAAGTGTAGTTACAATCCATCTCATAAAAACATCCTAGTATATTTATTATATTGTTGTTGTTACAAAAGAAAGTATTAAAAAGAGTTTAGCGGTTGGAGAAGTAGAATAAAAGAAAACAACTTAAGAGAATCTGTTACCTTTAATTTTGGTAGCTTCCTTTGGTTTGAACCAAAAGGACTTCTTGGAGAGTCTTCTGCCTAATGTAAGGCTTCACGGGGGAGGCGAGGGATGTAGGGAGCTTATTTGGGCAGAGTTTGGACGAGCCAAAAGGCTTGAGAGGTGTGAGGAATTCCATAGAAGTGGTCTCTTTTTATAAGGGAGAGGATGGGCTCTTTAGGAAAGTGTGAAAACATTATTTTATTATAAACTTATCTTCGGTTTAAAGAGGTCCAAAACACATTAATGTCAAAGATAATATGACTCATATTCGAAATAAAATCATCCAATTGGAATTTTATAGGTTTTGGATGATATTTTAATCATTATAATCTTATTTATTTAAATCATTTACTAATGAGGTAAACACTACATCATTATTGTGTCATATATAATTTAAATCATTTGATGCCTAAAAATTATGAAAAAACTACCATGATGTAGGGAATATTTTTATCTATCCATATTATATTTATAGTTGAAAATATAACTTATATAACCCCTTATAAAATTAATTACTGAAATATTTTTGTTAAAGTCAATTTTGTCTTCACATAAAATTAATTAATCCAAATTGTCCTTTTCATTACCAAGTGGCTCATTGCGGTCCCAAAATCGGCCCACGGATGCCCATGGTCTGCCACTACTCATCCAATAAGGTTAGGAAAAGTTTAAAGGTAATTTTGAATTATTATAATATTCTTTTAACCTTGAATTACCTTATTTACCTTTAACCGCAGTAAATAAAAATTACCGTATTTACTATTCATAATATAAAAAAAATAAAAGTAAACTATTAACATAATTTGGACCCACTGATTCCAAATATGAAATCCATTTTTCAAAATTCAAAACACCGAAGTTGCAGTAATTAATTTAAAATTAATCCCATTGTTAAGCGAATAGGTTTTAAAAGTTAATACATTGCCAAAGATTGAATTGATTTAACCTATGAATTCAATTTAAAATCAACGATAATGACATAAATTATATTAAATGGTAAAAATTTATTATATTTATACTTTAAAACCATTCAATAGTATAATTTGGCCATATAAATTATTACGATGAAAAAAGTTGTTTTTAATTAAAATATAGCGTGTTTTTACTATTCATTAAAATATAAAAGTTATCAGAATAATATGAAACTTTTATCCAAAGTAAATTTTTATATCCTGATTCTAAAAAAGAATTTTATTTTGTCAAATTGAACTTATAAACATGTCAAAAACTATATTTAATGTGGGTGCGCCATCAAAAGGCGGCAAAACTTCATTTTTTGAAAAATACTTATTTTACTTGAAAAATTTATATTGTTCTCATACCATGTTCTAGAAAATCTGTAAAATTAATAATAATGTTATAAAATTAAAAATTTAGTTAATACAATTCATAACGGCTAGTTCATAATAATATTATAAAAATATATTGTTGTTTAGTAAAACCCGGTATTGTGTACAACACACGCTATCGAGGAAGGTCGTGTTTGCGTGTAATGCAAGCCAAGTCAGGGTTTCATGTTGTGCAAGAATTCTTTGTTGTTTCGTATAAAAAAATCCTTCCATATTTCATTTATACATTGAATATATATATATATATATATATATATAAACACACTCAATGTTGCGTAGAATGACTATTATAAAACGAACATGAAATTGTGTGTAACACGATCCAAGAATAGCGTTTCGTATACTGCAAACTAATACAGTGTTTCGTATAGTACAAGATAAACATTGTGTACTGTATAATAGAATACATCAATGAAATTAAAAAAATATTTTTCATAAAATCTCGGGGTGTTACATTCTACCCCCCTTAAAATGAATTTCGCCCTCGAAATTCGTCGGGGTTATAAATTGTTTACTATTCATAGAAACCCACATCGTAAAAAGGAATACTGAAACTTAATTTTAAAAACGAAAGTATGAAATGTAACGATTACCCAAAGTAACTCATCACTGGGTTTCCATATAGAAGAACATAGGTTAAAATATGGATATGGACGAAAAATCTAACCATCAAGTTTTGATGGAGAGTGGTAGAGAACATGGCTATAAAAAAGCCAACAATCACAAAGCAATAAATTTGTGATGATCTAAGGTACTATCTGACTCATCAGATATAAGAGCACTAGGACATCATTTTTGGTTTTCAATATCATTTCCCTAAAGTTGATGAATTCAAATAAATACTTACATGATTTTCGTACAATCTCACTATTGTTCGTGAATTGAAAAATTTCGACTTCATCTCTTAAAGAAATGAAGTTGAGTTTGGTATTCATGAAGCGTTATCAAATCTAGTGATAGAATGATGGGTCATTCAATCTATTTCAAACAAAAGATTATCAAAAGTTATAAGTCCATCTTATGGTGAGATTAATTTTATATGGTTCCAAAAATGTACTTATTCTTTATTTATCATACCTCTTAATAAAATAAAACTACTTTCCACTAACTAGGGACTTCCTGTAGACCATTGGTATACGATAAAGGCCAGTCGCACTTCAGTTGTGGGTTCGATTCCCGCAGCCTTATCTGACGCGCTGGGTTGTCACCCATCCTGCAGGTTGTCCTTTTTCTAAAACTACATTACTATAACATCCCATCAATAATATAAAAAAAAATTCTATCCTTAAACAATACTATCTTATGTCCATAATAATCCATTCCAATCTTTAATCTTATCTAAAATACTTCGGTCCAAGCTCATGGTATAATGAAAATGATTACTTGAAATTTCATCAACCAACCATCTTTTATCCCCCATTATCTTGTGGGTCACATTCCAATAATGTGAATACCTTAATCATGTATTCTCTTGAAAAATGAATACCCATTAAACCTTAGTGAAAACATGAATACTGTCAAAAGTTAACTCCTTCCACATACCAAAATACAAAAATTCTAGATACTCATACCATGATATAACCTTCTTCTAATATCAGTCATGAGCTCATGAATACTATCAAACATTTAATTTTCTTCTTATCCCTTCATTATGCACATATCATCTACTTTCCAAAAATACTGGTACTATTCATCACACACTTTCAAAAAATAAGTAATGAAAACAGTGTAATAATCATTAGATGTCTCATTATTCCATAGTACAATGAGATTACTTATACAACATTACACTTGATAAACATGTAATCATTCCACTACCCTCTTAACCATTGACCGAGCTTCAACAATTCTTTCATCTCCCATATTATTTGTATACTCTTCATCATCATCAACATAAATATTATCCATACGACCATACTGATTCTCTTCATGAGACATTCCCTTAGGGAATTGGTTTTCATAATGCCCATACATTCCACATTTAAAACATTTAACCATTGTTGATGTCGTAGCAATACCATTATCCTCATCCATGGTGTTAACTGAACCTTTTCCTTTGCACTTACTGGCTTTATGTCATTCTTTTCCACACCCAAAGCATCTTCCAGTTCCTTTGAAACATTCTCCTTGATGCCTCTTCCCACATGATTTACATAGGTGAAATTGAACTTTCTTTCCTCTATGATCATCATGAAACTCCATCTTTCTCTTATTAACCGAGTCAGGAAACTTACCAAATTTGAGTTTATTGATCATATTATGAGATTGCTGATTTGGCATAATAATGATGTTTGGACTTCCAAATCCCATTTCATTTGGTTTCTCATGAATAATATCATTCCATTGTCCATCATATCCTCCATTATCGTGAATCATCTTATTTCCAGCCATTTTCTGAAACCCAAAAAGAATAATGTGAGAGGTAAAAATCATAATAAAGGGGGAGTAACTTCAATATCTAACATCTTAGGTTTAATATAATATCGATAACATAATTCTAGGACTATAACCTATACTTATACTTAACCTTAGGTACATCCCTAGACATACCTTAAAAATATCACTAGGGATCTCACAAAAGTTCTCGCATCCTAGTTTCCAAAGGTTGACTAAACCTTTCCTCTGATACCAATTATTGAGGCCCGAAGCTTGACGTACATGGACAAAACATTACTTTTGCGGAATTCTTAATACATAACAAAATTCAAAACCCAAGGACCGTAATAGTTTAGTGTCTTTGGAAACTCGGAACGTAATCTTCTAATCATGGTGAAAGATCTTCAACATCTCCCATAAAGATATTCCCCTTATGATTTCTTACCTAAAACCTTTCTTTATAACCTGGGGAAAAGAAAACAGATAAAGGGTGAGCTCAAATGATCAGTAAGGGTAAGCATGGATAAAATAAAACAAACCATATACATTTGAACTTAAAAACATGAACACAATGTTTAAACATCAAGATCTTGAGCAATGAAATAAAACATGGCAATACATAAGGAATAGATCATAAAGAAACATTAATCCCGATAAAATAGCATGGGAATAAAACTTTTAATTGTGGAAACCATTAAGCACATGATATGATTTCCATAGTAGCCAAGGCATTGCTGCCAAGACCATCTTAGTGGACAAAGTCCCTTTCTAAATCGAGTTCACTCCTCGTTCCAGTCCTGTATTACTGAACCGGTTTAACTTTCCGTTCCATCCATGTCTATATCATGAGATATAAATCTTCACCCAATTCAATGGAGGGAGATATAAGTCCCACCCATCTCATAATGAAATCATTCTTACTTGTGCCACAAAATAAACTGGAAACATTCATCATAACCCAAAGAATAAAATGGGTTTCATAAACATCATCCCATCATCACATAATCCATATAAAACAAATGGATATATCAACACAAGAAAAGTGAAACCATGTAAATCATAGGTAAATTATATTTGAAACATACACATATAAAATAATGACATCTTAGATGGAAAAATGGTTTTGATAAAACACTTGAAATGAATTCTTGAGGAAAATATCCTTTCTTCTTCAAAATCAATTTCTTTTCACAAAACGTCAAGCGATTTTAAAAGAAAGATATTTTTTGATAATAGTCATAAAATCTTTTAGATAAAGCTTAATGAAAATAAGGCTTTATAAAACCGTAAAAATCCTTTCATTCCGTACACATTAAAAAACATTCTTCTCGTACTTTTGTCGGAAAAGTCAAAAATTACCTTGTAGGGTAAAGAAAAGAACGATTCCTTCCATACCATGGGGTAAAAGTAAGAATGGGTAAAAAGGAATTTAAACATACAAGAATACAATTTTATAAAACATGGACATGGATGATAGCAATAACCCTAGTAAATACTTATGAATAAGCAATCTACGATAAAAATGAGATTTGCAAAATTATCCCTTACCTTAGGTCTGATATGCTTTGTACGTATCCAAAACTCCTGTATAATTATTTAAATAATTTCATTGACATATTAAATAATAATATTAAAATTTATGATATCATATATGATTCAATTATGACTTTATATTACCCATTATTTTGTAAATTAATGTTAATGTAGCGTTTTGGGTAAAATCATCTTATTTATCGTACGTGTTTGGACTTGTTGTTATTGATGTTATTATTACTTATATCATGATTTACTTACTTCCAAAATGTAAATGATGATTTATATATCATATAAATTCAATATATATCCAGAATATACAAGCATTTATAATAATACATAACATATGGATATGAGAAATGAAACGCACCGTTCATGGAGACGGTAAGTCGTACGTACGTATGAACGCTACTTTCATTTCTATTTCTTATTTTAATGGAATTAAAACATAATTATACATAGTTATATTATAATTCTACTATAATATCATATATAATATCATTATCCACATCCTTTATACATCCCACATAAGGTATTAACTAATCACATCACTTTGAGGGGGCGGTAGTCCGCACTTCCTCAAATGAGAATATGGTATTTACCGACAATGGAAACCGTAAAGTCTTGATATAATTGGGAAGTAAAGCAGAATAATGAAATCATAAACATAATATATATTATATATAAATACATTTCCATCATAATTTCCACCATGAGAGGCGGTAGGAGAAAATCGAACAATCATCGTTTCGTGAGGCGTTAGTTTTCCATCACAGAAACATTATGTTCTTCATCCATTAGATGGAGGTGTTTGTAAGTGTAGTTCTAATTATTCTCATAACAAAATCCTAGTATATTTAGGATATTGTTTTTGTTACAATATAAATGATTAAAAAGAGTTTTGGGGTTATAGATGTAGAATAAAAGAAAACAACTTAAGAGAAACTGTTACCTTTAATTTTGGTAACTTCCTTTGGATTGAACCAAAAGGACTTCTTGGAGAGTCTTATTCCTAATGTAAGGATTCAAGGGGGAGGATAGGGATGTAGGGAGATTATTTGGGTAGAGTCTGGATGATCCAAAAGGCTTGAGAGGTGTGAGGAATTATATAGAAGTGGTCTCCTTTTATAAGGGAGAGGAGGGGCTCTTTAGGAAAGTGTGAAAACATTATTTTATTATAAACTTATCATCGGTTTCAAGAGGTCAAAAACACATTAATGTCTATGATAAGATGACTCATATTCGAAATAAAATCATCAAATTGTAATTTTATAGGTTTTGGATGATATTTCAATCATTATAATCTAATTTATTTAAATAATTTATTAATGTGGTAAACACTACATCATTATTGTGTCATAAATAATTTAATTCATTTGATGTCTAAAAAATATGAAATAAATACCATGATATAGGGAATCTTCTTACCTTTCCAAATAATATTTATAGCCCAAAATATAACTTATATAACCCCTTATAAGAATTAATTACTAAAATAGTTTTGTTAAAGTCAATTTTGTCTTTACATTAAATTAATTAATCCAAATTGTAATTTTCACTACCAAGTGGCTCATTGGGGTCCCAAAATCGGCCCAAGGATGCCCATGGTCGGCCACTACTCATCCAATAAGGTTAGGACAAGTTTCAAGGTAATATTTAATTATTATAATATTCTTTTATCCTTGAATTACCCTATTTACCTTTAACCGCAGTAAATAAAAATTACCTTAGTTACTATTCATAATATAAAAAAAAGTAACCTATTAACATAATTTGGAACCACTGATTCCAAATATGGAATCCATTTTTCAAAATTAAAAACACCGAAGTTTCAGTGATTAATTTAAAATTAATCCCGTTGTTAAGAAAATAGGTTTTAAAAGTTAAAACCTTGTCAAAGATTGAATTGATTTAACCTATGAATTCAATGTAAAATCAATGATAATGACATAAATTATATTAAATGGTAAAAATATATTCTATTTATACTTTAAAACAATTCAATATTATAATTTAACCATATAAATTATTACGATGAAAAACGTTGTTTTTAATTAAAATATACCGCGTTTTTACTATTCATTAAAATATAAAAGTTATCAGAATAATATGAAAATTTTATCCAATGTCAATTTTTATATCCTAATTCCTACGAATGAATTTTATTTGGTCAAATTGAACTTATAAACATGTCAAAAACTAGATTTAATGTGGGTGCGCCATCAAAAGGCGGCAAAACTGTATTTTTTGAAAAATACTTATTTTACCCGAAAAATTTATTTTGTTCCCATACCATGTTCTAGAAAATGTGTATGATGAATAATAATTTTATAAAATACAAAATTTAGTTAATACTATTCATAACGGCTAGTTCATAATAATATTATAATAATATATCGTTGTTTAGTAAAACCTGGTATTGCGTACATCACACGCTATCGAGAAAGGTAGTGATTGCGTGTAATGCAAGCCATGTCAGGGTTGTGTGCTGTGCAAGAATCCTTCGTTGTTTCGTATAATAGAATCCAACCATATTTCATTTATACATTGAATATATATATATATATATATGTAAACACACTCAATGTTGTGTAGAATGACTATTATAAAACCAACATGAAATTGTGTGTAACACGATCCAAGAATAGTGTTGCGTATACTGCAAGCTAATATGGTGTTGCATATAGTACAAGCTAAACATGGTGTGCTGTATAATAGAAGACATCAATGAAATTAAAAGAATAGTTTTCATAAAATCTCGGGGTGTTACAATCCGCTCCACAAGCTAATGTTTGAAACTCTAATTGTCATGAATTATCATGTGGAAGTATCTCACAGGACCGCCACATCAAAGGGGTCTCAACACATTAGACGATGCAACAATCGGGCGCCCGGTCTATGAGTTATTAGTATTTTAGTCCCAGGGGACCAGTTCGTTTCATGTACGATCATCCTGATCATATCTAAAATAATCCCCAAACTCCCATGAGGTATTATCAAAGGGGATACTTTGTTCAGAAAATAACGGCTCCACTGACGGTTCGTCAAATGGTCGTCTATAGCCTGAGTTATGGGCGATTAAGTGTAATCGGGTCGGACGAGTTCGGGTCCGATCTGACCTAGTCTGACCGAACCTACCAGACCCGACCCATCCCGGGTCAGGACGGGGTTCTGACCCGGTCCGTGGGTCTGACCAGGCCCGAAGGGGTGGCCCAGCATTAGGGTACTACCCGACCCGTGGGGGTGGGCCAGCCCGAAAGCGGCTGGCCCGAAGGGTGGCCCGACCCAAAGGGTGGCCTGGCCCGATGGGGCGGCTCAGCCCAGTGGCCCGTGTGTCCTGGTGGCGGCCTGAATTTCCAGGGGAGGCCCGCTTGGGATAGCTAGCGGGCGGCCCGTGTGGCCTGGTGGGCCGCCCGCGTCGCGAGGCACCGGCCCTGGGTAACCGCGGGACCAGAAGTGTCCCGCCTGTAGTGCACACCTGTGGCCAGATCAGCCGGCCAACCTCTCATGTATGACGCAACTTATGGCAACAGTCATACACCATTGGTGCGGCGCGACGACATTGTTCCCCTCCGCCGCGTCCCTCCCTGGTCATGGCTCCCTGCTATTCCGCGTGGTGCGACGGCGCTGCACCACCGTCTTACCATCGCGGCCCTCATGGCCCTGCCCCTATTCTTCTGGAGTGGTACGATGGTACAATGCTCCTCTAGAACATCCGTGGGCCACCAGGTCACGACTCAGTTCACTACGTGGCACTGTGGTGTCACGCCCTTGTTGCGACCTAGCGGCCTTGCACCGCTGGTTATCTTCATGGCTCGATTGTTGTCGGTCACCACGTGTACAACCTCCATCTTCAACAAACAAGAACCAAAAAAGGGGAGGATCGAGCAATGTTCATGCTGTTCGAACCATCCTTATTACGGTAATATCATCTGGTTCTCAAAGCGCACAACATACAACGGGGGATAGAGTGTAATATTCAATCATAAAATAACCCCTAAATCGCATGTCGGTGATCGTCGATGAAGTCACGGAATAAGGCGGAATCAATTCTTTTACGTCAGGAAGCATCCAGGTTAGGGGACCGAGGGAGAAGCGTCGTTGGCATTCTTCGCGGTCGGCTCCTTCTCCATTGGTTTGGTTGAAGAAGTAAGAAGAAGTTTGTCGACGTTCTTTGCGTTCTTATCTTTCTTCGTTGGAAGAACGGTTCTCCTTTGAGATCTTTTTCCAAAAATCTCACAAGAAAAGAAATTCCAACCCCAAATAAAAGAATAGTCTTCCTATTATTTTATGTGTGGCACGTAATTCAAAACGGCGAATTAATAACCTGGCTCCACCCAATTAAATCATGTGCATTGGCATAATAAATTAGTGGGGGAAGGTGGAGAGTTACAAGGGGTTAGAGCCCATGTGATCCCAATGTTAATTAACCTCCCAAGAGAGGCTATTTGCGGGTGGGACCCACCACCAAAACCTCTCATGGGAGGTTATGATGTGGTGGCCCCCACCACTAACCTCCACTCAGAGTATTTAACCACCACAATAAAAAAATAATGTTAACTCTTTATTTTTAATAAATTTAATTAAAAACCCCGAAATCTATCTTACATTATCGTTTGAATGAAACTAAGGTGACGGTCTTACTACGCAATAACTGATGTTGTGAGTTAAACAGTGCCCTCGGAATTCGATTTCGAGCACCGGTTCAAAAGTTATAAAAAACCACGCTCATATGTTAACTGAACATACCCAAACAAAACATTAGAAATTGATTCCAAACACACCTGGCCTCAGAATCAAGCGTCGTTAGAAACTATGGACTATTAAAATTCCCTTGAATGTTTTTTTTTAAAAAAATTCTCAGGAATTATGGGTCTTTACATTCTCCCCACCTCAGTGATTTATGTCCCCGTAAGCTAAAACTTGAACTAAGGAAACAAAAGGGGGTACTGAGCATGAATCTGAGCCTCTCGCTCCCATGTGCTCTCATGGCGGTTCCCGTACTACTAGCGAACATGCACCATAGGTATAGAACATCCACATAGGACCCACTCCTATCGATCCTCAATCTCCACTAGAACCTCTATGAAAGTCACCCCATCATCAATGTCCATCTCTCCATGGTCGATGATGTGGGATGGGTCGTGCACGTATCTCCACAGATAAGATACAAGGAAGACGTCATGCACCTAATGCAGCTAAGGTGGAAGATCCAAGGTGTAGGCCACCTCACCTACTCTTCTGAGAACCTTGAATGTTATGATGATCCATAGAGATAAATTTCTTCCTCGACCAAATCTCTATAGACCTCGTCGAGGTGAGACCCGTAAGAAAACGAGGTCGCCATCCTTGAACTCTAGAGGCCTTTGCCTCCTGTTAGTATACAACTTACGCCTGCTATGTGTAGTCTTCATATGCTCTTGGATAATCTGCACCTTCTCTGTGGTAGCTCGTACCATCTCTGGTCCCACTAGTACTGACTCCCCTAGGTCTATCCAGCATAGGGGAGATCTGTAAGGTCGGACATACAAGGACTCAAAAGCTGTTATACTGATGGTGGAGTGATAGCTGTTGTTGTAGGATTATTCTGCCAAAGGTAGGTGATCCTCCCAGCTGTGGCCGAAGTCGAGGATAGATGCACGAAGCATGTCCTCGATGGTCTGGATGATCCTCTCGGTTTGACCATCCGTCTGAGGATGGAAGGCGGTGCTGAAGAAAAGCTGTGTCTCAAAAGCTTCCTACTACCCCTTCCATAGCTGGTAAGTAAACCATGCGTCAAGGCCGAAGACAACAGAATAAGGGACTCCATGTAACCACACAATATCATTCACATAGAGGTGTCACATTCTCTCTACTGAGCCCTGCTCTCTGATCGGTAGGAAGTGGGCCGACTTGGTGAGTCCGTCAAAAATCACCCAAATAGAGTCATGACCCCTAGATGTACATGGAAGACCCGTCACGAAGTACATGGATATCCCATCCCACATCCAATACAGGACCTCTAAGGGCTGAACTAAGCCTGCTGGCACCTGGTTCTCTTCCTTCACTTTCTCACAAGTGAGGCATCATGAGACAAACTCCTCTACTGCCTTCTTCGTACCTAGCCACCCATGCTATCGTCGAAGGTCCTGGAACATCTTCACCACTCTCGGATGTACCTCTGTAGGGGAGGTGTGGAACTCACCCAACACTTCCTCTTGAAGTGAAGCTGGTACCATGGTACATCCTTTGAAGGAGATGACATGCTCCCCACCTTCAAAAAATCCATCAGGTGCCTACCCTGTGGATATCTAAGCACGTCACGTCTCGCTGTCTTAATCCCTATGCTGCGCCTCCCTAACTTGATAAAGAAGTGGGGGAGTGACTGTAAGAGACTGTATATTGGATACTCTATCATTTTCGATAAAGGATATCTATAAAGTGACCAGCTCATCTGTCGTCTCTCCTAGAAGCTGTATAACTGTCCTCCTACTGAGCGCATTTGCAACAATGTTCCCCTTCCCATGAGTATAGAATATCTCGAAGTCATAGTCTTGGAGTAACTCAATCCATCGCCGTTGTCTCAGGTTCAGGTCCTTCTGGGAGAAGATATACCTGAGAATCTTGTGATCAGAGTACTTGGTAAAACATTCTCCCATCAGATAGTGTTTCCCCATCTTCAAGGAAAAGACCACTGCTCCTAACTCTAGTTCATGGGTATCATAGTTCTTCTAATGTTGTTTCAGCTACTAGGAACCATATGCGATTACTGCTCACTCCTGCATCAGGACACACCCAAGTCTGGTCCCTGATGCATCGTAGTAAACTACATGCCCTACTATCTCCTCTAGAAGCCTCAAGATGGGGGAACTAGTCAGACTCTACCTCAGCTCCTAAAAGAATTGTTGTCATCTCTCCGACCACGCGATGGATTTCCCCTTCTTCATCAAGGCTGATAGCGGTGTTTCAACTCTGGAGAAATCTGGAATGAATCTCCGGTAGTATCCAGCAAAACAGAGGAAACTCTGTACTTATGTCGCACTCCTAGGTGGCTCCCTCGCAAGTACCACCTCAATATTTTCTGGATCCACTACAAGACCAGCCTCCGAGATGACGTTTTCCAAAAAATTGAACCTCTCGAATCCAAAATATTCACTTAGATAGCTTACCATTAAGCTAATTCGCTCAAAGTGTTTCCAGTACTACCTGCTAATGGTAGGCATGATCCTCCTCAGTAGTCGAGTAGATCAGTATGTCATTGATGAATACTACAAAAAAGTGATCGAGGTATGGATGGAAGATCCTGTTAATGAGAATCATGAACACTGCTGAAGTGTTGGTTACACCGAAGGGCATATCAAAGAAATCATAGTGGCCTTAACGACACCTGAAGGCCATCTTCTGCACATCCTCATCTCACACTCTGAGCTGGTGATAGCGTCATCTGAGATCTATCTTAGAGAACCATTATGCTCCCTTGAGCTGATCAAAGAGGTCATCAATCCTCAAGAGTGGGTACTTTTTCTTCACGGTCACCTAGTTCACGTGATGATAGTCGACATAGAGGATCAAGCTCCCATCTGCCTTCTTGGAAAACCGAATCGAGGCTGCCCAGGGAGAAACACCGGGCCAGATAAACCCCTTCCCCTGAAAGTCCTCTAGCTGTAACCGATGCTCACGAATCTCTACGGGAGCCATCTGATACGCTATAGTAGATATCAGTGTCGTCCCAGGGTACATGTCAATGTATAAGTCAACCTCTCTTTGAGGAGGTAGTCTTGGAACAACGTCAGGGAAAACATCCGCGTACTGGTCCACCACTAATGGATAAGCTGGACTCTCCACATCTACTACTCCAAGGGGAAGGCAATACAACTAGTGAGTGATCGGCTATACCCTCTTCTGAGTAAGTCTGTCTTGCGCTGCAAAGGTTCCCTTCTCTCTGGTGAAGGTGAACCTGGTCCCATTTGTGCGGACACACTGCACTTTGCGCCTAATATAGTGGATCTAAGCATGGACTGTAGATAACCATTTCATACCCAAGATGACGTCGTAAGGGCTTGACACCGCTACTAGGAGATCCCAGCCAAAGCACTCACCTCCTAGAGTAAGCTCGCACTCCCGACAACAGTGCGTACTCGTCGAATCAGCTCACGTTGGAGTCTCTAGTCATAAGGATCGAAACAATAGCTCCTTCAGAATCTCCAAGATCTGAACGAGGAAAGTGGAAATGAAAGAGTGACTGGAACCCTTGTCTATATGAACTACATATAAGGTGGAATAGACACATATCAAACCGATAATCATCTCCGGTGTGTCATGATCGTAGGCCTCAGGTGCCTGAAGCTGTGCTCTACCCTATCCACCAGCTCCCTGTGGTCGGGGTGGACCTCCTGGTGGTGGTGGTGGTAACACCTCATATCATAGTCCACTGCCAGCTGCAAGGCCAGCTCCCCTATCACATCCTCCTATACCCTACAGACCACCTCGATCGAATAACTTCCTCTTCCTAGGAGGTACCTCAACTGTCTGTTGATCATCATACCGGCGGTTCAGACAGTCACGAGTCATGTGACCAAGCCCACCGCAGGAGTAACATTGTCTCCTCCTGTCATGAATGGCTCTATCTCCACTATAGGTTCCCTGCACAACTGATCCTGGGTCATTCAGTTGACCATCTGTGGGTCTGGTTCTCTTAGACCTCTGTGTCATCTATCTACTTACAACGGAAGTAGATTCCATTGCAAGTCGACTAGTGGTGGGTCTCGCTGTTGGTGACTGCTCCACAAGGAAACTCTCTACCATGTGGTCTCTCTATAACACCCCATCTTATGTCAGGATGCTGAAGAAGATCATCGAGGCTCTGATCTATCTCTTGAGTCCTTGATCGAAGGTTTGTGCCATAAATAATGGGTCTCGTACCATATCTGTTGAGTGGCTTGAGAGGTTTGTCAACCTCGCTATGTACTTCACTATTGTCCTGCTACCCTGCTGTATATGATGTAACTCTTGTATACGAACTGCTTGTAGAGTCGCTGGAAAAAATCTTCCCAGAATAGTCTCTTGATGTCTGTCCAAAGTAGTGTTGCCTCATCATGGACCTTGAGCATTAAGCTCCACCATCTGCCTGCTGCTTCCAGAAGGAGGCTAGAAACAAGGATCACCATGTAGTTTGCTGGTGTCCCAACTAGCTTGAAGACTATCACCACAGCCTCTAGCCAATCCTCAGCCGCCTGTGGGTCCATATATCCCCAGAAACTAGGTGGCCTCTAGTGCTGGAACTTGTGTAGTGCGCTCAAGCAGCGTGTACTCTTTGTTACTGGGCCTGGTGGCATTGGTGGCCAAAGTGGATGTAGTACCACTGGTGCTTCCACTGGTGCTTCCACTGGTGCCTCAAATAGAAGAGGGCCCTATACTGAGGCCTCATCCCTTGGCGGGCTATCAGTACGTAAGACTCTAGAGCCTCTAGCTAGTCTACCACGGGGAGGAATCCTGAAAGAAACAGATGCGACATGGTAAAAAAACTATACATGGTGAGTTGACCTGGTTTGAGATGACTTAAATAAAACTTTTGAAAACATACATGCTATCAATGTTTTTGTGTATTAAGTCTGAAATCAGTAGTCAGGGTCCTAGTGTATGGATACATCGGCCTCCGCACCAAAAATGGACTCCCTGAACTAAAAGACACACTTAGTACCCTTAACACTATAGCTTCACATAAAAGAAAATGTTAGATTCCTATGTTCTATGGTTTAATTGACTCCTCTGATACAAATTGTTCATGACCTGTCCCCCGGGGCCCATGTCATAACTACCCAATGCCTGCCTTCCATAGGCCAGGGGCTGGCGACTAGCACCAATGGCATAAATCACTATAACTAGGAAGGAATTGCCTTTATAAAATGTAAACACACACAACCAGAGTACAAGGAGAAGCAAACAATAAGTAAGAACTATATAACAATAGATTTACTTGAAAGTAAATGGGTTCAGAAATACAAGACCAACAGTAAGGTTCAAGGAAAAGACAAAAAAATGTACAACTAAAATGAAAACAACTGGAAGGTGTGTAGCAGCTCCTGGATCCTCCAACACGGATCCAACCTGTAGGGTAGGTACAGATAGCCACCTCTACACTCCACATCCGCCCGTCTCCTCCGGGTACCTTCTCTTCGTGAGGTCCACCTACGGGTACCATCCAGTCCTCACACACTCCTCCTTGGTCAGTGTTGTCTGTCGTCTGCATCTAACACAAAGAGGTACATGCATAGCCCATGCAGGTGTGAGTATAACGATACTCAATAGAGACCTCGAGACCCTAAAGGTATCACAAAATCCAACAATGGTAAATAAAAAATTATGAATCAACGGATAAAAATTTCATAGGTATATTCCCAAATATATACCTTAGTTATCTAGTAACCCATCTCAATCATGGGGAAACAGAAAGGTCATTGACTAAACTCAAACCAGGATTTTCCTTATCGAAACCAGAACTGCTAGAGAACCCCTCCTCTATCGGGTATAGTGGGCCTGTAGTGACACTGTGGTGCTTCTCACTAACCTTGGACTGCTGAGGTACTCCTCCTGTCGAGTATCGTGTGTCGGCTTCCAACTACCAGGCACTCCGTCTGATTTGGGTCTCCTGCCAAATAATGGATGCTCCCC
Organism: Viscum album; assembly: GCA_963277665.1. Taxonomy (NCBI): domain Eukaryota; kingdom Viridiplantae; phylum Streptophyta; class Magnoliopsida; order Santalales; family Viscaceae; genus Viscum; species Viscum album. The sequence goes on along the minus strand of OY728125.1, from coordinate 477,920,242 downwards.
CTAATAGCCTACAAAGCTACTCCTCCTATTGAGTACCGCAGGTCTACTGCCAAATATCGGATGCTCCTCCACCATGGGTCTTCCAACAACTACCAGGAACTCCCCATTGGGATAGTTGAATCCCTCCGAGTCCAATCAGTCAAGTAGTCATCGGTTCTGTCATCTACTAGGTATCTGCACTCTATATGCTCGTCTCCCAGATGATCTGCTCCACAAGCTACTGGTCGATACTGAAAATGTCACGAAGTATCACATGGAATTATCTCATTGGACTTCCACATCATAGGGGTCTCAACGCATCAGACGACACGTCAATCGGACGCTCGGTCTGTGAGTTATTAGCGTCTTAGTCTTGTGGGCGCGGTTGGTTTCGTGTATGAACCATCCTGAACGTATCTCAACTATAGCTAAAACTCTTGTGGGGTATCCTAAAGGGGAGAAATTTGTTCCAAAAATGATAGTGCCGCTGACAGTTCATCAAAAGGATTCCTGTAGCCCGAGTTATGAGTGATTAGGTGTAATCGGGTCTGACGGGTTCGGGTTCGTTCCAACCCAGTTGGACTGACCCGACCCGAGTCTGGAGTAGGATCCGACCTGGTCTAGGGGTCTGACCTAACCTAAAGGGGTAGACTAACTTCAAGTTGCATCCCGGCCCATTGCGGTGGCCTGGGAAAAAAGCAGCCCTGCCCGAAGTGTGGCCCGATGGCCAGCTTGGCCTGGTGGCAGCCTACATGGCTAGGTGGCGGCCCGAATGGCCTGGCCAGCAGGTGGCCCGCATGGCCTTGCTGTCTGGCCCATGTGGCCTGGTCGGCCGCCCAGCGTGGCCTGGCTGGCCTGCTCGCATGGCCTGGCTGGCCACATGTGGGAGGGGGTGTCGCTCCCCCCATTGATCGAAACGACCAGTGCGAGGTGTCGGCCCCTGCAAACCGTGGGACCCGAAGGGTCCTTCCTGTTCCATGCACTAGTGTTCAGCATAACCGGACACTCTATCCTGTATACTGCAGCCTATGTCAGTGGTCTTGAACCCCTATCGTGGCTCGTCGGTGTCGCGCCCCTCCGCTGCATCCTGCCCAGGTCGCGGCTCTCTACTGCTCCGCACGACGCGACAATGCCACATCCCGTCCGACCGTCACGGCCCTCCAGGCCGCGACCCTTTTGTTTTTGTGGCGTGCAACGGCACCGCGCTCCTCCAGAACCTAAATGGCCCGCCAGGATACCGCTCAGTTCACTACATGGGACTGCGGTGCCACAACCATGTGGCGACCCGCTAGCCTTGCGCCGCCAGTTTTCATCATGGCCAGCTCATTGTCGTTCGCCGCGTGTACCGCCTCTGTCGTCATCAAACAAGAACCAAGAAAAGGGGACGGTTGGGCTGTGTTCGTGCGGTCCGAACCCTCCTCGTTATGGTAATATCATTCAGTTCTCAACAAACATAACATATCACGAGGTACATAGGGTAATATTCAATCGTAAAATAACCCCTACCTCATTTTTTGACGATCTTTGACGAAGTTGAGGAATAAGGCGGTGTCGATTCGTTGACATTCAGAAGCATCCGGGGTAGGAGACCAAGGAATAATCTTCATTGGCGTTCTTCATAGTCGACTCCTTCTCCTTAGGTTCGGTCGAAGAAGGAAGAAGAAGTTCGTCGACTTTCATCACATTTTTCGTTGAAAGAACGGTTCTCGGTTGAGAGATTATTACAACAATCTCACATGTTGAGAAATACCAAACCCAAATAAAATAATAGTCTGCCTATTATTTTATGTGTTGGAACGTAATTCAAAATTTTGAATTAATAATCCAGATCCACCGAATTAAATCACATATGTTAGCACAATAAATTAGTGGGGGAAGGTGGAGAGATACAAGGGGTTTGAGCCAGTGTGGTCCCCATGTTAATTAACCTCCCAAGGGAGGTTTTGTGCGTATGGGCCCTACCACCATAACGTCTAATGGGAGTTTATGGTGCGATGGACCCCACCACTAACCTCCTCTCAGAGCTTTTAACCACCACAATAAAGAAATAATGATAACTCTTTATTTTTAATCAATTTAATTAAAAACCCTGAAATCTAACTTCCATTCTCATTAGAATGAAACTGCAGTGAAGGTCTTACTAAGAAATCACCAACATTGCCAATTCTACAGTTCCCTCAGAATTAAATTTTGAGCACCGGTTCAATAGGTATAAGAAATCATGCTCGTATGTTAACTGAACGTATCAGGACAAAATTTTAGAAATATATTCCGGACACACTGTGCCTCAGAATCAAGCGCCGTCAAAAACTGCAGAATTGTAAAATTCCCATGCATTTAAAAAAACATTCCACCGGAATTTCGGGTTTTACAGTTTCAAATAAGTGTAGTGATTTTTAGATAGCATACCTATGGTTACATTATCCAAAATTGGAGAAGGTTTTGTAATCTATAGTTATGAATTAAAGAATGTGAATGGATTCTTTCTGAAATTGAATGATATGATTATATATTATCATCATCAAAATCAATTTTTCATGAGAAAAAAAAATAACTCATGATTTAGAGTTAGTTTTTGTATTTTGTTTCATTTAAGATAGGGTTGTATTATTTTTATAGAGAAATATTTGATATATTTACTAATAAAAATAATATAATGTACATATTCAAACAAAAAGAGATGAATATGGAGTGGAGCATATGGTTACACTTTATAAAGTTTAATTATTTCTAAACATTATACCACCCTGGGATAGAAAAAAGGGATGAAAATTCTATTAGACAAAAGATTCATGCCATCTTTTATATGAAGAGTATCACAAAATATCCCATGATTTTTTATTCTCAATTGATGGTTCTAGAAATATTTAATGAAAGGATGAAATATTATCTTTCAAAAATGAGTGTTCATCCATCTATGTGTGTGAGAATTAATTATATTCATAATTCAGATGGGTAACTGTAGAAGAATGTAATAAGTGTTCTCAGTTTTATCATTGATTGATATGGAATGATTATATTCAAGAATCATGTATGTGTTTATTCCATGTTATATTTTATGTAGGAGATATTAAATGAGGCTCATAGTCCGTCATTTTTATTCATCCTAGAAGTATGAATATTTATATAAATCTATAATATTATTTTGTTGTTGTGAATAAAGAAGGATATTTTTGAGTATATATCTTAGTGCTAGGTATGAAAACCTGTTAAGGCTGAAAGATAGAACACTAAGGCGATGTTACAACTATTACCCATACTAGAATTTAAATTGAAAAAATCACAATTTATTTTGTCATTATATTTCCCCAAATTTATAGAGGACATAGTTCATTTTTGGTAGTGGACGATCATCTTAAAAAGTAATCACAATTAATTAATTTCAAATGATATTTACCTCAAGATAAACTTTCTAGAATATAAATTAATAAGGTTATAAGTTTACAGGGATTACCATATTCTATTATAACAAATCATGTTCCATGGATTAGTTTAAAGTTATAGAGATGTCTTCAACCATATCTATATATAGAGTGGAGTTTTGGTGTAGCTTGTCATCCTCATGATGATGGTTACTGTGAGAGAACCACTCCAACCATTTATGATACGATGAGAAATTGTTCTATGTATTCTAATGGTATATTGGATTATAACCTTCCTCTATTGGAGTTTTATTAAAGAAACTCTTTCACCTGAGAATTAATATGGATACTTGTGAATCCCTATTTTTAATGAAGTGAATAAATATATTGTGCTAGGAAGACGTTATAAATATAAATATATTTGGACCTAATCTAGCAGAGGAAATGGTATAGAAAATCAAGCCCATTAAACAACACATCAAGGAGCTCATAGTCAATAGAAAAGTTTTCCGAATAATTTCCAACTATATCATGAGTTAAAATATTTTGATAGACTATTTATGCAAATTTATACATGAAGAAGGTTATATAATCCCAAAAATAGATTGTGGATACATAAGTATATTATATCAATTAATATTCTTGATTTTGAAGGGAGAGTGGAATATCGCTTGGGGGTTCCACCAAATCTATCCCAAGTTCAGGATGAGTTCTATGTATAACTCATAAGGGAGTAGAGAGGTAATCCATCACATGTACTAAACATAGAGGTAATACCGATGGAGAATGATATTTATTATGATGAACTCATGTGAAAATCATGGATTATATAGATAAATTGCAATTGAACGACACTTATGACATGGTTAAAGTTATTTAAGGGGAATAAAAATTTCAAATAATGTTCTTGTGAACATGAGGTTGAAATGAAATTCATATGCCATCATTTTATATCGATGGCATTGAATTTAAAGTGTGAAATAAATTTTTAGGTTGGTAGAAGGTTACACCATGTTATTTTATAATATATAAATTTTCAAATAATTTTTATTTCTTTTATAACTTCTAATGCATGGAAAACCGTGTTTAAAATAACCTTGATGTGCAACAAAAATATTATTATTTTATATAGTTGTTATCGCCTCGCCATTTGATTGGCATGTATTAATTAGAATAAATAATTATATTGAGATTCCATTATTGTATTGGGATATTTCAAATAAAATAAAATTAATAGTGATAAAAAATTAATTAATGATATTTTTTGGGGATTTTATTTTATTATATTTTTTAAAAATCATAAAAATACTGAAACAGAAAAATATCGATAAGGTTTGGTATAAACTATCATCCACTCTTTATTTATGAGATAATTTTCAATAAGGTGTTAAACTATAATATAAGCACTAAATTGAAATCAAAACATGTCTAAATTTAATTAGATGATTAAATTTTGAATATATAATATTTTTATTCAATTATCAATAAATTTTAAGAAATATTCATGAGAATGACAGAGAAATATTTTATTTTTTGAAATTTTATTTTTTTCCTTTCCATCCCACATAAATGGAAACCCCTTCCCTATGTTATTTACACCACTACAGACAACCTATCCCAACCAATTATGGACAATTTATCATATCAAAATTCTTAGACACATATTATATTTGATACTATTTCTAAAAGTCCAACCCTAAAATCATAAATATGAGATCTAAATGAGATCTTTCATATAAGGATGGATCTTTTAATAGGTCATGTTATATTTAGTTATTCTATTACCACCTCTACATATATATAATTTATCATTAAATAATATGTTCAATATCTTAAATATACATAAATGTTATTATTTTTATGAAACAACCATTATCCGCCTAAGTTTCCATCAAATGAAATATGATAACATCCCTCATGAGTATGTATGAACTACCAACTCCCCAAATTTATGTGATCAAATATTAAATTATAAATTATATGGATGGAAATAATAAATACATTTATGGATATATATTATATATATGATGTAATAATTATTCAATAATGTTGAATTATTATTTAATTTCTTTCATTCCATCGGTAGAAATGTAATAACAGTGTTCATGCAGATATAAGACATATTGTGTCTAAAAAGGGTGTCATTCATTTTCATAACTCTAATTTCTTTGGATTATAATATATATTGAAAATATTTGATATTTATATCATAATGAAAACTATGTGAATTATTTAAACATGTTAAAATTACATGTATTAAGACTACTGAACCAAGACATACAAGATGTGTGAAGTCATTATCACCCAAAATAGCGCTTTTAAAAAATAATTTCAAATCAATGGGTGAGAAAATTTCATATGTAAGTAATATATTTTATTATATATATTATTAGGTTTCTATAATATTTTTTTTTTAAAGTATATATTTGTTATATAGGAGGTTTGAACACAAATGAAGGATGTTTAATTCAAGGTAAGGGTTTATTTCAAAATCCAATCATCAATCAGGAATGTTTATGTTTAAGCATCCACTAGTAGAATTAGTTGATATTTTTATATTAAAACTAATATATATTATTATAATATACTTATTTCTAGAAATTATTTTGTTTTCATTTCCTTTATCATTATTTATGTATTAAAGATAGTGATATAATGTTTTATTGAATACTGGCCTTGATTTACTACTCAGTCATGAATCATTATCTTATAGGTATATATTTTCCATAAAATTTAAAAAGTACTGCTTTTAATATTATCTAATGATTTATTAAATTTTTCTACCCATGTTTTAAATTTAAAAATAATTTTTTAAGAAGAATATTCTTTTTATTTTCTTAAAGAGTTATTCTTTCACCTTTTCACAAAAGATTGAGAATAATGTTTTAATAACATACAAGAAATGAATGGAATTTCCCACTACCATGAATACTCATTTCATTTATGATTCCTTTAAAATAATACAACTTCTTTGTGACATAAAATATTTTCCTAAATATTAGGGAAATTTCATTTCTATGTGAAGAGTGTATTCTCCTCAATTAAATATTTCGTGCAATTTTAAATGTATTTTCATATATGTCAACAAACAGTTTTTGAATATTATTTTTCAATGATATTAAAATCCATATATAATATAATACATATTTATATTTATGTTTTATGATCACCTTTATTGGTGAATTTATGCACATTCTATATTCTAGTTCATCCAATATGAATAGTTTATTGATTTTTTAGGTATGTTGATTAAATTGTATAGTTTATTCATATACTAAATTTGTTGGACATATTAAGTGATGGGTGGGGAAAAAAATTACATACCCTTCAATGAATTGGTATTCCACATGAGACAATCAATATTGGTTATTTTTTTAGAGTTCTTATCCTTTTATGTATAATCTCTTTGCACAATTCCATGATAGTATGTTTTAGATGTATTGGTATGCGGCCTCAAGGGTAAGCTTGAAATGTTTGTAATTATTCATTCTATAATTATGAAATTAGTTATTTATGAAGATATAATTATGTAAATATTTATGATATACATTGATAAGTTTTAATTTAATGTGATTATTCATATGGAATTATTTGATGATCATTTATTTTCTTTTATGTAATTCATTCTTTATTAGATACTATAATTCACACACCCGTACTGAGAATTTGATCTCACACATTTCTTGTGTTTTCTTTTCATAGTATTGTTTGAATTATACTCTGATTGATACATGGATATATTCTAAAATAAATAATAGTATTTCTAATGAAAATACAATGTTCTATTTTATGTTTTAAAACATAATGTGAGATTCAATTATGTATTTTGTTTTCTAAATTGATGAACTATTCATCCCTTTGGGATGTTACCACTTGAATCTAGTAATAATTTAATAAATTAACCATCTAATTTGGTCTTCTTGGGTTAGGATAAATACAGTTAGTATCGGTGGAAGTTTAGTATTACTCCTTCTAAACTAGATTAAAGAAAACATAAAAATGGTAATATTAAAATCTAATGTACTTTGAGGATATGTATAAGTATAACATCCAAATGTTTTTTTAATGAAAAAATTATTTGGTTTTAATTGTAATTAATCAATTTATGGATTCTACAAGTGGATAATGTTTTTTATAGATGCATCCAAGGGTAATAAACTTGTAAAGAGTTGGTCTAGTATAAATTACCCATCATTGTGTTGCAGGGTTAGTGTTCCCTTAGTTTGAACTTTGATTTAGATTTCAGACGAATTTTCTTGGGTTAATTCACTTTTTTTTATAAACTATTATGGAATATTTAAAAATATTTATTTAATAAGACAATATTTCCAATAAAATAAGTTTTATGATTCTAAGATTACATATTAATTTTTATTAAAGTTATGTTAATCCTTAAACTAGTTTTAAAATGATACACTATTATTCATAATGATATTATCTAATCTACCCCTAGGCATTTTTTATTTATGGAACCCAGATAATTTAATGAAAATCAGATTGTTTATCATAATCCATATATGGATTTCCATCCTACGAACGATAATGAAACATAAGATGGAGAATTTTTGTGAGCATAAAAAATAATAACAACATTGTAGGAGATGGCTCAGATTATAAAAAATAACCTTATTAGTATGGAATATCCGACAGATAAAAGATGTTTTGTAATGATTATACAGCGATTCAAACATAAAAACCTATATTATTCTACATGACCACAAATCTATTCATAGATGAGTAGTGGATAAGATCCCAAGAGAAAATATTAATTTATTTTGAATTTATTGAAAGGGAGAATCTTTTCATGGTAGTTTATCCCCTCTCAGGGTATAGGAAAAATAGTGGTCATTAATACATAATAAAAATGGTTATGAAGAAATAAATAGCATAGAATATAATATATTTATATAAATTTTCATTTAACAATATTTTCCCTCCCAAAAAATGTGTAGATATGGTGAGACAATTCATAAGTTTAAGAAAACATGGAGAGGAAAATCCTGTTAATTATGAATCTAAAATTACATGGTAAGTAAGGAAAATTTTGGACCACATATGTAAACCAAAAATAAATTGTTGATGGTTTCATTAGTGGCCATAATCACATACTCTATGTGGAACTATCCTCCCAAACATTGACATCATATGAGGATATAATAGCATGTGATATCACGATTGAGAAAAAATTATTCATTTTTAATATCATATAATTTAAAAAAGAAAAGAATATGATGGTATATAAATAATTGATAAGGGGAAAATGAGAAATAGGAATTTTGAAACATATGATATCTTTGGAATGAAACATGTGGAACATTCATAAATGAAAAATTAGTTTTCTTCAGAAGTTTGACAAAATTAAATCATACTCATAAATACAATTGATATGGAGAATACATCTAATTATAGTTCTTTTACTATAAGGATATGTGGAACTATTCCAACAAATTCCCGAAATGTAAATATAACTTTGAATAAAAGAAACCAAATGGAGAAGGAATCGCTTACAAAATTACTAAAACCAATGTATAAATTTATAGTGACATTGTGAAATATAGAATTTTTATCCAACATATGATTTAATTTTTTTTTTGTTTTGTTTCTCACCACTCTTTAAAAAACTGAAAAATATATATGTATACCACATCACCACAAAAAGGATTAGATATTGAGTAGGTGATTAAAACTTTTAATGGTAAGTGTGAATGCATATCAAGTCTATAACTCATCTCTAATAAATATATTTTTTAATTTCATTCCTAAAAATACTTTTATTCTTATTCTAATTGATTTTCACATAATTCTAGTTATTTTTTGCAACTCTATGAATTAATCCCATATCAATTTTTGAGGAAGGTAAGTTACATTAAATATTTTGAATAATCCTTCAATCATATATCAGTACGTGGATGAAACTAAAAATATGATGGAAATTACTTCCATCATATATATTTTTATGCTAACAATGTGGGTATATTTAACTTAAATGGTCATATAGAAATTTAATATTGAAAATATTCATATTTTTTGGGGATATACAAATGTATTTATTAAGGAAATTCCTAGTATTCCCTAAAATCATGAATTTTTATTTTGAATGGAAAGAATAACTGGTGCTATTCTAATATCAAATAATCCATATAGAATAGAATAAATTGGATTGCTGGAATTAAACAAACAAATACAAAATAATCTAGATAAGGTATTCCTTTATCCTTGTTATTTATATGGGGTGAAATTTTCCTTTTTGTTAAGAATAAAATGGGTCAATGCATCTTTGAATTTATTTTCATTAACTTAACAAGATCACAATTTAGAAAATAGTTCTTCTACCCTATATCATTGATCTATCTAATCAAATTTAAGGGGCACTATATTTTTTTCAATATTGACCTTTCATCTTGATATAATCATCCAAGGAGAAAACAAAGTGAATATACAAAATAAAATATTTCATATAAGGTATAGTAAATATGAATTCATATGGATTCTAATTTTTCATTCGAATTCCCTATCTATAATCTTGAATTTAATGAATATAGACTTTATATATTTTCTTTATCGGTATATAATAGTCTTTATTGATAAAATTCATATTTATTCGATGAGTATAGAAGATCATTAATAACACTATAATTTTTTTGAATACACTGTGGAAGGATAAGTTATATGCTAAATTTACCTTCTGTGAATATTTTCTATAGAATGATTCATTCTTCGGTTATAAAATATAATTGAGGGTATATTAGTGGTCCCTTATAAAATATAAGATATTGAGTAATGGCCTATGCCAACCATGATAGTGGAAATTCATAGTTTTTTTAGGATGGTTTGGCACTACTGACACATTGCAAGGTATTTCTCATGAATAGATAATCTACTCACCAAGTTGACTTAGAGAAAGTGATTAATTTATTGCAGATATATAAATCTGATTCTATTATCAATGAAATGAAGTGACTGTCAATTTGTGCACTTATTATTACATTTACCTACATCGATGTAGTTTTTTTATTAAATCTATAGTTACGCATTGTGAAGGGATTATGATGACTTCTTATGCAGAATGATAGGGTTATAAACAATTACTCACGAAAACTGAACGTTTATGAGATAAATTAACCAACATGTGATTTTTTGTTAGATATGGTAATTTTTTCATTAATGATATAGAGGAAATATATTTATGGTTACATATGTGAAATATATTATTATAATAAAATTTTAATGCATATATTCACTCAAAATGAGCTGAATATGTGTCATAGAAGATGGTTGGAGGTGGTTGAAGATTTTGGATCCTCAACACATTATCACCATATGAAATAAACATGGTGGTATATTTTATAATTCAAAATGATCATTTTTTATTATATATCACAAGGATCAAACAAGATACAATTTTTTTGGATCTGTAAATGATGGATTTAGAAATTTCGTAGGAGGGGGATAAATAGTAACTTTCTCAAATGACTGGTAAATTAGATGTCCATATAAAGATTAAATTGGCATCAAAGGGATGTGTTAAACAGTAGAAAAAGGTTTAAAATATTTCTCAGTATAACCATGATTGTGATGGAATGATAAGGTTCATAAACCATGTATTTGTTCCATTCATAATAAACTTTAATATGTAGCTATTCGATGAGGCTTATAGTTTATCATTAGGTATTCATCTTATGTGTGTGAATATGTACAGAGATATGAAAGGGTATTTATAGTTGAACAATAAGAAGAGGGAAAATTCTATGTATATATCTTTGTTCTTGGTATATTATAAAGATAAGGATGAGATAAATATTTCTAGGGGGTTGTAACAAAAATTTATAATAATATAATTTAAAATTCAGACTATCACCATAGAATTTTCCATCGGACAACCCCAAATGTCTAAAATACATAATTCTATTTTCTTTCTAATCATTTTTTTAAAAAATCTAGCAGACATCAATACTATTACATAATTTTTTCTATTGATAAAATTTCTATAATATAATCTAAAAAATAACAAGGTTTTATGGAGTGTGACATTATATTATATATAATCGTGATATGTGGTTTACCTCAATGTTATTGCAATGTCTTTAACATGATCAGGATATATAGTTTTATTCGGTATATCTTATCTTCCAAATGCATATGGTATGTAAAAGATAATAACTAATACCCTTTAGGATATGTTGAGATCTTTTAATATTGTTTTTATAGGTATTCAGGATCAAAACCTTCCTTTAGTTGAGTTTTCATAAGACAATTTACTTCAACCAAGCATTTAGATGGATACTTATAAATCCCTAATGGAAATAATTGTAGAAATATGACATTATAGTTTGACGATAGAGTCATTAATTTATTAGGGGATGATATTGATAATGAAATTTTATAGAAAGTCATATCCATTCAACAACACATTAACGCAGATTTGAGTTGAAACAAATGTTTTTTTGTTAATTATTGAAGACATGTGGGGTTAAAAGTGGGAGATAATGTGTTTTTAGTGTTTTTATATTGGAAAAGGTAATGAGATTAGAAAAAATGGTAATTTTGGGGCATAATAATATTATCCACATAGATTTCCTTGATGAGTAGGGACATTGGATAGTCTATTGGGGCATCTATGGAGCCACACACAAGTATATGATGTGATTTTTATATCTCTTATAGAAAATTACATTCCCGATACATAATATATAATGAACATAAATATCCTCATGCCAGTGAATGATATTTATTATAAATAACAATTAATAAAAATACTAAATGGTAGATATATGGTTCTATGGAATAATACTACTAATATTGTTAATGCTTTTTTGGATGAATCAATGATTTGAAGAATCCACTTGGGCACCCGAGGAAGTAATAAAACCGATATATCCTCATTTGTTTCTATAAGAGTAATTAAATTTCAAGGGATAAAATCACTTTAATTTTTTTATATTTTTTCAACCGATGATTTTATTATATATTTATATTTAATTAATTTGAATTTTGATAATGGCTTGTGATATATGAAACACTGAGTTTCAAGAAACAATGATATACTATTGAAATATTATTATTTAAATGATAGATATATTTTAGCCGTTAAATTTGTGAGTATGAGTTTAGATAACTAAAATATGAATATTTTTTAACTACTAAATAATAAAGTTAGTAGTTATCAAAAAATTATAAGTGAAATTAAAAAGTCATTTAAAGTAAAAGAGATGTTTTTATGAAGAAACAAATTTTATGGTAACAACTATATTTCTAAATAAATCTAATTTATCAGAATTGAAGAATTATTTTAATTAATTTCTTATATCATATATTTAATAAAAAAAATTAAAATCCATCAAGTATTTATTTTCAAGGAAATGGATAACAATAAATAAAATCGCATTCATAAGATTGTATTTTTATCAGAAGATTTTTTTGTAGTGTTTCACACTCTAAGAGAAAAATTAATTTAATCAAATTATTGAGATTTAATCCTGAAAATTTGATAAAATATTTGGATTTATAAGGCTAAAGTTTTCAAAAAATTCCCTTTTATTTTTATTCATTTGGAATAGTAACCATTTTATAATTTATCACCTTTGTAAATGACATATCAGGATGAAAGGTAAATTCTAAGTGGTAAGGTCACCATTTTTCATGATAATTCTTATTGTATTATAGTAATAGGACCCTTATCTCCTCACTCTATAAATTATGTTACATTGGGGACACTTTTCCATGAAAATGACTTATATAAAATATAAAACATTCATAAATAAATTATGTCCCTATCTTACATTTTACTATATATTTTGTGTTCACATTGGGAGAAAAGGTAATTTTGAATGAATATTAATATTTATTTTCACAATAATAAAATTATTTTCATGATGATAATTTATTTCTAATTTTTAGTGATTATATAATTAACTCAAATTCATATGAAATAGAGATACAATACTTAATTAATTATTAGAAAGTTAAAATTGCTGATTTTGAAATATTAAAATATTTATAATTTGTTTGATTTATAATGATTCATGAATATTATTTATTCATATAAAATATTATGAATGTTTTTAAGGATTATATTCAATTTCCATTTTTATTTATGTCTTTAAATTTAATATAAATCAATTGTTGCATAAAATATTCTTGATATTTTATGAAAATAATATTTTGATAAATTATTAAAAATTAATAAAATAATTGAAAGGGTAAGAGGTAGATTATATTAGATTAATAATTTCATCACTTTTCGATTTATGATCTTGTTTTCATCATATATGTAACATTGTTACACTTTTTGGGTGAAAAAAGGAGGAGGTTCCCACTAACTGAAATCCAACAATGACTTCTTGTATTTTTCTTCTCAGAATGGAATTTTGGATATGGGTATTATGGGTAAAATTTTTACCTTGTGCAACAACCAAAAGGTCACCAGCCACACTTAGTTTCATCTGGATTGGAGTTTTTCCAACCTCCATGAAATATCAACATACATGATTGTGAATTTTACCCACCTCATTAAATCTCTTTTTGAATCCTCTCTGGTCATGGTTTACTTAGACATGAGGATAGATGGGAAGAGATGGTTCATATTCTCTGGTAGATGATTACCTAAACCCACATTTCATCAAGAAGCACTATTATCTCGGTCTAGACACATTTAGGGAAACCCAGGGTTTGGTCTTTATAAAAAACATTGATGTCAGAAAGAAAAAATACATTCCTCATATATCAAGAGTAAAACTACACATCAAGATTAGGACACGAAAAAATAAGACATCAATAAGATGGTATCTAATATTGAAGATGGATAGAATTATGAACATTTTAGTGCATTAATCCACAAAATTTTTTCTCTATGAACAATTACACCATGAACAAGAATTCATGGCCATCGGTAAGTAAAAATATATGAAGATTAATTAAGAAGAATAGAACACAGTTTTCTTTCATGGACTTATTAAATAAATGAGGCATGTATTTTTCCAAAACAATTTATTAGAAGACGTTTCATTCTCAAATCAGATTTATGTGGGGATATGTGTTGATAAAACAAATTTTTAAATTATTCTTGTTTTTCGTAATCTATGTCTCCTTGATGGGTTACCATTATAAAATGATTCTCTTTTGGGCTTTTTATTTAGTGTAGGGATGGAACATAAAATAAAATTTATAGAAACCATCCCATGGGAAATTGGGATTTAAGAGGTAGTGGGTTCTCTCATTCTAAAAATATCTCCTCACCTAGGAAGACTCCCAGGATTATTTTATGTTTCATGTTGGTACAATTTCATGAATGATTTTATGAATTCTTTGAATCACTTACATCAATGTAGTGGCCTATCTCGAGTGGGAAACACTACAAATATATTAATAAATCCAAAATTTAATGATGCATCCTCATTCAATAAACTCCTACCAATAATTATATGTAATTATCCACATATGGTTATTTCTATTTTTATCAATTGTATAATTTATTTTAGTCTTCATTCCACATTTTCAAAGGAGAACTATAGCTTCAGTAAGGTTAGGTCCATTCAAGGTGTATTTGAATTTGTCATGAGACGGTTAAATAAAAAACAAGATGTCCCTAGGAAGAAAATATTTTCATTAAAATGGATATCAATAAAACCTTTGATGAGATTAAATGCGGTTTATCAATAACAGATTTTGACCTATATAGGGTTTTATTCATGGTGAAATGTCCTATTTTTTAGATGTTTTGGTTATTAGTTGTTTTGAATCAAATTTATGTGAAACAAGTGTGGGTTATTAAAATGTGTTATGGGCTGAGGGATGGAGAACCATTATCTCCTAGTATCGTTATCCTAGACTAGGATTATCTATGATGATATATAAACTAGAATATGTCTATGGGGTGCATCATACAATTTCTATGTAAATATGACTCATATGGGATATCTCACATGATGTTTCTTTATGAGATAGAGATCATTCACAATGTTAGATCAGTCTCTATTTATACTATTCAAAACATTCCTAAAGAGTATTATAGGTTGAGTTTGTGGTGAATAACTCATGAGAAAAATAGTATTTTTTAAATGAAGTACTTCTTAAATAGGTGTGTTTATATCATTGAAACTATTACCGAGATTAATTTATGAGGTCTTCTAATAGAATATTTTGGAGCTCCTATCAGTCCAAGAAGGATATATATCTAGAATTATGATATGGTGGAAGAATAAAACTATGCACACATCCAAAATTGCAAAAAATATTCCTCTATTCAGAGGTAGAATAATTTCATCATAAATGTACTCTCTTATACTCCCATGCATGTCCTAAGGGTTCATAAAACTATTATGGATATCATTATGGGAATAAATAATCTCCTGTAATGTTTTTTTTGGATTCCCATGTGCAATTTTGGTGCTATTTTGAATCTTGGGCTTGGACATCCAATCCTAAAGATTATGGTTTTGTTGGGATAAGTAAGTATCTGATACAATGCACTACCTATATGTGAGACTCTAATGGGTGGTATTGGATGTCATATTTCATTATGATACATTCAGAGAGTAAATATATTGAAAGAAATTGGTAATGTAGAGAGGGAAAAAATCTCATCATTGGAAAATGATCCAAAGAAACATTCCATGTCAAAAATTCCAGAAAATATGGATTATCGGAAGGGGAAATATTATCTTCTAGTTCTATAACTATGCTATTTATTTCCTTGTATTTTCTAGTTCCTAGTTATAGATATTTTATTCAATTCACCCTGCAACTTACCCTCCATAACACATGATGTCTATGGAAAAAACCAATGAGATTTATTCAATCACAACATAATTTCTAACGGGGAGGATATGTGTCCTTTCTCGGCCTCTTAAAAGGTTAACTTCAATATTAAATATTATATATCAATACAGTTATACCAACTTGTATGAGATACATGGGGTCATCATCTCTCATGAAAATATATTCATTTGTGGTTAATCATTCTGCTATTCCATTTGTGGAAACATACATTTCCCATTAATGACGATGTTATGAGAAAGGGGTTATTTAATATTTCAAAATGGAAATATTCTCCTCACACAAATGAGGAAGGAGTAAAATACTCATTTGTTGTTTAAAAGAGACATAGAAAACATTGTCTACAATTTTCTGGTAGAATTCATTTGTTCGTTGACTATGGAAATTCAAGGAAATGGATTTCTTAAGTGTTTGTTCCATAGAATGGGAGGTAGTAATATTGAGATAATGTCTAGAGAAATTATTTTTTATATTGGATAAAGAATAATTTGATCTATAAGAAAAAATACACATATCAAGAGGATTTCATGCCCAATAATGGCTCTGATACCAAAAACTGTGAGACTCGATACAGACCTGGGAATTATTCTGGGAAAATTGGATGATAAACCTTTAAATATACATATTTTTATAAAATTAAATCATCCCAACTCATTCATGGGGTTTTTATGGTCCATTGGTTGTATTTCCCCCCAACAAAAATGGATTCAAGTTGAATATTAATTTCTCTTTTATTATGGGTTTCTTGAGGGTGCAGTGTCATTTGAGACTATAGCAACTATATCATTACTGCTTTATCTACATTGATTGGGAGAAGATATTCCCTTAAAGAATAGTCCTAGGAAATTCTAAAAGGTATTTATTTCTTCAATTCTCAATGAATCTCCCTTTTAGTTGTTTCAAATAACTCAATAGAGGCATACAATGATTTTAATGATATATCCTATACTCAATTGTCCATTGCAAACAAAATATTAAGATTTAGGTCTCTAATGAGTAATGTAATGAAACTATATCACACTTAGTATGAGGGAAAAGAGGGTCATTACTATTTAGAATCCAACTACTCCCATGACATTCATTTTTTCTTCATTTTTAGTTTGGTATCCCTTAACCCTAAAGCTATTTCTTTTATTATTAGAGACTCTCTTGGACTCCACCGTTTCATACCCCCTAATCCGGACATATTTTATTCCATTTTTCAATATATTAATAATAAATTAATATATTTTGTATATTTTATATATCTTTTAAACATTCTATAAGTGGTTGAATACACATAATATGAACACTAGGGTCTTTAAGAGGATGACTTATGTAAATATTTCAGAAAATATGTAATTGGGTTTACCGATCACTATCATTTAACTAATTCTTTTACCTCTTATAAATATGGGGTATTAATAATTGAATAAAAAAAATTATCCTCAATATAATTAAATTTTATTATAATTATAAAACCTCCATTATACACCCCCATTTACATCACATGAAGAATGATAACATCTCTCTTCTGAATGTGTGTACTACCACCACCAACAAGCTATGTGATTTTTTTCACATGTGCTTCACACCAATTGTAATATGGATGACTTTTTTTATTTGATTTATGTGACATAATAATAATTATTTATTTGTAATTATTATTTCATATTCTTTCATGTTATCATTTGGAAAGTGAAAACAGAGTTCATTCATATAAAGGGCATACCATCAGAATGAAGAGTGTAAATAATTATTCGGTATCTAATTATGGTGGGTGATTATATATATATATATAATGATTATATATTACAATTACATGAAGATGAATTTTTTTGGTATTATGAAACCATGATCAATGTAATACGACCAAAACTACTATACTAAACATACATGAATAACCAAGTAGTTATCACCCAAAACAATGATTTTAATAAAACATTGTTTATAAATCGGGGATAAAATTTCAAAGTAATTAATATATACCAAAATATATATGATTGTGCTTATGAATTATATTTTTAATAATTCTATAATTTCTATATAATATGTTTTGTTTATAAATGAAGGAATTTAAACCCGAGGTAAGGGTTTAATTATCAATATCATCATTATTGAGGATTGTTTATGTTTGGGTATCCATTGGGAGAAAATTTTATATTTATATATTAAACCTAATTAATTTTCTTATCATATGGTTATTTTAATAAATTAAATGTTTTAATTTTATTTTCCTCTCTTTATGTAGTCAATATAAAGAAATAATCTTTTTAATGAAAACATACCTTGTTTTTATACTCGTTAAAAAATATTTCTCTTACTTAACCATATTTTGATTAATATATCTTGAGGAATATTAATATAATTATACAATGATTTATTAATGGCAAATTTTACCATGTTTCGATTTTTAAAAAATTTAATAAAAATATTCTTTTAGTCACTTTTTGAATGATGTACATTTTTTACCTTTTCAAGAAAGTGTGAAATGCTTTTTTTAACATATACAACATGAAATGAATTTCTCGATATCATGACCAAAAATTTAATTTAAAAATAAATTAAAATATAAAAAATTTCTTTCCAAATGATTTTTTTATTATATTTTTTAAATTTTTAGATATGTTATTTGAAAATTAGATTTGTATTTTCCACAAAAAAATTCCTATTGACTATTTTGAATTGTTTTTATATAAGTCAATATCCATTATTAGATATTATATTATACTAAGGATATACTCCAAAAATACCAACCACCATATTTTTGTTGATGTTTCAAAATTATATGGACTAGGGAATGTAATGATATCTCATAGTACAGTTCTTATAAAATAGATAATTATATATTCTTATGGTATGCTGATGGATTAGTAATTATAATTATTATTATGAATGAATTGAAAATTTTATGTTAAAAGTGGGTACTAAAAATACATAGCCCCTTTATGCATCAGTATATCTCATGAGAGAATCTGTATTGGGTATTTAGTTGAGATCTTACCCATTTATATAAGATATATTGGAATGAGGCCTTGATTTTATGCTTTATATGCATTAGAAAATGTCCTCGATGGTATGTTTCAAACACATCGAATTATGAATTACATCCTTATAAAATATTTTACCAATGATGACATGATTTTTTGAATTTTTAGGATATCTATGGATAATTTTATATCTCATATCATTATTTATATTTCATTATTTGATTTTCATTTATTTCCTAACATATTATTAATGTCTTATTATCTAATGTTTTATGTATACACTAATGGGGAAATAGAGGTCACACCATTAGGGTGTTTCCTTTCCCTAGGATTCCAAGGAGAGTATTCTGATTGATATGTAGGGATATGATGATTGTAATTATGGTGTAGTTAAATAAAATATATTGTAGAGTTTTATGTTCTCAAATTTAATGTCAGATTTATCTGTGTATCTTGTTTTCAATGACTAATAAACCATTCAGTCATATGTTATGTTATCAATCGTGTCTATTATCAATGTAATAAGGTGACTATAGAATATAGTCTACTAGGGTTTTGTTATTTACATGTAATGTATAATTTTTTTCTTTAACAAGTTCATTGGATAGATTTTTCATGTTGTAGATATATTTGATGGTGAGGAAGATGATGATAAACTATTGACTCACAAAATTTGTATCAATTTTTATCTCATTATCAATGAATAATTAAAGAAATTTGGATTAAAAATATAAATATAGATCTCTATTTTATTGATATCATTTTATTATTGATTCAATTATTTTATTTTATACACTGAGTTATCCCAATTAGTATTTGAATTATTTAATGGTGATCCATTTAAAATAATTCTTAGTCTAATAGAGGTTCATGCTCCATCATTAAAAAAAATCCAAATAAAGATTTCTATACCAAGTTAGGTTAAGATAATGTATGGGGATATTTTTATGAATTTAACATTGAAAAGTAATGTTGTAGTGAATTATATATGACTATAGAATTTTAATTATTTTTATCAAATAAATGAAACTCACAATTAAGTGTTTTCAGATGATGATTTTGAGATTATGTGTATTTTGATAGATCCACGACATATAAATTTATCAAAACGGTAATTGAATCTTGATGGGAACCAAAAATAGATAGATACACTGAATATTATATAATTTAAAAAATATTTTTTGATGAATATTGTTATCTTGATAAAGGGAAAACTTGGTATATTTATTGTGCAATCTATGTTGATCTGTTTAAGAAGAGTGGTTTTGGGAAACCCAATGGATTATACCATGTAATTCTCTAATATAAAGGGATATTTTGATGTTTTGAAATAACATAGAAGTATTAGAACATGTTTTATGGGAAAAACCATATAATTTCATTCCATAGAGATTTTTTTTGTGTAAGTGATTTTTTATGAATGCAATGGCGGGTGAACTATATTTTCTTCTTTTGTTTTGAGTTAATTTAGAAAATTATGTAGCAAAGTTGTTAGAGATTAAATATGTACCGCTACACATAATAGTGAATTGTATGGTCTCTAAAATTGTTTCATGTGTTAAATGGATAATAGGGAACATTATATGGTTCTATAATTACATAAGTGTCATTCAATTAAGCTCAACACGGTATGAACAAAAGGGGGTCTAAAAAATCATGGTATTTTATATGGATTAAAAATGTTATGGTTTCGAGTGGATCTATTGAACAAGATTTTTGGATGAGTCATGAGTTTCCCAAAATCTATCTAAAAAATTATGTAAACTTATCAATAGTGACTATATGGCCTTATATGATCCAATGGTTTGAATAGTGGTAGGGGTAGTTTAATGTTTGTTGAGAATTAAAATTTGAATTTGAACATGTTTGATTTATTGTGTCTATAAAAGATATTTTTATATAGTCGAGAGAGGATAAGAATGATCATTTACATATACTAAATAGATAATAAGTTTTTATTATCTGGAAGACAGAAAGGGGATGAAGATGAATAGGAGAATATAAGTACTGATTTTGTACATGTGTTATGAAAACAATGTGAATAAGTGATTTGAAACTATGTAAGAACAAAATAAGAATATGAAATCAACATAGTTGATTAATTGATATAAGTTTATTGGTGGAGTATGATTTAGTTGTTACAAATATATAATATCATTGTGATGTGTGGGACTCAAGGATATACTCTACTTACTTTTACCTACACATTTATTATATTTTTTAGTCTTATCACAATTTAATGTATATCACACCAAATAAAAACCTTACCATATTAAAAGATTAACATTATAATTCATTTAACTCCATCAGTTTGTGGTTTGTTGGAAATTGTATAGGGACAGTAAACATAATTCATCTTATCATGAGGATAACTGTGTTCCAAAAGGAATATAAAAATAAATAGATTAACTGATTCATCCACCCACCACAAACACCCAATGTGATATCCCATAGACATTAAAAGTGGTTCCACCAATATGTTTCATGAAAATTTAGGTCATTTAAGTAGAACCCATTCTTGGTGGTTTGTAATATTGTAGATTTAACTATATGATACATAGTTTATGATATTATAGAATAAAAAAATATTCCATGTTGTTTAGGGTCATATAATGGGGACCCATTCTAGGTAATTTTTAGTGATATAAAATTTACAATAAGGATTAAAATTGATTATATTACATCTATGGCCATGTTTCTATATAATATTTTATGAATGGTATTTATGAAAAATCCTAGAACTAGTAATAAGAATCATGTTCTCATCTCCCATGGTATTTAGTGAGTATAAAAAATTAGAAAAAACCTCATTAGAGGATAAATAGACCTCCAAATTTATTTATAATTTAGAGACTTCCTTTGAGAAATCATTGGGATCCCAAATTACACCACTATGTCACACAAGATGAAATAATTTTGGAGAAACGTATTTAATGAAGCATAAGCTTCTCTATTCTACCAGAAAACAAGATTTTGTTTTACCATGAACCAAATTTCATTTAGGTAATCCAATTAATAGAATAATTCAAAAATTTAATCTTGTATCAACTCATTATATATAGTTATATAGATTAATAATAGTTGAACCAATATAAAAAGAACTAATTCTATTCCATACATATGGGAGAAAGGGGTCTTTTAGAAGGAAGCCTGATTCATGGTAATATATGACCAAAGAACATTATAGTTCCCTCTAGGATATATCACATTTTTCTAACCCACTAAATTATATAGAAATTTATATATGATTTTATTGAATGACATGATCTATCAATTAATTAGTGCATGATAACGATATGTATGTTTGGACTAAAAATTCTATTTATAATATAACTTCATCATTTTAGTGGTTGAGGCATTTGTATTTGGTAGAGTGGATCCTTGGTATCACATGACGTTTTTTTATTTTTATAATTAGAAAAACATATCTATTTATTAATAAAAAATATTTTTTTCCTATTATTTATTAATTATTTTAATTTATTATTATTCATATTATTCTAATTATTTTTAATAATTTAAATTTATTTTTGTTGAAAATTTAATTTACAAAATTTTAACGTTATCTTAACATCGGTTTTGAAAATATTTAATTTTCATTATATAATTTTTTTAAAAATCAACTTATATATGAGTTATCCATTACCTTTATGTATCAGGGGTTAACTTTTTTCTACCTTTGTGTGAGTTATGAATTACCCTTATATATCATGTGTAATCTTTTTTTTACGCTTATGTGATTTCTATACTACCCTTACATGAGCATTATAAATTTCATTTTTTCGTTAGATAATTATTCCATTACCATTAGGTAGTTCATTTCTACCATTAGACAACTATATCCTTACATCTATAAAATATCAAAATTATGTGTTTATCCTTATACATCATTGTTTTATACTTTTACACATTATATATAATGTTTTGTTTACCCATACACACTTAATATTGTAACCTCATGTAGCTAGTTTAATTTTCATTTTAATGTTATGTAGCATACAAATGTACATTTATGCCTGTAATATTATTTCTATGTTATCGTTATGTACGTTTGAGACTGAAAATCATAAATTTGCAAGACTTCTATATTTTCTACCATACCCTTGTGCCATTTCTGAAAAATATATATTACCATTAGACATTTTTGAAATTTTCAGGTTACCTTAACCCATGATATAAGCTTATCCTAACATTGGTGTTTAATGATCCTCATTTTTGAGTCTAATGTCATTTTAAGAATCATAATGTTTCTAAAATGGTCCTTATGTGGGTTAAATGAACAACCAAATGGAATTATTAATATAATCCATTAATTCTTAAAATCTAAAAATGGAGACACAAATTCATGTAATCCCCTAGATCACAATTTCAAGGATATATCTATCTCCATATGTACTCTCTCTAACACAAATTAGAGCTATGACATGAATCCTAAGAGTAATCTCATCACTATTTCAAACTAATTGAACACACAAGTTTATGAACCCTATATTTTCAATGTCATCTTCATGTACATGTTATCATAGAACTCAAATTATTTATATCAAATGGAACTAATTTTTGAAGATGGAGAGTAGTATTATTAAACTTTATACACGATCTCTCATATCACATTATTCATATAATGATTCATACTTCATAGATGATAAACGTGACTGACTTATTTAGAATCATGGCCATGGGATCATACTAATGGGGAGGTCTTGAACCCATAGTTAATTCCATGTATAAACTTATTTGGACTTGGTATCCACATATCATAGTGGTATGAGAAGTAATTAAGGTAAATTTTATCTCTATTTATTGTTTCAATGAAAATATATGATTATGAAGTTGGGGGAATATGTGACTCCACATTCAAGGTTATAGTATTATTATTTACATGATATTGATATTTCATTATGCAGAAATGTTATCTAGATAATTATATCTTGATTACCAGTTTGATGATTATTCTGAAATAATTATTCTACTGATGGAAGTGATTTAGATGATATTGGTTCTCATTTTGGGGAATAATATTATCCGACTATATTAAATTATATTTATAAAGAATTTTGGAATAAGAATTTCTTTTCATTAAAATTACAATATTTAGATTGATTTCAGGTATTATTTCAATTATTTTAATGGACGATTATAATGGTAATTTATATGGATTTTGGAGGATTATTTTTCAATAATGTAGTTAAAATATCAAAAAATGTTAAATTTATTTTACTTTTATTATTTAAAAGGTTTTATCTTCAAAATAAATGAATAAAATGTTGTAATGATATTCATGGTGATATTTTTAAATCTCTTGAATCTTTTTTTTTGAATTTATGAAGGTGAAGGGCAACCTACAACTGCAAGATATGTTTAAACATTATATATAATTATTTCTCTCATATGGTCAAAATTGGTGGATGAATACACATTCTCTAAACAATTATAAAAATTCAGGTTGGTATTCATATTATTTTTCAAGAAATTTAGAAGAGATAAAATGATTCTTTGTACATTTTTATTCACTTGTGATGAAAAAATGAAGGAATATGTGACTCTATTATTTATATTTACATTATTTTTAAAAAAATATAACAAGACTTTTTTTCACAATTTTGATTCTATATTATACTTCATTAATTATTAAACACTCTATTTTTTGACCAGTTTGATTCTATATTTGTTTCTTCATTGTCACTGTTCCATACCAAAAATTTGTTTCATTGGTTTTAATATTTTAGAAAATATATATTATATCTTTTCTCAAATACATGATTCATTTAATGCTATAGATGTAGGGTAATTTTGATTTCAAATCATAGGCAAACTGTGTCGATGATTCATGCTCCTTATTTCGATTGTTATAATAACGTTTTCTTGAAATATCATATGATTATTTATTTTAAGAATAATTGAATAAAAATTTATTTGAAAATTTTAAAGCCTTGTGAAATTCATAAATGAAAATTAGAGAAGTGTAATTTTTTTTCTAGAGATGGATTATGATCTTAATTCAATGGATTAGGAATTCATTATTTGTTGATTGGGAACAAACAAGTTTAATAGAGTTTATTAGGGATCTAGTAATTTGAAGTTATGGAAAAATTGTTTTATGTTAAATAACCAATATTGTTAAAACAATATGTTAAAATAATAGTAAACATAAATTTGATACATTCATGATGGATGAAAAAGAAATTATCAGTAAGATGACAATGAGGTTAACAGAAACTTTCAACAATATTGTCTCCTTGGGAAATTTAACTCCACAACCTGATCAATAGTTAAATTTACCTCGAGTATTACCTTCTATGTGTAATGGAATATCAGGTTCTATAATATAGTATACACAATTTAGCAATTTAATGATGAAGGAATTGGTTGAATCATTGATAATGCTAGAATATGAAATTCAATCTGAAGTTAAATATAATATTTTTATCCATATCTAATATGTAAAAGACATGGTTTTGAAGGAATAATACTTTTATTTTTATTAGAGTGATTTGGTTTTAAGTGTTGATTTATCAGATCATTAAAGATAGATCATAAAGATGTGAAAATTTATAAAGGAGAAATAAATGAAGAATAATGATATATAAATTGGAAGTTATGAATGTAAGATGAAAGGTCATTAGAGAATAAAACTCACCTTACATAATGCCTAAAATAAATATTAATTTAAATTAAAATGCATGAAATCTAAAAAAACTTTGTGTATTTCATCTGTAGATTTAAGTGATGAATCAACTACAAAGAATAAATCTGGGCATGAATAAATGTAAATCTATTTCATAGGCTTTGCACTCATGATGCAAAATCATATTTATCTCAATGTTTGAATTCTAAAAATCCTTATCTTTAAATTATTAACTAATATTGTTATATAATTCAAAATATGTTATAATCTTTGTATAAGGAGAATAGAAAAGTCAAAAAAATATTATGATTTTATTTCTATTGGAAAAGTGTTTTTGACTAAAAAAACATTTTATTTAAGATATAATTTTCCTGAAATATCTTATGGTTGGTATGAAATTAAAATTAATAAATTATTGGATGAATATTATTATTTGAAATATGATATTATCATTTTTACTAGGAAAAGAATTTCTGAAATAAAATTCATGGTAGAAATAAAATTATTAAAATTCATTCTTTGTATTTATAGTAACATTGAAATTAATAAACTAAATATATATATATATATTTATCTTGTTTGAAAAGAAAAATAACATCAATTTTTAGAAGTAATTCATTGTGGTATTAATGGATATTACTCTATTTACATCTATTTCTTAATTCCTCAATTTTTTGGGGTCATTATTTTTTAATATTAAAATGTTTGTCTAAATATAAAGTTTAAATTTCTACTCAAAATAAACCTTATTGGGAACATATATTTTTAGTTCCTAACACTGTCAGATCCAAAATCATATAGTTACCTAAATGAACTTTTATTCAATGTTTTGAAAGATTATTCTACTTGAATAAATTGTAATATAATTTAGTGCATGCTTTATATATATGGATATTTTCTATTATTTTTATGAAAATAATAATTATTTTACCAATATATACAAACTATAATGTTTTTAGAAAATAAAAATGGAGAAGAAACTATTAATGTAGTTAAGGTATTTCTCTTATATTTTAAATTCAAATAATATCTTATATAGCAGTTGATAGGATTTCAAAAAAATATAACTTTTATTCCACGAAAGACTAGTTTTTTATCCTTGAACTATTAAATATTTTTAATAACTAAACTATTATATATGATAAATTGTTTAATTAATTGGTTTGGATTTTTTGTAATAAATGAATTGTGAAATAATTTTTATATTAAAATATTTGGATATTTATTATTTAAATTCATTTAATATCTTATTTATTTATTTTTTTGTATAAGTGGGGACTATTTTAAATATTTATCATGTGTTTAAATATTTTATTATTTTTGGATAAATTAATCTATTAGATAAATATTATTATTATTTTAAATTTTTCTTATTTTTTGAATAATATTTTACTTGTATTTATGGACCCTTGAGGATGCAATTTTTCCTTTTTTAAGAAATCCTGAATTAATGGTGCATTTATATTAGTTTATGTATTAAAATTGAATTATTTGTTCATTATTTACTCATTAACTCAACATTTTTATCCATTCAAAAAGGGGGAGAAAATAATTTTTTCAATTCTCCAACCATTTTTATCCTTTCAAAATATGGTAGAAAATATTATTTTGAAATATTTTAACATTTTTTATTCCCAAATTGGTTATGAATTTTGAAATATCTAAAATATTATAATAATACAAAATTTAGATATTATTATAAGGGCTCCTTGAAATGACATTATTTATCTATTATTTTGATAACTATAAAATATATTATTTTAATAAGAAATAATAACATTGTTTTTTTGGTTTTTAATCATTCTTCATTTATTATTACTATTATTATTGTTATTTTAAATTATTTTCAGTGAAAAATTATTTATCTAATGTTTATCCTTAGCTACACATGAGTAATGGAAAAAATTATTACTTTTACGTTTAATTTTTTAACTTTCTTCTACCTTTACGTCAGTTATCAGTTCCACATATGTATAATGGGTTAACTTGTTTCTACTATTAATTGAGTTATGCATTACCCTTACGTATCATGTTTGATATTGTTTACACCTTATTTTCAAGTTATGTATTTCCAATATACATCATGTGTTAACTTCTTTTTAACCTTATCTTATTTTTATACAACACAAACACAGTCTTTATAAATATCTTTTTACCCTTAAGAATATATTTTCATACATTTATGTACAGCATGTTAACCCATAAATAGTTATTTCCTTACCTTAAAACAGCATTGGAAATATGAATTTACCCTTATGCCTCTTTTGTCCCATTATTCATCATATATAATCTTATGTTTATTCTTACATAGCATTTTTTATCCTTACACATGAATTCTTATACCCTAAAATTTGTATTTTAATATTCATTTTACCTTTACACAGAGTTCTAAACATTCCTTTTGTATGTCATATCATTTCTATATCATCCACACATGTACGTTTTAGATTTTAAAGCTTACCAATACATTGATAATGTAATATATAGCTAACCCTTAAAACGAATCATAAATATATAAGTTACCATTACACATTGTTTGAAATTTTCATATTAACTATACGCATGAAAGAACCTTAACCTAATATTTTTACAGATTGATCCCCATGTATGTGCTTATCGTTATGTTTATAAAACAACATTTTTAAACATATCCTCTCATTGATTAAATTAACCCCATGATGGTATTATGAAGAGTAACATCAGGTTTCTAAAAAGTGGTAAAGGAAACAAAAATTCAATATATCTACTAGATATCAACTTCATGGGGATATCGATCTTCGTGAAGACACAATCTCACATAAATTCAATCTATGTCATGCATTATAATTTTAAGATCATCAATACAACATGATCATTGAATAGAATAGTTGATAGAGCTCATTTTTTCCTCTTCATCAAAATGTATATGTTATCATGTAACTAGAATACTTTTCATTGAATAGAAATAGAGGTCAGAGATGGTGATTAGTATCTTGAATCATCATACATGATATCTCACCTCACATATTTTATGTGATGAAGAATAATTCTAAGAAATTTTTTTTACCCAATAAATCATAAACAAGGTTGCGATCTCATAATAGAACAAAAATATCAAACTCGAAGTAGATTCCATGAATGAACCAATCATTAATTTTTATATATACCTCTCACAAATAGGTGTGTCAATTAAGTTGAAAGTGATCTCCCTCAACACTATTTGTGGGAAGAATTGATAAGGAAGTGATGAGAATGTGTGACGATAATATTAAAGTTATGATACTCTGTTTTTACATGTTACTGATGTTCCTATGTGAATCAGTGTTATATAGAAAGTTTTATCGTTGTTATGAACAGTGAAATCATTCCGAAATTCTAAATTTTAGGAGTTAATATATTGGGATGTTTTTAGTATTTATTTTGGAGGGAAATACTGTTAGACTATATTAGCTTCTCTTCATTGATAATTTTTTAAGGATAATTTGTTAGGATTTATATTAAAATATTTTATTTTTATTATGGTTTTGGTTATAGTATTAAATGTATTATTTTAAATATTTTCAACTAATGTATTAATTGGAATTTGAATCCAATTAAAAGTAATGATGTCTAAATTTTTTGTTAAATTATCAAAAGGATTTGAAATTTTTTTTATAGAATTTATTTCAGAGGGTTTGTCTTCAAAAGAAGTGAATACAATATTGTAGTGATATTTTGGGAGATATTTGTGAAAGGTCTTGACATGATATGTTTTTAATTTTCATAGCATTATCTTCTATAACTATTTTATTTTATAGTAATTTATATGTAAATATTTTTTTTACTTTTTAAATAAAAATATCATAAATATTTCTTTTATAAATAAAATGTTATGCATGGTTTCCTATTTATTGTCGACATTTGAAAAAGAAAAAAAATTGAATCATTATACATATTTATTCAATCATTTTATAAAAAATATAAAAGGCATGTGGGAATATTACTATTTTGTTTTTTCTTAAAAAGAAGAATATGAATATTGACATTGAAGACCTTTTGGGTGCAACTACATTTTTAATTAAAGATACAACCATCTATCTATATTGTTTTCTAGGTCTCTAAATAAAGGGACATTCTTAATAAAAATTACTAAGACTATAAAGAGAGCATTCGGGGAGTAGAATAGGCTATTTCTACTCCCTGAATGACTATACATCATTTTTTCATTCCATTTATTACTATTTATATATAATTAATCTATATTAACAAATATTGATATTATTTATTTATAAAATAACGAACAACGTGAATTTTTATTGACTTTATAATGGATAAAAATCACCCCTATGTCATTGAAATTACAATTCCAAAACACCATCAAATTTCTCTATAATACTATGTGGGATCACAAAAAATTAATGATTTTGGATTTCATGAATCCAAATCTAGTCCCGGTTTATACCTCTTATAGGGGGATTGTCTCATCCCATTTTAAGAAGGAATCAATGGAAGTAAAAATAAACAAAAACTATCTAGTTGTTTTTTATTCCTATAGAATAATTGTGTTTATTCCCTATGTAGTAAAGTTCAACTAGTATTTTGTTGTATATAGAAACTCTTGAGGTGGATTCATGATGTTTTCATAGATATGGAATACATTAGACTTCTGTTGATTTTCTTATTATCACAGGCATGTAATCCCAAAAGTAGCCCATTCTTCAGATCTAATGGGAAAACATTAATCATGAATTGTGACCTCCAAAATTCCTACCATAAATATACTATAATACATAAAAAATTTAATCCCCTGGATGTGTTATATAAATTTTCCAAAAAAAATTAATTCGTAGTGGATATCATAAATTTTGGAGCATCATAAAGGGTAAAATTTTCTACGATCATGGAGATATGCTCAATATTATACTATCTTGATATTATTATCCCTTTTTATATGGTATATATAATATAATGTTTCTTTTATATTAGACTAATTTTCTGATCCCACAAGTGGTTGTATTTGTGTTGAGATAATTAACCTCTCTGTTTCCGTGGTCGAGGTCTAAGGTGATCACTCTCTGATGTAGTGAGTAGATAATCGTATTTTCCGTACTCATAAAGGTAGTATTTGAAAATGTTTAACATGGAAAACAATCAATCATTTTATGACTACATATTACTATATAGCATCATCATGTAATAAAATTTTTCCATGATTTCATATATTTTCTCAATCAAGTAGGTGATATAAAAATATTTTAAAGCATAAAATTCATTGGTTTTCTTGATAAATAGGTCAATGTAATACTTAATGAGAAACCAGGGGACCCATATATTAAGGTATAGTATAAGATTATTGAGAAGGGAATTGTATTTTACCTCACTATTGGTGCATCCATCTAGAATAATGAATACATATTTTAACGACCCAAACTTTTATTAATGAAAATTCCTCTTAATATAATTATATGCCTTACTATGTAAAAGGGTTATATGAGACATAGTCACTTTATTGGTTTTATGTTTTTGGGATTCAAAATACTGTTAATATTTGTTACTGTTTCCAATATAGACATTTAACAGTTATCCCATGATTAGTATAAATAGAGGGCTCTAACAAAACCAATTTACTCGGAAAAAGGAAGTGATTTCCTGACCTAGTAGAATTTATCCATACAAATCCCATTTATCGAAGCACAGAAAAGATGTGGCTTCACTAGTCTTTTCTCTTAAGCATTCCCAAGCCAAGCTTCAATATGTTAACCTTGAACAGAACTGCCTATAGGAGATGTATAAGTTAAAAGAGATAACCACCTGAGTGATGTTATCCAAGCCACCCCATGAGTTTGTCACCATCTCACACATTACCCTTAAGCCTTATGTATGTTTTATAAGGGTATATGTAACAAAACCTTACCACCATGTTGTGTTCTTTATTTTTGCATATATAAGATACATTTATTTTATTGTCCCTTTATAAATGTGTTTTAAAGCACAAAAAGTATTCAATTAAGAAATAAATTTTTGATGAATGAATGGATTTTTCAAATAAATAATAAAATATTGTTACTAAATAACTTTTTATGAAATATAAATAATAGTATAGTTTTTATTAATACAATTGTAATTTAAATTAGGGTTTGAAAGATGTTTTTGTCAAAACCCATGAATTTTTAATTAATGTTGGTTTTTAATTTCAATGCAAATATTCTCATATTTTAAAAAATATTTAGGTAAAATAAATATTATTTTTTGAATCAGGAAATATATATTATCCTACGGTGAGTTTTTCATAATTTTTTGAGATTGCCACATTTTTTGGTAAAAATTAAATATTTTTTAAATATATAATGTGTTTTATGAAAAATTAATAACTCAATAGTGATGTAATAAAATACTATAAATGGATTTTACATCCAATAAATGTTTTACCATTTTAATAAGTTGATTTTAGGTTTTTTTTCATTATTTAAAAAATCCACAATTGACCCTCCAAACTTTTAAAACATTTTAACAATTTAAAATGATTTCTTTGAGAGTGTGACTAAATACACATAATCAAGCCTAATATTTTAATATGTTAGGCCATTTACCTTATAAAATAATTGATCCTCTCCACTTTGGAAAAAACCATGTGCAATGCTCTTGGGATGGTTTGTGGTTTTGATTAGTTTAATGTATGATGTCCAAAACCAAAATAATAAGTAATTCCCCCTCCATTCCAATATAAACCCAGTAAATCTCCCATTACTATTCACTCAAACCATTTAGAGCTCGACAAACCATATCCCCCCCTCTCTATAATCCTTAGAAGGTGCCCTTATATCCCAATAATCACCTATCAATCCTCTCCCAAGCCTTTGGGATCACACTTCCAATTAAGGGATTTCTTCCTATCTCATTTTTGTCCAAATTTATTTTGTAGTTATGCCTTTTTATTTTCAATTATAATTTTTGGGTATGATTTCTAACCTCCCCTATACATCCCTCTTTATTTGTTAATGATGATATACCCATTTCTCTCTCATTTATGTCTCCCATTTACACTTGTTTCCATGCTAAAATTCCATAAGGGATTTCTCTCTCCTCATTTACATTTAGAAAATTATTTTATATTATGAATCAAAATACCATTACCTATGTTGGGAAATGTCTTTATATGACTCCATTGCTGTCCATTTCATGAATTTTTTTTGAGATACCCATTTATTTCTTAGGAAACATTTTTATGAATTCTAATGTCACATTGTTATGCTGCCAAAATTGAATCGTGATTTTCCATTCCAAAGTCATTGTGTATTGAATACGATGACCAGTTCTCTATCAAGGGTATTCACGTTTATGAATTTTCACTTATTGATAATATACTTTCATGTATGTATTACACATTCCATTATTGTGTAATAAATGAAGATTTTAAATGATTTCATGTTGTATGATCCATTTGGAACACTGATGCATAAAATGAAATGATTAAGGAGGGTGTGCCCTGATAGTGATCCAATGCATTAGGTAATGATTAATATCATGAGAAATCAAGTGAAATGGGGGTTTACTCATACTAATTCTAGTTCAATTATGGTTTAATCATTCTAAGTACGCAATTAGCCTTGTCTTATGTTAATATCATGTTAAATGTTATTGACACATTTCCATGTTATGATAATAATTCTATATCGTGCATTTATGTTCATGATTCTCTTGTTATAAATTAATATTCCTTTTGCCTAACATGTTCAATATTCTTAATGATATGCCTTTTTTCTCCCTTACTGGGTTTTATAGATTTCTCCTTTCCTATGCGTGTCCTCAAGTTATGTCATGCAAATATAAGTATGAAAAACAGTTGTGGTCATGTAAAAGAAGTTTTCAATACAGATGTTGGGTTTTATATTCTATGATTTTATGTAATGTTCATTATTTTTCAAGACACTAGACCTCTCGATCCCAAGGGTTGTCTTAATTAAATTATTAAATAATGAATCATGTTTATGTGTGTAATAAATAGTAGGGTTTTGAGAGTTGATATCAAAGGAGAGGTTTAGTTATTTTGGGATTAGGATTAGAAAATCCTAGTGAATTACTTACGGGTATGTCTAAGTATAATAAAAATGTCTCTAAATTTTGGCGATTATTGAGTAAGTGGTTTATCAAGAAAATACATCCATGTCTAGATATGAACAACTTGAGGCGGATATGGAATAGATATATGTAGGGGTAAAACCCAAAAACCCTGCATGGACCAAGACTTAGATGGGAAATGATGAAAAAAATGGGCCTTGTTGCACTCTTGGTTATGACACTCTTGGGAATATGCTTTGGTAAATTCTTAAGCATAGTATGAACCATTATTAAGGGAATAGAAAAAAATTGACTTACTAAAATATTTTGGGAAGTAGATTATAGATAACATATATTGGAGCCTATAAATTCACACATTATGGAAATAAATGTAATTTATAAGTTATCACTTTTTTCATTGGATTCCCCATTATGTGTTACCCCAAACTTTCCTTTTCTTCCTTCAAATGGCTTGTAATAGGACGAATCGTGATAACAACCTATGCGAAGATCAATGTGATGACTTTTTTAATGATATTCCTAACTTGATGGGAGCCAGAATCTCAAACATTGTCATGATACTCTTTATGTTAACTCATGTTTTGAATAAATACGTGGGTCAAGAGGAACGTTCACTCCCCCCCAAGATAGAACAAAAAAAATCGAGAGCTTTATGAGACAATGTCCTCATACTTTTAATGAATTATCTGATCCCTCAATCGCTGAACAATGAATCAACTCCATTGAGAAGATCTTCAGCATCCTTCAATGTTATGAAAAAGAGAAGGTACATATGTCTAGTTATCGTATGGTGGGTGAATCTGATCAATGGTGGACATTGATAAATAATTCAAAACCTAATTAGGATATCAAAGCATTAGAATGGATTAATTTACAGATCATATTTTTTGATAAATATTTTCCTTGCACCCTCCGACTAAAGATGGAAATGGACTTCCTTTACCTCAAGAAAATATATAATGAATCCATCGTAGCGTATGAGGAAACTTTTACAAGGCTTTCATGATTTACCTATTGATTTTTAATTTCCCTATAAGGAATGGATGACAACTTCTTTGGTGGGAAAAAACCTAGCCAACTGAAATCCCTATCAATCTGTGAATTTGATATCTATGAAGAAATTTTCTGATGTTACCTTAAAGTTGAAATGGTCATCGAATAATCTTAGGGGTATCATGGTTATAAGATGTAGAAATAGGACTTTAATTATGGAGGTCCAATATATAAATATAAGATTGCTATCAAATTACCACACCCCAATTTCCAATGGTGCAGAAAGAAGCACCCTAGAAATTACCTAAGAGGGTGTGGAAATGATTTAGGTGTATAAGATAAGGGGACCTGGATATTAAATATAGTCGTGAAAAACTGGTTACTGCAACAGAGGAGAGGTATGCTCTGTTCTACCCACAATGCATTGTTCATTACTTTAACTGCAAATAATAATGGCACTTTGCAAACCAGTTTCCTATCCAAGGGTTTTCAAAGGCAACTAACATCCTCCAAGGAAGCAAGGGTGATCTTTTTCCATCACCACTATCGAAGAGAACCCTGAAAAGAAAGTGGTTATAGGTAATCTAGTTATTAATCCAGGAATATTGAACATAATTTTTGATTCTGGATCTATGCATTCTTTTATATCTCAAACGTTTAGTAGAACAATCCCAACACCACCACAAATCATGATAGTAGAGATGTCTGTGAGAATGGAAAATGGGGAATCCATTGAAACCCATGAATATGACTTCTCCCATGTCGCAATCTGTGGATTGGACTTCCCAGTGAACCTCTTTATACTCTCTTAGGTGGAATTTGTTTTAATTCTTGGCATGTATTGGCTTTCTCTATATAGAGCCAAAATAAATTTCCATTATATGGAAACCACACTCTATATAGAGAATAAACCTCCCATTAAATACACGTGAATGGAGGAGGGTGAATCTTATTTACAACCATCATATCATGCATGGATATTAATTTCATATGATCATGTTTATCTTTCTCAAACGATTGAGTCTAAAGAAAAAACCATCCTTGAATATATTCCTATTATGTGGGAATTTGATGAAGTATTTTTAGAGGAATTTATTAGTCTTCCTCCTAGAAGATATATTAATTTTTCAAATGATCTAATTCTCGGGGAATTGCCAACAACCATTAATTTGTATAGAATAGCTGTTGTGGAGCTTGATAAGCTGAATAAAAAACTGTAGGAGAATCTGGATAAAGGGTTTATATGCCCATGTATATAACCATGGGGTGCACCACCCCTCTTAATCAAGAATAATAATGGGTCAATTTTCCTTTTAATTGATTTCCATGAACTCAATAAAATCACCATAATGAACCTGTATCCTCTACCCTGAATTGAGGACTTTTTGGTTCAGCTATATGGAGCACAATACATTTCCAAGGTGGATTTCCTGTCTGGATATTACCAAGTAAGGGAAAAGATGGAGGATATCCCCATGACAACTTTTCGTACAAGGTATGGGAACTTGGAATTCATAATAATGAATTTAGAACTCTCTAATTCTCCAGTAAACTTCATTGACTTAATGAATAGAGTCTTTCGATATTACCTCAACAAAATTGTAGTAGTATTTATAGATGATATTATAATACACTCCAAAACCAAGGAGGAGCATGAGAAGAATAATAGAACTGTTATAGAGACGATGCGAAAGGATAATCTCTCTACAATGTACAAAAAAGTGTGGGTTCTAGTTGACGGAAGTCTCGTTCTTGGGTTATATCATCCCAAGCAGTGGGATATTTATGGATCCCTCCAAGAAAGATTCAATTGGGGGATGGAAGAGGTCAACATTAGTGAAGGATATCTATAGCTTCCTGGGGTTATCTAGATATTATATCCAAATTTTGTGAAATTTCACTTTCTTGTCAAACCCTCTTACCAAGCTAACTCGGAATGGATTCAAGTTTTCATGGAATGATGAATGATAAGAGTGTTTCAAGGAGTTGAAAATGAGGATTATCACAACACTTTTTATCACATTACCCACAAGTGGAGAATGTTTTTCAGTATTCAGTAATTCTTCAGGGAAGGTTCTAGGTTGTGTATTGATGAAAAATGAAATAGTAAATGATTATGCTTCAAGGAAATTGAATGTTCATGAGAAAAACTATTCAACACATGATCTAGTGTCGGCTATAGTGATATTCATTTTAAAAATTTAGAAAAATTACCTTTTTTGGTAGAAGTTTTTAATATATACAGAACACAAAATCCCCAAGTATATATTCACTCATAAGGAGTTGAATA
This sequence comes from Viscum album, assembly GCA_963277665.1. NCBI lineage: Eukaryota > Viridiplantae > Streptophyta > Magnoliopsida > Santalales > Viscaceae > Viscum > Viscum album. The sequence continues at coordinate 477,883,210 of OY728125.1, read as the reverse complement.
TGTGCAAATAAATATGGTTAAATATGACTAAATACATTGAGTGCCGAATCCATTACCACCCTGGGAAAGTGAATAGGTTCGGAGATTCTCTATGTATAAAGGATCCAACAACTCTTTCATTTATGATAATTTAAATGGATCCAATATTCTTAGATTTGATGAATATGAACATCGTAATCATAAATAAGGGAACATCATCAATCCTTTCACAAATGATTTCTTCACCGGATCTTTTGGGACGGTTAAAGGAAGCCCAAAGGATGATGTGGGAATTCATAACAAAGTGGAAACTATATGAAAAGAGAAATCCTAGGATTTCAGTGTTAGTGAAGAGGAGATTGTGATATTTGGGTCACAACTATGTGTTCTATCAAATCTGAAGATATAAAATGAACGTTCGGATGATGCACATAGTTCGAATTTATCTATTCATCCAGGAATCACAAATACGTATCAGGATCTCTAAGAGTATTATTGGTGGGATAAAAATAAGAAGTAAATCATTAACTATACATTAATGTTCCTAGTGGGTTATCAAGTTAATTCTAAGAGGAAAAAGTCTAAGGGGATGATGCAACCATTCCCCCTACAAATCTGGAAATGGGAGAACATGACCATGGACTTTGTCACCAAAACTCTGAAAACATCCAAAGGAAACAATGCTATCTAGGTTGTTGGGGATTATCTTAAAAAGAATGCACACTTCATTTCAATTTTAGAGGATTTCTCATTGGATCAACTGGCACCGATATACCTCAGATAATTGTTAAGGCTACATGGAGTTCCATAATATATTGTATCTTATTATGAACCAATATTCACCACTAATTTCTAGGATAGTTTCCAATATTATTCGAATACTGAGAAGAACTTTACTACGGATTATCATCATAAAAATTAGGGCCAATATGAGTAAACTATCCAAACACAATAGGATATTTTGAGAGCTTTCTCAATGGACTTTAAAAGAGGATGGGATCGACATATTCCTATGGTTGAGTTCTCTTACAATAATAGTTTCTACTCACAAATCCAAATGGATCCTTATAAATCATTGTGTGGGAATAGGTGTAAAACCCCAGAACGTTGGGATGAAGTTGGGTAGTGAAAACATATAGGTCTAGAAATTGTCTAAGAAATGATGGAGAAGGTGAAGACCATCCAAAAACACATTAAATCTACTCAGAGTCGAAAAAAGAGCTATGTTGATAATTGTCTATGAGACCAAGAGATTGATGTTGAAGACATGACATTCGTCTTCATATCATTATGGAAGAGGTTTATGATATTTAGTAAGAAGGGGAAACTTATTCCAAGGTATATTCTCCCTTTTACCATCCTTGATCGGATTGGAGTAGGGGCATATCGACTAGCACTACCACCGAACCTGTCTCAAGTACACGATGTATTCCATGTATCACTCTTGAGGAAGTACATACCTGACCCATCACATTTACTCAATCCAGATGTGGTGCCATTAGATAATTACCCCTCCTATAAATAGAAGCTGGTGATGACCTTAGATCATAGATAAAATGGTTATATGAAATAAGACAATGACCTTTGTCAAGGTGTTGTGGAGAAACCAAAAGTTCAAAGAAGAGACGTGGGAATATAAGGAGGTGATGAAGAAGATTTACCCTCTTCAGTATTAGTGTGGAAAGAGGAAATTTCGAGAGAGATATTTCGTAAAGGGCAATATTGTAATGTCCTAAACATTTCTGAATGAAAATTCCTATTTATATCATTTAATTTCTTACTATGTAAAATGGTTTTATGAGACATATGCACTTCCTTAGTTTTATATTTTTTGATTTCAAAATAACGTTATGAATTTTTGCAGCTTCTAATATAGCCATTTAATAGTGATCACAAGATTAGTATAACTATAGGGGTTTTACAAACCCAATTTACTCTGACAAAGGAAGTGATGGCCTCTTCTAGTTGAATTGCTCCGTACGAATCCCATTTTTCAGATCTCCCAAAGTAGGTGGTGTCACTAGGATTTTCCCTTGACCAATACTGATTTGAGCTTCATCATTTTATCTTTGAAGGAACCATATATGGGAGAAGTGTAATTTAATAGAACTTACCACCTGAGAAATGTTATCTGAGACACCCCAAGGGTATTTTATCATCACACACCTTACCCTTAGGTCTTTTTCAAAGTTTATAAGGGGATATGTAACAATCCCCTAGAACCATTATTGTGTACTTTATTTGGGTATGAGTAAAATATATTTATTTTATTGTTACATTGTAAATGATTTTTAGTGCACAAATAGAATTCAATTAACAAATCTATTTTGATGAATTAATATATTTTTGAATTAAATAATAAAATTTTGTTACTAAAATACTTTTTATTAAATATACATGATATTATTAATTTGATGAATATAATTGTAATTTTTATGAAGGTTTGAAAGATGTTTTTGAATGTACCCATGAGTTTTTGATAAATGTAAGTTTTTATTTTAAAATAAAACATATACATATTTAGAAAATTATTTAGTTAAAATGACAATTATTTTTGAATCTATACATTGAAATTATCCAATAGTGAATTTTTTATAATTTTTGGAGATAATCGAATTTTTGGGTAAAAATTAAATAATTTTTAAATATATATTGTGTTTTATAACATCATAATGACCCAATAGAGATATAATAATATACTATAAATGGGTGTTTCGGCTAATATATGTTTTACTTTTATAGTAATGTGATTTTAGGTTATTTTGATTTATTCTACAAATACATAGTGGACCCTCCAGGACTTTTAAAACAATTTATCATTTTAATAAGATTTCCTTAAGAGTGTGACTCACCTCCACATAAGAAAGACTAATATTTTAAAATGTTAGGCCATTGGACTTATAAATTAATTTTTTCCAATCCACATTGGAAAAAACCATGTGCAAAAACAATGGGATGGCTTGTGATTTTGATTAGTTTAATGTGTGGTGTCCAAAACCTAAATATTAAAGAATTCCATCTCCATTCCCATATAAACCCACTCAATATCCCATTACACTTCACTAAAAACATTTGGAGCTCAACTAACCCCTTCTTTCCTCTCTCTGTTATCCTCCCACAGGTCCTTAAACTCTAAAGAAGCTCTTCTCAGGCCTCTCCCAAGCCTTTGAGATCACACTTCCATGTAAGGGATTTATTCCTTTCTCATTTTTGTCCAAATTTATTTAAGTTGTTATTCCATTTTATTTTCAATTAAAAATGTTGGTTATTATTTATAACCTCCCATATAATTCAATCCTTATGTTTAAATGATATGATACCCCTTTCTCTCTCATCAATGCCCCCCACATACACCTGTTACATTGCTAAAATTACATAAGGGACATCTCCCACCTCATTTACATTCAAGCAATTATTTTATATTATTAATCTAAATTCCATGACATAAATTAGAAATTGTATCCTTATGAACCCATACTATCCATTTCATGAACATATTATGATTTAAACTTATCTCTCTAATCATCCATTTTTTAAGAATTCTTATGTCACACCATTATGCTGCTAAAATTGTGCCATGATTTTCCAAGACAAATTCATTGTGTAGTGAATACCAATCCCATTTCGCTATTTAGGGTATTCACTTTTATGATCATTTAAATGTTAATAATATAGTTTCGGGTATTTATTCAACATTCCTTTATCGTGAAATAAATTATGATGTTGAATTATTCCTTTTTGTATGATCCATGTTGCACATAGATGCATGAAATAAAATGATTAAGGAGGGTGCACCCTGATAGCGCTCCAATGCACTAGTTAAATATTAGTATCATGATACATCAAGTTCAACGATGGGTTATTAATTTTAATTTAATTATGCTTAGGGTGTACTCATGACACGTGTGCAATGAGCCTTGGATCATGCTAGTATCATGTTAAATGTTGTTTCAACATTTCCATGTTTTGATAATCATGTTATATCCTGAATTTATCTTCACGTTTCTCAGGTTCTCCATTGATATTACTATTTTATAACATGTTCTATATTCTCCATGATATGACTTTATTACACCCTTATTGGGATGTATAACTCAAAATTTTCTTATACATATCCTCATGTTGTCCCATGTAATTCTAAGTATGAAAGAAAGTTGTGGTATTGTAAAATATGCTTTCAATAAAGATGTCGGGTTTTATATTTTATGTTGTTATGTAATGTTCCTAATTTCCTAATACAGTAGACCTCTCGATCCATGGAATTTTATTAAGTTAATGTTTATATAATGAATCTTGTTTATGTGTGTAACATAGAGCTGGGTTGCTATATGTTAGGCATGAGGGACTTTAAGGGATTCACAAACACAACACTGAGGCTAACCCCATTGATATTAGGTTTGTTTAACTCCACCCCAATTGCGATTTATGAGTCACAATCAATGTGAATTTTTAAATGCGTAAGTACTTCATCAAGAACAATAATTACATCACATGAGAACATGATATCTTGGGGAATCTTTTTTGAGGTTGGATTCATGATAATAAAATATTCCAATGCATTCCCCATGAGGTACTTTTAAAGGATGAACCTAATGTTGGAAAAATGATTGAGCATTTTCTATCACACCAAACATATTGTTAGAATGGAATAGTTTATGATTATCATTTGTGATTTAACATGACATATCTGTTAGAACGCATTATATTGCAGGTCATGGTACAAATTTTGGATTGTTGATACTTGATCAAGGAAATTATAATCAATTGGATAATATCTAACTATAATTTATATCGTCAATTTATTGAGGTAGAAAAAACTACTATCATTACCCTCATTTTTAGGGATTTTATAAAATTGAGATATCACTCCTACAATATGAATTAGAGGATCAAAGGATTCCCTAGTAAATGCATCATCAAAACTTCTAGATCATGTTAACTACTTCATGATGTATATTAATTAACTTATAAATTCAACATCCCATTGGTATATGATTCCTGTAATCATTATTTTGGTGAAGGATATAAATTTTATATCATGTTTGGGAAAAATTAATATGTATTACTAAAACCATTGAAATCCTCTTAACATTTGAAGATTATGTAAATTGTGTGTCACAATAATGGTCAAGGTCTTCTTCAGGTTGATATTGATTCCCCGGTACAGGACAAAGAATGTAATTAATTTCCAAGAGGTAACAAATAATTAACACTTAAATATGTTCATCAATAAATTCTATGTGTGTATCATGCTTAATATTATTTGTGTATCATTGTTCTGGTTCAAAAATTATCCATATTTTACCACCAAATTAATTTCAATGCACTTCATTGTTGGGCCCAATTGGGACTTGAGGATGTAATTTATATCCTATGGGTATATTTTCTAGAACTTTTCAAGATAAATAGAATCAAAAAGTATAAATACATTTCATATTGTAAAGTACATGTAGTGTCCTATTCAACTTTAGTGACCATATGGATTTTATTATACATGGAGTATTCATTTTAAAAATGGTGTTCATATAATCTAATAGATAAATCAATCATTAATAATGTGAACATGGTAGATAATTAATCATTTTTAAATTGGTTGTTGATGTCCCAAGATTTGATAAAAACTCTGAACCATATGTTCTACTTATGGAATAGGATATATATTTCCAATAACATGGGGAATTGGACTTCCTTCGAGAAGTTGTATTTAATAAACTTATCAATTTTTTCCTTGAACATATCATAGTGGGAGGGAACCTTACTAATGGGAGATTGTTTGTATCCACCATGAAAAATTGGATGGTTGAGATTGGAAATTGTGATCTGGTGATCTTGACCATGAATCTTATTAATGGTTCATAGTTATTCATTAGGGATCAGTGTCAATAATGAAAAGTGATAGTATTTTTCCTTGGGTGGAATGATCTTAATAATAAAAATCTGCGTTAAATCTTCCATAGAACTAAGTATCCCCCGTATTAGATAATTAATGGTGGTGGAAACTCTTTCAATGGAAATAGAATCCTCATTTAGTTCTTTCTCATTTAAATAATTTGTAATGGATAAATGAGAAAACTCCTCCGGAATAGGATATGGTGGTGGGGAATAATATTCCTACACACATCATAATTGTTCAAAGGATTTTCCTATCCTCTTAATACTATATATATCATGTTAAAATACTTCTTGGTTCTCATCACAAGTAAAAAAATACATATGGTATGCATTATATATTGAAAGACCTTGGATTAATCTATCACTAGTTAGTTGACATTAAACACTAATATACACCATAGAGATTCAAATTGGTGGGAATAATGGGTGTTCTTAGACATATGATGGGTGATTTATCATTATCATTAGGGACACCTGTCAAACATATAATTAGTATTTTATCTTGGATAACTAATTTATGTCATGCATGCTAAATTGGTTTCTATTGTTTTGTGTTATTTTGTATGGATAGTGGATAGGAAATATAGAACTACTCTTTATGTGATTCAATGAATCCATCAACTTGAAATTCATGTAATTTGGAACATTGATTCCATATGATCATTTTACCTAGGATTATTTTGATCCTATTTTAATACCCAACAATAAGTTAGTGGGTTTCACCTATGCTAAAGATAGATGCATCTTGAATGAGATCCCCAACTAGGCCATTGACGGATTATATGATGCACTAGTTATATGATGATAGGAGGTTTGATTCTAGTTTATAAAAAGGCCTTCACATTAAGGTGTTCAGCGTGGCGTCTTAGGAGAAAATCATGAATTCACTATTGGGTAGAAAGATTACAAACATGGATTTAGTGTCATCACCCAAGATGGGGTTTCTCACTTTTTCCATACTCTTAAATCATTAGGTGAGATGATTATTGATCTGATTATACATATACAAGCATGTAGAGTGTTAAGGTTGTTATAATGTCGAAATCATATACCTTATCTATCATGAATTGATATATAATGAATCCATTTAACTTTACTAAAATTTATAGTGGAATATTTCTCTTTATATGATATCACCCACTTCCCAATGGAAAAGGATGTTATTTTTTAGAATTCATTGTACTACACAAGTTCATCAATGTACACATCAGTGGTAGCAACATTGGTCTCAAATTCCAAAAATATTTTAGAGGTGTAGATGTTGACCTCATGATGGGAATTTTACAAGACTATTGAATTTGTTATGGTGATTCTATCTATTATTTAAGTCATATAATTATATAATCAAGGGAAGGGCATGTTTTTTCTCACTAGGGTTCACTCCTTAACAAAAATTTTGTAGGTCCCAACTAGTTGGGGAGACAATATATTATCAGAATTCATAAAACGTTTTTGATGGTTGGGTGGTAATGGTAGGACCAGAGGGTATACTGGACCAATAGAATATAGATATTCATGGTAGAGTCCAATTCAAGAAATTTATTCTAGCTATTCTCAAACAAACACTCATTCTTATCTTAAACACGTATGTAGAATTTTTGAGTTCACGTCATGGGTATTCTTCTTTCTGAGTAGTTGTTTTCCTTTTGCACAAGAGAATCTTTGAAAGGATATAGCATTATAGGATTTTTATTCTTCATTAATTGGATCAATTTATCATTCAAATGATCTTATATAATTAATGGTGGTATAATATAGTAATTTAGTAGAGGAACTTTTTTATAGGTCCTCATGGAATGAATCATAAAATTCCATGAAGTGTTGGAACCAAGGAAATTCATTGGTAATAATGGAGTTGGGTTTTTATTTGTTGTCAATCATTAAAAAGATGACAGGAAAGTTTGTAAGAACTGCATTTCATATTAAATGTGTTGTGTACCATGTACGGGGAATGGTATGAGGAGTGGTGAAAGTACTATGCGAGTGAGTTTTATAGAACCAAAAATGGTCCACGACTGAGCGGTGGTGCGGTACGCGGATGGGCTGAAGTTGGTGGAGGAACACTACTGGACATGGGGTCTATCCCCATCCACCTATCCCCATGGTTCATTAAACCATGGGGATAGTTTGATTTTAGTTGTCTATAACAACGATTTTATTAAAACCATGGGTATTCAACCTTCCATCGAACCGAACTATCGGGCTCCTCCTCCTCAAACTTCAATCGCGCTCCTCGATTCAACCTACCTCCCCGACCTCGACTCTTGGCCATGTCCTTCCCTCCCGGACCACCGAATCCCAGCCCTCTCCTCACCTCTCGGACTCCCCTCCCCGGCTTCTGACTCTCGACTCTGACTCCCGGCTCCGGCTCCCGACTCCCTGCTCCCAACCTGGACCTCCCGGCCTTCGCCTCCACCTTGACATCCCAGCCATCGCCTCTTAAACAAGGTAATATTGTAAATATTATTGAGAATCAGGATGTAATTTTGAAATGATTGAAGATATATTAGTATTTGGTAAACTCCTGGCTAGTTCATACTTTTGGAAATAAGTTCTGGAATACACAGAAATTAGTCAAATTTATCCATATGGGGCGTGGAAACTTTCACATAGTATTTTCTTCTCATGAGCTAAAGCAAAATGCATGATTAATTGTTTTTTATGAGAATATTTATCTTGTTCCATTTTCTTCTTATTTTGGTTTCATCTACATCCAGAGGATTGGTTTTATGGTGTAAATTTGGATAACACATGAGGTGTAGATACCACAATAAATTGAAAATGTTGTGCCCTAAGATTAGTATGGTATTGATCAACTATATTTGGTGTTATTTAGTCATCAAACAATCAATCATGCTTAGCTGGAACATATTTCTAGAAACTTTTCCCCTTTGATTGGGCAGTAGAAACATGGTCCACTTTTGCTAAGGATTTTACAAGTATCCCCTATTCTAAATCAACCACCATCTAGAGGATATATTTGAAGACAAAGAAGTATTGGAGGGTGTGGAATGGACTGTAGTGAAAAGGGAAATATCTAAGATGATCACTAAGGACAACTTCCCTTGGTTTCCTAGGATCGATAAGCCTAAGGAGATAATTTTCCATAATGAAAATAATGTAACTAGGATCCTATTCATTTAAAAATAAATAAATTATCGTTTTACTCCTTAAATAATGGGAAACCCTTATATCTCTTTGCCTCTTGACCAGGACATTTTTTTTGTTTTGTTTTACTGAGTGGGAGGTGTCAGGTGATGTAGAGATTTATTGGGTTATCTAGTAGTCACTGACACTAGATTGAGTGTAATAGCTACTGTTTCTTCCTTAGTAGTAATATTCCTATTTCACTAAATGGTATCTTCTAGATGTTACCCCATGTATTTAAACTCCTAGAATCTACTTAGATATTTCTACGAGATCTAAAGTGTCTACACTTCATCATGGATGTTCTCTACAAAAAGTTCAAAAAACTTCCCCTAGGGGAGTAGAATTTTGAGTGAGTAAATTTGGCATTTCTATCTAAAGATAAAGCTAGAGAAATTTTAATTTTTCTGATGTTAATTTTCCATGACATTAACTTCAATTATTTTCCATAGCATAGAGTTATATTGATAATTTAAATGATGATTATGGTTATCCTTTCACGTGATGAACCCCCCAAGAAGGCTAATATAGTAGAGAAAATCTGGCCCCACTAGAGTCTACATAACAAACCACATTTTTGCATCATCATTACATTGTCCATGTCTCAATATATATCATCTACCATATTGATAATGATGAAAATCGTGAATGAATAATAGGAATAAGGAATCATATCATTATTATCTGAGTGAAAGAGTGAAATTTCAATACCCTCTTCCCCTTTGAGAGTTTTGTTGAGGTCTTTCCATCAACACATATTATCAATGGGTCGTTAATATTTTGAACTATGTGATGTTTGATATTATTCAATGGATGTTACCCTATTATTTTCTATAGATAATGTCCCTAAGGTAATTCTTGACTATCCTCACCGAACGTTCTCCCAGTGAAAGCTGTTTTTTGGATGATAGTAGGAATAACTAGGGCACGAACTTCATGAAACCACTTCCCAACCTAGAAATGGTAAAATTTATTAGAAAATATGTTAATAATAACCTGATCCTTAATGTATGGGGATTATGTGGGGCCACCATTTATACTTCCTACACTAACTAAGGATTTGATAATTTCATTAGTGACAGTCATGGAAAAATTTCCCCATCCCTACGAGTTGAGATTAACATGGAGTCACCACTCATATCTTTTGGACTCATTGAGGATTTGATAAACCTAGTGGTGGATGTGGAGGTAAAAATTATTTTATCCTCATGGGATGGGGTTTATTATGGATAGTTTCATGTAATCTATAAATCTCATTTATTTGGTGGATTTTCACTTGAGTATGATCCTGGTGTAGTGCCTTATTAGAATGTGAACTACTTTCCATTTGGAGTGTCGTTTTTAACTTTTTTCTTTAGTTTACATCTCAAGGTAGACCTTTTTCTCTTTTTTCCTACTTATTCAATCATGGAGTCTTCTTGTCATTAAATATTTTTTTCTAGCTACTAATATTCTTTGATTAATTTAATAATAAAATTGATTGTAATGAATTTTTTAAATATGATTTACATTTTTTATTGAATGATAATTTTTTTTCTTGTTATAGGATGGATAGAAGCTGGATGCACCGTACCAATCGGATTTCAACCGAGTTTCAAAATAATTTGGAGAATTTTTTAGATTTTTAATTTAGTAATGCGTCAAATGGAGGTTGTATACAGTGTCCCTTCTATAATTGTGTTGGAAGACCATGGTTAAGACAAGAAGAAGTTAGTCACCATTTAACAAAATTTGGATTTCAAGAAAACTAAAATGTTTGGTTTCACCATGGAGAGACGAGTCCATCTTTGACTATTCATAAATGAAATGAACGAAGTGACATGGAGAATTTAATATTTGATTGGTTTCTATATGTGCATCATTCTGAGAGAAACATCATGCTGGTGCAAAAAGACAATGATATCAGTACACATGAGGAAAATACTGAAGACTATGATGTTGACAAAATGAAAAATTTATTGGATGATGCCAGAACTCCTGTATATCAAAACTATATTAAAATGACCAAGTTAGAATTTTTAATGAGGTTATATCATGGAAAAACCATGCATGGGATTTCTAATACTTCAATTGATTATATTCTTAGATTTTTGAAGGACTTTCTTCCTGATGGTGCTGATATTCCCTCAAATCATTACATGGCATGGATGTTAATTAAGAAGCTTGGATTTTCTACTAATAAAGTCCATACATGTATGAAAGATTTTAGTTTTTTTTGAGGAAACAGTTGACAGTAATGACTGTAAAGAATGTGGTACATCTCGATGGGAGACAAATGCAGATGGAATACCATCTTGTGTGCCATAGAAAGTCATGTGGCACTTTCCATGGATTCCCAGACATCAAAATCTATTCATGTCTCCAAAAATAACAATAAATATGATATGGAATGATGTTGAGAGAAATAAAGGTAATGAGGAGCTGGTCCATCCTGTAGATGGATTACCATGGCGGACATTTGATGCACAACATCCTGATTTTGCAGCTGAGTAGTGTAATGTAATATTGGGCCTATCATGTGATGGTTTTAATCCGTTTGGTCAGATGCTTACTGCTCATAGCACGTGGCCGGTTTTTATTCATGTTTATAATCTTCCTCCATGGATTTTTATAAAAAAAACTTTTCACTTTCTTGAGTATAATGATATCTAGACCTTCGGATCCTGGTAATGACATAGATGTCTACTTGCAGCCTTTAACAAAAGAGTTGAAACAACTTTGGGATTTAGGTTTGCAGACATTTGATGCTTCTTCAAAGAATATGTTTCATATGTGTGTTTCCCTTCTATGGACCATAAATGATTTCCCTTCCTATACAATGATGTCTGGGTGGAGCTCGAAGGGAAAACTATCATGTCCCGTTTGTATGAAGAATACACGATCGAGAAGGCTTAAATATCGTCATAGTTTCAGTTTCATGGGGCATCACCGATTCTTTCCAATGGATCATCAATACAGGAAGAATCATCAAAGGTTTGATAATAATGATTACACTAAAGAACCTCCTCAACGTATGTCAGGAAGTTATGTGCTTGATGAATTGAAAGATTTCAGCTTTTCATTAGGAAAAGGTCAGTTGACATCTCGAAAGAGGAAGAATGCTGATACTGAAGTCACTTATAATTGAAAAAAGAGAAGTATTATTTTTCAATCCATATTGTTCTACTAATTTGTTACGTAATTGTTTAGACATAATGAATATTGAGAAAAATATATGTGAAATGTTTCCTACAATTCTTTTGAATATTAAGGGGAAGACCAAAGATGACTTCCGATCTCGTCGGGATTTATTGGATTAGGGTATTCGACCAGAACGACATCCTGTTTGTATTGGTGAAGACAAATGGAAAGTTCCATGTGCTTCTTATGTGATGAAACCGGCATAGAAAGATCAATTTCTGGCAGTATTAGAGAATATCAAGGCTCCAGATGGCTATTCCAACAACATATCTAAATGAGTTAACAGAAGACATTTGAAATTGAAATCCTTAAAAACTCATGATTACCACATCATTCTTCATTAATTGATTCCAATAGCAATTCGGAATTTTCTATCCAATAATATAAGGGTGGAAGTTATTCGTTTGTGTCATTTTTTTAGAGACCTTTGTGCTATAAGGTTATCCAAATCATTGTTGATAAAAATGCAGAAAGAGGCACCATTAATTCTGTGTGAGTTGGAAAAACAATTTCCTCTATCCTTTTTCAATTGCATGGTGCATTTAACAGTTTATCTTCCAACTGAGACACTTCATGTGGGACTAGTCGCTTTTCGGTGGATGTATCCCACTAAATGAAATATGTGCACAATGAAATCATATGTCCGAAATAAGAATTATCCTGAAGGTTCCATTGTGAGGAGTTATATGGCCCAAGAATGTATTGATTTTGGTTCAATGTATTTGTCTGATGTGAGCAAAAGACATAATCGACCAATGAGAAATGAAGATGAGCAGTATGAGGAAATTCAGCACTCGTTTCAATCTCTTTCCTAAACAGGTGGAATTTTCGGGTCATATACATTGGTTGCGTTGAGCTTTGAAGAGCGGAATATCGCACATCATACAGTCTTATTTAATTGTGGTTTGTTCAATTCCTATATCAAGTAAGTAATTTGAATATATATATGTTATCTCATACGATATCATATCACATATACCTTATAAATTTATTGTCATTTTATGTAGAGAACATAAACAAATTATAAGTTGAGTTCATCGGTCTTTGCCGTTGAGAAGGAAAGAGGCTATGCATAGCCAAGAGTTCCCAGCTTTGTCGAAATCAAAGGTTTGACCATTACATTAAATACCTTAATATACATATACATATATATATATATATAATAATATTACTCAAATGTATTCCAGGTATTGAGTTTACCTGCTGAATTCATTTTTCAAGAATTAAGAGCATTGGATTTTGGTCCCAATACTTTGGTTCGTTATTTCAAATCTTTAATAATCAATGGACACAAATTTTTTAAAACTGATAAAGCGGTGAAAATGAGAACACATCATGATCGTGTTATGTTAACTACTAGAACGATTTGTTATGCTAGTGCATCAGATAGTCGACCTCAATATGAAGATGTGTATTATTATGGACTGGTTGAGAAAATATTGTTATTGGATTACTATTCTCAAGGTCGAGTCACTATGATGAAATGTAAATGGTTCGATTCAATGATGCACCATGGTACATTAATTGATGATTGCGGATTTGGAGTTATTGACATGAGTCAGTTCCTTCATACTGATGAACCATACATTTTGACATCAATGAAAAAACAAGTGTTTTATGTGAAAGATCATCTGAAACCTGATTACAGTGTCATTAATGAAGTAAGCCCAAGAAATATTTTTCAGGAAGATGGGTATGAAATTGTCACCATTGTCACCCCCATTGGTGTTAGCCAGAATATTGTATTTGATGACAGAAATTGTCCCATTGTGAGAGATGATGTTGAACATAAGGTAGTGGAGGGTAATATATATAAGAAACCATATATATTCAGAGTTCATTCAGTTTACCTTGACGTGAGTTTCTCGGGTTGGTACTAATGTAATTACTTTAATTTAGTTTTAGTTTGGAATGATATGTCTGTTTTACTAATGTTTGGATTTTGTTTCATTTAATAATATTTCGTTCAATTCAAAAAACTGGGTTTAAAATGTAGTTTTAAAAAATGTATAACTTGGTTGTAAATTATCATTACTGAAAGATGTTATGCCATTTTTTAAGTAGAATGTATGATTCATAAAAATTGTTACTAAAAAATATTTATTTCATTCTTATACAGATTATGAAGAAAACTAAACAAGCTCACAAGAAGAGATTATTTGATGTTGATCATGTTAGACGTGAGGAAGAGTTATCTTCAGTGAGTATATTAGTTCTAATATTTATCTTCTTCATTACATATAATATCAAGTTCAAATTTTTGATCAAATTTTTTTAGGGACATATAACTCCAGAGTTTCGTCTTCCTAGTATGGGACCGAGCAGGGATCCTTCTAGACCTAGTCGGAGCTCCCATCTTATCACTCCCCACACTTACCCATTAGTGTACATTCCATCTACAACACATGTCCGCCCTCTGGTTGAGACCGGTGGGATATTCCCATACATGCCATCATCATCATGCCATTTACCCTCTTTTTCCCATTCCATGTCCAAGCTGACTCGACCGATGTTCTCACCTACACAATTTCCATATCCATTCATGTATCCCCATACCTACTATGCATATTCTGACAAGTCTATGCCACCTCCTTTTCCTACCATCAATCCTACACATATTGAGTTTGTTCCTTCAGTTTCTACTCCTGTTCATGAAGATCAGCAGGAGTATGCTGTGGAACTGATACTTCCATCAGAGGATGTTGATCCAGCATAGTCCACGGATGCCTCACAGCCTATTCAGGAGCCTGCATCATGTTTTTTATTATAAATTTTTCAAACTATAGCATTTCACTTTTTTCTATTGTATTGTCACATAACTCTTCTCTTTTAACCTATTATCTTATTCAGTGGGATCTTCTAGTAGTCGACATGGGCGCACTCGAATGCGGGATGCCTGGAATCGTGAAACTCAGATTATGGTGGATTACAATTCTCAAAATCAAATTGTAGGTAAAAATGCTAAGGAGTGTATAAGTTTCATGGATATTTTAGCCAAATATCATGATATTGTTTTAGTGGAACCGGTCTCATGGAGACAAATCAGTGCTGACATCAAGGATAGGGCATGGGCACATATATGGGTACGGAAAGTTTATGAATTTATATTTATATTAGTAATTTATTTATGTGAATTAACATGTTCGTTATAGAGTTGATTTAACTTTGCTAATAGTGAAGCTTCCAGTGCTGCTAGGTTGAGTGATCTTTGAGAGTATTGGCAGTCATAAAAGTATGGGTTACATATTGGTTGGACGATCATATTGGGTACTGAGTTAGAGGGTGTACCCACAAACCCTGACTATCCAAAAACTCAATATAAAAAAATGATCGCACTTTGGAAGACTGAACAGAATATGGTACTACCCATCTTTAATGGTTTTTATATAAAATTTAATTTTTATTACTTGTATTTTTTTTGTTTCTTAGGAAGTGTTAGAGAAAAACAAAAAAAACAAAGATGAAATGACATATCTACACACATTGGGGCGCACTACAATGCCCGACAAAGAGAAGCAGCTGGTATGCTCATCTGAATTAAAATAATGACTTTATTTATAAAATGTCATCATAACTTATTGATTCCTTTCCTTGGTTAGTCCATGTATCCTAGATATCACATCTTATACTAGGTGAAATCTTGTCTATTTTTCTTAAACAAGTAGTATATTTCCTTGAAACACACTTCAAAAAACCATTTCTGAAAACCATTTCATAAAACCACCAATCGGTTATGACTGTCATTTACCTCAATGTTTGTAGGTCTTTGTTGAAACTCACTTCAATCCAATTTTTTTCATTTATCATATACGTTTTTAATCCAAATTTGTGCACTTCTCATATGCAGCAAGTTGATTTGGGCATTGAAGGTCTCGTACCTTGTGCTAAATTATTCTGCTTCAGAAGGAATAAAAAATATGGAACTGTAGTTAATTCAAAAACACAAGATAAAATTGTATATTTGTTTATTTCTATTTCATACAATTATAAGAAATTCATAATTTAATATGTTTATAATTTCAACAGTCTTCCTTAGAGGCCATGGATGAGAAGGAAGCTGACAACTTAGGGCCAAATGATCATTTGAGTCAGGTGTTAGGTGTGGAGAATCCAGGAATAGTCTGTTGTAGACCAGGAAAAAACATTGTCTTATCTAGGTATTGGTTATCATCAGACTCCTCTAAGGCCTCTGAGTTGAAAAGTGTGCATGCTGAATTAGCTGCCACAAAGAAAATAGTATTAGAGGAGCGTGAAAAAAGTAAGCTAATGAATGAATATTTCATGAAAGCTCTTTCAGTTTTGAGTCAGTCACTACCATCAGAGGTTGCTTCCACTTTTCAATCATGTATGGCATCAATTATTTCTTTAAATAATTCCTCAGTTGATTCCCATTAGGGCACTAGTGTTTATGAAGGTAGTTTCGATAGAGCTCGCGAGAATTTTTCTAATGATGTTATTGGTGATGAGATTGTTGCTGATGATGATGACAGTGCAGTTTGTGATGATGTTGCTGTCGATGTTGCTGCTGCTAATGATGATTCTAGACATGGGGATGATGATGATGGCGATGGGGGGGATATTAATCCCCTCCATTTTTGACTTAGTAGAGAGACTTGTTTTGGAGTTTAATGTTTTTTTGTATTGGTGGACTACTTGTATGTGAATTTATTTATGCAATGAAATGCATTTTGGATAATGTTTTCATCAGGGGTGTTATTTTTCAATTATTTAGGTGATTTTTACATGCCATATATTTTTTTATTTTTTGGTGTGTTTATTATTATCTCTCCATCTAATCTTGGCCATATAAGTGGAGGGGAGGCATGGGCTAGGGGCGCTACAGTGGAGGGTTTGGGGGGCTGGGAGGGGATGGTTTGGAGGGGGGCTGGGAGGGATGGGGGACTGCAGTGGAGGGCTGGGAGGGGGGGGGGGGGCTGGGAGGGGATGGTTTGGAGGGGGTGTAGTGGAGGGCTGGGGGGCTGCAGTGGAGGACAGGGAGGGGGTGGGAGGGGGGGCTGGGAGGGGAAGGTTAGGAGGGCTGGCCGGTTGGGAGGGGAAGGTTGGGATGGGTGGGGGCTCCAGTTGGGCTGGGAGGGGGGGGGGGGGCTGAGCAGGGGGGGCTGGGAGGGTTGGGGGGGGGGCTGTAGTGGTGGGCTGTAGGGGGGTGTGAGGGGAAGGTTGGGAGGGGCGGGGGTGTAGTGGAGGGCTTGAGTGGAGGGATGGGAGGGTTGGGAGGGCCGGGGGGCTATAGTGGAGGGCTGGGGGGTGGCTGGGAGGGGAAGGTTGGGAGGGCTGGGGGGCTGTAGTGGGGCTGTGAGAGGGAGGTGGGCAGGGGGGAGGGGGAGGAGGGGCTGGCCAGGAATATAATGGAACATACCAGAGTGTTCATTATTCTTCTATATAAATTTCAAGATTTACTTGTTTAAATATGGTATGGGATTTCCATATTACGTATTTCTCCTCTGTGTATTTTCATATTGTGGATGATGTTATTGGGATTAACAAGCCATAAATAATGAAATTTGAATAATATAAGAACTCATCATTCTTCAAATTATGCACAGAAATAAATTGACCCACTTCTTAATATTACTGCATTCTAATTGAATATATATGCAAGAATATTGTTGCAGGAAGATGACAACTGAAGATAAAAAGATAATTGTTGCTACCCTCACCAGGCTGACTGTTGAAGATCTACACAAGGTAGTGAATATTTCTGTGGATAACAAGCCTCGATTTGAAGGTGCAGTAGAAGAAGAGGACCTTGGCTTGGATGCTCAGGTCACCATCATAATTCTCTGCTCAGCTCTCTTATGAATTAAGAACCTTTATTTATCTTCTTTTATACTAAACTCAATAACTGCATACTATACATAATTGGTATGTGGGATGCAGAGTGAATCAACATTCTGGAAGCTGAAAGTGTTCTTGAAGGGTGCGCTGGAAACACAAAGCAAGTGCACGGGGGAGGTGGATGTTAAAAAAACCGCCCAGAGAAGCCACATCAATAAGAAATGGTCGATTTACAATGGTCTTGCCAGGACCTCCGACAAAAATGCTAAAAGGGAAACATTTTGATATTGGGAAGTTCTAAACTCCATTTCCAATTCTATGCTCATTTTTTGTATTTTGGGTTTTATTTGCTTCTCCTCAACTTACTTTCAAAGCATACTCCTGTCGTTTGCTGCTAAAGGTTCTCCTCAGTGTACTCCCCAAGAGTCGATGGCCAAATTGTTCATATCCACATTGCTATGAGTTGGCTCATCTTTTGTAGCTATCCTTCTTCTATTCTTTGATGACTTTAAGATCTTATTTAAGTGAAAATAAACTTGTCATTTAAATCAATTTCACTAATAACTTAACACCATTTTTTGAATTCATTGATAACCATCTAAAAGTGTATGATATGAAGAAAAACAATCAAAATTCCACATTGCTTCTTCTAGTTTTTTATTACTACCCATATGTGAGACTTTACCTAGCTTGTACAATACTAAGGTGGGAAGATACATACATAATATATCATACCAGAAGTTCCCTCGACCTTTCATATGATTTTATTTCACTTTGAATCACATTCCAACTCATTAATTATCACCATTATGTATAAATCATGATTCGCTAATGACACATACACGTATTATATCACAACAACCCTAGGTTTCAATACTTTTTACAAACAACTAGATCAATATCCTACCAAAACCCAACACACATTGACTCATGTTCTTTAAAATGACTAACTAATCATCCCCAAACTATAACATAGATACATTGAGAATCCTAATCTAATCTAGTGGTCTCACACACTACAACCATAGACTAATACATTGTATCCTCCATTGTATCAATTAATATTATCATCATCTACCCTATGTCGCTTAAATCTGGAGGATTCTGCCAAAAAAATGGGGGTCAAAACAATTTCATGGGACCTGAACTCTGTACACATGACCTCAATGACCTCAGTAACCACAATGAGCAACATCACTAATAGCCTATTTCAACAAATTTTTTTACCTCCTTTGATAATGGATAATATAATATGCATCATACAAATGATCCTCTATATCCAGAATACTAGTGGTAAATGTTACTAATAGTAAGGTGGATTTTCACTCATCATGTTCCCAAATAAGTGAATCAATTAGAACATACCATGAATCACCACATTAAAACATTTGATATCATTCTCATCAATCCATTAAACCAAACCATATAATATCCAGTGTATATAAGGCCAAACTATCCATTTTAAACACGATAATAACCCTAATTATCTCTTATGAGCTATGGAAGTTGCAAGTTGTTATGTTCTCAGCTAGACATACACAACCCTACCCTCACCCATATAAAAAACAATATATATAACACATCTATCTATTATCTATACTAAAACAGGCTTCTTCCAGCATACATGTCACCTTATTACGTAGCCACGTCGCCATCCAAAAAAATTGATCCCTCCAAAATCGGGCATCCGTCGACCACATTCCCATTTCCCCCGTGCATCTATCCTCCACTCCTCCATCCATTTTAGGGTTTCATTTCATCATTCGTGATCCATTCTCCTCCGCCTCCACCTTCATTAGTGAATCCCGCACCCATTTCACCTCCTCCAAAATTCCTATGAATCTTGCTTTCATTTCCCTTTCGGCGCCCCTCTTATGGTTCACACTGGTGTTTCCTCTCCGGCGCTTCACCTAGCGTTGTCGCTCGCATTTTCCCTCCCATATCCAGTACCCAAAAAACACTGAAGGTGTATTCCTCACTAATTTTTTCTTCATTCACTATGGTTCATCATCCCAAATTTCCTCATATCCTCATACGTTGCCCGTAGTTCCTACTCCTTCGAAGAATTTCCGTCAGAAACCCTCCAGATTCACTCCATCTCATTCCCTAATTCTTTTAAGATCATGATTTCTATCCTCATATATAGTTGTCGACTATTTCTACTCAATCAAATCTTGACTGATGTGTTTCCCGCCCCGCAATAGGTATGTTCTCGTAATATCGTTGAAATAATATCCTAGCCAATTTATAGTATTACCCTTCTCATAATACTTTTTCATACGTTATTATGCACTTCATCTTTTAAGATGAATATTGATTATTTTTATTTATATATTGTAGGTGACTCACTCTGCACATGAAGAGATCAAGGGAATCCTGCACTAATAAGTTCTAGATCTCTACAATAGGTATGTTTTCATAAAATTGTAGAATTAACCACCCTACCATGCATCATTTTTCATTTTCATTTACACACTATATTAATGAAGGTTATTTGTCATAAAATTAGGGAGTTAACCTCCCTTTCATCCAACATATGAATCCAGGTGATATGTTTTCACTATTGACTCCACTGTATATTGATTTTTTTGGGTCATGTCTAAGAGTTTCTAGACATAATTTGATTATTCTCATCCCAGCATAGCGATGAACCGAAATATTGGTGAATGTTCATGGGATGATGGAATGAATGCCTTCAATTTACAAGCATGGAGAAAAAACTTAAGTGATGTGTATCATTTATGTCTCATTGAGGATTGATGAAGGTATTTTTTCCCAACTAACTCTTCAACAGGATAGGATATATGTAATTTTATATTGTTTACAACTCAAGCAGTAAATGATACCGTGATAATCACATTCTTCATGAGTTGGACTGGTATTTCTTGTGTTATAATCTATTTTGTATTACAGTGAGTTTTATTACCTTAAATAATCATACTTTAAGGGAACATATTTAGTTGGAAACCTGATTTTAGATTTATTTTCTGTTATAATATGTTCTGTAATACAGTGAGTTGTAGTACCTTATCATATTTTTAGGATGTTTTCTAACAGTTGAAGTACCTTACATGGTTGGATCTGCATCCAAATAAAACATGTCATGCATCTACATATTTCTTTCAGGGAGATTCAGGGGGAGGGCTGGGCAGTGGAGAGGGAGGGGGAGGGGCTGGGGAGGGTGTTAGGCAGGGAAAGGGCTGGGCAGGGGGAGGGGGAGGGGGAGGGGGAGGGGTATGGGGGATGGGCAGGGGGAGGGCTGGGTAGGGGGGCTGGTCTGGGGGAGGGCTGGGCTGGGGGGAGGGCTGGGCTGGGCTGGGGGGAGGGGGAGGGGCTGGGCATGGGGGAGGGGGAGGGGCTGGGTAGGGGGAGGGCTGGGCAGGGGGGCTGGGGGAGGGCTGGGTAGTGGGGAGGGAGGGGGAGGGGCTGGGCTGGGGGGGAGGGGAGGGTTGGGCATGGGGAGGACTGGGTAGGGGGAGGGGGAGGGCTGGGCACTGGGGGAGTGAGGGTGAGGGGCTGGGCAGGGGGAGGGGGACGGACTGGGCAAGGGGAGGTGGAGGATCATGTATTTAACCATCAAAAAATTTAAATTAGAGAACTATATTTAAAATGGGTCAGGTTTCTCTTGGAAGCTCCTGGTTCACTAGGCCTGGTGATAGAATAAAGGGTCTTGTCCCAGTCACTCTAGAATGAATATGTTAAAACACTAAAAAAACACATGATGATTCTATGGAACTTCTAGAAAAATGACTTCATTTTCATGTACATGTTTGTGTACCCATATGAGACCTATGATTTTGGTTTAAAATCTAAAGTATGAGGCCCATTTCGATGCAGTAGGTCCCTTAGAGGGGGAGTACAAGTCATGTACCTTTAAAATAAAAAATGTGATCTTTTTTAAGCGTATGTGGGTCGGGCTATCAACATGTGTAAATGGGATTTTGATGAGTCATTCAAGAATTATTGAGGATAGTATAGCCAAGATAGGTGATGCTAGACTTTGGTTAGTGAATCCCCTTGGTTTTGTACCTTAGAATCAATTAATGGATGCCTTATACCTGGGTATAAGTGTAAGGTTTTATTCTTGGATGTTTAGGCCTTGAAAGTAACATTTTGGCTCAGAAAGGGGTTGAATAACATTACTCAATGATGTAGAATATTGTGTTGATTTTACACTTTCATTCATTGGGTTTTCTTTCATGATGATTGATGGGTAATTCTTGGCTTCTTTGTGTCGTAAAGATCCATGTATAATCTTATATTCTATTTTTAGGTGCAGAATGTTTAGAGGTGACAAATGTTTACAGGTGCAGAATCGTAGTGGTGTAGGTGCAGAATGGTAGAGGTGCTGAATTGTAGAGCGAGGTGCAGCTATTCTGCTGCAGGGGACCTGCCTATACCCACGATTCAATGAACCGTGGGAAATTTATGGCGTTGTAAATCAGTATACTCACAGTTTTGAACACGTGGGTATACATCTATACTTAGGGTTCAAATGAACCGTGGAAAATTTCTAGCGCTGCTGTAAATTAGTATGTGCTGTTTTAAATCAGTATACCCATGGTTATAAAACCGTGGGTGTACATATATACCCATGGTTCAATGAACCGTAGGTAATATAAATTTTTCCTGGTCTATACCCACGGTTTTTAGAGAACTGTGGGTATAGACCTATTGTGACGGCACAACAGCCCACAGTTACTGAAACTGTGGGTATAGGATATACCCACAATTTCAAGGGGTATACCCATGGTTTAATAGCATGGGTATAGTTTCTATTTCAAGTATTGTAAATAAACCAGGTAAAATAAAAGGAGGTGCATGGGGCACAAAAGAAAATGGTTAGAGAGTGGCTTGTAGTTCACGGTGCAAGATGCTTTAGTACGTGGTGGGGGCTTTATCAAATCACGATTTATTAAATCTTGATCTATCGAATTATGTGGTAATATTTTTCTATATAAGAAATTATCATACCACCTATTATAAGTGAGATTAAACATTATTCGTGAAAAACATTCTCTGGGATTTCGGTAAAGGCTGAAGGTAGTTCGCGAAGGGAGGTTCGCGAAGGCTGGAGTAGTTCATACTGAAGGTGTTTTCATGAATTCATAAACCGAAAAGGTTGTTTTGTACGTGGAGGAGGAATCTTCGGTATATGAGATTGAGGGTTCCGAAAGTGGTAAGCACAGGGGGAGCTCTGATACGTTAAAGTAAAGGATATCTGTGAACAAAGAATACTTCTAACACAGGAGGTGTTTCGTAGAGGAGATTCGTGGAATCGGTACGCGGCAACGGTGGGTGATTGACAAGGCGGAGGCAGTCCGAGGACAATGGGTCATTCATGGAAGTAGTATTGGTATGTGAAAAAGGTGTCCTGTTTACCAAACTGGGTACTCAGTACGTGATATCATCAGGTGGTTCGCTATTTTCATAAGGAAGAATGCAACAGCTTCAAACAAGTTTGAGAAGAAATTTTCTAGTACTTAGCAGTACCTGGGAATGTGGAATTCATCTATGGGTGAAAATGGAACATTAAAAAATAATCCATTTATATTTGGTAATGCAAGATTTAATTCTAAATCATTGAATCGACCTTCATGTTGATAAACTAAGGGAGGATTCTTCCAATGCAGTGAGCATGGGGGAGTCAGTGAAAGTTATCCGAGGGACACAATGTGTTATCCCTGAACCATGTAAATGTAGTGCACCTAGCACAGAATGACTATGAAAAAATATTGCATTCCACAACTTGTGAATATTATTGTTTTGGTATGACAGACACACTATTGGCCTAAGCTCCTTCGATGTAGCCCTTAGTGGTAAACCAAGTAAAATTGTTGTGTCATTGCTTTTCATGTGATTGTTTATTTTATGATCCTCCACATCAGATAGATTTAACAGGTTCCTACCAATTTGGGAACAAGATCCATTAGTTTAAAAGAAAAATTTAACACCATAATTCACCCCTCCCCTCTCAGGTTGTTCTGAGGTCCTACAAGTAGAATATCGACTCGCTCCCCTTCTGGGGGAGAATGAAGTCCTTGATTGTGAAGATTGGATTCATCACTAAAGGTGGAACGTTTTCATCCCTATGATGTTATTAATAAATACCTATAGTTTGAAAGGACTATTAAATGATTGAAATCATCATAACAAATGAGTTGGTCATGTATTATGTGGATTCATTTGATCATGCGTGGATGATCCCATTGGATCGAGCAATCGATATTTGTGAAAGAAAGTAGCTAAACATATTTATCTAAGGTATAAAACTTTTTTCCAATAGTCAGCATTCTGGTCATTGAAAGGGACGGTATAAAAAATTTATCATTGAAATGGGGGATTTTATAACTTAAATGTTCCTTAATCATACATATTCTATAAATGGACCATTAGGACACGCCCGTCATTGGCTCTATACCCTATTTTTAAGTGGTATGGGTAATTAGTGGGGATATATATATCATCTATTAAAATATTATAGATTCTTAAATCTACGAAAATTTATTATAAATGGAATGTATAAAGAAACCATCAAATTTTACATCATTGAATGATTCAATCAAGTTCATTCCCACAATGAGGGGTTTTGCAATTTACCTCGATCAGGGAACCTATAAAATATTTCTAGCTTAATTTTGTCACTAATATTCCTTTTTTATTGGACCAACTATATCTAGATCAAAAAAGGGTTTGGATCATACACCATAGTATCAGTCTCTTCAAATCCCAGCTTTCACATATGTTTGAGGGGAAATAGATGTGAAATTTTATTGGAATACAGAATGAACACCTGAAGGTTACATTCTCTCTTATAAAATTATCATAATCATCTTACATAAATTAGATAGATGTGATTATAGGCTATATATTTGAAAATATTACACCCATGTATTCATAATAGTTTCTAATTTATTGGTTATATATTGAGGGAGTATGAAATGATTTTTCATCGAGCCCAAAAATCATTGAAGAGTTCATTTTCATACTGCTTTCACAAAGATATTCCAGTGATACTCATTATGATCATGGTAGAGATGAGATGGTTGTCAAATAGTGGATAAAAATAAATATGAATAGTTATGGATCCAAGAAGAATATTTTTGTTCTATATAAATCTGAATCCTTAGAATTTATACATTCGGTAATGGAGCATGGTTACTTCCTCCACACTAGGGTAAATAATTACATACTGCATAGAGAGGTGAAGTATGCTTGTTGATACTCTAGGTCACTTGTTCCATTGGTGGAAGTGGAACTCGTTTTGCTGAGGCCTTTGAATAGCAGTGTTCCATAATAGGCATTGATTCCTTTATTGAAGTACTGAATATTTTTGTGTTTTTATGGATTCCATGTGGATGTTGAGAGAACTAATCCACTCATCATGGGAATATTCATTGTATCTCTACCTATTATTAGTTCAACTCACTCATAAAATGTTATAGTCTTGTTTAAATGGGAACAAGTCACACTAATCAAGTAAGGAGGGTTCCATACATAATAATGAATTGTGGGTAAAATTAGAAGGACCTCTTAGATCAGACATAGATAACCTTATAAGGACTACTTGCCTTCATGGATATAATGGATGTGGGAAGAGATAATCTTGAACATCCTCTTTATTAGTATAGAATCTTATGAGGATTTAGGCATTCAAATACGATGAAATTTCAATATCCTAGTTCAATTAGTTATTTAATGCATCTAAAATTGTTATATTAATGGTTTTAGGAATTTTTAAGGGATTCATTACAGCATTTTTCTTATTTTTTCTCTAGGTGAGTTTGATAGTTATAACAATAGTGGCCCCAAAACCCATAGCTTTTATAGAATTACATGTTTTGATCAGTAAAAGGGGATTCACTTATTTTTTTCATATTAGAAATATTAAAATTATATTACTTCATCTTAGGTGTCAGACTCATGATTTTATACGGTACAGATCCTTATTGAATTCACAATAGTGTTGGTCAGTGGTAATAAACCACTGTCATCCCCAGGAGGACTAGTTTCAAAAACATTATAAAACACTCCAATATAGGAAAACAATAGGGTATACTATCACCCCATCTAACTATGAAAACATGAGTATTGGCCTCATTGATGAAATGATTTTTCACAATATGACTTTGATTACATATCAGGTATATGTTATGATGATATATACTAAATTTAAAATGATGATCCATTGAGAGCAATGAATGTTTAACCTATTAGGAAGTCTAATCAAGGGTATGAGGATGATTGAAGCCTTTGGGTAGTCCATTATATTATATGTCATTTACCAGGATAACAATAGGCCATGAAAATAAGGATAAAGATTAATTTTAATTTCCTTATACAATAGAGATCATGCATACGCATCACGGTTATGTTCATCAAGAATTTATAATATGATAAAATATTTCTCATCATCATATAATGTTCGAACATTTCAAGGTGAATCCCTTTCCTCTAGTTTAGTGGTGGATAGTACATATATTGATGAATATAGGGATTACTCTAAGATTTTTCCTTGGAGGTAAGAAAAAAAAACCTTCATATATTAGTATTTAAAATGTTTCTTAGAAATGTTGTGGACTTAAACCATGATAGTAGACATCTAGAAACTTTATGTTCCTTCCCCCATGGATTTTGGTGAAAGGGGAAATAAAATATTCTTTGAATCCTTAGTCATCTAGGATTATAAATAATTTGTAATACCCACTCATTTCTACTACCAATTATTACTTATCAAAATATGTGCAATATCCTCTAGTGTGGGAATAATTCTGTCACATAGAACCCATCTATGAAAATATTTTAGTGCCACATAGATGAACGCCATGATAAATAGTATTGATTTCACCGTAGGTGGGAACATCAAGGTGATGGACTTCATCAGCATGGGAATGGACTCTATAATAGATGGTGAATGTGTTAGAAATGGAAGAGTTGACCAAACACATTAGGTGAGTAGATGGGTTCTCAATCCAAATCTAGAGAGGATAAATATATATATTGTGGTTAACATGGTTCAGAATGATATGGAAGTTGCAAGAGATATGTTATATGGATTAGGGTTTGGTGAATATTTCTAGAATGGGTGTCATGAAATCTACACATATGTGGAAAGAATAGCAGTAGGTTCAAACCATTAATTTACTAGTTGGGAGGTTCAATTTCGATGGAGTCATTGGTTTGAGGGAGCCCACATATAAGAGTTATTTCACTATAATAAAATACTTTATAATTATAATTTCTTATAAATTAATATTACTAAATATTAAAAAATATTTTATTACATGCTAAGTGTTTTTATAAAAATATCAATGTGATAATCTATATAAAATATATTTCACATCGATAACACATATCTATTCTCCAATATGGCGAGATCCTATAATTTATATGAAAATATTTATAAACATATATTATTTATTCTAGGGGTATTTTTTAAGATGACACAATAGATGTTAATGGTTCGGTATTTAAGGAACCAAAGAAATTAATAATAATTCTCATGAAATTTTCACTTACTAATAACCAATATAAGAGATAATGAGAATAGGCCAACCCATAAGTATGAAAATTGTTTTATATTTCCTTAGTTATTATTATTTAAAGGTTTTCCTATTTGTAATTAGACTTCAAATATTAATTAATGTACATCGTAAATCATTCACTCGGATGTACTGATGAAGGCCACACTAAAATATTCTCATATAGAGGCAAGATAAGTTCTATGATTCATTAGTGATATGAAATAAAAAGAGAATTCAAGAAAGTATGTATCCCTTATATGTTAATTGAAGTAGATATCAAGTAACTTTGATTTAAATAGAATAATGTGATTATGTCCATGCATGTTATGTTTTATTGATGATTTCATTTCAAAAAAATAAAATATAAATAGCCCAAGCATATATTTTTTTATAAAAATTTGAGATGCGGAGGCCTCTTCATTGAATTCAAAAAAAGGAGTCCATGAGAGGGGCATGCTAGCAAGAAAATACGCAGAAAACAGTATTAAAATTAACTTTTTTAGAGCGGGTACTCATGTTGTGGTAAGGAAGTTTTCAACCTTTGCCTTAGGAGTGGTGACCCGTCCTTGCAGACTCTTCATACATCCATTCGCCACATTTATCATCTGAAGGTGTGTCAGAAACATTGGAATTAGTCGTAGTGGGGGTTGACTCAACATCACAAAAATTGGCAAATAGAAACTCAAATGAATTTGATACATTGACATAACTTATTACCTTCTCAGGAGTCGTTGTGATATCCTGCATAGGCTTCATACCATCCTTCTGCAAAGAGTTTTCAATCCTCTCCAACTCCTGCATGTCAGTGCTATGCGCACCCTCTTCATTGCTGTTGGTGACCAAAGTACCTTCATTAGCCAGCACGTCAATGCGAACACCTGAGAACTGTAGTGGAGAGGGTTCCAAAACCGCCTCATTATTTCCTTCCAATCTACTGCTATCACCATTTATAGCTTAACCATTGGTCTTACACTTATCCAAAGTTGCACCAACAATCAGTATCTTACCTTTCCTCGATTTAAGTGCATGCAACTCATGCCTAACCCTATCATCTGTAGCCTCTTGTGCTAAATGTTCCCTTTAGGCTTGAATCTCTTCTGAATAATATCCATTTATTTAACCATCCATTCCTCTGACCAGAGCATCCTTAAAAGTGATTCTTTCCTTTTTTATGATTACTTACTTCAGTGTTATTAGCCCATCTCGTTCCATCCACTTGTGAAGTGGAATCAACCCTCAGTAAAGGATCCTCAACATCAATCATTCGGCCCATGTCAGCAGGTTGAACAACCTTCATATGTTCAGTATGACAATAAAACACCAAAGGCTCATAAATATCCTTCTAAATAACGTCTTGCTTTTTATTCCGTCGACAATTCAGTGAATAATATACCTTAATTTGGCAGTTAGAGCTTAGCACATCTCTCCTATACTACAAATTGGAATGTCCAATAATTTGACAAACATTACCAAATGGTGTCAGTTTTTTCATATTCAATTCCTAAGAAAAATTCATCATTGGATGTAGATAAAATAACTTGATCAACCAACGTAGGACTAATATCAATTTCAACTAGAACACAAGCATAATGACCAAAGCTATCCTTTTCAGTTGCATAATCCATTCTAATCAGAATAACTATCGCGGAAGCAATGCCAAATAGGATATCAGGGTGCCATAATACCTAGTTCAGGAAATGTATTTTTACCCATACTTGAGCATACATATATTTACAATCATTTAAGGAGAAACTCAATTTATAATCATGAATCCTCAAGGTTCCAGTCTTGAGGTTAACATATCTGACGCTTAACACATGACCTTTGATTTCTGCAGAGGGAAATATTATATGGAACTTACCCTGACCAATTGAAATGCATTTGAAATTACAAAAACACCAAATTGAGGCAAGATGCGAGACAATATCTGGTAATTCTCAGGGTTTCGTACCTTGAAAAAGTGAAATTCGAGGTATATGGGAGTTCATACAGAGATCAATCCGAGCAACAATAGCATCCTCGGAAGCTAAATGATGGGTTGTAGTCCCTTTTCGGATGATTCGTGAGGGCGATCGGTTCACCAATGGGACAAAAGAGCTCTTTGAGAATCCATAGAACCTCATCGGCTCAGGTTCACCCTCCATCCATGTCGTTGAGGTACTTGAAGCCGACCGAGAGATGCACTGCTATGCGGAGAAGGAATGAAGATGAAGGGATCGACAGTTTAGGGAAATCTAAGAGCCGAGTGGTGACAGAAGTCACCTCCCTATTTCCCCCATCATCCCAAGAATATATGATGGCCACAAAAATAATATAACCTACTTGTATATATTTTGAGATAAAGGTATTATATTATATAGTTATCATTTATTGGAGGCTGTTTTCATCAAAACAATATCTATTTTCTCTATGGGTTCCATGATGTGTTTCTATATGTTTATCTTGGAAAATAGGTGAGATGGACTAATTCCGCTAATGAGGTTGAAATGTCCACATACTATGTTTATCTATAACCTCAATTACGATTAATAATAATGTAATATTATAATTAATATTATAAAAAATATTCATGGTATAATAATTATTTAGTTTATGTTGATCATATATATTTTGTCACCAATTATTTGAAATAATATATATGTATGACATGAACATTATATAAATATTTAGTCTCTATTTCTGATAATATAAAATTAATTTATTTATTGAATGAAAAAATTCTTATATTTATTTATTTATATAAATATTTATTATTAATGTTTTAAAAATTCTGAGGATGAATGAGGGATCAAGTTAGCGGTCCACAATAAATGATACATAAATAATTCATATGTTTAAAGCATCTTAAGAAAATAATAATAATAATATAATTAATATTATTATTCAATATGGGGTTCACTAAGAATAAATGGATTTTAAGGGCCTATTTCAATAACTTATTCTATGACCTAATTATATAAATATGATTATATCATTTCTTGGGATAAGGATAAATGTTCCAAAAATATCTTCTTAAAATTATTCATTAAATCTTATAGATAACTTTCACCATAATTTTATCAATAGAAGAGAGCATCAATCCCTCAAAACTATTTCAGGTCCCAAGAGAAGTAGACAGAATCATAAAATCTCAAAAGGTATTCTACTTGATATCAATGGGGGATGATACCAGTTGTTAGAATATTCTACACTATGATCTATAGAATCTATGGGTACAATTACTAGTATTAGGAGCACATGTGGATTCCACATGACTGATTCTACACTTTATTCCTTCGATTCCATGATATTTTTCAAAGAGTGTTCAACTGAATCAATGAAGAAGAATGAATTGTTTAAAAAGGTAATTTATTTTTTATAAATAAATTTTAATTATCATCAAAAAGATATCTCATTTAATATTATGTGGTTTCATTCATTTAGTTTTGAGGATAAATCTCAAGAAATATATGAATAACCATTTTTTGTCGTCATCACAGCCACTTCTACATCACCATCGAACCATTTAGTGGTATTAAATAGGAAACATATTAACTTATAATTTATAATTATTTGTTCACTGAAATTAATATTTTATTATCTGTAATATATTATGAAATCTTATATTCCTTATAAATTTTTTTTATAACATGGTCACATAGTATCATATGACCATGAACAATTAGAGAACAAGTTAAAAAATTCAAAGATACCATATAGAGGTTAATAAATATTACATATATATATATCTTTGTGTGTGTGTGTGACAATGATATAGAACATGTGTTCAAAAAGTTCATGTCATAAACTAATTTTCACTACTCAAAGATGAGTTTCTCTAATATTCGTATGTCGAGTCATAGAAAATATTTAATTTTTTATTGCATGTTGCATATTAATAAGCTATATAAGACAAGGTTCGTAGGGTTTCATGTCATGTTTCTATTGAAAACACTTTGTAATCCCACGTGGTTTGGGCCCACAAGATTTTCATATGTCATTTCGTCAAAGTATGTGGAATGCATTAATTACACAAAACATATTTACTAAATGATAAGAAATACATAACCGTCATGATTATATGTTATATATCTGGTGTGTACATCTTGTAACACATCAAGTCCCTTATCATGTTCTATAGATGGCCAGAGAATGGGGAACACATTGTGTAGTGTGTTTTATATGCCATATACCTCATACTAGTTCACCCAAAGTACAAACCAAGATAGGTTACAAAATATTTGAATTAATTATATGATATTGATATTAATTATAATATTAAAATTATACTATAGGGTGTGTTTCCAATTTACACACAATATGTAAGGTTTTCTATTTGAATTAAATGCTTAAATTTATTTTTCATGTGATTTTGGAACTACATGGAATGTGTGGTCATTTTACATGTAGTGTACTTCATAGATATTTCTAGAGATACAATTTGTGTATATTAATGTAAATTCATGTGGAAATAAATTTCATTATGACTATGAATTGTGAATCATGGAAGTATAGACCATTTAATATAACAACATTTTTTTAGATATATCTCATGTAAGTTTATGGTACAATGTAAGGACTATACAGAGGGTATTCACATTTCATGTGTGAGAATGTAAATCAAGTGTAGATGGCTGAACCATGTCATTCCTTCATTACATTTTTATAAAATTAGTGACAATATTTAAAGACTAAATAGATATGTACAAAATATATTTTTTGTCATCACACACTATTGGTGATTAAATTTAAAATTAATTAAATTTGTCAATTAATATAATATTATAGTGGATCTGAATCCCAAAATAGATTGGGTAGAAAATTAATATTAATTAATTAATTATTTTATAATAAAAATAAATTTTTAATTCATGTGACATATGATAATATTTAATTAATGGTAATTATGGTTATAATGTTATATTAAATGTGTACTTACTACACTTGTAGATGATGATATGCTTTAACAACCAATGTAAATTTTGGGTTTTTTAATTTATAGAGTCAAAAATATCACAAAAGATTTATTAAATAATACGTTATAGTATATGAGTTATCCCACCAACATTAATTAAGGGAATGTGTGTACATGGAAGCTATTTTATAACTACATACCCAATGTTCCCCTCTCTAGGGTATGAGTAAATATATCTAAATGGTGGCACTCTAAGGAGTTATGGAGGTTCAAAAACTATGTCTTGGTTAAAAAACCCAAGGAGATACACTAGATATGGGTGGAATAAAATAACTCAAGCAATTTATGGTTGCATGAGTTTTCCCCTAAGGTCATGGGATAGTTTATCTTCTATTTGATAAACTACCCATGAGTAAATCTCAAGATCAAGCCACATATAATTATTTTATTTACAAAGAGTGTGTGGTTAACTATATATGTTTATTTAATGTTTAAATGGGGTAACATAAAATAAATAAATTAGCAATCAGGTTAGATGGAATAAATTATGTGGATTTTTTATAATTTAATGATCAACCATGGTCAATAAATTTTTATTATTCCACATAATATTTTCATGCATGTAGAATGATAATATGATAAAAATAACACATAATTCCAACAAACTCATAGAAAAAAAATTGATTTAAAATGGCCTTCCATTATTTTAATTGTTATTCAGACAAATATCAAAGATCTTGTTTAACCTATCTGATAGTGGTTTCTATTATATAAGAGTTTTTAAAAATATTTTTGGTTAAATTATCCTAGATGAAACCAAGGGTTGATTACCACATCAATAATTGGTGAAACTAATGATAAAATGAAGAGGATGTATGAGTCCAGTAATTTAGGATTTGGAAGTCACTCAATATATCATGTAATTGTGAGTTGTTATAGTTCGAAAGAGAATATGACTAAATATCACTGACAAAAATTTTAAGCCACCATATGATGTATGAGAACATAAATATGAATCGAAACCACTTGAATACAAACATGATAGAAAATTCTAGATCCAATATTATGGATATTGGGATTCAATAAAATAGTATGTGACTAATAAATGTAAATTATTATCCCCCATTTTTTGAAATCAAAATAATGTACAAAAATTTAAATTTATTTTATTGTATAAAATGATACGTAATATGGCCTTGATATTATCACTATCATCAATATTAAAGAAATATAATATCCTCACTTTCATGAATTACCATTTGTGGTAGACGTGATTGTCATCATATAATGCTAGGGGTTGAAATTATGTGTCATGGAGTCCCCTAATCTAGAGAAATATCCTTATAAGAATGAAATGGTAGAAGAGAATGTATTATTTTATAAGAATAAAAAAGATAAATTAGATTTCTAGTTCATCATGTCATCATTCATATCAAGTGAGCTCTAGACTACTCATTAGGATATGGATGAATACGACATGAAATCCCATAATTGTGATCTTTATAAAAAAAAGAAATACAATAGTGATAGAAGATCTCCAAGGAACATTTCTCTCTCAATATTTGAGAAGAGGAACTAACTATTGCAGATTAACTAATGAGGAATGGCTATATTGAGAGTTTGGACATCATCAGTTTTTATTTACTTGAGGAGTTATGTATGCACATCATTATTTCCTCACTGAGTTTGATATTCTATTTTAAAAAAATTGAATTTGGTAATTTTTTTATTTTCATTCAATCATTTTATTTTTATGAAGAACTAAATAATGTAAAGAAGAAAATATAATGTTGTTGAGGATGAGTAATTTTCTCATGGATATTTTATAATATGTATAGCATGCAACTGAAATCCACAGTCGTAAAGATAATTAAATGAATAATGTAATTAATTGAGTACATATTTAACCACATTTAGGGTATTGGATGTTAGGGGATTATAATGAATGATTTTTTTGTTATTTGAAGGAGTTTAATGATGGATGTATCCACCACAGTATGTATAGAGCCATGGTGAACCTGACCTGGCCATCATGAACATTGAGGTTTGGAAAGTTTGGTGGGTCATCTGGATAATGTATTATATTATTCCTTAACAATATTTTTTTATAGATCGAATTTAATTATTGTATTATAAAATAATTTATAAAATTGGTAATGTAATATTTACCACACCATGATGAATGGTGATGGCGGAATTTTTCAGGATGTTTTGAAGATGGAAATGAAATATATGAGATGTTGTGGAGTTATTTGGATGGTGATTTGATTAGACTGTCTATATAGAGAAAAGTTTGAAGTAGACAATGTTATAGTGATCCCTTGAGAAGACATAGGGGTTAGTTTAGTGAAGTAAAAATAATGAAGTGATGAAGGACCATGCCCAAGGAGAAACAAGGGTTTCTTCAAGTAGCTATTGTTGTTGGCATGAGTTTTATAAAAAAAAGTGAAATACATAATTTAATTAAGGTGGATGAGAAAAATGAACAAACATTTTTTTCAATATTGGTATATTAGTGTTTAACAATGGGATTGTAATGAAAATAACTTATATAAAAGAAATTCTCTTAAAATATAATTTAATTCTATGTTAATATATTATGTTATAGAAAAAACATGAACTAAAACGTTTATTTTGGACCATTATAAGTTAAATCCTATAAAAATTAAAATACCATTACATATCATAACCATTTATTGTATAAGAATTATAAAGGAAAAAGATTAATATATAATAAGGGTTATGTTAAAGTCTAATTGATATATTCAAGGGAAGTGTTGGTCTCAACATGTACAATCATACCCTATAAATCTCATTTATCAAGGATTATGAGGGAGATAATATCACTAGACTTTTCCCTTGACCAATAAAAATTAAAGATTCAATAACTAATCCACGAATGAAGTCTTCTACAGGATATGTTCAAGCTCATCAAAATCGTATCCCAAATCATGTGTGCTAAAAAAGCATTAGGAAATCTCATAATCACACACCTTACCCTTAAGAAATTTTATAGTGTAACAAATTAATGTGTTTATAGACCCTAAATGTATGAAATTTTATAATAACCATTCATTAATATATTTATTAAATTTATTCCCTTCTTATTATTTCTTTTTAAGTGAATAAATAAAAAGTTTAATGAAAATATGATTTTGGTATAATGAAAAACAAATTTAATTTTTGGGAAACATTGTTTCTAAATCAAGATGCTCAATTTGATAAATTAAATAAATTTTCAAATAAATTTTATTCTAATAAAATAATATTATGAAATAATATTTATTAAATATATGTTGTAATTTAATTTTACTAAGTGAAATGTAATTATATTATGGGAAAAAATTCATTATAAAAATTTAGAATTTTTTAACAAATGTGGTTCTTTTGATAAAAAGTGTAAACTATCATATTTATAGAATTATTTTTATAAAAATAAACTTATTTTTGGAATCCTCATATCAAAATTGTCCAACAGTGATTTGTCTAGAAATTGTTTAGATATAAAATGTTTGGGTAAAAATTAACTACGGTATAATTATATATTGTATAATATGTCATAAATATGACCCAATAGTTATATAATATATATGATTAATTGGTATCCACAACAAAATATATGATTCAACATAATAGTATTGTTCTTTGTTGATATTTTATTATTTATAATGAATCTTACGAAACCAATATTATAATTTTAATATATTAAAATGAATTATTTATCTGCACCACTCACTTAAACATCACCAATTGTATTATAATAATGATTTTGATTCATGTAAGTATAATATAATTAAAATAATTCTTTCTTATATAAAACCAATGTAAAACTCCATGCTAAGGTTTCTGGTTTTGATTATTTTATCATATGTACTCCAAAACCTATGTTCAGAAACTAATAATGATTTCTCCTCTCATAAGTAATATAAACCAAAAAAATATTTTATTAAACATCACTAAAAACAATTTAATCAATATTTTACCCTACCCATTTATCTCTAGATCCATTATAAGATTTCCTAAAAGATCTTAATCATCTCCTCTGAATATTTTAGAAGTTCCCTATCAAGGTAATGTATCCTCTCTTTATCATCTTTATTAACCACCTTATATATGTTATGAAATGTTATTTTAAATTGAAAAAGATGGGATATGTTTTCACATATCCTTGTTACTTACCATATTATGTTAACGTGATGATAGACCCCTTTAATCTTATTTGACCCTTCTATGAATATTTATGTACACCTGTTATTCTGTAGAAAACTTCCTGGGATTTTTCATGCCAAACATTTTGGTCAAAAATAACCATCCAAAGTTTCACTAAAATATATTTATATAGTTGCAAATATCCTTTTTTGAATGGGTATTTACACATAGTTTACCCTCACTTATTATTTTTTGGGTCAAAATTCATGAAAAACATGTTTATGTTGTATGGACTATCTAGCAAATTTAATCATGTACATAATATGAATGTGATGGGTGGCACTATAATTATATCTCTCTACAATGTATTGGGAATTTATTTCATCTCATGAAATTATGTATATACTACATGGGTGATTGTACTAATTTCACTATATTGTGTTGTCATGGTAGTTACCAATGACTTATGTTTATAATGTTATTTTTTATGTAGTTTTCACATTCCAATGTTCCCTTAAAGTTATCACATTTTATCACAATTATGATTATCACCCTTTTTATTTTTTTTATTTTCCTCTTGAATTACATTTATTTCTTTCATAATGTTATTATATAATATTTCTCTTAATCAGATTTATATCTCACCCGTTTTATTTGTATATCCCCACCTTATCCCATGCAATGTTAGATGAATCGAATTAATATAAGAGCATATTATAGAGTTTTAATATATTTCATTATAATATTTAGTAATTTTTTATGTCGTACACCTAATTACCCGAAGTGACTAAGCCTCAATGTCTCCTCTCATTTTATCAATGTTATCATTATGTTATAAATCATGATATACATTTTATTGATGTTATGGGGTTTGAAAGTTGGTATTAGAGAATAATCTATTTGTTTTTATGTGTTAGGATTATAAAACTATATTAAAGCCTTATGTGTAAAAATAATCAAGTTAAAAATACTTATATATTTTTTAAAGTATAGAGTAATTCGTTTCCATGAAAATTCATCCCTATATATATACTAAAAGTGGATGTGATAATGTCAAAAATTAACCTCAAGATATTACTCCTTAAAAAGGGTGAATTGACTAGATCTCATCATAAAATAGTGAACCACAATTTATCTTTCTACAAAACTATTTCTCCCATCCCAAGGATATCATTTATTAAATTTATAGTCTCTTCATATGCCATTATTAAGGGATTAAAAAATCCCTTCAGATTTTTTGTTATGAAAAAAATATTGGAAGACATAGATTGAAACCTAGAAATTCATAGGTCAAAGAAAATGGTGCATTTATAAGTTATTCCTTTAATAATCATGGTTTCTCAATTTTATCTTTATTAGTTTAAAAATTATCATCCCTATTTTTCAATTTATTATTTCTCAATGTATGGAAGTAAAGAAATTGTATCAACGAAATTGTCAGGGGAAATGTGATGACATCCCTAATGTGATATATAACCCAATGTGAGATGGAAATGAAAACATTATGACAATACATTATCAATTTAATTAGGTTTTTGATATGAAAATAAATCAATATGAATTCCCAAATCCACCTAAGAAAGATCATGTTACAAGTTAGACCATTATGGGACAAAGGCCGCTGACTATTAGTGTAAATTTAGATTCTTTAA
Organism: Viscum album; assembly: GCA_963277665.1. Classification (NCBI taxonomy): domain Eukaryota; kingdom Viridiplantae; phylum Streptophyta; class Magnoliopsida; order Santalales; family Viscaceae; genus Viscum; species Viscum album. The sequence goes on along the minus strand of OY728125.1, from coordinate 477,844,997 downwards.
TTACAAATAAATGTATCAAATCAATTAAATGGATATTTTATATTATTCAATTCTATAAGAATGAGAAATAAATTATCGTATATTATAGTATCTAAGGAGAGGGTGATCAAATGTGGAGATTGGTCACAAATATGAATCCTAGGGATTATATTGATGTGATGGAGTGGAATTAATTCGAAAAAAAAATTGACAAAGTATTTCTATACACTATATGATTGATATAACAAAGAATTTTATTAGACTAAAATAAAATAATGAAAAATCCATTGTATAATATAAGGAATAAATCAAAATACATGAATGTTATGACTTTATATTTTTCGGATCCCACAATTTTTATGTAGATATTATTGGGTGTGGTAAAGGTAAGTATATGAAAGGATTTGGAAATTTGAAACTCTAAAATATATGTGGAAATTTTTATATGTGCCTGTAAATTCAAAATAAAGACCAATTAATCTCAAGGGACTCATGCCTCAAGAGATAATAATTATAGAATTTTTTTATAGTCGTGTGACATAGGGAGTATTTTAATAATAAATAATATGTTTTTAAATGATTTATTCCCTACAAATTAATTAATTTAATCTTATTTATATCATTTTCTTATTTTTGTTAAGTTTTGAGCTTAAATATCAAAATTGGTCAAATTTGGAAATATACAGTTTTATGAACCTTCTATGTTCTGGGAATAACATTTAATCTTGTGAACCAATTGAGTGATTTTTTTGGAGGTTTTATATGTTTTTTTTCTACATATGTTTTTTCTATGACAAGATCCAATTCAAATTTCTACATGCCCAAAAATTTCTATCAATGTGAAAAGTTTTTTTGGACGGTTGAATGAACTATGACATATTCAATGAAGTATATTTGGACCACCGAACTCCAAATTCAGTGGTCCCTACTGGGTTTGAATTCTTACTGGAAGGGTGTGAGGGGCACAAAATATTAGGAATAAATTAATTCATTAAGGTCGCCCATTCAATGGTCAAAGAAGGGTTGGTGGAATATTGTTTTATGGCCAGGAAAGATCTCTTTCGTTAATGTGACCACAACTTCATTGAAACGACTCCAGTGGCTCTGATATTTTTAGGGTAGATGGATAACTACATTTCCAACATTCTATAAGAAGGGACCTCGGCCTCATTTGGCCAGGAGAGGGTTGTACCAAAGCTATCATTCTGGAGGACATATTCTGGAGGGGAAAATTATGTTCTTTCTTTTCACTGATTTCTTCTTCTTCTTTTTGGAATGTCTTAATCTTCCTAATAACTCTCAAAATACACTTACCATGGTGGGGTAAAATTATGAGGTGATTTGGTGAGGGAAGGTTTTATATTTGTAATATTTTTAGTTCTTACATTTAATTGAATAAAATCTCTCTCTTCTGCGAAGTAGTTTTCAAATTCTAATTACAGAATTTATTATCTTATGCTATCATATTCAATTTTATAATATTTTATTATTTTTTACTTGATTAATGATCATTTTTCTTCCTCCACTAGGTTCTGATCTATATTTGATAGAACAATATCAGGTCTTAGTGGTTAAGTACTCGATGATTGTCAGTACATGTGAGAGTTGTAATGCATATTCAAGATTGTTTAGCATAATCAAGACCTGGTTGGGAATTTCCAAAATAAATTTAGGGTTTTCTCTGAAACACTTTCACATAAGGAAGGAGAGTAGAACAAAATAATAACTTGTTATGCTTTACTCTCACTAACACCATTTACCAAAGAAGTGAGAGGAAGCGATTGTGGAATTTCATTTTAATCATCTTAGAAGAAGAGGACTGTATTAATCGGAACTATGATAACATTTCAATTATAAAACCGACCCCAACTTGATCACCCATCCCATTAAATAGTTTTTAAATAACTTTTATTCCATTTTTTTCTTGAATCATTTTGTCAATTTCTTTCTTTTTTTCTTTTCTCACTTTGATTTTAAAACCAAAAAGTTTCGAAGACACCCAAAATTTTCTCTAAATAAAAAGTGACAGACTATTTTGTGTGCACTCCTCATCAAGAGAAAAACTAGGTTAACCGCTATATTATATTTTAACATAGTAAATACATGCTTTTTATACACCCTATGATATGTGTGATTCAATCTTGGCACCGTTTCCAGGGGGGAAGTTCCTCAAAACACAAAAAACTAAAAAAACATTCTTGAATGACTCGTTGTTCAAATAACCCTTTAATTGAATTTGATCCTGAAATTGATCGGACAATAACCCAATTAAGTCAACAAAAATTTCAAATAGAGTTTGATAAAATACACCTCATGGATTCAATTGAAACTTTCCATGATCACTCTGAACCTAAAATAATGGATGTTAATCCCAACCAAATTCTGTGTGATCTTTTCACACCTCAATTTGCTAATCAAAATAACCAACTCACTATCCCTGTCATGGTGAATGATTTCAAGCTACACAATAATATCATTAAAGTACTACCAAAATTGCATGGTCTTGTAGGTGAAGACCCAAATCGACACATCCAAGAGTTCACCTATGTCTGCTCCAGCTTCAAACCCCGAGGAGTTGCAGAAGAGAAAGTAAAGTAGAGGGAATTCCATTTCTCACTTGAAGGAGTAGAAAAATAATGGTTGTATAATCTCCAACCAAGAGAGATACACAATTGGGAAGATCTCAAAATAATCTTCTTGTAGAGATTCTTCCCTACATCCAAGATCATAGAAATAAAGAAGGAGTTTTACGTCATACATCAATCAACTGGAGAAACTCTATAAAATTACTAAGAACGTTTCAAGAAACTCAGTACATGGTACCCACACCATGAAATGGAAGCGAACCAATTTCTTGTGTTCTTCTACCAAGTATTGATCAATAATGATCTCAATTTACTAGACACCTCATCTGGAGAAGCCTTGATCGAAAAGTCACCAGAATATGTCAAAGGCCTGATTGAGAAGATTGTGCAAAACTCACAACAATTTTGGAACTAGAGGTACAAGCACTAGAGCTATCCATAAGGTAAGAACTTTTGATTCATCCTCACCCTTACTTGAAGAAACACATAATGAAATTACTAGGGTGATGAGACAACTGTCTTTGAACAAAGTGAAGGAACAACAAGGCACGAATCAGGTATGTGGTTTATGCTCTTCTAGTTATCATTACACTGATCAATGTTCAGAAGTGTAGGGGATTGAAAGTTATGCTCCTGCCTATCAAGAAAGGCAATTCTAGTAAAATCAACCACATCAACCCCAAGAAGGATATGGATTCCGATATAACCAGGATATGACTCAATTTCAAAATCAATACAAAAATCAACCTCCATTCTAGCACCACCAATAACAGAATCCTCCACCATTTCAACAACTTTATAAACACTCATACCGACAAAAACCACATGAACAACCTTCAACAAGTTCTCATAATAACCACCAAGAAATTGAGATTTAAGATCTAATTAATACAGTGACAAATTTAGATAATAAATTTTACAACCTTATGGATATTCTAAACAAATCAAGGAAAACTCCCACCACAAACAGTTCCAAATCCCAAAGAAATCATAAGCATCATTACAAAACGAATTGGAAAAGAGAAAATGTCACCTGAACAAAGTGAGGATGATGATTCTAAGAAACCTAATGAAGAACAAAACATCTATTCAAAAGCATTATACTAGAATGACAAAGAATAAAGAATCAGGTTTAGAAAGGAATGGCCAGAAACACCTTTTCACAAAAAACAAAGGGAGAGTAAGGATATTCAAGAACCATTCCCATCTGCATTATTTGAGTCAAAGAAGGTTGAAGAATGGAGAATTCAAAATTAATTCTATGAAACTTTTCAAAAAGTTTAGATCAATATCCCACTACTAGATTCAATCAAAAAAATCCTTTTGTATTCAAATTTTTTGAAAGAGTTGTGCACACAAAGAAGGAGGTAGGATGGAAATGAGAGAATCAGCTAAGGAAGAAGTGTCTCAACACTGATCACACCAATGATACAAAAACAATGTCAAGATCCATGTACATTCTCTATTCCCTACACTATTGGTTATTTAAATGGTACTGATTCATTATGTGATCTAAGAGCTTCAATAAATGTTATGCCACACTCAGTATTTTCATCCTTGGAGATCAAGAACTAAAACGAACTCGAGTGGTGGTCCAATTAGTGAACAGATCCACCATTTTCCCAGCTGGATTTATAGAAGATTTACTCGTTGGAGTAAGTGGAGAGATCCTTCCAGCATAAATTTATGTCCTTACCATGGAAGAAGACAGAGCACCAGGCCACTCTCCCATCATCCTAGGGAGACCCTTCCTAAAAACATCAAGGACTATCATCAATGTCCTTGAAGGAACACTCACAATGGAACTTAGAGATAGTACAATACACTTCAATATTCTTTATGGAATGAATAATCTGTCCAGTAATCACTCACATTATGTGATGTCCCATGAAGAAGGTATAGAACCCATTGAAGATCCAAGTATGCTTCTTAACTTTTTATCATTTGGATAACATTCTTTGTTTGAAATTTCTAATTTCAAAGAACATGAAATCCTAATCTCATGTTATAGGATGATGTAAAATCTGAATTTTTGGATGATTTATTATAATAAAATGAGATGATACCGGAGATTCCAACCTTAGGAACAAGGAACCTTAATTCAATGTCATCCCTTGAACAACCCCAATGTCTTGAACTTAAGCAATTTCCATGTAATTTGATGTATGCTTACCTAATGGAAGGGGACAAATTTCCAGCAATAATTGCCAATAACCTATCCCATTTACAAGAGGAAACTCTAATTGACCTACTCAAAAGAAATGTCCAAGATGTAGGATGGATTTTAGGTGATATACCTGGAATCAATCCTAAGGTCTCTTATCATAGAATATTTTTAGAAAGTGATTCCCGACCAGTTAGAAAACCTCAGAGAAGACTCAATCCCATAATCATGGAGGTTTTCAAGAAAGAGATAGAGAAATTACTAGCAGATGACATCATTTACCCAATCTCTGATTCTCTATGGGTTATCCCCATTCATGTAGTCCCAATGAAAACCAGCCTAACAACTGTCAAAAATGAAAGAAATGAATTGATCCCCATTAGAGTAAAAAATAGGTGGAGAGTGTGTATTTATTATAGGAAGGATAATCATGTTACCCTAAATGACCACTTCTTTATTCCGTTTATAGATCAAATGCTAGAAAGGTTAGCTGGAAAAACCCATTACTGTTTTTTAGATGGATTCTCAGGATACTTTTAGGTACCGATCGCACCAGAAGACCAGGATAAGACAACCTTCACCTATCCATTTGGTACATTCACCTACTAAAGGTGGCCTTTCGGGTAATGCAATTTCTTAGGTACATTTCAACGGTGTATGGTGAGTATTTTATCAGATCATATTGAGGATTTCCTGGAGGTATTTCTTGATTATTTAAAAGGTTTTGGTAATTCATTTGATTACAGCTTATGAAATTTGGGAAAGGTTTTGAAAACACGCATTCAAAAGAATCTTGTCTTAAATTTTGAAAAATTTCTTTTCAAGGTTGAAAAGGGAATAGTTTTGGGACACATAATTTAAAAACAATGGGATTGAGTTTGATAAATCAAAAGTTGAAATAATAAATTCTTTACCATATCCAACTTTTTTATAACATGATATATCATTTTTAGGGCATGCATGATTTTACAAAAGATTCATCAAATTTTTAGTAAGATAAATTTCCCTCTATCAAGATTGCTACTTAAGAAATCTAACTTTAATATTTATTATGTATGCAAGAATTCATTTGATGAACTTAAGAAAGGGTTGATCACACCTCCAATAATGCAACCTCCCAACTGGGATTACCCTTTTGAGTTGCTTTATGATGCATCCAACCAAGTAGTGGGAACAACTCTATCACAAAGAATCGACAAAAATCCTCAAGTCATGTCGTATGAATCAAGGACCTTGGATGAAACAAAAATCAATTACACAACCACCAAGAACAAGATCCATACAATTGCCTTTTCACTAGATAAATTCCGATCATATCTTTTTGGTACTAAAGTTGTTGTTTTTTCTGATCATGCGGCTCTCAGGTAATTAATGAAGAAGGAGAATGCACATCCAAGGCTAGTAAGATGGATGACCATCTTAAAGGAGTTCAATTTGGAAATTAAAGATAAAAAGGGAACTGAAAATCAGGTGTCTGATCATTTAAGTCGACTACCCCACACCGCTAAAGGTGCAATTTCAATCTAGAACCCACTTAATGATGATCTTCATGGAGAACAAATCTACACCATCAATAATGAAGTTCCATGGTATGCTAATATGGTCAATTATCTTCAAACTTCTAAAATCCCATCTCATTTAAATTCCCACCAAATTCAAAATATGAAATGTGAATCAAGATATTACATCTGGGATGATCCATTTCTTTGGAAAATTTGCAATGACCAAATTAATAAGAAGATTTCTTTCTGATAGTGAAATTAATTTTTCCTTTGAGTTTTGTCACACATTAGCTTGTGGAGGCCACATTATACATAAAAGGATATGAAGGAATGTTTTCGAATCTTGACTTTATTGGCCCACCCATTTTATGGATTCCCATGAATTTTTTAAAATGTGTGAAAAATATCAATTTTCTAGAAATATTTCAAAGAGAAAAGAAATTCCTCCACAACCACTTAATTTTTGTGAAATTTTTGAAGTATGGGGATTATATTTTATGGGACCTTTTCCAATGTTGTTTGGAAATTATTATCTCTTTCTTGCGGTTGATTATGTTCCCAAATGGGTGGAAGCAAAAGCCACCAGGACTAATGATTCTATTGTTATTTGTGATTTTTTCAGGACTAACATATTTTTTAGGTTTGGAGTGACTAGAGTAATCATTAGTGATGAAGGGAATAATTTTTTAAATAGGATATTGGAAAATTTTCTGAATAAATATGGAGTTCATCATAAAACATCAACTCCCTATCATCCACTGACAAATGGCCAAGCTGAAGAATCTAACAGTGAAATAAAAGGAATTTTAGAAAAGACTGTGTTAATCCAAATAAGAAGGATTGGAAAAAACGTTTGGAAGAAACATTATGGGCTTACAGGATAGCCTACAAAACCTCGATTGGAATTAGTCTATATAGGTTGATTTATGGGAAAATCTGTCACCTACCTGTGTAATTGGAACATAAGGCATACTGGGCTATGGGGAAGATAAATTTGGATCTAAAAAGTGCTGGGAAGGAGAGAATATTACAGTTGCAGGAGCTAGAAAAAATTGAAAGGGATGATTTCACACACTCTAGGATTTATAAAGAGAGAACAAGGGTGGCTCATGAAAATTTGATCCAACTAAAAAACTTACATCCTAGAGACACAGTGCTGTTATTCAACTCATGACTCAAGATGATGCCAGGTAAACTTCATTCTATATGGGAGGGTCCATTTATAGTTACTCATGTATATCCTTTTGGTGTTTCACAGATTATGAAGGATCAAGAAAGGATTCCATTCATAGTTAATGGGCATCGGTTGAAGAAATTCCATGGGACAATGCCATCAGAGCCAGTGGAGGAGATAACTCTCCTCCAACCCATATATCAATAAATCCATCAGGTTGTAGCTATCTTTTACACTTTATTTCTTACTATGATTCAATTTGAAATAATCTTACATGTTAAATCCAATTTAACACATTGAGGACGTTGCATCATTTATGTGTGGGGGAGGGAACCTTTTTTGTTAGGATTTTCATTTGTTCTCTATTTTCTTATTTAACAAAAAAAACATTTTTAGTCAATATGTGTGTTTCTTTTTCAACATTTATCTATTTCTAAAACTATTGAGATAAAAGGAATCTCATGGCTATTTTTAAAACCCATTTCCTTGTGTGAAACAATTTATTCCATGAAACTGAGCTTAAATGAATGCTGAAAATGACTTTGTTTCAAGTTCAATTATTTATTAATTACATGAAAAGTATTCAGAATTTTGAATCTCATGTTACATATCACTATCCTTATATTTGAAATAACCTTTCTATGAGGCTTCTAAACCTAATTTTCATATTCTTTTCAATCTCCTTAATTCTTGATAGAACCATACCATGCTTGATTTAACCAGAATTTGATTTATTCCTATTAAAATATGAGGGTTTGAGGTGCATATGTTTTAAATGATTGAGAAATTTCTTTGATAATAATTCCACATTTTCATGATAATCCTTTTTATAATGTCCCACCTTATACATTTAATCCTTTTAGCCCATAGAATCCATGAATAGCCAATTAGGTTTGCCACATTACAGGCCAATTTTCCCTATACAACCTGCTCTTGAAGTGAAATCGCATTATCTAGTTAAACATGAGTGTGGGAGGAGGTTTAATTGTGTTGTGCTACCTAATTTTGAGACACATTGGGTGGAAAATAAAATGTTGAAGATATGTTCTTGTTGTTGAAAAAATATATATCATTTTGTATGAGAAGCTGTGCCTATCGGGAGCTTCCAATGAAAAAAAGGTCTGCATATCTGGAACTTTCAAGAAAAATCATTATTGAGATGATTGAAACTTTTTCTTCTAAAATTATTAATGGTGTAATATTTCACTGAATTTTCAAGTTTATGGAGCTGATTTACTACTAATGGGAGAGAGGAGGAGACTACACTTGAGTAAAAATTAGAGTAATGCAATTTTGCTTCAAAAAGTTCCTAGCCCTCTTTATTCTGCCTCATACTTTTCTCACACCAAAATCCTACCAACCGAAAGCCACAGAAAAACCATATTAATTCCTCATGAAATAATTATGTTCTTGACTCACATTGGGTGGAGATTTAGGAATTTACCAAACTTATGTTGACCCTTTCATGAGTATTGGTTGAGAAAGACATTGCTAAAAAATTGAAATCTGTGTGTTGAGATAAAATTAAACTGAGGTAAGTGTTTTGTGTGCATTGGAGGGGAAATGAAGAGGAAATATATTGAATGATCTAAAATTAAGAACTCTAAATAATATTGTTTTAGGAGGCATGATATCTTTTGTTTTGTGGTGTTAAATTAGTGGATCTCAGGGATATGTGTTTTAAATTTACTATGATTTGACTTTGAGTTTTACTTGCCCAAGAGTTCAAGTGATAAGTGTGGGGGAATTAAAAGAGAGAGTATTTTAATAATAATTAATATGTTTTTAAATTATTTAATCCCTGCCAATTAATTAATTTGTGCTTATTTACATCATTTTCTTATTTTTTGTATGTTTTGAGCATAAATATCGGAATTGATCAAATTTGGAAATATACAATTTTATAAACCTCTTGTATTTCAGGAATAACAATAAATATTTTAAACCAAATTGAGTGATTGTATTTATTTAGGTTTTCTATTATTATTTTCTATATAATGTTCTTATCTGACAAGATCCAATTCGAATTTCTACATGACCAAAAATTTCTATCAATGTGAAAAGGTTTTCTGGACGGCAGAATGGACAATAACATATTCAATGAAGTATATCATGGACCAAAAGCCTCCAAATGCAGTGGTTCCAGTAGGGTTCAAATTCTTACTAGAAGGGTTAGAGGATCACAAAATATCAGGAATATATTCATTCGTTAATTCCTCAAATTCCATGGTCAAAGAAGGGTTGGTGAAATAGTGTTTGATGGCCATGAAAAGTCTCTTCCATTTAGGCGGCCATAACATCCTTGAAACGGCTCCAATGGATCCGATATTTTGAGGTTCGATGTCCAACTAATTCCCCACATTCTATAATATGCGACCTCAACCTTTTTCGACCAGGAATGGGATATTCGAAGCTAACATTCTGGAGGACAGATTCTGGAGTGGAAAATTCTGTTCTTTCTTTTCACTCATTTCTTCTTATTTTTGTAATTACTTCATCTTCCTCATTATTCTCAAATACCATAACCAAGGTGGGGTAATCTTATGAGGTGATTGAGGGAGGTAAGGTTTTATATTTGTAATATTCTGAGTTCTTACACTTGATTGAATAAAATCTCTCCCTCTTCTGCGAAGTTGTTTTCAAATACGAATAACTTAATTTATTATCTTATGTGATCGTATTCGATTTTATAATCTGTTATTAATTCTGCTTTGATGAATGTTCATTTTTTTCCCTCCACTAGGTTCTGATATATATTTTATAGAATAAAATCATGGCTTAGTGGTTAAGTACTCGATGATCGTCAGTACGTGTGAGAGTTGTAATGCATATTCAAGATTGTTTGGGATTAAAAAGACCCAATTGGGAATTTCCTAAATCTATCGGGGGTATTCACTGAAACACTTTCACAAATGGAAGGAGAGTAGAACAAAATAGTATCTTGTTATGCTTTACTCTCACGAACACCATTTACTAAACAAGTCGGAGGAAGCGATTTTGGAATCTAAATTTAATCATCTAAGAAGAAGAGGAATGAATTAATCGGATCTATGATAACATTTCAATTATAAACCCGACCCCAACTTGATCGCCCATCTCATTAAATTGTTTTTAAATCACCTTTATTACATTTTTGCCTTGAATCATTTTCTCAATTTCTTCCTTTTGGTTTGTTTCTCTCTTTGATTTTAAAACCAAACAATTTCAAAAACACCCAAAGTTTTCTCTAAATAAAAAGTGACAAAATCTTTTGTGTGCACTCCTCATCAAGAGACAACCTAGGTTAACCACTATATGTTATTTTAACATATTAAATGATTGCTTTTTCAAAACACCATGATAGTTTTGTGACATCATGCAATTTAATCATCTTAGAGATGCACAAAATATCATCATCACACTTGTCAAAATTATTGGTAGTGGGATCCTGGAAATTTCATGAAGGGGACAAAGAAATGATTTAGTTATAGTAAAAAAGGAAAACGTGATAGTAATTTCCAAGGGGATAAACCAATAAATTTGATGGATGAATGTAATTATACAGTAAAGCCTCTTCATGTTATCCAATGTCTCGATGTTATTGAATATAGACACAATTTTGAAACAATCCTCTATGGAAAGGGTTGTTGACAATAACTGATGAAAAAAATACTACATTGACAAAGGATAGAAGGAAAGAATTTCAATCCAATCTATAAAGGTGGGTCCTAATTTATACTTGTTATTGGTATTCTAGATATTCAATCAATGTTAGGGAATGTACTATTTGATTTGGGTTCTATACATTATTTCATATAATTAATGTTTATTAGAACTATTCAAACATCCCCTCAAAACATGGATGTTGTGCTATTGAGGAACATGATAAATGTTTCAATAGCTACATCCCAATAATATATCCTAAATACTATCAACATTTTTTAGTGTTATTTTCCAAAAAAGACCTTTTGATACTCCCCGTAAAAGAATTCAATGCTATTCTAGGGATGGATTGTATTTTACTATTCCAGGCATGCATAATTTACTTAAATAAGGAAATAAACCTCCATATCTCAAATCACCATATGATTCTATACATGTAAAATGAAAAGGATGAATATTTATTGGTACTAATATACAAGAAATGGATAGTATTTCCTTGTGACGAATAACTACCCCAAATGATTTAGACTAAATAAAAGATCGTACTTGATGAAAATCCCATTGAATATGATCTCATTGATTTATTTTCTAAAGAATTGTCTAGTATTTCAATTAGATGTGATCTTCAGTTCTCAATAGAGATCATACCCAGCGCATTGCTGATATGTAAAAATTTATATGGTATTTCCATGATTGAACTTAAAGAGATAAGGAAACAATTGCAATATAATCTACATAGTGGGTATATATGAATAAGTAATTCATCAAGGGGTTAATATATTCTATTAATAATGTAGAAGGATGGTTCAATGTGACACTACATTGAATATATTGAGATAAAATAGTTCGTGATAATGAAAAAGTATCCTCTTTAAGGTGTTGGTGTCTTGGTTGTTTAGATTTCTAGATCGCAATACTTCTCCAAGGTGGATCATCAATTGTGATATAATCAAGTAAATAAGAACAAGGAGGATATCCCCAAGAATACATTTTTTTAAAATGTACAAGAACTGTGATTTGTTAGTGATTTGATTTAGACCTAATAATTCTCCAAAACTATTCATTGACATGATGAATAGATTCATTATGGAATACTATGAAAAAATTGTTGTATAATTTATAGTTGATATTATTATCTACTCACAACATAAGGGGGAATATAAGGATAATTTAAATACTATATAGAAGACCATACAGAAGAAAAATTCTATGAAAATAATATTAAAGGACTTTTTGAGTTGGATAATGTTACTTTCTTTGGGCATATTATCACCAAAAAATAAAATTTTTTATCCATCAAAAACAGAGGAAATTGAAGGATCGTCCTACCAACATATGTGATGAAAACTCATAGTTTACATGGATTAATTGAATATTAACATCGATTTCTTACAAACTTCTCATTATTTTCAATCCCAATGACCAATATTTCTTAAACGTTATTCACATTTGTATGAACTTATAAATATGAATCAACATTTAATGAATTAAAGAAGTGGCTAATCACTGCACTTTTGATCACATTATCAACCAGTTGTGAATGATTTTTTACCTATAGTAATGTGTCAAAAAGGTATATGGTTGGTTGAACATAATAGATGAAAGGCTTATCGTCTATTCCTACCATTAATTAATGATCCATGAGTATAACTACTAAACTCGTGATCATGAATTTGTAATAGTGATATTCACATTCATTATTTGGTTACATTTTCTCTACGAAGATAATTGTGATATGTATATGGATCATAATACCCTTAAGTTTTGTTTCACACAAAAACATAATAATATAATCCAAATGAGGTTTTTTTAAAATGAGAAAAAAATAAGATTATACGACCCATAACCATAAGGGAAGGAAACTAAATTGGTAGATGCCCTTTGTAGAAAGGATCCCACAACCATATCCATGATGAGGAGTGAAATGGTTCCAGTTTTCATGGAAATGATAAGAATTGATATATGAATAATAAAAGAATAATCATACAATCATTTTTATATAAATTCCCAATAATTTATTATTAAAAGGATAAATTAGTCCTAGAAAGATGATGAGTTTCAATAGTAAATGGTAATGAATATTTTAGAGATCAACTTTGTTGAAGATGGAGTTATAAGGGTTGGAACCTAGATATATGAACCGTTAAAAATATAAATAAAGAGAAAAATTATGGATGATGTTCATAGATTATCTCTCTCTTTTAATCCAGGATGAACTACAGTGTATAGGGATTTGAAGAAAAACATCTAATGGGATTACATGAAGATGAAGATTGCAGATTTTTTATTTTAATGCTTGGTATACCAAAACGTCAATGAGTAACAATATAAGTATAAATAAATGATGGTAAAATATATTATAATACGTATTAATTAGACAAATGACTATGTATTTTTTCATCGGACATCCCAGGACAACTAAAGAAAGAAAATTTAATCTTCAGGAAGTTGATCACCTTACTAATTATGTGCATTTCATTATAATAAAAGAATATTTGTCTTTGGGGAAACACACCAAATTATGCATATGATTTGTGGTAATAATTCATGGAGTTATAATCTCTATCACATCTAATTGATATACAATGTTTATCACAAAGTATTAGTTTATATTCTAGAATTCTAATGGGACCTTTTGGTATATAAATGGGACAAAGTGTCAGACTCCAACAAGTTGGTATGATATTTTGGATTAGAAGATAATAGGACCAAATTATATCCTGCAGATAATAGATAATGTTTAAACCATTTAGTATCATATGAAATCCAAAAAAAATATTCAAAAAATAAATGGAGACAACCCTTAGTGAGACATATAATTTAAGGATGTAGATAAAGTGTTCCTTCATATATAAAAAAGGTAAATATTTTGGAGGATTACAATGATGGGAAATATTAATCCTAGATATATCGTCATATTTGAGGTATTACATACCAAACCCATCAGATATACTAACTCAATAGGTAATACTAATGGATACTGATATTTCATTCAAGTATTAGCATGTGAAAATCGTAGATTATAGAGAATATGTTTAAAAAATTAGAAAAATCACATAGTCAAAGTGTTGTGGCCGAGACATAAATTTTAGGTAGCTACATGAAAAATGGAGGAGGTTATTAAATATAAGTGATCTCATTTTTGGTGTGTGAAATAAAAATTAAATAGATAATGTCTTTATGGGGGGAATAATTCAAAGAACTGAAACTCTATAAATGTAATTCCAATTTTAGATTAGTAAATTCCTCATGAAAAATGTTTTAATATAAAACACATCCATTACTATGTATTTTTTAAAATCGTATAAAATATCCTATTAGATTTAAAATAATTCTAACCATCATAATAATTTATAGCATATATTTTAGAAATTTTTTGTATGATTGGTATATATTAATGTTTATGATAAAGACCAATAAACATTGAAAATGGAGCGATGGCCTTGACCAGTAATATCATACCCCATGAAACCCATTTCTTAGAGATTAAATGGCAGATAACATCACTAGTCCATTCCCTTGACCAATCCAATGATGAGATTCAAAAGATAAAGAGTGAACCACACCATTTATGAGTGAATATGATAAGGCCATGACCTTAAACCTTACTCAATATTGAATTAAATGAATAATTCACATTGAGGATATTTTCAGGTTTAGAGTTTTAGAGAATTAGGACATAACTATTACATCTCAAAAGATTACAAAGTAGTCACTTCTACTAAATTTCCATAAAATAAAAACTCTTAAAAAGAAACATGTCTAGTTCCATGTTTTAGATAGCATGACTTTCCCTTAATTCCATTCTTGACCCTATCCCACATTAAGTCCTATGAAAAAAATTTCAAAAAAACTTGGGGTGAGCATAAAAAGCTCAGTAAGGGATACACAAAGAATGGAAACTGTTAGTTTATCAAAACAACAAGTAAACCATGTATACTTTATCAAAGTAATACTTTTCACCTTTATGAAGAAGTAAAAACTCTTCATTGAATAAAAGATCATTATTTACCATTTTCTATCCAAAATATTACCATAAAATCCATATAAAGATCACAAAACATATAAAGGTAACTTGGGACATAAACATACTTAAATGGAATAACCATACGGTCGACTTCCACACATATCACTTAATGGAATAGCCATACGGCCGACTTCCATACCCAATGAATTGGAGGTTATAATGTGACCACCCATCCTGGTATTCACGGCACCACCCGTCATATGGTTTCTCACGTAACCACCCATCAAATGTCCAAGTACCATTATAAAATCATAAGAAAAAAAACAAATATAATGGAAAGAAAATATTTCCACACTTTGATCAAAATATATCACATAAATATATTGACATAAAAATCCATTATAAAAACCATTTTCAATACCAAAATACATAAAAGAGTATATGATATTTATTTCATTTTAAAAACATTACGGCTTGTTGAGGAAGCCAAAGACCAAATAATACTCGTGGCGGCGGAAAAGGTCATTGTCACGGCGTACGTTAAAAGAAACATTCCTTTTTGTCGTTTAGTAAAACAATTCATAGAAAAAGATTCATTTTGTATAAAAGTAAAAGTCAAAGGGGTTTATACACCGTATACAATAATGTTGTGTATAAAATGAAATATACCTCAATTAAAGGAGATTGAGACGAAGTCCCTTACCTCGGGTCCGACATGACTCGATCGTTCTTTAACGTCCTGAATAATAAACTTGAATTTATTTCTACAAGAATACGAACCTTTTTCAATTTCATTATTCCTTTTATATCACTTATTTCCATGTTATAAACATTATGTAATCATTTATGTTAATAATGTTTGTTTTGTCGATATTTGGTTCTTAAGTTGAAAGTTGACTTCTTACAATTAAATGTTGTTCGTGTGGTCAAATATTCATTATATCCAGAATGATATTCATGATTTGGATATCATATATATCATATATATCCAGCATATACATGTATTTATAATATTACATAATCATTTAGAGGTAAGAAATGGAATGCACCGTTCATGGAGACAGTAAGCTGTGCGTACGCATGAACGCTACTTTCATTTCTATGTCATATTAATGGAATTAAAACTAAATGATAGGTATGTATATTTTAATTCCAGAGTTATATTCATCATTTATATGTAAAATAAATAATATATAATAACTTTAAATCCATCCTTTATACATCCCGCATATGGCATTAACGAATCTAATCACTTTGAGGGGGCGGTAGTCTGCACTTCCTAAAATGAAATTATCATGTTTTACCACAATGGAAACCATAAAGTTATGCCAAAAATTAAAAAAACAGAATCTTAAGGAAAATATAAACATATTATATATCATATATAAATTTAGTGACATCTTTATGGCCACCTTTTAAGGTGTTAAAAGAATATTGAACAATCATTGTTTTGTGAGGCAGAAATTCACCATCCACAGAAACAGTTTGTTCTTTAAACATTAGATGTAGTTGTGTGAAAGTGTAGCTATAATCCTTTTTATAACAACATCCTATTATATTAACGATACTGTAGTTGTTACAAAAGAAATTAATAAAAAGAGTTTAGAGGGTTGGAGAAGCAAAATAAAACAAAATAACCCAAGAGAAAACACTACCTTTAAAATAGGTAACTCTTTTTAATTTGAGATCAAAGGCTTCCTTGGGAAGACATCTGCCAAAAGTGAGTCTTCTAGGAGTATAATAGGGATGTGGAGAGATAAAGAGAGCAGAGATTGGCCGAACCAAAGGCTTGAGAGGTGTGGGTAAGGAGGTAGAGGTGGGGGCCTTTTATAAGAGGAGAGGAGGGGCACTCTTGGAAAGTAAAGAAATGCTACTTTATTTTAAAATGAGTTTCGGATTTAAAAGGTCCCACATTGATATAATTAGAGGATAAGGTGATAAGGGTTCTAATTATACTCAACCAATATGTTTTTGACAAGTTTAGGTTTTAGATTTTACATTATATTTTCATTTTATTTAAATCGTTAAATAATGAGGTAATCGCTGCATCATCATGGTGTCATAAATAATTTAATTTATTTAATGTCTAAAAATTATAAAAAAATATCATGATTTAGAAATTCATTTTATCTTTCTAATTATTATTTATAGTCAAAAATATTACTTTTATAACCCCATGTAAAAATTGTTTTAGTAAAACAACACATGTTTGTGACATTTTAATTTTAACTTTAAATAAAAAGATATTAATGTCCTTGTCCTACCAAAGTGGCTCCATGGGGTCCCAAAGTTGACCCATAGATTGTCTTGGTAATCCATGACACATCCAATGAGGGTAGGACATGTGTCTAGGTCATTTCATAATATTAAAACATTATTTCTACCTTAAACCACACTAATTACCTCTAATCGCGATTAAAAACTTAAAAGTTATTATTCACCAAAAAATTATTTTAATCTCATTGAACCACATTTTACATATTAATGAAAACCATGTATGTCAGATTGTTTAAATTCAAAGCAAAAAGGTGGTAAATTATCATTTAAACGAATGATCTGTTTTTTTAAGTACCACTTAGTGGTTTCACTAATCATCAAAAATTGAAGTTTTTCAGAAAAATACCAAAACATCACCCTAAGCTATATTTGATATTCAGAATCCAAAAATGAGGTCTTTTTTAAAAAATTAAAAACATATAAGTTGCATTAATTAATTTAATAATTAATTCTCACTGTCAGAGCAAATAGCGTGTTTTTATGAAACAATAACTATCAAAAGATTGACACTAGTTTAAGTCCGATTTCAAAGTGAAATTAATTCCAATGACCACTATAGGATTTAATGGTAAAAATATATTCTAATTGAACTTCAAAAACAATTCAAAAGGTAATCTGATCATATAGATAAATTATATTAAAAAGCGGTTTTGAATTAAAATACAACATTTTTCACTATTCATTAAAAAATGAACTTTATCGGAAAATACCAAAAATTTACACAAAGTTAATTTTGATGTCCTGATTCTAAAGAAGAATTTTATATGGTCCAATAGAATGTATAAGAGTGACCAACACTATATTTATAGATGGTTCTCCATCAAAAGGTGATAAGTCGACCTTTTGTGAATGTTAGAGTATATATGCCTAAAATTGAATTCTTTTCATATTTTAAGCCTTTATCTTTTATTGGATAAATGTAGAAACATTTAAAAAAACATATATAATCATATTTTAGTTATTTCTATTCATTCCCGCCAATATAAAGGCTACGTGTAAACTACCATTTAAAATAATATTATTTTATTACTAATGTGTAACGTAAGATTTCAAAGAAACTCTTTGTTGCGTATCGGGAACGCTATCGAACATAACAACCCCTTTAAAGTAAAATTAATATTTAATTCGAAAATATATGAAAATGCTTTATTCTTTATTTACCTGGGATTTTACATCCCTCCCCCCTTTTGGGAATTGCGTCCTCGCAATTTTATTCACATATCGAAATAAGTGTTGGTATTTATCCCTCATAGGATTTTCAGATTCTCATGTTGCCTCTTCAACCATATGGTTTTCCCACAAAAACTTTACATGATGAATTACCTTATTTCACAACAGTTTCTCTCTTTGGTCAAGAATCTAGACTGGTTGTTCTTCATATGTGAGATTCTCTTCCAACTAAACTACCTCTGGGCTCAAAACATGAGATGAATCTGGCATATACTTTCTCAACATCGAAACATGAAAACATTGTGTACCTGAGATAAACTCTGAGGTAAAGCCACTCGGTATGCAAATGATCCAACTTTCTCTATAATTTCATATGGTCCAATGAACCTTGGACTCAGCTTTCCTTTCTTACCAAATCACATCACACTTTTCCATGGAGAAACCTTATGAAAAACATGATCACCTACCTCGAAAGATAGATCTTTCCTCCGGTTATCTGCATAACTTTTCTGTCTGCTCTGAGCTGTTCTCATGGGTTTCTGAATCAAATGAACTTTTTCTACCATCTCTTCTACCAATTCTGGTCCCATCAGCTTCCTTTCACCCACTTCATCCCAAAAAGCTGGAGTTCGGCACTGCTTCCCATATAATGCCTCAAATGGTGCCATCTGTATACTGGAATGAAAACTGTTATTATAAGAAAACTCAACCAAAGAAAGATATTGGTCCCAAATTCCCTGATAATCCATCGAACAAGCACGTAGCATATCCTCCAATTTTTGAATTGTTCATTCTGACTTCCCATCTAATTATGGATGAAATTTTGTACTAAAATTTAATTCAGTACCCAACGACTTCTGAAGGCCCTTACAAAAGTTAGAAGTAAATCTAGGATCACGATCAGACACAATGGAGAGGGGAACTCTATGTAACCTAACTATCTCTTTAAGATACAAACAGGAAAGTTGATCTAGGGAAAAATTATCTCGTATAGTAAGGAAATGAGCAGATTTAGTCAAGTTATCAATAATAACCCATATTGCATTGTTACCTAGAGATGTCTTCGGTAATCCCACAACAAAGTCCATGGATATATTTTCCCATTTCCACTCTGGAACTGGTAAAGGCTGATGCATCCCTTTCGGTAATTGCCGCTCTGCTTTAACCAGGTGACAAGTCAAAAACTTCACAGTAAAATCAGAAATATCCCTTTTCATTCCATCCCACCAGTAATACTCCCACATATCTATATACATCTTAGTACTACCAGGATGAACTGAAAACGGGGAACTATTAGCCTCACATAACAACTCATTCTTCAACTGTGAATCACCAGGCACACATAATCTCTTCCTAAATCTCAAAACACAATCATTATCAATGTTGAATTCAGGAAACTTACCTTTCTGATCCAGCTCTTCCTTTTTTTGCAACTCAATGTCTTCCCTCTGTGCTTGGTTAATTCTGTCTGATAGAGAAGATTTTAATGATACCTGAAACAAAACAGAAGGCAATCCTGCACCAACAACATCTATGCCAAAGTTCATCAAATCAAAAAACCAAAGGATCTCGTTCCAAACATAGCATGGTTAATAAAGCATTACTTTTTCGACTCAAAGCATCAACCACATTATTTGCCTTTCCCGGATGGTAATGAATTGTACAATCATAATCCGGGATTAATTCCAGCCATCTCCTCTGTCTCATGTTCAATTATTTCTGAGTGAATATATACTTTAAACTTTTGTGATTGGTATATATTTCACACTTTACTCCATACAAATGATGCCTCCAAATTTTTAACGAAAAAACAACAGCCGCTAATTCCAAGTCATGTGTATGGTAATTTACCTCATGAGTTTCCAAATGACTTGAAGCATATGCAATTACCTGATCATTCTGCATAAGGAAAAAATCAAGTCCCTTTAATGAAGCATCACCGTATGTAACAAACTCACCATTCCTGGAAGGAAGTGCCAAAACTGGCGCATTCACAAATCATCTTTTCACCTCCTGAAAACAATAATCACATTCTTTTGTCCAGATAAACTTAACACCCTTCCGAGTTAGATTAGTCATTGGACTAGATAACTTTGAAAAATTTTCAACAAACCTTTGGTAGTAACCTTCCAATCCAAGAAAACTACGGATCTAGGTTACATTTGTGGGTCTTGGCCATTCTTCAACAACTTTTGTTTTAGCAGGATCAACAGTTATCACATCTTTAGAAACCATTTGACCAAGGAATGAAATTTGTTGCAACCCAAACTCACACTTGATGAATTTCCCATACAATTTCTTTTCTATTAAGGTTTGTAAAATAACCCTTAAATGTCTTTCATTCTCCTCTTTACTTTTAGAAAACACAAAAATATCATCAATAAACACAACCACCATTTATCACCTGATTCAACAAAGGCATCAGTGTAGTAAACTGCTCAATTCTGATTCCGACCATCTCTGGTTGCTGATTCTAAAGGTCATTATACTCTGTATTACTTCCTAGAAAATCTGCTATGTTTCCTCTATAGAGAACCATTCTTATCACATAAATATCTTAGGCGAAGAAACATGGTAATCTTTTAATGCTATATCATTTCAGTCATACCATAAATTAATTTATAATTTTACACTTTTCTAACTCCTAAAGTTGTCTAACCCGACCTCTGATACCAAATATAAGTCCCCGACCTTAAACCTTACTTAATATTGAATTAAATGAATAATTCACATTGAGGATCTTTTCAGGTTTAGAGTTTTAGAGAATTAGGACATAACAATTACATCTCAAAAGATTACAAAGTAGTCAATTCTACTAAATTTCCATAAAATAAAAACTCTTAAAAAGAAACATGTCTAGTTCCATGTTTTAGATAGCATGACTTTCCCTTGATCCCACCCTTGACCCTATTCCACATTATGTCCTATGAAAAACATTTCAAAAAAACTTGGTTTGAGCATAAAAATCTCAGTAAGGGATACACAAAGAATGGAAACTATTAGTGTATCAAAACAACAAGTAAAACATGTATACTTTATCAAAGTAATACTTTTCACCATTATGAAGAAGTAAAAAACTCTTCATTGAATAAAATATCATTACTTACCCTTTTGTAACCAAACGATTACAATAAAACCCATATAAAGATCACATAACATATAAAGGTAACTTGGGACATAAACATACTTAAATGGAATAACCAAACGGTCGACTTCCACACGTATCAATTAACGGAATAGCCATATGGCCGACCTCCATACCCAATGCATTGGAGGTTACAACGTAACCAACCGTCCTGGTATTCACGACACCACCCGTCATATGGTATATCACGTAACCACCCATCAAATGTCCAAGTACCATTATAAAATCTTAATACATAAAACAAATATAATGGAAAGAAAACATTTCCACACTGTGATCACAATATATCACATAAATATATTGACATAAAAAATATATTATAAAAACCATTTTCAAAACCAAAAAACATAGAAGAGTATATGGTTTTTATTTCATTTCAAAAACATTACAGCTCGTTGAGGATGCCAAAGACCAAATAATACTCGCGGCGGCGGAAAAGGTCGTTGTCACCACGTACGTTAAAAGAAACATTCCTTTTTGTCGTTTAGTAAAACTCTTCATAGAAAAAGATTCATTTTTTATAAAAGTAAAATTCAAAGGGGTTTATTCACCGTATAAAATTATGTTGTGTATAAAACGAAATATGCCTCAATGAAAGGAGATTGAGACGAAGTCCCTTACCTCGGGTCCGACTTGACTCGATCGTTCTTTAACGTCCTGAATAATAAAATTGAGTTAATTTCTACTTGCTTAAGAACCTTTTTCAAGTTCATTATTCCTTTTATATCACTTATTTCCATGTTATAAAAATTATGTAATCATTTATGTTAATAATGTTTGTTTTGTCGATATTTGGTTCTTAAGTCGAAAGTGGACTTTTTACAATTACATGTTGTTCGTGTGGTAAAATATTCATTTTATCCAGAATGATATTCATGATTTTAATATCATATATATCATATATATCTAGAATATACATGTATTTATAATATCACATAAACATTTAGAGGTATGAAATGAAATGCACCGTTCATGGAGACGATATGTCATACGTACGCATGAACGCTACTTTCATTTCTATGCCATATTAATGGAATTAAAACTAAATGATAGGTATGTATATTTTAATTCCAGAATTTTATTCATCATTTAGATGTAACATCCATCATATGTAATAAATTTAAATCCCTTCTTTATACGTCCCACATATGGCATTAACGAATCAAATCACTTTGACAGGGCGGTAGTCCGCACTTCCTGAAATGAAATTATCGAGTTTACCCACAATGGAAACCATAAAGTTATGACACAAATAAAAAATACATATAATTAAGGAAACTATATACATATTATATATCGTATATAAATATAGTGACATCTTTATGGCCACCTTTGAAGGTGTTAAAAGAATATTGAACAATCATCGTTTCGTGAGGCAGAAATTCACCATCCACAAAAAAGTATATTCTTTAACCATTAGATGTAGTTTTGTGTAAGTGTAGCTCTAATACTTCTTATAACAACATCCTAGTATATTGAATATACTGGAGTTGTTACAAAATAAATTAATAAAAATATTTTAGAGGGTTGGAGAAGCAAAATAAAACAAAATAACACAAGAGAATACACTACATTTAAAACGGGTAACTCTTTTTGATTTGAGCTCAAAGGATTCCTTGGGAGGACTTCTGCCCAAAGTGAGGCTTTTAGTAGTAATAGAGGGATGTGTAGAGACAAAAATAGAAGAGATTTCCCGAACCAAAGGTTTGAGAGGTGTGGGTAAGGAGGTAGAGGTGGGGGCCTTTTATAAGAGGAGAGGAGGGGAACTCTTGGAAAGTAAAGAAATGTTACTTTATTTTAAAATGCGTTTCGGATTTAAAAGGGCCCACATTGATATAATTAAAGTCTAAGGTGATAAGGGTTCGAAATATACCCATTAAATAGGTTTTTGAAAAGTGTAGTTCTTAGATTTTACGTTATATTTTCATTTTATTTAAATCGTTAAATAATGAGGTAATCGCTCCATCATCATGGTATCATAAATAATTTACTTTATATAATGTCAAAAAATAATATAAAAATATTCATGATGTATGAAACCTTTTGAGATTTCTAATGATTATTTATAGTAAAAAATATGACTTGAATAACCCCATGTAAAAATTGTTTTAGTAAAAACAACACATGTTTGTGACATTTTAATTTTAACTTTAAATAAAAAGTTATTAAAGTCCTTTTCCAACCAATGTTTATCCATGGGGTCACCAAGTTGACCCATGGATTTTATTTTTCGGCCATGACACATAAAATGAGGTTAGAACATGTTTCTAGGTCATTTCATAATATTAAAACATTATTTTTACCTTAAACCACACTAATTACCTCTAATCGCGATTAAAAACATAAAAGTTATTGTTCACAAAAAAATTATTTTAATCCCATTGAACCACATTTTTCTTCATATTTACAACCATGCATGTCGGATTTTTTAACTTCAAAGCACCGAGGTGGTAAAATTTCATTTAAACAAAAAATTAGTTTTTTTAAGCACCACTTAGTGGTTTCACTATTCATCAAAAATTGAAGTTTTTCAGAAAAATACCTAGACTTCACCGTAAGCTATATTTGATATTCCGAATTCAAAATTGAAGTATATTTTACAAAATTAAAAAGATATAAGTTGCATTAATTAATTTAATAATTAATTCCCACTGTCAGAGCAAATAGCGTGTTTTTATGAAACAATAAGTATCAAAAGATTGACACTAGTTTAAGTCCGATTTCAAAGTAAAATTAATTTCAACGACCACTATTGGATTTAATGGTAAAAATATACTATAATTGAACTTTAAAAAAAATTCAAAATATAATCTAATCATATAAATAAATTCGACTAAAAAGAGGTTTTGAATTAAAATAAAACATTTTTCACTATTCATTAAAAAATGAACTTTATCGGAATAATTCCAAAAAATTACACAAAGTTAATTTTGATGTCCCGATTCTAAAGAAGAATTTTATGCGGTCCAATAGAATTTATAAGAGTGAACAAAACTATATTTATTGACGGTTCTCCATCAAAAGGTGATAAGTCGACCTTTTGTGAATGTTAGAGTATATATGCCTAAAATTTAATTCTTTTCGTATTTTAAGCCTCTATATTTTATTGGATTAATGTAGAAACATTTAAAAAAACATATATAATCATAAGTTAGTTATTTCTATTCATTCCCGCCAATATAACGGCTAGGTGTTAACTACCATTTAAAATAATATTATTTTATTACTAGTGTGCAACGTAAGATTTCAAAGAAACTCTTTGTTGCGTATCGGGTATGCTATCGAACATAACAACCCCTTTAAAGTAAAATTAATATTTAAGTCGAAAATATATGAAAATGGTTTATTCTTTATTTACCTAGGATGTTACAAATACCATGTCTATCTAGGTTATGGCCTAAAAATATTTATGAACCACCCCAAGTAAATATCACCATCACACACCTAACACTTAGGGTAGTCATTTTTGTAATAATGTTTTCTGCATCAAGACACTAATAATATTAATTTCTATATTAAAATTTCAATATAATAATTATTCTATTTATTAATTTTTATTATAACTTTTAAAATGATAATATTACGGGTCTGATAAAATTTAGATTTTGATATGATCGAACACAAATTATAGTTTTTTTGGAAATATATAGTTTTAATTGAGAGATATGTTTTAATGAATTCGAGAATTTTGAACTAAATATTATTTTAATAAAATATTATTATAAAATATATTTACTAAATATAAATTGTAATATAAATTTTCAATGGAAAATGTAATTCTTATAAGGGTAAGAAAACTATTATTTTAAAAAAACCCTGTATTTTTCAATAAATTCTTATTTTGGATTTATATGTGTAAATTATTATATTTTGAGGATTTTTCTGATAAATAAAATATTATTTATCAAATCAACATGTCGAAAATGTTCAAATGTGATTTAAAATAATTTCCAAAGTCATTATAATTTTGTGTAAAAATTGAATATAGTAGAACTATGCATTGGACAATATGTCATCATAATGACCTAAATGTTATGTAATATTTCTATAAAAGGGTGTACCTGATAAAATATAATTTTCCCATTTAAAAATTGTTGTTTTATTTAATTTTATTAAATTTATTATTTCTTAATGAATCCACCAAGACAGATTTTGTATTTTAAGGTTTTAAAATCAATTCCTTATAAACATGTCTCACCAACACAGCATTAAGGGTTTTTTTAATGAGTTAGGATAAAATATGTTTAAAATAATTATAAACAATCCTATTTTTTATAATACATGGGAAACCCCATTTTTGGGTTTGTGTTTTTTATTACCTAATCATATAGAGTCTAAAACATATGTTTGGATATTAATAAAAATTTATCCTATCTCTTTAAAAATAAACTCACCCAATCTCTCATTGTTCATCACATTAAACCATTGGATAAATTTTTTAATGTTATGTTACAACTCAAGATCCCTCCCATGGTTCCCAAAATCTCTTATGAAGCACTTCCCAATCTCTTATATGTTCACTCTCAAGGTTAGGGATCGTATCCTTCTCTTATTTATTCAAGAATATTATTTTTGGTATGACTTATTATTTCCAATTTTACAGGTTGGGGTATGCTTTCAAAAATCCCTCTTACTTTCCTTACTATTTTCAATAGATTATATACCACCTTCACAATAATTTAACCCTTACAAGAATCATTATTTACATTCTTCATGTAACTAAAGTAATGATATGATTCTTCATTACCAACCTTTCTGTCATGAATACCCATAATAGTTTACACTAAAATTTATTCAACTAGATACTAATATAATTTTGTATTTCTAATTTAATATTATGTAACCTATTCCCCTTAACTGTTGAGATCAAATTGGTGAAACACATCCTTATGTTCTACGATACATGTGGAATAATTATGCATGTAAATGTAATAATGTGAATTGTGGGATTGGAATTATATATCCACCAATAAATTTGGAAATGTTTTTATCTCATGATATTCCTTGTAAGGTGAATGATATATTTTACTGAAACCACTATGTTATGATTTCTTGGAGATTAACCTTCAGTTATTATTTTTATGTCATGTTTAATGTTGTTTTCACATTATGGTGTTGTGGTGATGTTATCATATTATATCATGCCTCAATGTTCAATATTTTTATTATCATCCATTTCATGTTATCCTGATACACCAATTGAATTTAATTTATTGCTTTCATCATGATATTCTTTCATTATTCTCGTACTGGGATTTGTAGGTAACCCATTTCTTATGAAATTCCCCAATTTATCCCATGTTGTTTTAAATATTCAATGAAATATATGTTCATGTTATGGTGCTTAAGTTTATGTCATATTTAATTTAATTAAAGTTGTTATTTTTTGTACCTAATTACCTAAGTACACATGGCCTCAAAATCTTCTAGGTGTGTATTAATTTTATCCATATATAACAAATAATTAAATAATGTCTAATAAATATATGGGTTTTCATTGGAGAATTTTATGTGTGAGATATAAAATCTAATTATTGGTGTTCAAAGTGGTGATGGATTAAAGTTCAGATTATATAATAATATGAAAAAAAATTCATAGCCAACACTGATAATGGGAAACTAATGGATGTTCATTCCATATAACTGGGTGTTTTGGGAGTTTTGTTTAATTATGTAAAATTAAGTGGCCTTTATGGGCATGTTGAAAGTTATGGTTGATCCATGTAATGAATTTCTAAGAAATAATCAATAGGGAACCCTAGACAATAGGTTAAGAAGTCATGGAGTGTTCAGCCTAGTGGTTATCTAGTGTTTTAGAATTAATGATAATTTTATGAATATAAAAATACTCATAATTTGTACGAAGGGTATGGTGATCATCAAGTTCTCTGGTGCTAAAAGATAAAACGACTAGTATTTGTTGTTATGAGAATTTCACTATGCATGTTTCTAAGATATATACCATACCATAATAAATAATAAGTGATGTAATGTACAATATTTTGTAATAGTTTCAATTATTTATTGAATGTTTTAATCAAATGAATTTTATAGATATTATTTATTTTAAATGATGGTATTATACGACTATTATACGAGTCAATTTTTAATAAAAATATTATAGTTGGATATTATGGAGGTTATTGATAAAATGGAGATCATTGGGATTTGAGTGATACCCATTTTCTATGATATTTTGGATTCACATAGTAAAATATCATGTGTTTTATGATCTTGAGAATGGAATTAAGAATTTTTTTGAATAAAACTAAATATCAGGGTATATAAAGATATACCCTTAATGTTTTTTGGGGAAGTTATTATGAAGATATACTAATGATATTTATTTCAATTTAAAAACCAACTTATTTATGTGCTACATAAGGAAGGATCATAAAAAGTATGGATAAATGCAGGTCTATCAAACAACATGGGTTATGATGAATGTATTTGTAACACCCCAGGTAAATAAAGAATATGACATTTTCATATTTATCAATATTTGTGAATAAAATATTAATATGACTTTAAAGGGGACGCTATTCTCGATGGCGTACCCAACACGCAACAACGAGTTTCTTGGGAATCTTACGTTGCACTCTAAAAATAAAATAATATTATTTTAAATGGTAGTTAACATGTAGCCGTTGTATTGGCGAGAATGGATATAAAAAACTAAAATATGATTATATATATGTTTTTAAATGTTTTTACATTTATCCAATAAAAGATAAAGGCTTAAAATACAGAAAGAATTCAATTTTAGGCATATATGCCCTAGTTTTCACTAAAGGTTCTTTTATCGCCTTTTGATAGTGAACTGTCATTAAATATAGTTTTTTTCACTCTTATACATTATATTGGACCAAATAAATATCTTATTAAGAATTGGGACATCAAAATTTACTTTGTGTAAATTTTTGGTATCTTTCCGATAAAGTTCATTTTTTTAATGAATAGTGAAAAATGTTGTATTTTAATTCAAAACCACTTTTTAATATAATTTATTTATATTATTAGATTGTCTTTTGAATCGGTTTTAAAGTGGAATTATAATATATTTTTACCATTAAATCCAATAGTGGTCGTTAGAATTAATTTCACTTTGAAATCAGACTTAAACTAGTGTCAATCTTTTGATACTTATTGTTTCATAAAAACACGCTATTTGCTCTGACAGTTGGAGTTAATTATTAAATTAATTAATGTGACTTATATGTTTTGAATTTTTTAAAATAGACTTCATTTTTTAATTCGGAATATCAAATATAGCTTAGGGTGAATTTTTTGGATTTTTCTGAAAAACTTCAATTTTTGATGAATAGTGAAACCACTAAGTGGTACTTATAAAAACCGATTTTTCCTTTTAAATGAAATTTTGATACATTTGTGTTTTGAATTTCAAAAATCCGACATACATGGTTGTGATTAAGAAGTAAAATGTGGTTCAATGGGATAAAAATATTTTTTTGGTGAATAGTAACTTATTAAGTTTTTAATCGCGATTAGAGGTAATTAGTGTAGTTTATGGTAAGAATAATGTTTTAACAAAATGAAATGACCTAGATACATGTCCTACCCTCATTGGATGTGTCATGGCCGACCAAGACAATCCATGGGTCAACTTGGGGACCCCATGGCGCCACTTTGGTAGGTAAATGACATAAATATCTTTTTATTTTATGTTAAAGTAAAAATGACACAAACATGAGATGTTTTACTAAAACAATTTTTACATGGGGTTATACAAGTCATATTTTTGACTATAAATAGTAATTAGAAATTTAAAAATATTTCCTACATAATAGTATTTTTTATAATTTTTAGACATTAATTAAATTAAATTATTTATGACATCATGAGGATGCAGCGATGACCTCATTATTTAACGATTTAAATAAAATGGAAATATAATGTAATATCTAAGAACTAAACATGTACAAAACCTATTGTATGAGTTTATTTCGAACCCATATCACCTTATCCTAGAAATACATCAATGTGGGACCTTTAAAATCTGATGCTCTTTTGAAAATAAAGTAACATTTTTTAACTTTACAAGAGTGCCCCTCCTCTCCTCTTATAAAAGGCCCCCACCTCTACCTCTTTACCCACACTTCCAAAGCATTTGGCTCGGCCAAACCCTGCCCATTTTGTCTCTCCACATCCCTCTCTTACTCCTTGAAGCCTCACTTTGGGCAAAAGTCTTCCCAAGGAAGCCTTTGATCTCAAACCAAAGGGAGTTACCCGATTTTAAGGTAATGTCTTCACTTGTGTTGTTTTGTTTTATTTTGCTTCTCCAACCCCCTAAAATCTTTTTATTAATTTATTTTGTAACAAATCAAGTATCATCAATATACTAGGATGTTGTTATAAGAAGTATTCGATCTACACTTACACTCACCTACATCTAATGGTTAAAGAACATACTGTTTCTGTGGATAGCGAATTTCTGCCTCACGAAACGATGATTGTTCATCATTATTCTAACACCTTCAAAGGTGGCCATTAAGATGACACTATATTTATATATGATATATAATATGTTTATGTTTTACTTAAGCTTATGTATTTTTCATTTATTTCAAACCTTTATGGTTTCCATTATGGGTAAAAGCCATATCTTCATTTAAGGAAGTGCGGACTGCCACCCCCTCAAAGTGATTTGATTCGTTATTACCATATGTGGTACGTATAAAGGGAATATTTAATGATATTATATATGATACCATACTATAATTAAAATACTATTATGAATCATTATGTTTTAATTCCATTAAATATGGAATAGAAATGGAAGTAGCGTCTATGCGCACGTACGGCTTACCGTCTCCATGAACGGTACATTTCATTTCTTATCTCAAAATGTTATGTACTATTATATGTACATATATATAATGGATATATATGTAATATATTACATCTAAATTATGTATATCATTATGTAATTATAACATATATATATATATATATATCTCATTTTGTTTTAATTCCCTTAATATGAAAAAAAATGAAAGTAGCGTTCATGCGTACGTACGGCCTAGCGTCTCCATGAACGGTGCATTTAATTTTTATCTCCAAATTCTAAGGAATAGTATAAAATGAATATATATACTGGATATATATGATATTTAAAACATAAATACTATTCTAGATATGATGTACCTATAACTACGTGGAAAATTATTTTCCAACAAGTTCAATTTTTGACTAATGTACCAAACATCGACAAAAACGTCTGATATGAACTCATATTATTAACCAATTATTATAACATTAAAACATGTGATATGAACTGAATAATAATATTAAAGGTGGTCTTTAATCAATTATAAATTGACAAAAGTTTATTATTCAGGAATATAAAGAAACGAACAAGACAAGTTGGACTTGAGGTAAGGGGTCCTACACCTCTCTTTATTTTTAAGTACACTCTTTTATGTCATTCCTTTTAAGCTCATCTTTCTTATGATTGGGATGTTATTTTATATTAATCATACTGTACTTATTATGTTCATATTATGAGTGACCCTATTTACTCTCATCAAACCATTTTGGAAGTTTTGAGTGGCGCCGTTAGGATGCCGAATTTTCGTACGAGATCTAACCTCTCTCTTTCCTTTTAAGTCCTCTCCTTTATGTCACTTCTTTTAAGCTCCACTTTGTTATGTTGGGGGATGTTATTTTATATTCCTCTTTCTATAAACTTTATTTTAATACGATGAGAGACCCTATTTGACCTCATCAATCCATTTTTGGAAGTTTTATATGGCGTCGTTAGGCTGCCGAGTTTTTGTAAGGGATTTTTCATCTCACTTTTATTCCCATGAGATTTATGCTACATTTTCCACAATTTCCTTTGAGTGGTGTATGTACTGCCCATTATTTTACTCATTGTGTAATACACTTTCTTTTATGAGTATTTACACCAATGTTGTATTGTCCTTCTTTCCCGAGGTGTATGTTTCGAAAGATACCCATATTGGTAAGGGAACCTTTCACCCTCCTCTTTTTAAAAGACTTATTTTGTTGGTTCTTTTAATTTACATATTTTTATTTTGGGATATGTTCTCATATATCCTTACTGATGTAAATTTTATGTACAAGTGGTGAGATACACTTTTTATCTCTCATCAACTCATTTTGATGTGACGTCGTTAGGCTGTCAAGGGAACTTCTTAACCCAATTTCGATTTCTTTGGGTTCAACATGTAGTTATTGAATATGGCATCCTTTGAATATGTGTGAATGAACTTTGATTATTTTAAACTTAATATCCACTTATATTGGTGTGTTCGTTTGTCACACATAATTATGTAATTGATTTATCCTTAAACCAAGGATACCGTCTTTGTATGGGACTTCGCCTCAATCTCCTTTCATTGAGGCATATTTTATTTTATACACAACCTTCTTTTATACGATGTATAAACCCCTTTGACTTTTACATTTATCCAAAATGAATCTTTCTTTATACGAAGCGTTTTACTAAACGACAAAAGGGAATGTTTTTTTGTCATACGTATGCGGTGACAACGACTTCTCTGCCGCCGTGACCATTATTTGAATTTAGGCTTCCTCTACAAGCCATACCTTTTTTTAAAAAGAAAAATAAAAACCATGTTTTACTTTTATTTTATTTTGGTATTGAAAATGGTATTCATAATGTTTTTATATCAATGTGTTTTATTGATATCTTGTGATTGAAATGTGGAAATGTTATGTTTCCTTTATGCATGTATTATGTGGTACGATTATGTTATGGTTCTTGGGAATTTTTATGAAGATGGGTGGTTCCGTGATAAACTAAGGGCGGGTGAGCCCGATATAGCTCTCCAATGCCTTGGGTAACACGAAGGAGTGATACTTTAAGGTTTCTCCGATGAGATTTAGGGAATATACTGTGATGGGTATTCCAAAACGTAACCAAGAGGGTTACTCCCTACGTAAGAATGTTATGAATGAATCAAGTTCCCTTTTATGTCTAATGATTTCTATGATTTATTCATGATTTGATGAGGTATGTTAAAGTGCCTATGTTTTATGGGTAAAGTATGATTTCATCCTTATGTATATATGAACTCATGTTTCCTTTCCATATTTTTATATCCCTTACCGAGCTTTTTATGCCCATCCCAAGTTTTTGAAATGTTTTTCACAGGTCAAGGGAAAGGTACGTGATGTGATGATAGTGTCAAGGATGTGCCAAGAAAGAATCCATGTTTTATTTTAAATATGTTTCTATTGATGGGAAGAATGAATCCTGTCTTTTATTTAACCACTTTGTTTAAATGTGGAATGTAATGCAAGTTTTATGATCTAATTCTCTAAAACTCTAAACCAGAAAAGATCCTCAATGTGTAATCTTGTATTAACTCAAGATTAAGTAAGGTTTAAGGCCAGGGACTTATAGTTGGTATCAAAAGGTCGGTTTAGATAACTTTAGAGGTTAGGGTATTCTTTAAGCATAAGTGACATTACCATAGTGGTTAGGTTTTCATAAATAGTCCTGGTTTTAGATAAAGTGAATGAGTAAGTATAACTTAGTGTTTATCTTCCTCATTAGTACATGATGGTTTTGTTGATATACTCACACTGACCTTTTTGGTTTCAATAAATGGCTGGATCTAGCAGGCACCAAATTAACAGTTGATGTGAAGGAAACTGTGACAGTTTTTTGAGCAAGCAACTGAATGATATGGGGGCTGCAATGAGAACTCTTGTGATTATCCTCAACCAACTATCTGGAGTCATGATTGACCACCTAAACCTTGGTGATTTCTCTAAGGCATCATATATGCGAGAAACGAGTCCCTACAGAACTACAGGTAATAATCATAAAGGTAAGTGTGTTCAAAAACCTATGTGTCAAAGATGTGGAAAGAAACACCTAGGAAAATGTTTCAAAGGGACAGAAATATGCTATAGATGTGGAAATGAAGGTCATAAAGCAAGAACCTGCCATGGAAAAAGGAAGCATCCAGTTGACTCGAGGATAGGGAAATATGTTCTTTCTGAGGGATCAATTGAATGTTTTAAATGTGGTGTGCATGGTCATTATGCAAACACATGTCCTATGAAGAAGTTTTGTGAATGGGATCACCAAGATAGTAGAAATGTTTGTTTACCAATACCTAATGCCACTCCGATTGAGGATGAATAAACGGACAATGACCAATCAAAGGTATGCATTATTTCATGACTATTGTTTTCCTATTTTGGAATCTTTGGATATGATTCATGATTTTGTTTGTAGGAAAGAGGTATTTCGGAATAAGTTGGAAAGGAATGGTTAATGGATCATGAAGAATGTTGAATGAGTAAGATGTCATCATATAAGGGCTTCAAGAGTTATGGTGAAATTCTTAAGAGTATTAAGTCTCTTTTGATGATGGGGTTACATTAGAAGACTTTTTATATTATGTGTAACCCTGATGTTTAATATATGAAAATTTTATTCAAGTAATAGTTATCTATTCTTTTGTGGACATAGTTATAAAGAACCATTTGGGTTTATATGATCCTTACTTTTGAGGTAATTATTGGTTACTATATGTTGTGATGGAAGTGAAAGGCATGAGATAAAATTGAGGTTAAATTATGTTATGGTTATTTTTTATGATTTTATCTCTTTTTGGGGAATGATTTGAGAATTATATAGTTTTTGAAAAAGGAAAACACACAGACCGTGTGACAACCCGTCGCGTCAGACAAAGCTGCGGGAATCGAACCCACAACCAAAGTGGAACTGGTATTTATCGCCTACCACTGGACTACGTGAAGTCCCTAGTTAGTTTGACTGATTATTTTCAGTTAGATGATTTTATGAATTAAGAGTAATTTTATTTTGTGTTATCTATGTAAATATATTAACCTATCATGGAGGATATTTGATTAGGTTAATTACTTTTCAATACGATACATTAAGAGAAACTGATGTGGTTTGGAGATAAATGATACGATTTAACATGGTAGACTATGTGACTAAATCCTTCAAATATTTGGGTTTCAATCATAGTTTGGTTTACTTTGAAGAATTTTATGGACAAATTGTTTATCGAATGGTCCTCGTTGAACTTTGGGTTTTGTTGGTCAAATTTTGGAGATTACGAATAGATTTTCCTTTTATAAAGGGTTATCCTTTTCGGGATTATCTGATCTTGTACTAACCTTTTTGGTTTTTGTTTTGGTTAAAGTCTAAATACATGGGAAGTATATAGTTCTATTTTGTGGATTAGGTGATTCTCTAGAAGTTGATTATAGTACACTTAATGTTAACAAGTCTTCCTAAATACTCGTCTTTTGGAGAAAATATAAGTTTGTGTAAGGAATCTAATAAAAGATGGAAGTCAACATGATAAGTGATTATGTTTCCTTATGAATAAATCCCTCAATAAAAAGTAACTTAAAACAAAAATGTTGTCTATTAACTTTTCCTACTGGGGAATCGAATACCGTTTAACCCATCACAAGTTTGTGATTTTCTTATGCTTAACTTTCTCCTAAACATGTTTTCTATCACTCTCCATCAGAACAAGACCCCTCGTTTTTTCCTCCATGACCATATTTTCATACTTGGAATCCTAGTATGGGTTAGCTCAGGTGACCTTTGTACTTATCCTTATTTATTTTAAAGTGATTGTTTTACCGACTCTTGTTCCGATGTGGGACTATCAAGGATGTTTCCAAGATCAATTTTAAAAATTGTGAGGACGCAATTCCCAAAAGGGGGGAAGGATGTAACACCCCAGGTAAATAAAGAATATAAAATTTTCATATTTATCCATATTTTTGAATAATATATTAATATGAATTTAAAGGGGACGCTATGCTCGATGGCGTACCCAACACGCAACAACGAGTTTCTTGGGAATCTTACGTTGCACTCTAATAATAAAAATAATATTATTTTAAATGGTAGTTAACATGTAGCCATTTTATTGGCGGTAATGGACATAAATAACTAAAATATGATTATATATATGTTTTTAAATGTTTTTACATTTATCCAATAAAATATAAAGGCTTAAAATACGGAAAGAATTCAATTTTAGGCGTATATGCCCTAGTTTTCACTAAAGGATCACTTATCGCCTTTTGATGGCGAACCATCATTAAATATAGTTTTTTTCACTATTATAAATTTTATTGGACCAAATAAAACTCTTCTTAAGAATGGGTACATAAAAATTTACTTTTTGTAAATTTATGGTATCATTCTGATAAAGTTCATTTTTTAATGAATAGTGTAAAATGTTGTATTTTAATTCAAAACCTCTTTTTAATCTAATTTATTTATATTATTCGATTATCTTTTGAATTGGTTTTAAAGTGAAATTAGAATATATTTTTACCATTAAATCCAATAGTGGTCGTTGGAATTAATTTCACTTTGAAATCAGACGTAAAATAGTGTCAATCTTTTGATACTTATTGTTTCATAAAAACACGCTATTTGCTCTGACTTCGGGAATTAATTATTAAATTAATTAATGTGACTTATATGTTTTGAATTTTGTAAAATATACTTCATTTTTGAATTCAGAATATCAAATATATCTTAGGGTGAATGTTTTGGATTTTTCTGAAAAACTTCAATTTTTGATGAATAGTGAATCCACTAAGTGGTACTTATAAAAACCGATTTTCCGTTTAAATGAAATTTTTCCATATTTGTGTTTTTAATTTAATAAATCCGACATACATGGTTGTGATTAAGAAGTAAAATGTTGTTCAATGGGATAAAAATAATTTTTTGGTGAATAGTAACTTATTAAGTTTTTAATCGCGATTAGAGGTAATTAGTGTAGTTTATGGTAAGAATAATGTTTTAATAAAATGAAATGACCTAGATACATGTCCTACCATTATTGGATGTGTCATGGCCGACCAATAAAATTCATGGGTTAACTTGGGGACCCCATGGAGCCACTTTGGTTGGGAAATGACATAAATATCTTTTTATTTAATGTTAAAGTAAAAATGACACAAACATGAGATGTTTTACTAAAACAATTTTTACATGGGGTTATACAAGTCATATTTTTGACTATAAATTGTCATTGGAAATTTAAAAATATTTCATACATCATATTATTTTTTTATAATTTTTATATATTAAATAAATTAAATTATTTATGACATCATGATGATGCAGCGATGACCTCATTATTTAAAGATTTAAATAAAATGGGAATATAATGTAATATCTAAGACCTACACATGTCCAAAACCTATTGTATGAGTTTATTTCGAACCCTTATCACCTTATCCTTTAAATACATCAATGTGGGACCTTTATAATCCGAAACGCTTTTGAAAATAAAGTAACATTTTGTAACATTACAAGAGTGCCCCTCCTCTCCTCTTATAAAAGGCCCCCACCTCTACCTCCTTACACACACTTCCAAAGCATTTGGCTCAGACAAACCCTGCCCATTATGTCTCTCCACATCCCTCTCTTACTTCTTGAAGCCTCACTTTGGTCAGAAGTCTTCCCAAGGAAGCCTTTGATCTCAAACCAAAGGGAGTTACCTGATTTTAAGGTAATGTCTTCACTTGTGTTGTTTTGTTTTATTTTGCTTCTCCAACCCCCTAAAATCTTTTTATTCATTTCTTTTGTAACAACTACAGTATCATAAATATACTAAGATGTTGTTATAATAAGTATTTGAGCTACACTTACACACACCTACATCTAATGGTTAATGAACATACTGTTTCTGTGGATGGCGAATTTATGCCTCACGAAATGATGATTGTTCAACATTTTTCTAACACCTTCAAAGGTGGCCATTAATATGGAACTATATTTATATATGATATATAATATGTTTATGTTTTACTTAAGCTTCTGTATTTTTCATTTATTTCATAAGTTTATGGTTTCCATTATGGGTAAATGCGATATCTTCATTTAAGGAAGTGCGGACTACCGCCCCCTCAAAGTGATTTGATTCGTTATTACCATATGTGGTATGTATAAAGGGTATAATTAATGATATTATATATGATACCATACTGTAATTAAAATACTATTATGTATCATTATGTTTTAATTCCATTAAATATGGAATAGAAACTGAAGTAGCGTTCATGCGCACGTACGGCTTACCGTCTCCATGAACGGTACATTTCATTTCTTATCTCAAAATGTTATGTACTATTATAAGTACATATATATAATGGACATATATTTAATATATTACATCAAAAGTATGGATATAATTCTGTAATTATAACATATATATATATATATATCTCATTTTGTTTTAATTCCATTAATATGACAAAAAAATGAAAGTAGCGTTCATGCGTACGTACGGCCTACCGTCTCCATGAGCAGTGCTTTTAATTTTTATCTCCAAATTCTAAGGAATAGTATAAAATGAATATATATAATGGATATATATGATATTTAAAACATAAATACTATTCTGGATATGATGTACCTATAACTACATGGAATATTATTTTCCATCAAGTTCAATTTTTGACTCATGTACCAAACATCAACAAAAACGTCTGATATGAACTCATATTATTAACCAATTATTATAACATTAAAATATGTGATATTAACTGAATAATAATATTTATAGGAGGTATTTAATCAATTATAAATTTACCAAAGTTTATTATTCCGGAATATAAAGAAACGAACAAGAAAAGTTGGACTTGAGGTAAGGGATCCTACACCTCTCTTTCTTTTTAAGTACACTCTTTTATGTCATTCCTTTTATGCTCATCATTATTATGATTGGGATGTTATTTTATATTAATCCTACTGTACTTATTATTTTCATATGATGAGAGACCCTATTTCCTCTCATCAATCCATTTTGGAAGTTTTGAGTGATGCCGTTAGGCTGCCGAATTTTCGTAAGAGATCTATCCTCTCTCTTTCCTTTTAAGTCCTCTCCTTTATGTCACTTCTTATAAGATCCTCTTTGTTATGTTGTGGGATGTTCTTTTATATTCATCTTTCTGTAAACTTTATGGTAATACGATGAGAGACCCTATTTGACCTCATCAATCCATTTTTGGAAGTTTTATGTGGCGTCGTTAGGCTGCCGAGTTTTTCTAAGAGATTTTTCACCTCACTTTTATTCCCGTGAGATTTATGCTACATTTTCCACAATTTCCATTGAGTGGTGTATGTACTGCCCATTATTTTACTCATTCTGTAATATAATTTCTTTTATGAGTATTTACATCAATGTTGTATTGTCCTTATTTCACGAGGTGTATGTTTCGAAAGATACCCATATCGGTAAGGGAACCTTTCACCCTCCTCTTTTTAAAAGACTTCTTTTGTTGGGTCTTTTAATTTACATATTTCTATGTTGGAATATGTTCTCATATATCCTTACTGATGTAAATTTTATGTCCAAGTGATGAGATACACTTTTTATCTCTCATCAACTCATTTTGATGTGACGTCGTTAGACTGTCAAGGGAACTTCTTAACCCAATTTCGATTTCTTTGGGTTCAACATGTAGTTATTGAATATGTCATCCTCTGAATATGTGTGAATGACCTTCGATTATTTTACACTTAATATCCACTTATATTTGGTGTATTCTTTTGTCACACATAATTATGGAGTTGATTTATCCTTAAACCATGGATATCGTCTTTGTATGGGACGTCGTGTCAATATCCTTTCATTGAGGCATATTTTATTTTATACACAACCTTCTTTTATACGGTGTATAAACCCATTTGACTTTTACGTTTATCCAAAAGGAATCTTTCTTTATACGAAGCGTTTTACTAAAAGACAAAAGGGAATGTTTTTTTGTCATATGTATGCGGCGACAACGACTTCTCCGCCGTCGTGACCATTATTTGAATTTCGGCTTCCTCTTCAAGCCATATATTTTTTTTAAAGAAAAATAAAAACCATGTTTTACTTTTATTTTATTTTGGTATTGAAAATGGTTTTCATAATTTTTTATATCAATGTGTTTTATTGATATCTTGTGATTAAAATGTTGAAATGTTATGTTTCTTTTATGCATGTATTATGTGGTACGATTATGTTATGGTTCTTGGGCATTGTTATGAAGACGGGTGGTTCCGTGATAAACTAAGGGCGGGTGAGCCCGATATAGCTCTCCAATGCATTGGGTAACGCGAAGGAGTGAAACGTTAAGGTTTCTCCGAAGAGATTTAGGAAATATACTGTGATGGGTACTCCAAAACGTAACCAATAGGGTTACTACCTACATAAGAATGTTATGAATGACTCAAGTTACCTTTTATGTCTTATGATTTCTATGATTTATTCATGATTTGATGAGGTATGTTAAAGTGCCTATGTTTTATGGGTAAAGTATGATTTCATTCTTATGTATATATGAACTCATGTTTCCTTTCCATATTTTTATATCCCTTACTGAGCTTTTTATGCCCATCCCAAGTTTTTGAAATTTTTTTCACAGGTCAAGGGAAAGGTACGTGATGTGATGATAGTGTCAAGGATGTGTCAAGAAAGAATCCATGTTTTATTTTAAATATGTTTCCATTGATGGGAAGAATGAATTCTATCTTTTATGTAACCACTTTGTTTAAATGTGGAATGTAATGTAAGTTTTATGATCTAATTCCTAAGGCCGAGGTATGGTTAATGCATTGGAGTCTCTACAGGGAAGAAGACAATAATAGGCTAAAGTTGTGTTTTGGTAACATATCTTTTTCCTATGAGGCCTCGCCCCCGGTCTGATTTGGGAAGTGCAGGTTGGACCCCCTCATTGGGCTGGAGAACTCCACCATTTCCTTTGCAGGTCACTTAGGATATGGCTATTTTGGAGGGATGTCAACATCGGGAGGGACCATGCTTGCATAGGATCGCCGAGTGTCCAGCTTAGGGATGGCAGTTGTGGTTGTTGCCTGTATGTGGTAGTTCCTGTTCCTTGCGGTCTTTGATTGGGTTTGTTTGGTTATTTTGTTGGACCTTCTGGGTTTCTCACTTTATTCCATAAAAGTGTTTCCTTAATAAAAAAATATATTTCTGTAAGAATAAGATGAATTGAGATAATAAATTACATTAGAATATTTGGTTCAGATTAAGGATTAGGTGAGCATTAAAATAATTTTATTATTTCTTCTTATTATGTTTTTTGAGGTGTAGTCTCAATGAATAATAATGGAAAACACTTATACATATAGTTCATGGTTAAAAATATAATTACAATT
Organism: Viscum album; assembly: GCA_963277665.1. Taxonomy (NCBI): domain Eukaryota; kingdom Viridiplantae; phylum Streptophyta; class Magnoliopsida; order Santalales; family Viscaceae; genus Viscum; species Viscum album. The sequence continues at coordinate 477,804,191 of OY728125.1, read as the reverse complement.
CTTGAATTATCTAGATCTAGAAATAAGGATAACGAGTTGGTATAAACATTAGAACATATATGTCAATATTCAAAATAATAGTATCATCTCATTAGATATTTTAATATGAATAAGGGATCATCAATCGAGGAGCATTCAAAAAATATATACTATAATATAAAGATTTAATTTGTTCCAGTGACATGTTCTAAACATTATGAGACTATTAAGTCTATAAACTACTTAAGAGACCAAGAATTCTATAAACTCACCATTCCACACTTGATCATTGTGTGAGAGTATATAAGAAAAATTATTCCTTTAATTGGAAGTAATCATTTTCCAATTTAATTAAAATATCCCCTAAGTATAATATTATAAACCTATGGCATCTGTAGATCACATACATGATCTCCTAGTATTTTTTAGTATAGGTGAACATTGAGAAATCATGTGTGTGTTCCTTTTTTATTTTCCTATTTTTCTATCATTCATGGAAATTGGTAGTAATATTGTTAGTTTGAACATGTTATTTCTTATATATGAGTAATGTATATAAGTTAAAATGGCCATTATATTGAAAAACATCAATTAGTGTCACCTTGAGCCACACCCCAATCTCAATGTCCCTTGTTTAAACGTGGTCATAATAGCTTCTCCAATTTTAATATTAATTAAAATATGAATAATATTGAGTTGTTTCTCTTGTAACTCATTATTACAATTCCCTAAAAATATAAGTATATGATGTATTAAAACCCTATAGTCATTATGGCAGATAAGGGGATTAGAAAGGAAAAGGTAAAAAATACTAATTCTAATTTAAAGGATCCTTTACATTATCCATCCATTAGAAGGAGGATCAAGAAGTAAGCTAAAAAAAGAAGTATAATGATTTTATTTTTGTATGGAATTCCACTTAAAGACGAATTTAACAAGAATATAAAAGGATAGGGAATATTTAAAGTGTTTTTATATCAAATTTAGCATTATCATTTGTACCAGTTATTTATAAAAATACAACGTATGGTGCTAATATTTGTATCTTAATATAGGAACCATGTACATTAGTGAATTTTTTTAGAGTTAAGAGGATCTTCAGGCTTCCTGTGAAGTGATACTGACTACATTGGATATATGAGACTCCCTCTATTAATTTAGAATAGGATTTATTATAGACCTAAGTAATTGTTATTATGTTCATAATGTTTCTAAAAAAATCATGAATGAATAGATTACACTAGGATGGATATGTTTTCTTCTTTGGGAATGAATGATACCAATTTTATAAATAAATAATATATTATAGTATTATGTATTATAATAATTGACTTTATATAATAGAATATGAAAAAATAAATTTAATATTTGATAATAAATAATATTTAAAATACTCATGTCACACTATGTTTTGGCATCAGATACATAGTCATGTAAAAGAGATTCACATAACATAGTTGTATCAAGATAGGTATTTGCGTTATTTTGAACAAAAAAACATGGTACAATTCCTCTTTCTCATCAAGGAATGTTAAATAATAATAATTTAATGGAAATTGTGAGAATCCCAGAATGTGTGATGAATTATCTAAACAAATGTGTCTAGTAATTTTACAGTTGGAAATAAAGGTTTATTCATTTTCATTAAAACATTTTCCAGAAAATTAAAAGACATTGATGTGTCTATATAATAAGTTATAATCCTGAATCCATTCCATGATTTAAGGAGTTAAAATATGAATTAGATAATCTAGTTTCTAATAAGACAAATAAAATAAAATTGGATGATAGAAAATAATATATTAAAAATTATTTCTTTAACTATTTGATAGATTTTTGGATTCAATCTCAACTCACTACTCCTTAAAAACCAACGTGGTATGGTATTAGTGAAATTCAAAACCACACATTGATTGATTTTGTGAGGTCAATGATGAGTCATGATAAACATTAATTACCCATTTTGGGGACATGAATTATAGGTAATTTAAGATAAAGAAAACTATGTTCAAACTGTATTAAAAAATGAAAGACCATATTATTTAATGTATAAGAAGAGTTCATTTTTTCAAATTCGTATTTATGGGGTTTTGGAGAATTTATTAATGCTATATAAGGAAATAAATAAGAACCCTGGGGCATGAAGTGTGTATTTATATGATATTCTAGAAAAAATGTGATATTATCTCTATGACCACTTATATAATAACGTAATTATTATCCCAATGTTGTTGAATAAAATGATAGGAGGGGAGGATTAGGTTATGAAAGATTTAAGCAATAACCACTATTAATATTATTTCATCTTAAAAAAACATTATTATCTCTTTTTTCCATATATGAATGAAATAAATGAAATCATTCATATTACTCATCAGTTTTATTGATTCACCATCACTGATCTACATACTAGGATAATACAATGGAAATTTTCTAATGTACCAAATCCACTAAGGCTCACATACAATATAAGGACAAGGATAGATCACTTCTATGACTAGCCTCGCTAAAATTACATCATTTAGAGTGGACTAATTATCCATAATAGCTTAAAAACAATCACAATATGAAATCTCACAACTCTCTCAACTGATGTTTTCTCACTGCTACTTCATAATAATAAACTTTAAATCACTGGAATGAAATTATTTTACTCATCTTTTTTTGCATTACTAAGATCCACTTTCATCCACTTGAAGAATACCACTTTACCATAGATTTTACTAGGAAATCCATTTCCAACACTTTTATGATTCTCAATAATTTCATGAATATGACACTACCTTTTCGAAACATCCCAATTACTCACAAAAATATTATTCTTTCACAAACCCCAAAACATTCATGAAGCTTTTCACCTTTACACATATAAACACGTTCATCAATATCACTCCTTACGTGAAGCTCACCAAGAAATAGTGAATATAAACCATTTTGGGAATCATATAGAGGCTTAATGAAGCTTAATAAATTTAGGATATATATAAAATTTAGTTATCATATATATTCTTCCCAATCATCCTTTACGAATTTTTCTACATAAAAAACTATTCTGAATCAGCATCACAAAATTAGAGCCCATGGATTTTTTAAAGACTTCACTCTTCCTTTATGAGAAGGAGGTGTAGATTTATATTTATATGAAATTCCTCTCATTCCTGAATATTACATCGTTTCCATCAACTTATCATTAATAATTCCTTCTATGTTTCCAAACCTTCATATCGTCGTGAATCACTTGGTGAATATTCTTATTCATGATGTTTTTCATATTCTAGGAGATCTTTTTCCATTCCATCACAGGTTCGCGATTGTTCACACCTTTGTGAAACCCAACTTACACATTGGATAATTTTAGATGTATAGTAATGTTTTTCTTGTAACATAGGATGTTGTGTTTTTATTATATAGTACTAATTAACTTGTGATATATAAGGGTGAAGTAAGTGGATCCGAATCTACTAGATGTAAATATGTCATGAATTATGATTTTATACACTAAAATTAAAAATAGATTTGGAAGATCCAAGGGATAATACATATATCATTTGTTACTTTTTTTTCAAAAGAAAATTTTATATTTAAGGTTTATTTAGAAATTAAAAATAGAATCTATTTTCTATAGGCCTTAAACAATATCAAGGCACAAGCTGAGATGGATATTTTTCACATGGTTCTAAGTTGAAATCTTTCAGAATTTATCTTTTTGAATAACATAATATGATTATAAGATCCATAATATGATTTTAAAAAATATATTAAATTATTTAAAAGATATAGTATATATATATATATATTATACAACTATAGGTATTTCTGAATCCATGGTATTTATATAAGGTATGAAAGATTCATAGATCAATTTATGGGTTGATGTAATCATCAAGATTATGAAATATTCACTCAATAACCCCATAATAGAATTTGGTTTCTGAGTAAAAAAATATAATACCTTTGTGTATAAACTATTTTGTGGGAGTTCATTAACTTTCATAGTAGTATATATTTATTATTTAATTAAAATACGAAATGATTTATCTGGATTATTTTAGATTAAGACATGGTTTAACACGTGCTTCTCCAAAAATGAGTTAGATGAAGAGGAATACGTTCTTGAAATCCAGAACATAAATTATATATAAAATAGTATACTTAGTTTATGTTGGTTTTCGTATATATAAAATAATCTAAATAGTTTTGGTATAGAAAAATTCAAGAGGGAATTGTTACCAAGGTGACATGGTATACATACTTCTAAAAAATGTGTCCTCAGACATAAGTGGAGAGACAAAGGATATTCATGATTCCTTGGGAATAAAAAATAGGACCCATCAGGTATGTCATGTTATATACTAGTAACAATTATTCACATAAAATAGTTATGTCTGGAATATCTTAAAAAAATTTATCCCACCTTCAATATATGGATGTTGTAACTATCCTAAAGTATTTCTGGCATTGTTTTATGGGGGAGATGGGGATCAATTAATTATAAGATAAAAATTTTCCTATGTTTAGATATATTGAAGTGATCTAAAATAATATTCAATGTATGGAATAAATTTCAAAAATAATTGTTCTGATATGGAAGATCTCAAATTATCCTACGCCTATCAATTTTATAGTTGATTCTAAGTACAATACAACATATGATATAGAAAATGAAGCATTTTAGATATGAAAAATTATCAAATAGATTTATATAGTTCCTAAAATTAAATATAATATATAATTATATGTAACAACCTAATATACTTGGATATATTTATCCTTTTAAAATTTTAATGTATTTCCCTACTTTTCAGGCAAGACTAAATTTAAACAAAATAAGATATACTAGTATAATATTTTAACATAATGAAATAGTTATCTCTTATAAATTATATTGTAAGGTATCAATAATACTGACTATATTTAGAACATAACTTTTTTATACATGTGAAAAATTAATTCAGTGGATATCAATTGGTATTTAGTGAATATAAATACTTTTGAAGGTAAATAAGACATGTTCTTCAAAGGAATTCTTTTTATGAGAACAATGTGTTTTTATATTGAAAAATTAAATTAATCTATAAAAATGAAATATTTTAAGTGCATTTATAGAAAATATTTTTAATAATATATTTTATCATTGTTTTAATAGTTTTTACATGACAGGTAATGAATGAAAATGCAATTTTATGATTAAAATTTCATTTTTATAATAACATTATTTGACTGTTTTGTAAAATTATATTAAAATGAATCCCTTCAACTGAAAAAAGATGAATCTTTTAAAATTGATTAATTTTTTTAACTATTATAATTAATATTAATTAATTTTTTCAAATAGTTTTTTGGTAAAAATGAATACTAGATATTGTGAAATTCTACTACCAAGGTCATGTTTATGTAGGATTTACCGATGAATTAACCTAAGAGATAATGATTATAATATTCAAAAATAATTATTCAATATTAATGTTTGATGGAATTTTGTAAACATAACATATATTTTTGAATATTATTCATTTTCGAACCCAATATATGTTTAGTTAATTAATATTTTTTAATCTATTGAAAAAATACAAGAGCACCCTCTCCATACCTTATAAAAGAATACCAAATATCCTGTCATATACATACTTTCTGAATATTTTATCTTATAACATAATTGGAATAGTCATTTCATAACAAACCTCCATACATTCTTGATATATTTTTTATTCATAATTCCATTTTTTTACCCTTAAGGTGTAAGTGAAAGGTGGTTCCTCAATGAAGACCTTTGAATCATAATGAGCTACTTCAGATTTAAATATATATTATACCTCATCTTTCTCCATGATACCCATTAAAAATTATGATAATTTTATATTCAATACAATAAATTTTTAGTATAATTATTTATTAACTATTTTACACCTCGGTTCCATCAAAAGGGAAATGAAATTATTGTATATGCGTATGTTTGGATTACCTCCTCTACGTAATGATATGATTAATTTTCAATCACCATATGTCATTGGTGGATATTGTGATGGATTAAATTTTCATATATAATATTATATGTTTTATTCTTCTGTAATAATGACATATTATATTACTTCTTGATTTTCCATCTATGGGAAAATGCTAACTTCATTTATGTCTACGAGTAGACTACCACCTCTAAGAAGTTATGTGATTAGTTTTTCAATTCCTCTTTACATGGATGGTAATAAGTTTATAATTAATTAATATTAAAAATCATAATAATAGTGTATTAATTTTTTAATGTTTATTAATATTTTACGTTTACTTTTTTTGATTCATCGACAGGTGATAACATTACCCGAAGGTATGTATAGACCACAGTCTCCACAAAGTTATGTAATTCATTTTTCACCCGATCATTTTTTAAACGGTTATAAAACAGTATATAATAAATAAATATGAAACTTGTATCAAGATTAATATTATGAAGATGATGAAACCATGAACATGGATCATGTAATAGATCCATCGAACCAAAAAATGCATCGAAAACTGACCAATTTTCAAAACAATGTTCAATTTAATAAATAAATTAATAATAAATAAATCATTAATAAATAAATAATTTAAATTTTAAAGGGCTTATAAATATTATATTTGGAATTAATATTTTTCTATAATGTATGTATAATAAATCTATATTTTTTAAAATATATTTTAATGTGTATAAACCAATACATTAAATAATTTATGGAGTTTTCCTTTCAATATTATTTTAATAAAGAATTTTTATGTTTGAATTTCTATTCAAAATGATATGATTCATGTCCATTAAAAACATAATAATTTTTTCACCTCTTATTATTTAAATATTTTGTATGTATTAGTACCATTTCATCTCTTTGGAACATCCAATTATCAATAATTGTTTTTAAATATACGTCAACCTTATTTCCTCTTCAGGTGATAAAATTTTTGTTTCATGTATGTACACTTCAAAATTGTATAATAAAAGATATAACATATACATGAAATGGTCTAAAAAGGTAATTTCTACTAACTTTGAATTAATTTTTTTTAAAATAATTAATTAATCTTTCTAAATGTTTTTTGATCGAATATTTGTTAATTTTTATAAAACAGTCAAAGGAAACTTTTCATTTAACATATACAGAACGAATATATTTTACCATTATCAGGATTGTTGTTTTCATTGAAGCTTCATTTAAAAGGTTACTTTTTTATATTTAAATACAACTAATTTACCATGATTATTTTATTCTTTTCATAAATGATTTTTATAATAAAATGTTATTCGTTCATGTTTTCAAAGGAAATCAAATGATATTTTAATTTTATTTTTCATCTATAACAACATCTTAAAAATATTTTAGACTATTCTTGGGATATTATATTATTATACAATCCACATTATTTATCTTGATTTCTTATAAATATGGATATTTTACTATCATTATATGAAACCCATTTTCTTATTTCTTAATTATTTTATGAATAAACATTTATGAAACAAATTTCTTTTCCATGAATTATGATATAAAGATATGACGCATTTTTATGATATTGTGGAGCATATTTGTGTAACATTCATTATGTGATGGGTGGAAATATAATTACATATCACAATAATTCAATTGATAATTATAGATATCGTTGAGATAATAGGTACTAGAATGAAAATTGAACCTAGTTTATAATAGACCCTCACCACTGTAATAGTCTTTAGTGTGAGACATAACCAAGAAAATGATAGAATGTGAAGTGAACGTAGTCCACTATAATAATATTATAAGTGATCCTTGAATATGGAAGTGATTTTATATGGTCGTGTTATTTCAAAAAAAATTTGTCATATGTTTGAGATATGATCTCTTGAATTGTAATTCATTAGTGATGATTTTTTTATGCTTATGGCTTGTGCATTTTGTTACGAAAAACTTGTATACACTGTCTTATGATTAATAATATTTTAAAGAGTTGTTATGATTATGTTACGCTATGAACATTTTATAAATCCCTTATTATTACATTATGATCACTTATGATCAATTAGTTATATCACTTTTTTTTACCATTATAGAAAACCTGAGCTCACGCAATATTATATTTCCATTACCAAGGTAAGGAAGAAATTGTTTTATACCAACTATCTCAAGTAATAATAAGATGTTAAAAAATATTTCTTGGTATTATAGAAGATAATTCATGAAATAATAATATTTATTTATAAAGATATTAATGCATTCAAAACATTATGGTTTTGGGTCATGTTTTCTTATGATAGAAATTCCAATTAATTTAAAATGATGCAATATTAATATATGAAATGACCAGGTCACATTGGTCGGTATCAGTGAACGTAATAGTTAATATATGGATATGATGGCTATAAAAATTTATTGAGATCTTTAGGTATTAGACTATGTATAGGATAATATCATAAAGTTATGGTAATGTTTAGATTGTGTGTTTTCTGATTTCAATAAATCTATTTTTCGACACAGTAGAGTGAATATATTTATACCATAGATACACCTAGGGTCAAAAAATTTGACAGTGGTGTATTGTATACTAAATCAATATTTATCATTGTATGATTAGTTATACTAAGAATAAACACCAAGATACATAGTCCTAGGGGATACTATTTGGTTAATTTAAATTTTGAATTAGAAGGAATGTCAAGGATTTTATGAGATAATGACCATGAATGTCCTTGGTTAAATATATGGTCTCACGATCTAAAAAAGAATTTTCATGTTTCAGACATCCAATGATTTTTTTTATGATTACCTGATTACTCACTATAATTATTATTGCTCACACTATGATTTTTTGTATTAGTCAATGGATGGACCCATGAGGAATCATTATAAGGTTTAATTTGATGGGAAAAGAAATATAAATCCCCATTATAAAAAAATGAAATGGGATCTGGGATAGAAATATTATAAATATTGTAAAAACATATCTTATTATATAAATGATATCATGAATCATACAAATAATAAAATCATCTGAAGAAAGGAGAAACTTACTATTGAGTCTTTTATATGGAAATTTCTACAATAGATTATTGGTTCCAAAAAACAAATAATTATTTAGTAATGGGTAAATAATTTTGAAGTTGATATTGTGTTATCATATATGAAACTAGGGGTAATAACTTTGAAAGTGTTGGATTAGATACTAACTTAATATTCATAAATGTGCGAAGAGTGATCCTGAGACTGAACACCACGAAATAAATTCCCTGGGAATATTCTTATGTTATTTTACATTTTCATTATGAACCATTATCAAGGATTTTAATAGAGGTTGACCATGAATAGACCAGGTTAAATATATGGACTCATAGTATAAAAATAAATTTTCATGATTTAATCATCCTATTATTGGTTATTAAGGATTAGATGATAATTAATTTTTATTAATATTTTTTAGAAAATTATTTTTGGTATTAGTCAATGGATGAACCCATGATGAATCATGTTCAATTTTAACATCATGGGTTATGAAAAAACTATCCTTATTATAAACCAAATGAAATGGGAGCTGGGATGAAAATATTATAACTATTCACAACATCTATTTAACACTCTAAATGATAACTTAAATTACAAAGATCATAAAAACAACCCAATGAATTAGAAAATAATTATTGAGTCTTTTATATGGATCTTTTTACCATCAGTTAGTGGTAACACTAATCAAATAATTATTGAGAAATGTATCAGTACAATTGAGAATATATTTTTCATTCACCATTACATGGAACATTAAAAATATATCCTGAAAGTGTACCATATATATTCAAAATAAAATCAATGGAAGACTCTTCTTAATAATATGACAAAAGAGGAGTAAATTGGATCCATGACAACAGAATCGGGTAAGGAAAGACTTATCAATATTTATTTCCCTTAAACTCTCCACAAGAAAATGGAAATTGATTTTTTAGAAGTAAATCGTAAGTGTAACAATTTTTTTTGTACCTCTAAGAAACCATTGAAAACACATTCAAGTTATAATTCTTTTTTTCATCGATACGAAATAAAAAGAAAGAAATTTATTTATTGGCTTGATTTTATGTTATAAAAATGAATTGTATATAAAAAAAATTTATTACTGTAATGAAATTGTCCAATGTACACACAAGGGAGAATTGAGAATCAAAGAATCTTAGTGTTCTATAGGTTTTGGGGATAAAAATAGAAATATATAATTTAAAGGAAATTATAATATTAGTAAACAAGTATGAAAGAATATTATGTTTCAATCATGTCGCAGTAATGTATTGGATCATAGATGAAACAACCATATAGGGTCTAAGAAAATTTTAAATAGTATAAAATAAGTTCAATGATAAAAATAATGTTGAAGTTATTTAAAGTGTCAAGTTAATGAATGGAGTAGTGAAAATTCCAAACCAAATATTCCACCAACTATCCAATGACATAATTTAATGGAGATTATATATTATACTAATCTTTTTTTTCAATATTAGAGTTGCAGGGGACAATCAGTTGGAAAACCCTATTAAAACCATTAGAAAAATAAAGGATCATTCAATCACAACTAATGGATTGGTTTATGAGAACGAAAAGGTAGTATATAAACTAATCATAGTATCTTGAATTGAAAATGTAATATGTGATTCTTGATCAACACACTCATTTATATCTATGTAATTTATTAATGGTGGCTCACAAATATCTCAAAAACAATATATTGTATAAAAATTTAAACATTATAATTGTATGATGATCACATCTCATGTCGATAGATCTTCTCTGATAGAATATTATGGGAATGTACTAGATAAAATATTTTTATTCCCTAGTAGATGAAATTATTTAATTTTGGTCAGGGATTATATCACTTTATATAGAGCCCATATCAATTGAGAATGAAGGGAATTCAAGGCTGATATTCCGTACCAACTAGTATTCATTATTCTGTGTAATGATAGACATAAAAATATAATGTAATTTATTTTTACTATATGGAACATAATTATATCTTAGAGAGATATATTTCAGAAATAGTAAGAATTTTAAGGGGTTGTTACGACCATTACTCATACAATAATGGAAATGGGAAAACAATACCATGTATTTAATCATCATAATTTGGAAAAAATATTAATGCAATAATTTAATTTATGTTGTAGTATATTTATTTATCAATTTAGTACACTAATTTTCTTTTCGAGAATATTTATATCTTGATCAAATTTTTTAGATGTAAGTTAATTAGTGTTTTTATTCCATAGAGTACAACTCTAAATTTTATTTGATCATGAGAATATTTTTAAGTCATTGATATATTAAAGTCTTCAATAATATTTGGAAATGGAGATGTGGTTCATTATCTTGTATCATCCCCATATATAACTTTAAAAGGGGAAAGTCATGTTTTAGATGATTTTTTGAGATCACATTCTACTTATTTTATTGGTGGTTTGGACCAGCACATCCCATGGTCAAATTTTCTTACAATAATATCTTCCACTCGATAAATTATATGGATCCATATGAAGATCCCTATGGAATGATGTTTGTTAATAAAATTTTGTAGTATTAAGTTAGACAACCAAAGCTATTGGGACCAAATATATTTGATAAAAATAAAAATAATGTAATATTTATTCCACATCACATCAAGGAAGCTGAGAGTTAATAGAAAATTTGTGCTGCCAATCATCAACAATATATAGTTTAAAGTTAGTTACAATGTATTCCTATAAATTTATCAGTGGAAAATTTTATTATTAAAATAGAAAATATGTTGAAATTGAGTCCTAGATATATCAATAAATTCAAAATTATTGATCATATCAGAATATTTTCTGATCAATTTTACTTTTAATGAGTCTCACTCCATTTCAGATGTGTTTCAGGTTACTCTCATGAGAAAGTAGAAATTAGATCCTTCATATGTACTAAAATCAAAGGTCATACCACTGGGGAATTATCTCACATATGATAAATGACATGTATAGATTCAATATAAAATAGATAATGTTTTTTCAATAATATTACACTAAAAATCAACATTTTTTGGCTAAATATTAAATTTGAGTAAGTTATATTAAAACAAAAATGGATGACGCAAAAGTATCCTCATTTATTTTTACTAGATTGATGAAAATTCGATTGGGAAATAATTATCAAGGGTATAAGGTTACATCATGATATTTATTGATATATTTATCTTTAATAAATTTGAAATGTTTGAAATATTTATATATATAAGACATCAAGTTCAAACAAACCATGATATACCATTAAAATAATTTTTTGATTAAATAACTATCACCTAGAAGTTATATATCTATGTATGAATAGTTATTAAAAAATTATAAATATTAATATTGATAAGGTTATAAATTTAAATCACTACCCATCAGTTAGGTAAAAGTGAAAATAAAATCATTTAAATGTAAAAAGGAAATGTTTTTCAAAAAATAAATTTATGCGTACAATGTTATATTATCTTAATTAGCGGATTTAACAATTATTTATGAGTTATATAAATGAAGTGTTTATATAATATATTCATTAAAATATTTTATCATTCACTTATTAGATTTTACATGTAATTTAATGAAGGTAATACCAATTTTATACATAAAATTCATTTTTCTGAAAATTGATATTTTTCATTTTGCACATTTTTTTAAAATAAATTTCTACCAATTCTAAAAATTGAATATTATTAATTGTATCCATCATTTGTAATCATCATAATTAATATAATGTAACATGGTCAAATTATTTTTTATTCTTGATGAATAATATAATTAGTAAACATTTGTTTCCACTATTATGGTTAAAAATGTTTAAAAGTGTTAACCTAAGAGATAGGGTTCAAAATATATCAAAAAATTTAATTTTAATTTATTTGATGATGTTATTTTGATATTTTCAATGAATTATTATAAATGTTTTTATTTTTTAGTTACATGACCTATGTTATAAATTAATATCTTTTAATCCTTTTAAAAATTCAATGTGTGTCCTCCCCCTCCCTTATAAATGGATACCACGTATACTCTCTTCTTACAACTTTATGAGACTTATTTATCATCCAAAACCTCACATAATACCCTAATTTTATCCCTAAAAGTGTCTTCGAGGTCTTGGTTTTTTTGTATTATCATTCGTTCAAGGATTACTGTGTAATTGAAATATGGTTTCAAAATGAAGAGGCCAAAATATTAATCTGGTACATTCAATTTTTTATATTATATTAAAACTTACAGCTCTATGGTATTTATCATGTTGTTGAGCGTGTCAAATTAGTTGTTTAGTTTTTACTAGACTTTCTACAGTATAGAATCAACCCTAGGTCACCTCTCGACGGACTCTTTGACCATCAACTAAAAAATTGGGTTCTGAATATGAATATAGAAGGGGAATAGGATTAACAAAACTGGGGGTTTTATGGTTAATGATTACAATAGAAAAATTGAATTGATAAAAACAATATTAAATAAAGAGATTAATTAAACGTGATCAACTCATGGAAATATCATGATGCTCATCCTTGATAACTTCAAGAGATAGGGATATGATCTTTTAATCCCTACTTTGTAGCATCTAGAACTAGGATACTTCTGAATTTATACTAGGATACCTCCTAGGGTTCATTCTAAAAAACAAAATGATTCACTTGATACCACCGATGATTGGGTGATTAGTGTTTGAACTCATAATCGAAACTCGCCAAGGAATCAAATGAAGAATTCGATGTGTTGTCTAGCTTTGTATGCTATATAAATGTGTTACCATGACTTTAATGTACACAGAAATGATATTTTTTTTATGAGTTTAATTGAACAATATGAACTTCAAAAATACTACAATTGAAAGGGGGAATAAGAAGTGGTGACCGGTGTGTGAAACCACACATGAATAGTTACCCCCAAGCATGATCATATGAGTTGAGCATGACGTTCCAGTACATAATGAAATTAATTAAAATGAGTGGATGAAGAAAAACAACATAAAAAACTAGAATTAAAAATACCTTTCAAATATTGAAACATTAATCTCAGGATTTACAACATGTTCCTCCCCAGGTGATCATAAGGGGTTTAAGAAACCCATGGGAGGGGAGGAAGGGAAAGGGGTAGAGGTAGAATATCTAATGGACACTAGAAATTCAAGTATTGGATGGAGGACTTCTTGTGACTCCAAAATGGAAACACCTTTCCTCTGGTTCGAATTCCAAAATAGGGTGAACAAAGTGTTCTTTTATCAGAAAATTGGAAGGTGGTTTTGAGCACATAGATTTGATAAAGTCTCATGGATCGTAAGTTTTGGACACTAGACAGTCGAATATCCCTTTGGAAAAAACTATAAAGTTGTATCCCCACATCAATAATATCTCCACCAAACGTTTGGCTCCATTTGGACAATCACAGATAGAGATACTCATAAAATACAAATCACCACTTTTTACTTGTGTAGATTCGATTCCCTAGACAAATCAGTTTGGATGAGCATTTTATAGGCCGAATAGGGATTGGGTTTCATCGTATTAAATGTATCAAATTAAATTTTGGGAGAGACCACAAAATATAAGCCCATTTTAATATAGGGTTTAGTAGAATCATTCATTTTAGTCCACTGTTGTGCTCATATGATGTGCTGATTGGCCCATTTTCCTAGGACTTCAACATGGGTCCTCCAAATCACCTCGACCTACTAAATTATTATCTAAAAATGTAACATTTTTCTTTTTAAAAATTTTAAAAACAAAATAATTGAATAAAAAATAGAGTGAATTCTTTTATTATACTTTTAATATTCAATATAAAACCAGTTTAATACATTGGAATTTGGGTGAAATAAAATGGTGAATCGTGGTACGATCACACCCCCACACCTAAACATTTGAACTCCTGGGAAAATTATAATATCAAAATCTTGTACCATTACTAAATCAATGGTTTGAAAATATCCAAAATTCTTTTGAAATGAAATTCATCATGTCTCTTTTATGGAATCAATTTTCCAATCATTTTTCTTTTCCCACATTCAAAATTTTTCAACGTCATTTGTTTACCCATGAAACATGTTGCAACATAACTCACAAATATTTTTTTCCTCTTCACTCAAAGAATTTATAAAAGTGGAGTTATTATCTTTTCCCATATTTCACCAGATCTAACCATTTGCATTCCAAGATTTAATGTTCTCTACCGGCAGAAACTAGAATGTTACTCCGGAGGACATCCAACAGGTTGTTCTGAGGTTAAAGGGTTGATAGGATTTAATGTTTGAAAATATGAGGCAGACGATGAGTGTTTAATATCTTCTGTACAAAACATGTCAAAATAAGTAATTTTTCACAATGAATGTACACACTTAGACCCTCACAAAGTGTATCACTTCTAACTCACTCACCCCATGGTCCATTTTTCTGGGTCACAACCAATCAGTGAATAATAATGAGATTACATAATCTTTTCTCTATTTTTACCTTTTATTATGTTTTTTTTTCAATGTACATAACTATATTTTTTAATGTATAGTTTTTTAGATAAAGATTGAAACTTGTGTAAAACAATGATGTAATATGGATTGTGAACCCTTGGCCCAAGTTAAATGTAGACACCCTTTATAACAACCCCTTATAGTTATTCTCTTACCAAAATTCCCAGTGAAACACCCTCTCTCCCATACTTTCTAAAAATAAAACAAGAATATACACAAGATATGGGTAGGTGGTGATAAATTATCTTGTAATGTGGCTACCCAATAGGCATTCCATGGTTTCTAAGGATTAAGATTGTTAAGATGTAAAGGTGGCTGAAAATATAGGATAATTGTATAAAGGGATTTTCAACAAATGACTATCTCTATCAGTAATGTATCATACTTGAATCTTATGGCTTCAAACAGAATCAAGGCATGTTTTATTTTCTCAACATGACCTGAGACTCTCAAGAAATTGATTAAAATGAATAATAGGTAATTAAGGGATTATAATGTCTCTCAGGTATGGAATTAAAATATTTGTTAGTGCTAATGAGGCATGGGATTCAAAAATCCATTAAACTCATATGAATTATTTGAAAAAAAAATCAAAAAAACTATTCCATATCAACATTCTTTTGAAAATAATTTTTCCAAAAACAATGTAATTTTCCACACAATTGACCCAAGTATGAAAAATGATTTTTCATATACTTTTTAAGATTTATTTTTATGTAAAAACACAAAATAAAGAAAATAGAGGAAAAAAAATTTTTATAAATTTTTTTTATCCGATCAATGACATGTCACCCTCTTCCACACCAAAAATTACATTATTGCCAATGAAAGTATATTAAATAAATTGAAAATAAATAAAGGTATAGAGAATGGTAGCCTGCTAGGTGGTGTCATATTTGGTATCTATCGGTTGGATTTCCTCCAAGAGATACATTGGAAAATCGTCATATATGTGTTTGCGCCTCTACCCATTGACAACAATCCAATGTCCACTCTTCCCATGAAAACCCTGTGTAGCACTAAAAGGTTAAACATTAGTAATGGTATAAGGACTGAGCCATCGTGAATGAAACATACCTAGGTGGAGCTTTAGCAGGGACTTATTCATGAGGTCCTTCTCACCAATATGAAAATTCAACTAATGAATCATACTATCATTGATAGACATTGTCTTCTCTCTATAGATAAAAAAGTTCTAATATGCTTCACATTGAATTTCATATAATTCTTGAATCTGCTGCTTTATATGTTCACATGCATCTGAAAGTTTCATATTACATTGTTTAACAATCCAATATGCACGGTGCTCTACCTCTACTGGGAAGTGAAAACCCCTTCCAAACACAATCATATATGGTGACATTCTAATTGAGGTTTTAAAATCAATATTTTATTCCTAAAGTGCATCATCCAAGCGCAAATTCCAATCTTTCATGTCGGGTGGTACTGTTTTTTCTAAGATTGTCATAACTTCCAAATTTGAGATTTATCCTTGTCCATTAGTTTAGGGGTGATATGAAGTGGATCCCTTATGATCAACCACACACTTATGATGAAAATTTTCATGTTTCAATTGAAAAAATGGGAACCCTGATCACTAATAATGAATCTCAGCAAACCAAACCTACTAAAAATTTGGGACCTCACAAAATCAACAACCAATAAATAGTTTCATTTAGACTTTTCTTTCACCCATTTAGATACATAGTCAACTTCAAGTAATATGTACAAAAAACCAAATGAATTTGGAAAAGGACTCCTGAAGTCAATGCCCCATGCATAACAAAATTCATAGAATAACATGGGAATTTGGGGCATTTCATTCATCTTAGAGTTATTCCATGTGAAGTGACAATGACTACAATAGTTGAAAAATATATGGTCATCACAATATAGTGTTTTCAAATAGATTCCTGATTGATGGAACATTCGAGATGTATGTTGAGAGCCAATGTGGCCCCATATGCCAAAGTGTGGAAGAAGGTAAAAAAAGAGGTGAGCTCGTATTCAGGGACACACCGACAAACTACTTGGTCACTGCAAATTCTACACAAATATGGGCCATCCTAAATATACCAACAAGAATCTTGTTTAAGTATCTGGGATTGAGTACTGCTAAAATCAATGGATACCCTAGATGTTTATAGAAAATTTACAATGCCCTAATACCATATGGTAAGGTCCACATCTTAAAAAAGGTTTTCATGAGGAAAAAATTCTTCAATGGGAAGGGGTGAGTCCACATGATTGTCCAATGGTGGGTACATTCTACAAATTTGGTTAGGTACCACATTTTACACTCCTATCTTATCATAAATCTAAATGACAAACTCTTGGAGTAGGAGCATCTACTGAATGTGGCAGGGCTTTGATTTCGGTTTCATTAGGAGGAATAAAAGGGCATCATGATCGGAGAAGACAATGATTTTTTACCCGATAACATATGAAGAAAATTTTCCAAGGAAAACACATTATATAAAAGTTATTTTATTTGTGGTGGTGTTGTTTTCCTAGGTAGGTTCAATGGTATGTGAGGCATAAAAATGACATGAATAGCCTTCTCAACCCTTTGTGATAAAACATCCCCCACTGCAAAGATAGAGGGATAACAAATAAGATCAATAGGAAAATACCAACTTGGTGGTTGGATAACATGAGGTGATGTAAGACTCTTTTTTAGTGAATTTAAAGCATCCTCACAATTTTTATCAAACACAATCTTAGAATACTTTAGTAATAACTAGAATAAGGGAAGTTAGATCTTACTGATGCCTTTAATGAATCCACAGTAAAAAACAGCACGACCTAAGAAAGATCTCACCTCACGAAAAATTTTTGGATATGTAAGTGTTTAAATTAATTTAAATTTTGATTTATAAAATTCAATTCCCTTATTTGAAATGATATGACAAAGAACTATCCCCTTATCAACCATAAAATGGAATTTCTCATAATTTAAAACAAAATCTTTTTCAAAGTAGTGATGGAGGACTGAACCTAGGTGTTCCAAAAAATCATCAAAATAATAACCATATACTGTGAAATCACCCATAAATACCTCCATTATACTCTCATGGTAATCAAAGAAAATACTCAAAATTCATTGATGAAAAGTACCAGGAGTATTAAGTAATCCAAAATGCATTATTCTGTATGAAAATGTGTCGAATAGGCAGGAAGATATTGTATTTTTTTTATCCTTAGAGGCTATTTGGATTTGTAAACAACCTGAATATCTATCAAGGAAACAATAATGGGATTAACAACCAATCATTCTAACATTTGATCAATGAAAGGTAGAGGAATGTGGTCCTTCCATGTGGCTTGATTCAGTCGATGGTAGTCAATACAGCCTCGCCAACTGCTTTTCCCAAGTGTTGGAACTAATTCATTCCTTTCATTTAACACAACTATTATTCATGATTTTTTAGACACAATTTTCACTGGGATAGCCCATTTAATATCAGATATATAATAAATGATCCCTAAACAATGTAATTTACAAACTTCTAAATTTACTTCTTCATGGAGAGTGGGATTCAAATGGAATTTATATTTTCCTATGGGCTTAGAATCATTATCCAAAAGTATATAGTGAATACAAATAGATACTCTAATCCCTAGAATATCATCCAATTTCCATCCAATCACATTTTTACACTCTCTCAAAAAGATGAGCAATTATGATATCTACTATGGAGAGAGGTTATTGGAAATAATGAAGGGAAATGGGTAAATACCCTCAAGATATGCATATTTTAAATTAGAAGGATGTTGATTCGGTTCGATCACCGGTGGTTTTTTTGATTGAGGGAGGGTGTTTGTGGGGAGTTATTTCCATGGAACTGTCTAACATCTCATATTTATTATCTAATGCAATCTAATCTATTGAAATGAGATTTGAAGAATCCTCGACAATCATGGGTACCTCATAATGAACACACTCATCAATTAAATAAAAAAATTAACACTTTTAAAAACCCCAAAAACACTCAAAACAAGAATCAAAAATCAAATCATCCAAGGGTGAAGACAAGAAAAATGAATCAGAGTATGGGTTGAGGAGAGAATTGTGTGTGCAGGAATCAGTTGAGAGCACTTCCATAAAATAGATAGGAAGAGTGGATTACACTTTAATCAGGTGTTTCATAGCCTTAAGGATATTAAAACATACTTTATCCCTATCGAACTCCATGGAAAACGTAACATTGTGAACATTTATTACCATCTTTGTTATATTAAGGAATAACCACTCATGTATGATAGGGGAATGTCCTTGTGTTTAGGTATCTTCCATCTCAATAATGTAGAAATTAGAGGGGAATATGATATTCTTCACTCTTATAAGGACATCCTCGATCATTCATGTTGGATGCAAAATACTCTGTTTTACAAGTTTCACGACAATGCCTTTTGGTTAAATATATCCAACATATATAGAATTATACATGGAGTGAGGCATTACATTAATGGAAGCACCTAAATCGAACATGGAATCCGAAAATAATGTCTCCCCTATAGTACAAGGTAGCATGAATGTTCTCAGATCCCTCCACATAGTTCGTATTACTAGTTGAATCATCCCCGAGACATTCCTCCCCAAGTTGAATCTCTCATTCCCCTTCAGCCTTCATCTATGTGTGAAAATTCCTTTAAGACATTGGGCATAATAGGGAATTTTTTTACTACATCCAATAAAGGAATATTAACTTGAACCTTTTTAAATGTATCCATTATATCTTTATCAATATAAATATATAAATTACTATTATAATTAAAGAGTCTTTGGGGGAAGGGAAGATGAATGGATTGTTCAATTGAATCATTAATGATAATTTTATTACCCTTATTATTTTGTTTTTCTTCATTGGAATCTTTTTTGGATGGAGAAAGAGTGGTTTGAAGAGGGGGACAGAGTTGTTGGGAAGAATCATTAGAAGAAGAAACGTATATACCACTATTAAGTGTAATTGCACATATGTTAACTTTATTCCTTCAGATGGGCACTGGTTTGGGATGGTAGTCATCCAGAACCTTTCATATTAAGCTCACTGATGGTGTTTTCTAGCTTCCCCACTGGAGTTTGTAGGTCTTGAATTGCCGATTGTGTGGTCTTTTGGAACTGGAGGTTCTGGGATGCCATTTTCTTCACTATATTATCTAGGATTCATTCATATTTTGAAGGATTAGGATTATTATTTTGAAAATTTGAAGGATAATATTGTTGCATATCTTTTCCTTGTTGATACAAATTTTTCATGGGCTAGCTTCTGTTTCCTCCTTATTAGTTCTGGGGTTTTGCTTGCCACCTGGGGTTTAGATTTTCCCAGAATTTTACGTTCTTGAATAGAGGTTCTTATTTGAATGGACACCCTAGGAACACAGCTTCACAAGAATCTAGTGAATCTTGAAGTTGTGGGCATTGGTAAAAAATGAGTTTTTTCAGAACAAATACCACATTGCAATGGAACTGAAGAAGAGTGTGAGTCACCTTTTACTTGATCTAATTTCTTGAGAATGATATGAATGTCATCAATTTTATTATCTACCTATTTTTACTAGGCTGAATGACATACCTCATAAACTCCTTGGGTTGGTTTAAGTGATTATATACAAATTGTTGTGCGTTTTGGGCCATATTGGATATTAAGTCAAGAGCGGTGGAAGGATTTTTATCAACTAAGGAACCACCAGCTGCTTCATCCACCATTCTACGATCCATGGGGATAAGTCCCTCATAAAATGAATTGAACTAATAGCTTTTCCCTAATCTGGTGGTGGGGGTAGCTTGAGCCTATTCATTTGAATCTCTCCTAGTGTTCATGAAGGCTTTCTCCTTCATATTTTCTAATACCACAAATCTCTTTCATAATTGATGTAGATCGAGAGACATGGAATAACTTCTATAAAAATATCCTCTTTAGGTCATTCCAGACCCCAATTGTGGTAGGTAGATAGTATATCCAGTGTTTAGAAAAACCATCAAGGGAGAAAGGGAAGGCCCTATACATAATTAGGTTCCCACATACATTTTGGGGTTTCATGGTGGAGCATAGTATGTTAAAATCCTTAAAGTGTTTATGAGGGTCCTCGTCCGGAAGACTATGGAATTAAATAATTGGGTGGATAAGGCTTGATCTCATCTCAATGTTGGTTGATTTCTTGGGATATTGGATGTGCGCAAGTTAGTACTCTACTTCTTAGGTGGTCAGTTTTTTAAGGTCTTATTATTTTCATCCATGTTTTCTTGGGCTTGATTAGATTCAATTTTGGATTGGTTTATTAACACATTAGGTTCTAAAAATGGTTCATCAGTGTTACTTGATTTACCATTTCTACATTCCTTGATTTATGTATGGATTTATTTTTCAATTTCAGTGTAAAATTAAAGTAGTGTTTCTTTACCAGATCTTATCATGAAACAATGATGTCTAGTTTGATTGATTTAATTTTTTTTGATTTTATGTAATTTTTTATGCAAGTTGAATAAATTATAAATAATTAGGAAATTAAAGGAGGAAATAAAAGATAATTTTATGCTAAAAATTTATAGAGAGAGATGGAGAAGAAAAAGAGAGGGGGGGGGGGGGAGAGAGGAAGACCACAAAAACAACCAAAAATAAAAACCAAAAACCAAAACCAAAACAATAAAATGGGGGTGCGGTATTGATAGGAGTACTCATTAAAAATTAAAATAAATAAATAAAAAGAAATACTGAAAAAATGATCTTGCATACCCAGCAACTCCGTAAAAATTTGATCGTGATGTCAAGCACATCAAATTAGTTGTTTAGGTTTTACAAGAATTTCTGTAGTATAGAATCATCCCTAGGTCATCTCACGATGGAGCCATAAAACATAAATTAAAAAATAGGGTTCTATCTATGAAAATATAAGGTTAATGGGATGTAGTAAAACATGGGATTTTATTATTAAATATTACAATAGAAAAATGGATGTGATAAAACCAAGTAGAAATGAACATGATTCACTAGATACCACCAATGATTGGGTGAGTTTTGTTTGACTTCATAACCAAAACTCACCAAGTAAACACATGAATAACTCAATGTGATGTCCAAGTTTATATAATATTTCAATTTTTGCCATGAAATTAATGTAAATGCCCATGATATCATTTATGTGAGTTCAATTGAACAATATGAAGCACTCAAATACTACAATTTGAAGGGTGGAAGAAGATGTAGTGAACGGTGTGTGAAACATCACATGAATGGGTACCCCCAAGCATTATCGTATGAGTCCAGCATGGCTTACTAGTTTATAACTCAATTAAATATAAATATAGGATGAAGAAAAAAACATACAAACATGGAATTAAAAAGACAATTCAAATATTTCAACATTAATCTTGGGATTTACAATACGTTCCTCCCCTGGTGATCACAAGTGGTTTAGGAACCCATGGGAGGGGAAGAAGAACAAGATGTGGAGGTAGAACTTACAATGGCCTCCAGAACATCAAATAATGGTGGTAGGACTCCATTGGGTTTCCAAAATGGTGGCACCTTGCCTCTAGTTCGATTTCCAATATAGGGTGCCCAAGGTGTTCTTTTATACGTAAATTGGAAGCTGGTTTTGAGCACACAGATTATGTAAAACCACATAGCTCATAGCATTCAGCCACTAGATAGTCGAATATCACTTTGAAAAAACAATATTATTGTATACCCACATTAATAATATCTCCACCGAACATTTGTCTTTATTTAGACAGTCACTCCCAATGATATAGATAATATACAGAACACCTATTTTCAATTGTGCAGATTTGATTCCCTAGAAAGATCACTTCAGATGGGAAATTTAGAGGCTGAATGGGGCTTGGGTTCTATCATATTAAATGTATCCCCTTAATTTTTTGACCATACCACAAAATTTCATCCCATTTTAATACACAGTTTAGTAGAAGTATTTGTTTTAGTCCACTGGTGTGCTTGGATCATTTGCAAATTGGCACAATTTTCATGGACTTTGTCATGGGTCCTAAAAATCACATCAACCTAAAATATAATTATCAAAACAAGTAAAATTTTCCTTTTTAATAGTTTTAAACACAAAATAATTGAATAAAAATGGAGTTAATTTTCTTATCATACTTGTAATTTTCCATAAAAAACAAAATTAATATATTGGTATAACGGTGAAATAAAACAGTGATTCGTGGTATGATCTGGTACCCATTATTGAATTATTAATTAATATTGTTAAATATTTTTAATTGTTACTTTGATTCTTTGATAACTATTTTCTTCCTTCTTATAAGCAAATAGTTAATGAAACTATCACTTTTTGTACATTTGGACTACCACATCCATTTAGAGATATAATTCATTTTCCATCACCATAAATCATTGTTAGATATTATGAAATATTTAATTTTTATATTTTATATTTGTTATATAATTACTGTTTTCTAAAAATAAATTTTATCAACAATCTCACTTTTCCATCTGTTGAGAAATGATAATGTCACTCTTGCGTACGTGTCGACTACCGCCACCATGAAACAATGTGATTTTTTGTTGATTTTTTTATTTAAAGTGATGCTAATAAGGATATATTTTATGAACATATTTTACTCTAAATATTTTATAATTATTCTATAAATCGGAATCATAATTTAATTTTTCTTCATTCCATCCATCAAAAACTGAAAACATTACCCATGTGTACATAGACACTACCATCTCCACAAAGTGATGTAATTTATTTTTCACCACAACTTCTTATGAATGGATATAAATTTGAATATAATGAATATATATAAAAATTATATCATGATTAATATTATATATACTTTTTAACCATGAACACAGTTCAAGAACTAGAACCATCAAACAAAACCATTCATGGATAACAAAACATGTGGTATGCTATTTATGTTTCAATATCATTTTAATCAAGATTGTTTATGCATGATTTGCCATTTTGGGAAATGATATAAATCATTTCCATAAAACCAAATATATTTTATTCTACTCTATTTATTTAAAAATTTCATTTTAATTGGTACCATTTTTTAATCTTTAATTTTTAGTATGATTGAGAAGATTTTTTAAAATGAAGTCGTCCGAATTTTCTCTTTGGTTGATATAATTTTTATTCAATGCCCATATTCCCAAAAATATTCATATAAGAGTTCATATATATTATTAAACTATTTATAAAATGTCATTTTTCTTACATTTTACTTTATATACCAATTCATAAAATGAAAACACTCAAAATAATTTTTGTACATTTGGTTTTTAATTTTTTGTAAAATTATGAAATGATTTTTTTTAAAAAAATTTATAAAATGAAAAACTTTCCCCATCATCTTGACAACTTTTTTTTATACTTCATCTAAATTACTCCATGGATATTTTAACATAAAAATATTTTATCTAAATTATCATTAATATTTTGTAAAAAAATTTAAAATGAAAGTATATTTTCTCATGATTTAAAAAAAGTATTAGAATGACATTTTAATGGTATTATCAAATGTATCAGTATAATTTGATGTATTTTATTATTCAGTGGGGATATAACCATATGAAACAATCCAATTTATTTATTTGGATAGATTATAATGAAAAAAATTATGGATGATTCTATAAAATACATTTCTTTCCCATTGGTTAATTAAGTTATGACAAATCATTTATGAATAATGTTTCCCATCTACAATAAATGATATGATGATATGGTGCTATTTTATCTTTTGTTTTAAATATCTTTCAGAATCATTATGAGAAGGATGATCCCATAATAAAATATCCCTATAATTCATTGTTTTATTATTTATATCTCATAAAATAATAGAGACTTTTTTTGGGAGAAAATCATGTTCAATAGGTGACTCTTTCTAATATGATATTAGTGGGAGTAAACCATGACTAAAAACATAATGGAATGTGATGTGAACCAAATCCACAACCATAGTACTAGAAGGTAACATCATCCATTGAATTTATGTTATATCATTATTTATATGGTCTAAACTTATGTATTATGCTTATTAAATCACCCCAGTGTTAATGATTTATTATTGATGATTCCTTGAAGTTAAAATTTATGTATTTTGATACGATGAATCGTAATGAAATTATTTATTATTAACGATCTTTGAAAGACTCAGTATTATTACTATAAGTTGTAATCAAGGTATCATACCCTTATACATACCTTAAGTACACTTATTATAATTTATTTATATATCTTATTTTTTCCGTTACAAGGCATCTAATCTCACAATTTATTATGTTTCCATTCTCCGAGTTATGAGAACTATTTTTAAATAGTATATATAAAAAGTGAAATATGAGAGAATATATTTTTTGGATATATTGAAGATCATTCATAAAATTAAATTATTTATGTATCTTCTCTCAAAATACTCTAAAACATAATGGTTTTATGGGATGTTTGGTTATGATATATATTGAATATTTATTTAAAATGTTCAAATATTAATGTATGAGGCACTCAGATAACCACATAATATTTTGGTAATAACAAAATAATGGATATTTCAAATGAACTAATTTATAATTAATTGATGAATAACACAATTAAAAATTATTACATCTTATGGGGTGTTCATTAAATGGGTGAGGTCAGAGTAAGAATATTTCAAAGGAAAAGGACATGGTAGATATGGTGACTGAAGTGATATCATCGAAGAAGCATAAACATCAAGTGATATCTAGGGTGTTAAAATTAATTAGCCACTGAATCTAGTGAATGTGGAATTATATTGGAGTTGGTTCTATAGAAGTAACACTATTAAAATTTTTATCATATGTATATTCTTATTCATGAATACTACTCAATATATTATTAAATGATTAGTGTTCTTCCAATAAAAATTATTATTCCAATGAACTAATAATATATCAACGATATTTCCCTTTGTATTTTTATGTAGTATAAAAATCATAAAATATCTTATAGAACACAATACAAACATAATAATTGATGAATGAATGAAATAAGAGGTGTTTAAAGAGGTTAAGGAACATATTCAGATGAAATAGTAACATGATATTATGAATACTAATCTTATCCTTATGAATAAAAAATTAAACTAATGAATAGCAACACCACCCATGAAAGTATAAATAAAATTTAGGCACCTTATAAATCAATGCATCATTAAAATATATCATAGTATAATTAAATTTATATTTTTAAAAATGTAATATTAAATGTTTGTATTTTTGTAAGTTATAAATATTTAATTATAATTTTATAATTAATAAAATTATTTAAAACAATATTCATATAATATGTATTCATAAATTAACATTTTTTTATCTTATGATTTCAAAATAATTTTATAAGACCACAATTAATTTTTTTATGTTCTATTATATCAGTTAGAAATTTAAAATCTGAATTTTTTTAGTAAATAATGATTTTAAATAAAAATTAAATTTATAATATTTATAACAATATTTTTTCTAATGTCTAGTACATATTTCAATAATAAATGATGAAAAAATTATCAGGAATTTTGTATATTTTTCAACAATACATGAATTTTTAGTGAATAGAAAAATACAGTAATTTTTAGTATAAATACATAATAAGTTAAAAACTTTATTCCATGATTCATCGTTGATGTACAATCCATTATCTAAAACTTGAAATAATTATTTTAATATAATTAAAGATAATTATCACACTATTCATAGTTTATAGACAAAATAACAAACAAATGAATAAAATATTCAAAAATCACCCCTCTCCTCCACTATATATATAACCCTTCACCATCCTTCTCCTGACAGCTGCCACTCTTTTATCCTTGTTAAGTATCTACCCAAAACTGTTCCCAATGCTATCTCCTATGTACAGAAGATATTTTTATTCATAAAAGATCGAAATGAATCCTCTTGAGTTTCTCAAGGAGGAGTATTCAAGAGTTAAAATCCTATTACTTTTACTTTTAATTTATTTTGATGTTCTTTTTTTAATTTTCTCTCCTAACCTTCTCTACAAAAATGAACATGATAACTCATATATAATATATATACTGGATAGATATCATGTTAATTGATCATCATTTCTCCAAGTCCTTTTTTACCTCTCTTTAATTTTTAAGACAAAATCATCATCCGAGAGGTGCCTATTTACAACCTTCGTGGATGAAGGATTTATGTTCTTCAATTTCTACTTCAAGGATCGTAATGAAACCATTTTATGGATAAACCAGAATTTAATATATTTATTAAAATAATTATTATGTTCTTTTAATATTATATTTACATATTACTAAATGATAAAAAATGAGTTCATTCTGATGAATGACCACTATAATAATGCAAATGATTATCAACAAATGTTATATCAAATGATTCATCCTAATACCATATAACCATATTATATATATGACCATTTACACTTATGGATGTTAATTAATATCATATAAATTTAATTATAGATAATTATAACCATTCCATATGAACTTGTACCCAATGATTAGGGAAGATCCCTTTATATTAAAAATAAAAGAAAATTAAGAAAGAGGAAGGTTGGGGTAATAAAAGCACACATGATCTCATAATAAAAGAAAACATTAAAAGTGATCAAGTATATATGTCAAAATAGGAAGAATTATAATCACTCTCATAATTAGATTCATAATCAGATGTACCTTTTGACCTAGTAACCATAGTTGGTTTCAAGTACGAGTAGTCTTATCTTGGACTGTATTTCCTAGGAGGAACATGTTAGAAACATTAATCATCAACAAAAAAATCTTTAAATTTAGATAATATCTGAATATAGGATAGTTTTTTTTGGAAAATCCACCAAAACATCATCCCAAATTCCATAGATTCCCTGCATTTCCCTTAATTTGGTAATTTTCTCTAAAATCATTAAATGATTTGTACTTTCACTTTTGGTTTGTTCACCCTCAAATGCAGGATCCAAGTTATACTACTCTACTCCAAAATTTTTTCCTCCCTCAACACCATGCTTAGGAAACTTCCGTACTCATATTCAATTATATCGATCATGAAATATAGGAAAATAAATTCTCCTGATAAAAAAATGTGTATCCTATAAATCATCAAAAAGTCTATAAACAAACATACTAAAAGTATAATAAATAAATTAAATATAAATAAGGTTCATAATTATTTAATTATTAGATTTAGTTTTATTTTCCAAGATTTTAAGGTCATGTTAGGAACACATTCGTACATAAGGTAAGGGTTTTCATCCCTAATATCCTTTTTTATTTGGGTTGTCCCTTCCTCCACTATACACCAATATAATTCTTAGTTATCGTTATATTATCATTATAAATAATTTATACTTGTTTCATAATATATATATATATATATATTATTTCATCAATATTTTTTAGAATAGAAAAACCTTTTCATGGTTACCTTCTCATTTCATCACAATACGCCAGCCTGATTAAATGGAACGTCTCAATTTCGTACAAATTTTCAAGTGCCAGAAATAACCTATTTTAAGTCACCATGATCTTTATAGAATAATATATTTTTTCATGGAATGATATATTTTCTCATTTCTTATTTTTTACAAATAATAATTACATATACAAATGATTTACCCTAAGGAACACTTTATTGCAAAGTAAAAGATTATTTCTCTCAATTATTTCTCAATCATTTTATTAGAGTATTTTCATCTAATTAAACACATGTATTAAATTTTCTTCTTTATTGAGATCTATATCATTTTTTATCATACACTCTATTTTATTCAATGGATTATGAGATTGTTGACTATGGATATGTTATCTTGATACCATTCACTACACTACACAGAATGGTTAGCGATTATGTTAATAGATTGGAGAAAATTATTTACATCTAATATTTATATGATGTTTTTGTATATCCATGTTCATATTAAAAAATAATTGGAATTATTAAGGTATGGTTTGGGACCTCTATAGACCCTCTATTAATCAATATCTCTCCATAGACAAAACATAATAGGGTTTTGTTGAGGTATTACACTGGTAATTTCAGATGTCTTAGCCAAGGCTTTGAAAATATATTTCAGATGCCATGAATTATAAATTCCCTCATTATGATATTATTTATTGAAAAACCAAGTACTACTTTACTTGAATTTCCATTATTAAGGTTCATTCTCTTTTTATCAGTTATATGGACTTATGTACTCATCTTCCATTCCAACCATATTATGCTAAAGTTTATTTTTAAAGGCATGTGTTTATAGTTATTCTCCATTCCAAATGTTTATGTTTATGATAACATCAACAATGTTACATACCCTTACTAATCATATCAAATCACTCCTATCTTATTTTCTATCTTCCCATGGATGTGAAAAATAATATTATGAATACCTTTAAGGGATAATCTAGTAGTTATGGATTTTTCCAATGGAATTTCTATATGGTATTCTCATTCAAGTTCTAATGTAAATCGTAAGTTTCTATATGTTTTTTCAAAACTAAAAAACTATTCATTATTTTATGATATGACTTTTATGTAATTATAAAAATAGAAAAACATAAGGTACTAGATTTGTGTTACTAGAGTTCGGGTCTTTACAGTTGGTATAAGATGTAGTTATGTAGAAACCATGAAGACACAATATAGAAAACATATATTAGGGAATGTTACCCTATTATAAACACTGAGAATAAGAATATAGGAACATCTTATAATTTTGGTAAGGTATAGATTATGTGTAACTTCCTAGAAATGCATTCATGTGTGGATACTCTAAGTGTATGTGGTTCTTTCATAGATTTACCCAAGGGTAACAACTCTGATAAGGTGTCTCAACCATGACATAGGGTAACCTGGTACAAAAAAATGAACCTTACTACCCACTTAGTTCAAGACTCCTTGGGGATACTATTAAGATAAGTATCATTTTCTCTAAAGATAATTAGGAAGGATTTAAAAGTAAATATGTCCCTAAAGAAACCATATTTATCATTATGAATATAGTTATGCGTAAAACATCAACTAATGTTAAGTGTTTTGATCATTTGAGATTATATATTACAAATTATTAAAAAATATAGTGTATTCAAATATTTATAAATGGATCCTAGTATAAGTAATGGAAAATATATCCAAACACATACCCCATGTAAGGATTTCCCTTATATGTAATATAATTATATCAGTATTGTAGCACCAACTCGAGCTACGAAACTTATAACTATATTAGGATAGCTGACTCAACTTATTAACAAAAACCTTACACATATAGAGAATCAAAATTCATAATATGTAGTATAGATGTTATAACACTTCATGTGACAATAACCTCTATCATCTAATAGGACTACACACCCATTTATAGCTGGATAGTGGATAAGTTTCATAAATAATATATTTTTCACCTTCGTATGTAATGAGAGGGAGAAGGTTATCATGGTAGTTTATAGTCTATTGGTATATGCATATAAATTTTAGTTACTAATTCTAAAGACCAAGGGGAGAAGAAATGTAAAAAAAGAAGTGGAGGGATTTTAAGTAAAATATCCTAGAAAAATATTTTCCACACAAACAATAAGTATATATCGAAAGGAAATTATTGAATCTGAAGGAAAAGGAGGATGTAAATGATCCCATGTATGAAAACAAACTTTACAATGCTAGTAAATCTTGTCATGGACTACATACATAATCCAAATAGAAAGATTTATGGATTCTTTCATGTTTTAAGACCATTCCTTTTAAGGGAACTAGTTTCCCAGAAATTCTTAATAGCCAAAGATGTAGTTTCTTATAAATACACTACATCTTATCTTTTCAAGGGAATGCAAGGTACGAAGAAGGTGGTGGAGAATATGATGGATAAAGGGTAGATACAAAATCTATTTTTCCAACATGTGATTCTTCTGGAAGGAAACACCTAGATACAATTTAAAAGGAAACATAGTCTATTACAAGTGAGAAGAAAAATCCACCAATCCCATGATTGTATGGAAATGAAATATGCTACCAATGTTCAATGCTACAATTTTAAAGATATGATACATTTCTCAAATGACATTCCTATGCATTAAAAAACATTCTCCAGAATGTTCTAAGGGAGTAAGACAAATCTTATGTGATTGCAACTATTGAGGTTGATGTTATTAATGATTTGTTAGTAGATACTTTAATTATTTCCTATAACTTATCCAAATATTTATTTGATAATGGATTGTGACATTCTTTTATGTCTTCTTAGTTTTCCAATAATATTATACATTTCCCTTATTATTTAATAAAGTATTTTTCTGTCAAAAATCCAAAGTGATGTATCAATAAAATAATGTTGGATAAAACTTCCCACATTATGATGCATAAACATGCTTTAGTTTCTAAAATAACCATCATACCAATTATTTATTTTGATATAATAATTTCTATGAAATGGATGTAAAATTATGATGTGAATATCTATTTTTAGGAGAAGGAAGTTATAATTTATGAGAATGATGTAGAGTCCCTTCTCTTAAGATAAGAATCCTCGCCATCAGATTCTTATCTTGATTTACCCCCAGTAGCACTAATGATTTCAATTATTGGGGAGGAAGAGAACACAATATCTATTTATGGGGAAAGAAATATAAAAATTTATTGTACCTATTGTGAAGGAATACATTGATGTATTTCCATAGGATTTACTGGAATATCGTCTAGTGCCGGAAATTGTGTTTTCTATTGATTTAATTCCTAGTTAAAGGCATATATAGAAGACCCATTATATAATGACCATAGTGGAATTAGTAGAAATAAATAAAAACAAGAGTAATTAAGTGATAAATGATTTTTGTACCCTAGTGTTTCTATAGGGGGAGATCAAATTCTCTTTGTCACGAAGAAAGATGTATCCCAGTGTTTGTCCATTGACTATAGTGAAATCAATGAAATTATAATAAATAACAAGTATAACCTACATTGTATTGATGATTTATTCTATCAAAATCATGGATCAATATCTTTCAAAAATTAACCTTCGATTTGGATATCATCAATAGGATGTGAGGAAGGAATATATTCCAAAGACATTATTTTGAACTAGGTACAGACATTATGAGTTTATAGTAACTCCATTTAAATAGACTAATGAAGCCTCTCTTTTCATCTTTCTAATGAAAATATTTTTCCAGGAATACCTTGACAAAATTGTTGTGGTATTTGTTGATGATATATTGGTAAACAACAAAATATATGAAGATCGTTAGAATCAAATGATGATTTTTTCAAAGACTCATAGAAGAAATAAATTATATGAAAAGTCAAGAAAGTGTGAATTTTGGATTCAATAAATTTATTTTCCTGGCCATATTGTCACAAATAGTGGACTATCAGTTGATACTTTGATGAAAAAGGCAGTTCAGGAATGGACTACACCAACAAACATAACTGAGGTACATAGTTTTATTGGTTTATAAAGTTATTATCAATATTTTTTTCAAAACATCACCTGAGTAGATAACATGTTAACTAAGATTACATGTATATGGGTTATGATCATCTATATAACTAAATGTAAATTATATTTGAAAAATTGAATATGAGATTATTGAGTGCTCTATTCATGACTCTACCATTAAGAAATGGTGGATTTTTTTATTTATAATGATTCATCAGAAAAGAACTCTTGTGTGTCCTTATAAAGAATGATATAGTTATTAATTATGAATCAATGTAGTTAAAATTCATGAAAATAACTATATAACTCATGATCTTGAGTTAGAAGCTGTAATTTTTTATTTGAAAATATGGAGACATTAACAATATGGTGAAATATGTGAGATATATACATATCAAAAGAGATTAAAATAAATCTTCTCAGAAAATAGAACAAAACATGAGGAAAATGTGATGGATCAAATGGATCATGTATTCTGATATTTCAATACACTACCATCCAAGGAAAATAAATAAAGTAGCACATGAACTGACCATGAAGGATCAGGGAGTTCTCAAAAAAATGAAGATTGACAAGGACCACATGTATCTGGAACTTGAAAATGGATATGGGAATTATCAATGAAGGTGAAACATCATAAACTTTTCAACTGTTTTCCCAAACATATTTATTGGAAATAATTAAAATTTCTCAATTTGATGATGAGAATATTCAAATTAAATTGAAATAATTGAATGATTTGATGTTTCCAGACATCGTGTGTGAGAATTGAATTCAGAAATCTGGGAGGATGCAATGTGTTCCCTCTATGACCGAGCTAGAAGAGAATTTATTTGATGAATATCACATATCTAATTTCAATAAAAACCTAAGTATAACTATGATATATAGAGATATGATGGAATAATTTGGGTGGGGTAATATAATGTGGGAAATTTCGGATTATGTATTAAGATACTAAGTATATCAATAGGTGAAGACTACAAGTCGATATCCTAGAGGTGTCATGGAACCCCTTCTTATTCCTACCATGAAAATATATGAAACTACAAGGGATTTTGTCCTTCGATTACAAAAAACTCAAAGAAAGAGTGATAAAATATGAGTAATTGTTGATCGTCCTACAAAATCTCCACATTTCCTCACTATAAGGGATGATTTTTCACTAGGGTACCTTGGATGACTCTATATTCATGAAGTAGTAAGACTTCATGGATAACCTACATCAATTTCTTCTAATCAAAATCCATGGTTTACATCAAATTTCTATAAAATTATTTAGATATCCTTTGACACTTAGATTATTTTGAGCATTGTTTTTTAGTCTCAAACAGACGGGTAGTCCAAATGGACAATTGAAACATTAGAAGACATGTTGCGATCCGGATCCATCAACTTTCATGGTATACGGGGTTAGTATTTTCCTTTGGTATAGTTTTCCTACAATAATAGTCTCAATTAAAGTGTTTCAATGACACCATGTGAAGTGTTTTATGGAAATAGTTTTCGTACACCAACATGTTGGGATGAAGTTGCTGAAAGGAAGATTGTAGTCTGAGAGTGTTTAGAGGAAACAGTAATGAAGTTAATGACAATTCAAACACATATCAAATCTGATCAATGGATGAAAAAGATCTGTGCTGATAATTGAAGGATGTATTTGTAATTTTAACAAGGAGATCATGTTTTCTTAAAAGTATCTTCATGGAAGTGAGTTATAGGATTTGTGAGGAAATGGAAATTGTGCCCAATGTACGTTGGTGCTTTTGAAATTCTAAATAAAATTGGAGATGTGCGTTATCATTTAACATGATAACTCTAGTATCATCTATATAAAAGACTTATATAATTTAAATGGAATATCCTTACTCAAACACCTATCAATCTCTCTTGTAATTTAAAAAATTAAATCATCATCCATGAGGTGAAAATTTACAACCTTCGTGGATGAAAAATTTCCATTCCCAAATTTCTCCTTCAAGGCTGGTAATAAAATCATTTTAATGGTTAAAAGTGACTCAAAAATATGTATTAAACCCTTTATTATGTTCTCTAAATAACATATTTACACAATACTATATGATAAAATAAAATTATTTCGTTATGATCAATAATTTATGTAATACTGCAAACAGTTATGAATAAATGTCTTATCAAATGATTAATCCGCATACATTATAAAAGAAGGATATATATAACCATTTGAAATTATTAATTTTCATTAAAATATAATATATTTAATTCTAAAAAATTATACCCATTCCACATGAACATTCATAATCACTTCATTGTTTTACTTTATTATCAAAGATAGAACAAACATCTAGTGTACAAAACGAGCAGGTAGGCAGGAAGAAAACAGGAGGCTTCGAAGGCCTGAAGTAGTGGAGCCCAAGGGAGTCCCCTCTAATGAGATACTTCCCTAAATGAGAGAAGGAAAGCAAGTCTGATGGGGGAAAGATGTTGAGACCTTACTAAGCTAGAGAGGCAAGATGGTCTGCAACCATATTAGCCTCCCTCCATGTGTGAAGGATGTCAGTTCCAGCATAGATAAGAGATTTTCACCTTCTAAAAATATAATAGATAGACCAGAGAGATTTTCAGTTTCCATGCAAGGAGTCAGGAATAAGGAGTGACTCTGTCTCAACTGCAGCTATTTCTATACACCTAAGCCTAAAAATCTGCAGACCAGTCAACATTGTGATATCCTCACCCATAAGAGAATCACATATCCCAAAGTGAACACTGAATGCTAGAACAACACCACCAACTGAGTCCCTGAACACACCACCACCTTTAATGTCCTTTAAGTAGTAGGATCCATCAATATTTATCTTCAGGTTGTAAAGGTGTGGGAACTATCTAACCCAGTTACTAGTATTCAGTGTGCAATTGTCAATGGTCCCCACATCGAAGGGTCTGAGGGAAGGAGCATCAATCTGGTTCCTACAGGAGCAGACCATATCAACCTGTAGGAATTTCATTCATGGCACTAGCGCCTATCCCGAGCATCGAATTCCATTTTTCCTAGACATGTTCTTTGGAAACTAGAAATAACATCATCTAGTCACCAGAATGAAGGCCCAAGATTTCCACTTCAGACTGGCATCCCCCACCCCATGGAACCAGAGATCCAAGAATGTTGTATCCCATAAATCTAGAACAGAGAATCCCATGAAATTCCCAAAGGATCTCCACACATGAAGAGCCCAGTCACTATTGGAAAATAAATTCTCTGATCTCACCTCATTATAGCCCCAACAACACAGACAATGAGAAACTTGACAAACATCAGTCTTCTTGATGTTGTAATCCATAAGAAGGGCATGATTCTTGATGTGCCTCATCAGAAAATAAGCTTAATAGGAATATCCTTGATCCACAAAGCCGAATCCCAAGTACCCTGTTGAGATGCCATACTGGTCACCCTATAGTAATCCCGGGCAGAGAAAGCACCTATGTAAAAAGCAGTAAAAATGCATCTATTTGGCTCTTCCGTGAGCTCAATAGCATAAAAAACCATACATTGGTCCATGTTCCGCACAACACTGACAAAAATCAGGAACTTACTAGCTTGCTTGAAGTTGATATTGGTAACCAAGCAACCAGGAAACTCCAGAGGAACACCAGCCCAGCATTGATGCCAAATGGAAAGCTCATCGTTCCCTGTAATCCATCTAATGTGGTGCTGAAGGGATTGAATGAGGGAGGGAACCCCAAACCGCAATGAATCCCAACACCTGTTAGATCTGCTACCGCCACTGCTGATTTTCTTGGCCACGAATTTACCCCACAAGGAGCGGCCCTCAATGACCTCCCATGCCAGCTTCACCCGCATCCCATGAAGCGTCTCAGAGATACCCTTCATGTCAATACCCCCTGAAATACTCTGGAATGTCTGATTCCCGAAGCTCAATGCTTCCATCTTTCCTCATGAGCATCCCATATGAAGTTAGAGAGATAGTGTTAAGTTTGATGATCACCCCCTTAGGGACTTTTGTGGCCGAGAGTCCATGACACGTGATGGATGACAAGACACAGTTGGCCAAGATGAATTTTCCACCAAAGGATAAAAAATGAATCTTCCAGTTGGGAACATGACCATCTAATTTCCTAAAAATCTTGTCAATGTACTGAATATGAATCCTTCTAGGGGAAAGAAGATCACTAATATATTTCAAGGGAAAGAGGCCATGTTGCATATCCAGCCTACTAGCGAGGGAGTATGTTCTTCTATCTGGGAAATTTCTCAGGAGATAGAAGTGACAATTACTCCTTTTAATCTTATGGACACTCAAGAGGAAGTGATCATCCAGAATTTGATTAGTCCCGTGAAAAAACCTCAAACCATCATTCATAAAAATAACTGTATCATAATAGAACATGATATGAGAGATACCACAAGGACTATAATTGGATTGGTATGGTAGGATGGATCCCTGCATGATGCCTTTATTGATGAGGCAGCTGAGAACATCCTAGTAAATAATATAAAGGTTTGGAGATATGGGATCCCCTTGCCTCAACCCCTGAACCACTTTGAAGAAGCCAAAACTCCTTCAAATGAAAGGAACAGTCGACCATGAGGAACTGAGCCACCTAAAAGGTAGGTCAATAGCCCAAGAGGAAAATACCATACATGTCAATACTTTGATAATGAAGGACCACTCCAGCCTATTGTATGCTTTATCCATATCCAGATTGATCACTATATTGGAACCATGGACATTGGTACTAAGATCATCAATGACCTCTTGGAAAACAGTGATAGCCTTTTTATTGATCTTTTCTTTACAAAATCATGTTGATCTGGTCATATCCATTGAGGGAGTAGGCTACTTATACTGATTTTGAGGATAGTGGTAATGACCTTAGAAGTGAATTTTCACATACTCACCAGATGATAGTGCTGTAGAAGAGAAGTATTTTTAATATTCAGAATAAGAACCATGGTGGTAGCACTAGAAGCCCGAGTTAGGGGCCCTCCATGGAAGAAATCCTGAATATTTTCCACCACATTAGCCTTAAAAATGCTACAAGAGGCTCTAAAAAGGATCCAAGGAACTAATATGTGCAGGAGCACTCTCCGGGTTTAGGATTCTCACAGCCCCTAAGAATGAATCCTCTTGTAGTAAGGCTATAATTTTCTCATTATCATATAGAGACACCATAGTAGAAACAACACCAACAACCTCTTCATGACCCCCTGCGTAGCCATCTGCCTGGAAAGGGTTGGGACCAAAAATAAGATCCTTGAAAAAGGATTCTTCCATGCTACCAACCATGTTGAGATCATCGGTGTAGGAACCCTCTTCTAATGACAAATTGGGCTGAGGCAGCCTCTGGTTTTCCTTGATAAAAGAATGGAAGTATTCTTTGTTCCAATTCCCCTCATGAAACCATTTGAATCTTGACTGATCATGAGCCAATAATTCCTGTCTTAAAATCATTTCAGACATGAAGTCCATATTAAAAGTAAGCTCCCCAAAGATGGAATCATTCCAGTCAGATTATAACATGGATTCAAGACCGTCAATTTCAAATTGGACCTTATCCAGATCACGTGAAGAAGGCAGCTAGTTACTACCCATCCCCGGAAGTCATCCCTCAGATGGCGAATCTTATTATGAAAATTATCCCAAGAATTCCCCTACACTGGTTTATTCCAAGACTGTTCTCTTGTACAGTTATAACTCGGATGGCTGATCCACAACTGGGAGAAAGTAGTAGAATCCACCTTGACCAAGCGTGGTGATATATCAACGAGAAGGGGGGAATGATCTGAAGCACGACATTCTAGATGAGAGACTATGGAATTTTGGAAAGTTGAAACATTATGAACGTTTGCAAGACACCTATCCAGGCGGCTCCAAGACCACTGCACACCTCTCTGATTATTACACCAAGTGAAACACCTCTCTGAGAAACCCAGGACTAACAACTCTACACATGACATGAATTGAGGGAACTCCAAACTAGCTCTATGAGAGAAGGATCCCCTACCCTTTTTCTCGATGGGATCAACAACCATGTTGAAATCTTCCCTCACAAACCAATGGGATTTCTTGGGATCAAATTCTTTGAGTTTATTCTAAAAGATGTCAGTGTTCCCCGATGTCACATATTACATACATGAAAGATAAAAACCCAATCTTTGGATCTATTTTTCATTTTAGTAGTGGTTCCCAAATCTCTCCACTAACATCCTATGAAAGCATTCCGAGGCAGCATTGAATGCATCTGAAGGAATAACCAGTGACAGGCCAGAAACATCTCGAGAGGCCACCCGAACAACAAAACAACATCAGGGAAGCAAGGCTGGAGGTGCACCTGCTAGCAGTTGGAAAGAGATAGTCGTAACTGACGACATGGATCTTGGATTGAAGGTATCTGGAGGAGGCAGCACCGCCTTAAGAGGAACCGGTGGAGAGGGGATAACAGACAGAAAATTCAAATTGCCAGGAGGCGCGTGAAACACATTCGAGGTAGAGGTGAGGGCCATCTCTTCTCAAACTTCCATACTCATATACAAGTATATCGATCGTGAAAACCAAAGAAACAAACACTTTTGAGAAATAAAATTGTACCATATATATCCTCAAAACGGACATCAATGAACATAATAAAACTATAATAAATGATATAATCATATATAAAATACTTAACTAATTAATTATTTTATTTTATTTTATTATCCACAATGTTAATTTTACGTGAAAAAAATATTCATAGATATTGTAAGGGTTTTCTTCCAGAACCTCCATTTTAATTTAGGTTATGATTTCTTCCTCTATAGACTAATTTTTTTTATTAAATATTTTTACATAATTTTTATAAATAATATATATGTGTTCCAAAAATAATATATCCAAACCACTTCACTATTATTTTATTTGATAATAATTGTTTTTCAAGGGTCCCTTCTCATTTCTCCATGATAGAAAGCCCGATTAAAGGGGACATATCAATTTCATACCCATTTTAAATGACCATAGAAAATAAATTCTAAGACAACATTATATTTATAAAATATTTTTTTCCATAAATAACTAAAATTTTCATGTCTGGTTTTATAAAAACTATAATGAAAAATAGAAATGGCTTTTCCAGGAGAACTATTATTTGCAATGTAAAAAACTTTTTATTCTCTCAAGAGTTCCTATATGATTTTATTAGTTATATTAATCTATTTAAAAACCTATATTGAATTTTATGATTTATTGAGATTGATATCTTATGTTTCTCATCAGCTATATATTATTATATGGTTTATGATCAGTTTGACTATGGATGTGTTATCTTGATACCATTCACCATACTACTCAGAGTGGTTAGCAATTAAGTTCACATATTACGGAATGTTATCTAAATTTAATATTCATATATAGTTCATGTTTATCTCTATTAATATGAGTAATAAATTCAACTTATTATGTGATTGAGGGGCCCACTATAACCCCTTGATGCATCGATAGTTCTCATGCAATAAAACATAATCAGGTTTTAGCAAAGACATTAACCTAGTAATGTCAGACATATTGGTCATGGCATTGACAATATATATTAGATGTTCTGAATTATAGATTCCCTCAATATAATATTATTAATTGAAAACCATGTGATATTTTACATGTATAATATTTATTATTTGGGTTCATTATCTTAAAATCTATTATATGGATTTTTTACTCAACTTTGATTCCTGCCATATTTGTTTGATGTTTATTTTGATGTCATGTGTTTTTAGTTATTCACTATGCCAAATGTTTACGAAAATGATAACATTTTCTTTATTGCTCACCCTTATAGATAATACGAGCTCACTCTTTTATTATGTTTCATTTTCTATCAGGATTTGAGGATGATTTTTATTAATGTTATGTAGGGATAATCTAGGAGTTAGGAATGTTTATAGTGGAATTGAAATATTGTATTCCATTTCATATTGTTATGTAAATATTATGTTTGAATACGGTTCTCTAAAACTACTAATCTATTCAGCCATTTTTATATGACTTACTATTGATCATAATAATGTAATAAAGTAAAACACATGTTCTCTTTTTAGATGAAATCGTCCAATAGGAATCAAATTATTCCAACCTTTTTTTGTCGGGTGATTATAAGGCAATAATACTTCTCCCATTGAAATTATCATTACTTTCATTTCAAATATATGATTTGGTGAGTGTTGACCATACAGTAGGAATTCCATATGTTTTATATTTCATTGGATAATCTTATATACAGACATGTGTATTATTCATTAGAGATTAGTTTATTATTAATGTATAACATGAATTCCACACTTATATGCATTGATGAAATCATTGATGACATATATTCATAGTGTGGTATAATTTTTGAATCTATCATAAGTGATATAAAATCAATAAATAAATCAAGAAATTACTTTTCCCATGTATGTTAATGGTAGTATATTTTTTAATCCCTTTTTTTAAAATAAAATTTTACCAATAATTTTATATCTATGAAGGTTTATTGATGATAAAATTTTGAGAAATTCAGAAAATGATGCATCAAGCATATATCTTGATGGAAAAATCAATCCACCATGATTAATGATATATCAAGACAATGGGATTACATTACAAATTGATAATCCATGGTATTGTTTTCCATTTAATAATTAATATATTTCTATATGGGTGCCTTGATATGTTTCAAGAAACTAATCTCAGATTTTTGGAAAGTTATCATAATTACAATGGGAAATAGGCATAAAGGGACACAAAATAACCCAATCTAAATCTAATGTCAAATTATAAAATAATTTTAAATTAGTGTGAATATTATACTATCATTACAAGATTAAATTATTATTTAGGTTATGTTGATCACATATATTCAGTAACATGTTCATTGAAAAAGTATATATATATGAGTTGGGTTTTAAATAAATTTTTATTTTAAAATTAATTTAATAAAATATATAATGGTTATTTGAATAAATAATATTTCAATATTTAGTTATTTTCTTAAATAGTTATTATTCAATATATGGAAAGTGTCGAGGAGGATAAATGGAATGAGTAAATTTTCTAATGGGAATTATATTTAATAAATCGCCACGTGCTATGGAAATAATATTATTGTTTTTTTTTAAAATTTTTAATATATATATGGTTTACATAAAATTAATAGATTAGTTAATGGCCTTTTTGAAATAACATATTATTATACATAAATATATGAACATTATTATATTATTTCAAAGGGATCAAGATTTTTGGGAAAAATAAATACTCCCTATAGAATTTTATAAACCCTATATTGAAATTTTTCATGTACACTCTCTAGAGATAAGAGAATCAATGCTCCTCCTCTTTCACAAGATATAAGATAACATGTTAAAATAATTCACTCATGATAGGTATTCTTGTTGTAATCAATCGTGAATAACTCATGTGGTTAGACTCTTCCACCCTAGCACCTAAGGGTTCTACTGTGTTGTTATGAGGCTTATGAAAAAATGTTTTGATACTACTAGATAGATTCTAAACATAAATTATTTGATTCCTCAATGGTATAAAAAGAGTTGTTAACAAATTTATCAATGAAGAAATAATTTTATGTAATTATAATTCTTGTTTTTATAAATTAAATATAAATTATGTGTTAAATGATCATCTTTTTGAATATTTCAATGTTTTATTATTCTTATTTTGTCGATTTAAAAATATAAATCTATAAAACCCTATTTTTTTCATGATCCTTGTCATTTTTTAATCCGTAATAACCTATAAATGTTTGTAAAATCTCTCGTTGGTAGGTGAGGTTGTCGTAGCATTGATGTCTTCTTCCACATTAATGTACAGGATGGTGGAACCATCATACTATTGGGATATTATCCCACAGAGATTCTAAAAGCTGATTGATGGTGCTTTCCCTAATTAAATATCTACTATTTTGGTTATCAGTGTGATGTCATAACTTTTTTGATACTCCCAAGACATCTATTAGATAAGGATGATTCCTTCTCACCT
The DNA here is from genome assembly GCA_963277665.1 of Viscum album. Classification (NCBI taxonomy): domain Eukaryota; kingdom Viridiplantae; phylum Streptophyta; class Magnoliopsida; order Santalales; family Viscaceae; genus Viscum; species Viscum album. Next base: position 477,761,308 of record OY728125.1, on the reverse strand, counting down.
AGAGTGATGGATAATGTTGTTGATAATCTCATGCAGTTTAATCTCATTCTAGTAAACGGGTCAAGGATTCCCATTAATCATAGTAAATGTGGAAATATACACTTAGTAATAGGTTGTTAGGATTACTGCATACATATACTTAAGGGATCCTACTATAACTGGGGTTTTTCTCTAACATCGACACCTATTAGTGGTGGTTGGGGAACCTCACCTAGAATGTACTATGTATGTCATTCTATAAGTGAATTTGGATATAGCTATTAGTAGATTATTAATGATGGGGATTCCCATCATATCTGGTATTATTAATATTCTGGCTATTAAAGGATAATGGATTCACCTTGGTTTCACCAATATGTGAATCTTATAACCAATATTACTCATCCAATTGTTGATGGATGTTGAATTTATTTTGAGTACTCCAATCTATGGAGATATCATCCTATATTACTCATCATCTAACCATTAAAGGATAATAAACTTATATCAGATTCATTGATATTATCTTTAATACATTACATAGATATTTATTAAGTTAAATGTTTCCACTGATGGTTGTGATCTGGATCTTTCTTCCATGATTCCCAATGTTGGGTGGCCAATCACTAATACAGTTATGATGATTTAACCTTGATCATTATAGAATTATGGGATATTAGTACCCACCAAATATAATTTTCTTACATACCCTATAATCCCATATAGATTTATACAATCTCATTATTCGTAGTTAAAATTCCATCTCACTGTGAACACTGATTAATTACGTCACATACTTACATGGTGAGGAAACAACACTGTGGTTGGAGTTGATGAGTGTTTTAGTCATGTTTGGAATATGGATTTTGTTATTTCTATAATCCTAATGATTTTCCAAGAGGGAAATTTATTCGCATTGCAAGAGGGAAAAGTATGTGTCAATAATTTAGAAAAAATAAGGAATGATATTTTATCTTACTCACATCAAGAAATGACAGAATCTAACTCTCCTTAAATAAGGCTTCCAAGGATTATCAATTAAGGAATCATGTGTTCTTCATCCATGACAAACTATTCTTGTCACCTAAGGTATACTAGGATTCTCACCCAATGTATCCCAGGATCATTACCTAATCCATCCATATCTCATCAACTATGGAATCTCATGGATATCACATAAGGTATCTTAAACTCATACCATCATAATGGATTGGTTTCTCATGCATCAGAACATTTTTCCATAATATTATCATAAAAGAGGACATATAATGATCATTATATATGTAAATAATGGTATCCCCATATTCTTATTACATGTGTTTGATCACATGTCAATGCCCTAGAATGACGATCCACTTATTTTCATCTCATATGGGTGGTTATGGATTAATATTTTTGTGGGTTTGATCTAATTATTCTCAATAGAATAAAGTTAGGGATGTATTAATTTTCTGAAGGTAAGATCCACATATAATCCCCATTTAATGGTATTCTTGAATTAATTTATAGTGGGGTACATACATGTATGCAGGTCACATAATGTTGGTAATTTTTTAATATATTTTAGAGACTAATTTGTGACTTTGTATTCTCATGAAGAAGAAAAAGCATCAATGATACCACCTCCCAATGGATATGTGGGATTGGGATGATATTGATATGTTGGGATTGATCTTCAAAGTTTTTTCTTAAATATAATTTTCAATATTTAATAAAAAACTACTTATTTGGAGTGTTATTTTAAAATTTCATGTTATAGTGTTGTATTATGCAATTTAACGTCATGTGATAAAAATTATTGAATCATGAATGGGGTGAAAATAGATATAGAGTGAGGCTCTCAATTTTGAACTTCCTGATTTTGTTTCAACGTGGAAGATATCTTAGGTGATGGTAGGTTTTAGGGATTATACCTAACAAGAGTCCTTCCAGGATGCATGTATCATTGAGTAGAGTTGGGATGAGTTCCCTAATAAGGATATTATTGCGTCTTACTAATGTGTGGAGGCTCAGCCTCTTCCGGTAAAGAATAAGAATATGTGAGAGGCTTATGAAAATGATGCACAGTCCTTCGTTGTTTTTGGGGGCTTGGAGGAGCGATACAGAAAATTATATTTTAGAAGATATATTTTTTAAAAGTTGTATAGAATTTAGTTATTGTGGTTCTCAAGACCCAAAAACTCTTGCAAAAGTTGGTATCACCAATAATGCATTAATTTTTTATATAATTACATTAATTGGTGTTGTTTTGATTCTACATGAAACATCAACTTCCATGAAGAACTAGAACTTTCTGGGAATAATTTCCCTCATATAAGGAAGTTTCTTTCAATTTTCTCAAAATCATGATAATGAATTTATGTGCTTTTTAGGGGAATTCACATAACATTCTCACCTATAAGAGACTATTTTTGGTATTGGAATTTCATAGAGAGTGAAAATTAAGTATTTATGATCTAGGATCATTGAATTAAATAAAACAAAAAATATATAGTTTAAACATGTAAAATTTTATATTGATGGATATTTATGTACCTCTCTCTCATATAACTAGCTGGATCATAGAATAGATTTGGGGTCCTTAAACTATCACCTTACACATTTCTTCTAAATGTATTTTTAAAAAATCATGCATGCTCACAGATCTATGGGGTTTCAAAATAGAGTTTCTTGATAATCTATCATTTCACACAAAATGGATTATTTTGGTCAGTCATCTTTCTTGATCTATAATATAACATATATTTATAGTTACTTTCCACTTTAAATTTTAATTAATATTATTTGAGTTCTATTAATTTTTTCTAATAACTTGGTATTTGATCTATAGTCCCCAGCCATGATACTAGTATCGAGGTTATTAGAGGTAAAAAGGGGAGATGATGTCTGGTTACACACCATATTGCACACATTGAATTGTTAGTTCATGATGTTAATGGTCCTGAGAAGACCCTATAAAACTGATAAAGAGTGTGAATGAATCTGAGAAGAACCTGTTAATTTTCAACTCCTAAGGTGAACTATTTTTTGGGGGTTTTAAGAAGTGGTGACTGGATTTTCAGCATATCTAGAAATTTGAGGATGTGTAGAGTGAATCCCAAATTCATGTGGTGAATGGGGTCGATGATAATTTTCATATATTTATCAGGAACTAATTTTTCCATTCCACTCTATCACTTTTCTCTGGAGTTTTAACCCATCCTTATGTGATTTTGGGATCCCTATTCTTTCTAAAGGAAGATTCTAATGTATCATGGTGCTCCATACTAAGATATCATACATAAACCTCTCTATTTTTATTATCCATATTTTTTCGTTATCATTTTCTCATATATATAATCCTTGTTTGGGGGTTTCAATCCTAGATCAATAAATTATGTCTTACATTGAAAGAGTTTTTTTCTTTTGTTGAACTAATTGATAGAGGAACCCTATTAATCCTTGTTCATTGAGAAGTTATCTTTTTCATCAGTTATTTTGATAAGGGTTATCTAGAACTACTACTTAACATCGGTTTCATTTGATGTTGTATATGGAATAATTTTTATCACTTAAAGGATCTATTTACATGACCTAGTAAGATTGGTAACCCACTCCCTTGACGAAACCATAGGCATGGACCTCATTGGGTCCATTGGTGTTGAGATCAAGATTTTTGGCCACCATAGGGGTATTCCAACCCCTACCTCTAGACTATTATTAAAATAGAATTAACATTGAGCCCTCTGTTTCTTTGGATATTATTTTTTTCAATATCATTAATTCTAATTAGATATGTAATTAAATTGAGGACTTATCTTAACATGGTAATTTTCATGATTGGATTTCGGAATAATAACATTGCTTAAAAGTAGCAATCTATCACGTAATTAGATTTGGTATAAAGTAATTTTGAAATATGGATATAACAACTTCTATAATGGTAATTGTGATTAATTGATAAATGAAATGGGGATATTTTCAAATATTGTTTAAATTTTTAACTTGGTTTTAATTGAATGTTACATTTATTTGGTTATTTGTATATTCATTGTTAATGGAGTTAATGGAATTATAAATACTTTATTAGTCAAATGACTAGTTATTATATTTCTTTTTTTTCATGTTACTGATTAGTATTATTCATTTCATGATTGTTTTTCATCATACACTTTTGTATTTCAATACCGACAGCTGAGATTATAAGTTTGAAATGGAAATCCTTTATGGAAATTAATATCAGTAGGTCACATAATTCTATCATGTCTAATATTATGGGTTTCTATTAGAATAAATTCATGGAATAAAATATTTTTTACACATGAAGTTCTTTACAATATAAAATTATGTGTGAGGTGTAGTGTTCCTTCTTGGATAATTTCATATTTTTAATAAAGTGCTCCATCCTATGTGAAATTATAGGTCAAACATGGTGTTCCTTCTTAGATGTAACATTGTTTTATATGTTTAATTCCTTCCTTAAAGATATTATGGTTTCTAAATGAAATTCCTTTTGTTATTTCATAATTTCCTTAGGATGGAGACATCCAACATAATGTTGAAGTAGGTTTGGTAAACCGCAGGGGTCAACATAGTGTCTGAGGGTCTATAGGTTTATTTTATATCTATATTAATTTATAAACTAATTGACTTATTCATCATATTATTTCATTCACTATTTAGTCAAACATGATTTTTTATACATCATCATTATCATCCTACTAAGTTGTCCTGCTACCCAATTCAGGCTCCATTTTGTACCCTGGAAGATTTCATGGATGTATGTATTGAAAAGGGAATGTGGCCATGTACATGATTTTACAACTTAGTTGGGTCGTATTGGATATGGATATGGGACTAGGAATGGCATTCAAAACTATGTTTTTTGGAGTCCTTATTGTAGTATTTCTTTATTTAACTTTTATAACATTCAACAAGTCATTTAGAGTGTTTTACAATATGGCATGACATGATTAATTATTATTTATGGATTTTTTTGGTTTTATCCATTATTTTAATCTAATTGCATGGTTGATTATTCATCTGATTTCCAATATTATTGAAACTTTTTACCACGGGTTATAGACTCCCAACTAAATTCATTACACCCTCACAACATGTCTACAGACTCTATCTTAAGGGGAAGTGCACCTTGGGTACAATTTAGACCCAAATCAATAATTTGGGGGAGTAATAGGACCTCACTGTTCAAAATTAGTACTATACCTGGTGATTTATATTAATATACTATTTGGAAAAGTTACACATGGGATTATAATGTTTTATGTAACCTTAATGAATGTATGTTTGGGACCACCTAACACAAGTGTGGGAGACTCAAGTACCCATGGATTGGTTGCTTCTCATATTGTTGACATGATATAGATTTGTTTACATCACATCTAGTGATTCACATGTTATTTGTTGGTACTATTTATTTATATTATACTCATGGTCTATATAGAATAAAATGAGTATTCATGAATCAATGTTGGAATTTGGGGATATGTATTGGCATAAATAGTTCATGTTATAGACATATTTATTTTCTGAAATATATCATCCAACAAAATTTGTGAATCAGGATACGTTATTTTATTAGAAGAAATGGAATAAATGATAAATTTTATGATATTCTATTTCACTATTTAGTCCAAGTATATAGTAACTTTGAGACAGTGGTTCTCTGTTCTTTTTTCATATTTTGAGATTGGACGTGTTGTGTATCCTTATAAGGGGTGTGTTGAAACATGTATAAGAAAATAATAAATTTCATCTCTATGTTTAGAATCAAGAGAGTGGGAATCAGAACAGTCCAAACGCAACAAATCTTTTACATATAATATCTCAATAAAACCATATGAATTATCTTCTTTCTTGACATTTTCCTACAATTCAAGATACAAATTGTGTGAGAGACAACTTACAGTGTAACACTGATTCCTAATAAGAAGAGAGAGTTTCATCTACAACATGAAACTACATTCACATGTGAGGGGGCCCCTTAGAATATGATTACTTTATTGATTCTAAAATGGACCAGGAAATACATACATGGATATTACATCATTTTAGATGAATATTTGATACATTGCAAAAACTAAATGCCTGATGACCATTATTGTTTAATGTCTTTGAAAATTTGGAAACAAAATCTTCCATACATGTGAAATATCATCAAAATATCCAATAAAGATCTCCACTATTATCACATCATCCAAAATCCATTCTTCAAAGAAAGGGTAAAAGAAATATAAGAGAGGGGTGATCTCAGATGCTCATAAATGGTAAATGAAGGTAATGTGTAAGAATAACATGAAAATAAATGTATGGAACTGTATCATAATATTTGAACATCATAGCCTACATATTATAGATCATAATAAATATTGTAATTTCATAAAACATATATCATAAGATAATTAATAGAATACATCATTAAATCATAATAAAAGAATAAGACATGGAACTTGTGGAATGCACATTGGTTTATAAAATTGTAAACAAGTGTAAGTAGAAAATGGTTCAATCATTATGTTAGGTAATTGAAATCAGGTCCCCACATCAACTTATGGATATGAAACCAGGTCCATGAAATTCATTTTGATCATGTAATCAGGATCACAGAAAACCATTTAGATACAAAACTGATTCCATGCATAACATTGTGAACATGTAATCTGTTTCACACATAGAATTATAAACTTGTGATCAGGTTTATGAATAAACATGTGGACCTGAAACTAGGTCCATGAATAACATTGTGAACACATAATAGGTTTCTCTCATTACATCATGAACATTTAATCTAGTTCACACGTAAACTTGTGGAAATGAAACTAGGTCCATGCATAACATTTTGAACCTATAATCAGGTTCACATATAACATTGCAAACATAAAATTCCGTTGACTCATAACAAACAATCTAATGAGTCATCATTCATTACCTAGTGAATTGGATTGATATATAGATACCACCTAAGAAATAACAAAATCATACATATTATTTCCACGAGATTAGTAACAATAACCATATTATAACCCATGAAATGATATAGGAATCACGAATATTTAATCGTATAGTTTTATATTGAAAAGTTATAGGTCAAAAAATCAACACCCATGAAAGAAGTAGGCTCTAAAATAGAAATGAGTTTTATAAATATCATTTCACAAAAACATTATCCATTCGAAGAAATAATACGAATGTAACAATTGAATCATTTACCCAGAGAGGCATTAGTAACACTGAGGGATATTACCAAAGGTGGGAATCAATTTTCAAAGATATTATAAAATGATTTATTAAAGAAAATATCATTTCTTATATGAATTTTTTTAAGGTTTGGGTCTAGAACCACCTTTAATTATTAAAGAAATATTAAAAAAATGAATACATTAAACTGTTTGAAATAATTTTTCCTTGAAAAAATATATGAAACTTATAAATGATGCTTTGAAAATAATTAAATATTATTAAACAAATTTCCATTAATATGATATTCATAGATCAATTTAAATAATTTTTCAAAACATTTTTGAAAACAATTTTTTTTTGAAATTATTGTTTTTTAAATAAAATATTTTTCTTATTGAAGAGAGAAATACAGTCAGATATTCTTAAAAACTTTTTTTTAATATTCTTAAGTACCAATGAATTTCAAACAAATACTAATAAAATGATATATCATGAATAAATAGTGATTAATGAAGTTCATGACTGCTATTGAGATATGGATCATAAGATTTCATCAAATAAGCATAATTGTTTCCAATCTCAAAATGTAATAAGATTGGTTCAATAAACTCTTTTCACTTGGTGACTTGGTATCATACAATCCATATAAAAAATGGAAATTAAATTAATCATTAAATTTCATAAAAAAAATTATTCATGATACAACATGTAAAATGGAAGTATATACACCTCAGAAAATAATTTTGGTGTATAACCATACATGAGTCTCAATTAATTAAAATTCAGAAAAAACTATTTTAGTGATTTATTATCTTTTGAAATGCAACACCCATGAATGAAACATCATAAAATAAATATTTAAATACCCATATAATTAAGTATAACATACATATAATTTATTAATTTTTAGTATATGCACCACACAAAAGTAGATAGTGGTGAATAAGGCATGTATCTCACTGAAATAATAGTGAGATGAAATTTCCAAACCGTAGGTCATGAATTAATTCCTAATCATTAAAACATACGTTATGATAGTTATAGGTTGATTATAAATATATCATATAACCTTATTCATATAAATAATAACATATATGATTCCCTTAAGGCTTTATACTACTCTGTTATCATTAACTCCATGGTTCTGGTGAAAATGTCGTGTAAATCAAACATGATTTGACTTGTTATTCATAGTCTTATAACATATATCATGATTTATTTATTTCCATAATATAATAAATGATATAAATATATTATAAATTCAGTATATAAGTATTATAATCTTTAATGGTAAATTAAATATATCTTTCATGGAGATGATAGTCCAGATGTATGCATGAACGCTATTTTGGTTTTCTTATCGTATTGAATGAAAAAAATGTAAATAGAATATATGTAAATAAATATATATATTATAATATAACTAAAGTATCATTAATATTCAACATTTTATATTTTATTTCTACTAAAACAATCATTAATACTTTCCTTGTATGGTGTGAACGAATCACATAATTTTGAGGAGGTGGTAGTCCACACATCCAAAAATGAAGTTATTATATATACACAATATTGAAAGTTGGAAGGTTTGTTTTATCTAAAAATTAGAAAAACTTAATGACATAAAAAATATCAAATATATTATGTAGAAACAATGTTTCTATCATATTGACCACCATGAGAAGTTGTAATAGAAAAATGAGAAATCATTATTTTTTGAGGCGGTAGTTCATCATAAATGTGAATACTATATTTGTTACCCATTAGATTAAATTTCAATATGTTTATGCTAAACCATTATAATTAAAACATAATTATATTTTTAGTATTATTAAATTTTTATAAGGGCATTGAATAAATATATTGGTGGTGTGAAGAACAAAATAAAATAAACGAGCTTTGAGAGAAGACATTGTCTCTTAATCGGGCATCCCATTTTGGTTTGTGCCAAAAAGCGTCCTTGGAATGATTTCTGACCAATGAAAGGATTATAATATTATGGAAGGGATTTTGGGAAGTTTATTGTTCATATATTGTCTAGAAATAAGTGGTTTGAGAGGTGTGAAGAAGAGGGAGGGGTGGTGGCCTTTTATAGGAATGGAAAAAGACACACATTGAATTTTTTTAAAACATGTTATGTGTACACACATTTTTCCAAAACAAATAAATACCTAACAAATAAAACTCAAGAATTTAAGTTTAGTATATTATTATATTCAATAAAATGGGTTTTTAACAAGTTTATATGTTGTTTTGGGTCATAAATGCAAGATCTGTTACTCTGTTAACCAAATTTTTATATTCAACTTTTTAATTATTTTTAATCCATTTCACCAATTGTTTTGGTCAAAAACAAACATGAAAATTTTATAAATTATAAATTAGTATTATTATAAAAAACAGTAATCTATTTTCCAAAATTATATACACATAATTGGAAGAAATGAGTATAAAAATATTCTCTTTGACATGACGTCATTGTGGTTTTTCAAAGTCAAAAAGTCCAAAAGGTTTCTATGTTTCTGTACCCAATTTGAAATTTAAATTGATTCCAATGACCTATATTGGATTATATGAAAAAGAAATATATTTAATTAAAATTTTAAACAAAATTAAAATTGAATTTATCCTTATTAATTAATTATACAAAAATGATGTTTGGAGTTACAATCCGGTATTTTAACTATTCATCAATAGATGAAGTTTCTCAGAAAAATAAAAAACAATTACACTAATTATAATTTTGAAATTTTGAATTCAATAATTAAGAAAATTTTACCAAATTAAATTTATAAATGTCTCCAAATTTATTCTTTTTATTTTTAGAAAATTACAATAAAATAAGTTCAATTGATAAAATAGTATTTTAACCATATAAAGGCTTTACCATAAATTATATATATTTGTGTAAATATATTTTATTTATATATTAAAATTATAAAAAATATTTGAAAGTATTTATTAATTTTTATATTAATATGTTTAACTTCAAGGTTAAAAATATCTCATTAAATAATTATAATAATAAGATGATGTTTTGTAGACAGATCGGTCTTACATGTAACATATGCCAAGTTAGTGTTGTGTCTAACGTAATCTAAGTAGTTATTACAAGTAACGTATACCAAGTCAGTGTTTCTTGTAACATAAGACAATTTTGTGTCATGTAGTGAATTCCAAGCTGGTTTCATGTGGAAGGAATGTTTGAATTAGTGAAATACTATATGGCATCAGCCTTAAACATTACATAATCTTGAAATAAGTTAATAATTCACATGGAGAATCTTTTCAGGTTTATAGTTTTAGATAATTAGGTCATTAAAATTACATTACATCTATAAAATTAAAAAGTAGACACTTCTACTCAGTTTCAATTTTTACATAAATTAAAAACTCTTAATGAAAAGATAACATGAGCCTCATCCCAGTTGGTGAGGTATCCATAAGTGCATCCACAAGACCCTGGTTCAAAACCAGGTAGAGGCATATTTCTGGGGGTACTATAGCAATAATGAAGTAGGCACTATAGCAGACTGCAGACTATGTGGTACTATAGTAGAACTGTACACTATACGGTACTGTAGCTTAACTGTACACTATGCGGGTATTGTAGCAGGTACTATAGTAGTTACTGTAGCAGGTATTATTTGTTACTGTAGCAGCTGAAACTATTCACCTTAGGCCAGTGGTTTGGGCTTGGAGTCCTTAAGGAATTTGGGCCACCCAGGCCTTCGGGTCAATAGGGCTTTCAGGCCACCTTTAGGGCCTTCGGGCCACCTCAAGGCCTTTGGGCCACATGTAGTTGACCCATACACACCAAAAAAAAGAAGCAGCCCCAGAAGAGGATTCAGAGCTGGTGCAATCACCAGAGAAGTGAAAAGTGGATTTTTCAGAATTAGAGAGTGTGGATATGCCATTAAGACCAGCCAATGCTTGCATGGGAAGCCTATCTAGACGACCATGTGATGGTGGAGAGCTATTATCACGATGTAGGTGCTGGGGAGGGGCAGTTCCTTGTAGATAGTCTGGTTGAATTCCCTAAGACCTTCGGGTCATGTAATCTCCTATGCCTACGGGCCATGTAATCTCTGAGCCTACAATCCTTGTAAAGTTTCCCCCTCATCCCTTGAAAGGGAGTTATCAAAAATCCATAAAAATGAAGGCCCTGAAGCCATTCGGGCTAAAGAAAAGAAAACATTCTTGGTCAATGTTTTCGATAACATGACTTTTCCTTAATCCTGTCCTTGACCCTATTCATCATTATGTCATGTGAAAAAAATTATATAAACAAGGGATGAGCATAAAAGGCTCGGTAAGTGATACAAAAATAAAGAAAACTATTATTTTATTCAATAAACAAGTAAACCATGAATAATTTTTTATAAGCGATAATTTTCTCCTTTATGTAGTATTAAATACTCTTCACTGAATAAAATAACATTTCTTACTCTTTTGTAAAACAAAATATTACTATAAAATTCATATAAATAACAAATAACAAATAATAGTAACCTGGGACATAAAGTCACTAAAATGGAATAAACATACAGTCGACTTCCACACATATCACTAAATGGAATAGCTATACGACCAACTTCCATACCCAAGGCATTGGAGGATATAATGTAACCACCCATCCTTGATTTTCATGGCACTACCCATAATTTGGATTATCATTTAACCACCCTTAAAATTTCAAAGTACCATTATAAAAATCATAACAAAAAAAATATTGCAAATATAAACATTTCACTAAAATCATTACATTTTCAATCAAAATAAATAATTTCAAGATATAAAAATAATAAATCCATCTAAAAAAATCCAATCCCAAGACACCAAAAATCAAAATATCTGATTTCTTTTCCTTTTTAAAACATTATTGCTTATAAATAAATCCAACTAATGATTACGGTGGCAGAGAGGTAATTGTCAACGTAAACGTAAAAAAACATTAATTTTTTCATTTATTAAAATGCTTAGTTGAAAAATGATTCCCTTTAAATGAAATTAAAATTCAAATATGTTTATTATATATCGTATAAAAGAAGGACGTGTATATTATCAAAACATGCCTCAATGAAAGGATATTGAGACGAAGTTCTTTACTTCGTGTCCAACATGACATGTTCGTACTTTAATTTGCTCAATAATAAGATAAAGTTAATTTCAGATTGCTTAAGAATCTTTTTCAAATTTATTATTCCCTTTATATCACTTATTACCTTTCTATAATTATTAGTTAATTATTGGAGTTCATATCAGACATTTTTTCAATGTTCGGAACATGAGTTACAAATGAACTTGTTATAATTATAAATCGTCCATGTGGTTGAAATTCCATTATCTCTAGAATGATATTAATGATTTACATATCATATATTTCATATATATCAATAATATTTGTATTTAGAATAGTCTATATCATTTATATATATGATTTAGAAATGCACCGTTCATGGAGACGTGAACCGTACATATGCATGAATGCTACTTCCATTTCATTTTTTACTTTTTAAAAGAAATGAAAACAAAATGATAAATTAGTATCTTTTCATTATGATATAAAATAATTTTTTTATATATTATTTATTTTCATTAACACCATAATTTATACATTCCATTTATGGTATGAACGAGTCATATCACTTTGAGGGGCGGTAGTTGTAACACCCCAAGCTTCTACAGTACGCTTCTCTTTGAATAATGTGATAGCGTGTGTTGTACGCAACACCGAGTTCTAACACACACCACAACTAATTAAACTAGCCGTTGTGAATAGTAATACCTACTTTTTGAAATCATATATATTTTATATTTCAAAATGGACTTCATTTTTGGATTCCGAATATTGAAATTAGCCTAGGGTGAAATTTTGGTACTTTTCGGATAACTTTTATATTTTGATGAATAGTGAAAATTACTAAATTTTAATTAAAAACAACTTTTTTAATCAAAGTAATTAATAGTGATAAATTATGAATTTGAGTGGTTTTAAAGTATATTTAGAATATATTTTTTCCATTTAATATAATGTTGGTCATTGGACATAATTTTACAATTAAACCGAACATAAACAAGTGTCAATCTTTTGATAGTTATTATCTCTTAAAAACACGCTTTTTGTTTTCACAGCGGGAATTAATTTTAAATTAATTTCTGCCACTTCTGTGTTTTGAATTTAGGAAAATGGATTCCATATTTGGAATCAGGATTTTCAAATTGTGTAAATAGGTAACTTTTATTTTTAGACATTTTGAATAATTACTGCGGTAAATATTTTATTTACCATGGTTAAGGGTAAATCCGGTAAATAAGGGTTAAAAAAATAATATTATAATAATACTAAATTACCCTAAAACATGTCTTAACCCTATTGGTTGATACATGGTCGACCATTGGAATCTTTGGGTCTATTTTGGGACCCCATGGATCCACTTGTAAGTGATAATGACACTTTATTTTAATTTAGTTAAAATGAATACAAAAATGACACAAGCATATATCTTTTAGAACAACAATTGTTACATAGGGTTATATATGTTGGATTTTAGATTATAAATATTAATTAGAAATATAAAACGATTTCCTACATAATGATATTTTATTTATAATTTTTAGACCTTAAATAATTTATTTTATATATGACACAATGATGATGCAGTAATTACTATAATAGTGAATAATTAAAATAATTGATATTATAAATACCAAAATAAATATAATATGAAACTTTTAATGAATTAAACTAATTTTCTAGGATAATATGATATATGAGGATTGATTTAATTGACTTTTTTAGAATTAATCAATCTGTTATGAGTTTCACAAAAATCAACTATTGAATAGTGTCAAAATTGACATAAAAGAGTTCTTAAACAAATATTATATTATTAATTGATATTAAATTCATAAAAATCTAAGGTTCGGCCAAGAGACTTATATCATGATAGTTTCATCGTTAATGTAGCATTTGGGGGTCTCTTGGATGTATATGGTAAGTTTATTAACCATATTATATAAAAATTCAAAGAGACATTGTAAAAGTGAAACTAATTAACTTAGAGTTAATACTAAAAGATAAGGTTAATATAAGTACCCAAACCTGTCTAAATTCTATTGGTTGAGTGGTTTTCGACCTATCCCCACCTTAAACTTTGAAGAATCAACTTTGGATCCATTAGAAACCGAATATGAATTTATTATAAATTAATATTTCTAGCTTTTCCAAAGGTGCCCCTCACCCCTCTTATAAAAGGGCACTCCTCCTTCTCATTTCTTCACACCTTCAAAGCCTTTTGGTTCGGCCAAACTCTGCCCAAATACTCTCCTAACATCCCTCACTACAACCTAGAGGCCTTAGTTTGATCAGAAAGCCATCCTAAGGAGCCCTTTTGATCAAATCAAAAGGAAGAACCCAAAGAAGAGGTAATGATTTCACCACCCTTCTCCAAGTTCATTTCTTCTTCCACTTCTTCTTCCTTTGTTCTTACCATTATAAAATAATAACTCCAGTATCTCACATATACTGTGATGTTATTATAAATATGTTACAACCATATTCAGTATTCTATCCACCCTTTGAATAACATGTCACCATACGTGCGTACGTACGGCTTACCGTCTCCACGTCGTGGTGTAATTGTTATTCAATATAATATTATTTGGATGGGTATAATAATAATGTGTAACTCATGTAAATAATAAATATAACATGTTAATGATTCTGTATATATGATATACCTTCCATTTATATATTATTTTAATATCAAAAGAATGATATTGTCGCTCGTGCGTACGTACGGACTACCGTCTCCACGAACGCGATGAGATTCATTCTCCATCGTATCCATTCAAGTATAATTATCATTTGATGATTTAAAAATGATGTTTAAGGACTGGATATCATTCTGGATATGAATAAGATACAACAACCATGGCTTATGTAACAAAACATATAAAAGAAAATGAGTAAGTTAACTCCCGAAACGACGATAATTCTAAGATATTATTAACAAATCAATGTTAAAAGATCATATATGATATCATATTATTATATATGATTCTTGTATAATTTAATAACAACTATTTCACCATTATACAGGAGGTTAACCTACCCCAACCAAGGAAAAGTACAAGGTAAGGGTTTACTTTACAACCTCTTCATTATCCAATGTTGTTTATACGTAATAATCTACTGGGATCTCTTTATCATCCACATCCATGTTTCTTAAAAATGCATTTCAAAACATTTTTACTATTTACTAGAATATGAGTTAAAGTCATTTATACCCTTTTTGACTTTTATAAGTGGTTTATAAAGGAATCTTTCGGTCGTTTTGAAAACAAGTTCCTTTTTAACCTTTTCGACAGAATTAAGGTAAGAATGTTTTTTTAACTTATACGGCGGGTGCGGTTATTTTCCGCCGTTATAAAATCGTCAAAGCTTCTCATACAAGCTTATAAGAATATTTTCAAAGAAAATGTTTTATTTTATATGGATCTTAAATGATTTCAAAAAAAAATGAGATACTTCTTTAAAAAGAATTTTTATTTAATCTATGTCAACATCCTTTGATGGATTTTAAGATTATTTGAAGTTGATTTATTATGATACAAAACTTCTATATTGTATTGAAGGTTTTGTGATATGTTTGATTGTGGATGTGCTATTTTTATACCATTCATAGTTTATGGTGAAATTATTGACATTTCGTATGCTAGTTCTAATACGAATGTTTATGTTATGTTTAAACCTTTTCATATGGGAATGCATTGGACTTAATAAGTGACGGGTGGAGCCCGCTATAGCTCCTCGATGCATCGGTAGGTCTCATGAGACAAACTAGTGTCTTGGCACAAGTCCTTGAAAAAATCTTATTTGTAGTCTTGGCACGAGGCGTTGGCTATGTGGTTATGATAGTCTGGCATTATGCATTCCAACATTATGAAAGTGGTTATTGATTTTTGCATGTGATTATTCGATTAGTAGAATATCCATGTGAATAATTAAATGGCATTATTTCATTTTATTTATGCCATACCATGTTGAAAGTTCATATTTAAAAGGCTTTTGTTTTAGTTATACATTGCCTTAAATGTTTATTCTTTCCGCTATATTGTTATCCTTACTGGGCATTTGAGCTCACCCCTTTTCTATGTTTTATTTTTCCCAGGATGTGAAGAAGTAAGTTATGAATGACCTGCAGGGATTTTATGAGGGGTTAATAGTGTGGATTGTGGAAACATTATGTTGTTGTAGTAGTTTTTCACTTTGAAATGTAATGTAAAACTTTATGATTATATCTAGTGTTTCCAAGGCTACTAAACCAATCGGTCTTTCGGGATTTGATCTTTCTTGTGATCATGCCAATGTTATGTAATAATGCACCGACTCCGGGTAGCTGGGGTCGGGGCGTTACAGTTGGTATCAGAGGAAGTTTACTACAAACCTTGGAAGCTAGATTTAGATAAACTCTGATTAGAGAACGTAGACCTAAGATTAAATTTGAGGATTAGTATAGAAGAACTTCCTAGAATTTTGGTATTGTAGAGATTTTGTGAGTTTTCCGAGCAATACATCCCAGTCTGGATACGAGCAGGTAGAGGCGGCTCTGGCACAGATGTACCTAGGGGTAAAACCCGAAAACACCGCTTTGAGCTAGACTCGAACGGGAACTGGTGCACGACAACGGGCCTTGCTGCACTCTTGGTTACGACACTCCCGGGGGATATGCTTAGGATAACTCTCATTTTCTTTACAAATCATTTTGAAGGGATTATGAGTATATACATCCTCAAAGAAAAAAAATTCTTATGATTATGGATTATATCCATAAATAGTTCAATTTATGTTAAGTGTTTTATAAGTATGGGATTATGTATTTTGATTCATAAACTGATCTAGTTTATGCCATTGTTTAGAAATGGCGCCTAGTGGAATAAATGGAAACTGTATCAATGCACGCACTCCATGTAGGGATTGCCCTCCTGCTCAAGATAATTATAGTGGGGCCGGTGATGCAACTGGTGCTGATCAGCTAATCACCATACTGGGACAACTTACTCAGGTTATGAATAATAACCTTACCCGTATGGAGCACCCTGATCCGCAGCATGGAGGATCAATGTTAGATCGATTCATGAGGCAACAACCACCAACGTTCAATGGGAATACAAATCCCTTAGTAGCTGAGCAATGGATATTTTCCCTAGAGAAAATATTTCAGGCTTTGGGGAGCAGTGAAAGGGAAAAAGTTATCATGGCAGTTTACCGCCTCACTGGAGATGCTGATCAATGGTGGTCATTGATTCAGAACATGAAGGAAGATGATGAAGTATCAAATATGGAATGGAGGGAGTTCAAAGATCTGTTTTTAGAAAAATACTTTCCTCGCGACCATCGAGCAGATATGGAAAGGCAATTTCTGAGTCTGAGACAAAAGGAGGATGATAATGTCACAAAGTATGAGGCTAACTTTACAAGGTTAGCGAGGTATGCTAGAGATTATATTCGCAACCCAAGAAGTAAGATTGATCGTTTCTTTGATGGGTTAAAACCATTTCTCCGTCGAGCATTAGTCTCACAATCCTTTTCATCGTACGAAGACATTGTCTCATGTGCTATCAAGACCGAAAAGGAATTCTCTAAGTCTTATGACTTTAAAGCAAAGCAAGAGAAGAAGAGACCTGCTGATCAATCTGGGGATGGAAATAAGGGGAAGAAAGGAAAGGTTGAATATCCATCATGTGTTAAATATGGGAAGAAACACCCCGGTACATGCTTGAAGGGAATGGGAGTCTGTTACAAGTGTGGTGAAAAAGGCCACCAAGCTCATGATTGCAAGGAGAAGAAGGAAGCTACCAACGTTCAGTGCTACAATTGCAGGGAGATGGGGCATTATGCAAATGCATGCCCTAAGCGTCCGGAGAACTTACCTCAGAAAAGTCCAAGGGATCAAGGCCAGGCTTATGCTATCACTACTGCAGAGGTAGAAGCTCCAAAAGACGTGGTGGCAGGTAATTTAATGGTTTCCTCAAGTTTAGCAAATGCATTATTTGATTCTGGATCATCGCATTGTTTCATATCTTCCCAGTTTGCTAAGAAAATTAGATATTTCCAATTTGATTTAATAAGGGAGTTGTCAGTTAAAACTCCTAAGGGAAGTATCATTGCAACAAAGTTTTGTGAATCAGTCCCCATTAGAGCACATAAATTTTCTTTATCTGCTGATCTCATCGTCATACCTATGATTGAGTTTGATATAATCCTCGGTATGGACTGGCTTTCGGACTATGATGCGAATATTTATTGTAAGAAGAAAGAGGTTACGATTCTTGATGATAATGATAAGAAACACCTTATTTTTAGAGCAGAATCGTCACCACCTAATTCTTATTTAGATCCACCCTCAATAGCTCAACTAAATTCAATTATTGGGGAGGAAGAGAATGAAATAACTGCGGGTGAGGAAAGGAATGTTCAAATAGAGGATGTACCTGTTGTGAAAGAATTTGTAGAAGTATTTCCAGAAGATTTACCTGGACATCCTCCAGAACGAGAAGTTGAGTTTTCCATTGATTTGATTCCTGGATCAAGGCCTATATCGAAGACCCCTTATAGAATGGCCACTGTAGAGTTAGTCGAACTAAAGAAACAACTAGAGGAATTGAGTAATAAGGGATTTATTCGCCCTAGTGTTTCTCCATGGGGAGCCCCTGTTCTTTTTGTTAAAAAGAAAGATGGATCTATGAGGTTATGTATCGACTACAGGGAGATAAATGCTATAACGATAAAGAACAAGTATCCCCTACCTCGTATTGATGATTTATTTGACCAAATGCATGGAGCTAAATACTTTTCAAGGATTGATCTTCGATCTGGATACCATCAGTTGTGTGTGAAGAAGGAAGACATTCCGAAGACAGCATTTCGAACCAGGTACGGGCATTACGAGTTTACTGTAATGCCATTTGGATTGACTAATGCACCCTCTTTATTCAAGGATCTGATGAATAGAGTTTTCAAGGAGTATCTCGATGAATTTGTGGTGGTATTTATTGATGATATCTTGGTATACTCCAAAACCTACGAAGATCATGAAAATCACTTGCGCATTATCTTGAAGACTCTGAGGAGGCATGAATTATATGGGAAGTTTAGCAAGTGTGAATTCTGGCTTCAGGAGATTTCTTTTCTTGGCCATATTGTCTCAAAAGATGGAATCTCTGTTGATCCTTCTAAGACCAAGGCAATCCAAGAATGGCCAGCACCTATGAGTATAACTGAGGTACGCAGTTTTATTGGTTTGGCAGGTTATTATCGACGTTTCGTCCAGAATTTTGCCCGATTGGCTAACCCATTAACGAAGCTCACACTTAAAGGGGTTAAATTTGTTTGGACAAAAGAGTGTGAAGAATGTTTCGAAGAACTGAAGAGAATATTTGTAGCACCCCAAGCTTCTACGGTACGCTTCTCTTTGAATAATGTGATAGCGTGTGTTGTACGCAACACCGAGTTCTAACACACCATAACTAATCAAACTAGCCGTTATGAATAGTAATACCTACTTTTTTGAAATTATATATATTTTATATTTGAAAATGGACTTCATTTTTGGATTCGGAATATCGAATTTAGCCTAAGGTGAAATTTTGGTACATTTCGGATAACTTTCATATTTTGATGAATAGTGAAAATTACTAAATTTTAATTAAAAACAACTTTTTTAATCAAAATAATTAATAGTGATAAATTATGAATTTGAGTGGTTTTAAAGTATTTTTAGAATATATTTTTACCATTTAATATAATGTTGGTCATTGGACATAATTTTACAATTAAACCGAACATAAACGAGTGTCAATCTTTTGATAGTTATTATCTCTTAAAAACACGCTTTTTGTTTTGACAGCGGGAATTAATTTTAAATTAATTTCTGCCACTTCTGTGTTTTGAATTTAGGAAAATGGATTCCATATTTAGAATCAGGATGTCCAAATTATGTAAATAGGTAACTTTTATTTTTACACATTTTGAATAATTACTGCGGTAAATATTTTATTTACCATGGTTAAAGGGTAAATCCGGTAAATAAGGGTTAAAAAAAATAATATTATAATAATACAAAGTTACCCTAAAACGTGTCCTAACATTATTGGTGGACACATACCCGACCATTAGCATCCTTGGGTCAATTTAGGGACCCCTTGGAGCCACTTGTATGTGGTGGGGACACATTATATTAATAAAGTTAAAATAAAAATAAAAATGGCATAAGCTTACATCTTTTAGAAGAACAATTTTTACATAGGGTTATACATGTTTGATTTTCGATTATAAATATTCATTAGACAGATAAAAATATTTCCTACATAATGATATTTTATTTATAATTTTTAGACATTAAATAATTTATTTAATTTATGACACAATGATGATGCATTAATTACTATAATAGTGAAAAATTAAAATAATTGATATTATAAATACCCAAATAAATATAATATGAAACTTTTAATGAATTAAACTAATTTTCTAGGATAATATGATATATTAAGATTGATTTAATTGACTTTGTTCGAAGTAATCAATCTGTTATGAGTTTCACAAAAATCAACGATTGAATAGTGTCAAAATTGACATAAAAGAGTTCTTAAAACAAATATTATATTATTAATTGATATTAAATTCCTAAAAATCTAAGGTTCGGCCAAGAGACTTATATTATTATAGGTTAATTATTAATGAACCACTTGGGGGTCGCTTGGATGTATATAGTAAGTTTATTAACCATATTATATAAAAATACAAAGAGACATTGTAAAAGTGAAACTAATTAACTTAGAGTTAATACTTAAAGATAAGGTTAATATAAGTACCCAAACCTGTCTAAATTCTATTGGATGAGTTGTTTTCGACCTATCCCCACCTCATCCTTTGAATAGTCAACTTTGGAGCCTTTAGAAACCGAATATGAAATTATTATAAATTAATATTTCTAGCTTTTCCAAAGGTGCCTCTCACCCCTCTTATAAAAGGGCACTCCTCCTTCTCTTTTCTTCACACCTATAAAGCCTTTTGGTTCGGCCAAACTCTGCCCAAATACTCTCCCAACATCCCTCACTACAACCTAGGGGCCTTAGTTTGATCAGAAAGCCAACCTAAGGAGCCCTTTTGATCAAATCAAAAGGAAGAACCCGAAGAAGAGGTAATGTTTTCACCACCCCTTTTCCAAGTTCATTTCTTCTTCCACTTCTTCTTCCTTTGTTGTTACCATTATAAAATAATGACTCCAGTATCATTTATATACTGTGATGTTATTATAAATATGGTACAACCATATTCATTATTCTATCCACCCTTTGAATAACATGTCACCATACGTGCGTACGTACGGCTTACCGTCTCCACGTCGTGGTGTAATTGTTATTCAATATATTATTATTTGGATGGGTATAATAATGATGTGTAACTCATGTAAATAATAAATATAACATATTAATGATTCTGTATATATGATATACCATCCGTTTATATATTAATTTAATATCAAAAGAATGATATTGTCGCTCGTGCGTACGTACGGACTACCGTCTCCACGAACGCGATGAGATTCATTCTCCATCGTAACCATTAAAGTATAATTATCATTTTATGATTTAAAAAATGATGTTTAAGGACTTGATATCATTCTGGATATGAATAATATACAACCTATCCTTTACAAACATGTCTTACGTAACAAAACATATGAAAAAAAACAAGTAAGTTAACACCCGAAACAACGATAATACTAAGATATTATTATCAAATCAATATTAAAAGATCATATATGATATCATATTAATGTATATGATTCTTGTATAATTTAATAACAATTATTTCACCATTATACAGGAGGTTAACCTACCCCAACCAAGGAAAAGTACAAGGTAAGGGTTATTTCACAATCTCTTCATTATCCGAGGTTGTTTATACGTAATAATCTACTGGGATCTCTTTATCATCCACATCCATGTTTCTTCGAAATGTATTTCAAAACATTTTTACTATTTACAAGAATATGGGTTAAAGTCATTTATACCCTTGTTTGTCTTTTTATAAGAGGTTTATAAAGGAATCTTTCCGTCGTTTTCAAAACAAGGTCTTTTTTAACCTTTTCGACAGAATTGAGGTAAGAATGTTTTTTTAACTTATACGGCGGGTGCGGTTATTTTACACCGTTATAAAATCTTCAAAGCTTCCCTTACAAGCTTATAAGAATATTTTCAAAGAAAATGTTTTATTTTATATGGATCTTAAATGATTTCAAAATTAAAGGAGATATTTCTTTTAAAAGAATTTTGATTTCATCTATGTCAACATCCTTTGATGGATTTTAAGATTATTTGAAGTTGATTTATTATGATACAAAACTTCTATATTGTATTGAAGGTTTTGTGATATATTTGACTGTGGATGTGCTATTTTATACCATTCATAGTTTATGGTGAAAGTATTGACATTTCGTATGCTAGTTTTAATACGAATGTTTATGTTATGTTTAAACCTTTTCATATGGGAATGCATTGGACTTAATAAGTGACGGGTGGAGCCCTCTATAGCTCCTCGATGCATCGGTAGGTCTCGTGAGACAAACTAGTGTCTTGGCACAAGGCCTTGAAAAAATCTTATTTGTAGTCTTGGCACGAGGCCTTGGCTATGTGGTTATGATACTCTGGCATTATGCATTCCAACATTATGAAAGTGGTTATTGATATTGCATGTGATTATTCGATTAGTAGAATATCCATGTGAACAAGTAAATGGCATTATTTCATTTTACTTTTGCCATACTATGTTGAAGTTCAATTTTAAAAGGCTTTTGTTTTAGTAATTCATTGCCTTAAATGTTTATGCTTATTTTGAATGTTCCGCTATATTGTTATCCTTACTGGGCATTTGAGCTCACCCCTTTTCTATGTTTTATTTTTCCCAGGTAGTGAAGAAGTAATTTATGAATGACTTGCAGGGATATTATGAGGGGTTAATAGTGTGGATATGAAGACTTTGTTGTTGTAGTAGTTTTTAAATTTGAAATGTAATGTAAAACTTTATGATTATATCTAGTGTTTCCAAGGCTACTAAACCAATCGGTCTTTCGGGATTTGATCTTTCTTGTGATCATGCCAATGTTATGTAATTAATGCACCGACTCTGGGCAACTGGGGTCGGGGCGTTACAGTTGGTATCAGAGGAAGTTTAGTACAAACCTTGAAGCTAGATTTAGATAAACTCTGATTAGAGCACGTATACCTAAGATGAACTTTGAGGGTTAGTATAGAATAACTTCCTAGAATTTTGGTATTGTCGAGATTTTGTGAGTTTTCCGAGCAATACATCCCTGTCTGGATACGAGCAGGTAGAGGCGGCTCTGGCACAGATGTACCTAGGGGTAAAACCCGAAAACACCGCTTTGAGCTAGACTCGAACGGGAACTGGTGCACGACAACGGGCCTTGCTGCACTCTTGGTTACGACACTCCCGGGGGATATGCTTAGGATAACTCTCACTTTCTTTAAAAATCATTATGAAGGGTTTATGAGTATATACTTCCTCAAAGAAAACATTTTTATGATTATGGATTATATCCATAAATAGTTCAATTTATGCTAAGTGTTTTATAAGTATGGGATTATGTATTTTGATTCATAAACTGATCTAGTTTATGCCATTGTTTAGAAATGGCGCCTAGTGGAAGAAATGGAAACCGTATCAATGCACGCACTCCATGTAGGGATTTCCCTCCTGCTCAAGATAATTATAGTGGGGCTGGTGATACAACTGGTGCTGATCAGCTAATCACCATACTAGGACAACTTACTCAGGTTATGAATAATAACCTTACCCGTATGGAGCACCCTGATCCGCAGCGTGGAGGATCAATGTTAGATCGATTCATGAGGCAACAACCACCAACATTCAATGGGAATACAAATCCCTTAGTAGCTGAGCAATGGATATTTTCCCTAGAGAAAATATTTCAGGCTTTGGGGAGCAGTGAAAGGGAAAAAGTTATCATGGCAGTTTACCGCCTCAATGGAGATGCTGATCAATGGTGGTCATTGATTCAAAATATGAAAGAAGATGATGAAGTATCAAATATGGAATGGAGGGAGTTCAAAGATCTGTTTTTAGAAAAATACTTTCCTCGCGACCATCGAGCAGATATGGAAAGGCAATTTCTGAGTCTGAGACAAAAGGAGGATGAGAATGTCACAAAGTATGAGGCTAACTTTACAAGGTTAGCGAGGTACGCTGGTGATTATATTCGCAACCCAAGAAGTAAGATTGATCGTTTCTTTGATGGGTTAAAACCATTTCTCCGTCGAGCATTAGTCTCACAATCCTTTTCATCGTACGAAGACATTGTCTCATGTGCTATCAAGACCGAAAAGGAATTCTCTAAGTCTTATGACTTTAAAGCAAATCAAGAGAAGAAGAGACCTGCTGATCAATCTGGGAATGGAAATAAGGGGAAGAAGGGAAAGGTTGAATATCAATCTTGTGGTAAGTGCGGGAAGAAACACCCCGGTGCTTGCCTGAAGGGAATGGGAGTCTGTTACAAGTGTGGTGAAAAAGGCCACCAAGCTCATGATTGCAAGGGGAAGAAGGAAGCTACCAACGTTCAGTGCTACAATTGCAGGGAGATGGGGCATTATGCAAATGCATGCCCTAAGCGTCAGGAGAACTTACCTCAGAAAAGGCCAAGGGATCAAGGCCAGGCTTATGCTATCACTACTGCAGAGGTAGAAGCTCCAAAAGACGTGGTGGCAGGTAATTTAATGGTTTCCTCAAGTTTAGCAAATGCATTATTTGATTCTGGATCATCGCATTGTTTCATATCTTCCCAGTTTGCTAAGAAAATTAGATATTTCCAATTTGATTTAATAAGGGAGTTGTCAGTTAAAACTCCTAAGGTAAGTATCATTGCAACAAAGTTTTGTGAATCAGTCCCCATTAGAGCAAATAAATTTTCTTTATCTGTTGATCTCATCGTCATACCTATGATTGAGTTTGATATAATCCTCGGTATGGACTGGCTTTCGGACTATGATGCGAAGATTTATTGTAAGAAGAAAGAGGTTACGATTCTTGATGATAATGATAAGGAGCACCTTATTTTTAGAGCGGAATCATCACCACCTAATTCTTATTTAGATCCACCCCCAGTTGCTCAACTAAATTCAATTATTGGGGAGGAAGAGAATGAAGTAACTATCAGTGAGGAAAGGAATGTTCAAATAGAGGATGTACCTGTTGTGAAAGAATTTGTGGATGTATTTCCGGAAGATTTACCTGGACATCCTCCAGAACGAGAAGTTGAGTTTTCCATTGATTTGATTCCTGGATCAAGGCCTATATCGAAGACCCCTTATAGAATGGCCACTGTAGAGTTAGTCGAACTAAAGAAACAACTAGAGGAATTGAGTAATAAGGGATTTATTCGCCCTAGTGTTTCTCCATGGGGAGCCCATGTTCTCTTTGTTAAAAAGAAAGATGGATCTATGAGGTTATGTATCGACTACAGGGAGATCAATGCTATAACGATAAAGAACAAGTATCCCCTACCTCGTATTGATGATTTATTTGACCAACTGCATGGAGCTCAATACTTTTCAACGATTGACCTTCGATCTGGATACCATCAATTGTGTGTGAAGAAGGAAGACATTCCGAAAACAGCATTTCGAACCAGGTACGGGCATTACGAGTTTACTGTAATGCCGTTTGGATTGACTAATGCACCCTCTGTATTCATGGATCTGATGAATAGAGTTTTCAAGGAGTATCTCGATGAATTTGTGGTGGTATTTATTGATGATATTCTGGTATACTCCAAAACCTACTAAGATCATGAAAATCACTGGCGCATTATCTTGAAGACTATGAGGAGGCATGAATTATATGGGAAGTTTAGCAAGTGTGAATTCTGGCTTCAGGAGATTTCTTTTCTTGGCCATATTGTCTCTAAATATGGAATCTCTGTTGATCCTTCTAAGACCAAAGCAATCCAAGAATGGCCAGAACCTACGAGTATAACTGAGGTACGTAGTTTTATTGGCTTGGCAGGTTATTATCGACGTTTCGTCCAGAATTTTGCCTGATTGGCTAACCCATTAACGAAGCTCACACGTAAAGGGGTTAAATTTGTTTGGAAAAAAGAGTGTGAAGAATGTTTCGAAGAATTGAAGAAAAGATTAGTCAATGCTCCTATATTGACTCTACCATCGGGGAATGATGGGTTCGTTATTTATAGTGATGCATCAAAGAAAGGACTTGGCTGTGTCCTTATGCAGAATGATAGAGTCATTGCCTATGCATCACGACAGTTGAAAATTCATGAACAAAACTATCCTACTCATGATCTCGAGTTAGCAGCAGTGATCTTTGCTTTGAAAATATGGAGGCACAACCTCTATGGTGAAAAATGTGAGATTTATACTGATCACAAGAGTTTGAAGTATATTTTCTCACAAAAAGAACTCAACATGAGACAAAGGAGATGGCTTGAATTACTCAAGGATTATGATTGTACGATACACTACCACCCAGGGAAGGCAAACAAGGTGGCAGATGCTTTGAGTAGAAAAGACCATGGAGTTTTGATCAATATGAGAATTGAAAGGGATCCAATTTTCATGGATCTAGTGAAGATGGACATGGGAATAACCAGGGAAGGTGAAACATCAATGCTTTTTCAAATGGTTGCCAAACCATATTTACTAGAAAGGATTAAGAGTTCTCAGACCAATGATGAAGTATTCCAAAAGAAGATTAAAGCTGTGAATGATGGGAGATTGAGAGACTTTGTGTATGAAGATGGAATTTTGAAATTCGGTAAGAGACTTTGTGTTCCCAATATACCTGATCTAAAAAGGGAATTGCTGGATGATGCTCATAGTTCCAATTTCTCTATACACCCTGGGAGCACCAAAATGTATAGAGATTTGAAGGAACATTTTTGGTGGGACAACATGAAGAGGGAGATTGCTGATTTTGTGTCAAGATGTATGGTTTGTCAACAAGTGAAAGCTGGAAGGCAACAGCCTGGAGGAGTCATGCAACCTCTTCCCATACCGGAGTGGAAATGGGACAATATTACGATGGACTTTGTCATGGGGCTACCAAAGACTCCTAGAAGGAACGATGCAATATGGGTTATTGTTGATCGTCTTACCAAGTCAGCACATTTTCTTTCTATAAGAGAAGATCTACCTCTGGAACGTCTAGCAAGATTATATATTAATGAAGTTGTGAGACTTCATGGAGTACCCCTATCGATTATTTCTGATCGTGATCCCCGTTTTACTTCAAGATTCTGGAAAAGTCTTCAGAAATCCCTGGATACTGAACTTCATTTGAGCACTTCTTACCACCCTCAGACAGACGGACAAATCCGAACGGACTATTCAAACCTTAGAAGACATGTTGAGATCTTGCTCACTTGACTTTCAGGGTATGTGGGATCAATATTTACCTTTGGTAGAATTTTCCTATAACAATAGCTTCCATTCGAGTATTCAGATGGCACCATATGAAGCGTTATACGGAAAGAGATGTCGTACACCAACCTGTTGGGATGACGTTGGTGAAAGAAAACTTGTAGGCCCAGAACTGGTGGAGGAAACGGTGGAAAAGGTGAAAGTAATCCAAAATCACATCAAAGCAGCTCAAAGTAGGCAGAAGAGCTATGCCGATAATCGAAGGAAGGATTTGGAATTTCAAGTCGGTGATCATGTTTTTCTGAAGGTGTCTCCGTGGAAGGGAGTCATACGTTTTGGAAAGAAAGGTAAATTGAGTCCCAGGTACATCGGACCTTTCGAAATTCTAGAACGAATTGGGGCTGTAGCTTACCGATTGGCAATGCCGCCAAGTCTCTCCAAAGTTCACGATGTGTTCCACGTATCTCTGTTGAGGAAATACATGCCTGATCCGACGCATGTACTCACCTATGAGGAATTAGAACTGGAACCCGATCTGTCTTATTGCGAAGTGCCCGTCAAGATTCTTGATACGAGAGAACAAGTACTGAGAAACCGGACGACGCGTCTGGTAAAAGTTTTGTGGAGAAATCATAAGATGGAAGAGGCAACGTGGGAACCCGAGGAACTTATGATGAAGAACCACCCAAGTCTTTTTATGCAGTAATACCCTAGAAATTGCGAGGACGCAATTATTTGAAGGAGGGGAGAATGTAACACCCCAAGCTTCTACGGTACGCTTCTCTTTGAATAATGTGATAGCGTGTGTTGTACGCAACACCGAGTTCTAACACACCATAACTAATCAAACTAGCCGTTATGAATAGTAATACCTACTTTTTGAAATTATATATATTTTATATTTGAAAATGGACTTCATTTTTGGATTCGGAATATCGAATTTAGCCTAAGGTGAAATTTTGGTACATTTCAGATAACTTTCATATTTTGATGAATAGTGAAAATTACTAAATTTTAATTAAAAACAACTTTTTTAATCAAAATAAATAATAGTGATAAATTATGAATTTGAGTGGTTTTAAAGTATTTTTAGAATATATTTTTACCATTTAATATAATGTTGGTCATTGGACATAATTTTACAATTAAACCGAACATAAACGAGTGTCAATCTTTTGATAGTTATTATCTCTTAAAAACACACTTTTTGTTTTGACAGCGGGAATTAATTTTAAATTAATTCCTGCCACTTCTGTGTTTTGAATTTAGGAAAATGGATTCCATATTTATAATCAGGATGTCCAAATTATGTAAATAGGTAACTTTTATTTTTACACATTTTGAATAATTACTGCGGTAAATATTTTATTTACCATGGTTAAAGGGTAAATCCGGTAAATAAGGGTTAAAAACAATAATATTATAATAATACAAAGTTACCCTAAAACGTGTCCTAACATTATTGGTGGACACATACCCAACCATTAGCATCCTTGGGTCAATTTAGGGACCCCTTGGAGCCACTTGTATGTGGTAGGGACACATTATATTAATAAAGTTAAAATAAAAATAAAAATGGCATAAGCTTACATCTTTTAGAAGAACAATTTTTACATAGGGTTATACATGTTGGATTTTCGATTATAAATATTAATTAGAAAGCTAAAACGATTTCCTACATAATGATATTTTATTTATAATTTTTAGACATTAAATAATTTATTTAATTTATGACACAATGATGATGCAGTAATTACTATAATAGTGAAAAATTAAAATAATTGATATTATAAATACCCAAATAAATATAATATGAACCTTTTAATGAATTAAACTAATTTTCTAGGATAATATGATATATTAGGATTGATTTAATTGACTTTGTTCGAAGTAATCAATCTGTTATGAGTTTCAAAAAAATCATCTATTGAATAGTGTCAAAATTGACATAAAAGAGTTCTTAAAACAAATATTATATTATTAATTGATATTAAATTCCTAAAAATCTAAGGATCGGCCAAGAGACTTATATTATTATAGGTTAATTATTAATGAACCACTTGGGGGTCGCTTGGATGTATATAGTAAGTTTATTAACCATATTATATAAAAATACAAAGAGACATTGTAAAAGTGAAACTAATTAACTTAGAGTTAATACTTAAAGATAAGGTTAATATAAGTACCCAAACCTGTCTAAATTCTATTGGATGAGTTGTTTTCGACCTATACCCACCTCATCCTTTGAATAGTCAACTTTGGAGCC
Source organism: Viscum album (assembly GCA_963277665.1). Lineage (NCBI taxonomy): Eukaryota > Viridiplantae > Streptophyta > Magnoliopsida > Santalales > Viscaceae > Viscum > Viscum album. Next base: position 477,731,397 of record OY728125.1, on the reverse strand, counting down.
TTTAGAAACCGAATATGAAATTATTATAAATTAATATTTCTAGCTTTTCCAAAGGTGCCCCTCACCCCTCTTATAAAAGGGCACTCCTCCTTCTCTTTTCTTTACACCTCTAAAGCCTTTTGGTTCGGCCAAACTCTGCCCAAATACTCTCCCAACATCCCTCACTACAACCTAGGGGCCTTAGTTTGATCAGAAAGCCAACCTAAGGAGCCCTTTTGATCAAATCAAAAGGAAGAACCCGAAGAAGAGGTAATGTTTTCACCACCCCTTTTCCAAGTTCATTTCTTCTTCCACTTATTCTTCCTTTGTTGTTACCATTCTAAAATAATGACTCCAGTATCATTTATATACTGTGATGTTATTATAAATATGGTACAACCATATTCAGTATTCTATCCACCCTTTGAATAACATGTCACCATACGTGCGTACGTACGGCTTACCGTCTCCACGTCGTGGTGTAATTGTTATTCAATATATTATTATTTGGATGGGTATAATAATGATGTGTAAATCATGTAAATAATAAATATAACATATTAATGATTCTGTATATATGATATACCATCCATTTATATATTATTTTAATATCAAAAGAATGATATTGTCGCTCGTGCGTACGTACGGACTACCGTCTCCACGAACGCGATGAGATTCATTCTCCATCGTAACCATTAAAGTATAATTATCATTTTATGATTTAAAAAATGATGTTTAAGGACTTGATATCATTCTGGATATGAATAATATACAACCTATCCTTTACAAACATGTCTTACGTAACAAAACATATGAAAGAAAACAAGTAAGTTAACACCCGAAACAACGATAATACTAAGATATTATTATCAAATCAATATTAAAAGATCATATATGATATCATATTAATGTATATGATTCTTGTATAATTTAATAACAATTATTTCACCATTATACAGGAGGTTAACCTACCCCAACCAAGGAAAAGTACAAGGTAAGGGTTATTTCACAATCTCTTCATTATCCGAAGTTGTTTATACGTAATAATCTACTGGGATCTCTTTATCATCCACATCCATGTTTCTTCGAAATGTATTTCAAAACATTTTTACTATTTACAAGAATATGGGTTAAAGTCATTTATACCCTTGTTTGACTTTTTATAAGAGGTTTATAAAGGAATCTTTCCGTCGTTTTCAAAACAAGGTCCTTTTTAACCTTTTCGACAGAATTGAGGTAAGAATGTTTTTTTTAACTTATACGGCGGGTGCGGTTATTTTACGCCGTTATAAAATCTTCAAAGCTTCCCTTAAAAGCTTATAATAATATTTTCAAAGAAAATGTTTTATTTTATATGGATCTTAAATGATTTCAAAATAAAAGGAGATATTTCTTTTAAAAGAATTTTGATTTCATCTATGTCAACATCCTTTGATGGATTTTAAGATTATTTGAAGTTGATTTATTATGATACAAAACTTCTATATTGTATTGAAGGTTTTGTGATATATTTGACTGTGGATGTGCTATTTTATACCATTCATAGTTTATGGTGAAAGTATTGACATTTCGTATGCTAGTTTTAATACGAATGTTTATGTTATGTTTAAACCTTTTCATATGGGAATGCATTGGACTTAATAAGTGACGGGTGGAGCCCGCTATAGCTCCTCGATGCATCGGTAGGTCTCATGAGACAAACTAGTGTCTTCGCACAAGGCCTTGACAAAATCTTATTTGTAGTCTTGGCACGAGGCCTTGGCTATGTGGTTATGATACTCTGGCATTATGCATTCCAACATTATGAAAGTGGTTATTGATATTGCATGTGATTATTCGATTAGTAGAATATCCATGTGAACAAGTAAATGGCATTATTTCATTTTACTTTTGCCATACTATGTTGAAGTTCAATTTTAAAAGGCTTTTGTTTTAGTAATTCATTGCCTTAAATTTTTATGCTTATTTTGAATGTTCCGCTATATTGTTATCCTTACTGGGCATTTGAGCTCACCCCTTTTCTATGTTTTATTTTTCCCAGGTAGTGAAGAAGTAATTTATGAATGACTTGCAGGGATATTATGAGGGGTTAATAGTGTGGATATGAAGACTTTGTTGTTGTAGTAGTTTTTAAATTTGAAATGTAATGTAAAACTTTATGATTATATCTAGTGTTTCCAAGGCTACTAAACCAATCGGTCTTTCGGGATTTGATCTTTCTTGTGATCATGCCAATGTTATGTAATTAATGCACCGACTCTGGGAAAATGGGGTCGGGGCGTTACAAGATTAGTCAATGCTCCTATATTGACTCTACCATCGGGGAATGATGGGTTCGTTATTTATAGTGATGCATCGAAGAAAGGACTTGGCTGTGTCCTTATGCAGAATGATAGAGTTATTGCCTATGCATCACGACAGTTGAAAATTCATGAACAAAACTATCCTACTCATGATCTTGAGTTAGCAGCTGTGATCTTTGCTTTGAAGATATGGAGGCACTACCTCTATGGTGAAAAATGTGAGATTTATACTGATCACAAGAGTTTGAAGTATATTTTCTCACAAAAAGAACTCAACATGAGGCAAAGGAGATGGCTTGAATTACTCAAGGACTATGATTGTACGATACACTACCACCCGGGGAAGGCAAACAATGTGGCAGATGCATTGAGTAGAAAAGACCATGGAGTTTTGAACAATATGAGAATTGAAAGGGATCCAATTTTCATGGATCTAGTGAAGATGGACATGGGAATAACCAGGGAAGGTGAAACATCAATGCTTTTTCAAATGGTTGCCAAACCATCTTTACTAGAAAGGATTAAGAGTTCTCAGACCAATGATGAAGAATTTCAGAAGAAGATTAAAGCTGTGAATGATGGGAGATTGAGAGACTTTGTGTATGAAGATGGAATTTTGAAATTCGGGAAGAGACTTTGTGTTCCCGATTTACCTGATCTAAAAAGGGAATTACTGGATGATGCTCATAGTTCCAATTTCTCTATACACCCTGGGAGCACCAAAATGTATAGAGATTTGAAGGAACATTTTTGGTGGGACAACATGAAGAGGGAGATTGCTGATTTTGTGTCAAGATGTATGGTTTGTCAACAAGTGAAAGCTGGAAGGCAACAGCCTGGGGGAGTCATGCAACCTCTTCCCATACCGGAGTGGAAATGGGACAATATTACGATGGACTTTGTCATGGGGCTACCAAAGACTCCTAGAAGGAACGATGCAATATGGGTTATTGTTGATCGTCTTACCAAGTCAGCACATTTTCTTGATATAAGTGAAGATCTACCCCTAGAACGTCTAGCAAGACTATACATTAATGAAGTTGTGAGACTTCATGGAGTACCCCTATCGATTGTTTCTGATCGTGATCCCCGTTTTACTTCAAGATTTTGGAAAAGTCTTCAGAAATCCCTGGATACTGAACTTCATTTGAGCACTACTTACCACCCTCAGACAGACGGACAATCAGAACGGACTATTCAAACCTTAGAAGACATGTTGAGATCTTGCTCACTTGACTTTCAGGGTATGTGGGATCAATATTTACCTCTGGTATAATTTTCCTATAATAATAGCTTCCATTTGAGTATTCAGATGGCACCATATGAAGCGTTATATGGAAAGAGATGTCGTACACCAACCTGTTGGGATGACGTTGGTGAAAGAAAACTTGTAGGCCCAGAACTGGTGGAGGAAACAGTGGAAAAGGTGAAAGTAATCCAAAATCACATCAAAGCAGCTCAAAGTAGGCAGAAGAGCTATGCCGATAATCGAAGGAAGGATTTGGAATTTCAAGTCGGTGATCATGTTTTCCTGAAGGTATCTCCATGGAAGGGAGTCATACATTTTGGTAAGAAAGGTAAATTGAGTCCCAGGTACATCGGACCTTTCGAAATTCTAGAACGAATTGGGGCTGTAGCTTACCGATTGGCAATGCCACCAAGTCTCTCCAAAGTTCACGATGTGTTCCACGTATCTCTGTTGAGAAAATACATGCCTGACCCAACGCATGTACTCACCTATAAGGAATTAGAATTGGAACCCGATCTGTCTTATTGTGAAGAGCCCGTCAAGATTCTTGATACAAGAGAACAAGTACTGAGAAACCGGACGATGCGTCTGGTAAAAGTTTTGTGGATAAATCATAAGATGGAAGAGGCAACGTGGGAACCCGAGGAACTTATGATGAAGAACCACCCGAGTCTTTTTATGTAGTAATACCCTAGAAATTGCGAGGATGCAATTATTTGAAGTAGGGGAGAATGTAACACCCCAAGCTTCTACAGTACGCTTCTCTTTGAATAATGTGATAGCGTGTGTTGTACGCAACACCGAGTTCTAACACACACCACAACTAATTAAACTAGCCGTTGTGAATAGTAATCCTACTTTTTGAAATCATATATATTTTATATTTCAAAATGGACTTCATTTTTGGATTCGGAATATTGAAATTAGCCTAGGGTGAAATTTTGGTACTTTTCGGATAACTTTTATATTTTGATGAATAGTGAAAATTACTAAATTTTAATTAAAAACAACTTTTTTAATCAAAATAATTAATAGTGATAAATTATGAATTTGAGTGGTTTTAAAGTATATTTAGAATATATTTTTACCATTTAATATAATGTTGGTCATTGGACATAATTTTACAATTAAACCGAAAATAAACAAGTGTCAATCTTTTGATAGTTATTATCTCTTAAAAACACGCTTTTTGTTTTGACAGCGGGAATTAATTTTAAATTAATTTCTGCCACTTCTGTGTTTTGAATTTAGGAAAATGGATTCCATATTTGGAATCAGGATTTTCAAATTGTGTAAATAGGTAACTTTTATTTTTAGACATTTTGAATAATTACTGCGGTAAATATTTTATTTACCATGGTTAAGGGTAAATCCGGTAAATAAGGGTTAACAAAATAATATTATAATAATACTAAATTACCCTAAAACATGTCTTAACCCTATTGGTTGATACATGGTCGACCATGGGAATCTTTGGGTCTATTTTGGGACCCCATGGATCCACTTGTAAGTGATAATGACACTTTATTTTAATTTAGTTAAAATGAATACAAAAATGACACAAGCATATATCTTTTAGAACAACAATTGTTACATAGGGTTATATATGTTGGATTTTAGATTATAAATATTCATTGGAAAGATAAAAAGAGTTCCTACATAATGATAGTTTATTTATAATTTTTAGACATTAAATAATTTATTTTATATATGACACAATGATGATGCAGTAATTACTATAATAGTGAAAAATTAAAATAATTGATATTATAAATACCCGAATAAATATAATATGAAACTTTTAATGAATTAAACTAATTTTCTAGGATAATATGATATATTAGGATTGATTTAATTGACTTTGTTCAAAGTAATCAATCTGTTATGAGTTTCACAAAAATCAACTATTGAATAGTGTCAAAATTGACATAAAAGAGTTCTTAAACAAATATTATATTATTAATTGATATTAAATTCATAAAAATCTAAGGTTCGGCCAAGAGACTTATATCATGATAGGTTCATCATTAATGTACCACTTGGGGGTCTCTTGGAAGTATATGGTAAGTTTATTAACCATATTATATAAAAATACAAAGAGACATTGTAAAAGTGAAACTAATTAACTTAGAGTTAATACTTAAAGATAAGGTTAATATAAGTACCCAAACCTATCTAAATTCTATTGGTTGAGTGGTTTTCGACCTATCCCCACCTTAACCTTTGACGAATCAACTTTGGATCCATTAGAAAACGAATATGAATTTATTATAAATTAATATTTCTAGCTTTTCCAAAGGTGCCCCTCACCCCTCTTATAAAAGGGCACTCCTCCTTCTCATTTCTTCACACCTTCAAAGCCTTTTGGTTCGGCCAAACTCTGCCCGAATACCCTCCCAACATCCCTCACTACAACCTAGAGGCCTTAGTTTGATCAGAAAGCCAACCTAAGGAGCCCTTTTGATCAAATCAAAAGGAAGAACCCGAAGAAGAGGTAATGATTTCACCACCCTTCTCCAAGTTCATTTCTTCTTCCACTTCTTCTTCCTTTGTTCTTACCATTCTAAAATAATAACTCCAGTATCTCACATATACTGTGATGTTATTATAAATATGGTACAATCATATTCAGTATTCTATCCACCCTTTGAATAACATGTCACCATACGTGCGTACGTACGGCTTACCGTCTCCACGTTGTGGTGTAATTGTTATTCAATATAATATTATTTGGATGGGTATAATAATGATGTTTAACTCATGTAAATAATAAATATAACATGTTAATGATTCTGTATATATGATAAACCATCCATTTATATATTATTTTAATATCAAAAGAATGATATTGTCGCTCGTGCGTACGTACGGACTACCGTCTCCACGAACGCGATGAGATTCATTCTCCATCGTATCCATTCAAGTATAATTATCATTTGATGATTTAAAAATGATTTTTAAGGACTGGATATCATTCTGGATATGAATAAGATACAACAACCATGGCTTATGTAACAAAACATATAAATGAAAATGAGTAAGTTAACTCCCGAAACGACGATAATTCTAAGATATTATTAACAAATCAATGTTAAAAGATCATATATGATATCATATTATTATATATGATTCTTGTATAATTTAATAACAACTATTTCACCATTATACAGGAGGTTAACCTACCCCAACCAAGGAAAAGTACAAGGTAAGGGTTTACTTTACAACCTCTTCATTATCCAAGGTTGTTTATACGTAATAATCTACTGGGATCTCTTTATCATCCACATCCATGTTTCTTAAAAATGCATTTCAAAACATTTTTACTATTTACTAGAATATGAGTTAAAGTCATTTATACCCTTTTTGACTTTTATAAGTGGTTTATAAAGGAATCTTTCGGTCGTTTTCAAAACAAGGTCCTTTTTAACCTTTTCGACAGAATTAAGGTAAGAATGTTTTTTTAACTTATACGGCGGGTGCGGTTATTTTCCGCCGTTATAAAATCGTCGAAGCTTCCCATACAAGCTTATAAGAATATTTTCAAAGAAAATGTTTTATTTTATATGGATCTTAAATGATTTCAAAATAAAAGGAGATACTTCTTTAAAAAGAATTTTGATTTCATCTATGTCAACATCCTTTGATGGATTTTAAGATTATTTGAAGTTGATTTATTATGATACAAAACTTCTATATTATATTGAAGGTTTTGTGATATGTTTGACTGTGGATGTGCTATTTTTATACCATTCATAGTTTATGGTGAAATTATTGACATTTCGTATGCTAGTTCTAATACGAATGTTTATGTTATGTTTAAACCTTTTCATATGGGAATGCATTGGACTTAATAAGTGACGGGTGGAGCCCGCTATAGCTCCTCGATGCATCGGTAGGTCTCATGAGACAAACTAGTGTCTTGGCACAAGGCCTTGACAAAATCTTATTTGTAGTCTTGGCACGAGGCCTTGGCTATGTGGTTATGATAGTCTGGCATTATGCATTCCAACATTATGAAAGTGGTTATTGATTTTTGCATGTGATTATTCGATTAGTAGAATATCCATGTGAATAATTAAATGGAATTATTTCATTTTATTTATGCCATACCATGTTGAAAGTTCATATTTAAAAGGCTTTTGTTTTAGTTATACATTGCCTTAAATGTTTATTCTTTCCGCTATATTGTTATCCTTACTGGGCATTTGAGCTCACCCCTTTTCTATGTTTTATTTTTTCCAGGATGTGAATAAGTAAGTTATGAATGACCTTCAGGGATTTTATGAGGGGTTAATAGTGTGGATTGTGGAAACATTTTGTTGTTGTTGTAGTTTTTCACTTTGAAATGTAATGTAAAACTTTATGATTATATCTAGTGTTTCCAAGGCTACTAAACCAATCGGTCTTTCGGGATTTGATCTTTCTTGTGATCATGCCAATGTTATGTAATAATGCACCGACTCTGGGTAGCTGGGGTCGGGGCGTTACAGTAGTCCGTACTTCCTCAAATGAAATTATGGTATTTACCCATTATGGAAACCATAAAGCTGTGATATAAATGAAAAATATAGAATCATAGAGAAATATGAAACATAATAAATATCAAATATAAATATATTTTCGTTATAATTTCCACCATGAAAGGTAGTTGGTGATATATGAAGAATCATCATTTCGTCAGGAAGTAGTCCGTCGTCCAGAGAAATAGTATGGTCATATCCATTAGATAAAGGTTTGTGGAATTGTAGTTATAATCCTTCTCATAACAAAAACCTATTATATTTTGGATAATATTTTTTATAACATAAATGAATAAAGAGAGTTTAGGTGGTTAGAGAAGTAAATTAAAATAAAATAACTTAAGAGAATATTTTACCTTTAAATCAGGTAGCTCCTTTTGGAAAGAACCAAAAGTCTTCCTTGAAGTGCCTTACGCCTAATGTAAGTATTCTAAGAGGAAAATAGTAATTTAGGGAGCTTAATTGGGTAATGTTTGGATAAGCCAAGTGGATTTTGTGGTGCGAGTAATGGGTTATAGGTGATGGATTTTTATAAGGGAGAGGAGGGACACTTTAGGAATGTTTGAAAATATTATTTTATTATAAACTGATTTTCAGTTTCAGAAGGTCAAAAACTCCTTAAATGAAAATATATGATTGCCCTTGTTTGGTATAAAATAATCCAATAATAATTGGACAAGTTTTGGATAGTTGTTTCAATTTTATAATCTAATTTATTTAAATCATTCATTAATAAGGTAATCACGACATCGTCATTGTGTCACAAATAATTTTATTTATATGATATATAAAAATTATAAATAAAATATCATGATTTAGGAAATAGTTTTATCTTTCTAATCAATATTTATAATGGGAATGATAACTTATATAACCTCATGTAAAAATTGGTTTACTAAAAGATATATGTTTAAGTCATATTTGTCTTTAAATTAAATTAATTAATATAATGTTTCATTATCACCCCCAAGTGGCTCCACGGGGTCCCAAAATCTACTAAATGATGACCTTGGTCATAAATACCTCCCACAATTGGGATAATACATGTTTATGGTTAATTTTACAATATCACAATATTATATTTTACGCTTATTTACTAGATCTACCCTTTAACAATGGTATATAAAATATTTACTAAATTAAATATTCATCATGTTTAAAAATAAAAGTTACTTATTTTCACAATTTAAACATCCTATTCCAAATATGGTATCCATTTTTTCAAATTCAAAACACAGAAGTGGCATAAATTAATTTAAAATTAATTTCCTTTGTCAAAACCAAAAAAGTGTGTTTTTAGGAAACAATAACTATCAAATGAGTTAATGTTGTTTATGTCCAATTTCAAAATGAAAATTGTTATAATGACCATAATTTGCTTAACTAGTAATCATATAGTCTAATTACACATTAAAACCAATTAAAATGTCAATGTAACCATATAAATAAATGATATTAAATTGGAGTTTTGAATTTAAATATATTATTTTTCACTATTCATTAAAAATGAACTTTATCAAAAAAATACCAAAATTTTAACTAAAGTAAATTTCGATGTCCTGATTTAATGAATAGTTTTATTTTTTCAAAATGGAACATATAAAAGTGGCAAAAACAAGATTTAAAAAGGGTTCTCCATCAAAAGGTGATAAATCGACTTTTTAAAAAATATCAGAATATTTATGCTTAAAATTGGATTCATTCACATTTTAAGCATATTAATTTTTTCGGATAATTGTAATAACAATTAACAAACATGTGAAATCATATTTTAGTTATTTTTTTCATTCCCTCCAATAAAACTAATATTCATTGACCACCATTTAAAAATAATAATAATATATTATTATTTTTCGGTATAACTCAACAATGTGTGCAACGTATAACATAAAAGAAACCTATTGTTGTGATTCAGGAATTATATCAAACATAAAATACACATTAATGTAAAATTAATATTTAATTCTGAAATATTAATAAAACTTAAAATATCTTACTCTTTATTTATCTGGGATGTTACATCCTTCCTCGCTTTTGTATATTGCATCCTCGCAGTTTTAAAATTGGATTCAGAAACGTCATTGAAAGTACCACAAACATGTTATAGGTTAAATAGTCTTTGGTTTCCCAATAAGAATAGTAAATGGAAAACATTATTTGTTTAACGTTTCATTTATTAAATATGGAGAATTGATTTATAATATTGACTAAGAACATAAGGAAATATAACTACTTTTCCAGTAGGGTTTAATCTTTTAATAAGTTTATACCAAAAACTAATCTTTTCTCGAAATAATGAGTATTCAAGATGACTTGGTCACACCTAAAGTAATAGAATCAACTTATAGAGAATGGAATAATCCACAAAATATGAACTATACATTTCCCTATTTATTTATACATTAACCAAAACCAAAATGGTCAGTACAATATCAGATAATCCCAAAAAATAATAATACTTTATAAAAAAGAAATACAACTCCAAATATCCAACATTTGACAAATAATACCCAAATTTCATAAAATACCATTCAATTGAAAAATGTCTTTAAAATTATTCAAAATAATCAAAAAGAAGATTGAAACTCCAAATTCTAAAGGATTTGATCCCATAGTCTTCCACAAAAATTATAACATTTATCGCCAAATAACATCGGTTACTCATAATGTCTCATACGGATAAGTAATTAACCGAGTCATATATTTCAAATATAGGTTAATAATTTACATAAATAACTTTACTATCGATATGTCCACAATAAAATATAGAGTCTTCCAAAATAACCTTTATCACTTAATCCCCAAATCATTTCCCTATAATATGGATATCCATTTGATTAAACATAAGATCCCAAATCAACTTATTTTTATCAATAAAATCATTTATGAAAAAGGAATAAGGCATAATTACTTGGTACATCATGTAGTCCAGTGGTAGGCTATAAATCCCAATTGTAATTTGGTTTTGGTGTCGATTCCCATAGCTTTATTTGATGGGACAGGTTATCACATGGTCTGTGTGTTGTCCTTTTTTATAAACTACATATTTTTATAAGTTTCCAAAAATTAAATAAACCACTCATAAATAACCATAACATTATTTAACCTCAATGGTGGTCGTGTGTCTCAAATTTTCATCCCAACTCATAATGAACTCATCATATTACATATGGTCATTTTCTTCACCTCCATATGATAAAATAATTCAATTCCCAATAGAAATAACGTCATACCTTGTTCAGGGTGTCCACCAGGATTCATCATCATCCTCTTCACATAGATAGATGGTCTATATATTTCTACAATCATTTAGAGATCCTTAAATATCATATTATTTTTTATCCAAATACACCTTGTACAACCAGGTTCATCGGGGTGACCATAGAATTTTTTTTAAAAATTATCATTTATGAAATATAATTTCAAAACATCTGATAAAACATGTTTCTATAAAACATTCTGACAGAGTTTTAGTTTAAACATTCAATAAATGGTCCTTTTAAAATACCATAACTATTTTCTGAAAGAATATAATTTAAAATCAAATATAAATAGGCTGTTCAGGAGTCTCCATCTTTAGTAACTTTTTCCAAATCATAATAGGCTTCAAAATCTTGTTATAAGGTAAAATACTGGAAAATGCCAGGATAATATTTACCTTTTTTGAAAATATGAGAATATTGAGAAAATAGTATTTGATTAGATACAACCCATGATCTACAATGGTATTGAGGTATAGCGGAGGTGTTTGATATCTCAAAAAACTTCTTGCAAGTGAGTTGTATGTAAGAAATTTTTTTAAAGCCATCTAGACATGACTTTGAAATAATTATTGAAATCATGTCATCGGGAAGAGATAAGAATGTTGTTTGAGATCCTCCTCCTTCTATTGGTAACAAACATTCCTTGATATTAAAAAGTTAAAAAATGAGGATTTAACATAAATAATAGACATAGAGGCTAACCATGCGTCAAACAAAAACTAATAATCCCTAAAGTTGTCTAAACCGACCTCTATTACCAACTATAATTCTCCAGCCATAAATATTACAAAATCTTGAATAAATTAAAAAATTCAAATTGAGTTTATTTTCAGGTTTAGAGTTTTAGAGAATTTGGCCATAACGATTACATTACATCTCAAAAACATCAAATTAGACACTTCTACTCTATATCCATTTTTTCATAAAATAAAAACTCTTAAAAAAGATACATGTATAGTTCCATGTTTTAGACAACATGACTTTTCCTTGATCCCATCCTTGACAGTATTCGTCATTATGTCTTGTGAAAAACATTTCAAAAACTTGGGATGAGCATAAAAGGATCAATAATGGATACACAAGAAGAAGAAATGTTAACTTTTCCAAACAACAAGTAATCCATGAATACTTTATCATAAGTAATACTTTTCACATTTATAGAGCATTAAATACTCTTCATTGAATAAAATATCATTATATACCCTTTTTTAATCCAAATAATACCATAAAACCCATATAAAGAATACATAAAATACAATGGTAACTTGGGACATAAACATACATAAATAGAATAACCATACATTCGACATCCACAAATATCACTAAATGGAAAAGCCATATGGCCAACTCCCATACCCAATGCATTGGAGGTTATAACATAACCACCCAACCTCGTTTATCATGAAACCACCAATCATTTGGTGTATCACGTAACCACCCATCAAATGTTCATATACCACTATAAAATCATAACACAAAAAATATTGTGAATATAAACATTTCACTAATATCATTTCATTTGCAATCACAAGAAATAATTTCAATATTTTGAAATAATAAATCCATTTACAAAACCATTTTCAATACAAAAACAACCGAAAACAGAATATGGGATTTCATTTTCTTTTAAAAACATCTAGGCTTATAGAGGAAGTAAACTAATGATTACGGCATCAGAGAGGTCATTGTCACCACAAACTATAAAACACTATTTTTGTCATTTAGTAAAACAATTCAAAAAAATGATTCCATTTAAATGAAATTAAAATTCGATGGGGGTTTATTATAAACTATATAAAATAAGGAGGTGTATTTTATCAAAACATGCCTCAATGAAAAAATATTTAGAAGAAGTCCCTTACCTCTTGTTCGACTTGATTAGTTCGTTATTTAATTTCCTAAATAGCAGACATAAATTATTTTTTAATTTCTTTAGAAACTTTTTCAAGTTTATTTTATCATTTATATCACTTATTACCTTTCCATAAAAATTATTTACTGATTTGAGTTCATATCGGATATTTTGTCGATGTTTGGAACTTGAGTTAAAAATGAACTTGTTATAATTATAAATTGTCCATCCGGTCAAAATTACATTTTATCTAGAATAATATTCATGATTTATATATCATATATATCCTATATATCCTATATATATATATATATTTATAATACTCTATCATTTTCATATATGTAAATGAATTGAAACGTTTATGGAGATGGTAAGCCGTATGTACGCATGAACGCTACTTCCATTTCATTTGGGTCATTTTAAAAGGAATGAAAACCAAATAATACATAGGTATATTATTATTCAAGTATAATATCATATTTTATATATGTTACTTAATTTCATTAACACTCTCCTTTATATTTTCCATCTATTTTATGAACGAGTCATTTCACTTTGAGGGGTCAGTAGTCCGCACTTCCTCAAATAAAATTATCATATTTACCCACTATGTAAACCATAAAGGTATGATATAAATGAAAAATACAGAAGAATAGAAAAAAAATAAACATATTATATATTATATATAAAAATATTTCGGGCATAATTTCCACCATGAGTGGCGGTTGGAGATATTTGAACAATCATCGTTTCGTGAGGTAGTAGTTCACCGTCGACGGAAACAGTATGTTCATTCCCATTATATGAAGATGTGATGAGGTTTAGTTTGAATTATTCTACTAAATAAAATCTAGTATATTGAGGATAATGGTTTTTTATAGATTATAGGAATTAAGAAAAATGAGGCGGTTGAAGAAGTAAAATAAAAGAAAAACACTTTAGAGAAAACGTTACGATCAAATCGGGTAACTCCCTTTGGATTGAACCAAAAGGCATCCTTAAAGTGTCTTTTGCCTAAGGTAAGTCTTATTTGAGGAATAGAGGGATTTAGGGAGCATAATTGGGTAGATTATAGATGATACAAGGTTCTTTAGAGGTGCGAGTAATGGGTTAGAGTTGATCGGTTTTTATAAGGGAGAGGAGGTTCTCTTTAAGAAGGTTTGAAAATATTATTTTATTATAAAAATATTTTCAGTTTAAAAAGGTCAAAAACTAATTAAATTCATAGTGAAAATGACTATTGTTATAAATAAAATAATTCAATAAATTTTTTACATGTTTTGGATTGATTTTTAAATTTTATAATCTCATTTATTTAAATCATTCATTAATAAGGTAATCACTACATCATCATTGTGTCATATAAAATTTTATTTATATGATTTATAAAAATTATAGATAAAATACCATGATTTAGGAAATAGTTTATTATTTATAATCAATATTTATAGTGGAAGATTTATCTTATATAACCCTATGTAAAATTTGATTTACTAAAAGATATATGTTTATGTCATTTTGGTATTTACGTTAAGTTAATTAATATAATGTGTCATTATCACTCACAAGTGGCTCCATGGGGTCCCAAAATCTTCCCAAGGATTCCCTTTGTCAGAAATACCTCATTCAATAGGTTCAATAAAAGTGTAAGTATAATTTTTCAATATTATAATATTAATTTCACCCTTATTTATTAGATTTTCCCTTCAACCATGGTAAATAAAATATTTACTGAATTAAATATTCATGATGTCTAAAAATAAAAGTTACATATTTACACAAATTGGACCTTCTGATTCCAAATACGGAATCCATTTTTACAAATTAAGAACACAGAAGTGGCATATTTTAATTTAAAATTTATTCCTATTGTCAAAAAAGCGTGTTTTTAGGAAATAATCACTAGTAAAAGATTGACACTTGTTCATGTCCAATTTCAATGTGAACTCACTTCCAATGACCAAAATTGGATTCAATGAAAAAATTTAATCAAATAGCACATTAAAACCAATTAAAAGATCAATGTATTTATATAAATAAATAATATTAAATGGAAATTTTGAATTAAAATACCCTATTTTCACTATTCATTAAAAATGATATTTATTAGAAAAATACCAAAATTTTCCTCAAAGTAAATTTTGATGTACCGATTCTAAATAATAATTTTATTTTGTCAAATATAACATATAACTATGGAAAATTAAATATTTAAAAAGGGTTCTCCATCAAAAGGTGGTAAGTCGACCTTTTAAAGATTATTATAGTATTTATGCTGAAAATTCGATTCATTCACATTTTAAGCCTCTAAATTTTATTGGATAAATGTATATTATTTTAAAAAATGTAAAATAATATTTTATTCAATTATGTTTATTCCCACCAATACAACAAATATGCATTAATTACCTTTTAAAAATAATAATATAATGATATTATTTCTCGGTAAAACTCAACATTGTGTGCAATGTATGATTTCAAAAAAACTCGTTGTTGCATATCAGGTACACCATCAAACATAGCATACACTTGTAAGTAAAATAAAAATTTAATTCAAAAATATTATTAAATATTAATATTTATTACTCTTTATTTACATGGGATGTTACGAATAAAATACCTCAATGAAAATTAATTTATTTAAAAACAATTAGTTCACAAAACATTGGTTGTTACATTATACTGCCATTAAAATAAATTTCTTCATCTAGATTTATGTGGGTTATCAGTGGTTTTATATTTTAATTTTCCTTTCCAATAATCCCACTTCGTAAAATGAATACTAAAACCCTCTTTCAAATTTAAATGATGGAAACATAACAGTTACCCAAAGTAACACATAACTAGGTTTCCACATAAGAGAACCTTGGTGGAATGTGAAAGAATTGACATAGAGGATAAATATAACTCTAAATTTCTGAGGGAGAGTGATAGAGAACATGGTTAGGAGAATTTATACATTCACAATGCCATAACCCAAATAGGATTTAAATTGTTCATTGATATCCTCAAAATGATGATAACTTAAAAAAATTTCTATTTTGAACACTTTTTCCAAAAATTGAAATAATTTATATAAGAAGATAAAATTATGTGATCTTATCTCAATCCAACCATTTTTTGTGCCTTGATCAATTTCCCCTTCATTTATTATTTGAGGAAATGAATTTGAATTTTCTATTTCTCAAGCACTGAGGGATCATATGATCCATAATAAGTCATCCCATGTACCATTAGTTATCAACATAACATAATTGTGATAACCATGTATCTAATATGCATAAATCATCATATGGTGAGATGATACCCTAAACAATAAAAACTCATCCAATATTTTCACATATACCATTCCAGAAATTGTTAGCATTATAACTCCTCAAAAATATAATTCACTCTTTATGAACTTATCTTATACCAAAAACACTTTTATTGGATACTTCCGTTCATCCTTTCCCTTATAGACCATCTTATGGCATTTTATTATTGGAAAATAAAAGGATATAATCACATGAAACGTCATTGAAGGATGAACAATAAGGTTTTAATAGGATTTCTTCATAAAAAATCAATCATGAACTTCCCAAATAAATCGGGGAATTGGTATGTTTTCCCTAACTATCGAGATTCACTTTATTAAATGGGATTCCATAATGTTTCCCTTTTTCCTTTTTCTACTAATTATTTTGGGTAGTATCATCTATATTAGTGCTTGGATTGGGGATTTTATTTCCATAATCCTCAACCACCTTAAACAAGAAACACTAATATTCTGATTGTGTATTCTATTGAGATAACTCTCTGTAAATATCATTGACTTCGACGTTATTTTTCTCGATGGATAGGCTTCCCATAATTGAAACATCTTATTGTTCCCTTAAAATACTCACCAAAATGGTATTTCCCATATGATTGGAATGTATGAATTTGAAACATTTTCTTATCTGCTTGTGGCATATAATTGGATTTTCAATGGAACCCCATTTCCTTTTCTAATCACTAGAACAATAAAGATTTCCATGTTCTATTTCAACTTTTATTGAACATCAAACAATTTCTTCAAATCAATCAATGTCCCTTTTTGATAATTACCTTTGGAGAGTTAGTTTCATGCCATTGAAAAATCGATCAATCTTACATTCAAGATGAGTTATAATACCATAAGATATACTTTCAATTCTTCAAAGATTTGCATCATAGGAACAAACAAATTAAACATCCCTCTGTGTAAGCTCTAGGGATTCGATTTACATCTTTGTATGTATAATATGAGGAAATTACTTATAAGGAAATAAGTTCATGAAATCATCCCAATCCATGGATTAATTTCACACGATCACCTTATATTCTTGATCTGATTCCACTACTGGCCTTCTTCACCTTACAAGTGGTAGACATCCAATGCGACCTTTTTTTCCTTGAACATTGAAGAGCACAAATTTTTTTTTTTAGTACTACCGATCCATAGTTCGACAGATAACAGATCAATGGAACCATTGAAATATGGGGTGTACAATAATATTATGGAATCAATGGAGTGTTTTTTACTCCATTAATCACTAGGACTTTACCCACAATTCATATCTTTAAAAATCATTGTAAAAATGTTTCTCCTTTCACCACCCACAACAGTAGGTTTTTTCGGGGGGGGGGGGGGAAACCATTACATTTTCCATTTCATTACCCATTAACATGGTTCCTCTGGGTTCCATCCATGGACTAAAACCAAAAATCAAAAACAAATATCACAAATGGAAACCATATTAATCACAAATCGTTTCTTATTGGAAGTATAAATAAGGAAACATATTTTTTAATCATTGAACACTAAGGTTTAAAAATGGTTATTCATATCCAACTTCTTTTTAAAACCATTATAATGGTTCATGAAGAGTTTGTGAATTACCAAATCATATCCCTCGGGTGTGTCAAACCAGGTGTGCGTTAATGCCCATTATTATGTACCAGGTTACCCCGAGTAAGGCCTAAAACATATTATTGGTTTTGTTATTTCTAGGTACATATATTCCAGAGCCACATCTACTTATAGTATGTAGAGAGGGTTTTATTTATTAGAAACTACTAACCCTATACTATAACAAAACTTCCAGGTCAGTTTCCAAAAATTTTCCATAACCTTAGAATTATCCATAGATACATCCATAGACATATTATTATAAATATTTTTACCACTACTAGTTTATAATTGATGAATAATTATTTCATTTGATACTAACTATAGTGAATGAGGATCAGCTGACATGGATATTATGTCACCTAAGATTAATAATCAGTACATTACAAATTACATGACTGATGACTGTAACAGTATACTGTATTTTGAAACCTTGAATAAAATAATTTATCCTAGTGAAATATCTTCAACATCTCCCATGAATATCTCCACCTCTAATACTTACACATAAATAATTTCTTCATAACCTCATGAAATTAAACATATGAAACAAGTGGGCTCAAGTGCTCAGTAAACGTAAATAATGGAAATGTGTAAGCATAACATGTACAAAAGGGTATGGAACTTGAGAATAACATTTATTGATCATAAAATAATTATTGGAGATCATAATAATGATTAGAAGTTTATAAGACATGGAACATAATGTAATTAACAACATAATTCATAAAATCTTAACATAAGAATAAGACATGTAATTTGTGTAATGCACATTGGTTTATAACATTGTGAACATGTATAAGTATAAACAAGTTAACTCTTTAAGTTTAAGTACAATATATCATTCCCTAGATTACCTTATGGACATGAAACCAGTTCCATCCATAACATTGATTACATGTAAGCAGGTTCACTAATAACATTAATTACATTAAACAATGCCCATGAATCACATTTTGAACATTTAATCAAGTCACACAATTAGGTTCACTCATAACATTGTGAAAATGGAATCAATTCGATACATAATCTTATAGACATCCAATAATGTCTATGTATAATATTTTGAACTTGTTGTCAGGATCACAAAAAAATTGAACATGAAATCAGTATCACACATAACTTACATACTCATGATTCATTCATATTTACCCAATGAATGGGAGGGATATATAAATCAAACCCATGATGTTATAAAATCGTACATAAGGGTACCATAAGATTTGAAAAAGAAAACATATCATAACCCATGAAATGAGATAGTCATCATGAAAATTTATTCACATAATTAACTACGGAAAATAGTTAGGTCTCATAATCACCACCCATGAAAATAAGCGGTATTGAAATGCATATAAATTGTAAAAGAGAAACGAGATTCTTAAAAATCGTTCCATCAAAACATTACCCATTCATAAAATAAATATGAAAAGAATAATTGAATAATTTCACAGACAATTAATGACTAACAACAATAAATTTCATCTTAAATGTGTTATAATTTTTAATTATATTTTAAAAATATTTCTTAATGAAAATATCCTTTATTATTTGGAATATTATTTATAAAACATAAACAATTTTAAGACATTTTAATTTGATAAGAGATTTAAAACATATAAATGAAGTCTATAAAAATATAAAACATTTTTAAAATTAATTTTCCTTGAAAATTATATTCATGTTTCATTTTAAATCCTTTTTTAAAATGTTTTTTTCTAACATTGTTTTTAAAATAAAATACATTTTTGGTATAAGAGAGAAATAATTTCATATCTTTTTTAAAATATTTTCTTAATTATCTAATGTAAAAAATAGTGGTAATATGGTAGTGATAAATGGATATATATTGACTAAAAATATTTTAATGAAACCCATTATTTTTATTGAGATATAGAACATATTATATTTTCAAAGAATTAAAATCGTTGACAATCTAAAAAAGAGAGGAGATTGTTTAAATAAAATTGTATCACTTGTTTACTTGGAATCATACTCATTATATAAGAAAATGGAATTTAATGAATCATAAAATATCATTTATAGAATTATATTCAGGATATAACATTTAAAATTGAATTATATACTCTATGAAAAATAATTTATGCCCACAACCAAACATGAGTCTCAATGGAGGCAAATTGAGACAATACTGTTTTACTGATTTGATAATTTTTGAAATATAAACCCCATGAAAAAAATATCATAAAATGGATATTTAAAAAAATAAAATAAATTATATTAGGTGTATAATTAATTTTTTTAGTTCGTACACCACAAAAAATAATTGAGTGCTGAAAAATACATGTATCTCATGGAAAAAAAGTGAGATCAAATTCCATTACATTATGTCTTGACTTTCATCATACGCATTAAAACCTCCTATATGATAATTATAAGTTGAATATAAATATATAAAAGAACACAATTCATATATATATTAAAATATATGATTCTGTCACGGAATTATACTAACTATTAATCATTAACATTATGTTTTAGCTGATATACATGTTGTTAATTGTGCATGATTTGACATGTTATTCATAGTCTTCATCAATAGATCGTGATTTATTTATTTCCAAAATGTAATACCCGTTATAAATATATTATATATATAGTATATATGTATACTAAAATTTGATCAGAAACAAAATATACCATCCATGGATATCATAGTTCATACATATGGATAAACACAATTTTCATTTTCTTCTCTTATTGAATAAAATAAAGTAAATGTCCTTTATATAAATAAGTAAACAAAAAATTATAATTATAGTAGAATTAATTTTTCATGTTTATATTATATTCATACTAAAACTATCAATAATAATTTCCATGCCACGTGTCAATGAATCACATTGTTTTGAGGAGTCAGTAGTCTAGAAGTCCATAAATAAAGTTATCATATATAAACATTATAGAATGTAAGAAGGTAACATTTATTTAAAAACTAAATAAGATTAATTGAATCATAAATATCATAAATATTAAGTAAAAATATAGTTTAAATCATAATATCCTCATGATAGTCAGTAATGTAAAAAAATGAACCATCATTATCTCATGAGGCAGTAGTTTTCTATGCACACAAACAATATATTCATTACCCATTAGATGGATGTGTGTGTAAGTATAGTTATAAACCGTAGAATAATAAAATCATTGATTATTTTTTATACTAATTTATTATACAATAATGGAATAAATAGTGTTTATGGGGTGGATAAAGAAAATAAAAGAAAATATGTTTGAGCGAACATGTTACCTCTTAATTGGGTAACTCCTTTTTGTTTGTGCAAAAAGGATTCCTCAGATAGATTTCTACCAAAAGGGATTATTCTAGGAAGAATGATGGGATGTTAGAAAATTTATTGGGAAGATATTTTATAACTAATTTCCATAAAATGGGTTTTATAAAAGATTATACATTTCTTTAGATCATAAATTTAAGGTTTAGTACCTTATTAACGTAATTGTTTTCTTAATAATTATAATTAATTTTAGCCATATTCACAAGTATTTTTGGTCAAAATGAAATTTTACAACATGAGGCATTATAAATTATTCTTATTTAAAATTTGGAATCCATTTTTTCAAATTCTAATAACAAAATTGGTTGAAATTAATTTAAAAATAATCTCATTGAAGGGATGACCCAATGGTTTTTTAAAGGAAAAATGTCAAAAAGTTAACTATTTTTTGTATTCAAAATTTAAGAGTAAAATTTATTCCAATATCCTCAGTTAGATTAATTGATGAAAATAAGATATTATTAAATATTGAAATCATGTCAAAATATTATTTTACTTTATAAATTAATTATATAAAATGACATTTTTGAATGAAAATGTGATATTTTTCCCTTTTCTTCCAAAGATGATGTCTCTCCCAAAAATCCCAAAAATTTACCCCAATATAATTTTATTCGTTAAATATTCCAAAATTAAAAATATTCCACCAAATTAAATTTATAAATTTTTCTAAGATTAATTTTATTATTTTCTATAGAAGTAAATTAAATATAGTTTATTTGATAAAATAGTATTTTTTAACATATAAGGACATTACGAATAATTATATCTTTCATTATAAATATGTATTGTTTATATAGTAAAATTAGCAAACATATTTTAAAATTATTCGTTATTATTCATATTTCTATGTTTAATAGCATGGTTATAATTATCTCATTTAAATAATTATAATAATAAAATGATTTTTTAGAAACATCAGTGTTATGTGTAAAGTACACCAAGTCAGAGTTGGGAGTAACAATTACCAAGTCATTATTCCATGTAACATAATCCAACTTGGTGTTTCATTTAACAAAATCCATGTTGGTTTCATGTAGTACATTCTAGTTTTTTTTCATGTGAAAGGGATGTTCGACTTATTGTAATATAATACCTCAATAAGGATAAATTTATTCTGAAAAAATTTGTTCAAAAAAATCATGGTGTTACAAATTCAATCCAGATAATCTCTAATAACCTCAATAAACCCACATAAATGAGGTTTAATATTACTACATATATAATGATTGGACCTTCAAATAGCTGGTGGGATATCTTAGAGAAAGCTGGGTAGAAAGGGTACATATCTGGGGATGGTTTCGAAAAAAAATTCATTTTCCAGTTTTAGCTAGAGATGCTTAGGAATGAGAAGGATTGGGTGTTCATTCACCAAATAGAAGGTTGAATTTAATTGATTTAATTTTTTGGATTCTTCATAGATCTTAAAAATTTTTCTCCATTCATTTCATATAATGAGAGTGTTGAGTTAAGGCATTTCTAGGATGGACTTATTTATGAGATAATGCTATGGTTGAATGTACCTTTCTTGAGAAACATCCTGGACTTGATGTACCAAGCTCTCATATTTTAAGGGACCCTTAGGGAGTCACTGGTTTATGGCTATGTAGTCTTATTAAAGATATCATGAAGCTCTTATTATGGTTTTAAAGAGTGATGCTTCAACAATTACCACTAGGGAAATGGTGGGAAGACCAACCAATGGAGTGGGAATCCATCGAAGGAATGTGCCTTGGTATAGTGTTATCTGTTTTGAAGGACTATCCACAAGATACCTTAGTGACCTTATCTTTAGGATGACTATCATACATGTTGTTGAGTGGGCTATATTAAGAGTTTTAGTAGGATCCCCCAGTAGTACATTGGTGGAGAAGGATCTGTACTGTCACCAAAGTCAAGGAATGACATACCTACCCCTCCAAAACTGGTGTGTTGAAGTTCTCCCAAACACTTAGTTTGGGAAAAGTGGGGTTTAACCCTAATATAAGATCAATAGAACCAATATTAAGAATCATCATTGGAGATCTAGACTAGATCCCTAGGTAGAGGGGTGGGTTGACCACTTTATATACAGTCTACACCAAGTAGTCTGGATGCAAGACCCTATACTCTCAGAGGTATAATTCTAATATCTTTTACCCTCTATTGAATGTTATATCATACATAATCATTGAATTAGTTTTTCAAAAGATTTTTCATTTTGTTGGTTTGGCTGTTGAAATATTGAATGGTGATATGAGTATTGGCATGCCTCTAATTGTTTGATCTAGGAGTATTAGCCGATATGATGAGTGTTCTCCAATAATTGGTTCCTTCCATATTATTTTCATACTTTTATTTCAATACTGTAATGTTATAAATGTAAGGGTTCCATTTTATTCTAGGTATATACATGCTAGTTTTATAATAGTATCATACATCATTTGATCAGATGAGGGTAATTTTTTAATTCTTAAAGGGGGGAATAAATACCCATCAGGTGAAATGGGATGTTTAACATAGTCGCATAGGATAAATTTAATTAAGATTTTATTGTATCATATCTTAGATAATAGACTTATTTTGGATGGTGGAGGGTTTTAAAAATGATCTTTTACTCCTAAAATGTATTTTTTGAATACATATTCCCTGAAGAATTATCTATATTACCACCCAAGTGGGTGACCACATTTACTTTGACTTTTTTGATGTGAGATTAGCCAATTTATATTTAAACTTTTTTGATAATAATAGTAGATATTTCTTTGTGGAAATTGAAGTTTGAATATCTTGAATAAATGGGATTCATAGGTCATAGTACTTCACTGAGGACTTTTATCAAAAAAAAATCATAAAATTTTGATGTGAATTTGAAAATAATTATAGATAATTGGAGGATACAATAAATTATGTTCAAGAACCGGTATCCCCTTCTATTAATTTATAATCTCTTCAATATTATAACAGATACCTTAATTTTCTCTAAGATCATCATGATGTTTGGGTACCATTAGTTTATTGTGATACCCTAAAACAAATTATGGACTAATTTTAACAGTAGGTATGCATTATAAACGTTTTTGATTAAGTGTGTTTGTATGAAAAATGCACCAAAAATATTCATGGAATTCATTAATAAATGATTATATCTATTTTCATATTTGTTTACGGATGATTTCATAAATAGAAACTTTGTTTAATCCTAGACTGTATATGATTGATCCTAAAATCATAACATCACACAGATCACACTGAGAGAGAATCATCTTTTTTAAATTTAATCTAAATTTAATTTCTTGATTCTATATTTTTTCTTATTGTGTAATTATTTCTAATGGGATACTGTGTCAGTTGATCCAAAAAATGTTAGAGATATGGAATATTGGAAAAACCCCAATAATAACATATATATTTAGATTTTTATATGTCTAGATGGATATTACCAGTGTCTTATATAGGAATTATCTCATTTAGAAATACTAATGTTTGGACTGGCCAAGAAAATGGATTATTTTATTTTGTAATATTATTATAGAAGATATTTCCATCAGTAGAAGGGAAAGGTAACCACAAAATAAATCCTCAAATTATATATTCAATATATGGAATAAACCATGTAAAATTACACATCCAGATTCAAATTCAGTTCAGTTATAATGTAGGAAGATCAACAGGATACTTACGGAAATAGGAATTTGATACCCCCCAAGAGAAATTATTCAAATCATAACCTAGATTTGGATATAATATAACATTCTTTGAGATTCCATGGGTATTTTATTCTAGGATAGATTTTTTTGGTGTAAATGGATCAAAAAATACTCATGTAATTATTTTCGTACTAGGACATGAACCTTCAGTTGAGATTGTGGTAGAGTATCTACAGCCTTCATAATTCAAACTGTTAGACAAGCAATGAAATGGAAACATCATTACTGATAACATGAGTTAAAATACAATGATATAGGTATTATGTTGGTGTCTTGATTATGGGTTGACGATGGAACTCTTTCTTGATATGAATTAGGATATTGAAGAATCTCAGTGGTGAGTTACTCTGACATCTATAGCTTTTAATCCCATTATCCCGGACCATATCTAGGGGCAGATGTCAAATATAGAAGGAATAGCTCTAAGAGAAACCTTATATGGTTTGGAAACTCCATCATGGTGGCCTAAAATTGATGGGGATGTTATTATAATACATGGATGTGAATGGGTACCATTGGGATCAAGTATGGGGTGGATGAGGGACTTTCATGCATCCAAGTAGGTGGTATATGTAGGTTATACAAATATGTATCACGATCTCATTATGGAAAACATGTTAAATGGAATAAATAATGAGATAAAAATATTTTTTGAATGATTATTCACCTATCATAATGTGATGACAAATCATTATAATCCCACTAGGTTGTTGAAGACCTTACCCATTCAGGGATTGAAGTGGGTCAATATCACCATGGATTTTGTGACAGTTTTTCTCAAGAAATCCTAGAATAGTTATTTAGTTTGGGTTATCATGCAACAAGTGATAAAGATTCCCCTCATCAATCCTATTAATAATACCTCCACCATCGATGGTCTTGGAATCATTCACATGCATGGCATAGTTTGATTTCATTTTTTTATTAGGGGTATTGATTAACATTAAGATTTCCATTTCACTTCTCAGTTCCCATTGTGCCTTTAGAAAGAATAGATATAGTATATTCTTTTGGGAATATCATATCATCTTATAACAAATATCCAATATGAATGTATCATTCATATTTTTTTGTATAAGTTATGAACATATGTTCTGGATTTCCTTGGTTCTTAGGAGAATTATTTTGTACTCATAGAATTCACTTGTAATAATATATTGTACATAGTGATCAAAATGGATCCTCTGAAGAATATTTATAGAGGATCATGTCATTTTATTTAATTTTTTGGTTAGTGGTTGTTGGTTTAGTGGTTTTTTTATCTAGTCTTATGTAGTATGTGTTTGATGATTTTTAGTTGATCAGAATATGGGTGATAACCGCACAGAGCTAGTATAAATCATCAGCTACCCATAGAAGATGACCTAGGGTGCTTAAATTTAGTCAACATGATTTTCATTAGGTTTCACCGTCATTAGATAAATGTTGTGTTAGGAAGAATGCTTAATTGGGGACCAAGTTTGCAATGTTATTGTAATGATTAGAAAGGGTTAGTCCATGGGTGGGTTGTTTGGACATTCCATTATGTTATAGCTTCATGCATGATTTTTTTCATATGGGAATATATAAAGATATCATCTTGGAACTTCTCATGTGGTGTAAATTGATAATGTTGAATTGGATGTTGGTTATTCCTTTGAGGATCCTCGGATCAAAAATTTTGACTATAGTGAGAACAATCTTCATGGGAATATCACACCTCTAGTGTGAGTGTAGTGGAAACATTAGTTTGTACTAAGGGAGACCAAGGAGATGGAGTATAATATGGGAATTAAGTTCCATACTTATTCACTAATATCCCATATTTATTATTTAGAGAATACCTTGGGGACAAGCTTTTTAATAGTGGGATATGTAATGATACCATATTTTATTAGGTATATTTCTATTTATGTTTTTAGTCAAATCTATTAAAGTATTTTTAATTTATGTTTATGTTGTAATTGGGACCTTTTACCCATTTGGTTTAGTTATTTGGAGGTTATTGGAGGGAAAATATATGATAGATGGAGTATAGCTTCATTGAAGAAATCACGGAGGGAATTGTCATTTCTTGATGTGAATAGTTATAGTTAGACCACATGACACTTGTTTGGAGCAATAATGGTTCTGGGTAGACCCCATAAATTGTCATCTCATAACATAATACTTCATCTACTATGTGGAATAGTTTTTTGTGGGATCTAAGAAATAATGATTTTTTTTTGTGATGTATGTTGCAATATGATAATTCAAAACGTGAATTCAAAATTTAAGTCAGTAATGTGGTCTCCTAATAGTTTTATTTCTTCTTTTTTACATGCATTCTACATTCAACTTTCTACATTTTATCATGAATTTTACACCCCCCATAGGTGATTTTAGTAGACCTATTTGATACCAATGTGAATTTCATTTTATATTGGTGTTCATGTACAGATATTAAAAGTGGACCATTGAGTCCTCTTCTCCTTCTCTTTCCAAAAGTTTTCTTTTAGGGAATACTCGTTTTCAAGACTAAGAACTCTAGATGTAGATTTTATTTCTTATGGTGATAGATTATCATGTTAATTGTTAAAGAAAATATATGAGGAACCATGTTTTGCATTGGTCATTGCTGAATTTTCTTCATATTATATTCTTCAAATGTTGGGGGTCAAGAACAACTCTCTAGTGTCTATATTATCTTTTATAGTATATTCTATAGTTATGATTTTCATCGAACATTGTACATCTGACCTAACCAATTAGGTACCCACTACCTTGATGGTACCATATGTATCATCCTTCCTTAGACCCTGTTGGGATACTTTGCATTCTATCTAGGACATGCATCCTCAAGAGGGTTTTTTCAACCCATTACTTTAGGTATGAACTCGTGTTGGGGAAAATAGAGAAATTGAATTTCTTGTAAATTTATCAAATTTTGGATCAATATTTTAATTTGGATGGGAATTTATATTGAGAATTAATATTAACTATTTAATGGTGATGATTTTCTTGAAAAATAATTGTTGGGATTCACTCTAGTAATCTATCATGTAATTGGAATTTGTATAAAAGCATGATAAAATATGCATATGACGACTTGTATGAGTGTAATTTTCATAATTTATAAGTGAAATATGAATGATTATTACTATTTTGTTAATTGGTAATTTGGTTGAAATTGATAATTTACTTATATTAAGTTGACATAATGAACTTGGTAAATGGATTAAATGGAATGATAATTTTCTTAATGTATAATTATCTTATATAGTGATTGAAAATGTGTATTTTGTGAATGTGTTTAGTAATATACATGGCTTACATGGGTTTTTTCCCTCTCATTGGTCACTTAATTCAGGTGGCAATGATTAAGGTTTGAACATGCCATTCCTTAATGAATTAGACTATATGTTGGGCATTATGTTTTTTATTGTCTAAAATTATGGGTTTCACATGGAGTTACTTCTTGTACGACAATACAAGTTGGAAATGTTGTATTTTCCAAGAGGAAATTATTGGTTGGACTTGTATTCCCATCCTTAGTGACATTATATGTTTAATATAGTGCTCCATCCTTGGTGAAATTATATGTCAGATTTGGTGTTTTGTAATATATATGATATTTTGTTTTACATGTAATTCTTTCATATGTGATAGTGTAGATTTCTTGTGGGGTTCCTTCCAATTGTTTCACAATTGTATAAGGATGGAGACATACTGAATCTTGCTAAACTAACTTTGGCTGACCCTGGGTGACATACCATATCCCAACCTTCCAAAGTATTATTTGATTTTTAATTAATTGATAAATTAATTCTCATATTTATCATATTATTTATAGAACATTTATTTATACTCTATATTTTAGAAAACATGGGTTTTGACCTATTCAATTGTATTATCACTCTATTTCAGATTCATTTGGTACCTGAGAATATTTCACGAATGTATTTCTAGAAAATGAATAGGGTCCCTTGGAATGAATTTATTTAATTATTGGATAAGATTAGAGAATGGATATAGGATTGAGAATAAGGTTTAAAACTATATTTTATGGTATTTATTCGGAGTCTATTTTCAGTTTAATGTATGAATTTCAATACCTCATTCAGATTGGTATACATTATATCATTATACGATTTGGTATTATGATTTAGATTGTTCTATTTTTATATATTATTCTACAAGTGTTTTTTTGTTGATTATTCATATAATTTCCACTTTTATTATAAATTTTTAATAGTGGGTATAATCTTCCCACTATAGTTCTTACACTCTCACTACTAGTCAAAAGAATCTAGTATATATGGAATCACACCTACGGTCTAGTAATCACCTGGATCAATCACATGGTGGAGTACCAAGTCAAGGACATTACATGATCCATCTTGAATGAGTTTTTGAACATCAATAACCATATTTTATCTTTTTAACATTATTAATACTTTATTAAATCATTTGTCCTCATTTAATGTGACAACGGTCTCTCTATCTTTATACAATATTTAAATTTGTTTTAATCCCTTCCATAATGGCTGCTTTGGGTATTTAAACATTTTTTATTGAGACATTCTCATTTTAAATCCATTATAACTATCATTATATGTAATATATATAATTTTCAATGTAATATGCTTTTCAATGTAATATAATTTTCTACCATATAATTTTTATTTAACATTAACATGGTTAATGAAGAATTTATACTATTACATTAATCTTATTTCAAATTGTAATACCTTTTATAACCTCAATTATTAGATTAAGTAAAACATTTCTTGAATAAATCATAAATTTTGTTTTCCTTTATTAGAGAAGAGGTTAATTAAAATATTTATCATGATCTAAACTATTTTTCCTCTAAAAACAATCCATAGTGTGTTATATACCTTAATAGTATTAGCACTTCATTTTCACTCCCATTTTAAATTACATTATATTTGACAAAAAAATCCTCTACTTTATATATTACAGATTTTTATATTAGTAAACATTACATTTTGAGGAAATTATATATGGGGCCTCTAGTATCCAATTCCACTTTAAAGAATTTCATATTCATTTATAAATTTAATAGTTTCTCATATTTTACCTTAAATTGGTTTTCTATAACATTCATGTTTGAACATGTTTGTTGGTTGTATTTCATTATCTCTTCATGTTGTGAATTGAGAGAGACCATGTTTTCTTTTAATTTAATCTCCATGGAAATTATATTCTCTACTTTATGGGTTAAATATCATTAAAATTTGATATTTTTAATTCATATTTTCACTCATCCTTTTAATTGAAAATTTCAATGTCATCTACATTTTCTCTAATTTTATATTTGTATAACTAATTTATTAATTTAATGTTTAAATGAAGAATTTTATTACATACAAATGATCTATATTTTATTCAATAGTGTAGATATTGCCTTGATTATTGTATAAAAATTATCAATGTGGAAAATAGATGAAGACACCTCTCAATAAATGAAATCTCAATCACATTCCATCATTGAAGAATAATTATTAATTTAATGTTTTAAAGATTATTCCATAGAGATTGTTCTATATATATCAATTAAATCAATTTTATTCACATCAATGGTAGAGGCATTCCACTTTTCCACCTTCTTTGTATCTTCCTGTTATTCCTTTAGTTTGGAATATGGAAATTATGTCATGTTAATACATGAGTATCTCATTATTGATAAATTTTCATTCAGCATTATAAATGGTGTTACAACACCATCTATAATAATTTTTCCCCATATATTTTATTTATTGTCCACAATATTTAAAAATTGCTAGCATTATGTATGGTTTTCCAAAATACATTTCCTATTAAACCACCTGATTTCACAAATTTAATCGTGATTTTTGAAAACTAATTTAAATTTTTAATGAGTTAATAATAAATGATTTATAGTGTTTTTTATTTTTGGAAGGCAGTCGTAATAATTAGTGTAATTTAGATAACATTAAAAGAATTTATGAACTCTCTCATGTTATCAGTTATGGTTCCCTTTAAATTTTACAAAAACACATTAAATATTTCTTTATTTTAGTTTTAAAGGGAGTTTGTGGGTTACAAAAATACTCACAGGGCTTTGGTGGAATCTATGGAACACATCCTAAGGGTTGAATATCTACTAGTTAGCCAGTTTTAGACCGTCATCTAATCAGTGGTCTAATAATAGGATTGGAAAACCACTAAAATTTCTTTAGCTAGCTAGTGAGACCCACCATCCAACTTGTTGGTTTTGATATATATTATATTTTTGTTGAATGAAGGCCTCTAAACCCTCTTTCCCCCATCTCCTATTAACCAAAACATTACCTTTTTTCAGTTTTAAGGGTCATAGGTGATATCCTCTACCCTTTTTGTTTCAAGTGAAACTCCATCAATTCACCACTAATTTTTCATCCATCAGTTGCATTAAAAGTATCTTTTTGTGACTAAAACTCCTCTATATTACAATATTGGTTTATTTTCTATTTAAGTCTCTTCTACCATTATTAATGTAAATTCCATATTTTATAAAGGGGAGTCTTTTTCCCTAACATAGATGGCCTCCTACATTTCAATTAATGTGCGGCATTCATATTATGTTTGGGGTTAGTATAGTCGTGCTGAATCCTCAGAAAAATGTTTGATAAAAAATAAACCATTCTTTTGGATACCTTTGTGAAGCCTTGGATCTCCCTTAGACCTAAAATGGGTGTCTCTTTGGTAGGCCTTGAAAAATTATATAGATATGTGAGTTAGTCTTTCACCTTTGTAGTGGATGAATTAATCAGGGTTCTTTGGGGCTTCTAAGGTAACTTTAAGAATTTAAATATAAGGATGGATTCTTTTGGATACCCCCACAACACTATATTGGTTTTAGCTTGATATGATTACATGAAAATTTGAATTCAACCAAAATTAATAACTTTTCTTGAATTGTGGAATTATTTTATTTTTAAATTTTGTAATATTAACCTGTTAGAAATATGTGAACATGGTTGTTAGTATTGACCAACTTGGCATTCTTCTTAATATTCCTTATTAATGGTATTAGCGTTGAATGCCCAAAAAATCCTTGGATTGCATTACGGTGACATCTGAAGGTTAGGGTATGAAGAAACATTCAGATTAAATGATTTCCAAGGATATTGAATTCCTCTATTGTGCTAGTGTATTCTACATAGATTCATTGTCATGAATTCCAGTGGGTATCTCCCCCCTGAATTAAGGTAATATATATGCTCATTTGATATTACAGATCAAATTCATGTATTCTTGAAGGTTAAACTTACAGAATATTGTGTAATAAGATTACCATATTTATCTCAATAATACCTAGTATATAATTTTTCTTGTGGGATGTTCAAATTCTAACCATTTGGTATCTATGAATGTTAAGGGTGGTCTGTTAATTTTGGACCTAGAAAATGAATTTTTATATGAATTTATATATGGTAATTCCCATATGAACTATAAATATTTTCCTAGATTACTTGATCATTATTTCCCCAATTATAAAAATTGTAACCATGTTTAGACATGATACATCCAATTTTTCCTATACAAGTGTGGTTTGAAGCATATTGGCTTTTCCCAGGTTTTCTTCCAGAGACCCAAGGCATAACTTGATTCCATTTATTTCTATATATTATATATATTATTACTTCAATTATTTATCTCACACCATTATACATAGAACCTATTGACATGATTTTTATTTCACTTCCTTGGTGGTGGCCTTATAAGTTATAATCACACCCTATTCGAGAAACTATTTGGTACCCGTATAGCTTTTATGAATGTAATTCTATATAATGGAAGGTTTCATGCTAATTATTTTTTTATATGATTTTTATTTGAGTTAGGATATGCATTTTGAAATAATTTTTAGGACTTATAGGATTTTCTCTACCTTTTAAGATTTATCCCTCTTATTAACTTTTAGGATAACTTGTACTTATCATGATTGATATGCATGCTAGAAAATTCTCAAAGTAGAATCACATTCATATTACATGGTTTTAACTTAGATTTTTAGCACATGTAGTTTATTTTTCAGGATGATATGCTATAATATTTTTCTATATTTATTGTGTTAGACTCTAACAAGATGGTATATTCTGTCCAAAATATCCCTATAGACCCTCACTGCATATTTTGGGCCTCTAGAATATTTAGATTAATTTATAAGGGACTGTTGCAAACAAAATTATAGAACCAGTTCAATCATATATGATTTTGTAAGTTATAAATAATAGTAATAAATTGAGAAAAAAATGTTATGAAGGTTCCTTAACTACATCTTGGATCATGAGTAGGTGTGGAAAAGGAAATTTGATAACTAAAAAGATCATATAAGGATTTTTTATAGAGAATATGAATTTTTATGACAATGATGGGGACCAAAACCCCATGGTTTCAATGTCATAGTTGATGTTTGAAGTAGGGTGTAAAAATGATGAAAAATGATGACTATAATGAAATGATTGAGGAAGGAATATGGAAATGATAGATAACACCATGTCATGGTTTTTAGATGAAATCCTAATGGTTATAATATATATTTTTATTTGATTCAAACATTCTTCCTAAAATTATAGTAAACCATAGTGGGGTTATAACATTATACTTTGAACTATATTGATATGAAGACCATGTCATAATGATAACCACCTCTCAGTGGATATGATGTCCTGTGTGGAAATGTGTACAAATTAAATGAACGTTAAATAATTTTTTTTCCAAGTCATAATTAATAAAAACCATTCATTTTTTATTAATTTAATCACTGTGTTACATTATATGAATGATTGGGATGTTTCAAAGTAAATATATTCAATCGTGGGGTGGCCCATTTTTTGTCCCCAAAAGTTTTCCCCTACTATAGAGGATTGTGTCCACTATTTTCTACTATGGGGAAGGTAAAAAAATTCAAATAAGAGACTGAACATTTTTGTAAAAAAATTTCTTATTTTATTGGTTATTACTGTTCCCGAAGTTTTCACACAATTTTTCTATTTGGAAAAAAGATCAAATACTATCTAATATTTCTTATCTTGCTTACAGTTTCATTTAGGTTTATTATAACTACATGAATGTTATTATGGAATGAAACATTATATAAAGGGGTTATGGAGAAAAAAATAGGCCACCTTTTGGAGGTGTTTAGTTTAACACTGTGGGAGTTGGTTCCCTAGAACCAACTTGTGTGTTCTTTATGATAACATTTATTAATTATTTTAATTATTAGAAATTTTTTTATCACATCATGTTTTTTATTATATGTAACATAAAATTGCATAATTTCCTAATAGTATTTTTCACACTAAAAGGTTATAGAAATTACATGATATGATAAGAAAGTAGATGTTCAAATATATTATTCCTAAATATATATTCTATATCCAGATAAAATAATTTTGTGGAAAAATGATAAATTCTATCAGGGGTGGAGACTTATAGGACTTTAAGGTACCTTCTTATGGTGTGTTACCTAAGTAACATCATGTGTATGGTATTACGAGAATTATACCCTATAGTAGGAAATTCACATTCATATGTGTCATTGTATGTTCCTATATACAAAAAATGTTTCTTTTTTCCTTAGACATAAATATTATTATTAGTGAGTGTCAGAGGTTTAGTACTTTGATGTATTTTAGAAAACTGTGATGACATACATTTTTAGTGAGGTATGATATGTTGGGTTCATCATGAGTAATATTTCATTAAAAAATAATTTAGGCAAAGATTTGTCCCTTATACTATTTAATATAAGTTGAAATCTCAAACTCTTTGATTGAAATGTCATATTGAAAAAAATACATGGCCACGGTGTTCAATCAGAAAGTATAAATTCTGGAATATCAAAGAAATAGACATCACCCACACATGTTGATGGCACCATAAGGCAACCTTCTTGATTAGATATATCATGAAAAATGGATTATATTACACGGTCAGCATCTGTATGAGGTATTATATCATTACAGTATTAAATTTTTTCTCTATGGAATACTTTTTCAATTTCTAGATGCTAAATTTCGACTTCTTTCTACTCTGCCTAATGACTTTGAGAAATATTCCTAGATGGTCACAGACAATGTGTCTACAAAATCTTAGTAAATTAATATATTATAATTTATTATTTATTAAGTTGAATAAATATTATTCCCACAATTGGTTGAATAATTATTCTTGTTTTCTTGATTTTATATATTCTGTCATCTTTTATTTAAGAGAATATTAGGTGACCAGACTATTTAAAAAACATATCAAAAATATTTTTTCAATATAATTTTAATTTATTAATTTCAAAATAACTCAGCCGCATTTATTTATTAAATAAATAGTTATTATTCAATTCTTGATAAGTATTGTCGAGGAATGGAGGACCTACAATAATGGCCTAGTGAGAAATAATATATATTAAATATTATTTTATTAAATAATATTTAATTTGACTCCATGTTTGGCGCATGTCAGTAAATAATTATAATTATAATATGATTATTATTATATTAGACATTGATTTCTTAATTGATTATATATATATTGAAGGTACCTATTAAATATATTTATTTATAACCGTAGTGTGATAATAACCTAGTTTTTTTATCATGATATCTAATTCATTCATTTTGATGTGAATAACAAAATCCAAAGAGTCCACTTGAATCTCTAAAGAGTTCCCTTATCGAGAATGATTTGAAGAATGTAGAGTGATCATCCTCTACCCTCCATCCTCATGTAAATAGATATGATTGAGTATACTTTGGAATAAATTATTGAGGTTAATATTGGGGAATGATTTAACTGATAATATCTACTATTCCAACACCTGTTGATTCTTACCACGATGTTTAGAGGTTTCTGGATCATGGTTGGATCACCTCTAGAGGGGATATATCATTTATTCCAATAATTCAATAATGGTTTAATGTATATCTTTTGTCATATACATCAATAAAGAATGTATTTCTAACAAATATATTATTTTCCTTCTTAAATTAATTATCAATAATATTTGATAATTCTACACTTTGGTTCTGGTCTTTTATCCAAGAACATTATTATTTAACTAGATTCCATTGATCTTTATGTTTATCATCTTATAAATCTTGTATTGGTTTACAATTACGAAAAAAATATCAAATTTATACATGACCCATCCAATACATTCACTATGCTTAGATCCTATAACTGGTTTCAGAGTAGGTCACATAATTATTTATAATTGTTTAAATATCAATAATTTATTTATGCATTTTTAATTTAGTTTTCAATTATAGTTTCATTGTTCTTAAATCTTAATTGAGAGATATATTTATTCCTCTTAATTTCTCATAAATATAATAAATTTTATTATTCTTATGAGAAGAATAAATTTGAACATATTAAATGGAGGTACCAAGGAATCTACCCAAAGAACACAAGAGTACACACTGTGTAACTCAAAGGAACACATTGTGAAATTGAGTTTAATGAACTAATAATTATTTTAAAATTATTTTATGGTGTGTTAAATTATTACATGGAGTAAAATAAATTATACATCATGTGTTGACGGGGCCATTCTGGCACATAGTAATCTAGAGTAGACACCATTTTATAATTTTATAGTGTGTATAATACATACTCAATGATGGGCCATGTATCTTATTACCCAGTATACAAAAATGATGATCCCATAAATCACAGACCAGAAACCATGTCTCCTATACACACACTATGTACTACAATATTATATATTTTGTGGTTAAAAATTGAGCCTCCATCTTTGTTCCTTGAAATTATGATTAGAATAGTGCACCCCACATAACTGTAATTTAAATTTCGTGTACATTAGAATAATTACACATAATTAAAAATTAATTTATTAAATTATGGACACCAAAAAACCTTTACTTTTTTTAAATTATAATGATAGAGAATAATATTAAATGGGTTTATATATATATATATATAAATTCCAAAACACTTTCTGTATAATGTTTGTGTCAACATGTCTTGTATAACTCACATTATTGTTATTACACTATGCATTTAAGCATTACATGCTATGTTTAAAAAATTAATCATTTAAACCATGTGATCATTATGCTGATAACATGTTCAATAATTTTAGGTGATATTTTGTGTCTTCCACATGTGCAATAGTAAATAGTACATGAGTATAATACACATTGGCTAGATTGGACAAGAATTCATAGTGTTACCTCAAATGTACATTTTTATTTGCATTGTTACTTTTTAAAATATATTTAATTCATTTAAAATTATGATGGATTAAAAGTTCATTTAAATTTGAATTTTAATTAAGAGGGAAAATTTGATTAATTAATGAATATACATAATTGGTTCGAGTGTAATTTATCTTAAATAAGAACTATTATTAATTGATTGTTAATTCTGTGAAAGGAATAATTCATTACATGAATATGGATGATCCGGAGCTTAGACCAAATCTTTGTATGTGATTAGAATCTTTTAATTTGTTTTTAGAATAAATTATGGGCTTGCATTCCATCTCTATATTAATTATGTAAGGTCATGTTGACCCATGATTTCATTTATATCAAACCCTTCCCCTCACCTGGTAGTGAGTAGTAAAATATCTAATGGATGGAACTCCAAATATAGTGGAGTTGGTTCATGTTTGGAGCTGATTCAAAACCAATCTATGAGATATACATTGGGGGAAGGTGGAAAACTACATCACATCCCATAAATGGGTTAATGTGTTTTCCACTAGGTCAGTTTCCATTTTGTCATCTTCTAGTTATACTAACCATAAAAAAAATATTATGATCATACCACTTTATTATTTTAATTTTTTCATGTTTAATGGTTATTTCATTATCAATTTTTTTCGGGATCGTGTGAATTAATG
Organism: Viscum album; assembly: GCA_963277665.1. Taxonomy (NCBI): domain Eukaryota; kingdom Viridiplantae; phylum Streptophyta; class Magnoliopsida; order Santalales; family Viscaceae; genus Viscum; species Viscum album. The sequence continues at coordinate 477,693,454 of OY728125.1, read as the reverse complement.
TGTTATCATGTATGTGAAATAGAACTAAAATAAATTGGATTAGGCATAAATATTTTCTATGACATGGTTACTCAATAATAAATATGAACTTAATATTAACAAAGATGTAACAAACACAATAATTGTAATTTTATGCATAAAAAATAAACTCTATCAATAATTAATATTAATTTATTATAAAATATCTTAAATTAGTTAAAATCAAACAATAGTTCAAAGTGCTTGACCAGAAAATGTTGAGATGATTTATATTAATGGTGAATTATGAGATAAAGTTTTGGGTTAACTTAACTTAATTCACATAAAGGGTTGACTAATGAAGAAAGAATTACTATAAATAAGATTCTAGGGTTGAAAAAAAATCCCTTTTTATGATTCCAAGATTGAGGACCGCACTCAATAGATCATGATTAATGAGTTAATGTAGTTTTTATTAGTAATACCTACCTTAACCCTTCAATTTTTTTGAATAACCATATTTTTTGTAATGAGATAGGGAATATTTAATTGTCACACTAGAATATTCGTGCAATAAGATATTCCGAATCCAATGGTGAGGGATATTATGTCTTGATAATATAATGATAAATTAATATATATATATATATATATATTATTAATTTATTTTTATAAAATTAATTTGATCAGTACAAAAATTATACATATCGTATTCTTATAAATATAAATGACATGACCTCAAATATATGAATGTGATCTATAATTGTGAAGGATAACCTTCTCACCGACACAAATTATCCATGAATGGAATATGTTCTTACACATTATCCTATGACATGAACGGAAAATTTATGTGTTGGAAGAAATTATTCTTGGTGTTCCTCATAACTAGGATAGTGAGGAAGTGTTGTTTCTCTATGAGAAGCAATTGAAACATGCTATATATATTCCGTGTTTGATGTGATATTCCATGATCATTGAGATTTTGAAGAAACATGAGGACATTGATGTATATAGAATGATACATCACCTTCAGTATCTCTATCAATAAATTATGATACAAGAGAAATATGATATCCAAAATTTTCTATTTACAAATGATCTTGGAGAGTCAAAACTATATGGGATTCATGTAGTATATCTTATTATATATAATGAACACTTAGACAACATAAGGATTAAATTCCCAAATTTTTTTTGCATTGATATCATTCTTTCTTCTCTACCAAATACGTTCTCTAGTTTTATTATTAATTACAACATTGGAAATAATGATAAGAACATTTCAGGACTTCTTATTCTGATTATCCATATTGATAATAAAATTGGTCATGACAAACTTTTAATTCTTATGGTGAATTATAAATTAGAGAATAATGTAATGGGGACCAAAACTAATAAATATTATTAAACTCATGAGAATTGTCTCTATAATAAGAGGATAATCCCTAGTTTAGGAATAGTAAATAAGGAAGTATGTTTTGAATGTGGAAAGAAAGGCCACTAGAAGAGAAATAGAACCCATAAGAATGGGGAAGCTAAAGTTTCAATCATTATTAAGTGTTATGATTTGATGTCTGCACATTGGGTATTAATTACAACTTGTGGTGAACACATAAATATAAAAATTCAAGATCCAAGTTGATTCAGGAATATTTTTATAGGATATATGGATTTGAAATCATTTAATAGTGTGAGGATGGATTCTCTATCCATTTATGACTACAAAATTTCATTGATAATAGAATAATATTGTTTTCAAGGGATTTTAATTATGTACTAACAATTACCAAGAACATAATTTATATATCACTCTAAGAGGAATATGGTTTTATTTTCAGTATTGGGAATAAAATTTCTCTCTCTAAAACATATATTTCAGGTATGGAGAAATCAAATAATAATCTTCTTATATAAAATTATGAAAAAAAGTATTAAAAATAAATAAAAAATCATGATCACCTGACTCATATAATGCCTAGATGTGGCATCACCATACTTTTCAAGTAAATGAGAACCATTTGACAAACATCAATAGTGATTTTTATATATAATATTCTAAAGTAATAACAATGTTATGATTTTTTACATGAAAAAATGGCCAAACTTGCATTTGGGAGACATGGTAAAAGGTCCACATAGCTTCTAGGAATGTTACACACTAATGTGTGTCGACCATTTACATTAAAAGATAAATGTGGATATTCTTACTTCATAAATTTTATTGAGGACCTCAGTATATGTGGATATCTATAATTGATGGGCTATAAGGCCGAGTACGTAGATAAATTAAAATAACTCAACAATGAAGAAGAGAATAAACATGAAAAAAGACAAATAAGCTTCAATCAGATTGAGGTGGTGAATATATTAATTGATATTTTATTGTATTTTATGGGGTCTTGTGATTCTATCTCAACTCACACCACCATACAAACCATAGTGGAATAATGATAGTGAAATGAGGAATTGTACATTTTTAGACTTGGTATGGTAAATAATGACTAATAATGATCTTCCATTATTATTTTTTAGATATTCATTACACACTATGACATACACACAAAACTGAGTACCAACTAAAAAATAAATTGGAATTCCCTTATATTTATAGATTGGAAAGAATACTTTTTTATCAATAAAAAATAGTATGTTGTTTTGAGTATATTGTTAATGAATTTTTAGGCAACCAACTAGAACCTTTGATCGTAGGGTTTATCTTTATAGGGTATCCCAACCAAACAAAAGGCTCCATCCAAAACTACCGCTAAAAAAATATAATGTTTGTCACTAGACAAGATATCATTCTTGAATGGGAGGACATACATTAAAAGGACTGTGGGATTAGTATTGACTTTAATGAATTTTATTCTCAGGATACCCAAGAGGTAATAGATATATCATAACCTATAATATACCAAGAATCCATAACTTCTGAAATGGGTTCCTTGTATTCTAACAAAGTTTCTATTTTGGTTGATCTGCCAGTTTATGTAAAGAATATTGGGTAAAAATGGATTTTAAAGAGAAATATGGACATGGAAAGTAAATTAAATACCTATACCCCAAGGTTAGTGGCTAAAGGGATTAAACAGCGTCAATAAATTGACTATGATTAGACCTTTTAACCAGTTTCAATGTTTATACCCATATGAATTACACTTATTATAGAATCTTACTAAGAACATGAAATTTGACTAATGTATATTAAAAAATATTTCTTTAATGGGATCTTTTGGGAATATGTTAATAGGAAACAACCAGAATTTTTTGTGACTCTATGTGATTCCAAAAGGATTTAAAAATAGTAGAGATCCATTTATGGATTGAAGAAAGAATCTAGTTCATGGAACATTCTATTTGATGGAGCTATAATAAGATTTTGTTTCATTAAGAAAAAATGTGATCTCTTGGATAACAAGTGTTGTAGTGGGAATACGGAAATTATCCTAATTGTATTTGTTAAAAAACAGTTACTTATTGGAAATAACATACCATTATTGTAGTGTTTTAAGAAAATGTTAAAAAATTATATCTCTAAAAATGACTTTGGTAAATTATTCTATATTATATGGATCAATATAACTCATGACATATCTGATATCCTTCTTTGACTGATTCCGAGTACATTCATTCACAATATACTAAATATATTTATTATGGAACAATCGAAGAGGATATTCGTTCTAATGTCACATGGTGTATATCTTTCTATGAAAATGTGTCCTAATACACAATAGGAGAAGTGTTTATTGAGTAAGTTCTTATATTCTTCAGTGATTTAATGAATCATGTATGTCATGTTTTTTTATAGACGAAATGTTATAAGTTCATTGAGCAAAGTAGAATGATATCATGAAAATCTAAAAGAATAACTCTGGTCTACTCTTAATGATATCTTAATGTATTTGAGAAGAACTAAGGATTTATTCATGGGGTATAGAAGAGACAAGAATATGGTCAATATGGGTTACATTCATTCTAGTTTTAAAAAATATCATAATGATCAAAAGTCACAGTTGGATAATATTATCTATCTCAACAAAGGATTAGTGAGATGAAAGAGATAAGTGTAGCCAGTTGTTGTTGATTCATAAAAAGGGACCTTTTATATAACATCTTTTGATACACCCAATGAATATTTTTTGGAAATGAAACACTTTATAGCATCATTATGAGGTACATACAAGTAAAGACCCTCTGACATTTTATTTCCATAATATTTAAATTGTGTCTATTAGAAAATATCCAAGGCCACACCAATGGATAATTCACATACTCCATAAGTATCATACATTGAGTTTCTTTCTCAAAGGAGGGATCATAAATTAACAAGAGTTCTCATTCAATAAAACAGGGTTTATACCCTGATAAATGGTCTTTCCCACCAAAATCATGAGTATCATATATGAGCAAGAGGACATATGATTATAAGTAGTTGGATCTTGTAAAGATGGGAGTATATTGGATTTTTTCCCTAGAACTATATTTTTTTACTTTATAATAAATTTTATTCAATGTTTTGAATATTAATAAACTTTTTATCACATCACGAATGTTCTTATACATAACATAGCATGTGATAATTTCCTAATATTACATATCCCACTAAAAGCTTATAATAGTTCCCTGTTATTATGAGAACTGAGAAGTTACACCATATTATTATTGAATATATATTCTTTTGAGAGATCATATCATTTGTGGGACACAAATTATACATGATTTTAGTGGTGTATTCTCATAATAATTTTATTCAACTTCTCATATAATTTACCCTTGGTAATATCTAGTGTTGGATATAATGAAAATTAGACCATCCAAAAGGAAATATTTGTTTATATGTGACATTGGATGTTCCTATCAAAAGATGTGTGTATTAGTACTTAGACATTAATATTATTGTAATGAGTGTTATAAGTAACTAAATATAATGAATTGAAAAAAAAATAGTGAAGAGATATGTTCCCATAGAGTTAGGATACATTAGGTATGACACAAGTAATATTTCATTAATGAATACTAGGAGAATGTTTCTATCCAATATATTCGTTAAAGAAAATTAATAACTCAGGCCCTTTGATGTAAATGATATATCCTAAATAAATCCTGAGACATTGTTCTCAAGAGGTAAGTTCAAATTAGGGAAATTCAAATAAAGCAATATCAAGCACACAAAATGAGGGAACCAGCAAGTAACCGTTATATTACTCAGTATGTGTTTATATGAGGTATTATTTCATTAAGACATCAAATTATTTCTACATGGACACCTTCCCATGTTTCTATATTCTAACGTAGGACCTTAGGTTGTTTCTCCTGATGCTGCTGAGAAAGAGGCCTTGAGGGTCACAATCTATGTTTATATAGAATCTCTGTTAAATTATATATTATTATTTATTATTAAATAAGTTGAATAAATATTATTCACGCACCTGGTTTAATAAATATTCATAATTTATTAATTTATATATTATTTCACTAGTTATGAGAGAGAATATTATGGGATTGGAATATTTAACAAATATATTTTTTACTATTTAGTAAATTTAATATTTATTTATTTGTTTGTGAATAAGGAAGTGTTATTTATTTTTAAAATAAATGTCACTATTTGAGAAACAATGAATATTTGGGAGGAATGGTGGGCCATGTTTAATTTTTCGATGAGATATAATATATATTAAATAATATTTGAATAAATATTATTTAATTTATTTCATGAGTTTAGTGACTTTAAAGAAATAGTAATAAAATTATTTTTATTATATACATGGGGATCCATAGGGATTATATATATATTAAACGGAACACGTGAGATTATTTATTTCTAACATTATTAGTATATAAAACCAATGATATGATTTTTAAAAAATTAGATCCATTTCTTATTTGTGCACAATGAAGTCTAGGGAATCCTCTTGAATCCCAAGAGATATCACTTCTCTATGATTGATTGTAATAATGAAGAGTGAGATTTACAAACCTTCCACTATCAATTCAAGATATATCAAGGATTATAATTTAGAATTTATTATTTTTTAAATCATAGGATAATAAAGAAATAGATATGATCTTCTGTACTATCACATAAGGATTCTTTCTGGGACATTCAGAGATTCTTCGAACACATATGGGTCACTGCAAGAGAAAATCTATTCGAGATTCCTAAACTATAATGATGGTGTGGAGTTGATATGTTGTTAGATCCATCAATAATGAAATAATTTCTCTCAAGTTAATTCATTTATTAAATAAATTAATTATAAATAATATGTGATGATCATAAGGTTTGGTTTTTTCTTTTCATACATTGTCTATATTCATTGATTTAATTCCACTGATTTTTGAGTTTATCATCCTGAAAATATCATTTTGATCCTTGACCACATGGAAAATAGAAGTTTGGTAATACCTAGATGATGTTTCTAATTCATAGGTAACCTCAAATTTGTATTAGAGTATGTCACATAAGTATTTAATGATTATTGATTGATTTACGCATTTGTAATTTATTTTTAAATTCCTGTTCAGTAATTATTCAATCCAAATTATGAGAACTACTTTTTATTAATAATTTATTTTAAATGCAATAAAATATATTAATTTTATGAATTAAATAAATTTAAATATCTCATCGAGTGGAGTGGTTATTTTATCCATATAATAGAAGAGTACATGTCTTGTAACTCGAAGGTACACATCGTATATTATTTTTAATGTTCCAAAAATTAATTCATAATTAATTCAGGGTGTGTACATTTATTAAATTATAAAAATTTAATTATACACCAAGGTTTGATCGGGCCAGCCTAGGACACAATCGGTTGTTGTACATGTCATGTAACATCAATACATGGTGTCTAAAGATTCATCATATATAGGTTTTTTTGTCTTGTTAAACGGCCTACCTAACTCGTGACTATGTAAATCAAAGACCACACACTATGTAGCACATGTACACTCCATGTATTATAATATTTTTTATGGAATGGTTACATTCTGAGTACCTAGGTGTTTTCCTTAGAAATACAGTTTTAATATTATATGTTATGTAGATAGATTATACACAACATGTTCTTTTATAAAATTACATAGAATTAAAAATTAATATATTATACCATGTAAACATTATCAATGTGTACAATTATGTGGTCTTTATTTTGATTGGATTCACCATGTAATGGATTTTTTATATATTAAGGCATAGTTAATTTATATGTATTGTTTAGATCCATATATCATTCGTATGTCATATTACAGTTAGTAATCTATGCATTGAAACATTACAAGCTAAAATAAAAAAGGAATCATGTAAAACCAAGAACAATAATATGATAGTAAATTTCATTATAATACATGATAATTTGTATATGAAACATTTTTAAAGAGTAAATAGTATTTGAGTATAATACTTGTTGGGTAGTTCATAAGTTACTCATCTTGTTTCCTCCATTTGATATATTTTATTATACATTGTTCATTTTCAATAAATTCATTTAATTTATTTAAAATTATGATTGTCGAAATTCACTATAAAATTAAGATGATAATTATGAATAATTAATTAATTAATTAAAAAATATATTTTAGTCATTCAAGCATAATGTATCATAAATAATAATTATTAAGCATTGAAATATAAATTTTCAAATGAATATTAAATTTCATCAATATAGATCATCATGAGCTTAGACCCGACCTTTTTATGTGATTAGTTTCTTTTTATTTATTATTAAAATTAATTTTTGGAATGCATTCCATCTCTCCTATATTGTGAGGGAATGTTTTCCCACAGTTTATTTTAAAGAAAACTGATTTCCTTCTCCCAAATGTGAGTAAAATCATATATAATGGAATGATATCTTGAACTAGTGTAGAAGGATCAATTTGGGAGATGAGGTAATAATAATCCAAGAGAAACACATAAGTATAATGGTGGATAGCTGCAACACTAAACATAATTTGTTGAAGTTTTTTCCCCCAAGGTAAATGGTTCATTTATCATCTACATGGTAAACTAACAATTAGAAAAGGGTCTTTATCATTCCACTTTAGTATTTTTTATTTACCAAGTTTCGTGGTTATTTCATTATCGATGTTTCATCACAATCACATGAATTAATGAAATAATAATCATTCATGATAAAATTAAAATAAATTAGATTATGATAAAATACTCTCTTTGTCATGGTTAATAAATTATGTAAATACACATAATATTGAAAACAATTTAAGAAATAAAACTACTGTAAATTTATGCATAAAATATAAAATACAAAAATTATATTTCATAAGTAGGTATAGATAATGAATCATGTTTACATGACCCATATAATGTCGAGATATGAAATCAGCATCGTTGTTAGGAAAATGAGAATAATTTGAAACATTTATATCAAGATATTTATTTAGAATGTTTCGATATAAAACCACTTGAAATATTTCATGATTTTTAAAATATGAAAAATAAAAAACATCCATTTTGTGGATTGGGTGAAAGGGACACATAGATTCTATGATTGGTACACACTGATGTGTGTGGACCATTTCAAATAAAATATAGTGGTTGATGTTATTACCTCATAACTTTTATTGATGACTTGAGTAGATACGAATATGTCTACTTGAAGATGTATATTTCTGAGTCCTTAATAAATTTTATGAATTCTATAATGGAGTATAGAATCAACATGGAAAGACGATAAAAATATTCAATTTGATCAAGGTGGTTAATATATTAAACATGATTTTATCGACTTTTTTATGGGGTTTTGGGATTATATCTCAACTCACTCAACCTTACACACCATATTGGAATAGTGTCAGTGAAAGGGTGAATTGTACCATGCTAGACATGGTAAGGTCAATAATGTGTCATGTAGATATTTTGTTATGATTTTGCGGATTTTCCTTACAAATTGTGACAAACACAATAAAATGAGAACCAAAAATGTAAAATGGAATTCCCTTCATGTTACAAACTGCATAGAAACTTGTTTTATAACATACATATTTATGGGGTTATGATGAGATTGTTGTATCCTTATATGGTAATAAACTACAGAACTGGGGAACATGGTGTATATTTATAGGGTATCTTAATGAATCAAATTGATACTACCAATAAAACCCCTCAAAATTGAATGTAAATATTGCTAGACAAGTCATATTTCTTGGGAATGACCACATCCTCAAAACAGGTAGTGGGAGAATGATTGAATTCTATGGTTTTGATCCTCAATATATATGAAAGTTGGTAAATGAACATATTTCTTAGGTCCCCATGGAATAATTAATTCCCAAACATAAGTAGAACTAGAGAGGTAGGAGAACCAGAAAGATATGGTTTTATAGTTAAAGAATTTATTGACTCATTAATGGTCAATAATGATGAACCTCATCATAAAAGGAGGTAGTAGAGAGATCAGATGTTTCAAGATGGACATAATCCATGAATTTAGAATTGGATTTCATATATTATAACCAAGTTTGGGTTTTCATCAATATTTTAGTGATAAAAAAACTTTAGGATAAAATGGATATTTATAAGAAAATTGGAATGTAATGTAAATTAACAACATATAAATATATTCTAGATGAAAATGGTTTTAAATCGGGTGAAATAATATACTACATTTGGATGTTTTCACCAGTTTCCATGTTCAAAATCATCAGAATTATAATTTCTATAAAATATTAACATGACTATGAAACTTGGAAAATGGAATTCAAAACACATTATTTAGTCGAATCCTTTTGTAAGATGTCTATGTGACATAACCAAAAGGTTTTTCACGCCAAGTGATGCCAAAAATATTTAACATTTTCAATTTTCTATTTATTGGATGAAGAAAGCATCTATGTCTTGATAAATTCTATTTGAAAATGATATAAAAAAATTATTTTCATTAAGAATGAATTTCATCCATGTGTTTTCAAGAGGTTTAGTGGGAATGAAGTGGTTATACTAATAGTATATATTGATGAATTATTACTTATTAGAAATCACATACTAGTTTGAATGTCTTTTAAAGACTGGATTAACAAGTGTTTCTCTATAAATTACTTTAAGGATGAAATATGTATTATAGGGATCATGATAATATGTGATATATCTAGGTGATACATGGACTATATCCAAGTAAATGCATTCAATAGATACTGATGATATTTAATATAGAACTATCAATGGGGATTTGTTTCTAATGTCACATGGTATACACATTTATATGAAAATATGTCCTCAGATACAATAAGATAAAAGTAACATGAGTAATATCACATATTATTAAGTGATAAGATCAATAACGTATGTAATGTTATGTACTAATAATGATGGTTACTTTTCATTAACCATGGTAGGGGATGTCAATCAGATCTTAGAGAACAGTATTGGTCTACTATTAAGGCTATCATAAGAATATAAGAAGAATAATGGATATGTTCCTAGTCTATGGAGGAGATAAGGATATTATTATCATGGGATATACTGATGTGAGTTTCAAATATATCAAAATGATATGATGTTGTCTTCAAGATATGTTTTCTGTATCAATGGAGGATCTGTGAGATAGAAGAGTTCAAAGAGGCTAGTTATCACTGATTATATTGTTCAGTCCAAGTATATAAAGGCATTAATAGATAAATGAAATAGATTTGGATATGAAAATTTTTCTATGATCTAGATGTGGTTCCTAACATTAAATACCCTATCTCATTTTATTGTGAATATAATGCAGTGGTGGCTCTTGAAAATAATCCAAATTTACAATAATAGATAAAAAATACCCCTTAGGTATCACCTATTGGGGGTTTTTTTTCATAGGGGTGATGTTTCATTATTCCCAAAGAAGAAAAGGTGGTGGACCGCTAAATAATTTCACATATTTTTAGATGCATGAATATCTTGCATAATCTATGATATTAATGGTTGTTATTAATTAGTTATAGTATAAGAGGGGGTCTGTTGGATTTTCTGACATATAAGAAACTTATGTGTATATTATGGAAAAATTTATTCTTTTTTATTTTTTGAATATTAACAAATTCATTATCACATTTTAATTGTTCTTTTGAGTAATATAGTAATTCATATTAACCTTAGAGTAACTATTACACTAAATGGTCAAAGTAGGTACTTATTATGATGAGAACCCAAAACTGCCATGGTAGTATTATTAAATAAATATTAGATGGATAGATGAAATCAATTTAGGGAAATAAATGATATAGAAAATAAGGTGTGCCAGGTCATAGGAATTTTAGTAACCTTCTCATTGTGTATGCCTCTGGTAAAATCCATTGTAGGTGATTATGTGAATGAGACCGACCAATAGAAAATACACATTCATATGTGTCATTGTATGTCTTTATTGGAAGATGTGTGTACTTTTATATACAATTTATGATTATTATTATTGATTGTTATAAGTTATTTACTTTTTTATATTGAAAAATAATGTGATAACATATATTCATAAAGATGTAGGATATGTCTACTGCATCAATACTAATATTTCATTAATAAATAATGTGAGAATGGATTTATAACTTTTTTTCTAATAGAAGTTTATATATCGATATTTTTTATGAAAATGATAAAGACTACATAAATCAATGGACATGGTTTTCAATTTCCATGTTCATGTTTTTTAAATTCAAAGAAAAACAAATCGATCACATGGGTTTGTGGCACTATGATGAAACCTTCTTGATTAGAGATATTGCAAGAAAGGGATTATATTGCACTATAAAAATATTTAAGTGGTATTATGTCATTCTAGTATTAACGTCTTTTTATATGGGTTCCTTGGCATTTTACTAAATGCTAAAATTAGATTTTTGGCTTCTTCGACTAAGGACACTGAGAAAGAGGCATAGAGAATAACACATTAAGTAATTCATGAATATCAATTAAATAATATATTATTATTTACTATATTAATAGTTGAATAAATATTATTCCGGAAAATGGTATAATAATTTTTCATGTTTTACTGATCTGGTTTATTCTATCACTAGTTATTTGAGAGAATATTATGTGATCGGAATATTTAATAATTGTTTATTGTAAAATAAAGCATTGAGATTTATTTTTTAAATAAATTGTCATTATTCAAGTCCCAATAACTATTTTGAGGATTAAAAACAGATTTTAAGGATCAAGTGATGAATAATGTATATTAAATTTAATTTTATTAAATAATATTTAATTTTATTCAAAATTTTATCATATGTCAAGAAATAATAATATTATTGTTATTATTTAATATAGGGATTTCTATTGGGATTAAATAAATAATAAAGTAAAATTTGTAAATATTTATTTTGAACTATAGTAGTAAATAAACCCGAAAATATTATCTTTCAAAAGATCCAATTCACTTATTTTGTTATTTATAACAAAATCCAATGAATCCTCTTAAAACCGTTGATATATCCCTTTTCCAAAAATGATCCCAATAACAGAGATGGAAATTCTTCCACCATTAAATATCATGTCAACATAGATCAAAGATAATACATTTTAAGTGATTCTCAGGGTGGTTAATGGAGAACAATGCAAGTGATTGAATGTATTGTGATAGCACATAGAGATTCCTATTGCGATTTTCAGTTGTTTATGGAATAGATGTGGGCCTTTACAAGAAGGACTATATTCAGGATTCCAAAAATACAATGATGGTACTACGTAGATATATTGTTATATCCATAAATGAAGAATTAAATTTTCACAAGGAAATTTGTTAATTTTTTAAATTAATTATTAATAGTATGTGGTTATCATATGGTTTGGTTCTAGCATTTTATCCTTTTTCAATATTCCTTAACTCAATTCAGTGGATCATGGAATTTATCTTCATTTAAATCATTGATTGATCATTGATCAAAAATGAATGTTCATCCTGACCTATCTGATGCTTAAACTATTCATGAAACCTACAAAAGAACATGAAAGCAGAAAATTTGAAGTTTAACGGGTTGCACACTTATTTCCCAATCTATCCAAACAATGTAAAAATATGTGTCCAAAAACCCCACATCTAGATATGAATAAATGGAGCCACAAAGTTTGAAACCCATGCCACTTAATGATGTGCCCCTTAACAAACCCCAACTAACATTTTAACACAATATTGATTCATTTATACAGAATATTCATCCCAAAACCCATACTGTATTCCAAGAGAGAATTAAAATGTTCAGATGAGCATCTAAACCTCTCTCTATACCTATAAGAGTATCTAATAATGGTCCCTAAGATCGGTTGGAGTTTCTTTCAAAAGATAACTTCCCATGAATGTGGAACACCATCAGATATTCATCAAACATGGGGTTTTATTCAGTATTTTGATGTTTTCTCTATCCAAATAATTGTATCAATGATGTATGAGTTATTACTTAGTATCTTTATTATGTATTATTTGTGAATTATATTATTTTGTAAATTATTTTTCTCATTTTTTTTAATTTATTGATTAGTTTGGATAATATTTCAAAATAAATTTCATTGAATTGTTTCTTTTAATTATTATACCAAGAAGAATAGGGTGACATGATAATAATAAAATCAAGATAATAAGATACCATGGATGTTGTCTCCCCTCTCTATTAAACTTTAAATTTTCTATAATAAAATGATAGTTAAATTGAATAAAAAACTAATGATTTGTTTAAATTATTGAATTTTTTTATCATTAGACCAGTGACTCACTCATTCCATTGAATCCAATAGTGACCATTCATGAAATGAAACCATTTGAGTGATTAGGATCCCAACAAATAAATAAAATTATATTATCTCATTAATTTATATCAAATATAGAATCTTAACTCCCATAAAAATAAAATTAGATAGGTTAGGTTTTCTTGCCCTTTTTCACACAAATTTGTTTCTCTTAGATAATTGGTAAAGTAATAGACCCAAGTATAGCCCCGTTTTTTAATGTGATCGACCACTACTTCCACTACCTGGTGTATCTAATATGATAAATATTCATAAAAGATTTAATTTGTTACATGTATTTTTGGTCTTGTAGGTATGGAGAACCCGACATCATTAGTGATCACATTCACTATTTATATACATCAAGTAAGAGATTTTGGGTGCATTTTTACCCATATTAATTTATTTAAACCCCATCATTTATTCCTTTATTTGAAAGTTATTGGGGAAATCATTATTTTCTCAATTGGGGTATGATGAAACTATGTAGAGTGAATAAAATGAAATGAACACATTTCCACATCCATGGAAGCTAGAGAATTCACCTAATTCACATGATAATATGAAATTATAAAACATATTATATATGATTTAAGTCTTCACTTAACAAAAATTGATCTAATCTAACCGATTGGAAAGTTCAAATTTATTTGTTTGGTGAATGTTAGATATTGTAAAAAATAACAAAAAACAATGTATAGACGGTGAGGCAGGTGTTGTTGAGTATGTGAATGTGGAATAAATGTTTAAACTCATAAAATGTAAAGAAATAGAGGTTTTTAATAATATTCAGATTCCAATTATTGAATTCACTGAACATTTTCATTTTTCAAATGGTTTTGAGAATAAATAAAATGATGAAATTGAATCTTCAATTTTATTATAAACTAATTGAGAATGGACTAATATTGAATCAACTCTTCTGTAAATTCGTTTAGTTGATACTAAATATTCATTTTTGTGACATTAAAGACATAGAATAAATATTCCATATTTATTTTGAATTGGAAAACCAATTTATTTTTTATAACTCAAATACTGAAACTTCACTTTCTCCAGATTGGTATTTTAAACAATTTTAGGATTGTGAAATTTAAGATCAAGGGGAACATAATGAGGATCTATTAATATTGTACATACTAGAAATAAATCATTATTATTATTATTAATATATCAAATATGAGGTGGATAAAATGAGAAATACAAAAGAAAAAGGATCCCCTATCGAACCTCTCTATCCACATAGAAAGGTTTTTGTTATCCAGCACCACATCATCAAAAAGAGTGTCAATCATTAGCAAAAGGATGAGGCATGAATCAAATTTGTTTCTTCACTAAGAGGAACCTGAATCCTCCAAGTTACTATAGATGTGGTTTGGGAGTCATGTTCAAGATAATGACTATAAACAAAGGTTTTTATTGGGATCTGTCCGGAAAAATAAAAGAGGAAGTTATTTATTTTTTTATTCCAATTTTCATTTCACTTATCATTTGTTTCCAATACAAAAATTTGTTTCAAACCATTGGTAATCATATTTCTCCTATAGGATTCAATACTATCATTAAAATAGGGTATTTAATAAATAATTATTTTCAATCAAATGGTTGATATGCAAACGCTTATTGATATATTACTCTAAATACTATTTGGATTTAATTGTGGAAGAGGTTGTCATTTCTTTCACACCGTCAACAATGAAATCCCCATTTAAATGTATGACATTATGTTTATAAAGGAAATCTAATATTCCTTTATATATGTCACAGATTAATATAATAAAAAATGAGTGATCATTGGTGAATAATCATGATGTTTTTAATAAACATTTATTAATAAACCATGCTTCATAGTGAGTCAGATTAAAAACATTCAAGTAAAATGTTATTAATTTTCTACGTAAAACTTTTTAATTATGTGTGAAATTTCAATAGAGTGTTTTAAAATAAGTAAATTCTTGATGATAAAGTCTTACATATAAATTTTGGGGTAGTGATTCTTGGGATTTATTGATATCAAACATGTGGTTAATTTGTAATTTTAATTTCATGAGCACCTAACATGTATTGATATTTTATTTAAGTGTGTTATCAAGAAAATATGTTTACATAAATTTCAATTCCAGTATCTCAAAACTATAAAAAATTATATATATTAAAAAATCACAACAAATATGATGATAAAACTACATCATGTAACAAATGTTATATTCAATGACATTGTATGACTTATAAAACTAGTAACCCACCATTATATAATGATGAAATATTTGTTAATATAACCAAATAGTATAATATGATGTTTAAGAATTGGGTGAAATTATTTTAAATGAATACAAGGGGTCTCATAAATAATTAAATGATCTAATATTAAAACTGTAAAAATGAGTACAAATCTTTGTTTCTTACATTATTTGTATATTATATGGTTATAAAAGATGAATGTATAACTTTAAATGTATTTTAATTAAAAATTATGTTTATTTAATTTATATAAGTTTTGATGTTTATACCTGTTTCTTTTGTAGTCCCTTTTTAATGATTATTTTGGATTGCTTGAGGGTATGAAATGTTCAATTGTGGGGGAGTTTTATGTAACCAAAGTTTGCTCACATGTTTTTCTTTTTCAATTTGAAAATAAATGATAAATTATATAATATGTGTTTTATCATGTTTAAAAACTTCGTTTAGGATATTTGATCTATATAGAATAAGTAATAGAAAAAAGTGTGTTTTGGAGGAGTTTAAGATAAACAATATTCCACTTTTTTGTGGTTCATGACTTGGAAACTATGTAAGGTCACCCAAGACACCATAAAAAATGAAAAACTGAGGTTTTAGAGGATTAACATGTTTTTCATGATTTTTCCAAATCATTATACAACAATTTATCTTAAAAAACCACTTTATGATGTTCTCAAATTTCCACGGCACATTTTAGAACACAAACAACATAAATGTGCATCCCTTATCTACCCTAAAAAACATTTGTAACTCCATTTGGATAATATTTTAGGGGTTATTCAACATGATACCCTATAGGTATTTTAGTTATATAAACCTAGGCCTCCAATACAATGATATTTAGTATTTTTAAATTAATATTCATTACTAAGGCCACAATTGTATAGTGACATTAGAAACATGGAAAAAATATTCAATTCATGAAAGATCTCTATTGTATCCCATAAATATATTCCACACTAGTAATTCTACATAAAAACCCATCTTCACAACCTTGGAAATGTAAACATATAAAACTGGGAGCTCATATTCTCAATTAGGGTAAAGAAGGGAGATATGTAAACATAACCTGAGCATAAGGGTATGAGAGCACGAGGATAACATTTTAAAAAACATAACATTCATATGAAAGATCATAATCTTCAATCAACTCAAAAATATTGAAATATCATAAGATATAAATCATAGAGAAACTATATAACATGATCCATAAGAGAACAACATTGGAATAAGAAATATAATTTCGGCACACAAATTATCTTATAACATTTTGAACATGATTAAATAGAAACATGTTCACTAATTTTGTATATAAAATGAAATCATTCCCTCA
Source organism: Viscum album (assembly GCA_963277665.1). Taxonomy (NCBI): domain Eukaryota; kingdom Viridiplantae; phylum Streptophyta; class Magnoliopsida; order Santalales; family Viscaceae; genus Viscum; species Viscum album. The sequence continues at coordinate 477,676,193 of OY728125.1, read as the reverse complement.
TAAAAACTTATGTAAATGTGATGAGGTCAACACATAATAGTGTGTGAATTAAAAAAAGGTTCACACATGACTCTATAAACATTAAAATAGGTTCACACATGACATTGTGAACAAGTAACCAGGTTCACAAATAACACTGTGAGTGTGTAATCATGGTCATGAATAATATTATGTACATATAATCTGATTCTTGCATAAAACTTTTACCCATTAGTTATCCATTTTAAACAATGGAATGGAGGGAGATATAGTCCCCGCCTATCTCATAATGAAAACCATATTTTTGTGTGCCTCAAGATTATAACACATTAATCATATCATAACCCATGAATAAATGGAATTCAAAAACATTTCATCTTATTATAATATAAAAAAAAGAAGAAGGTTCCATAATCAACTCATCATAGCATTACCCATGGGAAACAATGTGGGTTTTATAATAATTTTTACATTATAAAACCTATGGATGAAAAATGGGTTTCATAAACATATTTCTTTCACAAAAATAAACCATTAAAGAAAATAATGTTATCCTTGGTTAATATTCCCTACAAATCCTAACCAACATCAAAGTATTTCATCATAAATTTAAAAAAATTGATAGATAAATCACTTGAAATGTTTCTTGAGTCATATTTTACCTCTTTAAAAACATCATTTTAAAACTACAAATATTTTTGGAATCATTTTCTTTGAAAATAATCCAGAACAAATTTTAAATATTTCTCAAAATAATTTAATAATTTCAATAAAGATATAATAATACTTGGTAATTTAAAAACATTTTATCAAAAAAAAATTTATTATAATTTTATTTGAAATCAACATTGAAAATAGATAAAAGATGCATTAAAAATCATTTAAAACATTTCCTAATGAAATTTTTTTTCCTTTGAAAATAACTCTTCTTAGAATAAAAAATTTTTAAAAACATATCATTTCAATTGAACTTGAAAAAATAAAAATAAATATTAAAATAAAATAATTTTTATGATGATTGGATGTTCTGTACATGTTGTACAAGTAAAAAACGTCATTTACATTTTATTAAAATTCCAAATAGACATTATTTGAAAACCTTATGAATATTCATATTAATTTTTTGATAGTCAAAACTGGTTAAAATATATTATAAAAATTATAGTATAATAATAATTTTTTTAAAAATAATTTTTGAAAAAATTATTTTTGAAAATAATATGTTTCCAACTGAAGAAATAAATAAAGTTAGATTTTCTAAAAAAACATTTTCTCAGTGATTTTAAGTATTAAAGAGTAGAAAAATGGATTGATTACATGAAAATATCATGAATAAAAAATTTAAAGAAATTAATGATTTCCTTCATATGTGTTACCTAATATTTTATCATAGAAAATATAATCATAAATAATCTCAATAAATGATGACATTGTAATATAAAATCGATACCACTTATCCACCGTTGAATTGTAATAATAATGAAGGAAAAACTAAATAATTGTACTTAAAATCTCATGATGAATAATTACATAATTATATAACATGAAAAATGGGTTGTATATACATCTCATTAAAGAATATAGGTGCATAACATAATATACATCTTGAATAAAGAAAACTAAGACAAGAATCCCAAATCGATTTGTGAGATTTTGAACCATAAACCCCATGAAAGAGAGATCATCAAATGGATATAAAAAAAATATATTTTTTATTAAAATCGTCATAATATATATTCATGTTCAGTATACACACCAAATTATAGACACATAGGGAATGTGGCATGTGTCTCATAGAAAAATAAATGTGAGACAGAAATCCATTACCATAACTTTAGATATTCATAGTACACATTAAAATAGAATTTATAATAAATATAAGATTTTTTTAATAATATTAAATAACCATATATATATATATCATACCATGTATTATTTTTTATGACCATTTATTTCTCATTTTTTAAAAATACAATGTTAATGTTCTGTTTTAGGTAATAATCGATCTGTTTTCTGTATGTGTTTTGTTTTTTTTTCGGTCCTCTTACATTTATCGTGATTTTATAATATCCTAAATTGTGATCATGGTATAAATATCATATTTTATATATATATATATATTGATATTAATATATGAAATAGAGGTTTAGATAATGAAATACATCTTTCATGGAGATGGTAGGTCTTACGTACACATTAATGTTGCTTCTATTTTCTAAAAATATTAGAAGAAAGAAAATTAAATTATATATTATAAATATAGAATATTTTTAATACTATATATATCATATATTTTAACTAAACCCCACCTTATTACATTAAATGAGAATCCTGAACAAATCAAATCACGTCGTGATGTGCTAATTCATCATACACAGAAGTGATGTTATCATATTCCTAGAAAATAGAAATCACAAAGGTATCTTTGATATAATAATTCCATAATCACAATAATATATTAAATATAAAATATACGTAACAAATCCATCATTATTTTAAATATTTAGAATTTGTAATGGAAAAAATGATTGACATCGTTTTGTGAGCATGTAGTCCATCACACACAAGAATGATGATTTAATAACACATTTGATGGATGTTGAGATGGTTTTATGTAATTACCATGACATAAAAACATATAAATATATGTATGATACTTTTGTTATTATATAGTTTTGTTATAATAATATTTTAAGAAGGTGGAAGAAGAAATAAATCAAAGCCCATTGTAGATGGATGTTAACAATTCTTCGTTATCCCCCTTGGGTTCTCACCAAAAGACATAAAAAAATTGAATTATATCCAGATCCAAAATTCTATAATTATAGGAGGAAATTTTTTAAGTGATTTGGGTAGGTATTGGATGAAAATATTTATTTGAATGTCCGAATATGAGAGGAGATTGTGTAGCCTCTAATATTTTTGGATAGTAGAACACTTTTAATGTTTTGAAAGAACGATTTAGACACATATTGGATCAATTTCTCAAGGGTAAAAATAGTAAATTATCAATAATTTAAGGGATAATGTTGAAATATTACCATTCAATGTGCCAGGACCCATCCCCCGGGGCCCGTTTTGTGACTACCTCATGCCCACCTTCTGTAGGCCAGGGGCTGGCGACTAGCACCAAAGGCGTAAATCCCTAAAACTCGGAAGTCATAGACATTATAAATTATAACGCACACAATAGTGTATAAGATGGAAGAAAAAGACTATATACAACCGTATAAAAAAGGAGTTTTGAAAAGTATTGGGGTTGGAAATAGAATCCTAACTGAAAAGTATAAGGAAACTGAAGTACAACAGGAGAAATGTGAAATAGCTCCTGTATCGTCCTTCGGGAAATTGTGTAGCCTCTTATATTTTCAGTTAGTAGAACACTTTTAATTTTTTGAATGAATGATTTAGACACATAATGGATAAATTTCACAAGGTTAAAAATAGTAAATTATCAATTAATTAACGGATAATGTTGAAATATTACCATTCAATGTGCCAGGACCCATCCCCCAGGTACGGTCTAGTCCTGGTCCACTCAGACTCGGTCAGCGATGTCCATCATCTAAAACCAACTCAATAAGGTGTGGGCATAGCCAGTGTAGGGGTGAGTATAATGATCCTTAATTGGGACCCTGAGACCCTCAAGTTCTCACAAAATCCAACAAAGAGAAACCATAAAGAATGAAATCAACAGATAACCTCACATAGGTATATGCCCATACATATACCTATGTTATCATGTAATCCATCTCAATCATGAGGAAAACACAATGTTACAGACTCATCTCAACCAGGATTTTAATTCACATTGTCGAAACTTTGGCTTCTGGAGAAATCCTCCTCTATCGAGTATAGTGGGTTTTCCATGACACCAAGCGCACTTCCCACTAACCTCGGACTACTGAGATAATTCTCCCGTCGAGTATAATGGGTCTGCTGCATCATACAGAAGCGCTCCCCACTATAGGTCTGTTGTCATAACCAGGCGCTCACCCTCATAGCCTGCCGAGAAAATCCTCCTGTTGAGTACCGCAGGTCTTCCGCCACAACCAGTAACTCCTCCGCCATGGGTCTGCTTCCACAACCAGGCGCTCCCCACTAGGCCATCCGAATCACTCCAAGCCAACTACTAGGTCTCTCCACTCTGTCTGCTAGCCTCTGGCCAGATATGCTCCATGAGCTACTGGTTGATACTCTAACTGTCACAAAGCCTCATGTAGAAGTTTCTCAAAAGTTCTCTACGTCATAGAGGTCTCAACGCTACAGACGGCGCGTCAATCGGACACCCGGTCTGTGTGTTATTGGCCTTTTCGTCTCGGGGGGCTCGTGGGATTCGTGTACGATCCAACCTGACTATAACTCAACTAAACCCCAAACTCCAAGGGGGTATACTCAGAGGGACATTCGCACTCCAAGAAAGCTAGAGCCCGCTGACGATTCTTCAATCGGTCATCCGGTGCCAATGATATGGCCAAAGAAATTAAAGTGGAGGTAGTGGGCCCAGGTCTGGTCCGACCTAGTCGGACCAACCCCACCCGACCCCATCTAGGCCAACCAAGTCTGGGTCGACCCAGGCAGACTTATTCGGTCTAGCCTGGCCTATTGGACGAGCCAACCTGTTAGGTTTGGCATGGCCCGCTGGGCCTGGCCCATTGGGCCCATCCCTACAGGCCGCAAGGATGGTTCGACATAGGCTCAGGGCCGGTTCGGCCCGGAGTGTTGCGAGGGTGTGGCTTGACGCAGCTTGTCCCAGAGGGCACGACCGGGCCACATGGCTAGGGCACTGCGAGGGGGGACGGGATGCCGGCTCGTCCGGGAGGCCTCAAGGGAGCCGATTTTCCAGCTCGGCTGAGAGGTCGCAAGGGGTCCGGTAGGGTTGCTGGGAAGCAGCTCAGCCGAGCGGGGCACAGCCAGCAGGGGCGCGGCCAGGATGGGAACGACTAGGTGGGGTGTGGCCAGGCGGAGCGGCCAGGTAGGCTGGGGAGCGTGGGAGGTACGTGGTTCGTCCGAGGAAGCCAACGACGGTGTGGGATGAGGTAGCCCGGCCAGTTTGCCTGTGGACATTGTGGCCAGGGTGGTGCGGCCAGAGGGCCATGGTTTGGGCCGAAGTAATGGAGTGTCGCGGGGGTGGTGCTGTTCACAGAGGCCATGGGTAGCGGGGCCTTTTTCCTCACCGCCTTCATTGTTCCGTCACCTCATCGCCATGCCGAGGAAACATCAAAAAGAGATCAGTGAAGGGATTCGGCCCATGTTAGTTTGCCCGCACCCTCCGCGTTTAGGGGTGATAGAAATTTTTTCATCAAAGGAGTACGATGAAAATCAGTTATTTAAAATACATCGCATCGATTCCTTTCAAATGACGATGTTGAAAAGAAAACGAATATTACTCAAAGTTAACCCCCTACCTTTGATCGTCATTTGTCGTTCGTTGACGGAGTCGCAGAAAGTAGACGAAGATGATCGTCATTCGTAGCCTCCTCCATGCACTTCCAAACCCGAGCAGCATCGGCTCGTTGACGATGATACGAAATTCGGTCATCGAAGATGTCTCGCGACGGTTGAAGCATCGAGGAATAAGTCAATGAAGGTCGGAGTTCTTTGTTCTTCGTTCTTCGTTGGGAGATGGGGTTCCTCATTGGGAGCTTTCTCCCAATAATCCTTCCATAAAGATTCCACCAAAATGAATCTTTCAATGAAATAATAGATTGAAATATCCAATAAATGTTTTTGAACAATATTCAAATTGGACTAATTAATTAGGTAGGCTCCGCTAAATTAATTCAAGGGGTTGGCACGAATTAATTAGGAGAGATTGACACAATTGAATTAGAGGAATTTCGTGAGGCTCTCCCTCATTAATGAGGGATAGTTTATAGGTTTTAAAATCTTCCATCAATAGGGGGTTTAGCCCCATGTGGTCCCTATGACACAACCTCTCGTGGGAGGTTATGTTTGGGTGGTCCCCACATTGTAACCTCTATCGAGAGGTTATGTTGGGGTGGGACCCACCAACATAACCTCTCATGGGAGTTCATGGTGTGTTCGCCCACATACAACTTCCTATAAGAGGTTTCAACTACCAATCACCCACATGGTGGATCAAATAATATAATGTGTAGATGAATTTATTTTATTATTTTTTATGAAAACCCAAAAAATAACTTGTATTCTCGACCAACCATCATCAAGGTGAAAGTATCCTTAAGAAAATACCAGCACTGCGAGTTCAATGGTTCCCTCCTATTTTAATTCAGAGCACCGTTTCAAAATTTTTATAATCATGCTCGTACGTTTACTAAACATACCCATACAAAACACCATAAATTGATTCCGGACACACCGTGATTCAGAATCATGCACCGTCAAAATTCACAAACTCGGAAAATTTCCATGTATTAAAAAAAATTCACGGGATTTACAGGTCTTTACATTCTCCCCACCTCATGGATTTACATCCCTGTAAGCTAAAACATGAATTTAGGGAACAAATGGGGGTACTAAGCACGCATCTGAGCCTCCCACTACCATGTGCTCTCTTGGAAGATCTCGTGCTGCTAGAAAACGCACCCCAGAGGTATCGACTATCCACATTGGACCTGCAATTATTGATCCACAATCTCTACTTGAACCTCCATAAATTTCACCCCATCATCGATGTCCAACTCTCTATGGTCGATGATATGAAAAGGTTCAGGCACGTATCTCCTCAGCTGAGATACGTGGAAGACATCATGCAGCTAGTGTAATTGAGGTGGAAGAGCTAAGCACTAAGCCACCTCGCCAAAACTACAGATGACCTGGAAAGGTCCAATGAATCTCGGTGATAACTTTCCGCCTCGGCCAAATCTTTGTAGACCTCATTGAAGTGATACCCATAGAAAGACGTGGTTTCCATCCTCATACTCCAGAAGTCTTTGTCTCTTGTTTGCATACGACTTCTTCCTACTATGTGTAGTCATCATATACTTCTGTATGATCTACACCTTCTCTATGGTAGCTCATACCATCTCTGGTCTCACAAGTGTTGACTCCCCCATGTCAATCCAACACAAGGGTGATCTGTATGGTTTCCCACATAACGCCTCGAAAGGTGCCATCCTGAGGGTGGAGTGATAGCTATTGCTGTAGGAAAACTCCACCAAAGGTAAGTGATCCCCCCAGCTGTGACCAAATTCGAGGACACAAGCACGTAACAAGTCCTCAAGGGTCTGAATGGTCAGCACAATCTGATCATTCATCTGAGGAAGGAAGGTGGTGCTCATACAGAGCTACGTCCCGAATTCCTCCTACAACCCCTTCCATAGTAAGGAATTAAACTGTGCATCACGATCAGAGACAATAGATGAAGGTACTCCATGTAGCTGCACAATCTCCTACACATAGAGTCTTCCCAAGGTCTATACTGAACCTTGCTCTCTGATCGGTAGGAAGTGGGGTGACTAGGTGAGTCGGTAAACGATCACCCAAATCGAGTCATGACCCCTGGATGTATGAGGATGTCCCGTCATGAAGTCCATGTATATCCCATCCCACATCAACTCTGGGAACATTAATGGATGATCCAAGCATGCTGGTACCTGGTTCTCTGCCTTCACTTACTGACAAGTGAGGCACCGAGCGACAAACTCTGCAACTGCCTTCTTCATTCCCGGCCACCAGTGTTGTCTTCGGAGGTCCTAGTACCACTTTTCTACTCCTGGATGTATTGCTACAGGGAATGTGTGGAACTCTCTCAACAATACCTCCAAATGTGACACTAGAACCATAGTACGTCCTTTGAAGAGAATTATGTGCTCCCCACCATCAGAAAATACATCAGGTGCCTACCCTTTGGATATCGGAGAACGTTGGGTCTTGCAGTCAGCGTCCCCATGCTGAGCCTCTCTGACTTGCTGATGAAGTGGAGGAGTGACTTTAAGAGACTAAAGGAATGTTTTTATCCATCTATATCAACAATGGATATATATAGAGTGTCTAGCTGCTCTGTCGCCTCACCTAGACGTTGTATACCATTTCTCCTACTGAGTTCATCTGCAACAATATTCCCCTTCCCATGAGTATAGACCATCTCGAAGTCATATTCATGGAGGAACGCAAGCCGACGTTGAAATCTCAGGTTCAGTTCCCCTGGAGATAAGATATACATGAGACCCTAGTTATCAGATTACACTGAAAAACGTTCTCCCATCAGATAGTTTTGCCAAATCATCTTGGCAAAGACCACTACAGCTAACTCATGGTCATGGGTAGTGTATTTCTACTCGTGTTGTCTCAGCTATCAAGAACCATACGTGATCACTGCTCGCTCCTACTTTAGGACACATCCGATTCTAGTCCCTGATGCATCATAGACAACTACGTACCCTACACCTTCCTCTGGAAGCCTCAAGATGGGGGAACTAATCAGCCTCTGCCTCAGCTCCTCAAATCTCTACTGGCATCTCTCCGACCACACGAAGGGTTTCCCCTTCTTTGTTAAGGCTGATAGTGGTGTTTCAACTCTGGAGAATTCTGGGGCGAACCTTCAGTAGTAACTAGCCAAACCTAGGAAACTTCGTACCTCTGTCACACTTTTGGGTGCCTCCCAAGAAAGTACCGGCTCAATATTCGATGTATCCACTACAACTCCGTCCTTCGACATGACATGATCCAGAAAGTGAACCTCTCTAATCCAGAACTGGAACTTCGAGAGCTTACTATAAATTTGGTGCTCTTGGAGTGTGTCCAGTACTATCCGGAAATGGTAGGCATGATCCTCCTTAGTGGTCGAGTACACTAGAATGTCACCGATGAAGACTAATACAATGTGATCAATTAGTGGCTGGAAGATCATGTTCATGAGTCCCATGAACACTGTTGGGCCATTGGATACACTAAAAGGCATAACCAAGAACTCGTAGTGGCCATAACGACATCTGATGGCTGTCTTCTCCACATCCTCATCTCGAACATTGAGTTGGTGATAGCCTGATCTATGGTCTATCTTCGAGAACCACCATTCTCCCTTTAGCTGATAAAAGAGGTCGTCGATCCTTAGGAGTGTGTACTCGTTCTTCACAGTCACCTAATTCTGGGAATGGTAGTAGACACAGAGCCTCAAACTCCCTTCTGCATTCTTGGGGAATATAATCAAGGCTACCCAAGGAGAAACATTGGGCCGGATGAATCCCTTCCCCTAAAAGTCCTCCAGTTGTACCCGCAGCTCACGAAACTCAGCGGGATCCATCCAATAAGTTGGAGTAGATATCGGTGTCGTCCCAGGGTACGTGTCAATGTAGAATTCCCCCTCACTGTGAGGAGGTAGACCTGGGACATCGTCAGGGAAAATATCCGCGTACTAGTCCACCACTACAGGACATCTCAGACTCTCCACATAAACTACTCTGAGGGTAAGGCAGGCCAACTGATGAGTGATCGGATACACCCTCCTCTGAGTAAGTGTGTCCTGCACTGAAAATTCTCCACTCTCGCCGGTGAAGGTGAAATTTGTCCCATCCATGCGGACACACTGCACTTTCTACCTAATATAGTCAATCTAAGTATGGAATATTGATAACCAGTCCATACCCAAGATGACATCGTAAGGCCTCAAGACCGCTACGAGGAGATCCTAGCCAAAACTCTCACCTCCTATAGTAAGCTGACACTGCCAGCACTAGTGCGTAAACGTCGAGTCTACTCTCGTAGGAGTCTCTAGCCATAAGGATCAACCCAACGGCTCTATTGGAATCACTGTGCTCTGAATGAGGGAAGTTGAAATGAATGAGTGACTAGAACATATTTAAATAAGAACTGCATCTATGGTTGAGTAGATAGAGATCGTTCCTCAAATCATCTCCAGAGCACATTGATCGTAAGCCTCAGCTGGCTGGAGCTGAGCTCTCACCTATCCAAATGCTCCATGTGACTGGGGTGGACCTCCTGGTGGTGGTGGTGTTAACAGCTCGTAACGTCATCCACCGCTAGCTGCATGACCATATCTTCTACCACATCAGCCTCCTCCCTGCAGACCACCTCAATCGAACCTCTGCTTTTAACTAGGAGGTTCATCAAATGTCTACTGATCATTCAAATTGTGGTTCATATAGTCACGAGTCATGTGACCCTATCCGCCACATTAGTTACACTACCTACTCTCGGCAGGTCTGTCTCCATCTCGGGTGCCCTGCAGAACCGATCCTGAGTTATGCGGTCATACACCTGTATGTCTGGTCATCTTGGACCTCTGAGTCATCTATCTACTGCCAGCTACAGAAGACTCTACTACATATCGACTAGAGGGGGGTCTTGCTGCTAGAGGCTACTCAGTATGGAAACACTCCACTAAGAGGGCTTGCTCCAACACCCTCGCCTGCGTCGGGATGTTGAGCGAGATCACCGAAGCTCTGATCTCTTGCCTATGCCCCTACTCGAAGGTCCGGGCCTTGAAGAATGGATCTCATACCATATCTATGGAATAATGCGAGAGGTCGGTGAACCTCTCTGAGTATTGTGCCATCATCATGCAGCGCTGCTGTAGATTAAGTAGGTCTTGTATCTGCAAAACACGTAGGGTCGCTGCGACAAAATATGCCCGAAGTAGGCTCTCGAAGTCTGATCAAAGAAGCGCCATCTTATAGTGCACCTAGATCATCAGGCTCCACCATCTTCCTGTTGTTGCCTATAGAATGATGGCCGTAGGAATCACCATGAAGTCGGATGGTGTCCCAACCAGTCTGAAGACTCTCAAAAAAGCCTCTAGCCAATCCTCATCTGCTTGCGAGTCCATATCCCCCCTGAACCTTGGGGACCTATGGCTCTAGAACTCGTGACATGTGCTCAAGTGGCGTGCATCATCTTCTACTGGGGATGGTGGCATCGGTGGCCCGACGGAAAGTGGTACCGCTGTTTCCTCCGATGGAAAAGTGACCAGCACTGATGCCTCATCCCGCCGTGGACTATCTGTGCTTAAGATTCTCAGGGCTCTAACTGGTCGTCTATGGGGAGGAATCCTAAAAGTAACAGATGCGATAAGGTCAAAAGACTATACCTGGTGATTTGACCTAGTTCACCATACTTAATGAAATGTTTTGAAGACACACACGCAATGAGTGTTTTCATGCACTGAGTCAGAAATCAAAAGTCAGGGTCTTGGTGATTGGACACGTCGGACGTCGCACCAACACTGGACTCCCGGAATAGAAAACCACACTCACTACACTTAAAAATATTGTTTCACAGAAAAGAAACACCAGAGTCTTATGTTCTGTGGTAGAACCGACTCGTTTGATACCAATTTTTCACGACCCTTCCCCTAGCACCCGTGATGTGAATACCCCAAGCCTGGCTTCTATAGGACAGGGGATGGCTACTAGCACCAAAGGCGTAAATCCCTAAAACAGGGAAGGAATTGCGTTTATATATTATAACACTCACAACATAGTATAAGATGGAAGAAAAATACTAAGTAAAACTTTATACAATAGGATTTCTGAAAAGTAAAGGGGATGAAAATACAATCCCAACTGTATAGTACAATGAAACTAAAGTACAACTTGAGAAAGGTGAAACAGCTGCTAGATCATCCTCCAGGAAATCCTACCTGATGGGTAGGTATAGATAACCTCTACATCACTCCACATCCGTCTGTCTCCTCCATGTACTTTCACGCCGTGTGGTCCACCTTTGGGTACCGTCCAGTCCTGTTCCACTCAACCATGGTCAACACTGTCTATCGTTTGCAACCAACACAACCAGGTGTGGGAATAGCCAGTGTAGGGGTGAGTATAACGATACTCAGTAGGGACCCCAAGACCCTCAAGGTCTCACAAAATCCAACATGCATAACCCCCGATGTATGAAATCAACATATAAACTCACTTACGTATATTCCTATACATATATCTATGTTATCAAGTTATCTCAATCATGAGGAAAACAAAAAGTTACTAACTCAGCTCAGCTAGGATTTTTATTCACATTGTTGAAACCTTAGCTACTGGAGAAATCCTCCTATATTGAGTACAGTGGCCCTGCCGTGACACCAAACACACTTCCCACTGACCTTGGACTGCTAAGGTACTCCTCCTATCGAGTACTGTGGGACTGTTGGGTCACACAGAAGCGCTCCACACCATAGGTCTACTGCCATAACCATTTTCTCACCCTTATATCCTGCAAAGGTACTCTTCCTGTCGAGTACCGTGGGTTTTCCACCACAACCAGGAACTCCTCCTCCATGGTTCTACCGCCACAACCAGGCGCTCCCCACTGGGCCATCCGAATCACTCTGAGTCGATCGATCAGCAGTCGTCAAGTCTCATCCTGCTACTAGGTCTCTGCACACTATCCACTCGCCTCTAGAAGGATATGATCAATGATCTACTGGTCGATACTCCAACTGTCACGAAGTCATGCGTAGAAGAATCTCAAAGGGCTTCAATGGCATAGAGGTCTCAACGCAATATATGGCGCGTCAATCTGATGCTCGGTTTGTGAGATATTAGCATTTTAGTCCTGGGGGCCCGGTTGGATTCATATACGATCCAACCTGACCGTAACTCAACTAAACCCCAAGCATTAGTGGGGTATACTCAAAGGGACCATCACAATCCATGAATTCCAGTGCCGCTGAGGGTTCTTCAATCGGTCATCTGGTGCCAAAGATATGGCCTAAGAAAGTAAAGGGGCGGTAGTTGGCCCGGAGCATCGCAAGGGCACGACCTGGCGTGGCTCGGCCCAGAGGGAGCGGCTGGGCCGGTTCGTCCAGGGTGCTGCGAGGGGGGTCGGGGCAATAGCCCGAACTAGAGTCTGCAAGGTAGCCAGTTCGACGGATCGGCCAAGAGGATGCAAGGGGGCCGGCCGGACGGCCGGGTAGCGACACTTCTAGGCAGGACACAACCAAGCAGGGTGCGGCCTGGCGGAGCACGGCCAGGCGTAGCGCATCCATGTGTGGCGTCCATGTAGGCCGGGGCACGAAAGAGGTGCGGGGTTCGGTCGGGGAAGCCGACGGCGGCGCGGGCTCGGGTATCTCGGCTGTTTCTTCAGCAGACGGCACAGCCAAGCCGGCTTGGCGGGAGGGCCGCAGTTCGACCCGGAGAACTGGAGCGTCGTGGGGGCAACATGTTTCATGGAGGTCGCAGGTAGCATGGCCTTTGTCGTCGCATATTTCATCGTATCGTCGCCTCTTCTCCATGCCGAAGAAACATCACAAAGTGATCGGTGGAGGGAGTCAGGCCATGTTAGTTTGGCCCGCACCCTCTCCGTTTAGGGGTGGTAGCAATTGGTTCATCAAAGGAGTACGACGAATATCAATTATTTACAATACATTGCATTGATTTGTGTGAAATGAAGATTAGAAAAAGAAAAGGAATATTTCTCAAAGTAAACCCCTACCTTTGATCGTTATTCATCATTCATTGATGGAGTCGTAGAAAATAGAAGAAGATGACCGTCGCTCATCGCGTCTGCCAGGAAGTTCCAAACCAGAGCAACATTGGCTCATTGTCGACGATGCAGAAGTCCGTCTTCGAAGATGTGTCACGATGGTTGAATCTTTGAGGATGAAGTCGAAGAAGGTCGGCGTTCTTCCTTCTTTATTGGCAGACGGGCTTCATCGTTGGGAGGTTTCTCCCAATACTCCCCCCCTCAAGCTGCCACCAAAATAAATATTCCAACGAAATAATAGATTGAAATATTCTATTAATTTTTTGGCAGGATATTCAAATTGGACTAATTTATTAGGTAGGGACTCCTTAATTAATTCAAGGGGTTGGCACAAATTAATTATGTGAGACGGGAACAATTGAATTAAATGAAGTTCATGAGTCTCTCCATCTTTATTGAGGGAGAGTTGAGAGGTTTTACTCTCTTCCATCAATTGGGGGGTTTAGCCCCGTGTGGTCCCCACGATGTAACCTCTCATGGGAGGTTATGTTTTGGTGGTCCCCACGTCGTAACCTCTCATGGGAGGTTATGTTCGGGTGGGCCCCACAACCATAACCTCCAATGGGAGGTTAATGTATGGTGGTCCCACCTCCAACATCCAAGAGGAGGTTTCAACTACCAGTCACCCACATGGAATCTCAAATAAAACAAAGTGTAGCTCACTTTATTTTATTATTATTTTATGAAAACCCCAAAACTAACTTTTATTCTCGACCAACTGTCATCGAGGTAAAAGTATCATTAATTGAATATCGATGCTGGGAGTTCAACGGTGCCCCAAATTTCAATTCCGAGAACCGGTTAAAATGTTACAATATCCCACTCATACGTTTACTGAACGTACCCATGCAAAACTTCAGAAATTGATTCTGGGAACACTGGGCCTTGAAATCATGCACCGTCAAAATTCACAGACACAGAAAATTCCCATGTATTAAAAAAACCCAACGGGATTTCCGGGTCTTTACATAATTGGTGTTAGTAATTTTTTGGATCATTTTTCAACCCTTATCATTTTAGTTTAATCTCCATGAAAAACCTTTTTTACCTTAACTACTGTAATTAATTTTTACTATATTCACTATTCATTTTGGTCAAAATTTATTTTGAAATTATTATAAATTATAAATTATTATTATTCCAATTATGGAATTAATTTTTCAAAATTAGATTCAAATTATTGAAAAAAATGCATTTAAATTTAATCTACTTGGGGTGAAGAGAAAGTAGGTTTTCAATGAAAAAATATTCACATGTTTATAATGTTTTTATTCAAAAATTCAATTTGAAACTGATTAAAATGGATGGATTTATATTTATTGGTATATAATTTTACTAATTTTTCATTAAAACCATTTTAAAATATAATTTATCATTATAAATAATTTAAATGAAAAGGTTATTCTTAATAAAAATTCATTATTTTTCACTATTCATAAAAAAATAATCCTTTTCAATAAATCATAAAAAATATACCCTATGGTAATTTTTATGTAATGATTTAGAAAATCAAAATTATTTTTTTAATTAGATTTTTCAAATTTTTTATAAATTTTTATTTAACACAAAACCTGAAAATGCGATGAAAGCGTGTGATTTTGAGAAGTGTATTTTTTTAATCATTAGATGATTTTTATAAACTAAATTTTTAACATTAATAATTTTCATAACATAAATTTTAATGTGTTGAAATATAATCATTTAATTTCATTTAAAACAATATTTATTAATTAATATTTTAATTAAATATAACAGAGAAACCTTATGCACTTTAAAAAAAATTTCAGAGAAAATTCTTTTTTAAACACAAAAAAATATAATAAAATTAACTATAAAGTTAATTAATAATTAATTTGGTTTATTTTATATAACTAAATAATACTTATGTTACTTGAAAACATAATTGGAAATTTAAATTTTTTAATTTACTGAAATGAATTGATAGTTTTACAGAAATTTGTATTTTTCATTATTCACTATAAAATCCAGATTTTTTAAATATGTCAAAATATTACCATGTGTTTATGTCAATATAATGATTTAGAAAAAAATTATATTATAAAGTAACTTTTATTAAATCTTTATAAATTACCTATAAAAGTTTCTCATAAAAATCAATAAAAGTCATATTTGATGAAAATTTATTTTAGTAGAATATAATTACTTTACTAAAAATTGTTGATTATTTACAAAGAATTAATAATTAAATTTATTTTGAGTATGGAATTTATATTTATATTTCATAATGTATTTTATATTAACAATTCTTGTATATTTAATGTATTTTCTATAATATTCATATTTAAGATAATATTATTTTATTGTTTGAAGAAGCTTAGTGTTTTATATCATAAAATGTTTCAATGTTATATGTAAAATTATATAAACTCATTAGATCATATTATTCAATCCATAAATAGTAGATTGTGTAATTAATGATAAAATAAATTTTGTGTTTAATTAGAAATATAAAAAACATTAAATTAAATTGAGGAAATAAAAAAATATCAGGGTGTTACGTTTACCCTCCCCCCCCAAATTAGTTATTCTCATGAAATTATCTTTTTCATCAAAGCATTAAAGTTTAGAAATCATTTCATATAAACCCACATAATAAAAAAGGTTAATAAAAAATCCACATAAAAAATAGAAAGGTGTGTTTTAAAGTCATCTAGAATAACACATATTAGGTTCCAAAATAGGAGAACATATGTGGGAAGTAAAATACAAATATAAAGAAGAGAAAAATAACACCAAAAAACTGATTGAGAGTAATAGAGATAATTTATCACAATAAAGTTGGTGATCGAGAGAGTATTAATGAAAAAAAATCATTAAACCAAAGATGTGTGAAATGGGTCATTAATACTATCATAAATTCTAAAAGAGCACAATACATTATTTTATGATCCCCTTCTTAAAGATGAATAATTTTCATGAGAATATATATTTACTTGATTACATTCCATTTCATTGGAATAATCTCACCCTTTGGTTGTTCCTTGATAAATTTTCCATTGTATCTCTCTCACAATTAAATGAAGGTGGTTTTTTAAAGGCTGAATCCCTATCCGATAATAAAATCGATAAATAAAATGGTAATTCAATTCGCATATATTTATTTATCATCACAGAAAAATGGTTAGAATATAGTCTATATCCATAAATAATCATATAAAAAAGTAAAACAATTAATGTATAAAAGCTAATCTAATGTAATTTATTAATTTTTTTAAAGGAGACAATGTGTTCGATAACATATATGATATTCCAAATCGAGCTTAAACAAACAACTTAAAATTATTATTTAATATGGTAGTTATCGAATAACCATTATAATGGAAGGAATGAATAGGATTTACTAAAATAAGAAAATATATATTACACATATATACAATTAATTATTTGGTGACCAACTAATTGTAAATGATGTCGAAATAACTTGTAAATTAAATGAAATTTTTTTTCTAAAAACATTTTAAATGTGCACAATTGTATTGTATACCAATAAATAAAAAAATCAATAAATCTGGATTATATTAATGATATATATATGTAATATATTTATATATATATATTAATTCTATTTTTTAAAATTTATTCTAAGTTTATTTGACAATATATAAGAACAAGCCCAATTTTATGCATAAAAGAAGTATTTTTCTAAAAAAATCATTTTCCACCTTTTGATGGTGAAATTATTATAAAATTATACTTTTACACTTTTATAAACTCTAATATAAAAATATAATCTTATTTAATCAAATAAGAGTAAAAAAATTACTTTTTTTTCTTTTTTGGTGTATTTATGATCAGAATTTTTTTTAGTGAATAGTGAAACCAAACTGTATTAAAATTGATAACTGGTTTTTCATATTATTTATTTATATTGTTATATTATATTTTAGATTTTATTAATTTATATTTATATCGATATATTATAATTTAATCCAATTAAGTTCAGTGAAATAAATTTCACATTGAATTCATATATTTAAACATAACAATGTTTTCAACATTTTAACTTTAAAATGCCATTCTCTTGATCTATTAACCAGATTAATTTATAGGTAATTTTAGCAAATTAGGCATTTTGAATTTTTAAAAATGGATTTCATACTTGGGATAAAGAATTAAACTTTTTTACATATTTCCCTTTTTTGTACAAAATATAAATAGTGACTTTGAAACTGTTTATTACCATGGTTATGGGTATATTGGTTATTCAAGGGTAAAAAATATAATAAATTTTATAAAAGTACTCTAACAGTTTTCATATTTTTGTGGAATAAAATTTTTTAATCCCTAAAAAATAAATTATTTTTTATGAGGCCATTCATGACCTTTTGGATGAGAATATAACCTTTATAATATTATATTAAAAGGAATGTCAATATTTTTATACGTTTGTTTTGACAACAGAAATATTTTTATTATTGTGTTATATAAGGGTCATGTTAAGCATGAAATATTATTTAGAAATTTAAAATTATTATCTATTTATTTTGATTTATATATAATTTTTAGTCCTAAATTAATTACCTTAAAAGGTGATATAATGTTGATGCATTACTTATTTAATTAATGGAATAATCAAATAAATGATAATAAAGTTTTAAAAATTAATATAATTTGATATAATTAATGTCATTTTCGAATTTTATAGATTAATTTGACATATTAATGATAAGTTAAGATATTATTTTCTAATACATCATGTTTTTGTGATATTTATAAAAAATCATGTAATGAATAGTGTAAAAATTGTCATAAATTATATTTTAAAGTAAACACTATTTTATTAAATGATATAAAATTCATAAAAATCATAAATTTGGAAAAAAAATGGGATAAGTCAGTAAATTTCATCAGTTAACATTTTATTTGCCTTTTGTTATTTTATATTTATTATATTAACCCTCAAAAAGTAAATTACATGATATCATATTAAGAGTCCAAAAGGTTAAATAAGTTTTAGTAAATAACATAAGGATTAAAAATAGAAAAAACTTGTATAATTTTAATTGGATGAATAAATGTTTACCCAAAATAATCATATATTATAAATAAATCTGTTATGATCCATTTGAAATAGAAAATTAATTTATATTAATTTATCAATATGAATAATCCCAAGAGTTCCCATACCCTCTCCTATAAAAATCCACCTACGATTTTCTATTCTTAGACCATAAAAACAAATTTTCCCTGCCAATATATACACAAAATGAATTTTTATAATCCATAACCACATTCTATAGCTCATATTGCAGGTATAACTCTCACCTTTAAGGTTTTAATGAGTTAATAAAATGAGATCGTCCGAAGAAGAGGAAGATAAAGAAAAGGCATGATGGAGTGGACTCAAGTTATGAAGCCTAATATAAATATCCTTTCATAGAGTCATATATTGATGTTGTACATACACCTTCTAATATCATGTCTGTATACATTCACATTGAAAAATAATATCATGAATTTATTTATTCTCAAGTTATTTAATGTTTTATTAATTGTTATTATTTGATGGGATTTATTGTTTAAATGTTCAATGTGGAATGGGATACCTTGAATGTTTAACTAATTAATTAGTAAATATTTTTATCCATATCTATATTATTGAAATTATATTATATTTTTAATTAATAAAAGGATGATAAAGAAAATGTTATTTCTACATTAAATTTATTTCAAATGTTTTCAAAAAGATACCTTGTATTATTTCTATATGGAACATTTGACATCCTTTAAAAAGGAAAACAGTAGTGTTATTTTTAACATCTCTATCGATAAAAACATCACCACATATTTTAAAATTATTTAATATTGGATTCCTATATAATTATTATTGTTTTCAAAATAAAAAATAATCCTTGCTTTTCCTTTTGACAGTATTTTATTATTAAAATGTGTTTTCTAAAATGTATTTATTATTTCTATAACATTATGTGATTTACTATTAGTGAAAATGAATTTTTAAGAGTGACATGTTGGAAATTTCAATATTTATTTGTTATGATAATTTAATGGTACATAGACATTTTAGAGTTGGTCACGAGATAAATCGAGGATGTGTAGTTCCATGATAAACCATGGACATGTGGTTACATTATGACCTATAATGCATCGAATATGGAATTCGATCATATAACTATTCATAATGTAATAGTGACATGTATAGAAGTCAAAAACATGGTTATTCCAATTATAATATGGAAAAGTTTAGTTATGTACCAAAGTACCTTTCTATATTTCTTGTGCTTACTATGGGTTTTACGGTAGTCTTGTGATAAAAAAATTATGAAATACTATTTATTAAAAGGAAATTATTTAATAATTATTAGGGGTGAAAATTATTACATAATGATATTGTTTTAAATGCTTTTAATGTTTATCAATTGACTAATGGTTTCCTTATTTTTATATCACGCACTGTTATTTTTATACTCATCTAAAATTATTTAATGTTCTTCATAAGATTTAAGGGTGAATTAGGATATAGATATTTCATGTTGAATGTCTTGAATAGTTTTCATAAATATTATCACACAATATAATAAATGTTTTATATTATGGGAAACTTGGATATTTCATGGAATTTTCAACTTTATATTTTTTAGTTTTGTTATATATGATTTATTCTCTAATTCTATAGATCTATAAACTAAATATTTCCTCAAATGTGAATTATAGTTTAAAATATTTTTAATATGTAAGGTATATGGTGGGGAACATACTGCTTGTGTAAAATGATGGTTTTAAAAACCTTAGATAATAGAAGGTTTTATTGAGATTTAGGGATATCATCTTGGGTATATAATATAATGGTTTATAATGAGTTTAAAGTCATATAAACCCTTTTTATAATTTAATTTATGAAATTTTAAGGTGAATAATTGTATTTTTGGAGGTGTTTATTTTTTTATTTAATTAAGGGTTATTAATTTGGTCTATATAATGAAAGGAATGAGAAAAAATATTATTTTAAAACATCATAGGGTTATTTTGAAGGACTTTATCATAATTTGGGAGTGTTATAAGAATAATATAGTTTTATAAAAATTAAAGCCCACACAATGGGTGACAACCCATTACATCCAGCAAGGCCATGAGAATCGAACCAACAACAGAAGGGCGACAATGGTTTTTTATCTACCGATGTCCTACATGAAGTACTAGTTAGTGTGAAGTTTTATTTTTAGTTAAACGTTTTTAGGGATTTATAATAAGTTTATTTTCATACTATATGATTAATATTATAGTTAAAATTGTTATTGGAAAATGTTTTTGTTATTAAGTGATTACTGTTAATTTTGAAAATGTTTATCATTTTAGGAATCATATAAGATTTAGGTAAATATAATTTTATGTGAATTTATTTTAGGAATTAATGTATAATTAAATTTTGTATGATTATATGATTTTATTATATTCTTATGGTTATTTAATTAATTTATGAAAATAATGATCATATCATAGACATTATGTGATTTAGAAAATTACTTTTTTCGTATGATCCATTAAGAGTGATTGGTGTTATTTGGAGACAAATAATAATATTTATCTTGGAAGACTATATTATCAAATGACTTAGAATTTTGGGTTTTAAACATAATTCCGATTATTTATAGAAATTTTAAGGATAGTTATTTTTTGAATGGCCTGTGTTGATATTTTGGTATTATCATTGAAATTTGGAGATTGAATTTGTTTTCTACAATACAAAATTTATTATTTTTTAGAAATTATATTATATTTTCCCAAACATTTTGTTTTTGTATAATTTATAATGAAATAAGGAATATATATTTAATAGTTTATGAATTTTGTGATTCACTATAAGTTTATTCTAGTGCTTTAGGTGCCAAAAATTATTCTTCAATACTCATTATTTGGACAAAAAGATCGGTGTTGGTGGAAACTGACTATAGGATGAAACTAAAAAATTTTAGAATATTTCTTTGTGTTCATATTCTTGGAGGTAAATTAATTACACAACTCTAAAAAAATTACCTTCAAATAAAAAAAATTTTGATCTAAATATCTTAATAAGAAATCAATGACCTTTTAACCCATTCAAAAATGTATGGTTTTGGGATTGTTAAATTTCATATGACCATGTTCTCTATCACTCTACAATACAACTTAATAGTTATTTTTTACTTTCAAATACCAGTTTTCCTACATGGAACCCTAGTATGTTATATCATAGGTGACCTTTGTACTTCCTTATCTTTCTTTTAATGTGTACATTTATAAACCCTTTTTATGATGTGGTATTTCAATAAAGGTATTCTGAAAAGTAAGACCTCTAGTTTTTTATCCAAAGTTCAAATTTTAAGGATTCAATTTAGTGAATGGTTGGAGAATGTAAAACCCCTAGTTTTTTAAGTGAACATTATGTTTCATAGAATACATGATATGCCACATCCAACTTAAATGAATGACTAAAGATTATTATTTAACATTGTAGTTATCCTATAGATGTTATAACAGAGGGAATGAGAAAGGTTAACTGAATTATGAAAATATGGCATACACAAGAATATATAATTAATTATTTAGTAACAAATAAATTATAAATGAAAATAAAACCCTTTTTTTAAAAAAGTAAATGATTTTCTAAAAATTACTAAAATCTGTAGAAGAATTTTTTATACTAATAAATACACAAATAAATATTTTTGGATTAAATTAATGATATATATATATATATAATATATTCATTCTATATTTTAAAGTTAATTGTATGTGGTTTCAATTAATTGTATTATAAAAGGACTAAATTTTTGCAAAAAATAATATTTTTTCCAAAGAGGCAATTTTTCCACATTTTGATGACACATTTTCTTTAAATATAGTTTTCTATAGATTTATAAATTTTATTTGACATAATAAACATATTTTTTGAATTTAGGTCATAAAAATTTACATTGGTTGAATTTTTAGTATTTTTTATATAAGTTTATTTTTGTTAATAGTGGAAAAATACTACATTTAAATTGGAAACATCTTCTTTATGTGATTTATTTATATTATCAGATTAATTTTTTGACTATATTAAAAGAAAATTTATATCAATATTTTATTAATTAATCCAATTGTGGACATTAGGCTTAATTTTCCACTGAATTCTCATATAAAAACATTTCAATCTTATAGACATTTATACTTTAAAACTATGTTTTCTCAATTCATAAATATGATTAATTTTTAATTAATTTATAAAGATTTTGGGATGTTAAATTTTCTAAATGGAATCTATATTATGGATCATAATTTAAAAATTATGAAAATATGATCTATTTATTTTTGGGCAAAATATGAACACTTTGATAATTTTTATTACCATAGTTAAAGGTGAATCTGGTCATTAAGGTTAAAAATAAAATTATAAATATTATAAAATTACCATGACATAAGAAATAATTTTATTATATGAATGTTTTTTATCCCTAAAGATTAAACGATTGGTTATGATATCATTTATGTCTTTTTGTATTATAATGTTACTTTTATGATATTATTTTTAAGGGAATGTCAATTTTTTCATACTTTTGTTTTTGATAAGAGTTATATTTTTACTAAGAGTTTTTAGAAGGGATATGTCCAAATAAAAAGTCAATGGAATGATAAAATTTTTATCTACATAATTTAAATTTACTTATATTTTTTTGATAAAATAAATTGCTTAAATTGTGACACAATGATGGTGAGGAAGTTGTTTAGTTAATGAAAGAATCAAATTAATGATATAATTAATGTCATATAAGAATTTCTTGGATGTAATTTATATATTATTGATAATTAAATAGATTTTGTTTTAAGATAACATGTTGTTAGAATATTTTTAAACAGTCAATTAATGAATAATATCAACATTGGCAAAAACGATATTTTAAAATAAATAATATTTTATTAAATGATATAAAATTCATAAAAATATAAATTTAATCTAAATAATTGATATAAGTCTTTAAATTTTTAAACGAAACATTTATTGTTCTTTTTTCATTTTATGTAATTTATTAAACCTCAAATATTAAATTACAAGATATCACATTAAGAATTTAAATGGTTAGATAAGGGGTAAAGAAAAAAGTTAAAGATTAAAAAAAGTAAAAAGTTGTCTAAGTTTCATTGTATAAATTTATTTCAACACATAATCATTATATATTCAAAATATATAATTTATTGACCCCAAAATCTTAGAGTTAGTATATTACTTTATTAAATTGGCATAATTACAGGGAATCCAATCCTGATGAACCGATCAATTTACCAATTGGTGAAAATAAATTTCATACATGAACCATGAATTACATTTTAAAACATAAATTAAAAAATATAAAATCTTTCTATTGTTCCAATATTCCCTTATCGTAACCATTCATTTCAGTCCTAATACTCATTTTGGCATCCTGGTAAAAATAAAACTTAAGAAAGTTTTGAACTCAATTTCTCAGTAAAGGAAAATATACAATTGAAGTTATTCAGAATAATAAGATTAAACATTATGGAAATTTTTATAACTGAAACACGCTCCATTTAAATATAATATTGTTGATACTTCAGAAAAAAATAATTAACACCATAAAAATAGTCATGTGAGGTAGAAAATATTACCATAGATATTCTACTAGAAAAATAATCACATGGAATATCAATAAATAATATTATAATAATAGAATTAATAATGCCAAAAGTTTGTTCTATATATATATTTTTTGAATATAGCTATATTCAAGATATATCCTCTTGACATTTTTTGTATGTGGGTAGAAATGAACCTGATTATATTCGAGATATATCCTCCTTGAAAATTGAAACTGCCACGAAACAAATGTGAATGGTTTTTTCTAACTGATTTTGTCTCACGTGACCTTCCAATTCATCAAGTGGATATTGTATCCCCCTCAATCACTTCAAAATTACAATGTATTTCTCATAGGAACCCATAAGTAACATAAACATTTGTATTCGAAAACAAGAATATGAAATGTGAATACTTTATCCACAAACATTTGATGGTATCAAAATATCACATCTACAATCAAATTTATCATGAAAACTACAATAGAATAAGGTATATTATATCATAAGAAATAAAATTCAGTAAAATAGAAAATTTAGTAAGGGATTATAATATATATGATAATACTGTAAAAAATTCCTTCTAAATATCATGATAAAAATACCATTTTTTTCCAAAATCATTATTTAAAAGAAACAAATATATAAAATAATACATTTAAAATAAAAATAACAGTGTAAACATTTAGAAGAATAAGCAAAAAATCAAGGAATAATGATTTTGATTAAATATTATCATTTTTTATAAGTTAAAGGTAAACATTCTTTCCATATTTTTTCAAAAGGTTATAAAGCGCCCCATTTTGAAAATGAAAAAAAGATTACATTCAAACCATTTTTAAAAAATTAAATCCAGGGTAAAATAATTTAAAAATATATATGATAAGAGTAAAAAAATTTAACAAATATTTTTAAGAAACCTGGACATTGATGATAAATTTTATTTAGTAGATACTTACTTATAAATAATCCTAAATAATAATGATATTATGAATATAACCCTTAACTTAGTTATGATTCCATCTGAACATGTCTAAAATTCATATATATATATATTTTAAATATTATTTACTTCTTACATAAAAATAATTATATTTATTATGTAATATTTGATTCATTTTTTGATGTTATATTACTATTTATTAACCATTCAAAGTAAAAACAATGTTTTAGGTAACAACCACTTTGTATATCATATGTGTTTTAACTTGTTATTCGTGATAATATTACTTATATAAATATTTACATACATAAATAATGTAATGAATTATTTATATATAAGATATTTTCATTATATAAATATATATATAATATAGATATTTGAGATGGAATACATCGTACATGGAGACAGTAAATTGTATGTATGCAGGGATGTTGTTTCTATTTTATTATTGTACTAGATAGAAGAAAGTAAATTAAATATATTTATATATATTATTCGATTATAATTATTATGTAATATATTTAATATTTTTTCATTATATATATTTTTATAATCATTATTTAATTGTTAATGTGGAAAATTAATACTATCACGTTGTGGAGATGGTAGGATGTATGTACACATGACTGGCGACATAATTCCATTAATGGTATAGTGGTAAAGAATTGGTTGGTATATTGATTATAAATAATCAATATAATGTCATATTTATTTTTTATATCCCTTATATTAATCATTATACACATCCAAATAATTTTCTGACGAAAAAAAATACACCACAGTACGGAGATGGTAAGTTGTATGTATGCACGCATAGTGATATTATTTTTCATAGGATGAATATGGTTTTACCATTTTCATAACATGTCATCATATATGTGATACTTGACTTATTAATTTATTGTGGAAACATCTTAGGAATATGAAATAGAATAAGAAAAGATCTTGAATTAGTTGGAAAACAATTACCACATCTTCAGTGGACTTTTTTTTGGATATCCTATTAAAGAGACTCGGGTTTGTATTTTTTTAAAAATAATACCTCAAAATATAAGCTAATAATTTTGTGTGGATTAATGTTCAGGTTTTGGAAAATATATAGGGTTAACAGTGTTATAAGGATGTTAGAGAGGAGGTATCTTTTTATAAGATAGGTAAGGGGAAATTTTGAAATCCTTTAAAATATTAAATTAATCTAAATTTATTTTATATAAAAAATGGAACTAGAGTAATTTATTTAGAATATATAGTGATTATGGTTTAATATCATACAAAAAAAATTATTTTTAGAAATGTCCAAGTTATATTATTTCCATTATCTTTTGTCTATAACCCTTAGTTAAACATTTTAACTCTTACTCTCACAACATGCATGTTTACACTTTAGGGTTAATAATGTAACTTAAAAATGTAAACCAAACTAAAAATGGATCATGGATAACATATTTAAATTTATTATAGTTTTTTTGTATTAATGCTACATTTTATAAATTTTTCATTATTTTATAGAATATTATTTATTTCAAAGTATCGTTTTGGTCAATTTTGATATTATTCAATATTTTTCTTCATACAAATATACTAACAACATGATAAATTCAACACAAAACTTATAATGTATCAAAAACATGTATAAATAATTTATAAAGTTCATTTATTTCATTAATTTTTCATTTTATATTAATATTAATATTTTTAATAAAACTTTTTGGATAATTCCATTAACTAAATTATTACTACATAATTATTATAAAGTCCTTTAATTATAATATTTATTCCCAAAAAATTAAAAATAAATTATCATGATGTTGATAAATTTTTTATATTTATATTATATTTTATCTCCAATATTCCCATGTATTTAAAATGTAATACTTATTTAAAAACATGAGTATGAAATTTATAACATGCCTTTAAATAAATTATTATAAATGTCATCTCCATCCCTAAGTGGTTTAAAAAGAATATAATTTATTAATGAGGATAATTTTGGCCAAAAAAACTTATCCAATGATATTGGGACAAGTGTTTTCGAAATTTCATTATATTATAATATTATATTTACGGTTATTTTCTTGATTTACCCATAACCATGGTAAAAAAATATATACAAAAGTTTTTATTCATAAAATCCAAAAAAATATATTGATCCTATTAGAATATAAAGGTTATATATATTAAAACCTTGTATGTATGTTTTTTCAAATTCAATTCACAAATGTCTCTAAATTATGTTTAAGTCAAATCTCGTAGACCTGGATAGCTAACGGTTTTTTAAACTAATTTTCAAATGTTTAATAAGTTTTTATGCCCAATTATAATATGAAATTTATTCAAATGACCTACATTGGATAAAAGAATAATAAATATATATATAATTAAAAGATAATTAAAAACTAATATTTAACAATATAAATTATTTTTATCAAAAATGATTTTTAAAGTAAAAATTTAGTATTTTTCATTGTTCATTAAAACATGTCACTTATCGGAAAAAAACCAAAAAAAAAACCAAAGTAAATTATTATATTCCAATTTAAAATAAGAAGTTCATTTTTTTCAAATAAAATATATAAAAGTGTCAAATATTGGATTCAATAAAGGTTCTCTAATAAAAGGGGGAAAATGGCTTTATAAAAAATTGACTTTTAATGTGTAAAATTGGATAAATTATTATTTTATTCCTATAAATTTATTTTTATGAATATAAAAAAATTGATTAAATATATAATATATTATTTTCATAATTTTTTATATGTTATTAATTCCCATCAATGTAATGACAAGGTAATAATGGTTATGTTTAAATAATTATATTTATGTATATGTCCTTGTTTGTTTAATCTTGGTCTTGCGTTCAACGTAAGCTATCAATGATATTAAATTTAAAAGATACATATAATAAAATATTGGGGTGTTACACTCTCTCCTCCTCCAATAAATTGTGTCCTCTCAATATAAACCCAATAACAAAATAAGGTTTTTTACTTTTCAAAATATCTATAAAGAAATCCCACATCCGAAAATTATTGATGTGACCTCCTATTTTAAAAAATCAAGGTTAGTATGAATTTCAACAGAGATAACACATACGAGGGTTGCATGTAGGAAAAAAATCTACATTGAAGATAAATTTGACCATAATTTTTTTATGGATATTGATAGTGAATATGGTTCAATGAATGTTAACATCCACAAAGGTATAAATTTTTTATGATCTAAGGGGTCATTTGATACATTTTAGAAGAAGGTACTATAGTAATATTTTTCCCTAAAAACCACCTTTTAATTGTCTGAGTATTATTTCACTCTAAAAGAATATAATTAAAAAATATGTTTCTATAAACACAATATTATCCTTTGGTTGTAAATTGGACTATTTATATTTTATTTCTTAGAACATTCTTCATGAAACTGTGATGTAATACAATATTTTCAAAAACCATGTACAAATATCATCTTAAACCATTACATAAATTTTTAATTTTTCAGAAATATTATGATCCAATACATTATAAGTAATATCAAGGAATTTTAAAAATCAGCATAACAACATATTTTCCCCAAAAACATAATGCGTATCATTTTGTCAAATACCAAATATATAAATACCTTAATAACCTTGAAAGGTTAATGAACACATGAAGGCTTTCAAATTCGTAAATAATATGTATTGCAGTAGAATTATTTTATATCAAATGATACTTATAACAAAATTATAATAATATAATTCATGATTCCAAAAATACATATACATTATTAATTCCACTTCGACTGTAGTAACAAAAAAAGCTTATCCTTGATCACTTTTCCTTTTCTAATATATATTTCCCTGATCTCTATGGAATTAATTTACAAATTTCCCCATTTAATTATAGTTTAAACAGTAAAAATTGGAAAGATTTTCCTTATACTTTGAATCCCAAACATGGTGACCTTTCCCTTCGCACTTATATCAAACTCCCACCTAATTTAAGAAAGTACTGAGGTGATTATTTAAATAATTAAATGTGGGAAAATAATTCTTTTTGTTCTTCCCATTATGAAATTTTTTCCAACAATCCTCTTATCCTCATGCTTCCCTCTAAATAAATAATACTTAGAGTACTGTTTTTATATCATGTTATCATGTGAAACTATATCCTAATATGACGAGAATTCTTGGGATAATATTCCCCTTTTAAATATTGGAATAATAATAAGAATGGTGTGATCCTTCTTACTCTTTGGATCACTTTCTTCGGTGACGTTCACATTCATTTTACTAGGTTACATTTCAAAATTATGGAATACACTATGTTAGATCATATCATAATGTTTAATCCTGTACATATTAAAGTAAATAACCTTAATTGTAACACTAATGTGTATCCTGTATCATAATAACAAAAATGGTTTCTTTGGGGATATATTTACTTCTAAATAATTAATCATTGTGTCTAAATATAATGAAAATCATCTTATGCATATCATTTGGGAGTGTCAAAAAAAGTTCACAGTAAGGCACACTGTCTTGTACCCAATTACTTTTAGCAAGGCCCAATGAACCTTACTGTGATGTAATTTAGGAAGACCCACATAATCACTACCTATCCAAAATTATATGATGTAATTTATACTTATCCTCAAGCTCAATATTTGGTCAATATTCCCAATTATACATTTTCTAAATCTACTTTCAATTATTTCTTATAAATTTATTATGATACCAAAGGTAACACCCCAACCCCAGGTGTATAGAGTCACTGCATATTGTTTTTACATTATCATAATTAAATGGAATCAAATCCAAAAGGAATAATTAGGTTAGATGTATTTGAAAATATACTACATACTTAAAATTTAAATTACATTTTAAAACATGAATAAAAATGTAGAAAATATTATAAGAATGTCATATATCATCAATAATACTGTTCTAGGAATCTTGGGAAAAATAAAACATAATAAAAATGTGAGCTCAGATGATCAGTAAGGGTAAGAATATAGAGGAATCTATTTATAATAATAATCATAAAAACTAAGAAAAAATATGTACCTAGAAAATAAGACATTTAAACATAACATTGAGTGTAATTTTTAAATAATAGACAAAACCATATTAAATAGTAATTTTAGCTAGAAAACAATAACCACAGATATTCTATTAGTCGAATAGGAGCATGTAATTTATATATCTAATCATGTAATGAGGGAATGCATAAGTTCAAATTTCATCACAATCTAGGTATATCCTCAAGATAGCTACTATTAAGATCTATCTACATGATATTTTATGTATATGTATATAAATTTTAATGATTTTTTCCTAGTTCTATCTTCTAAATAATTTAAAACTACTTGGAAACAAACACAAAGGGTTTGTCACTAACTTATTTCGTCTCATTAGACCTACTGATTAATAGAGGAGCTATTGTGGGTCAACAAAATCACTTACTAAGTCAAATTTATTCCCCAAATGAAAACATAAACAATATAATCATTCTTATTATAAACAATAACGTACAAAATTTGAATACTTTACCTATAAACCAAGAATGGTATAAAAATAGCACATACATAATCAAACTAATCATTAAACAAAAAATTAAATAAGATAGATTGTATCATAAGATATCATCTTCAATAATACATAAAAATTGAATAAATTATGTTGATATAGATGAAAATAATCTAACGACATCATTTTAAATGTCTTGATAAATATGACCATCTTCTTTGAATCCATTTATTTAAAAGTGGTGAATTAATAAATGAAAAAATTATATTTAAACAAATTTGTAAAATTATAAAGGAATCTTCAAGAAATTGTTTCATTTTGATGGAACTAATATCAACTCATTCCTTATAAGTTAAAAATAAAATAAAAATCATAGTCTTTTCTAAAGAGTCTTAAAGCTCCTCATTTGGAAAGTGATAAAAACATTCTATTAAATACATTTTATAATAAATATAAAATGGTAAGAAGACAAAAACAAATATTGGGATAATAGAAAAAATATGTCAAAAAATATGTCAAAAAATATATTTATTAAACTTATATATAGATGATAAATATTCTCCAATAGATACTTGCGTATAAACAATCCTGAAAAAAATATGATTATAAAATTAACCCTTACCTTAGATCAGATTCCATCAAAACATGTCTCAAACTAATGTATAGTTATTTGAAACATATTATTTACATATACCTAAATCATAACACTATTTAATATATCATATTTGATTCATTTAAGTTGTTATATTTTATGTTTATTGAGAATTCAAAACTAAATCAATGTTTCGGGTAATAACCGCTTGGTTTATCATACGTGTTTTGACTTTTTATTCACAATCATATTACATAGATCATGATTTAGGTACTCAAATAATGTAAAACATTATTTATATTTTATATATAATTAGTATATAAATGTATTTAAAGGATAAATATATGAAATGGAATACGCCATTCATGGATAGGGTAAGTCCTATGTGCACATGAACGTTGTTTCCGTTTTCATATCATACTAAATTGAATAACATTAAGGAAATATATATGTATTATTAAATTAAAATTATTATGTAATATAATTCATATTTATTCATTTTATATATTTTTATAGTCATTTTTCAATGATAATGTTGGATAATTAATCTTATTTTGTCATAGGGATGGTTTGTCGTACGTACGCACAAGAGAAGGATTCAATCCCTAAATGATAAAGGGTAAGGAATTGGATGGTATATTAACAAGAAATAATTAATAAAATTTCATATTTATTTTTTATATACATTATATTTATCATTATATGGATCCAAATAAAGTGTTGACGAAAAAAATTACAATATAATGTAGAGACAGTAAGTAGTGAAAACAAACACATGTATATATTGTTTTCATAGGATGTATAAAATGAGGAACATTGTTGTTAAATAATAATTATAACTTCTATGAATATGGATTATATTTTATTTATAACTTTAGTATGTAAACAACATAGGAAGAGGAAGTATAATTAGAAAAGAACTTGAATTAGTTGGTAAAACAATTTCCTCTTATATGATGGACTTCCATTGGATCTCTTCATAGGGACACTAGGGTAATTATTTTTTCAAACAAAATTTCTCCGTAAATTATCTAAGAATTTTGGAAGGAGATATTTTCATGTTTTTATTGAGATAGAAGGATCAATTTGGTGTTAGGATGTAAGGGAGGAGGTTTTTTTATAAGATATGTGAGGGGTGCTTTTGAAATCATGTAATGTATTAAGTTAATATAAAATAATATTATATTAAAAATGACTCCAAAGGGATTTATTTTGAATAAATAATGTTTATGGGTCAATATACTCTTATCGAATGATTTTTAGACAAGTCTAGGTCACATTATTAACATTTCTTTTTGGAATTTAGAATTAGTTATACATTTTAACTCTTACTCTCACAACTTTTCCTTTTACTCTTTAGAGTTAATATAAATACTATAAAATTAAACAAAACCAAAAATGGATCATTGATAACATCTTAAACTCTTATTTTCATAAATCTTTAGGATTATATAATGGTTCTTAAAATTTTTCAACAGGTTACGTGACAAACCAAGGAGATATGGTTTTGTGACAAATCAGGGATGGTAGTTACATTATAGCCTCTAATAAATTCGGTATGGATGTTGGTCGTATGAATATTCCATTTGTAAGACTGATTTTTATCAAGGGTGACCACATGGTTATTCCATTTATAAGAGTGAGATGTATAATTACCTATTAAGCTGACATTATATATTTTTTTTGCTTGTCATCTGTTTTATGGTATCTTTGTTTGAAAAAAGTATGAAATGTGATTCTTTCCAAGGAAATTATTTATTACTTATTAATGGTGAAATGTATTACATTACTATTATGTTATAATGGGTTTAAATGTTTATCAATGGAATAATGGTTTACTTCTTTTATATCCACTACTGATCTTTTTATACTCATCCCACAATTTTTAATTATGTTCATATGATTTAAGGTTGAGTAAGGATTTGGAGAAGTCATTCTAAATTTTGAGAAGAGTTTTCATAAAAGTTATTTGTTTTATTTCAAATGTTTTATATTAGGGTAAAAATTTATACCATTTGGATGTTTCCACAATGTGTTTTTTTGGTTTTGTTATTTTTGTGTTTTTCTTAATTCTATAAATTTCTAAACTGAAAATATCCTTGATTGTGAATTATTCTTGAAATTAACTATAATATGTAATTTTTAAGTATGGGGCATTATAGCCAATTTTCAACATAAACCATTCCATAAATTTTAAAACTTATAACCCTTCAAAAATATTGTTTTTACAAATAAGGTCACAAAATTTCTCAAAAACATAACATTAATCATCTAAATATAATTAGGTATTGGTATTGGTTACATGCATAATATGTTAATTCCATGGTTATAAATTCTCCCGAATAATGGTAATAAGTTCATTTATTATAAAACCAAAATGAAAATATACATAGTTCATATTTCATAGAATAAAACTATAGATTATTTAATTTATTTTATAGATTGGGAAATATTGTATAACAATTAATTCTACAAATATAATTTTTTTCTTCATGAAATTCCCCATTTAAACATTGATTTTCATATTTCCAATACATTACACGTTTTAAAAATTCAACCATCAATGATACCACAGGGACACAACTATTTTCATCCATTGAATTAACAAAAATCTTCTTTTTTTGGTTGAAATTTCATTCCTTGGATCCTTCTTTAGAATACCCAAAACATATTCTTATCCCTCTTAGACATTCCCTTGAAGGATTATTTCCACATTATTAACATATGAAAAACTACATATTCTTTCCTTCAAGATATCAACTACCTAAACTCTCATAAAACTCTATCCTATTTTAATTTGAGGAGTCATAGAGTTGATTACGATGTGTATTGTTAATCATTATCTATGATAACTAATTATTCATAATCACAATAACATTAATCTAGGTATCATCCTATTTTTCTACTCATCCTAAAATTATATTCAACATTCAATGTTAACCTAATTCATTTTGGTTTCCACCAAGGACTAAAACAAAAAAGTATAGTTTCTGGAACACAAATAATATTATGAAACCAAATAATCAAAAGAATAAATTATAGGATATTTAAATCATGATGCCTTATTTTTAATATATGGAACCTTATTTTGATCATAGTTCATTCATAGTCACCATCTACTTAAATAATTCATGATGGTTTCTAATGTGTTTTTAAATTTTAAAATAACCTTCCTTAGTATTTTCAAACCATGTGTGCCATAATTACCACTGACATACACCTGGTAACAATGAGGTGCAGCTTAATGTTCCATTTTTTGAGTATTTATACCAAGGTACGTATATGTAAAATCCAGATGCACTTATAGTATCTAGATAGGGATGTAATTTCTCCAAAATCACTTCCTAAATATTTACTATAATTGTAATACATTTTTCAATACTTTAACTCGTCCTTATACATATCCCTAGATATATTTATATAAATATCCTTATAAATATACCTAGGGATATCACTAGATTTTTCTCATCATAGATTCCAAATTTTACTAGCCCTATCCTCTGATACCAACTATAGTGACATAGGATTCTCACACATGGATAGTTTCCCCTTTTATAGGAATATTTCTTACAACACACAAACACATGCATAATGACCATAATAGTTTAGTGAATTTGGATATGTGGAACACAATAGTCATAAACCATGAAATATCTTCAATGTATCCCCTTAATATCTTCCCTATTAGTAATCTTAATAAAAAACATTCTTTATAACCTAGGAGAAGAAAACATAGTAATGGGTGAGATCTTATGAACAATAAGGGTAAATAAGGGAGATATGTGAAGATAACCTGTTAAAATTGGGTATGAGAACCTGAGTATAACATTTTAAAACCATACCCTATATATAAAAGATCATAATCTTTATCCACTGAATAAAAATGGAAGTTCATAATATATGAATCCTAAAAAATAGAATATGTGCCCTGAGGGAACAACATTTTTATAATACATAGATTTTTTTCATACACAACATATTATAACATTGTTAACATGTTCAAATAGAAATAACTCCCCCCATTAAGTTAAGGAAATGAAATCATGCCCTGTTAGAAACATATAGACATAATTCCAGGTCCATTTATAATATTCTGGATATGAAACCAGGTCCACGTATAACATAATGGTCTTGAAAATAAGTCCACTCATAAAAATTCAAATTTTTAATCAGGTTTATGCATAACATTGTGAAGATTTAATCATGTTCATAAATAAAACTTTGAACATGAAATCCGGTTAATGTATTAAAATTTAAATAGTTTTTCAGGTTCACACAAAACATTTTGAACATGTAATTTAGTTCAAGTGTGACATTTATACTCAAGATGTATTCATATTTATCCAACGCATAAGAATAAAATATAGGTCCCATGCATCACCTAATTAAAACCATAATTATGTGTTCCAAAAGGTCATGAAACATTCATCGTATCACAACCCCTAAAAAAAGAGTTTCATGATCATTTCATCATAGCCGGGCCTATGAAAAATTGTAGTGGGTTTTATAATAATTTTATCAATTTTTAACCTATGGAAGAGACATGGGTTTCCTAAAAATTGTGCCATAAAAAATCGACGAAATGAAATGAATTGTATCCTTGGTTTAAATCCCCAAAAAATAATAAGTGAAATCAAAGGATATAATCATATATGCATAATTATTTTGAAATATAAATCATATGGAATGTTTCTTGAGGAAGAATATTTTTCTTTGAAAATAAAATTATAAAACTAATGATATTTTTGAAATCCAATTTTTAAAATAAAAATTTGAAAAAAAATATAAATTAATATTTAAAATTAATTTAAAATAGTTTTGGAAGAAAGAAATATTTTCAATTTGAAAAAATATTAAAACCAAAAAAAATTTAAAATCCATTTCCTTCAAAATAAATTTTAATAAATATAAAAGAATATTTAAAAATCATATAAACCCTTCCTTGTGAGATATACCATGTTAGCCTCGATGTTTGTTTAACAAAATAAGACATTTTGATAATACTTTTCATTGAAAATAACTATGAAAATATATAAATTAATATTCAAATAAAATAATTTTCATGATGATGGGATGTTTTTTTCATGTCTTATACTTTTAAACAAAGATTTGTTTTGCATTTTCAGCAGAAGCCAGATAAGAATTTTTTCAAAAATGATGTGAATATTCTTTTTAAAACAAACTAAAATGTATATATGGGTAAAAAATTATTCTAAAAATAATACGATACTAATAAAAAATTATTTTTTTTTCTAAAACATGGATTTGGAAGAAAATGAGTTTATGATCGACGCGATAAAAAAATCATATTTTCTTAAAAAAATCACATTTAGATTAACTAAAATATAGTTTAAAATGGTATTGTTACTTGACAATAACTCGAATAAAAATTTATTTTTAAAATTCATAATTTTCATGATAGGCTTATCATAATAATTTGTTATATAAAAATAATCATAAAGTAACATGATAAATGATTATATTATAACATAAAATCATCCCACATTGGTAACATTGAATTGTAAGACCCATGAAGGAATAAAATAAAATAAAACATAAAATATCTTGATTATATTTCATATAAATATATAAAAAGTCACAGGGGCTTTATATACACTATATTAAAGAATATAGGAGCACAATATCTACTACATCTCAAAGATGTAAATTGAGATGAAAATCCCTTAATGATTTTTGAACTTTTGAAACATAAAACCCATGAAATAGTTAAACTCAAATGAATATGTAAAATAAATTATATACAAGAATAAGTATAATAATATAAATAAATAGTTAGTATAAAAATCACAAAAAAGAAATTTTTGGTAAACATGGAATGCGTCTCAAGGAAAAATAAAAGTGGGACATAAATCTTTTAATGTAATTCTTGACATCGATTATAGAAATAAAATCCACCATATAATAAATATAATATAATTATATATATTAATTAACAATAAATATTCATATATAAAACTATATATGACTTCTAAATTACATATTATTACCCATTTATTACAAATTCAATTTTAATGTTTTGTTTCTTGTAATAAATGCATTGTTTTTTGTATATGATTTAATATTTTATTTTTTGTCTGATTTCTTTGATCATAATTTAATAATTCCAAGAATTGTAACCATGATATATATATCTTATATATTAATGATATAATTATTTATCTTAATAAATGATTTATAGAGGTACAAAATGAAATACATGGTTCATGGATATGGTAAGCCATACTTTGGCATTAAAATTGTTTCAATTTCAACTACATAGTAAAATAAATAAAACAAATGATATAGTATAATTATATAATTATTTTTCTGTCAAATAAACCACATATTTTTATTAAATCCATACTTATTACCTTCCATGTATATTGTGAGTGAATCACATAACTATGTAAGGTGGGAGTCCCCCGTACACAGGAGCTACAAAATTGTACTCCCAAAAAAATGGAATTCATGAGGTATCTATGATATATTAATTAAAAAAGTATAATAACAAAATATCTATATAATATAAACAATAAATACACCATTATGTACCAATTTAAGATTTACAAATGGAAAAAAGGAATCACATTGATCCGTGAGGTGGTAGTCTGTCATACAAATAAACGGTGATTTCGTAGCCAATTAGATGGAAGTGGAGATGGTGGTATATCATTAAAGTAAAATTAAAACATAACCATATATGGATTATATCAATTATATTATATCATAAATTAAAAACAATAATTTAATGAGTTTGATTAAGATAAAAAATAAAAACGCTTGTTCAAAAATGTTACCTATTCTTCGGGTATCCTTATCAGGATTACACAAAAACCCTGTATAGGTTTGATTTATTTGAACAATAAGTATTATTGAAAGATATGAAAGAAGGTGAGAGGTAATTTGGTATGCTATTTTCAAAACTAATAGTAATTTACTGTGTGAATATAAGTGGATATTGGGTGACCGTTATAAGTGAGGTGATAGGCACACTAGTAATTTTTTGAATGAATGAATTCCATACACGTTTTTCTCATGTAAAAGCGGTAAAATAATGTTTAATTTTTTATAATATAAGGTTTATGTACTAGATATTTATATAGAATTGGTTTTGGAAAATAATTTGGTCATTTTTTACCCTTAACAAATTATTTTCACCCCACAATAAAACTAATTTAACCTCAACTGTTGGAATTAATTTTTACTATTTTCACAATTAATTTGGGTAATAAATTAATATGAACTAATTATAAAATATGTATTTTTATTATTCCACATATTTATTCAATTTATAAATATTTAAATCACATCAATTTCAAAATTGAAATGAAAATTAATCTCATAGATGTGATGATAATGCGGGTTTTCAAAGGAATTTTTTTTCAAACATTGCAACATATTCTTATCCACATTAAATATCAAAGTAATTATTATGAACAAATTTTGATTAATGGATATATAGATGGAAATATTTTACATTAAAAAGGTTGAAAATATAATATAACATTTTATGTAATTTAAATGAATTAAAAATGTTTTAATTAAAATTCATTATTTTTCACTTTCATCAAAAAAATTAATCTCTTTAGAAAATTAAAAAAACACAACCTAATTTAAATTTTTATATGATGATATAAAAAATTAAAATAATTTATTCAATGGAAATACTAAAATTTAGATAATTAAATTTAAAAAAACTTATAGCCATGATGAAAAAACAAGTTTTCAAGAAGTGTATTTTTGGAAAGAAAAGTGATGATTTATATTAACTTTGTATCTAAAAAAAGTAACTATATTAATGTAAATTATAATTTATATATATATAAAATATATATATCATTTTAATCATTCCTCATTGGTTACTATTTTAATTAATTAAAATATAGAAACATTAATCACTTTAAAACCATTTTCAAAATAAGTAAAAAACCCTTTCAAAATAAAAAATAAAGTTATAATAAAATCCAATATAATATTTATTAAAGAGTAATTAATCATATTAAATATGACTAAAGAATAAAAATTATTATTTAAAATATAATGGGGTATTTAAATTACCTAATTTTATTTATATAAGTGATAGTTTTACAAAAATCGATATTTTTCACTATTCACTAAAAATTCAATATTTTTTGAAAAGTAACAAAATTTCACCATAAATTAACTTCTATATGAAAATTTAAAAATTTAAGTCTATTTTATCAACTAATTATTCTAAAATCTCTATAAAATATATACATCATTTTCTGATCACAATATATAAAAATCATTTTCAAAGAAAGCACATTTTTTAATAATATAATTACTTCACTAAAAATTGAATGATTATTGACTAAGTATTACAAAATTCATTTATATTGAAAAGAAAATTTATATTTGTATTTCATAAAGTATTTTATAATAAACATACCCATATATTTAATTAATATGTTATAATTTTCATTATTAAAATAAGATTATTTCACAGTTTTCTAAATCTTGGTATCTCTTGTCAAGAAAACATTCATTATTTCATATAACAAAGGATAAACTTGGTGTTTTATATAATTTTAACAATACTAATTATTTCATGTAATTAGAGAAATTCTTTTTTCATTAAATGTAAAATATTGAAAATGTTTATTTTATTTGAAATAACGTAAATATTTTAAAAGATCTCAGATTGTTACACCAGGATAAACTGAGAAGAAGTTTGAGGATATTCACAAACATAAACACCACTATATGGGAGTAATTGGAATGATTATAAATCATTTTCAGTTATTTATAAGAAATAATCAACCTTTATAATAGAATATTGTCATGTCTTCATTGAATATGGTGTTTGATTCACAGCCTTGATGATTTCATTTCCCAAATCCTAATATCTCCGATATATGAATTCATCCTTTAAATATTGTTTCTATGTGATTGATGGATGATATTATTTTGGATAATGTTTTGGTCAATTTTTTGTGTTTCCATTTGTTTATTGACTTTATAATATATTGAAACTTATATTTCATAAAATTATTTCTTTTACATACCAAAAAAAAATATGAGAGTGGTCAAATAAAAAAACCATTTGGATTGGAGTATACCATGACCATTGAATATATTTTCTATTTCATTTATGATTTTCCTTCATGAAATTATATTTTAATTAAATACTATAAGATTTATTCCATTAAACTAGTGTTAATTTCTTAGTGCCAGATCAAGGACTCAATCAAACAACTTAATCTTGTAGAGAACATTCATAAAATGAAACCATTTGAGCGGCTAGGATCCCAAAACAATTCTCAAATTGGAGGGCACCATTCATTCCAATACAACCATACAACCTTACCTCCTATAATAGTAACATATGGGTTATAATAGTGGTGTATTATCTCTATAAAATTAGTCTTTTACTTCAACAAATACATCAATGAATCTACATTTAGGGTATGAGACATATTTTGGAGGCTCTATGATATTAAATTCTATAGTTATCAATTTTTGTAGGATTATTATACATTTATTTTATGTCAAATATGAAATAATCAATTAGTTCTTGTAAAAATTATGGAGGGGTTCAATTCTTGTGCATTGTTTTGAAATAATGGTTGATTGAGTGATATATTTCTTCTATATGAAATAATTATTCTTATTAAGCTGATTCATTTGAATAATTTTCTATATCTTCTCTACTTTCATTATCCATGATCAACGTTTATTGATTCATGAATTATCATTTAATTTCCTAACTAATTTCTTTAATACTTTCTTAATCATTGAATAATTTTTAGTATGCTAGATTAAAATATTATTTTAAAGAAACTAATTTCATATTTAATTAAAAATTTCTTCATATTAAAATAATAATTTAGTAATTATTAAATAAGGACTATATTATGTATTTAATTTTATTGAATTTCATCACCAGTAATGATCATTCGATACAAATATTAGAATTTTTATTATCTCATGATGTTGTATTTTTAAAAATATAAAATGATTTCATTATTTAAATATCATTCAAGTAGTTTTATTATTACATTATGTTAATAAAATTATATTCCTCATATTATGAATCAAGGTTTATTATTTCAGATAGTAAGACTATATATTTAACCTCAATATTGAGTTATAATATATATTTGCATTTTTTATTTTGTTGATATGTAATATAAATTTTGAAATAGGACACCCAATTCAATTTAATAAAATCTAAAGGTTATTAAAAAAATATGGTTCCCTAACATTGGATAGGTAAAATAGTAAAATAAAAATTTCAATATATGAAGACATATTTTTTCTTTTAAATTTTCCAACTTTAGTTTAAAAACTTTTTTATGGTTGGTGTGTTCATAAAACAATTTAGGGTTGTTTCATATTGATTAATGAAAACACAACCCAATAAAATGTTTCAAAAAATGTAAAAAACTACTTGCATAGTATCATGGGATGAATAAAATATTGATTAAGAGTAAATAATAGAATATTTTTGGAATCAAATGAGTTCTTAAGTGGACCAACGTATCAAAATAAGAAAATATATGTAAAATATATTGAAGTTTTATGTTTATATATAAATATAAGAGTATAAAAAAGTATCTTAGGATCATCCATTACTTCAATAGAATAATAAAATAAATTTTTTATCCCCTAAATAATAAAAAATTGAATTAAATCCATTAGGTTAGCATTAGAATATCTAAAAACATGCTTTTTATGTTCACCATAACAATGAAATGATATTTATTTCAATTTTATTTTTATTAATGTAGTAATGCATTGAATTTTTATGTTTTTTTTAAGATACAAAAAATGGAATAGAATAAAATCTTGACCCCATATTCAATTATAAAAAAACATGGAATGGAAGGATATTTCTCAAAAAAAAAATTCTTACTATAAAATTAATGTATATTCACATCAATATAATACATTTTAATCCATTAAATACCCAATTTTATTTTTGGATTTGTTTGTAAAATTATTGGGAAAATGTACCCATCATTACTTAAAGAATTATTCGTAAATTTAATCTTTTTTTAAAAAAAATTCAAAAAAAATAGGTCAGTTATGGATTCTGTAACTTCAGGCTACTTAATGAGGAGGATATTGTGAAATAATAATGAATTTCATTGAAAACAAAAATAGATATTGTTTCTAAAGTTAAATGAAATGATTTCAGTAAATTATATGAGGTTTTGTGATAAATAATAATGCATGTATGGATTCATAATTAAAATACCTGAAAAATAAAATAGATGTGTGAGTAGATATAAACCAACCTGAAGGTATGTAAACATAAGATTTGAATTTCATTTTATTTAATTGAAAATATAATTTTTAATGATGGAGGATATAAAAAATATATAGTATTTTAATAAATAATTAAAACATATAAAGGTAAAAATATATAAATAAGAACCCTAACATAAAAATAAAATAAAAATATTGGAGGTGAGTTTCGTGATAGTGGTGATAATAATTTGGAATAAAATAAATAATATAGAATTCTATATTCGTAAAATTGATAAAGAACTCTAATAGAGTATAAAATAAGTCTTTTTGAAGTGAAATAAAGATAAAAAATTGGTAAATACATCAACATATAGAGTGTATTAACCATGGAATAAAGTTATTGATAATGAAGAGATAAAAAATAAATAATCATAAAATAGAGGTAAATAGAGTAGAAGATAAATTAAAAAAAAGTGAGAGAAGTCACAAAGTATGATAGAGATGAATCTATACTATCATAAAGACCATTTTAGTTAGTAAAACTAGAATAAAGGATACATGGGGTAAAACTTTTAATGAAAATATTATGAATCATCATATTAATATTCATTATCCTAGAACATAAATAATATTCCCCACATATAAAACATGTTTATATGAGTTATTTTCAAATAAAATGAATCTTGAGAATATATGTATAATACAATAAATGATATAGTGTTTACATATGGAATCAAGGAGTCTTTATATGAAACCATAATATTTGGTTATCTTTTCAAAAAACATTAATATTGGATCTTATATAGTCATAATATCATTATTCCATTCAAGTGTTAGTGTATAAATCATTTGATACCCGATATTAAAAATATTATAATTAGAGAAGATCAAATAAAACAAGGTTATTTCTCTATTATAGGATACAATAGTTATATTTCCATGAGGATAATTTTAGTGTGTTTTAGGTATAGTGATTAAACATACCTTTATATGGATTCCCATTTACTTGATATTGATGATGAAAATAAACTTTTACACTTATAAGTACATCTTTGAGAGTTCCTGTAGGTTATGTAAAGTTAAATGTTCATTGGATGATGAAAAATATTAATAAAAAAGAT
The DNA here is from genome assembly GCA_963277665.1 of Viscum album. Taxonomy (NCBI): domain Eukaryota; kingdom Viridiplantae; phylum Streptophyta; class Magnoliopsida; order Santalales; family Viscaceae; genus Viscum; species Viscum album. The sequence goes on along the minus strand of OY728125.1, from coordinate 477,632,823 downwards.
AACATTTTGAGTAAATTAAATGTCCAAAAACTGACGATGTTTTTACCATTTATCTAATGGGAGGATTTGTTTTGAGGAAGAAACAAAATTCAAAAAAAATGTTAACAAGTAAAAAAGGGATAGTTGATTGAATGGATTGAATATTTTGAAACACATTCCATGATAAAAGGAAAAAATATGTCTAATATGATTGATTGAATTAATAATTTAACATTTCATAAGGAATAACTAAAAATTTGGGTCTTCTTTCATAAATAAGATGATAAGGTGTTACCTAAATAAAGATTAAAACTCATTTTAGTGAATGGGATAATACCTATATATATGTATATTTCCCAATATTGACCATCCACAGATCGAGATCAGTTAACGCCATTCTATTCATCTTTTAAATGTTAATATGAGGTTTTGTTAAGATATAATACAATAAATAAAGCTTATCAAGGAAGCAACCAAATTTCTTTCTTAAGAAATATTTTGTATTATTTATTTAGGATGTACTATTCAATCAACCTTAACTTTTTCAGTATTGATAGAATGGATCTCATAATTTCAAATATGAATTTTGATTCCACTTGGTCATGAAGATGAGAGAGAAAATTATTATAGGAATAATAGAAACGAAAAATTATATTTAATGGATATGGGAGTGTTTTTTTTTTAATTACATATATTTTATATACACTATATTTTTATATTAAATCATAATTTTTGGGGTAAAAAGTTTCAAATAACACTTAAATTTATTCCTAGTTTTATCTATTATACAATAATTACTTTATAACACAATCAAAACATGTTACTAAAGTTAATTCGTATTGATATGGATGATTAATATAATTATTGGAAATTTAAAAATAAAAAAAATTAAATTCATGAATCATTACTTTGGGGTATTAATTGATTTTTGTAAATGATTTTTTCAATAATTTTGAAATAAAAAAAATATATATTTGTAAAATTTGATGATTTATTTTGAGATGAATTAAACTTTTTATATTTCAGTTTAGAATTTGGTGTAGGATTTGTTTTTGTAAATAAATAAACCAAATTAGATCTTATAAATAATTGAAATGTCTTAGATTGTCCTATAGTTAGAAATATAAAACGTTATTTTTCTAAGTATTACAAATAGTTTCCAAAATATTATGATGCTGGAAATAGTGGTCCATGTTTGTTTTGAATTTTATGGATGTTCTTATAATTATTTGATAATCATGCACACTCAGACAATGATATTATTTTAAATACTACAATTACTTTTGTGAAAAGATAAAAAAGGTACATTGAGAAATGTGAGATTTTTCCCTTTAAAAAGTTCTTATAAAAATAGAACGAAATGTCTAAAAATATAGTCTAAATTAAAATAAATAAAACAAAAAAGAAAAATGTGTCAGTTGAAGTTCACTATTAGTTATTATAAAATTTTAATGAAATCCTTCCAGAAATGAGGAATTAAAAGTCTTCTATCAAAAAAATTTAATGTAGGTATATTAAATGAATCTAAAATACACGGTTAATTATTTTCATTAATGTGTGATGTGATTGATGAAAAAATAAACACATATTTATACTGAAATATTCTAAAATAAACTATATTATCCTCTAGTTATATAGAATATATTTCATATGTTTATATTGTAAATTTTATAGATAAATTTAATACTAAAATAAAATGTATATTTTATTATCATATTAATGATTTTTTTTTGTTTTAAGGAAGATGAGGGAGATTTTATAGGTTGATTTTTTGATTAATATGTGAATGAATCCAAAGTTATTTCGCCGAATTAATGAAAATAAAAGGGTTTATTCTATGAAAACCCTATTCATATCTTTGGTATAGAAAAAAAATGTGCCAGGACATTGAAACAATGAATGAAAAAATATATTAAAAGTAGTAAAAATTAAATTTCATTGTAAATGTTATAATCATATGCTATAATGGAGAGGTTTAAATGGATACTGTATAATCCCACCCTACAATTGAGGTAATGATAACAATAAATAACTGAAATGGGGAAGAAGAGTTTTATATACTAGCCTCCTTATATATGTGCAACAAATTCTATAATACCCTATGATATTGGGATATCATGAACCAACTGCACTACTATTTTTATAGGGTGGTGGTGATAAGTGCATTTCCTTACCATCACATTTTACAGTATGTCTGGATCAGTATCAACGATCAAGGGAAAGTGGATTATTATAGGTTCATATTTATTATCAGATATTTGAAATGACATACTCAATATGAAAAATACAATGAGAATTGATTTTTTCGCACTTTAATTGGTGATACTAGAAAATGTAGTTCATTAATCCAGGGAATCCAAGTCTAAAACATTGATAGCATCAAATGTGGTGATCAATGTGGTTGAGATAACATATAATATATTATTAATAGGATACCCTTGTATTGTAAATCCTAAAAAATCATCATATAAATTATATATTTTAATCAATATTTACATCAAATTGCCTTGTGTAACCCACCACAAATGTGATGATCATTCTGGAAAAATCATGATCAAATAAATCAAATCGATATATAAATGACTGTTAGTGAAAGAGATATTATATATGGACATCATGCAAGACTGAGAAGACCAAAAATTAATTTGAATATATAACTATATAAAAAATCATGAAATATAGAAATTTCTTTTCTAATTCTCCTACGATAAAGAAGAGAAATTATTAGGATGATAGTGGTCATTAAATATCATGCATGAATGAAACATAGAGATAAAGGGATAATCTCCTCAAATCATCACTTCCACATAGGGTATCATGTTTAAAAACGTCAAACCCATGTTGAGGTCATTTTAGAACGTTATTATAATTAGTGGATCCATATATAGAAAATAGAGGTTGGAAAACAAGGACTCCATCCAGGGGTATTTCATTTCATTGTGACTTCATAATCTTATTATCTTTCCTCATTTATATTCATTATTTTTATAGGTAAACATTATTTCTCCCCAAATAATTATTGAGAACCATTTATATGGGGTCTTCATCACATATATTTAGTATGATGGCTATTATTAATGTAGTTACCAAGATTGTGGAAATTATTTATTATTTTTTCTATTTTAATTTTCTACTCTGAGGATTCATGGAGTGACTGATAGGGGTCAGTGATATTTCCCCACCATTTATCATCATCAAGATTCATTACCTAAACTATTATAATATACAATTGTATCTTCAATTATTAACTAATACAATAAATATAAATATTTAAATCTCTAAGAATGTTGACATGTGAGCTGAAGTGTTCACTGGTCTCATTTCTCTTGATGCATCCCATAATAAATCATGTGATTTCGTGAGATTAGTGTAGCACTACACACTTTAGGACTACATTTTATTCCCTATAAAAAAGGACTTTTTAATCTAGGAATGTATGACCATAAAAAACTATAATAAAATGGTGGAAATAGAAATGTAAAATTTTTTCCACAATAAAAAAATGGGTATTATATAAAACTCAAATAGGAAACTACAATTTAATACAATTAGAGTTCAACCAATAGAAAAATATTTTTTTATATATTCAAAATATTTTTTTATATATTCAAAATAATTTTTTATTTAAATATATTTTCCATTTATTTATATTTCATATAAATCAAACCCCATATTTCCCTTTTTTATATAAAGAAAAAAATTAAAATATAATATGTGGAACCAACACTATTTTGTGCTTGGGGATTCCCTATAAGGTTCACCTGACTCCAGCCATTTGTTGAATTCTTATTATTTTTTGAAATATAATTGTTTTTGGTGCAACAAAAATAATTTAATAAATTATTTATCCAATTTTTTAAATAAATGAATTAATATAGTTTCTATCACTACTTTTTATTTTGTTTTATTATATATTTTTTATATATTTCCCACCCAATTAACTAAAATGGAATAACGTTTAGGTGAAAACATTTGAAATTAATTTTATAGTTTTTATGGAAACATGGGAAAATAATTTTATAAACATAAGTACCATTTTCAATGGTTACATGCTTACCATAATCAATAAGAAGATTTTTTAGGATTATAAGAAAAAATTATTTAATTTTATAGAAAATTGGGGAGTGAAAAATTATTTATGATTGGATCAATACAAAAATGGAAGAACCTATCTATTCACTCCCACAGTTTTATTACATAACTTTTAATTTACGTGGAACAAATAGTGGATCTTTTAAAGCTTAGTTTCTCGTATATATGGAAAATAATACCAGAAAACTTAAAAAATTCCTCTAATCAACTTGAAAGAATTAATCATACATTCATAATAATTACATTTACTATATCTCATAACCTAGGTGCACACATCAAATGAATGGTTAAGAATAAGGCCCAATAAGGGAAATAAAGGGAAACAATTTAAATGTGATCTTGAGAAAAATTGTTAAGAACATGAGGAATATAACTAAAGAATTAAAAACATGAAAAAGGAGAATATAATAACAAAAATAACATGAATATTAACTTGTAAATGTGGATAAAAAATTTAAATTTGATATTGAAAAACATATCACCATAGTTTTTCATTGTGGTGCAATAAAAATTACCATGGTTATTCACCAGGATATTGTTACACATTCCATCTATAAAGAATAAATTATATAACCAATGCATTTGAGTTTCATAAGTAAAAAAACCTTATTTTTTAATAAAACATGATCCATATATATCCTAAAAAACATTTTATAAATATCCCATACAGAATAGAAAAATAGGTTTCACAAAGAAATCATGGCACTTTAAAAAGTTCATAGAGACAAGATGTTTATGTCATTTGAAACTGACAGAAAGGGAATGACGGTTTTATGTATTAAAATTATATAATAAATTAAATTACTTTTATATATTATTGAGTTCACATAGATAATAAAATGTTTTATTTATTCACATAAATAAACTAAAAGGGAAATCTTGATGAGTATAGATAAATTTTGAGAAATTAAACTGGGAGCATAACATATATAAAATGTGGTTATATAAAAGAGTAAAAAAAGAAATTAAAATGATCTAAAATTCATATAATAATCTCAATATGGTAAAGGGGAAAAATAAATTGGATATAATAACTTAGTTTGAAAATTTTAAATATATGATAGAAAAATAGGGAACCTGAATGGAAAAGAGAATTGGTGACTTCCCATACCTCACAAAGTGACTCCTAAAACATGGTAATTGGGACCTTGGGGGATTTTGGACATATTGGTGGACTCCATTTGAGGTAATACTCTCATATATTCATGGACTATGAAATGGGTTTAAATGTAAATGGATATATTTGTGGGTATTTAAATCAAAAGTAGGGGATTTGTGTAATAATTTTTAAATAACGAACTTGGACACCTATGTAGTAGTAAAAGAAAAATGGTGGGCTTGAACAAGGTATTTTCCATTATTAATGTATACATAATACATCTTTTATGTTATTTTAATCCTCAAGATTAATCCATAAATTTATATTACTTATTTTTGAAAGGAAAATTATTTTTTTCAGAAAATAACATTTCTAAATATATAGTTTCTATTTTAGAATTTAAATAGTAAATTATATATTTTGAAATTTATTAAAATATATTAAATTCTGGATATTAATAAAATAAATATTTTAAATATTTTATTTTGGTTAATTTTTTATTAAATATTTATAACATAATTATAATGTCATTAACACTCTAAAAAACTAAAACTGTAATTGTACTATTCATGAAAAAAATAGAGTATTTTAGAAAGGAATAATAAAACCACCCTAACCTAACATTGAAATTTTGATTTTAAAAATGTTAATTATTTAACATAAAAATTCTATAAAGATGATAATTTTAAATTTTAAATATAAAAATACTTTTTTATAAAAAATAATAAGTGATTGAAAAGGTAGAGTAATATTTCTGACACTATAACAAAAAAATTATTTTATCACTTATTTTTAAATAAAATTTTTGTTATAATAATATTTAATAAAAATAATAATTATTTATAGAAAATTATTTCATTATAATAATTTTACATTTTCTAAAATTTACAATCTCTGTCCCAAAAACTCAATTTACCAAATTCCATCTTAATTTTATTTAGAGACACGGTTCTTAAAATTGAAATGATGGAATGATAATTTTTTTAATACAAATAAATTACAGATAATAACCGTATATATAACCCCTTATAACCCCTACCTATAGCCTAAGGTTACATTGTATGATAGTTACTGATTTATGGGGTGACTCAGCTAACATTACCCTAGTGGTAATTTCCACTCACTTGGACTTCTCCTGGAGGGGATTACATCCAAGATTCAATTATTGAATCTCAACTTGCGTTTTGTCAAGATCAAAGCCCATTGACGCTACCTACCACTTATTCTATGATAAAGTTTCTTCAAACAACATGACGCTACTGGTTTAAGTCATTGTTACTCCATTCTGTATTAGTTATATTTTGTTATTCCTAAAAATAAACACTAATTATAACATTAAAAATATTATCAATAGAATTTTTCTATTGCTCGAATTAATCAATGGTTAAATAATGATCAAAACTAGATGGTAACATTTTCCTTTATATTTAATTCACGATTAATGATATATGGTTTTCTTCTAAAAATTAAAAAGTATGTGACACACATTTTTAGGAATCAATATTCATTCAAAAATTTCGAGTCATTGCACTCTTCCCCCCTCAAGAAATTTCATCCTCAAAATTTTAACTCTTTCCCTCAGTTGATAAAAAGTGTGGGTACTTATATATCATTGTTTCCTAATGTTCACACATTATATAATCATATTTATGGTTCCCACAAATATGAATTGATGACATGGGTAGTCTTGTTGAATAGAACCTTGTCTCTATGGTCTAATAGCTCCACTAACTTCTCCTCAAAAGAGAGGTCATGTTCTAGTTGTACACCATTAAGATTTATTATATTTGAAGGTCCAGGAAAGTACTCTCTCAAGAGATATTCATAGAATACATCCTGAACTTGATATACATTTGGTTGAAGTGATTGTTTATAGGCCACCACTCCAATGCAATGAAAAATTATATAGGGGCCAATATACATGGGGATAATATTCATTTCTCCCCAAATCACATGAATCTCTTAAAATGTGTTATTTGAAGGAACATTTTATCCCCAACACCATACTCCAGGTCCCATCCTCGGCTGTCAGAATAGATCTTCTTCTAACTTTGACATTCTATAGTGTTTTTTATGGAATAAACCTTTTATATATTTTATTTCTTAGGATTATGCTAAATAATAATTCTCTCACAAAAATCATCACAACATGTATTAGTTCTACATTGCTTCCCTTATAGAACTTCATAGGGTTCCATTTGAATACTCAATTGGAATCTATTATTACATGATTAACTCAACTAATGAGAGATGTTTTTCTCATGCACCATTAAATTACATTGAGCATGTCCTGAGCATTCTCTTGAGTGTTTGAATAGTCTTTTAAGTTTGGCCATTAGTTTGGGTTATTGGTCATAATGAAATAATATTTGGTACTCTGATCTTATTTAAGATTACTCCTGAACTATATTGAAAACCATGGATTGGGAGCAGATATTATAGATAGTGGTACTGCACGTCGCCTTAACACTAACTTCTTATATAGATTTCAATGTTTTTCAAGAGAGAAATCTTCCATAATAGAGAAAATATTGGTATTCTTATTTAGGCAGTCCACTATTACCCATATCATATTGTTTGCATTGGATTTTCTATAGAGAATAATGAAAATATATCTAGTGATATTTTTCCAAATTCCATGTCAGTATGGGTAGTTGTTGTATTACCCCTTTATGAAGTTTTCACTATTCCTTGACTTTTTGACACACTGTACACAATTTACTGTATTTGTAAATCTCCCTTCTCATCTTATCCCATCAATAATGATAACTAAGGTCCCTATAAAGTTTAGTGCTTTCAGGATGTATGGAAATGTAGCGTTGTGAGCTCCATCCATCAACTCATTCTTTATTTATGAAATTGATGAAACACATGCCTTGTACAAAATTTCAGTACACCTTCATGATCATAATTGAACCTAAGAAACATTCCATTATTTACATCCTCTATATTATTCTATAAAAAAATAATATTATATTTTAAATTTCATCCTATTATCTAGTAATGGTGGTAGAGAAATCATTTTAGTTGGATTTTATTATGTCTATTCCCGTACAATTTACATATCCATATTTGTTAGGTCTTTTATCAAAGAATATACTTTTATCCTCATTATTTAAAGCACAACAGGGTCTTTCCTACATAATGTATCAGTGAGTTTTTTTATCTTTCAGTATGGTAATGAATTCAATAATCATAGTCTTTAAGAAGTTACAAATATCTCGTATATCTGATGCCAAATTCCTTTTGTGTAAAAAAATAAATGAAACAGTAGCAGTTTGTGTATATATCACATTTCAACCAATTGAGATAGTGTCTCTATATCTTCAAATAAAAAACTACTCTAACCACATCCATTTCATGTGTAGGATAATTCTCTTCTTCGGGTTATAGGTATCATGATGCATAAGAAATCACCTTGCCATTTTTCAAGAGGATTCACCAAAGTAATTTCAAAGATGCATCACTAAAAATAAAAAATAATTATCTGATAGAGGGTAGAGTTATCATGGGTGCAGTAACCAATCTCTTCCTCATTTCTTGTAAACTTTCTTCACACTCATTTTTTGAGATGAATGTTTCAACTTTTCAAGTTAACTTAGTTGTTGGATTTAAAAGTCCTGAAATTGTTTTCATAAACCTCCAATAATATCTTTATAGAACATTAAAACTACGATTCTCAATTACTATTTTAATATGAGATAAATCCTCCACAACCATTGTCTTCATAGGTTCAACTAAGATACGTTCATTGGTTATAATGATCCTTAATAAATAAACCCATTGTAACAAAAATTTACATTTTTTGAGCATTTCATATAGTCTATTCTTCCTCAGGGTTTCAAATATTACCATTATATGATCCTCATGCCTCTTGGGACATCTTTAATATATCATAGAATCATTATTAAAACCACCACATAGTTATCAATGTTGTCATTAAATACTCTATTAATCAAATCCATAAAACTATAATGAGAATTATTCAAAATGATTGGAGTAACAAAAAACTCATAATTACCATATTTTGATTGGAAGAATTGATTATAACCAGATCAAAGATCATTCTTGTAGAATAATTGAGACCCAAGAATCTGGTCGAATAAATCATTAATCCTTGGAAGAAGGTACTTGTTCTTAACTGTGATATGATAATGTCCTCTATAGTCAATGAATAGACACATTGATACATCCTTATTCTTTACAAAGTGAACATGTTCTCTCCAAGGAGAAAAAAGTGGTCGGATAAAAAATCTCTCCAAAATATGTTGGAGTTATTTATTTAATTCCTCCATCTCCACATTCTCCATTATATATGGGGTCCTTGATATCAGTTTGGATCTAGTCATGAGTTCAATAGAGAACTCCACCTCTATTTCTGGGGTAGGTCCATGTGACTCCTTAGAAAATAAATCAATGTATTCGTGAATGATGGGGACATTTTCTATTCATATACATTACTTTATTTCTCCATATTAACCAATTATTTTTTAAAATATGGAAATGGTAGTTGCTACTGGAAAATTATTAGATAGAGGTATATCTACTTTGAATATTACTGTAGTTTTTCCATTCAAGATTACTGATATTTCTTTGCTTTTTTATTTCATATTAGTTGTATAAATTTAGATCTGTTCCATCCCTAATATAGTAAAAAATTCCATAATTGGAATTCTAACTAGACCATTAATGATATTATTCTCACTAAAGTGAATGAAAGACAATTTATGCATTCTTGATGATTGGATAATCCCTCTATTAGTCTTGACTTATAACTCTAACTCTAGATGTTTAAGGATTTATTTTATATTATTTACAAACATGTAGAGGATAATGGAATGTGTAGAATCATAATAAATCAAAATACCAAAAAAAATTCAGAGAATAAAGATACTAACTGTTACAATATCATTGGAAGAATCGACTTCAATCATTGTGATAGAAAAATCCTGACCATACTCCCATTTCTCCTACTATGGTTGATGGTGATTCCTCTATATTAACGTCCAATTTGGACAGTTATTAGAAAAGATACCAATAGATCCATAATATAACCATTTGACTTTGACTTAGGCATGTACCATCTTTCCATTGACATTATTATAGAGAAGATTTGGCTTAACCCTTGTAAGATAGTTCTAAGAAATGTGGTCATCTCTTCTACAATGTATCATTTCTCACTCCCATGCAAGTAGTCACCTAATAATTTCTTCCCACATTTGATTCATATGCAATGATGAATTTTCTTTTCTCTTATTCCATGATCAATGTTTCTCCATAATCATTACACCATTTATAAATTCTTTTCATTCAATCTATGGGACCACTATGTCTTTTTGAACTATAGTTCAACCATCATAAAACATAATATTATCTCCTTATAGCTATCATAGTCTTAATTTGATAGTTTCTACCATATTTGGGGTTTATTTTCACCAAAAATATCTATTAAAATTTTCATTAGTATATGATAAAAAGATAGAGGTAAAGAAAGAAAGTCTAATTTTTATCTCATAGATTCACATAGATTTATTTTCCTTCTCTTTAAGTTATTAGATTCCCTTATCCATTTGTATTCTCATATAATGGGGGAAATACATTTAGAAAATAGTTTCATTGAACACTTCCAACTCCAAATACCCAATATCTCCTCTTTGAATTTTGTTTTTATCTAAGGTCCACCACTGGTCAGTTTCTACCTCCATGTGGTGCATAGATAGGGTGACCTTACCATACTTTGAACAATGGAGTACAGATAATATTTTTATTTAGAGATTATCCATTTTTCCGCAATCAATGTGTTTGTACATAAAATGAAAGAATGTAGTTGTTGATTCATAAAGGACTCAATGGAATCTTGTTCCTTTAGAGTTGAATCTGTTATATCATCTTGATTCAATTTATTGTTCAAAACTAGAGTCAATTGATTCATCACTGTTTAAATTGTTCCTCTTATTTCATTAAATTTTCCAAAAATAAGAAAAACATAGAGATAACTATGTTTTTTAAGAATATTAATTCTTTATAATATATCTTTATATCTTAATACATCAATATTAAACATGTTATTCTTCAAAAATAATTTCATTGTCTATAAATCCTTCAAAATAGTTCTTAAAAATATTGTGATTGTTGAAATAAAATCCCCCAGGAGTGTCAAATAATAAGTGTAGAAAATAATTTTAGCATGAACTAGTTCTTATTCAACACTAGATAAAAGAAATTATTTGGGTTTTACCAATAGATACATCGATTCAAATGCAACATCCACTTTTTCATATCCATACGTGGATTTAATTTCTTGCAACCCAATTACTTAATACATTCCCAAACTAACAGGATGTTTTGAAAAATTTTAAATTTTCCCATAGATTCTTAATGAATTTTTAAAATCATTATTTACTAAAATAACTAAATTTTTCTTTGATACCAACTATTTAATATTTTTCTTTTATTACATAACTTTTCATGTACATAGTTCGAAGAGGTGATCTTTTAAATTTTAGTTTCACAAAAATAATGTAAATAACACATGAAATCAAAAAACATTCTTATATTATACTTAAAAAGAAAAATAATTGGTTCATTATATGTACATTTACTGCATCTCATAAGCTGGAGAAATTAATCGAAAGCAAGGGTGGGAAAATTGTCCTAGTTAGAGAAATTAAGGAAAAATTGATTATATGGGATCCTATGAAATATCAATAACAAGTTGAGGAATATAATAAAGGCATGACCAAAGAGAAAAATAAAATATCATTATAAAAATAACATTAACCATAATATATAAATATGGCTACAACATTTAAATTATATATTAATAAACATATCACCATGTTTTGTCACTAAGGTGTCATAAATATTTCCATGGTTATTCACCACTTAGTTGTAAAACATTTTATCTCTAGAGATTAAATTATTTTCCCAATTCAATAGAGTACTATCAAGGTATAACACTAATATTACTTGATTAATTTTATCCACATATATCATATTAAATCATTTCATAAACCACCCATCGGGAATAGAAGAAATGGGTTTCATATAAAAATCAAGGCATTTAAAAAGTACATAAAGATAACATCTTTATGTCATTTATAAACAAAAGAACGGGAATAAGAGTTTTATGTATGTCCAATAAGGAATATAATATCACAATTTAACAAATTGTGGAATAAACATGGAAAACAAGTAGATTCAGGTACTCACATAAATGAAATGATAGGGAATTTCTTGAGGAGAAAAGAGAAATTTGGAGAAGTATAATCTGCAGCATAATGAGTACAAATAATAATTTTAGAAAAGGATAAAAAAGATATGGAAAATGGTTTCACATTAATAAAATAATATTAACATATTAATGGTTTAAAATAAACTATACATAGAAACTTAGTTTGGAAATTTTAAAGACATAACACGTAAATAGGGATATTGAAAAGAAAACAGAAGTGGGGATTTATCTTACCTTGAAGACTAACTATTCTAACATGAGGATTGTGACTTTGGGGCTTGGGGAAACATTGAGAATTTTCATTGTGAGGTAAAAAAGTTGAATATTAGTGTATTATGAAAGTGGAGTGAAATTATTTTGATAAATGGGTTGTTATTTATAGGAAAGTGGGGTATTTGATTAATAATTTCTAAATAAAATTCAAGGATCTCTAGGTAGTGGTAAATGAAAAACCATAGAATTTACCATGGTATTTGTCTATTGGGACACATTTTATGTTATTTTAGTCAATAAGAGTTGGCCATATTTTATATTTTATATTTTAGAAATGAAAATTAATTTTTTCACAAAATAACATTTTTAAAGTTAAAGTTTACTTTTTAGCATTTTAAAAATTAATTTATATGTATGGAAATTAATTAAAATTTATTAAAATAATTAATTTTAATAAAATTACACATTTTATGTCTTTGATTTTTTTTATTATATCATTATGACATAATTATAATTTGATTAACATATAGAAAAACATAAACTATATTTTTACTATTCACAATAAAATAAAGTATTTTTGTAATATTTTCATAAAATTTCCCTAAAATAATTTCGATGTGATGATTTCAAGAATGGTATTTATTTTATTAAAATAATTCAAAAAATATTATAATATATCTTTAAAATATATGAAACCTTATTTATTAAAAATAATAGTAGATTTAAAATGCATAGATAAAATTAAGACACTTAAAAAACTTATTTTGTCATTTGTTATTAAAAAAGAGTTTTTTAATCATACTATTACACTAAAATAAACAGTATTTATAATAAATAGGGTTTTTATAATAATTATATTTTTTTTAAATGTAAAATCCCTATTCGGAAAAACAACTTATTAAATTCCATCTCAATTTTATTTAGTCAAATTATTCTTAAAAAGTATATAATGGAATAGAAATTTTATTTATACAATGGAATTAAAATAACTAAGGCAGATATATGTCACTCCTTATAACACCGACATGTGAACTAAGGATAAGTTGTGTGATACTTCTAGATTTATGGGCTAGCTCAGGTAACATTTCTTATGTGGTAATTTCCGCTATCTTCAACATCGCTCATAGGAGATTTCTTTAGAGATTTACTTGCTGAAGCTCGACATCGGTTTGGTTATGAAAAAACATATTCAAGCTACCTCCCTAAAAATTTATGATAAATGGGACTCCAATGTAATGACTCTACTTGTTTATTCCATCGTTAATCCTTTCTGTATTATTTATCCATTTCCATTTCTACTTGAAAAACTAATTATAACATGATGATTTTAAACAAGAGTATTGTTTCATATAGTCTTATTAACCAAATTTCATAGTTGAACATTGGTTATGTAATGGATGAAAATAAATGGTAACATTTACATTTATATTTAATTAATTATTAAAATGATATGGTTTTGTTATGTAAAACAAAAAAATATAACACACATTTTCAGGAAGTAATTTTCATTCCAAAAGTTCTCGTGATTATGCTATAATTATTGAATATTAACATCACAGTGATCTACCTTATTATAATTAAGTGTTATAAGATGGGATGCATTTTTTGTAGTATTTATAGAAATATTACATTTTAGAGTAGGTTCATTTTTTAGTAAGGTTAGAACATTCAGTTTGATAGACCAATTACATAGACAAGGGCTATGATACTAAGATACAAGTCTATAAAGAATCCAAATATCTCAAAAAATAATAAGAACATCTCCAATATTATTAAAGTATGAGTCAATGGAAACTGTAACTCATCAATCATAAGTAATTTTGGAACCTTACATTCATCCCCTACCATCATAGACGTTGTTTCTCACTAAACAGTGGGTGTGATTGCCCTAAATTGGACATAGAAACCAAAATATATAACAATGTGTGATGATCACTAAAAAAACATTATACAGTATATCATATCTCATAAAATACATCAACTAGTAGATAATCGATAAATATCATGATTAAGGAACTGTAGATATTAAAATATATCATCAATTTGTGGTTTGTTGAATTTTATTAGCTTATTCACTATCATTTTATACTATTTTTAGTAAATTTATCATTTTTTACTTCAAGAAATAATAATATTTGTTGAAAACATCCTTTAATTTTTCCCATTAAATAAATAGCATCTGTTTTCTCTCATTATCATTTATTCTTACCTTATATCAATGATCATTCATGAACATAAACATGGGTAGTAATATCAAGGTTTATGTGGGGGGTGGTATCAACATATTATATGATTATTTGTTTTGTTATTTAGTTTTTTATACAATTTCTCACAATAAAATAAAAAAATACTACACTTCGTAGAATTTCCAATTTCATTTTGATTCTATAATATAATTGTGATATTATATATTAATTCCAATACAAAGCCTTAGAGGATAGATATGTTCTCTCATTTAAAGATTAAAATTTTCAATGATCAATATAATTTCACTGATTATGGAAACCCATGAAATAATAATTCTCAACATAAAAATTTTACATTTATTATAGGTTTATAAAGATGATTATATATTCTGTAATTTCTATTTTTAATAAGTGAACATAATATTTGTTATTAGAACTAAAACATTCTGTTTTTCTGTTTAAATTATTTTTAGAAATTATGATTCAATGTCATAATGATTGACGCACCACATTGATAGTACTTTACAATATAAGTCTCTTGGATCTGACATATGTATTGAACTATTATTTTGAATCGCATAGAAATCATGAACATCATGTTAAGTTCACAATTAACCAGTATTATATAATCTCCTACCATACTCTTAAAAAATTTTCATGATTATAATTATATACAACTGTAGGGGTATATTTCATGGGTATCAAGTAAGTTATGATAAATTTTTATAAATATTTAATAGTGAAGAATAATATTTTATACCTGAGTGTTCACTATATTAATTTTACATCAAAGATAACTTTATTATTCAAGATGTGAGGAAAAAAATTTATATAAAAATGAAAAAGAAAAATCTAGAGAAGATTTTTTTATCATTGTTTCTTATCATTTTTATGTGATCCTCCTTAATAAAAAGGGTTCTATGGTTATGGTAAAATAATTTTTATAGCTAATTAGTGAGGTGAAATCATTAACTGATACACGTGTGAAACATGAATTATGCATAAAGAGACAATCCTTTTTATTCTTCCCTTTTTCCCATAATTTATCAACACCCTATCACCCACGAAACTAACCTAAAAATTCATTATTATTGACACATTAACTTTATCACTTAATAAAGAAGGAAAAATATTAGTAATATATTTTTGAATATTTCATTATCATGATACAAAGAATATTTTTTATAAATAAACATTGACTGATAGGGGAAAAAATCTAGGAAGGTTGGTAAAAGTGTGGGTGGGTTTAAACTGAAGGAATGAAAAAAATTCATGATAAAAGTTAAAAAATATGATAATATAGATAATCAAAGAGGTATGATATAAATGAGGATATCTATATTCTATGTTTCCATTAACTAATTGTTTTTGAAAATAAACTTGACTTGGGTATATTGTTTTATTTAAATTCACTGATGTTTTCCCATGATTGAAATAAATTAAGTATAGGGGTGATGAAAGAAACAATAAACACATTTTTCTTGAATAAATCTATAAAAACCCTTTTTTTTATAAAAACTATTATTTATAAAATTCCTTTTTCATTATAATTGAATTTTAGTACTTAAATTAAAAATTAATCTAAAATATTGATTTTATTAAAAAAATCCTCAATTTGTTTTTCAATAATGATTGAAATAATTTTATTATATTATTTTGATGTTGAATAGATGAAGAGTGGATGATTTGTTCCATGTAAATGATGGTAATCAATGGGGATATTCAAGAAAATTAGAATTTCATATCTAGAAACAGATAATAATATTATTTCAAGTAAATAAAAGGATGAAATAACAATGATATTGTATGAAAAAAATGGAATTATTGTATCAAAACCATATATAGCTATAGAGAGGGATTATGGGATCCAGTGTATATCACCATCTAATATTGATTCATATTAGTAACTCATGATAAAAAAATAAATAATAAAAGGGGGTTCATATCATATGATACACAAAAGTTGAATTTGGAAATTTCATAACATGCTCTAACACTCGTATATCTTGACAGAACCATGGAACTCATTTTCTGCATGGAAATCAATAGTATTAACAAAGATAATCATATTTAATGAACATTATGTATCAAGACTAGAAACCATAAAAAATTTGAATATTGATAGATATGATTTCCTATATCTATTTAAAAAGACATACAAAATATAAAAAATATATACAAAATTAAGGGCCATATAACACAATAAGTGATATCAGTAGATGCAGTATACAGCATCGGAGAATTATAGTCTGAAATTGGACTGTAACGTAAGATTCAATTGACATGGTTTAACTAAAGTTCTATATATATATATACAAGATTCCCAAGTATAATAAAACTAATAATTTAACTATAATCTCACAAAATAATCACCAATATCTTAAACTAGTTATCCATGGAACCTCATAGATATTTGATGATAATTCAAGAATACATAGGATGAATTAAAGTTAAGTGTTGAGTCCTTGGAAATTTATGATAGAGAGGTAACACATTTTGTATAAAAGATAAGTGGCGATATAAAGTGATATTGTTTATAAATTCCAACCCAAATTGGGTTATAGTAGAATTACTTGGACTCGTGATGAAAGAAACAGATTTGAGAAAGATTAGGAATATGGTGACCCTGAATATAATTCATTCTCATATCATAGAGATGAATGATTGAGATTATTAAAGAAGTACTACCACATTGATATGTTAAATTAAAAAATAAATGTCCACATAAAGAATATCCCAACACAGAATCATGATGTTTTAATATATAATGAAAAAATGACACTAAATAATAATAATTCTTATAGGGGAATTTATATTGGATTATCTTGATGATTTTTCATCCTTTATTCATTTCCATTCAATATTTTCATTCCATAAACACCCATACATACACTTTATTTCATGACGTTCATTTTGATGGAGTGTTAACCCGGTATGGTTATTCTAAAAAAGATAATTAATATAGTTCAAATGATTATTAATTTTATTTCCTCTATTTTTATTTTTATTCATTAGATTGAGGATTTCACATGTTAATAATGGGTTTTAGTGATAATTTCCCACCATTGGTATTCATGTGTATTATTTCAACTAACTATAGGAATAATAGATCATCTCTCACCCTATTACATAGTCTAGGTAATAAACCATGTTATTACGTATTAAATGTTTTTAGAATGTGACTACGTGAAAAAGAGTGTCAATTAATATCCAATACATGATTTATACACTAGTAGAGAATATGATTAAGTAAGACTCATGGTACCACTATTCACCCTAGTATTATATTCTATATTTTTAATGATCAAAGGAGCCCTATTTTTAAAAAAGTAAGATGATTTTTTCAATAATAATATAACAATGAAGTCTATGTTATTGTTGGTAAACTAAGTATTAATAACATAATCAAAAAAAAATTGTAATAGGAAACTATGATATAATAGAATTTCTAATCGACTAAGGAAAAATATATTTTCCAAAAATCATTTAATATACATTTTTTCCCTTACTTTTCCAAATTTATCCAATTTAACAAGTTTTTATTTAAATAAAATTATAATATATATTGAATTATATGTGGATTCTTTTGTTATTTCTCCTTCCTTATTTTATGACCAAGTACATAGATTTCTCGTAAGTTTTATGAGTGTTAAAAATATAATTTTATCTATACTACACCAATACTCAATAATTATTTGTCAAAATATTTTATCACGTTATTATTAAAAGGATAAAGTCAAGTATGTTTTTTAAAAATTATTATTTTTAATGTAACGCTTGGAACCCAGAAGCCTGGTGCTGGTGCCTTAATTTATTTCATTGGAATGATTACAACGAATCAAATCCTAATGGAGAAAAATTTTATTATTATTGGAGAACCGTGTTATATATATAATAACCATTTTATATTTCAAAATATAAATTTAAAAGTAATACCTAACAAAATCTAATAAACTACATCATTTAATCTCATTCAAATATCTCTTTTTTTAACCTAGGTAATATAATCAAATTAGGATGATGTCAAATTCTCAGTAAGGGTAAAATATTGTGGAGGAAATAAATAATGATCTATAATAATAAATATGGAAATGTATGTAACTGATAAAAAATTTCATTTATTCCATAAACATAGAATTGATCCCATCCATAGGTTTTTTTCATAGTTAAAATCCTCTGGATAATAATAACTAAAATGAATGTAATGATTAAATATATTATTTCATGTTTCCGAGGAATGTGAAACCATTACATTAAATACCTTTCAAAAGACTGTTTAAAACATTCTGGGTATAAATAAATTTGTTTTTCCCAAACATAACTCTTCTATCAATACCTATTTGATGACACTTTATAACATACTCATTACAAACATGAAGGATTTTCCTAACTAAATTCATCCCATGATACTACCAATTCATTGAGGGGATTTAATTCGATTATCCCCAACCAATAAGGTGTATCTCAAAATAATTACTCATATATTGAATAATCAATTTAATTAATGAAAAACATTTTGTATCATCAAACAATTCTATTTTCTAAAAGACACATATTTATCAACATATTAAATAATAGTCAAAATGAACACCCTATGTAAAAATGGTATATAGTTTAGGGAATAATTATATACATTAAATGATTATATAGATTTTTTATATGTAATGTATAATATAAATGATCATAAAGAAGTTATTGTTTTAAGAGAATTTTAATAAGAGTAAAATAAAGAGACATTGCAAAGATAACATTTACCACAAAGTAAATTTCAGGTAAAAATACATTAGTCAAGATAATTTGAATTAAAATATTAAATACCATTAAGTTAAAAGGATAAATGAAATAATATATCAAAATGGTCAGTATATACAGCACAAAAAATATGTAAGTGGTGAATATGACACTTATCTCAAATATTTAAAAAGTGAGATGAAAATATCTTACCTTACACTTCCTTTTTGTGTAACTATCGTTAACCTCTTTTATAATAGTAATAATAATTATAATAACTTATAAAATAAAGAAAATAATATTTATAATATCATATATTATCCACTTATAATATATTATTCCATTTATGATAACAATCTTTCATTGCTTTCACTATTTAAGTTGTTAATTCACTTATTTTTCGAGTATATTTTTACCTGATACATGTTTTTCTTATTAATGAGATCATGATTTCATTATATACTAAATTTAAAACATTAAATAAACATAATATATATTTATTATATATTTATTTATAATAATCCATAAATTTTTTACATATAATTTAAATTTACCCTTCATGGAGATGTTAGGTCGTACGTACGCATGAACGCTGCTTCCATTTCCTTGTCGTATTTATAAGAATGATAAATATATGATATGTATGTATATATTAATTAAAATATAATATTTATTTAATATATATCACATATTTTAATTTAAATAATACTTAATAAATTCTAGGTATAGTGTGACTGAATGACATCACTTTGAAGAGGTAGTAGTCCACACATCCACAAACAATGTAATCGTAGTCCTACAAAATGGAGGGAATAAAGTTATAGTCAAATAAAAAGTTACATATGAGAACTCAAATTAATAATATCACATATATCATATATATTATACAAATATATCATCATTACAGACTATAATGGTGGTAAATGGTATAATTAAAGACATCGTTTTGCGAAGCGATAGTTTGGCGTACACATAAACAATTATTGTGTATCCCATTTAATGGACGTGTGTAAACATTTATGTAGAAATATTATCAAAAAACATCTATTTATATTAGAAATAATTCTTTTATTATATATTATTGATATATAAAATATTTAGTGGGTAGGGAAGTAAATGAAACAAAAGAATTAATTGAAGAATGTTACCTCTTATTCATGTAACTCCTTCTGGTTTATACCAATAGACATCATTGGGTTTCCCGATATTAATAATTATGATTCTATGATTAAGAGATGGAATTTAGGATATTATTTTTTCAATGTTTGGTGGATATAAATGTCTTGGGATTTGTAAATAATTGTGTTGGTGAGTGCCTTTTTATAGTGGAGAAGGAGTGGCATTATTATATGATTTCTAAAAAGGAATTCCATCCACATTTTTTATTTCTCCTGTGACAACCCTAACCAACCAAATTCTATAAAATGTAGTTTAATTAAAAAAATATTTCCAAAATTTTTATTTTGGACAAGTTTCATGGTCATTGTTTCACTTATATTTAATGTTCAGTCCCTATTAAGGTCATTTTTCTCTTAATCGATGTAATTAATTTTAATTACTTTTACTAATATTTTTTTTTCAGAATCTAAGTTGGAATTATTAGTTGTTTTAATTATTTATGATTCCAAATATTGAATCCATTGTTATAAATTCATGTTACATAATTGGTAGATGTTAATATAAAAATTAATCCCATATATGAGTCTAAAATGTGTTTTTTTAAAGTAATTATGTTCCGAAGTTTGTTGTGTATTTATATCAAATTTGAATTTTTAATTCATTAAAATTAAATAAATTGGATTATTGGATTTATATTTGATATAATTTGAATTAAAAACCAAATCAACCCATAATTTAACTCATTATAGAAACTAGACAAAATGCAGTTTTCAATTAGAATTTTGTAGTTTTCACCATTGAAAAAAAATATGACCACATTGAAAAATATATAAAATTTACCCTCGAGTATTTCTTATTTGAAAAATTCAAAAATAATGTATATTTTTACATATAAAATTTATGAAAGTGTAGAAATATAAATTTAAAATAGTTTCACCATTGAATGTTAACAAAACATCCCTTATATAAATATATATTTCTATACGAAACATTTGGTTTGTTTTTATCTTATCTATATTAAATATTAAAGATGAATTAAAAAAATTAAATTGAATATATAATATATAAATTTTATTAATATTATCCACTAATAATAATTAATAAATTTTTATTAAGAAAAAAACCTTCTTCACATAAAAACATTTATTTATAAAAACATGTCATTTATATTTAATTGGGTTTTATATTCATTTATAACTAATTGGAAAACAATTAATTAAAACATACATTTTTATAATTTAGTTAACAATATTAATAACCACCAATTTAATATATCGGTTATATCTAATTATATTAAATAAAAAAATTATTGATATATTATTGTCCAGTAAAACATAGTCTTTCATGTCACACAAACTATAGAACAAAGTCATTCTTGCATGTTACACAATATAAAATACCATTGTTTGAATGAAAATCTATATAATAGATTTATTTAAAATATTTAAAATACTATATAGTCTCATGGTGTTATATTCCTTTCTAATAATTGTATTTCATGTCACAGACACTGCTAAATACACTATTCTTAATTTAGAATATTAGTTAGTTGTATTCTCCTCAACTTAATTAAATTACATTCCCGTAATTTAAACATGATCATGGTAATAAAGAGATTTATAATTGAAAATAAATTATTTTTAAAACACTACATCTTAAATAGGGTAAATTACACATCTTTTTAGCATGAGGTTAAATGAAATGTGAAGGTCCCAACAAAACAAGGCTTTTACATATGAGAACATTAGAGAAAACATGGATATAAAAGAGAAATATAACCATCATGTTCTGATGGAGAGTGAAAAAGGACATGTTCATGAGAATGTTTTTCACCAAAAATATATAACCATGGGTTTGAAAAAAATTATTTATATCATCCAAAATTATGATAATAGGAGAACATTTTTTATTAATGATTGTATTTACTATATTTTAGAAATTTATTCACTCTCTTTGAATATATCTATACTTAATTGATAAATTACTATTTCCAAAGATAAATCTAACCTTTTTTGTGCCTCGAACTATTTATACTACATTTCTTGGAAGAGGATACATAATTTGATGAATTAATACATTAAACAATAAAACATCATCCATATGATAACTTAAACCATTTCATAAATGGTTATCTTTTAAAAAATATTTTGGTAAAAC
The DNA here is from genome assembly GCA_963277665.1 of Viscum album. Classification (NCBI taxonomy): domain Eukaryota; kingdom Viridiplantae; phylum Streptophyta; class Magnoliopsida; order Santalales; family Viscaceae; genus Viscum; species Viscum album. The sequence goes on along the minus strand of OY728125.1, from coordinate 477,610,013 downwards.
TATTTTGAACAATTTACATGGTAATTATTAGTTTCCAATTTTCTTTATCTGTATCAATAAACAATTTAGACAACATCATTATTTTAACATCAAAAGCATATTAAGAATTATCTTAACCTTAATTATTTATTTTCCAAAAAAATTATCATAATACTGAATCACTTTTTCCGGTACCATACAACATATTTCTCAAATAATTAATAAAATAGTACTGGAATAAGATCCTAACATATTTCATAATTCATGTGTTGATAACATGATATATAAATTACTTTTATATGATATTTATTAGATCCAAATATATAATCACATTTATAATTTCTCTCCGGTTGTGTCAATAACATATTCCATAATTGTATCAATCAACTTATTAAGAGGTATATTTCCTAGAATATTTGGGAATTCATTTATGGAGTGCCTAATATCCTTATAGTAGAAGTAGTTTTGTCACATCAATTACTTATTTTTGATATAAAATTCATTTAATTTTCAATATTACTTTGCTGTGGGGGTTTCCCATGCATTTTTTTAGGAAAGGGTGAGTTTTTTTTGATTTGGGAAAAACTGTGAGCTCATTTTCAGATTTAAAAACCATTATTGTTTCTTGTATAACTCTTTCATTTTTTAATATTTTTCACCTATTCTACTTCCAAAATGGCCACCCTTGACCAATTAACACCACTATATCTATTTTGACCCTTTAATAATCTATAATAAAACTAAATTTGGGTTTTTATTTAAGTAATTGGGACATCCTTCATCCCATTTCTTGTTTTAAAAAAAATATCATTTAGTATCTTAATTAGTAGATATGATTTTTTGGTGATTCTTACTCTCACTTGGGCCCACTGACACTATGTACTCCCCCATTCTCTACTCCCCCTCTTTCGAGATCATATAGGTCACGAATTAAGGAAAAAAGTCATAGTCTTTCTCAAATCATCCATATTTGAAGAGGCAACCTGTTTCCTTCATAACTCCTTCAATTTTAACTCTTTTCCCCCATTTTAGTTCTCACATGACCTTATCTTCCTTATTTGAAACCCAGATTCATTTTTGGTTGTTTATAATTTCAGAAACTTGTGTATTTTGGGATATTCTTTCAAGATCCTACAAGTAGGGGGTCTTCTTCCTTTGTCATCCCATTTTCTTATGGTTTCATCCATTTTATTAGGATTTCTTCCATTTCTTTAGGAATATTCTAATTTACAACAAATTTGGATTTGAACCTAGGATTTGATCTTGGGTTTCATGGTTTATTCTTCTAGCTTTAGGGCTGATCTAAGTCCTTTGTTATGCGACGATGGTGCGGTTCAACATTCGCACAAATATTAAAGGATTTTGGCCATTATGGTAGGTGATTTCAACTGTAATCAATTTTGGTGATGTTTGTTAAGAAAATGAATATTAAGGACCAATTTTGACTAAATTGGGTGATTTACATGTATATTCTGTGTTATTCCAATTGGGGTTGTTTTATAACTCTAGTAATGGATTTATAAAAAATTAATGCTCAAAATTCTATTTTGGGGAATATGGGTATGCACATAGTCTTCATAGTTTGGTTTTTAATGGATTTTTTGTGAAAAATATTGTTAAATTATGCGAAGTTATTATATTGAAATTATATAGGTTTTATTGAGTGATGTAGGTGGTGAAAAGCATGTGTAGCTACTATTTTGAGTTTCTTATGACCAAAACTAATTTTTCTATGAAATAATGGCTTTTGGTAGCATGTAAAAATGTTTTTTCCATAAAGGAGTAACCCTTGGTATATAGGAGGGATGATAGGTACTAGTACGTTAGTAATCCGGAGTGGTTTTAGCCATATTTCTCTAAAAAATGGATACAGAAACACTAAAAAATATATTGATGATGGTTGTGGACCGAAAGGTTATGGGTATATTCTCTACTAGGGGATCGTGCCTGTGAATGGATTTTTTTATGGTTACTTTACACCGATATGTGATGTACAAGGGGCCTAAGACTAACTAGGGCCCAGGGGTGTCCCAAGAATAGAGATCCTTGACTCTTTTGTCTCAATATTTGGAAAATAGTGGTTTTTGATGGAAAATACAGTGTCTTACATGATTTATTAATATGTTCACACTCATAGAAAATTCTCTTTGAAAACTGTTTCCATTTAAATGTTTCATTATTTAGAAATTACATCCACCGCTTCTTGCTTATCAGAACTGGAATGATTTTTATCTTCTATCCCTTAATCTTTGGAAACTCTTGGGGGTATCCTTTTTGGATTAGGCTCACACCCTACATACACACCATTGGTATAAGTAGACTAGATCATTTTTGACATTGGTAAAGGCAAGGCCTTGGGTGATGGTGATCTGGGCAGTTAGTTCCCTTCCATGGTGTGGTGTTGTGGAGAAGGCATGTGGATGATGAAAAATTGTTGTGTGGAGTCCATGTGGATGTTTTTCTCATAATATTATGTGTATTTGGACCTTTTGATTAACATTTAAACCTATGTAATTAGTTTTGGATTTTTTTAATGCTATTTTTTCATGAATATTCAGATTTGGTTTATCAATTGTTTTTTATGTTTTATGTATCCATACATAGGTAAATCATTCCCATACCAAAATATATGATTCTTGGGCACTTTTTCTATCCCATGGGAATATAGAATGCCTTTAGGTACTTTTTGCGGGACGGGTTTGGTGTGGGTTTTAATGGAGACTAGATTTCATTCATGACATAATGGTATCAGTGGGGATTAGTGTTTTTTGGAAATATTATTATTTTGGGATAAGTCAGGCTAAAAAAGATCTAGGAATATCGAGACTTTGTGTTTTGGTCATGATTAGGGTGCTTGTACCGCTCTCCTATTAGAAGAAATTAAGTCACCATGGGACATTGTAATTGTTTTTTTGACTTTACTTCTAGGTGAGATGTGTGGGGTAGAGACTACATGCGGACATCGGGTGGGGGTGGGGTAGCGTTTTCATTTATCATTATAATGTTTCTGGATTATTTATATTTTAGGTTATTTATGACATTTTAGAATTTTTTTACTCACATATCTTCTTGTGACTGTGGTATTTTTTAGCAACAATCCTCTTCCAATGGCTCCCATGCACCCATGGGAGGAAGTCGGAGATAGTTCTCTGTCACAGCTTGATCAGAGGCAAGTAGAGGTTGTGGTTCGGGTGATCCAAACTCTAGGAAATAGACTGGCTTCTATTACATCTTCTATTAGGGATGATGAGACTATTATCAGTATGGAAAAAGCCTAGGATTTTTTGAAAAACAATACTCCTCCTTTTTTAGGTATCATAGGACCTCCTGAAGTTGAGGAAAGGGATGAAAAGGCCAAGTGCATGTTCGAGTTCTTGGAAACACATGAATAGGTTAGGGTAAAGTTTTCCTCTTTTCTGTTAGAGGGTCCTAGCCGCAAGTGGCGGGAATCTGTACTTCAAAGTGGAATGAATGATCTGATACACTGGGGAGATTTCAAGGTCGTCTTCGATGAATAGTACTACCATGATGTCTAGGCATATGCTAAATCTCAATTGTTCAGGGATCTTGTTAATGTGATATTACTGTGATGAAGTATTATAACTATTTCCCTGAGCTGTTTTGGTATGCTCCTGAAATCATCTCTAATGAGAAAGAGAAGGCCCATTGGTTAGGAAAGTCTTACGAACAAAGATATAATCCTAGTTTTTCTTATTTAAGCTGAGGACCAATGCCGAGCTGGTTGATTGGGCATGTATGGGGGTGATTTACTGAAAAGGGAGGGTTTGTTTCTCTGGGATAGTTTTAGTAGTGGAAAGTGGAAGCTCTTCAGATATGAAAATGAATGGAGATGATCATGGGAAGAAGGGAGGCGATAGTTCTGGCCACTCTTCCTCAAATTTCTAACTTGTGGCTTCTGATGCGAGATCTTTCATGTTCCATATAGTGTCCCGCATTTTTATAACATAACTTTTCATTAAATTTTACAAAACCGAGGATCTTTAAGGTTTAGTGTCTTTGAAACTAGGAACTTAAAACATGAAAACATAAAACATTCTTCTTAAACACTTGAATGTATTCTCCTTATTTTAATACTAGGTTCATTACTACATCTCATAACATGGGTACATACATTAAAAGAAAGGGTGACCAGAAGGCCCAGTAAGGGAAACAAGGGGAAACATTTTACATGTGATCTTGAGATACATCAATAATGTCATGAAAAAGAACTTTAAGGCATGAGAAATAAATCATGAGGCATGTCATAATAAAAATAACGTATTTCATAACTTGAAGATTTGGCTACAACATTTAATATTGACAATCATTTCTCTTTCACCAAGGTCAATCCCCAAGGTGTCATTAAAAAATACCAAGGTTATTCACCAAGGCGTCGTTAAAAATGGTCATCTCTAGATATTAATTCTTTACCCAATGCTTTGGAGCGCTATAATGGAACACCCTTAATTTTTCTTTATAATGAAGTGAAGCACGTATATAATCATCAATCATTTCATAAACAACCCATATATCATAAAAGAAATGGGTTTCATTTCATAATCCTAACATTTTAAAAACTTCTTTAAATACATGATCTTTATGTCACTTTAAACCCATGGAAAGGGAAAGCGGGTCTCATGTATTTAAATCCCAGAATTTAAAAAAGAAAATTTCGGTATATATGTAAATACCCCTTTATAATAAAGAGATTTGAGTATTCACATAATAAAATAACTGAATTTGAGAATAAGAGAGAGACATTTTGAGATGGAAATTCTGCAGCAAAACGACTATGTTACGAGGTTTCAGAAAACATTGAAAAGAGAGGGGACATGGGTCTCCCACTAATAAATGATCCATAAACAGTAGGGGGACAGAATAAAAAGGATTTAAAAAAATGGTAATGAAATTTTAAAAGATATATCATATGAAATGAAGAACATGAAAGGATGGCAAAAATAAGATTTCTCTTATTAAAATTCGGCGGCATAATGGCGTCACTTAAACTTCAAAAAAATGAATTGATGAGATAAAATAGGGTCTCTCATCATAAGAAAATAAAATATAAGTATAATAGATATAGATATCATACCCCAACAAAATAAAAAAAATATTGAAAGACTTGACAAGAAATTAGAACTTTGAAAAATGACAAAGGTGAACGAATCCCTTAAAAATTCGGCAGCCTAATAGCGCCACTTAAACATCAACAAAAATGAATTGAAAAGATCAAATAGGGTCTATCATAATATGAACATATAAGATCAGTATGATAGATATATAGATCATACCCCAACATAATAAAAAGTAACTTGAAAGACTTCACATGGAATTAGAACTTTGAAAAATGAGAAAGGTGAACGAATCTCTTAAAAATTCGGCAGCCTAACGGCGCCACTTAAACAATCATAAAATGAATTGATGAGAGAAAGAGGGGGTATCTCATCATATGAACATGAAAAAGGTCAGTAAGATAAATATAAAATAACATCCTCCAACATAAGATCATGGATCATAAAAGAAATGCCATAAAACAGATTACTTGAAAAGAAAGAGAGAGGTAGGATCCCTTACCTTAAACGTAACTCTTAAAACTCCAAGGTTGGGACCTTGAGGGATTGGGTGTAACAACCCGAGATTTTATGAGATCCATTATTTTTTATTTCATTAATATCTTCTGTTTTACGATACACCATGATTATCTTGCACTACACGCAACACCGTATTAGCTTGCAGTATACACAACACTATACTTTCCTCGTGTTACACACAATTTCAAGTCCATTTGATAGAAGTTATTCTACGCAAAATTGATTGTATATATATATATTCAATTTATAAATAAAATATGGATGGATTCTGTTATACGCAACAACAATGGAGTCTTGCACTACACGCAACCCTAACTTGACTTGCATTACACGCAATCGAGACCTTCTTTGATAGTGTGTGTTGTACGCAATATCGGGTTTCACTAAACAATGATATATGGTTATAATAATATTATGAACTAGCAGTTATGAATAGTATTAACTAAATTTTGAATTTTATATCATTATTATTCATCTTACATATTTTCTAGAACATGTTATGAGAACAAAATAAAATTTTCGGTTAAAATAAGTATTTTTCAAAAAATGCAGTTTTGCCGCCTTTTGATGGCGCAGCCACATTAAATCTAGTTTTTGAAATGTTTATAAGTTCAATTTGACAAAATAAAATTCTTATTTTGAATTAGGATATAAAAATTTACATTGGATAAAGTTTTGTTATTTTTCTGATAACTTTCATATTTTAATGAATAGTAAAAACACACTATATTTTAATAAAAAACAACTTTTTTCATCATAATAATTTATGTGGATAAATTATAATATTGAATTGTTTTAAATGATAAATAGAATATATTTTTACCATTTAATATAATGTATGTCATTATCATTGATTTTATCTTGAATTCGTAGGTTAAATCAATTCAATCTTTTGCAATGTTTTGAACAAAAACCTGTTTTCTTTCGACAACGGGATTAATTTTAATTTAATTTCTGAAACTTTTTTGTATTGAATTTGTAAAAATGGATTCCATATTTGGAATCAGTGGGTCCAAAATATGTTAATAATCTACTTTTTATTTTTGGGCATTTTGAATAGTAAGTACGGTAATTTTTATTTACTGCGGTTAAAGGTAAATAGGGTAATTCATGGTTAAACAAATATTATAATAATTCAAAATTACCATTACACATGTCCTATACTTATTTTATGTGTATTGACCGACCATGGGCATCCTTGGGCCGATTCTGGGACCCCAATGACCCACTTGGTAGTGAAAATGACAATTTGGATTAATTAATTTAATGTAAAGACAAAATTGACTTTAACAAAAATCTTTTAGTAATTAATTTTTATTAGTGGTTATATAAGTTATATTTTAGACTATAAATATTATTTAGAAATAGAAAAATATTCCCTACATCATGGTAGTTTTTTCATAATTTTTAGACATCAAATGAATTAAATTATTTATGACACAATAATGATTTTGTGATTACCTCATTAATAAATGATTAAAATAAAGAAGATTATAATGATTAAAATATCATCCAAAACCTATACAATTCCAATTTGATGATTTTATTTCAAATATGAGTCATCTTATCTTCGACATTAATGTGTTTTGGATCTCTTGAAACCGAAGATAAGTTTATAATAAAATAATGTTTTCACACTTTCCTAAAGAGCCCCTCCTCTCCCTTATAAAAAGAGAACACTTTAATGCAATTCCTCACAACTCTCAAGCCTTTTTACTCGTCCAAAATCTTCCCAAATAATCTCCCTACATCCCTATCCTCCCCCTTGAAGCCTCATATTATGTATAAGAGTCTCCACGAAGTCCTTTTGGTTCAAACCAAAGGATGTTAGCAAAATTAAAGGTAACCGTTTCTCTTAAGTGGTTTTCTTTTATTCTACTTCTCCAACCCCTAAACTCTTTTTAATCATTTCTTTTTTAACAACACCAATATCCTAAATATAATAGTATGTTGTTATGAGAAGGATTCTAACTACACTTACACACACCTTCATCTAATGGATGAAGAACATAATGTTTCTCTGATGGAAAACTAACGCCTCACGAAACGATGATTGTTCGATTTTCTCCTACCGCCTCTCATGGTGTCCATTATGATGGCACAATATTTATATATAATATATATTATGTTTATGATTTCCTTATTCTTCTTTAATTCCCAATTATATCAAGCCATTAAGGTTTCCATAGTCCATAAATACATTAATCTCATTTAAAAAAGTGCGGACTACCGCCCCCTTAAAGTGATGTGATTCGTTAATACCATATATGGGATGTATAAAGGATGTGGTTAATGATATTATATATGATACTATACTGGAATTATAATATACCTATGTATCATTATGTTTTAATTCCATTAAAATAAGAAATAGAAATGAAAGTAGAGTTCATGCATACGTACGGCTTACAGTCTCCATGAACGGTGCGTTTCATTTCTTACCTCTATATGTTATGTACTATTATAAATGCTTGTATATGCTGGATATATAATGAATTTATATGATATATAAATCATGATTTATATTTTGGAAGTAAGTAAATCATGATATAAGTAATAGTAACATCAATAACAACAAGTCCAAACACGTACGATAAATAAGATGATTTTACCCAAAACGCTACTTTAACATTAATTTACAAAATAATGGGTAATATAAAGTCATAAGTGAACCATATATGATATCATAACAATTAATATGATTCTTTAATAAGTCAATGACATTATTTAAATCATTATACGGGAGGTTCAGATACATACGAAGCATATCGGACGTACGGTAAGGGATATCTTTTCCAATCTCATTTTTATCCGAGATTGTTTATTCATAAGAATTTATTGGGGTTATTGTTATCATACAAGTCAATGTTTTATAGAAATGTTTTCATGTATGATTAATGTCCTTTTTACCCATTTTTTACTTTTAATACAAGGTATGTATGGAGTCTTTCTTTTAGGAGGTACTTTTTGACTTTCTGGCAAAAGTACGAGAAGAATGTTTTTTTAACTTATATGGTACAAACAGATTTTTACAGTTTTATAAAGCATTATTTTCATGAAGCTTCCTCCAAAATATTTCATGACTATTTTCAAAAAATCCCTTTATTTTAAAATTTCATGACATTTTGTGAAAAGAAAATGATTTTGAAGAAGAAAGGATATTTTCTTCAAGAGTTCATTTCAAGTGTTTTATCAAAACCATTTTTCATCTAAGATTACAATATATCATATGTGTATGTTTCAAGTAACATGTCTCTATGATTTACATGGTTTCACTTTTCTTATTATTAAATGATATCCATTTCTTTTATATGGATTATGTGACGATGGGATGATGTTTATGAAACCCATTTTATTTATTGGGTTATTATGAATGATGTATGTTTATTTTGTGGTACAAGTAAGAATGATTTCATTATGAGATAGGTGGGACCTATATCTCCCTCCAATTCATTGGGTAAAGATTTATATCTCATGAGATAGACATGGATAGAACGAAAAGTTAAACCGGTTCAGTAATACAGGACTGGAATGAGGAGTGAACTCGATTCAGAAAGGGACTGTGTCCACTAAGATGGTCTTGGCAGCAATGCCTTGGATACTATGGAAATCATATCATGTGCTTAATGGTTGCCACACTTACATGTTATATTCCCATGCTATTTTATCATGATTGATTTTCCCTTATGATATATGCCTTATGTACTTCCAGGATTCATGTCTTTGTTCAAGATTTTGATGTTTAGATTTTATGTTCAAGTTTTTGCATTCAAATGTTTATGGATTGTTTTATTTTCTCTATGTTGAACCTTAATGGGAATTTGAGCTCACCCCTTTTATGTTTTCTTTTCCCCAGTATATAAAGAAAGGTTTTAGGTAAGAATAAAAAGGTTAATATCTTTACTGGGAGATTTTGAAGATCTTTCACCGCGATTAACTGATTTTATTCTGAGTTTCCAAAGACACTAAACTATTGAGGTCCTTATGTGTATGTTTTTGTTATGTATTAAGTATTCCACAAATGTAATGTAATTTCCATGTATGTCAAGCTTTGGGCCTCTACAGTTGGTATTAGAGGAAAGGTTTAGTCAACCTTTGGAAACTAGGATGCGAGATCTTTAGTGAGATCACTAGAGATATTTCTAAGGTATGTCTAGGGATATCCCTTAGGTTAAGTATAAGAATAGGTTATAGTACTAGAATTACGGTAATGATCTTAGAATTAAACCTAAGCTGTTAGATATTGAAGGTACTCCCCCTTTATTATGTTGTTTTCCATAGAATGATTTTTGCCCCTCACACTATTCTTTTTGGGTTTTAGACGATGGCTGGAACCCGAATGAACCGTGTTGATCAATGCAATGGACAATGCAATGATTGTACTCATGAACAAACAAATGTTATGGGAGATGGATTGCAAAATCTTATTTCTATACTTACACAAGATATGAATCAGTCTGGACTTCCAAATAAGCAGATAAGGGAACAATATTCTATTGAGTCCTTCATGAGGCAACGTCCACCATCCTTCAGTGGGTCTTCTGATCCACTTGTTGCTGAACAATGGATCAGTACCACTGAAAAGATATTTTCAGTTCTTCAATGTTCTAAACATGATAATGTCATCTTAGCAGTATATCGTTTGGAAGGTGAAGCTGATCAATGGTGGAATCTTATCAAGAATACGAGGCCAAGAGATGAAATTGAGTCCATGGAATGGGATGAGTTCAATAACTTATTTATCAATAAGTACTTCCCTTTTATTCTTCAGCCAAAGATGGAGAAGGAGTTTTTTAAACTAATGAAAAAGGATGATGAATCTCTTGGTGTATACGAAGTAAATTTTACAAGGCTTGCAAGGTATGCATCTGGCTTTATCATCCAACCTGAAAGAAAAGTTGATCGATTCTTCAGTGGCTTAAAACCAAGTCTTCGAAGGGCATTATCTTTAAGATACTTCAGTAGCTATGAAAAAATTGTCTGTTGTGCTATCAAGGTAGAAATTGAATTTGGTGTTACTTATCCACCTCATAGTTTTGACATGAAACAAAAGATGGATTTCAAGGAGAAATCTCATAATAATGGTGAAAAGAAGATGAATGTATCCTTATGCTCAAAGTGTGGAAAGAAGCATGGTGTAGATTTTCTTAAAGGGACTAGAAAATGTTTGATGTGTGGAAAATAAGGTCATCGAGCAGCTGAGTGACGAAGTAATGTAAAAAGGGTTTCTAATGATGTGAATAATGAAAATACTGCAGAGAACGCACCACCAACACTTCAATGCTTCAACTACAAGGAAATGGGGAATTATGCTAATAAATTCCCTAATCCAAGGGTTAGTGATGATCGACATGAGCCACCACTTAAGGAAACGGGAAAAGGGATGTCACATGCGATCACTATTGGCGATGTTGAATATGAAAACGATGTGGGGGAATGATTAAGTGTTTATGTAATGGGATTCCAAAATAATGTGGTATATAGTATCGTGGAATATTGGAATATTTATGTATTGGTCTATTGTGGTTTTCAATAATTTTATTGTACTGGTAACCATGGAAAGTGATTGAGATTTTTTTTGGAATAAAAATATGATATACGCATAATGAAGGGAAAACGAGAAAATGAAATGTTTGACAGTATTCATGAGCTGATGACTGATATAAGGAAATAGTTATATCATAGTTTGAGGTTTTGGAATGTGAAAAGAGTTAACTTTTTACAGCACTGATGTTTTCACTAAGATTCAATGGGTATTCATTTTTCAATAGAATACATGATTAAGGCCTTAGAATGTTTGGAATGTGACCAACAAATCATATCACATGATATATGGGGATCGACGATGGTATTAACATGCTAGTTGTATGAACTCTTTGGTAATCGTTTTCACTATAATATGAGATTGGACAGTAGTATTTTAGATAAGCCTAAAGATTGGAATGAACATAAGTTAGTATTTTTTAAGGATAGATGTTTTTATGAAATTATTTATGGGATGTAGTTTTAGAAAAAGGACAACCTGCAGGACGGGAAACAACCCATCGTGTTGGACAAGGTTGTGGGAATCGAACCCACAACCAAAGTGCGACTACCCATTATCACCTACCAATGTCCTACAAGAAGTCCCTGGTTAGTAGAAACTAGTTTTATTTTATTTAGCGGTATGATATATGAAGTATAAGTTCATTTTTGTAACCATATACGATTAATCTAACCATAAGATGGACTTATAAATTTTGTAATCTTTTTGTTTAAGACAGATGGAATGACCTATCATTCTACCATATGATCTGCTAACACTTTTCGAATAAAAAAATCAACTTCATTTCATTAAGATATAAAGTGTAAATTGTCAAAGGAATGACTAATGGTGAGATTGTTCAAAAATAAAGAACATATTTATTCTAATTCCAATTTCTTCAACTTTAGGGAAATGTTCTTGAATACAAAAAAAATTATGTCCTAGTGTCCTTATATCCGATGAATCAGATGGTACCTTAGATCATCACAAATTTATGGATTTGTGATTATTGGCTTTTTCATAGCCATGTTCTCTACCACTCTCTATTAGAACATGATGGTTAGATTTCTCTTCTATATCCATATTTTCACCTATGTTCTTCTATGTGGAAACCCAGTTATTAGTTTATTTTGGTAACCATTAAGTTTCATACTTTAGTTTTTAAAGATAAGTTTTGGTATTTCTTTTTACGATGTGGGTTTCAATTAAAGAAACTTTCAAGTAGAAAACCATTTATAACCCCGATGAATTTCGAGGCCAAAATTCATTTTAAGGGGGGTAGAATGTAACAACCTGAGATTTTATAAGATACATTCTTTTTAATTTCATTCATATATTCTGTTGTACGATACCCCAAGATTATCTTGCACTACACCCACCACCGTATTATCTTGCAGTATACGCAACACTATTCTTGGATCGTGTTACACACAATTTCAAGTTCGTTTGATAGAAGTTATTCTATGCAACATTGAGTGTGTATATATATATATATATATTCAATGTATAAATAAAATATGGATGTATTCTGTTATATGAAACAAAATGGAGTCTTGCACTACACGCAACCCTAACTTGGCTTGCATTACACGCAATCGCGACCTTCTTCGATAGCGTGTGTTGTACGCAATATCAGGTTTCACTAAACAATAATATATTGTTATAATATTGTTATGAACTAGCCGTTATGAATATTATTAACTAAATTTTGAATTTTATAACATTACTATTCATCATACATATTTTCTAGAACATGGTATGAGAACAAATTAAATTTTACGGGTAAAATAAGTATTTTTCAAAAAATGTAGTTTTGTCGCCTTTTGATGGTGCAACCACATTAAATTTAGTTTTTGATATGTTTATAAGTTCAACTTGACAAAATAACATTATTAGATTGAATAAGTATATAAAAATTTACATTGGATAATGTTTTGATATTTTTCTGATAACTTTCATATTTTAATGAATAGTAAAAACACGCTATATTTTAATTAAAAACAACTTTTTTCATCATAATAATTTATGTGGTTAAATTATAATATTGAATGGTTTTAAATTATAAGTAGAATATATTTTTACCATTTAATATAATATATGTCATTATCATTGATTTTACCTTGAATTCCTAGGTTAAATCAATTTAATCTTTTGCAATTTTTAAACAAAAACCCGTTTTCTTTCGACAACGGGATTAAATTTAATTTAATTTCTGAAACTTTTGTGTATTGAATTTGGAAAAATGGATTCCATATTTCTAATCAGTGGGTAAAAATTATGTTAATAAGCTACTTTTTATTTTTGGGCATTATGAATAGTAACTACGATAATTTTTATTTACTACGGTTAAAGGTAAATAGGGTAATTCAAGGTTAAAAGAATATTATAATAATTCAAAATTACCTTGAAACTTTTAATAACCTTATTGAATACGTATTGGCCGACCATGGTCATCCTTGGGCCGATTTGGGGACCCCAATTAGCAACTTGGTAGTGAAAATGACAATTTGGATTAATTAATTTAATGTAAAGAAAAAAATGACTTTAACAAAAATATTTTAGTAATTAATTTTTATAAGGGGTTATATAAGTTATATTTTCGACTATAAATATTATTTGGAAATATAAAAATATTCCCTACATCGTGGTATTTTGTTCATAATTTTTAGACATCAAATGAATTAAATTATTTATGACGCAACAATGATGTAGTGTTTACCTCATTAATAAATGATTTAAATAAATAATATTATAACGATTAATATATAATCCAAAACCTGTCCAATTATATTTGGATGATTTTATTTAGAATATTAGTAATCGTATCTTAGACATTAATGTGTTTTGGACCTCTTGAAACCGAATATATGTTTCTAATAAAATAATGTTTTCACAATTTTCTAAAGAGCCCCTCCTCTACCTTATAAAAAGAGACCACTTCTATGCAATTCCTCACACCTCGCAAGCCTTTTGGCTCGTCCGAACTCTTCCCAAATAATCTCCCTACATCCCTATCCTCCCCCTTGAATCCTTAAATTAGACATAAGACTCTCCAAGAAGTCCTTTTGGTTCAAACCAAAGGAAGTTACCAAAATTGAAGGTAACTGTTTCTCTTAAGTTGTTTTCTTTTATTCTACTTCTCCAACACCTAAAATCTTTTTAATTATTTCTTTTGTAACAACACCAATATCCTAAATATACTAGGATTTTTTTATGAGAATTATTCTAACTACACTTACACACACCTCCATCTAATGGAGGAAGAACATAATGTTTCTGTGATGGAAAACTAACGCCTCACGAAATGATGATTGTTCGATTTTCTCCTACCGCCTCTCATGGTGGCCATTATGATGGTACAATATTTATATATAACATATATTATTTTTATTATTTCCTTATTATTATTTACTTCCCAATTATATCAAGCCTTTACGGTTTCCATAGTCGGTAAATACGATAATCTCATTTGAGGAAGTGCGGACTACCGCCCCCTCAAAGTGATGTGATTCGTTAATAAATTATGTGGGATGTATAAAGGATGTGGTTAATGATATTATATATGATACTACACTGGAATTATAATATACCAATGTATCATTATGTTTTAATTCCATTAAAATAATAAATATAAATGAAAGTTGCGTTCTTGCGTACGTACGGCTTACCGTCTCCATGAACGGTGCGTTTCATTTCTTACCTCCATATGTTATGTACTATTATAAATGCTTGTATATGCTGGATATGTAATGAATATATATGATATATAAATCATGATATACATTTTGGAATTAAGTAAATCATTATATATGTAATAATAACTTCAAGAACAACAAGTCCAAACACGTACGATAAATAAGATGATTTTACCCAAAACGCCACTTTAACATTAATTTACAAAAGAATGGGTAATATAAAGTCATAAGTGAACCATATATGATATCATAAGAATCAATATGATTCTTTAATAAGTCAATGACATTATTTAAATCATTATACAGGAGGTTCGGATACATACAAAGCATATCAGACGTACGGTAAGGGATATCTTTTCCAATCTCGTTTTTATCCGAGATTGTTTATTCGTAAGTATTTACTGGGGTTATTGTTATCATACATGTCCACGTTTTCTAGAAATGTTTTCATGTATTTTTAATGTCCTTTTTACCCATTTTTGACTTTTAATACATGGTATGTATGGAATCTTTCTTTTAGGAGGTACTTTTTGACTTTCCGGCAAAAGTATGAGAAGAATGTTTTTTTAACTTATATGCCCAGAACGGATTTTTACGGTTTTATAAAGCCTTATTTTCATGAAGCTTCCTCCAAAATATTTCATGAATATTTTCAACAAAATCCCTTTATTTTAAAATTGCATGAAATTTTTTGAAAAGAAAATGATTTTGAAGAAGAAAGGATATTTTCCTCAAGAGTTCATTTCAAGTGTTTTATCAAATCCATTTTTCATCTAAGATGACATTATTTCATATGTGTATGTTTCAAGTAACATGTATCTATGATTTACATGGTTTCTCTTTTCTTATTATGAAATGATATCCTTTTCTTTTATATGGATTATGTGATGATGGAATGATTTTTATGAAAACCATTTTATTTATTGGGTTATTATGAATGATGTATGTTTATTTTGTGGAACAGGTAATAATGATTTCATTATGAGATGGGTGGGTCCTATATCTCCCTATAATGCATTGGGTAAAGATTTATATCTCATGAGATAGACATGGCTGGAACGAAAAGTTAAAACAGTTCAGTAATACAGGACTGGAATGAGGAGTGAACTCGATTCAGAAAGGGACTTTGTCCACTAAGATGGTCTTGGAAGAAATTCCTTGGCTACTATGGAAATTATATCATGTGCTTAATGGTTCTCACAATTACATGTTCTATTCCCATGCTATTTTATCATGATTGATATTCCCTTATAATATATGCCTTACGTACTTCCAAGATTCAAGTCTTTGTTCAACATTTTGATATTTAGATTTTATGTTCAAGTTTTTGCATTCAAATGTTTATGGATTGTTTTATGTTCTCTATGTTTACCCTTACTGGGCATTTGAGCTCACCCCTTTTATGTTTTCTTTTCCTCAGGATATAAAGAAAGGTTTTAGGTAAGAAATAAAAGGAGAAGATCATTATTGGGAGATGTTGAAGATCTTTCACCACGATTAGAATATTTTATTCCGAGTTTCCAAAGACACTAAACTATTATGGTCCTTGTGTGTCTGTTTTTGTTATGTAATAAGTATTCCGCAAAAGTAATGTAATATCTATGTACGTCAAACATAGGGCTTCTACATTGGGGTGCCTTGGGAGGACTCCTTGGGAGGTAATGATATCAGAACTTCGTTGAGAATGATTTTGGTGTCGAATGGATGAGAGGGTGGCTTGGTATTTATAGGGAAAGTGAGGGGACAAGGCATTAATGGCCAAGGGACATCTCATTGGTGGTTTTGGAAAACCCATGGTCTTCCCCATGGTATTGGCCACTTGGGACACCTCATACCTTTTCTTACTATTCATAAGTAGACCATATTGATTACATACTTAATACATCATTTAATGATGTCATTAAACATCCCTATCTTAAAAACTATATTTTTATTATTCATCGAAAATTCGACTTTCTCATAAATAGCCCAAAATTTCACCATAATCAAATATTGATGCTCTGAATACAAAAATAAACTCGATTTTATAAAAATAATTTTTTAAATATTTTTAATTTAATTTTTAAATAAATACACTATTCAACGAATATTCGTTTTTTTTCAGAAAAATCCCCAAAATTTACCTTAGCATAATATCGATGTTCGGAATTCAAAAATAAAGTCCATTTTATAAAAATAATTTTATCAATATTTTTAATTTAATTTTTAATTAAAAACACTATTCACTCAAAAAAACTAATACTTGACTAATAATTTATGAAAATGTTATTTAACCATTTTATTGAATCGCATTACTTATTCAAGGTGCCTAGATTATATTAATAAATTCTTTAAGTGAGAATACTAGACTATTTGGTTACATTACTAATCCTAATCATAAAATCACTATTCATAATTTACTATTCATTAAAAATTAATTTGATCTTATTAGACTCTAAATTTCGTACTAAACATAATTGTAGAAGACCATTTTTTGAAAATAATTACTCATTTTTAATTATTTATGGTTTACATAAACATTTTTAAAATATCCTTTCTCTAAAATTCATCAAAAATATGCATACTATATTTATCCGGACATTTGAAAATTCATAAACATCATCATAAGAAGAAATAAAAAAAATTATTTAAAACAGATGATTACACAAGGCAGTTACGGTCTCCTTATATATCCCCTTATAACCCTAGAATATGACCTAAGTTTAAGGTGTGATATGGTGAGAGAATCTGAGGGCGGCTCAGCCAACATTGCATGAGTAGTAATTTCTATCAGTTTGAACTTCTCACGAATTCGATTTCGTTCTAGCTTCACATGATGTAGTTCGGCTTGGGTTTGGTCCAGAGCAAAGCCCATTGGAGCTACCTCTCTCCCAAGTTCCGTTAGATGGGCTTCGATTGGCCTGAGACTATAGGATGAGGCCATCAAATCTTCTTTCAATATTAATTAACCAAGATCCCTTATATTTAGAGACAATAATCGAAACGTTTAGTTCTCATCGGTCATATTGACCAATGGTCATATAACAGTCAAAACCCAACGGTCTCATTTTAATTACACTCATGTTATCAAATGTAACAGTTTTGTTGAGTATAAAAATAAAATAACACACAAAATTATGAAACAAGATTTATTCAAAATTTCGGGTCATTACAATCTTCCCCCATTATGAAATTGCGTCCTCACAATTTCTAAAATTGGGTTTTGAAATTTCATTGAATGTCCCACATCAGAAAAGGGGTCAGTAAAACTATTACTTTAAAAGAAAGAAATGGAAGTACAAAGGTCACCCGAGTTATCACACACTAGGATTCCATATAGGAAAGCATGGACATTGAGGAGAAAACAAAGGGTCAAGTTCTGAGGGAAAGTGATAGAAAACATGATTAGGAGAAAGTTAACCATAAGAAAATCCAAACATATGATGTGTGTAAACGGTCTTTGATTACCTAGTAGGAAATTTAAACCTACAACAATTTTTTTAAATTACCTTTCATAATTTTGAGGAATTCATTTACTACATAGAACAAAAACATAAGGAAATATACCTTCCTTCATGTGGAGTTTCATCCTTTAATAAGTTTCTACCAAAATTAATATTTTCTCCAAACGATGAGCATTCAAAAACACTTGGTCTCATCAAAACACAAGAATCATCTTCTTGAGAGTCACGTAATCCACAAAAGGTTAACAATAAATTTCTTCTATCTTTAAACATTATCCCAAAAATAGAAAGGGTAAGATAAAACAACTCTTCAAAAATAAAGAATCCCATAGGAAGGGAAACTACTTTTAAATCTTCAAAGTTCCATGGTACTACCCAAAGTTCAACATAGACCATTCCATAAATAATTGTCCTTAAAATTCCTCAAAATAAACCAAACTAAGATTGAAACTCAATTATAAGAATGGTCTCATAACATAGTCTTCCAAGATAGACTTTATCATTCATCTTCAAACATCATCAACCACTCTTATCATCTTATAACAAAAGTAACTAACCTAATCACCTTTTCCCGAAGATATGTTAATTATTTCCATATGTAACCTAAATTACTATAAGTTCGCCTTAAATTCATCGATTCATCAAAATATAAGTCAACCTTTACACCACAAAGAAAATACCGTAGTAATCTATTTACCTTGATCAAATAGGGTTCCCAAAATAGTGAACGTCTTCCAAAATAATAATCATCTTTTAATCCCCTAATCACCCTTTTTTTAAAGAAGAACATCTTCACTACATAAACATGTGGTACATAACAATAGATGTTTTCCTTAATGATATAAAATCAACTTAGGTAGTGACTCGATGATCTTATAAAACAAAAAAGATATGCTCATAGATCACGAACTAAAATACAACATGACATAGACAATTATTGGGATGAAGTTACATGTACTTCAGTCATCATGATCCATCTCAGCATAGGACTTGCATTGTTCCCTTGTCCTCGAAGATTTTTGATGCTCATCATGCTTCTCACCCATTCCAAGAGAGCATTGCCTTAGATAATGTCTAACTTCTCCACATTTACGACATCGAAATGTATAAGGTACATTAGATCGAACCTTATCTCCATTCATTACATTATGCATTTTTTAAAGCAATTGGCTACTTTATGCCCTATCTTCCCACACATAAAACATCTACCGGTTCTTTTGTGACATTCTCCTTGGTGCCTCTTTGCACACATTTTTCAAAAAAAATGGGGTCTTCTTTCCCTTGTCAACTTTATCAGATGAACATCCTTGAGACTTTGTCTTCTTCTTCCTTGATGGATTTGGGCACTCAACTAGGTACCAATTATTAATTGTGATTTTTGATAGCTGGTTTGGCATAATCACAATATGTTCAACTTGATCTCTCATCATCTCAGTCACATTAATAGGGAAATCATCACATTTCCTATCACATTGGTTTTTGGTACATGTTCTTCCATTTCCCGCCATTAACTAAGAATAGAAAGTATAATTAGGGGATTAAATACATATCCAATAATAATTAAAAGGAAACCTTAACAATAGAAGGTTAAACTTGTAGAAGAAAAGTATATCCTAACTTGTTATCCCATAGTTTCCAATCTAGGTTATCCATGATCATATATTCCTATGTAAATCATTATTTTATTTTATCTTTGTCCCTTTAATAATGGTTTATACTAAGCTTATGAATTTACCAAGGCATATCCCCCGGGAGTGTCGTAACCAAGAGTTCAGTAAGGCCCGTTGTCGTGTACCAGTTTCCATTCAAGTCTCACTCATAGCTGTGTTTTTTGGTTTTACCCCTATGTACATCTCTGCCAGAGCCAACTCTACCTACTTGTATCCAGACAGGGATGTATTTTCTTGGCAATCCCTTACTCAATACTCACCAAAATACAAAGAAGATTTCCTATATATAAAATTTTCTATAGGTTTCATCCTGGAGTTTTCATATCCAAATTTCCACAAATAACTAAACCATCATTTGATACCAACTATAGCGTCCCAACTTTTAATAACATAACTTTTCATTACATTTTACAAAACCGGGGATCTTTAAGGTTTAGTGTCTTGGAAACCAAGAACATAAAACATGAAAAAATAAAAAAATTTCTTAAAAACATGAAAGGATTCTCCTTATGTTCATCCTAGTTTCATTATTGCATCTCATAACCTGGGGATATACATCAAAAGAAAGGGTGAGCAGAATGCCCAGTAAGGGAAACAAGGGGAAACATTTAACATGTGATCTTGAGAAACATCAACAATGTCATGAAAAAAAACATTTAAGGCATGAGAAAGAAATCATGAGGCATGTCATAAAAAAATAACATACTTCATAACTTGAATATGTGGCTACAACATTTAATATTGAAACTCATTTCTGTTTCACCAAGGTCCATCCCCAAGGTGTCATTAAAAATTACCAAGGTTATTCACCAGGGCTTCGTTAAAAATGGTCTTCTCTAGAGATTAAGTCTTTACCCAATGCATTGGAGCACTATCATGGAGCACCCTCAATTTTTCTTTATTATTATGTGATCCACATATATCATTATCAATAATTTCATAAACAACCAATATATAATAAAACAAATGGGTTTCATTTCAAAATCATAACGTTTTAAAAACTTCTTTAAAGACATGATCTTTATGTCACTTTAAACCCACTGAAAGGGAAAGCGGGTCTCATGTATGTAAATAACAGAATTTAAAATAGAACATTTTGGTAGATATGTGAATTTCCCTTTATAAGAAATATCATTGAGTATTCACTTAATAAAATAAATTAATTTGAGAATAAGAGAGAGACATTTTGAGACAGAAATTCTGCAGCATAACGGCTATGTTACGAGGTTTTAGAAAACATTGAAAAGAGAGGGGACATGGGTCACCCACTAATAAATGATCCATAAAACAGTAGAGGGACAGAATATAAAGGATTTAATAACATGTTAATAAATTTTTAATGATATACCATATGAAATGAAGAACATGAAAGGAAGACAAAAATAAGATTTCTCTTATGAAAATTCGGCAGCCTGACGGCGTCACTTAAACATCAAAAAAATGAATTGACGAGATAAAATAGGGTTTCTAAAAAGATAAAAATAAAATATCTGTATGATAGATATATATATCATACCCCAAAATAATAAAAAGGAACTTGAAAGTCTTTACATGAAATCTGAACTTTGACAAATGAGAAAGGTGAACGAATCCCTTAAAAATTCGGCAGCCTAACAGTGCCACTTAAACTACAACAAAAATGAATTGACAAGATCAAATAGGGTCTCTCATAATATGAACATAAAAGATAAGTATTATAGATATAGAGATCATAACCCAAAATAATAAAAAGGAACTTGAAAGACTTGACATGAAAGTAGATCTTTGAAAAATTAGAAAGGTGAACGAATCCCTTAAAAATTTGGCATCCTAACAGCGGCACTTAAACTTTTTTAAAATGAATTGATTAGAGAAAGGGGGTTTCTCTCATAATATTAAAATGAAAAAGGGTAGTAATAGGAATATAAAAGAACATCCACCCACATAAGAGCATCGACCATAAAAGAAATGACATAAAAGAGATTACTTGAAAAGAAACAGAGTGGTAGGATCCCTTACCTTAAATGTAACTCTTAAAACTCAAAGGTTGGAACATTGTGGGCTTGGGGGTACCTTGGGAGGACTCATTGGGAGGTAAGGAGACCCAAACATCGTTGAGGATTATTTTAGAGTCGAATGGATGAGATGATGACTTGGTATTTAAAGGGAAAGTGAGGGGACAAGGCATTAATGGCCAAGGGACACCTCATTGGTGGTTTTGGAAAAACCATGGGGTTTCCCATGGTATTTTCACATGGTATTGGCCACATGGGACACATCATACCTTATCTTACTATTCATAAGTCGACCATATCGATTACATACTTAATACATCATTTAATGATGTCATTAAACACTCGTAACTTAAAAACTGTATTTTTACTATTCATCAAAAATTCAACTTTCTCAGAAAAATACCGAAATTTCACCTTAACCAAATATCGACGCTCTGATTTCAAAAATGAAATCCATTTTATAAAAATAATTTTCTAAATATTTTAAATTTAATTTTTAATTAAATACACTATTCACCGAAAATTCATTTTTTCTAAAAAATTCCCAAAATTTACCTTAGCATAATATCGATGATCTGCATTCAGAAATAAAGTCCATTTTATAAAAATAATTTTCTAAATATTTTTAATTTAATTTTTAATTAAAAAACACTATTCACCTGAAAAAACTAATACTTGACTAATAATTTATGAAACCGTTATTTAACCATTTTATTGAATCCCATTACTTAATCAAGGTGCCGAGATTATATTAATAAATTATTTAAGTGAGATTACTAATCCATTTGGTCACATTACTAATCCTAAGCATAAAATCTGTATTCATAATTAACTATTCATCAAAATATATATTGATCTTATTAGACTCTAAATTTTGTACTAATCATAATTGTAATAGACCATTTTTTGAAAATCATTACACATTTTTAATTATTCAAGGTTTACATAAACATTTTTAAAATATCCTTTCTCTAAAATTCATTGAAAATATGCATACTTCATTTATCTGGTCATTTAAAAATTCATAAACTTCATCATAAGAAGAAATAAATTTTTTTTATTTAAAATAAAGGATTACACAAGGTAGTTATGGTCTCCTTATATAGCCCCTTATAACCCCATCATAATACCTAAGTGTAAGGTGTGATAAGGTGAGAGAATCTGAGGGCGCCTCAGCCAACATTGCACGCGTAGTAATTTCTATCAGTTTGAACTTCTCATGACGGTGATTCTATTCTAGCTTCACACGATAATGTTTGGCTTGGGTTTGGTCCAGAGCAAAGCCCAGTGGTGCTACCTCATTCCCAAGTTCTGTTAGATAGGCTTCAATTATCCCGAGACTACTGGATGAGGCCATCGAATCTTCTTTCTATATTAATTAATCAAGATCACTTGTATTTAGAGACAATAATCGAAACGTTTAGTTTCCAGCCGTCATATTGACCAATGGTCATATAACATTCAAAACCCACCGGTCTCATCTTAATTATAGTCATGTTATCAAATGAATCGGTTTTGTTGTGTATAAAAATAAAATAAAACACAAAATTAGGAAACATGATTTATTCAAAATTTCGGGTCGTTACATTCCTCCAGTGTGGGAGGCAGGATCACATCTGACCAGTATTCCCATTTCATTCTAATCCCTTTTATCAGTGTGGCTGTATGGGTCACTTTTATTGCTTTTCTGGGGTGGCACGTCCACTTCAAAGTGAGTCATGATCAGTCTCTTCAAGAGGAGGACCATATCAATTAGATTAATCGAGAATAGTTGGATCTCCATTTTGGGGGCATGGTGGCCAAGTTGGGTCATCTTCTGGGCATAACCTCTTCAGGTCACAACTAAAAACTAGCAACTATTCTCAATAAGAGCTGAGGAACCATCATGTGGTGGACCAGGAACCAGTAGGATTAGAGGTGGGAACGTCGACATTTCGAGTTACTGTATTGGTTGCATCTTCTATAGATGATGCACTTTTTGATACTGGTTCATCTATTTCATTTATCTATGGCTGTATTTTTAAAATTCTGAATTTTCCAACCAATTTGTTTTCTTTTGCGATTGATTTGGTGAGGCCACTGGGAAAGAAGAAGAAGCAGGGTCTAAGGTTCCTATCGTGTTCACTTTCTGTTTCATAGGTTGTGAAGGAGTGGGAACTATTGTCTTAGGTATGGATCTATTTGACATAATAATTGAAATGTATTGGATAGAACACATCCTGGTGCACATCTATCGTTATAGGTGTTGAGTGAGTTTCATATCACTTGATAGGAGTTGTCAAGTTTTTCGTAGGGAATAAGATCCTCAGTCAGGTCATGTAAGTCTTCAAATCCCCGAGTTGGGAGATCTATTTTCAATTATCATCACTCACGATAGAGGAAAATGTTCATTCTTTAAATTATGGAATACCCAATGTTTTAGATGAGATTCTGAAGGTATTTACATATGATTTTTTCGGGTTTTCCCCCGGAGCGATATGTGGATTCCTAGATTGATCGGGCGCCTAGAAAAAAGAAGATATCTCTTCCCTCCTACTGCATGGACCCCACTGAGTTGAGGAAATTAAATATATATTTGGATGACTTAGATTCCAAAGGATTCATTTTCCTATGCATCTCTCCTTGGGTCGCTCCTGTATTGTCCCCGAAAAAGGATGACGGATACATCCAGTTGTCCATGACTAACGAAAGCTAAATAAGGTAAAAATCAAGGACAAATATCATTTTCCACAAATAGATTAATTTTTTGAAACATTAAAGGCGGGGGGAGTTGGTTTTTTAAAATATACTTGTGTTTAGGCTATCATCAACTCAGGGTGAAAGAGGTAGATATCTTAAAGACAGTCTTCCCAAGAAGGTACAACCACTTTGAGAACTTTCTCATGCCCTTCAGATTGACCAATGCTCTAGTGGTCTTTATGAAACTCATGAATATGGTGTTTCTTCCGTATCCCAATTTCTTTATCATGGTATTCATGGATGAAATCATATTTTATTTAGGATCCATGGAAGATCATGATAATTTTTTTGGATTGTATTGGGTGCTTTTTGGAATCAATGCCTTTACCAAAAGCTTTCCAGGATCACCTTTTGGATCATATCGTTTATATTTCTAAGGAATCTGATCTATGAGACGGTTGTTTCGGTGGACCCTAAGAAGATCAGTGTGGTCATTTCATGGGATCAGTCAAAGAACGTGTTCAGGATTTGGAGTTTTCGTGCCATGGCTAGTTACTATAAGCGGTTTGTTCAGGATTTTTCTCATGTTGCTTCTCCCATGACCGCACTAACCCGTAACGGGGTGAAGTTTGTATGGGTCTCAGAATGGCTACAATCCATCGAGGAGATGAAGAGGTAGTTCACTACCACCCTTTTTCTGATTTATCCATAGTCCGTAAAGGGGTATGTGTTGTATTGTGGCGCTTCAGGAATGTGTCTCTGATGCGTTCTTATGAAGGAAAATCATGTGGTGGTGTATGGCTCTCACCAAATTTGACCACATGAAAATAATTACCCAAAACATGAATTGGATTTAGCATCTGGGATGCATGCTTTGAAGACTGGGCTTCACAACCTCTTTGGAGAAGAAGTTTTTGGTCTACTCTAATCCAAAAATGTGTCCTATATCTTCTTACTAATGTACCTCAATTTGAGGTAGCATCATTTGATAGAGTACTTATAGGGGTTCGATTTTAACAACGTTTATATCCCAAATAAGAGTAATGGGGCGGTAGATGATTTGAGTAGAAAATTACTAGTGTAGGTCTTGAGGAAGTCCAGTGATGAGTGGACTTTTATGGGGATCTTGTCATAGATGAATGTGGAGATGAAAGAGCATGGTGGAGGACCATTCTTGGAGAGGATTTAGTTGAATCCTTCTCTCTTGGAGTTTATTTAGTGGGAACAACCCAGTGATGTGATTTTTCATCTATAATAGTAGTTTCTTCATGGAGGGAAGACATCTTCTAATCTGTCATCATCTCTTGATGGCATCTTATTTTTCAAGGGTTGTTCCGTAGTGTCGGTATCCCAATGGAAGGGAGTGATGTAGGATTGTAACCAATCTCAGTGGTTTGTCCATTAAGGTGACACCGTGATGTATGACGATTTGTTTCAGTAGTTATACTAGCCAAGTATGAGACGGGACATAGCTAACTTCGTGTCGAGATGCTACACATGTCATCGGGAGAAAGTGGAGCACCAAAGGAACTTCAGTTTTCTCCAACCATTACCATATCTTACCTAGAATTGGGAAAAGGTTTACATTTACTACATTGTTGGGTTACCTCATACACCTCGTGGTATGTATTCCAATTGTGTGGTGATTGATCATCTTACCAAATCATCCATGTTCATTACGATCAGATATACAACTACAGTGGATGAGTTGCGCAGTTTGAATCTTTAGGAGGTGGTAAGGCTCCCTGGTGTTCCATCAATATTTGTGTCAGATAGAGACCCTTATTTTACTTATTGTACTTGGGAAGGCCTTCAGAAGGGCTAGGCATCTCATATTAAGATGATCATAGCCTACCATACTCAAACGGATTGTCAAACTGAGCAGGCGAATCAGATTTTGGAGTACATGCCATGTGCATGTGTTATGGACTTTGGAGGTTCCTATATAGCCATATGATATTGTTGAGTTTTCTTATAATAACAGTTACTAATCATCAATTTGAGTGGCTTCTTTTGAGGCACACTATGGTCAGCCTTATTAGTCCCCCATATATTGGGCTGAGGAATGTGAGACCTCACTGTTGGGGTCGTGTCTAGTGTAGGAGACATTTGAGAAGGTCATGTTGATCATGTATTTATTATTGACATCTTAGAGTCACCATAAAACATATGTTGACTAGAGGTGTCAAGACCTAGAGTTTCTGCGGGTGATAGGTTATTCTTGAATATGTCCCCTTGTCTAGGCCATCCTTGACTAGGAAAGCAATGGAAGTTTACACAAAAATATGTTATAATTTTTAAGATCACCTAGCTTATATTAAATATGGAATATAAGTTGACCATACCTTCTTGGTTTACATCCATCCATGACATCTTATATGTCTCGCAGTTGAAGAAATACAAAATGGATCCATCCCATATACTAAATTGGGAGGAGTTGGATATATAACCTGATTTATCAAATTTTAAATGGCCAATATTAATTGTGTGTTATAAGAAAAGGTGATTTGAGGAATGTATAATGCACTAGTTTGGGTTATTTGGAAGCATAGTAATGATACACATGAGGCTCGGGTGCAGATGTTGTCGGTGAGAAGGAGTACCTATTCCAGTTTTCTGATCAAGCTTCAAGTTGACATTCAAGGGTGTAAAGTCTTCCATGGTGGGGTGAATTGTCACATCCATGAATTTTTTAAAGAAAAATTTCTATTAGTTTCCATTATTTCTTTGTTTTGGGGTTTACTATGCATTTTTTTAAGAAAGGGTGAGTTTTCATGATTTGGGCCAAACTATGTGCTCCTTTCCAGATTTAAAAAAAAATTGATTCTTCTATAACTCTATAATGTTTCAAAACATTTCCCCCATTCCACTTTCAACATGGACTACCCTAGACTATTAACACCACCATATTAATTTGGACATTTTACGATTCCATAATCATGGTTGATTTGGGTTTTTTAAGGAATTATTCCAGCCCGTAAGCCCATTTAACGTTTAAAAAAAATATTTAATATCATATTCAATTTTTTTGATATTTTCCTGATTCCAACTCTCACCCGAGACCCTTGACCCTAGGATTTCCCCCATTCCATTTTACACCACTTTTCATATCATATAAATCACGAATTAAGGCAATGATTCTTAGGCATTCTCAAATCACCCAGATTTGAAGAGGTAACTTCTTTACTTCTTAACTCCTTCAATTTTTACTCTTCTTCCCCCATTTCAGTTCTCAATTGACCATATCATCCTTATTATAACCTCAAATATATTTTTGGGGGTTTTTAAATTCATATTAAAGTGTATTTGGGGTGATGTTTGCATGATTCATCAAGTATGTGGGTCTCCTTCCTTCTTCTTCCCATTTTCTTAGGGTTTCTTCAATTTTCTTAGGTTTTCTTCTGCTTATTCATAAAGTTTATAAGGAACCAAACATGGGGAATTTTTTTTAGCAATTTTGGAATACCATATTACATAAATGATACCATTTTTACAATGGGAAATATTAAGGGAAACAAAATATAAAAAAATCTAATATACTACATCCTTTAAACATATTGAAATATCTCTTCTACATAACCCAGAGAAAAGAAACAAAATATGGGTGATATCAAATGATAAATAAGAATAAAATAGATCCGGAAAAAAATTAATCATTTAGAGTAATCAATATGAAAATGTGAGTAACTTATAACACAATACATTTAATTAATAAACATAGAATTAAGTGAATCCATATATTTTGTCATAGTGAATATCCTCTAAATAATAATAACTAAAATCAAAGCAATGCAAAAATATTGGATTTAATGTTTTATTAGATCATTAAAACCTTACCATCAATACCTTTAATAATATGTTTTAAAACATACTGGGTATAAATTGATTTCACTTGGCCGACCATAAATCTATTGTCATGACCTTTTACAGTATAGTTTAAAAAACTCGCTTCAAACACAAAGTGTTTGTCCAACTCAATTCATTCCATCAGACTACTGATGTATATGGAGGATTAAATTTACCATTACCATACTTATGTAGTATATATCAAAATCATTACTCATATATATACTAATTTATTTAATTAATGACCAGCCTATCTTATCTTGAAATATCTGAATTTAGTAAAAGATATGGACTTATCTACATATTAAATATCAGTAAAAATGAACAATGTATGTAAAAATGGTATAATGTTTTGGAAGTAATGATATCAATTTCCTGATAATATGGATAATTAACTTATAATGTACAATAAAAATTTTCTTAAGGAAGTGATTTTTTTGATAGAAATTTAACAATCATATAAGAAAGTGAGATTGCAAAGATAACTTTTACCACTTGGTAGATTTCAATTAAAACCCCTTTAAATGATTAAATTAAAAGTAAAAAAATTAAATAACATTATTATGAAAGTATTAATGATATAGTATATTAAAATTGGCAGTATATATTCCACATAAATAATTGAGTGGCGGATATGACATTTATCTCACAGATGTAAAAAGTGAGGTGAAAATATCTTACCTTACACATCATTTAAGTGGAACTCTCTCAAACCATTATAAAAAACATTTAATCATTATATTAAATTAAAACACAACCTTAATAATATTTATAACATCATTTATTAACTTCTTATAATATCTTATGATCTATTTATTACGAATATTTCATTATTTTTACTATTTCGGGTGTTAATTACCAAGTTTTTCGAGTATGTATTGACATATAATTTGTTCTTCCAATTAATTAGATCCTAATTTAATAATCTCCATAATGTTAACAATTAAATAAATATTATAATATACATTATATATGTATTTATAACCATCCATTAAATTTGTAGATATAAATAAAATGCACTGTTTCTTGAGACGGTAGGACATACATACACATTAACACTACATCCATTTAGTTATTTTATTTAAAAGAACAAAATATAAAATATAAATATTTATATAATTATTATAATATCATAACAATTTCATATTTTACATATTTTTATTTAAATCATCCTTAATACATTACATGTATATCATGAACACAATTCTTTGAGGAGGCGGTACAAAACAAAAACTAAAAATGGTGTTATCATATTATCAAACAATTGGGGGAATAGTT
Organism: Viscum album; assembly: GCA_963277665.1. Taxonomy (NCBI): domain Eukaryota; kingdom Viridiplantae; phylum Streptophyta; class Magnoliopsida; order Santalales; family Viscaceae; genus Viscum; species Viscum album. Next base: position 477,580,314 of record OY728125.1, on the reverse strand, counting down.
ATTTAAAAAGTTATAGAACCATAAATTAATATAATATATATTCTATATATAATATATATACTTCAAATACATAATTTTTATAACTTTTAAAGTTGGTAAATGGATGAACAAATGACATCGATTCAGGTGAAGGTAGTTCGTCATACACACGAACGATGATTGCTTATCACATTTGATGAATGGGTCTGAAATGGAAGTTATATATCATATAATAAAAAATATAATTATATTAATGATAACTAATTTATAATATAAAAATTATATGAAAATAATTTATGGTTTGTAGAAGTAAAATAAACAAAAGTAATCGTTAAAGAACGTTACCTCTTATTTGGGAAACTATTTTTTGTTTCTGTAAAACGACTTTATTGGTTTTCATTCAAACCAAGGTTATTATTATTGTATGAAGTTATATATTTTGGGCATTTATTTGGGCATATTTGTTTCAACCAAAAGGTATTTAAAGGTGTAAAAATATGGGAGGGTGACTGCCTTTTCATAGTGGAGGTGGAGTGGTATTCTTGTAAATTTTTTAGAAGTTAATTCAAAAAACATTTTTCAATGTAAATTGGATGCAATAATGAAAACATCGAATAAAAGGGATGATATGTTTAAAATATTTCCATCCATTGGAGTTTGGAAGTGTTTCAAGGTTATTTTGGCCCTTAAGTTTAAGGTTTAATCCCTTAGTAAACTTATATTTCCCATAATCACTGTAATTTATTTTTATTGATTCCTCTAATAATTGTTGGAAAACTATTTGGAAATTATTAGAAATTATAAATTAATATAATTCCAATTTTAGAATCCATTTTTTCAAATTAAATTATCAAATGTGGTGTAAATTAATTAAAATCAATTCCCAGTCTTGACAACAAAGCTTGTTTTTTAAGTGAATATGTTCACACGTTTTTTATGTTTATATATACAATTTCAATGTGAAATTGATTAAAATAATGAATACTAGACTGATTTATGTATGATTTATATAATTAAACTTTAAAACTCAATAAAATATAATTTAACTATATAAATAAACAAGACTAAAATGTAGCTTTCAATTAAAATTCTATATTTTTGGTTATTCATCAGAAAATGAAACTTCACATAAAATATAAAAAATTCACCCCCACCAAATTCTGAGGTCAATATTTCATAAATTATGTAATGATTATTTCAACATTAAGATTCAAAATTGTTCCTCCATTGAAATGTTTGAGAAATTTTTATTATAAAAATATAGACTTTATGCATAATATTAGGTTTGTTCTTATATTATGTCTATAAAATATATTATATTTGTGTAAGAAATATTTTATTGAATATATAATATAGAAATTTAATTTTTACCATTTAATCATAGGAAATAATTTAGTTTTATTAATATAAAATTCCTTTTGTACACGAAAATAGTTTCTTGTAAAAATATTTCCATCATATTCAATTGGGTTCTATATTCATTTTTAACTAGTTGGTAACATGATAATTAAACCATATATTTTTATAAGTTATTTAATTGTATTCATAACCTCTAATTTAATAACTATGTTATATATTATTATATATAATAACATTATTTTAATAATATATTGTTTTTAGGTAAAACTCAGTCAAACGTGCTACATAAACAATCAAACTAATTCATTCTTGCATGTAACACAAACTAACTCAGTGTTGTCTTCCTTAGAACATAAATAATATATTTTCTTAAAATATTAAATATATCTTAAAGTCTTGTTATTTGGTATTCTTTTCCATTCATGGTGTTCTGTGTCAAACACACTATTAAATATGATGTTCTTACTTTATAATGTAATGGTGTGACATTTAAATCATGTATATGATGGATTTTTTTTGGGATGGTGTGTAGACTTTTTATTAAGAGAAATCATGAATATAGCTCTATGGGACTCTGATAGATAAATTTTTTGAATACTTTTTCATAATTATTTTTAATTTTTTATGATTTAATATTACCCAATTCATAGCTTTTTTATGTTTTATACTTATATGGGATTGTTTGAAGGATTTGGAGAATGTTAGATAAAAATGAAGAAAATAGGGTAAATACATCATGAAAATACCCAAAACTTATAGTAGTTATTTTTTAGGAGTAATGAATGATGAATAAGGAAATGAAAATAGTTTAAAAGTAATTTTCATTGGGAATTGGAATTTTTAGAACAACTAGAGGAACCACGACATTATGTTTTAGTGGTATTGTTAATGATAAAAGTGGAGATGATAAAATTAGGAAGAACCATGATATGAATACATTGAACATGCGATAAATATAGAATTATTATATGTTACCATGTAATGGTTTTCAAAATAAAAAATGGTTAGAAGATATATTGTGATATGAGATAAAAAGAATGCCTATAAATATGAAAATTTAATGGTTTTCATCCTCATTCCAAAATAATGAAGGCACAATAAAAGGGAGATAATTTTTTAAACAGTTGTCTTCTATATTTAGATTGTTATGATGTAACACCCCAATCTTCCACGGTACACTTCTCTTTGAATAATACAATAGCGTGTGTTGTACGCAACACTGAGTTCAAGTACACCACGACATACCAAACTAGCCGTTCAAAAGAGGTTATGAATAGTATTAACTAAATTTTAAATATTATATTATCCTTATAATTTTAATCCATATAATGGGTTTCTAAGACATTATTTATGAACAAATTCATTTTTTTCATATAAAAGAAGTATTTTTCAGAAAAAATAAATTTTACCGCCTTTTAATGGTGAAGCCTTTTTAAAACCAATATTTGAGACTTTTATATATTCAATTTGACAAAATGAAAATTCTTCTTTATAATTGTGACATAAGAATTTAGTATCGACAATGTTTATGTGTCTTTCTGATAACTTTCATATTTGGGTGAATAGTGAAAAATACTATATTTTAACTGAAAACAACTTTTTTAATCAAAATAATTTATATTGTTAAATTATAAATTTTAATGGTTTGGAAGTATAAATAGATTATATTTTTACTATTTAATCCAATGATGGTAATTTTAAGTAATTTTACCTTGAAATTGGACATAAACAAATGTCAAACTTTTGTTAGTTATTATTTCTTAAAAATACGCCTTTTGGTTTCGAAAGCGGGAATCAATTTTAAATTAATAAATGAAAATTTTATGTTTTTAATTTGGTCAAATATACTTCATTTATTTATTCTGAATAATGAAATTATCCTACGGTGATATTTTGGTACTTTTTGGATAAGTTTTATATTTTGATGAATAGTAAAAATTACTAAATTTTAATTAAAAACAACTTTTTTAATCGAAATATTTAATAGTGATAAATTATGAATTTGAGTGGTTTTAAGTTATATTTAAAATATATTTTTACCATGTAATACAATGTGGGTCATTGAACATAATTTCACATTTAAACCGAACATAAACAATGGTCAATTTTTTGATAGTTATTATTTCATAAAAACATGCTTTTTGTTTTAACAACGGGAATTAATTTTAAATTAATTTCTGCGACTTTTGAGTATTGAATTTGGAAAAATGGATTCCATATTTGGAATCAGGATGTCCAAATTGTGTAAATAGGTAACTTTTATTTTTAGACATTTTGAATAATTACTTCGGTAAAAATTTTATTTACCATGGTTAAAGGGTAAATCCAGTAAATAAGGGTAAATAAATAATATTATAATAATATTAATTTACCCTAAAACGTGTCTTAACCATATTGGTTGATACATGGGAGACCATGGGAATCTTTGGGTCGATTTTGGGACCCCATGGATCCACTTGTAAGTGATAATGACACTTTATATTAATTAAGTTAAAGTAATTACAAAAATAACATAAGCATATATCATTTAGAAAAATAATTTTTACATAGGGTTATTTATATTTTTTAGACATTAAATAATTTAGTTTATTTATGACACAATGATGATGCAGTAATTACCATAATAGTGAAAAATTAAGATAATTGATATTATAAATACCCAAATAAATATAATTTGAGACTTTTTATGAATAACACTAATTTTCTAGGTTAATATGACATGTTAGTATTGATTTAATTAACTTTTTTCGAAGTAATATTTCTGTTATAATTTTTTTACAAAAATCAATTATGGAAGAGTGTCAAAATTGACATAAAAGAGTTTTTAAAACAAATGTTATATTATTAATTGATATTAAATTCCTAAAAATCTAAGGATCATCCATGAGAATTATATCACGATAGGTGTATCATTAATGGACCACTTGGGGGTCTCTTGGATGTATATAATAAGTTTATTAACCATATATTATAAAAATACAAAGAGACATTGTAAAAGTGAAACTAATTAACTAAGAGTTAATACCTAAAGATAAGGTTAATATAATGACCCAAACCTGTCTAAATTCTATGGGTTGAGTGGTTTCAACCCATCACCACCTTAACCTTTAAATAATCCATTTTTAAGCCATTAGAAACTGAATATTAATTTATTATAAAATAATATTTCTAGCTTTTCTAAAGGTGCCCCTCACCCCTCTTATAAAAGGGAACTCCCCCTTCTCATTACTTCACACCGTCAAAGCCTTTTGGTTCTGCCAACCCCTGCCCAAATACTCTCTAAACTTCCCTCACTACAACCTAGAGGCCTTAGTTTGATCCGAAAGCCAAGCTAATGATCCCTTTTGATCAAATCAAAAGGAAGAACCCGAAGAAGAGGTAATGATTTAACCACCCTTTTTCAAGTTCCTTTCTTCTTCCACTTCTTCATTCTTTGTTATTACCATTATAAAATAATAACTCCAGTATCATATATATACTGTGATGTTATTATAAATATGGTACAATCATATTCATTATTCTATCCATCCTTTGAATAACATGTCACCATACGTGCGTACGTACGGCTTACCGTCTCCAAGTCGTGGTGTAATTTTTATTCAATAAATTATTATTTTAATGGGTATAATAATGATGTGTAATTCATTTAAATAATAAATATAACATGATAATTATTCTTTATATATGATATACCATCCAATTATATATTATTTTAATATCAAAAGATTGATATTGTCGCTCGTGTGTATGTACGGACTACCGTCTCCAAGAACGCGGTGAGATTCATTCTCCATCGTATCCATTCAAGTATAATTCTCATTTGATGGTTAAAAATAATTTTCAAGGACTTTATATAATTCGGGATATGAATAATATACAACCTATCCATAACAAACATGGCTTACGTAAAAAAGAATATAAAGGAAAATGAGTAAGTTAACACCCGAAATGACGATAATACTAAGATATTATTAACAAATCAATGTTAAAAGATCATATATGATATCATATTAATGTAAAGTATTCTTGTATAATTCAATAAAAATTATTTCACCATTATACAGGAGGTTAACCTACCATCGACCAGGGAAAATGTACAAAGTAAGGGGTTTCTTATCTCACTTTAAAATTCTGTGAGATTTCCATTATTCACCACTTATTTATTGCATGTGGTGTGTATACTGCCCATTATTGTATTGATTGTGTAATATAATTTAATTTATGGATATTTACATCATCATTTTATTATCCTTCTTTCATGGGTGCATGTTTCATAAGTTACCAAATCAATAAGGGAATTTGTAATTTCAATTTCCACTCATTTGGCATTACGCATATTTCATTCATTATATTACTCCAAGATTATGTGTAGAATCACTAATCATTTGATTATGTCATAATTTCTACTCCCCTTCCTGTGGATATGCTATTTATACACATAATCACTCCATTGATAATTTCTCAAGTCATTGATATGAATTTGATAAGAGTAATTTTAACTAATTCTCCATTTGTTGAGTTAAACATCCAATTCATTGGTGTTGTTTTTACAAGATTATGTGTGAATGTCCTTTTATTTTCTTACACTAAATATCCAATCATATTTATTTTATTTATATTTTTCACACATAACTATGTCGTTGATTTATCCTTAATCTAAGGATACGACCTTTATGAGAGATTTCATCTCAATTTACATTCCATTGAGACTTCTTTGTTGTTATACACCAAATCACTTTTATGTGGTGTATATAATGTACTTTGACATAGTATATCATGAATTACTTTATTCTCTTGATATTACAATGTTTTGATTACCTCAATTATTTGTATTCAACTATCTCTCTTTTGGTTAGAAACTTTAACTAAAATACCATTTTTAAATGTTTTAAAGACTTATTCCTCTAAATCTTTCTCATTAATGTCCATGTATTAAAAATTGTTTTAAGGATTTATTTATATGGAAATTAATGTTTTAAAATTAAAACTCCTTTTAAAAATTTTCAAAGTGGTATGGGACACTTTGATTCAAAAATCTATTTTTAAATGGCTTCTTGACAAATAGTGAGACTTTTAAATGATTTCAAGAAAAAGGGGGATATTTCTCTCAAATAGTTTTGATGATTATTTTCATCTATGTGAACATACTTCATTATTCTTGATTGAGGTTAATGTGATACAATACAATCATCCATATTGTATTGAATGAGTTATGTTTGACTGTGGATGTGCTATTTTTATACCATTCATGGTTTGTGTTTAATGTATTGAAATTTCGTATGCTAGTTTTAATACGAATGTTTATTTTATGTTTAAACCTATTCATATGAGGAATGCATTGGACTTAATAAGTGACGGGTGGAGCCCGCTATAGCTCCTCGATACATCGGTAGGTCTCATGAGACAAACTAGTGTCTTGGCACAAGGCCTTGGAAAAATCTTATTTGTAGTCCTGGAACGAGGCTATGGCTATGTGGTTATGATAGTCTGGCATTATTCATTCCATCATTATGAAAGTTGTTATTGATATTACATGTGATTGTTAGATTAGTAGAATATCCATGTGAAAAGTAAATGGAATTATATCATTTTATCTTTTCCATATTATGTTGTAGTTCAAGTTTAAAAGACTTTTGTTTTAGTTATAAATTGCTTTAAGTGTTTATGATTATCTATGAAAGCTTATGGTATATTGTTATCCTCACTGATCATCTACGATCACCCCTTTCAGTGTTTTATTTTTCCCAGGATGAGAAGAAGTAATTTATGAATGAACTACAAGGATAGTATGAGGGGATATGAGCACAAGATGTTGTTTTAGTTTTTTTTACCTTATGATGTAATGTAATACTTATGAATATATCTATTGTTTCCAAGGCTACTAAACTAATTGGTCTTTCAAGACATGATCTTTCTTGTGATCATGCCAATGTTATGTAATAATGCACTGAATCTGGGTAACTGGGGTTGGGGCGTTATAGTTGGAATCAGAGGAAGTTTAGTATAAACCTTGAGATCTAGATTTTGAAAAACTCTGATTAGAGCATGTAGACCTAAGATGAACTTTGAGGATTAGTATAGAAGAAATTCCTACAATTTTGGTATTGTAGATATTTTGTGATTTTTCCAAGCAATATATCCCTGTCTGGATATGAGCAGGTAGAGGCGGCTCTGGCAGAGATGTACCTAGTGGTAAAACTTGAAAACACCGCTTTGAGCTAGACTCGAACGGGAACTGTTGCACGACAACGGGTCTTGCTGCACTCTTTGTTACGACACTCCTGGGGGATATGCTTAGGATAATTTACATTTTCATTACAAACCAATTTGAGGTATTATATATATAAGATGAGATTAAATGACCTCAGGTAATCCTAATGTGTTTCAAATTGAGAATATGGTGACATGTTAATCTCTAAATGATTTTATGGCTACTGTTACTCACACAATGATTTCTTGTTTTAGTCAATGGCTAGATTCCAAGGAAGTCATATTGACTTTGAGAATGATGTACAAGGTGGGAACGATGGTGGAAATGAGGAAAAAAATGGAATGTTGATAGGCGTAAAATATATCATCTTTATGCCAAATCAGTTTTCCAAAAATATGATCAACAATATATATATTAACCAATTCCCGGAGTCGACAAAGAAAATAAGGGTGATGAATAATAAGAGATCCAGCAGTGGAGACCATGGAGAAAGGAATCCTCAATTTCCATCATGCAGGAAATGTGGAAGGAGACACCCAGGAAAGTGTCCCAATGGGACAAGAAAATTCTTTACGTGCGGGAAGGAAGGACATGAAGAGAAGAATTGCTGAAGAAAAATGAAGAGTACTATAGAAGAAGATAAAAATGGTCCAAAGAATCCATTTATAGTCATTTGTCGTAAATGTTGGAGACCAGACCATTATCCGAGTGAATTCCATATTCTATAGGATATTTTCATGGTCAAATAAGAAGCTATGTGGAAATAAATGTTTGGGGAAATATTTACAAAGTGTTGGTGCTCTTTGTTGATGGGTTTACTTTGGAATAATTTTCTCTTGTATTTATAACCCTACAGTTTTCCATGTGAGAATGATATTTGAGGAATAATTATCTTTTCTCTTGTGGATATAGTTATGAATAACCATTTGGTTTTATATGATCATTGGGTTTGAGGAAATTATAAGTTATTATAAGTTGGGATGAAAATGAAAGGTATGACAAAACATTTGGGGTTAAATTATGTTATGGTTATTTTGAGGAATTTATCTAATTTTGATAATGTAGTTTTTAAAAAGGGACAACACGCAGACCGTGTGACAACCCATCGCGTCAGACAAAGATGTGGGAATCGAACCCACAACCAAAGTGTGATTGGGATTTATCGCATACCATTGGACTACGTGAAGTCCCTGGTTAGTGTGACTATTATTTTTAGTTAAATGATTTTATTGATCATTAATAATTGGATTTGGGATCTTATGTCTTATCAAATGAATACCCTTAGTATAGGGAAATGATTTGGTAATTAAGTAATAAATGTTATTTTGGAAGTTTTTCACTTTGTTGTATAGAAAATAGAATAGTATGTGATTTAATTTGAGGAGTAATGGTAGATTTTTATCTATCTTTTTATTGTGGATTTATAGTGATTTGGGTTGTTTATGGAAATCATTAGGTTAATTACTTTAAACCATGAAACTTTAAGAGTAATTAATGTCATTTGGAGATACAATTTAACATGGAAGACTACATTCTTATAAGTTTTGAGTTTCAATATTAGTTTGGATTATATTGAAGGATTTTAAGGACAATTGATTATTGAATGGTATTTATTTAACTTTGCGGTATTATTGGTTTAATTTTAGAAATTAAGATTAGTGTTTATTTCTCTCAAGGAATTTTCTTTTGGGGGATCATTAGATCTTGTACTAACCATTTTGGTTTTGATTAATCTCTAAAGACTATGTAAATATATATTTTATCCTGCATGGATCCTGTGATTCTATAGAAGTTTATTCTAGCTCTTCCAGTGTGACCACGTCTTCTTGAATACTCATCGTTAAAAAATGAGTTAGTGGTGGAATTTATTAAAGAATGAAACTCTACTTTTAAAGTTAGTATATATCTTTATATTCTTAGTCAATATCATAAATGAATTCCTCATCCTTCTGTAATGTAACTTAAAACAAAAAATGGTGTCCGTTTACTTTTCCTACTAGAAGACTAATGATTGTTTGTCCCAACCCAAGTTTGTGGTTTTCTTATTGTTAACTTTCTCCTGATCATGATTTCTATCCCTCTCCATCAGAACTTGACACTTATTTTATCATCTATATCCATGTTTTCCTACCTGAAATCCTAGTATGGGTTATCTTGTGTGACCTTTATACCTCTCTTTCTTTCTTTTAAAGTGATAGTTTTATTGACTCTTTTTCCGATGTGGGGCGTTCCATTCTCAGGCCCAATTTTTAAAATTGCGAGGACGCAATTTATTGAAGTAGGGGTGAATGTAACACCCCAATATTCCACGGTACACTTCTCTTTGAATAATACAATAGCGTGTGTTGTACGCAACACTGAGTTCAAGTACACCACGACTTACCAAACTAGCCGTTCAAAAGAGGTTATGAATAGTATTAACTAAATTTTAAATATAATATTATCCTTATCATTTTAATCCATATTATGAGTTTCTAAGACATGATTTATGAACAAATTCATTTTTTCAGATAAAATAAGTATTTTTCAAAAAATAAAATTTTACCGCCTTTTAATGGCGAAGCCTTTTTAAAAACCAATATTTGAAACTATTATATATTAAATTTGACAAAATGAAAATTTTTCCATAGAATCGGGACATAATAATTTAGTATCAATAATGTTTTGGTGTCTTTCTGATATTTTCATATTTGGGTGAATAGTGAAAAATACTATATTTTAACTGAAAACAACTTTTTTAATCAAACTAATTTATATTGCAAAATTATACATTTTAATGGTTTGGAAGTATAAATAGATTATATTTTTACTATTTAATCCAATTATGGTCATTTTAAGTAATTTTACTTTGAAATTGGACATAAACAACTGTCAAACTTTTGCTAGTTATTATTTCTTAAAAATATGCCTTTTGGTTTCAAAAGCGGGAATCAATTTTAAATTAATAAATGCAACTTTTATGTTTTTAATTTCATAAAATATACTTCATTTTTGTATTCATAATAATTAAATTATCCTAGGGTGAAATTTTGGTACTTTTCGGATAAGTTTTATATTTTGATAAATAGTAAAAATTAATAAATTTTAATTAAAAACAACATTTTTAATCGAAATAATTAGTAATGATAAATTATTAATTTGAGTGGTTTTAAATTATATTTAAAATATATTTTTACCATGTAATACAATGTGGGTCATTGAACATAATTTCACATTTAAACCGAACATAAACAACTGTCAATTGTTTGATAGTTAATATTTCTTAAAAACACACTTTTTGTTTTAACAACAGGAATTAATTTTAAATTAATTTCTTCCACTTATGTGTGTTGAATTTGGAAAAATTGATTTGATATTTGGAATCAGGATTTCAAAATTTTGTAAATAGGTAACTTTTATTTTTAGACATTTTGAATAATTACTTCGGTAAATATTTTATTTACCATTATTAATAGGTAAATCCGGTAAATAAGGGTAAATAAATAATATTATACTAAAATTAATTTACCCTAAAATGTGTCTTAACCCTATTGTTTGATACATGGGCGACCATGGGCATCTTTGGGTCGATTTTGGGACCCCATGGATCCACTTGTAAGTGATAATGACACTTTATATTAATTAAGTTAAAGTAATTACAAAAATGACATAAGCATATATCTTTTAGAAAAACAATTTTTACATAGGGTTATATATGTTTGATTTTAGACTATAAATAATTATTATAAAGATAAACAGATTTACTACATAATTATATTTTATTGATAATTTTTATACATTATATAATTTAGTTCATTTATGACACAATGATGATGCAGTAATTACCATAATAGTGAAAAATTAAGATAATTGATATTATAAATACCCCAATAAATAAAATTTGAGACTTTTTATGAATTACACTAATTTTATAAGTTAATATGACATTTTAGGAGTGATTTAACCAACTTTTTTCGAAGTAATCATTCTGTTGTAATTTTTTTACAAAAATCAATTATGAATAGTGTCAAAATTGACATAAAAGAGTTTTTAAAACAAATGTTATATTATTAATCGATATTAAATTCCTAAAAATCTAAGGTTAAGCCAAGAGACTTATATCATGATAGGTGTATTATTAACGGACCACTTGGGGGTCTCTTGGATGTATACAGTATGTTTATTAAGCATATAATAGAAAAATACAAAGAGACATTGTAAAAGTGGAACTAATTAACTAATAGTTAATACTTAAAGATAAGGTTAATATAATGACCCAAACCTGTGTAAATTCTATGGGTTGAGTGTTTTTCGACCCATCCCCACCTTAAACTTTAAATAATCCACTATGGAGCCATTATAAATCAAATATGAATTTATTATAAAATAATATTTCTAGCTTTTCCAAAGGTGCCCCTCACCCCTCTTATAAAAGGGCACTCCACCTTCTCATTACATCACACCTTCAAAACCTTTTTGATCATCCAAACCCTGCCCAAATACTCTATAAAATTCTCTCAGTACAACCTAGAGGGCTTAGTTTGATCAGAAAGCAACCCTAAGGAGCCCTTTTGATCAAATCAAAAGGACGAACCCGAGGAAGAGGTAATGATTTCACCACCCTTTTTCAAGTTCCTTTCTTCTTCCACTTCTTATTTCTTTGTTATTACAATTATAAAATAATAACTCCAGTATATTATATATACTGTGATTTTATTATAAATATGGTACAATCATATTCAGTATTCTATCCATCCTTTGAATAACATGTCACCATATGTGAGTACGTACGGCTTACCGTCTCCACATCGTGGTGTAATTGTTATTCAATAAATTAATATTTTAATGGTTATAATAATGATGTTTAATTCATGTAAATAATAAATATAACATGATAATTATTCTGTATATAAGATATACCATCCAATTATATATTATTTTAATATCAAAAGAATGATAATGTTGCTCGTGTGTACGTACGGACTACCATCTCCACGAACACGATAAGATTCATTCTCCATCGTATCCATTCAAGTATAATTCTCATTTGATGATTAAAAATAATGTTTAAGGACTTTATATAATTCTGTATATGAATAATATACAACCTATCCATAACAAACACGGCTTACGTAACGAATAATATAAAGGAAAATGAGTAAGTTAACACCCGAAATGACGATAATACAATGATATTATTAACAAATCAATGTTAAAAGATCATATATGATATCATATTAATGTAAAGGATTCTTGTATAATTCAATAAGAATTATTTCACCATTATATAGGAGGTTAACCTACCATCGACCAGGGAAAAAGTACAAAGTAAGGGGTTTCTTATCTCACTTTAAAATTCCGTGAGATTTCCATTATTCACCACTTATTTATTGCATGTTGTGTGTATACTGCCCATGATTGTATTGATTGGGTAATATAATTTAATTTATGGATATTTACATCGTCATTGTATTATCCTTCTTTCATGGGTGCATGTTTTATAAGTTACCAAATCGATAAGGGAATTTGTAATTTCAATTTCCACTCATTTGGCATTACACATATTTCCTTGATTATATTACTCCAAGATTATGTGTGGAATCACTATTAATTTTATTATGTCATAATTTCAACTCCCCTTCCTGTGGATATTCTATTGATACACATAATCACTCCATTGATAATTTCTCAAGTCATCGATATGAATTTGATAAGAGTAATTTTAACTCATTCTCCATTTGTTGAGTTAAACATCCAATTCATTGGTGTTGTTTTTACAAGATTATGTGTGAATGTCCTTTGATTGTTTTACACTAAATATCCAATCATATTTAGTGTACTTATATTTGTCACACATAACTATGTTGTTGATTTATCCTTAATCTATGGATATGGCCTTTATGAGAGATTTCATCTCAATTTACATTCCATTGAGACTTCTTTGTTGTTATACACCAAATCACTTTTATGTGGTGTATATAATATACTTTGACATAGTATATCATGAATTACATGATTCTCGTGATATTACAATGTTTTTATTACCTCAATTATTTGTATTCAAGTGTCTCTCATTTGGTTATAAACTCTAACTAAAATACCATTTTTAAATGTTTTAAAGACTTATTCCTCTAAATCTTTCTCATTAATGTCCATGTTTTAAAAATTGTTTTAAGGATTTATTTATATGGACATTAATGTTTTAAACTTAAAACTCCTTTTAAAAAGATTCAAAGTGGTATGGGACACTATAATTCAAAAATCTATTTTTAAATGGATTCTTGACAAATAGTGTGACTTTTAAATGATTTCAAGAAAAAGGGGGATATTTATCTCAAATAGTTTTGATGATTATTTTCATCTATGTCAACATCCTTCATTATTATTCATTTAGGATAATGTGATACAATAAAATATTCTATATTGTATCGAATGAGTTATGTTTGACTGTGGATGTGCTATTTTTATACCATTCATGGTTTGTGGTTAAAGTATTGACATTTCGTATGCTAGTTTTAATATGAATGTTTATGTTATGTTTAATCCTATTCATATGAGGAATGCATTGGACTTAATAAGTGACTAGTGGAGTCCTCTATAGCTCCTCGATGCATCGTTATGTCTCATGAGAGAAACTAGTTTCATAGCACAAGGCCTTGGAAAAATCTTATTTGTAGTCATGGCACGAGGCCTTGGCTATGTGGTTATGATAGTCTGGAATTATTCATTCCATCATTATGAAAGTGGTTATTGATATTACATGTGATTGTTCGATTAGTAGAATATCCATGTGAATAAGTAAATGGCATTATTTTATTTTATCTTTTCCATATTATGTTGAAGTTAAAGTTTAAAATGATTTTGTTTTAGTTATAAATTGATTTAAGTATTTATGCTTATCTATGAAAGCTTCTGCTATATTGTTATCCTTACTGAGCATCTGAGCTCACCCCTTTCAGTGTTTTATTTTTTCCAGGATGAGAAGAAGTAATTTATGAAAGAACTACAAGGATAGTGTGAGGGGATATGAAGACAAGATGTTGTTTTAGTTTTTTTTACCTTATGATGTAATGTAAGACTTATGAATATATATACTGTTTCCAAGGCTACTAAACTAATCGGTCTTTCGAGACTTGATCTTTCTTATGATCATGCCAATGTTATGTAATAAAGCACCGACTCTGGGTAACTGGGGTCGGGGCGTTACATATGAAGTTAGTATTTGTTATAATGATAGATTTAATTTTGGGATAGATTCAAGGAGAAATTATGGTAATCCCGTTTTAATTTTAATGACACTTTTTTATCATATTTGATTACAAATTAAATATGCGAATGTATTGGAGATAAAAGAAGGAATAAGGACTGACTATCTCTATTAAAAGGGATAATATTCATAGATAAACACATCAAATAAAACTAAATTAATTGGATGATTATTGGTATTGTGGTTAGTGATGATGGAAATATTATATTAGCATTTAGTTCAACATTTTTATTTCACTTTTCCAAGTCCAATATAAATTAATCATTTTGTTATAGGGAACCAAATATTGGTATACATAATGAGATATGTTTTATAATAATATGAGCTTAATTGATTTATTAAATATGTTTTTAATAACAAATATTGTTAATTTAATGTTTTAATATATTTTTCTACATCCCTATCTTCATTACATAAATTTTTTCAATGTAAATTGTCTATGGAATTATCCTTAAATTCATGAAAAATTTGCTAAAAATATTTTTGAACATTGTATTAATTTGGGTATGATATAATTAAATACGGTTTTGAATCACCTAATATCGATATTAATCAAATTATGTTTCACTATAAATAGTTGAACTTAGTAAATAGTGATAAAATACTTTGTTTTTTTATAAATATTCAATTTGGATGATTGTAAAGATAATTCGTTAATAAAATTTAATTTCTTATTATTTAATTACCCAAAATCTATAAAAATTTATATTCTTTTAATATTAATGGTTATTCATGTTGTTTGTTTATGTTTTAAATTAATCAAATTCTGAGTCATGGATTTTTAATCAATGTTTCGTGCTAGGGATCACTAGCCTTTGTGTGTATAAATATAGACTTGATTTATACTACACATTTATAGTTTTAGTGTTAAGAATGTATAATATAAATTTTTAAACTTGACTCCCTCTTGTCATTATTGATACCTCATGAGTAATAGAAACATACCAAATTTCTACATGTCTTTCTATAAGGGACTATTCTACTTCTCTTTTTCAAATCAATAGCACGATCTATATATTTCAAGTCATCATTTCTAAAATCATATTAAAATCATGTATCTAAAATTTTCAATATTTATAATTATTTTTGATCAAAAATTAATGTATTTATAAATGCATCTATATGTATAAAAACCCATAAAAAATAAATTTGATGTTTTAGAAACCATTTTTGAAACATTAACCTCAAATTAAACTTATTGGGATCGTAGACCTAAATGTGATCTAGATACATGTTGAAATCCTGAGATAATGTTTACTTTTATAGAAATATATTAAAATTTACCCTTTAGATAGAATTATATAGTATATATTTTATCCATTCTAGAAGGAATAATTTTCTATATATCAAGAATTCAATGTATATAAGAATATAAACAAAGTAAATAACATGATAATATGTTAATTTTGTATGGTTCCGTTGCACTACACAATATATAAGGAGATTATATATGATGATGTATCATTATAGAAAAATCTACTATGTTCATTTCATATATGGTCTAATGTTTAGGTAATGGAACTCCTCATAATATGTTACTGCCTTGAAGATATATTTGTGTTAGTACCCTATATTATAAAAATCACTACACTTCTTCATATCAGTATTCACTATCAAAAATATAAATTCAAATTTTAAGGAAATGTAGTCCTATATAAAATTTAGTATTAGAAAATTGGTATAGATGTCATCATAAATCAAGATTATATGCTCTAGTCATATAAAATTGCACCCACCATGCTTAATTTTGAAAAAGTGAACAAATACACGAATATAGATACATTTTAATGTATTCCACAAATTAATTACAGCCAAATCATCTTCCTCTTTAAAGAATAAAATTTATATTAAGTCCTGGTTAAGGTAATTTTTTATTTTGAGATTCATTTTCTTTACCCTCATACACTTCACCAAATATAAAAATGATATTCCATAGATAATCCAATATCTATGAGAACCATATATATAAATATAATTATTTAAAATATGAATGCATATGTTATTAACATTTCAATCTATCCTCCTATTCAGCTCAACTATAACGGAAAAATAAATATAGTATATCTAATATGAAGACTCTGTATCATGGGAAATGGTTTTGATAAGTGGTCATGTCATGTTTATTTTCCACAAGAATATTGATATTCCATCAATAAATTAACCTTTAATGGTGAACAATATTTTAGAAAAATATATATTTTATAAAAATTATGCTCAATTAATATCACCAATATATCTTATTAGGCATTTTATTATTACTAAATCTCAAATATTTTATGTCAATAATAAATATAAAAACATTTAATATCTTTAATCAAACACAAATTAAATGTTAAATTATCTTTATCGATTTCCATTGTTGAAATAATAAATGTTCAACAAAATTAGATCTATATAATGTTTATCTGTTATATTATCTTTTATATTCCACCAATTTAAGGTTCCCCATATAATATTAAAATAAAATATTCCCCTAAAATTTATTCTTGATTTTTTCAATGTCAAACAACCATGTGTCACCCATGACAAGGTATTCAAATATATTACAATATGTAGACTCAAACCTCTCATAAAAATATATATTAAAATTTTGAATATTTAAAAATATATTTATATATGAATATAATATATATATATATTTGTGTATTATAAATCATGGCATGGAAAAAAACATGATGTGTTATGTTGATCTATAATTTGAATTCAAAATCCATGTTAAAAAACTATTCATATTTTAAAATTATAATCATTTTAATAAAATTAATTTCATATCTCGTTATCAAAATGATTTGGTTTACTCCCATTACATTAATTTCTATTATTCTAATAACACTAAACACCATTAATTCAATTATTTAGTTAAATTCTGGGAAAATGATTTTAACCAAGAAATGATTTTTTTTTGTAAAAATGATATGATGAATGACAAAAATATTTTAAATCATAATTTTGATCAAGGAATTCAAAAAAAATTTATCCTTAAAATGGAAGCCACCATAAAAAATTTTCACTAGAACAACCCATTTTTTAATAATATTAAAAACTATAGGCATCGTAGGACATGGTTTTGTTGTGTAATGTTAAAACATCAGGATAAAATTCTAATAACCACACCTAAAACCATTAAAAATCTACACATTTTTGTATACCATGATAACAACACTAGTGTTGTTTGGACATTAAATGGTGTTTAGGTATTTTTTTCAATCCAAATCATATAATAATATGGATTACCATGGTGGTGATTTCTAAAATATAATATTGTTTATGATACAATGATGCAGATTTTACTCAAATCCCTCAGGTTTCTATTTTTGTCCTTTCAAAAAAAAATTCTTACCCTTAAAACACCTCATACCAGGATGTCGTTTAATTATATTCAATAATATATACATGTGTCCTTAGCCAAGACTTTCGAACCACTCTAATATTATACCTAATACATATATAATTCATAATTTATGATTAAATCCATTCAAACCTTCCATCAAACCTACATTATAGATATATTATTTTTAAAAAACCATGGTTTTCTAAATGATTTACTTATCCATTCCATGATATTCCATCAATGTACAATAAACATTAATTTTAAATATAAACACTTTAATATTTTTATCATTAAACTACATTTCCCTTCATAATTAAATACCATATATATTTGTATCCTTATTTTGTTGTATGAAATATCGAGTCCTTTTTTATTCACTAGTTATACGAAACCTGAAATTTCCTCTTTTAACACATTGAATAATGGATAATGTATTCCAAAGATTTACACTCTAATACCTATGGGATATGATATCCACCTTCCTCGTAAATATAAATTATATACATATTAAGATTAAATATTACATCAATAAGTAAAAGAATTAACACACAACCATTTTTTTAAGGAAATCATTCCATGTTAGATTTATTGATTATTTGGTTTTATTTTATAAATTATGTGAGTATATATTTCAAATCCACACTTTATAAAATTTCTAAATCCTATTCCACTTATGGATTTGAATGTAAAAATATAAAATTTATTTCATTACATATATAAAATAATATAACATAATTATTTTCTACCAAATATATTCATAACAAAATTATCATTTTTTATTTTATATATAATTTACATAGAATAGCTTACTAGGTATGTTTTTGTACTCACTCCATGTATATTCACATTTATGTATACGAAATTATGATTTTAAATTTTGTAGGATTCATTCATAGGGATGGAATCATTAAATATGTTGATTATTAGAGGGAATTGTTTTCTTAACGATATCCTTTGGAAGTCATGGGGGAACACACCTGAGGAGAGTGGTAAAACAATTCGAGTATAGAGTAATTGAGGCTAGTTCATACGATATATGATCATCTTTAGTGTATTGGAACTTAGATTTATATATTTCAAAACTTATTTATCATTGATGATTGTTTCTTCCAATATATATATTTACCAAGAATTATGATACATAATGATATGTTTTGAGACCTTCTAACATAGATTAAAAGATTAAAATTTATTTCATTACACAAGTTTAGGAATGAAGATAATGTGATCATCCTTTATGGATGATAATTTAAAACTATTTTTTGTTAAAATGGCCTCTCAAAGTGGGCAATCTAACATCACGTAAATATTAGTTGACATATTAAATTGATGTTATGTATTTCTGTCATTATATTGGTTGAGATGAATTGTAATATTAGTTCTCATACATTTTCATGGAAATGTATTGTTATTTATTAATAGAATTTTATTTTCCTATAATAACTATCTTTTTAATTAGAGGTTTTTGTCATTGTTTTTGTGACTAACTGTAGAAGTTTTCCAAAGTGAATTTTTAAGGATTTATATTAATGGTGGTATATGATTTTCTACAAAAATGACTAGGATTTTTGAAATTAATTTATATTGGTTTCACATGATATATTCTAGTGATGACTTTACTCTATGTTCATACTATTATCTATCACACATATATTTGGGTTATATATAAAAAATATATAGGTACATCTTTGATAAGATAAGTGAGGTCATTTTATGATCATATAAAAAACATGAGTTATGAGTAATGTTTGATATTATATAAGTGTAACGCCCCGACCCCAGCTACCCAGAGTCAGTGCATTACTACACAACATTGGCATGATACCAAGAAAGATCAAATCTCGAAAGACCGATTGGTTTAGTAGCCTTGGAAACACTAGATATATTCATAGGTTTTACATTACATCATAAAATGAAAAACTACTACAACAACATAATGTCTCCATAATCCACACTCATATCCCCACATAATATCCCTGCAGGTCATTCATAATTTACTTCTTCACTTCCTGGGAAAAATAAAACATATAAAAGGGGTGAGCTCAAATGCCCAGTAAGGATAACAAAATAGCGGAAACTTTCATAAATAAGAATAAACTTTTAAGACAATGTATAACTAAAACAAAATCCTTTCAAACATGAACTTTCAACATGGTATGGCATAAATAAAATGAAATAATGCCATTTACTTATTCACATGGATATTCTAGTAATCGAATAATCACATGAAAAAATCAATAACCACTTTCATAATGTTGGAATGCATAATGCCAGACTATCATAACCACATAGTCAAGGCCTCGTGCCAAGACTACAAATAATATTTTGTCAAGGCCTTGTGCCAAGACACTAGTTTGTCTCATGAGACCTACCGATGCATCGAGGAGCTATAGCGGGCTCCACCCGTCACTTACTAAGTCCAATGCATTCCCATATGAAAAGGTTTAAACATAACATAAACATTCGTATTAAAACTAGCATACGAAATGTCAATAATTTCACCATAAACATTGAATGGTATAAAAATAGCACATCCACAGTCAAACATATCACAAAACCTTCAATACAATATAGAAGTTTTGTATCACAATAGATCAAATTCAAATAAGCGTAAAATCCATCAAAGGATGTTGACATAGATGAAATCAAAATTCTTTTTAAAGAAATATCTCTTTTTATTTTGAAATCATTTAATAACACATTTTCTTTGAAAATATTCTTATAAGCTTGTAAGGGAAGTTTTGAAGATTTTATAACGGTGGAAATTAGCCGCACCCGCCGTATAAGTTTAAAAAAACGTTCTTACCTTAATTCTGTCGAAAAGGTTAAAAATGACCTTGTTTTGAAAACGACGGAATGATTCCTTTATAAACCTCTTATAAAAAGTCACACAAGGGTATAAATGACTTTAACCCATATTCTTGTAAATATTAAAAATGTTTTGAAATAAATTTTGAAGAAACATGGATGTGGATGATAAAGAGATCCCAGTAGATTATTACAAATAAACAACCTCGGATAATGAAGAGATTGTGAAATAACCCTTACCTTGTACTTTTCCTTGGTTGGGGTAGGTTAACCTCCTGTATAATGGTGAAATAATTGTTATTAAATTATAAAAGAATCATATATATTAATATGATATCATATATGATATTTTAACATTGCTTTATTAATAATATCTTAGTATTATCATCGTTTCAGGTGATAATCGATTCGTTCTTCTTAAATGTTTGGTTACGTAAGACATGTTTGTAATGGATAGATTAAATCTTATTCATAATCAGAATGATATTAACATTACTTTTAACCCTAAAATGAGAATAAGACTTGAATGGATACGATGGAGGATGGATCTCACCGCGTTCGTGGAGACGGTAGTCCGTACGTACGCACGAACGCTACTTCCATTTAATTTTTATTTTAAAAGAATTGAATCCAAATGATACATAGGTATATTACTATTCCAGTATAATATAATATTTTATATATGTTACTTAAGTTCATTAACACCATCCTTTATACGTTCCATGTGTGGTATGAACGAGTCATATCATTTTAAGGGGGCGGTAGTCCGCACTTCCTCAAATGAAATTATCGTATGTATATACAACATGAAACGAATAATGGTATGAAATAAAATGGAATTACAGAAGCTTATATATAAAATATATATCATTAATATCATATTTAATTATAGTTCCATCCTAATGGCCACCATGAGAGGCGGTAAGATGTATTTGAACAATCATCGTTTCGTGAGGCGTTAGTTTGCCATCCACAGAAACATTATGTTCATCATCCATTAGATGGAGTTGTGTGTATGTGTAGTTTTAATCCTTCTTATAACAACATCCTAGTATATTGAGGATACTTGTGTTGTTACAAAAGAAAGGAAATAAAAAGATTTTGGGGGTTGGAGAAGCAAAATAAAGGAAAATAATTTAAGAGAAATCGTTACCTTTAATTTAGGAAACTCACTTTGGTTGGAACCAAAGGACTTCTTGAAATGATTTCTGCCTAAGGGGAAGCTTCAAGGAGGAGGAGAGGGATGTGGGGAGCTTAGTTGGGCAGAGTTTGGACGAGCAAAGTGGCTTGAGAGGTGTGAGGAATGAATATAAGTGGTCTCCTTTTATAAGGGAGAAGAGGGGCTCTTTAGGAAAGAGTAAAAGTATTACTTTATAATATAATTATATTCGGTTTATAATGGTCCAAAAATCATTTAGGTCGAAGATAAGATGACTAATATTCTAAATAACATCAACCAATAAGAATTGGACAGGTTTTAGATAATATTTTAATCATTATAATCTTATTTATTTAAATGATTTATTAATGAGGTAAACATTGCATAATTATTGTGTCACTAATAATTTAAATTATTTGATGTCTAAAAATTATAAATAAAATATCCTTATGTAGGAAATCTTTTTATCTTTCTAATGAATATTTATAATCTAAAATCCAACATGTATAACCCTATGTAAAAATTGTTCTTCTAAAAGATGTAAGCTTATGCCATTTTTATTTTTATTTTAACTTTATTAATATAAAGTGTCCCTACCACATACAAGTGGATCCAAGGGGTCCCCAAATTGACCCAAGGATGCTCATGGTCGGTTATGTGTCCACCAATAAGGTTAGGACACGTTTTAGGGTAATTTTGTATTATTATAATATTATTTTTTAACCCTTATTTACCGGATTTACCCTTAACCATGGTAAATAAAATATTTACCACAGGAATTATTCAAAATGTCTAAAAATAAAAGTTACCTATTTACACAATTTGGACATCCTGATTCCAAATATGGAATCCATTTTTCTAAATTCAAAACACAGCAGTGGCAGAAATTAATTTAAAATTAATTCCCGCTGTCAAAACAAAAAGCGTGTTTTTAAGAGGTAATAACTATCAAAAGATTGACACTTGTTTATGTTCGGTTTAATTGTAAAATTATGTCTAATGACCAAAATTATATTAAATTGTAAAAATATATTCTAAATATACTTTAAAACCACTAAAATTCATAATTTATCACTACTAATTATTTTGATTAAAAAAGTTGTTTTTAATTAAAATTTAGTAATTTTCACTATTCATCAAAATATGAAAGTTATCCGAAAAGTACCAAAATTTCACCTTAGGCTAAATTCGATATTCCGAATCCAAAAATGAAGTCCATATTAAAATATAAAATATATATAATTTCAAAAATTATGTATTACTATTCATAACGGCTAGTTTGATTGGTTACGGTGTGTTAGAACTCGGTGTTGCGTACAACACACGCTAGCGTACCGTGGAAGCTTGGGATGTTTCATTTTAAATTTTTGATGTCCCCATTTATTCAAAAAGTTTAAAATATAGTATCTAAAAAGTGTTCACTATTAAAATTTGGTAAAAGTGCAATACTGAAAATGAATTTGTTCTTACATTATGTCTAAGAAACTCATAATATGGATTCTAAAATTATAAGGATTATATAAAGTTTAAAATTTAGTTAACACTATTCATAACCTCTTTTGAACAGCTTGTTTGGTAAGTCTTGGTTCGATTGAACTTGGTGTTGCGTGTAATGAAAGTTATTGAATTATTTTGAAGAAATAACACACTATAAAATCTTGGGGTGTTACATTCTCCCCTCCTTCAATAAATTGCGTCCTCGTAATTTGAAATTGTTCTTCGAAAATTAAAGGTTGAAAATAGAAAATATCTTTGTGGGAAAACCCACATCGAAAATTGGGTTACTAAAATTTAATCTTAATATGAGGAAAAGAGAAATGAAAGGATCACCACCAAATTATGATCTCTATTAGGAGAATATTGGTGGCAATTAGAGACATATAATTGGAGGAAAAACGTAAATATTTATAGGTACTGATTGAGGTCATCAATCACAAACAAGTATAAAATTGAGGTCCTTAAATTCATCAATCTATGATGATTTGAAATACCATCGGTTCAACAAAACATAGGGTATTAGGATAACACATTTTTGACGTTTCAAAATATCTTAGTTGAAATCCCACATCGAAAAATGAATTAATGAGGCCTCTATTTAAAATAAAGAGTCGAAAGTTTGAAGATTACCGAAAATAACACATACTAGGGTTCCATGTAGGAAAATATGGATATGGAAGAAAAATCTAACCATCAATTGTCTGATGGAGAGTGGTAGAGAACATGGCTATGAAAAGGCCAACAATCCCAAAGCCATAAATTAGTGATGATTTAAGGTACCATCTAGGAAAACATTTTTGTTCTAAGTTTCTTTTCATAATATTGAGGAATTTATTTATGAGATTGGCTAAGATCATTAGGAGATATACTTACTTTATAATTAGAGTTTTATCCATTAATAAATTTCTACCACAAACTCATCTTTCACTCTAAAAGATAATAGAATGTAAAAAAAACATTCTATTTACACTATTCGTATAGGGTTCCAAAATAAACGAATTTATAATTCATCTACAAGATCTTTTAATAAAAACTACATTATTTAATCTAGGACATCTCGTGGGCCAGTGGTAGGTGATACACCCTTGTCTCCCTTCGGTTGCGGGTTCAAGTCTCGCAGCCTTGCCGGACGCGACGGGTTGCCGCCCGACCTCCGTGTTGTCCTTTTATGGCAATCCAAAATAATCCAAACTAGAACAATCCAAAATACTTCTATCCATACTCACAGTCCAACATTTATAAGTAAGGTAAACATAATGTAGAACCTTTTTACCCCGTAATAGCATATGAATACCTTCATCATGTATTCTTTTAATACACCGAAACATCCAGAATTACCATATTCCTTATTGATTACATTCATGCTCCCTTATTCCATATAGAAAGTTGGATATACTTCATTAATCCAAAAATGTTTTAAACCCCAACAATGATGGAATATACAAATCATTAATTAGTTCCAGGGTAGTCAAGAATATCCAATATAATTTATCCAAAACAATCACATATTATTCCAAAATCACTACCTCAGTATCAGAACTATATTATGATTTATCATTCTCTCAACCATATATTTTCCAAAAATTTATCCTGCTATTGAGTCACTTTTATTTGTTCCACACAATCTCAAGTCCTTAATGAAATATTACTGCAGTACAATCCTTATATACTCCATGATTATTGTAACAAGTACATTATTGATACAACACTCAATTGACATAATCAACATAAGAACTCTAATCATTCCTCTTCATCTGTGGTAGTATCATAACATGATTATTATCCAATAACATCATTTGCGGCATAGTCTGATGACTGGGACATAGGTTCGCGTAGTGTCCAAACTCCTTGCAAATGAAGCATTGTACATTTGAAACCATTTTCTTACCCTTGCAGTCACGTACTTTGTGCCCTTTTCCTCCACACTTATAACAAACTCCCATTCCTTTCAGGCAAGTTCCAGGGTGTTTCTTTCCACAGTTACCACATATGGGAAAATTCTTCTTTTCCCTCTTCCCTTTATCCATCTTTCTCTCTTCCATCCTTTTCTTCTCTTGCTTCCCTTCAAAGCCATGGGACTCAGTAAACTCTTTACTTATCTTATCAACACATGATATTATTTCTTCATATGATGATAATACATGGGAGACTATTTATCTTATAAATTCTAGCTTAAGACCATGAAAGATATGATCCTTCCTTCTCTTTGGATCATGTGAATTTCTGGAGTTCTCATTCCTTCTACTGGGCGCCATTTCTAAACAATGGCATACACTAGATCAGTTTATGAATCAAAATACATAATCCCATACTTATAAAACACTTAACATAAATTGAACTATTTATGGATATAATCCATAATCATAAAAATTTCTCCTTTGAGGATGTATATACTCATAAACCCTTCATAATGATTTGTAAAGAAAATGAGAGTTATCCTAAGTATATCCCCCGGGAGTGTCGTAACCAAGAGTGCAGCAAGGCCCGTTGTCGTGCACCAGTTCCTGTTCGAGTCTAGCTCAAAGCGGTGTTTTCGGGTTTTACCCCTAGGTACATCTGTGCCAGAGCCGCCTCTACCTGCTCGTATCCAAACAGGGATGTATTGCTCGAAAAACTCACAAAATCTCTACAATACCAAAATTCTAGGAAGTTCTTCTATACTAATCCTCAAAGTTCATCTTAGGTCTACATGCTCTAATCAGAGTTTATCTAAATCTAGCTTCCAAGGTTTGTACTAAACTTCCTCCGATACCAACTGTAACGCCCCGACCCCAGCTACCCAGAGTCGGTGCATTACTACATAACATTGGCATGATTACAAGAAAGATCAAATCTCGAAAGACCGATTGGTTTAGTAGCCTTGGAAACACTAGATATATTCATAGGTTTTACATTACATCATGAAATGAAAAACTACTACAACAACATAATGTCTCCATAATCCACACTCATATCCCCACATAATATCCCTGCAGGTCATTCATAATTTACTTCTTCACTTCCTGGGAAAAATAAAACATATAAAAGGGGTGAGCTCAAATGCCCAGTAAGGATAACAAAATAGCGGAAACTTTCATAAATAAGAATAAACTTTTAAGGCAATGTATAACTAAAACAAAAGCCTTTCAAACATGAACTTTCAACATGGTATGGCATAAATAAAATGAAATAATGCCATTTACTTATTCACATGGATATTCTACTAATCGAATAATCACATGCAAAAATCAATAACCACTTTCATAATGTTGGAATGCATAATGCCAGACTATCATAACCACATAGTCAAGGCCTCATGCCAAGACTACAAATAATATTTTGTCAAGGCCTTGTGCCAAGACACTAGTTTGTCTCATGAGACTTACCGATGCATCGAGGAGCTATAGCGGGCTCCACCCGTCACTTACTAAGTCCAATGCATTCCCATATGAAAAGGTTTAAACATAACATAAACATTCGTATTAAAACTAGCATACGAAATGTCAATAATTTCACCATAAACTATGAATGGTATAAAAATAGCACATCCACAGTCAAACATATCACAAAACCTTCAATACAATATAGAATTTTTGTATCACAATAGATCAAATTCAAATAAGCGTAAAATCCATCAAAGGATGTTGACATAGATGAAATCAAAATTCTTTTTAAAGAAATATCTCTTTTTATTTTGAAATCATTTAATAACACATTTTCTATGAAAATATTCTTATAAGCTTGTAAGGGAAGTTTTGAAGATTTTATAACGGTGGAAATTAGCCGCACCCGCCGTATAAGTTTAAAAAAACGTTCTTACCTTAATTCTGTCGAAAAGGTTAAAAATGACCTTGTTTTGAAAACGACGGAAAGATTCCTTTATAAACCTCTTATAAAAAGTCAAACAATGGTATAAATGACTTTAACCCATATTCTTGTAAATAATAAAAATGTTTTGAAATACATTTTGAAGAAACATGGATGTGGATGATAAAGAGATCCCAGTAGATTATTAAAAATAAACAACCTCGGATAATGAAGAGATTGTGAAATAACCCTTATCTTGTACTTTTCCTTGGTTGGGGTAGGTTAACCTCCTGTATAATGGTGAAATAATTGTTATTAAATTATACAAGAATCATATATATTAATATGATATCATATATGATCTTTTAACATTGCTTTATTAATAATATCTTAGTATTATCATCGTTTCAGGTGATAATCGATTCGTTCTTCTTAAATGTTTGGTTACGTAAGACATGTTTGTAATGGATAGATTAAATCTTATTCATAATCAGAATGATATTAACATTATTTTT
The DNA here is from genome assembly GCA_963277665.1 of Viscum album. Classification (NCBI taxonomy): domain Eukaryota; kingdom Viridiplantae; phylum Streptophyta; class Magnoliopsida; order Santalales; family Viscaceae; genus Viscum; species Viscum album. Next base: position 477,552,423 of record OY728125.1, on the reverse strand, counting down.
AACCCTAAAATGAGAATAAGACTTGAATGGATACGATGGAGGATGGATCTCACCGCGTTCGTGGAGACGGTAGTCCGTACGTACGCACGAACGCTACTTCCATTTAATTTTTATTTTAAAAGAATTGAATCCAAATGATACATAGGTATATTACTATTCCAGTATAATATAATATTTTATATATGTTACTTAAGTTCATTAAAACCATCCTTTATACGTTCCATGTGTGGTATGAACGAGTCATATCATTTTAAGGGGGCGGTAGTCCGCACTTCCTCAAATGAAATTATCGTATGTATATACAACATGAAACGAATAATGGTATGAAATAAAATGGAATTACAGAAGCTGATATAAAAAATATATATCATTAATATCATATTTAATTACAGTTCCATCCTAATGGCCACCATGAGAGGCGGTAAGATGTATTTGAACAATCATCGTTTCGTGAGGCGTTAGTTTGCCATCCACAGAAACATTATGTTCATCATCCATTAGATGGAGTTGTGTGTATGTGTAGTTTGAATCCTTCTTATAAAAACATCCTAGTATATTTAGGATACTGGTGTTGTTACAAAAGAAAGGAAATAAAAAGATTTTGGGGGTTGGAGAAGCAAAATAAAGGAAAATAATTTAAGAGAAATCGTTACCTTTAATTTAGGTAACTCACTTTGGTTGGAACCAAAGGACTTCTTGAAATGCATTATGCCTAAGGGGAAGCTTCAAGGAGGAGGAGAGGGATGTGGGGAGCTTATTTGGGCAGAGTTTGGACGAGCCAAGTGGCTTGAGAGGTGCGAGGAATGAATAGAAGTGGTCTCCTTTTATAAGGGAGAAGAGGGGCTCTTTAGGAAAGAGTGAAAGTATTACTTTATAATATAATTATATTCGGTTTATAATGGTCCAAAAATCATTGAGGTCGAAGATAAGATGACTAATATTCTAAATAACATCAACCAATAAGAATTGGACAGGTTTTAGATAATATTTTAATCATTATAATCTTATTTATTTAAATGATTTATTAATGAGATAAAAATTGCATCATTATTGTGTCATTAATAATTTAAATTATTTGATGTCTAAAAATTATAAATAAAATATCATTATGTAGGAAATCCTTTTATCTTTCTAATGAATATTTATAATAGAAAATCCAACATGTATAACCCTATGTAAAAATTGTTCTTCTAAACGATGTAAGCTTATGCCATTTTTATTTTTATTTTAACTTTATTAATATAAAGTGTCCCTACCACATACAAGTGGCTCCAAGGGGTCCCCAAATTGACCCAAGGATGCTCATGGTCGGGTATGTGTCCACCAATAAGGTTAGGACACGTTTTAGGGTAATTTTGTATTATTATAATATTATTATTTACCGGATTTACCCTTAACCATGGTAAATAAAATATTTACCACAGTAATTATTCAAAATGTCTAAAAATAAAAGTTACCTATTTACACACTTTGGACATCCTGATTCCAAATATGGAATCCATTTTTCTAAATTCAAAACACAGAAGTGGCAGAAATTAATTTAAAATTAATTCCCGCTGTCAAAACAAAAAGCGTGTTTTTAAGAGGTAATAACTATCAAAAGATTGACACTTGTTTATGTTCGGTTTAATTGTAAAATTATGTCTAATGACCAAAATTATATTAAATTGTAAAAATATATTCTAAATATACTTTAAAACCACTAAAATTCATAATTTATCACTATTAATTATTTTGATTAAAAAAGTTGTTTTTAATTAAAATTTAGTAATTTTCACTATTCATCAAAATATGAAAGTTATCCGAAAAGTACCAAAATTTCACCTTAGGCTAAATTCGATATTCCGAATCCAAAAATGAAGTCCATATTAAAATATAAAATATATATAATTTCAAAAATTAGGTATTACTATTCATAACGGCTAGTTTGATTGGTTACGGTGTGTTAGAACTCGGTGTTGCGTACAACACACGCTAGCGTACCGTGGAAGCTTGGGATGTTTCATTTTAAATTTTTGATGTCCCCATTTATTCAAAAAGTTTAAAATATAGTATCTAAAAAGGGTTCACTATTAAAATTTGGAAAAAGTGCAATACTGAAAATGAATTTGTTCTTACATTATGTCCAAGAAACTCATAATATGGATTCTAAAATTATAAGGATTATATAAAGATTAAAATTTAGTTAACACTATTCATAACCTCTTTTGAACAGATTTTTTGGTAAGTCATGGTGCGATTGAACTTGGTGTTGCGTGTAGTGAAAGTTATTGAATTATTTTGAAGAAATAACACACTATAAAATCTTGGGGTGTTACAATAAGATTATATTATGATATTATATATGTGTATTCATGTTTCTTTTCTCTTATTATAGGACTATAATAGGATATAGTTAGAGAGGTCTCTTATATTTTTATTTTTATATAGTTTTTCCAATATATTTATATACACATAAATATAGTTATTTAGTAAGGTTAGTCATGGTGACATTTTTTATCTTAAGATTTATTCAAATTGTGTATAATGATGTTAAAATTATTAGCGTATTTTTTTTTATTTCATTACATGCTTTCTATTTATTAGGCACATACTCAATAATGTTTCATAAAGGATTTATATATAGCTGCACTTTCTTTTTATACATTATCATTGCATAACATTTATGAAATACCTTCAACATTATACAAACAGAATTTCAATGACCATACTAGTCTATTGCCTTTGGGGACATGGAAACATAAACACTTATACATAAGTGAGCTACATTATCTCCCACTTGGATATTATTTACTAAAACCTATATATGGCATATACACGTGATTATGTCATAAGGCTTGACTGTTTACAAGACATGAATCATAAGAAAATAAAGAATATAAGCCATAGAAGAAAACTATTGGAATAATACATGGAATTATCTAGGAAACATAGGCATATATAATTATTTTCATAGTATTAGAAAATTTATGGTAATACCATATTAGTGGGAAAATTCATTTACTGAATCAATTTCACACCCCACTCCAGTCATGTATTATTAAACTCATTTCACATCTTCTTCCAGCACTATATTACAAAATCTATTTTATTTCCCATTTCATCCTTGTAATAGTGAACAGAGTTCGTTTCTCATTCCATCGATGTCTGTCTCATGAAAAATAAATATTTACCCAATGCATTAGAGGGAGATATAGGTCCCACCAATCTCAAAGTTAAATCATACATACATGTCCAATAAGATCATAAATAACCATATCTTAACCAATGAAATGATATGGGTAACATAAAAATGAAATCATATCATAGCCTAGGGGAAGATACATGTTTCATAATCATTTAATCATAAAACTAAACCCTGAAAATATGCTTCATTCAAAATAATAAAACCTCTGAAATCGAAATGGGTTTCATAATCATCCTACCATAAAAAATCCACTCAGGGAAAGAATATGAATTGAAACATTGAATAATTTCCTTATAAATGAATGGTTAACACTATTGTATGTTATATTATATGGGAAATAATTTTGAAATATCTTTTAAAAACATTTCAAGATAAAATTTTCCTTTATTCATAGAAAACCTTTTTGAAAACATAAAACCTATTTGAAAGAAAATTTTTTGAAAACGGCTTAGAAAAATTATAAAGTAAGAAATGAAAATGACAAAAAAATTTAAAAATCATTTTCTATTTAAAATAGGATGAAAATATGTTTTTAATAAAAATCAATTTTTTTAAAACATGGTTTTTGAATACAATCGATTTCTGACTGGAGAGAGATTCGGTCAGATTCCACTTAAAAACGTTATCATAAGAAAAAAAGAGTGGAAAAATTATACTAATAAATGGATATATCATGATAAAACATAGGATAAAAAACTCATTAGTTATATTTAGATATGGATCAAAATATTTTATCAAATGACTCATAAACATATTCCATTATAAAAAAGCGATGAGATTGTCTCAAAAAACTCTTATAACTTTGTATCCTTGGGTCGTAATCTCTTTATAAGAAAAGGAAATTACATAAAGCTTAAAATATAATTAAATAATTAAATATAATATATAACATGTGAAATTCATGTATATACACTACCAAATAGAATTTAAGTGCATAACAAAACATGATCTCACAAGAGGATATTTGAGAGACAGATATTTTACTAATTTGACCACTTTTGAAACATAAACAAAAAGAAAGAATGATCATAAAATTGATATTTGAATACCCATAATTTAAACTAAAATATATATTATAAAATCATTATCATTAAATACACCACAAAGAATTAAAGAGTAGATAACATATCATGTATCTCATGGAAATAAAAAGTTAGATGAATCCCCTTACCTTGTGTCTTGACTCTAATCATACTCATTCAAGACACTTGTATAATATATAACAATTTATAATACAAAATTTAAATAACCATATTATTATATCTAGAACCATATATGTTTTTATTACAACCTAATATAACCCGCTTGTTAACAATCCTACTTTAAGGCTTCACTTCGTGTAATATTTGCTTTATTCTTTTCATGTGTCTTAATTTGTTATATAATTGTTCCATATACTTATATCATGATTATAGAATGTAAAAAATAATAATTAAAATTTTTATTCATTATATTTTTATTTTAATAATCTATAAAATATATATTTATGAAACAAAATAGACAGTTCATGGAGATGGTAGTTCATATGTATGCCTGAACGATATTTCTGTTTAATTGTCGTGTTGAAAGAAAGATAGTAAAATACAAATATTTATATGTATATATATATATATATCATCTTTACAGTATATTTGGGATATAATATTTATTATATATTCAATAAAACAATCCTAAATACAATCTATGTAGTGTATGAATGAACCACATCGCTTTGAGAGGGTGGTATTCCTCATTTCCTCAAACGAAATCATCATATTAACACAAAATGGAATGTAAAAAAAATATGTTTTATTAAAAGAATATAGAAGCTTACATAAATATTAAATCTATTATAATAAATCTTTTAATATTTTTTCCATCATAATTTCAACCATGAGAGGTCATAATGAAAACTGAACAATCGTCGTTTAGTGAGGTTGTAGTCACCGGGCACACGTATAGAATGTTTGTTATCTATTAGATGGAGTTGTGTGTAACTTTATGTTCAAATAATAGAACAAAAAAATCCTAGTATAGTTAGTATACTATTTTTTATAAAATCATTGAAAAAAATAAAGTGGAGGGGTGGTAAAAAAATAAAAGGACATGAGAGAAGATGTTACCTCTTAATTGGATAACTCCAATTGGTATATTCCAACATAATTCCTTTGGTAGAATTATTCACAAGGGAACTATTATATGAGTAATATAGGATTTCTAGGAAGTTTATTAGTTAGGTACTAGACCAACATAACAGATTCTAGAGGTTTTAAGAGGAGGGATAGGTGGTGGCCTTTTATGGTGAAGGGGGAGTGGCACACCTGTCAATATTTGAATACGGAATTCCACAATGTTTTTTATATTAAAAGTGGATCCAATAATGATCCAAATATGAGAAAATGTAATATAGGTTCAAAATATGAAAATATAATAGATTCTGTAAAATTTTATAGGTTATTTTAGGCCTTAAGGGTAGGGTTTAGTCCCTTATTAATCTTAATTTAACATTAACCGATATAATTAATTTTAATCACTTTCACTAATATTTTTTCTTCAAAAATTATGTTAAAGATATTTGAAATTATAAATTATGATGATTCCAAATTTTAAAACCAAATCCAAATTTCAATTATTTAAGTTTCAAATGTTAATTTATATTTAATCTCGAAGTCAGGTCGACAATGCATGTTTTTTATTTACAAATGATCAAAAGTTTGCTAATATTTTATATCAAATTTAAATGTTAAATTGGTTCTAATTACCCAAATTTTATTAATTTATAAAAAAATAATTAAATTTGAAAACCAAATTAAAATACAAATTAACCTTATAAATAAATTAAATGAAAAAGTATTTTTGAATTAGAATCTCGTATTTTTAACCATTCTTACAAAAATGAATTTTCTCAAAAAATGAATCAAATTCATCCTATTCTAATTTAGAAATTATAAATTAAAAAAAATTAATTTTTTCAAATTCAATTTATCAATATTTCTGAAATTTATTTTAATGTTAAAATCTATTCATTAGAGAAAACTGTATTTTTAAACATAAAGAGACCTTACCAAGAATCATATCTTTCATTATAAATTTGTTTTATTTATATAAATCTACTGTAAACAATATTTTCAATTTATTCATTATTATTCATATTATGATGTTTAACAGCTAGGTTATAATTATTGAATTTAAATAATTATAACATCAAAATGATGTTTTGTGGAGACATCAGTGTTGCATGTAACGTAGGCCAAGTTGATGTTGCATGTAATGTACACCACGTTTTTATTATGTGTAACGTACGTTAAGTTGATGTTCCATGTAAATTATGCCTTGTTGGTTCCATGTAACATACTCCCCGTCGATGTCATGTAACATACACTGAGTTGTTGTTGGGTGAATGGAATCTTTGACTTAGTTCATTACAAGACATAAATGAAAATTTTATTTATTCAACTAAGAAAGGTCCATAAAAACTCGTGGTGTTATATTCAACCCCCATACAAATGAATTTTTCCTTTAAAATTCAACATGCTTGTAAAAAATAACGATACTTCTACTTCATAATATCCTGAGGTTCCTACATAGCTTTCTCTAACTGGTCATTTCTCCAAAAAACATTGACCAGGTGAGTGATTTTATTTCATAGAACATTAACTCTAGGGTCCAAAATATCAACAAGTTCCTCCTCATAAGAAATTTCATAATCCAATGGTTAGACCTTTGAGTTCAGTACATGTGAAAAGTTAGCTATGTACATCCACATTAGAGATACATAGAACACATCATGGAATTGATAGGGATTTGGATGAAGTTTTTATTGATACACTACTATCAAGATACAATCAAGAATATCAAAAGGACTAATATACCTAGGGATCAGTTTCCCTTTCTTCCCTAATATCATAAATTTATTTGAGGTTCATATTTTTAGAAACAACTTTACAACAACATTAAATTCCATATAACACTAACAGTTATAATTGTGTCTTTTTTTCTGACTTGGAGTTGCCTTAATATGCTACTGAACGGTTATAACATTCATGGACATTTCTTCAGCAATCTCAAGTCTCGCAATAATTCTTTCTAAAACTTCATCCCAACACATTGGAGATATACATTTATTCTTATAGTTGGATTCATATGGTTCCATTTGCATTACTGAGTGAAATAAATGTTTGTTGTAAAACTCAACTATAGGAATGTGTTGATCTCAAACACCTTTTAAATCTAGAGAATAAGATCTCAATAAATCTTCTATGGTATGAATTGTTCTTTTAGACAAACCATCTGTATGAGGATGATAAGATGTGTTGAAACACAATTTTATATCATGTTCTTATTGAAGACCTCCCCATGACATTGAAGTAAACCTCATATACTAATCTAATACAATAGTTTATCTTATTCCATGAGACCTTACCACTTATTTATGTATATCATGGAAAGTTGATCCTAATAGATTTCTTATCTGATAGCAAAGAAAGGTGATGAATTTGTAATGAGATCGAGCACCACCAATATTACATTAAACTCTTTTCAGGTTTTGGGTAGTCCAATGACAAAATACATAGTTATGTTCTCCCATTTCCATTCTGGTATGGGTAATGGATGTAACATCCCCATTTAATTTTGACGTTCAACCTTATCATTATGGCATACCAAGCACTAAGATATAAAATATGCAATATATATCTTCCTGTTGTCCCACTAGAAGTATTATTTCCAGTCCCTAAACATTTTTTTACTTCCAATATGTATAGATAATAATGAACTATATGATTTCTCTAATAGATCCTTAAAATATAGTGTGGAAAGGACACATACAAGGTTCGTGAACCTTATAATTCTATCCTGATCAAATTAAAACTCAGGAAAATTTATAACTTTTTTTAGATCATCAACATTATTTTTCGCCTCCTCAAAATTCAATTGGATGGTGGGTTGAACAATCGTTTGAGAAAGATGACATTTCCACTTCCATAAGGATTTCAAGATCCATCTTTTTCAAATATTTAAATATTGGAACTATTTTGATCCTCATCATGGATAAGATATCATGAACATTTTAACATAGAGGGTCGGACACCATGTCTGATTTATTATAGCAGTAATGTATTGAGGAGTAAAAATTCTTTATCAATTCTTACCATCCTCTCTGGAATATGTTCATCTCCTTCTATGTGAAAATATATGTCAGAATTTTATAATCAGTATATATATCTCACTTTTCAACATAAATTTAATGTCTCCATATCATTAATGAAAAAATTATTATTTCTATCTTTAAATAATTAGTCGGTAAATTTTTCTCATAAATCTCAACATTCATGGGGAATAATAAATGACCATGTTCTTATCCCCAAAACACATCAGAATCCTTTCTTGGATGATGTTTTTTCGATTACAAAACATTCTCCACTATATTGTAATGTTAGAACAGGTGCACTGAACAACTTTTTCTTTAATTTGATGACATTTTCCACTCATTCATTTATCCAGAGGAACTTTACACCCATTCATGTTAACTTGGTCATAGAATTAGATAGTCATGATAAATTCTCCATAACCCATAGATAATATCCTACTAAATGCATAAATATATGTGTTTCTCTCACCTTGGTTGGTCTAGGCCAGCATTCAATACCCTTCGTCTTTGATAGATCAACTGTTATATTATATCTTGTGATTATAAGACCCAAAAATGATACCTTTTCCAGCCAAAATTCACACTTTGTAAAATTTTCATATAGATTCTCCTTAGGGTATTTGTTAAAATTTTCATGTGATCTTAATTAACTTCATTTCTCTTTGAGTAAATAAGAATATCATCTATAAAAACTACCACAAATTGATCTAGGTAATCTCTAAAGACTCTATTCATTAAATCCATGATGATAACAGGGGAATTCGAATACAAAAAGGTATCAATATATATACATAGTTTTCATACCATGTATGTAATGTCATCTTGGGTATATCCTCTTTCTTGACCCTCAATTTATGATATCAAAAATTAATTCTTATCTTGTAAAATAATTGATATCCACATAGTTGATCAAACAAGTCATACAAATGGGGAAGAGGATACTTTTCCTTGATTGTGATCTTTTTATACTCCTAATAATCATTGTAGAATCACATGGATGCATCTTTATTTTTCACAAAAAGAATGGGTGCACCCCATCATGACAGACATGGCCGAATCAAAAACTTATTGAGGTTTTCTTGGAGTTTATTATTAAATTCAAGCAACTTAGTTGTGGCCATTCTATATGGATTCATGGGAATTTGTGTGGAACCATGTATAAATTCTATTAAGAACTCAACTTAATGTTTTGGTTGAAGACTATGTAACTATTCTATAAATACATCCACAAAATCCCGAAAAATATGCATCTCATAGGTGTCGATTTTATCCCTAAAAATTTGAGATAATCCACCCTTCAGAATTGGAATTATGACCCATATGCTGGATGTAATATCCACAGGAAGTTCATACTTATCATCACATTGATGGGTGGCCATATGAGGGTTTGAAATATCAAATTTAACTTCCATTAATTGATTATTTATAGGGTATTAACATAGATAAATCCATTCCATGACAAAGATTACATCAAATCAAACCAAATGATGAATGGCAAGATTTTCAAGAATCACATTCTCACAAACTACAATCGGAGAAAAATCATTGACTTGAGATGAATCATTGTTCCCAATGGGGGTTTCACTTATAATTCTACATCTAATTATTTTTTTGGAAGCTTAAAAAAACTAGAAAATTCATTATATATGAAGGATTGCATAGATCTAGATTCCAATAGGGCATTACCGGTTCTATAAAGGATGGTAAGTATACCTTTCATCAGGTCATTTTCTCACCCCTGATCAAAAGTAATGATTTCATGATATTTTCCCTTTTCCCTAAACATAAAAGGTTGTTGCCATTGATTATCTCCAATATCCCTTGGGTTTGGGAAGTGGTTAGCAGAATTCCCATTCTCCATACACTTGTAGCACTGAACTGTGAGAGGTTCATTCTATACATCTTTTTCTCCATTAAAATTTTGAGCTAACATCTTCCCATCATTTCATCAATAAATTTCCCAATAATCTTCTATTATTCAGTCAAAATATTAAATATACCCATTAAGAAAAAATCATCCATTCATATTCCCATATTTATAGTATAAAGGAAAACTCATCTTCTTTTCTTCGTGCTGTTTTGGAGTTTTCTTTGGAGTCAATATTCCTCTTTTTTTCAAAACCAAGAGACTAATACATGACTCCAACCTCTATTTAAACATTTTCATCACAATGTGCAATCTCTTAATAGCTACTAAATCCTTTTATGGATATTTCCATTATGATACTTAGTATTAAGCTACTAAATAAATTATCAACTTTACTTTTAGGTTGGATTATAATTCCTAAAGAATATCTCACAAGTGTCATGAAATTTTCATTATATATACCAATAGATTCTTTATCCCTTCTGTTCAACTCAATAATCTCTTTCTCTGTATGGGTATGAATAATCTGAGGAACGTAATTTTTGAAAACAAAACTTTTGGAACTCATCCCAATCCATGTATTCAATATCTTCTTGCTGCCTCATTTTCTTCATTTTATTCCACCAGTTGTCTACATCACCATATAACCAATAGGAAGCCATAATGACTTTCTCATGCTCTGAACACTGGAGAACATAAAATATTTATTTAATACTATTAATACATTGTTTATCAACAAGTTTATTAGAACTCTCTGAAATAAGTTGGAATTTTCCTCATTAAAGACTCAAAATAATATTTTCCTTCCTTATCTCATTTGCAATGCCACCATGATTCATTTCCTAACAAAGCTATGTGAACATAAAAATGTGGTTTTTATCAAAATATTAAATCATTCTGTTACATAGGATGAATATCATTGCATTTTCCACCACAATCATCATTGAAGACTGTTGGCGCTAGAATATTGCACGAAAGGAAGGGACAAAAAAGAATGCTGGTACGCTGCCTCGCGAAGCACCGACGCGAAGCACCGACGCGAAGCACCATGAGCATCGTGGTCTCGCGAAGCTCCAGAGGCGGTAACTCTTCGTGAACGCATTTAACGATCACGGTCTCATGAAGCTCCGGAGGCGGTAACTCTCCGCGAACACATTTGACATTCGCGAGCCCTCCGTGAAGCTCCAGAGGCGGTACCTCTCCACGAACGCATTTGACGTTCGCGAGCCCGCTGCGAAGCTCCGGAGGTGGTAACTCTTCACGGACAATGTTGACATTCGTGAGCGCGCTACGAAGCACCTGAGGCGGTACGTGAGTTCTTCTTCGTGGCACCCCTTCCCTATAAATACTGGACTCCCCCTGAGTCCCGGGTGGGACAATCCGACCTTTCGGCTTCTCCTCTCCTGAATCGCGAAGCACTCTTTGCCCCGGGAATCATGTGCTCTGCAAGGTACTTCTACTTCGCGTGACGACTTTGGTTTGTCTCGTTTTGAGCCCCTCTTCCGACAGGGATTCCCTTCGCGAAGATCAAGGGCCTTCGCGAAGGAATTGGATTCCCAAGGGAACCCGGGCAGCCGCGGAGCATTTATGCTTCGCGAAACACCCAACTTGTACTAGTGATCCCTATGCTAATGTAGGATCGCTACACATCGCGAAGCACACTGCTTCGCAGCACCCTACTTCGCGAGGCACCTCTTCTTCGCGAGGCAGTGCTCCGCGAATACTGTTCCACTTCGCGAAGCACCCTCCACTCACACCTATGCCCCATGTTAAGCCCAAGGCACTCCGCTTTGTGAAGCACACTCCTTTGCTTGGAAATTCCTCTTCTCGTGCGACCCTCCAGGTATGCATGATGTGATTTCAATGTCCCATGGACAATACAACTTGTAGCGTTGCTTCGCCTAATGCTTCTTCTCATAGGCATGCTAACGGCTATTGCTTCTTCACATAGCCACGCTAACGTGGGCCCCTCGATGGCTCGCTCCACAACCCCACTTGACCATGGCCTTGCCAGTACCTTCCCTCCCCCAAGGACCAGAGGGTACCGGTTATGTATGTCCTAGGGGTGTGGAGTGAACCCACCTCGTCCATGCTGCATGACGTTAAACTACCAAGCATCACGTCCTCAACACATGACGTTAAACTGTGACCCGACCTCGTGCCTCTCACGAAGTTTCCCCCCAGCTCGAACATTCTTTACAGCACTCGTCTCCACAGGAGTGGAATCAACCATCCACAAGGGATGATATCCTCCTTATTGGAGTGGCGTATGTTCATAGGAGAAGGGAGACCCTAGTTCCCCAACGGATGATTACACCCCTGCATCTCCGTACTTCCCCACTACCAAGGTCAATGGAGGGTATGATAGGGAACGAGGCACCCCCCATCACTGGTCCCAAATACCTCTTTCACTACGCTTTGCCACACCTCGGGCCTCCATCCTGGAGTAAGTCCCAGCACCATGGGCCGCCTAATGTGTAAGCCCCTCTTCGCTTCTCACGGACACATCCTTCGCGACGTGATCATCAGGTCCTTGCAACCTATTGTTTCTCACACCGAGAATGACTCACGTGGGCTTAGAGTGAGCACCGACCCTGACCCCCACCCTTAGCGAACTACGAGGACATTGATCCATGTCAAGTCATGGTACGTAGGAAGCCTCCATGAGGTTCAAGCCACTTTACTCGGTCGTTCATTCACGTCGAGTTTTGCCCCCGTCCAGCATGACGATAAACTGTATGTCTTCATCCAGCATGACGTTAAACTGTATTCCCTCGTCCAGCATGATGTTAAACTACATGCCCTCATCTAGAATGATGTTAAACTGTATGCCCTTGTCCCACATGACATTAAACTGCACACCCATTTAAACTACGAGGTCTTTGATCCATGTCAAGGCATGGTATGTAGGTAGCCTCCACGAGGTTCAAGCCCACCCATCCTCCAATTCACGTTGAGTTCTACCTTCGTCCAGCATGACGTTAAACTGCCTTCCAGTCCGACGGAAAGCCATTGTGACCAACCCGAACTACGAGGACTTTGATCCGGGTCAAGGCATGGTACGTAGGAAGACTCCCTAAGGTGAAATCCCAACAATCATTGGCCCAGACATTCTCCTTGTCGGTGTGCCAAGCCCCCCATTTTTCACCCGAACTACGAGGACTTTGATCCATGTCAAAGCATGGTACGTAGGAACCCTCCCAGAGGTTCAAGCCCATCTCTCATCGGGCCAAGGTCCGTCATTTACGTCGGTTCGCCGACACCCACCGCCCGTCATTTATTCACGTCAGGTTTCACTACCGTCCTGCATGACGTTAAACTGTATTCCATCAATCCTTTGAACTACGAGTACTTTGATCCATGTCAAGTCATGGTACGTAGGAAACCTTCCCAAGGTTCAATCCCACCACTAGTGGACCCTTGGGTCTACTTTCACGTCAGTTCAATGCTTACACCCTTTGAACTACGAGGTCTTTGATCCATGTCAAGGCATGGTATGTAGGAAGCCACCCCGACGTTCAAGCCTATCTATCATTGGACCAAGGTCCACTTTCACGTCGGTTCACTGAAGAAATCCATCATCCGAACTACGAGGACTTTGATCCATTCCAAGGCATGGTACATAGGAAGCCTTCCAGAGGTTCAAGCCCACCACCTGTCGGACCAAGGTCCACCTTCACGTCGGTTCGTCGATGAAGCCCCTCTGAACTACGTGGTCTTTGATCCATGTCACGACATGGTACGTAGGAAGCCTCCACGAGGTCCGAGCCCACCACCACTAGGACCCTCCTGGTCCTCCCCATTCATGTCAGTTCGCTGATGATGCCCATCAGACCAAGGTCCACCCTCATGTCGGTTCACCGGCACCATCCCGAACTACGCGGACTTTGATTCCCTGCTACGTGGATACGTAGGAAGCCCCTTCAAGGCTCAAGCCTAACTTCATCGTTTCCCTTGCGATGGTTCATTTCCATTCCCCCTTCCTCTTCATTCGTCTATCCATCATCCACCCTGATTCTCGCTCGGAACGTCATATCCCGGTGAGACCATGTCGGTACGCTCCTCTTTACAGCCGCCCATGGGCTGGTCCCGGTATAGGCACCCCTTCAAGGGAAATCCCTCAATCTGATCCATTCTAGTTAATGCTCTGATCGGGCTGATCCGTCTCCGATGGATGTTAAACTCGCGGCGTACCCTGTGTTAAACAAGGCAAGCTGAGGAAAACCTCAGAAATGTGTCTATGGCATATAATTCCCCGCGCTCGATGTGGGATGCTTCGGGCTTCCACGCCCTCGAGAAGCCCTATGACCAGGGATAATAGACATACATGCCAGGTTCCCCAGCATCCATACATGCTACTGATGCCTCAACGTGACTACTCCCCCTACTGAAGGTTGCTACCCTGACCAGACCCTTTGGAATGTCCCAACAGAAGCAGTTTAATTAACCAGTGTCCATGGAAACATGGATCTCGGAAGAGTTTCACGAAAAACGTATTAAATCTATGAGGGAGACCCGGACTAGGTGACGAGTTCTAAGCAGGAATCCACATAAGGAAGAACCGACATCCCATCATCCCATTTCGATCAAGGAGCAGACGTCCCTGAATAAGGAGTGAATGTTGCCCACCTTTCGAAAGCGGGAACGCGGGGCAACAAGCGTAGCGCGTCCTCCTCCGCGGACGGATGGATGCGCGCTCCCCAGTGAAAGTGTCGGAAACAGAAATGGTAAACCCGAAATGAATTTCTTCTCCTAAATGTGGAGATTAGTAGCATTCGAGACACCAGTAGATTGACATGTCACCGGATCCAGATATCCGCCGCCTGGTCCCGCCAATCAAATAGAGGGCCTGTCGTGAAACTCACCGGAAGTCGGGGCAGTAGAACATGGGGCACTCCGTTCTGCAGTGTGTTGGTGTGGATCCTTCTTACAGACTTGGAGAATGGAAGGATGCTAGGTCACTGGTTTTCAATCCTCTTCCTCTCAGTGCTGATGAGTTGATCCCTTCATTTCTCAGGAACCGGGTTGCTGTTACACAGACACGATCACCGCCCGCCCGCCTATGTAGGGGCAGGGGAAACACCACCATAGACACCCTGCATGGCACCGCTACCACCACGACGGCTGCCACATCACGGAATACGGGGCACCCACGCCCCCTTTCCCCATCAGAGGTCATCCAGCGAAGGGTGATCAATAACCTTGTGCGCAGGTACGAGGAGGAAGGGATCATCCCAACTCTGGATATGGCCCACTTGGACCTGGAGGCCTCCAGGCCCCTCCGTCAACGCCGCCCTAACAGGTCGCACAGGGAGGCCCTTCTCCCCACCCCAACGTTCAACCGTTTCAGGAGCCTGTCCCTGGAACGCCTTGACGACTCCTCGCCTTACGCTGATGAGGCGGGTGCCGTCCGGCTCAGCCAGCTCAGTGTCCCAACCCAAGGGCTCCAGGAAAGAGCTCCCGTCCGGATGTGTCAGCGCCGCCATCCGACTTCGCAGGAAGAGCAGGCAGGCCATGCCCCTGCACCAGCTCGTCTGACCCGGCGTCAGCGCTGGGCCCGGGCTGAGGACGCTTGCCCAGGTGTGTCGACGTCTACAGCTATAGTGGCATGAGCCACCACCGACGTGCATCATGGGGCCCCTGCATACACTGTGCAAGGGCACTCGTTCTCCCAACCAGGATCGAGACCCCAACCGCCCCACGGGCAGGCTGAGTTGACTCTCTAGGTTGCAGGCCTGAGTGATGATCGCCGCGAACTAACCCGCGGTGATGTCACCCCGTACGGAGGTCCTCCTCGTACCACTACTCCACAGAGCGAGGGCCTTCCCTTCTCTGAAGCTCGTTATGGAGGTATGCCTCATGCTACCCCCATCCCGAAGGAAAACCTGCCCCGCGGCAGTGACGCTCGGCGTAGAAATCTTTCTCGCGCCCACTATATAGGGTATGAGGTCCATCCTCCTACCCCTGACCACCGATCTGAAGGCATTGTCCATCCAGTCCTTCTCCGACATGGGGGCCCTCCCTACGTCCTCTCTGCAACCGGCGAAGGTCCTCCTCTCCCCAGCAACTCGAGGAGTGAAGGTCAGCCTCGCTCCGCCCGCATCGAACCATGGAGGTCCTCCCCATGCTCCTGCCGATTCCAACGGAGGCCCCGCCCACATGGGTGTTGTCCATGGAGGTCCTCCCCACGTACCCTTCGATATTTTCCCTGGTGCCCCTCACACCTTGGCTATCTCGAGTGGGGGCCCTCTCCGCCACGGCACCAGCGCCGCCCCGAGACTACATGAGAGGGATTAACCCTGTCCCGAAGAGCCACCCCGGGGTAGGAGAGTGGGTCGTCGCCGCCACAAGAAGAGTCCTGTGAAGACCCAGGTGGAGATCAAACTTGCCCGCTTCTCCGACTCTGAAGCGGAATGCGACTCAGCGATGGAACCTTCTCCCCGCTCCTTCGTATCAAGGACTGGGGTAGGAACGAGGCGCATTAAGCTCATTCTCCCGGAATATGAGGTCCACCAGATTCCCATCTCTCTCCGCAGGTACATCAAGGAGGAAGAAATCTTGGGAAGTCTGTAGGTCTCGACCGTGGAATCACTGCCATTGTCACCAGAAGTTCCCTCTACCTCTACCAGAGATCACGGGGAGCTATTTTGGGGGCCAACGGCAGTACAGCGACGACATGACCTGTCTCCGGTAGCCGTGACTCCTGTTCCGGAAGCTGTGGCTATCAGCCCATCGTATCGTGACATCGTGGCCATGCCACCTTACTCTTCAGAGGATGGCCTAGAATTCGGCGGCCAGTCAGCTCATTTGCCGTATTCTCCGCCGCCGAGTTTACTATAAAAGAGGTCTGCCTAGGTACCCTTACCGGTCCCTCAGCCGCCCCCGGTTGACGAGTGGGGAAATACAGGGCCAGACCCTGAGTCTGAACCCAGGATCTTCTGGAGTATTCTTACAACGGATTATTTCCCTGAGAAGTTCTGGCCGACGGCAGCGCTGAACATTTGCGCACCAGAGACCCTTACCCCTGAAGAAGTGGGGTGCTTTTGTCGAAACCTATGGGCGACACACTTCCTCCTTCGTTACGAGAAGGTGGAATACCGTAGAAGTTGAGGGAACTTTGAAGAAATCAGTGAGCAATGCCGCCTGATCGATTTGGCCGCACTCCTTGTGGACCAGCACCCTGAGTCGCTAGGCCTCCAGAGCGCCCTTCAACAGAAATTTGTTCAGAGTTTCAAAGTACTCCGCAGAATCGTCAGGGAAGCTACCCCCCATATGCAAGTTTGTGGATGGGGACACTATGTCGTTCTCCTCTTCGGCCCTCTCCGATGGCAGCCCGATTTGTTATGAGACACCGAGGACATGCCCTCGAGAGGAGTTATGGTCCACATGGCTGACGTAGTGGACAAGGAAGACGAGCTTGAATTCCTTGATGGAGAATTACCCTCCGAGGGCATACCACCACTGCTGGACCCATCAGGGAGGGTTACCCGTCAGTAGAGGAACCTACTAGGCCTCCCCGTACCCACCGAGTCGCTGGTACTCGGTCGAAATACCGGCAAGGGTAAGAAGAACGTTGGAATTGTCAAGCACTCCGACCCGTCTCCCTCTGTCCAGAAAACGGACGATGATCCCGAGAAGGCCACGTTACGCCGGTATCTTGCTGAGAAGAAGAGGCTGGTTGACGAACTCTTGGCTGAGCACGCTACAGAGCGGCGACCCGACTATGGTAATCCCAGGCTGGGGCTGCAGGGGCAGGAACAATTTCCCCCAGTTGGGATGCCTCTGGGAAACCCTGATCATGCTACTTCCGCAGATAGGGCAGAAGTCGGAACTTATGGCAAGAGGGCGCGATATATCTCGCCAAACCCCCCTGAACGATGGGGAAATCTGAAGAATCCAGTCCGGGTTCCCCCAGTCGCCCCACAGGTCGTTCCTCCAGTTGATCCATGAGCTGCCGAAGCCATCTACGGTGTTGAAGAACCTGGAAACGCACTTGTGGTTAGGGATCCCCATCGAGACAGGGACCCCCACCCGGATGATCTTATAGCGTCACTCACAGCCCACCTCGAAGCGTTGGAAACGCGATAGGTGGCGGTCCCACCGGATGGCAAGCCGTATCCTGCGTGGGTGGATGATATGCCCGTGCCCCTAGGTTTTGGGAACCCCACTTTCTTGCCCTTCAATGGGACAGGGGACCCGCCGCAGCACTTGGCTCATTTTTCTTCCAGGTGTGGCCCCATGCTGGGGACCCCGGCCCAGCAACAAGCTTCCAAGATCCGATGTTTCGTACAGACATTGGAATGTCCAGCATTCGTCTGGTACAGCCAGCTCCCTATCGGATCGGTGACCGGTTGGGAGGATCTCCGCCGGCAGTTCCTATACCAGTTCATCTCCACCATGAAGAAGACTAGCATTTCAGACCTCTTCAAGTGAAAGAAAAGGACTAATGAGCGATTCATAGATTTCATCGCCCGGTGGAAGGGGCTTACGTATTCCCTCGACATGCCACTGACTCAGAAGCAATTACTGACGATGTGTATGGGGAACGTCAAGACGGAGCTGGTACCCTCCCTAATTTCCCAGAACTACCCTGGAGGGTTCAGAGATTTCTCAGATAAGGCTCATCAGCTTGAGGAAGCTCTGCAACAGGCTATTCAGGCACGTTCGTTGCTCCCTATGATCCTAGCCAGGAGGACCGCCAGAGCCGAACCCGCCGCGGTGGCCCAAATAGAAGCCCCTAGGCAGTTGGGATTACTACCAGCGACACCATCCCCGCAATCCCACAGAGGTACTCCACCTCAATCACAGGCTCCTTCCCTGCAGTGATCGCCTCAGAATCAACAGGCTCCCCCGCGCAATGCGCCACCACCACCCAGGCGAGACAATCAGGCGCCGCCTCCTCGGCAGGCCCCTCCGGCCCCTCGTTAGGGCCAGGCCCCCCTATCCAGAAACAAGGCACCAGACTTATTCGTTCAACAATAATTAGGTCCCTCGCTACTTCTGAAGTGCTCTAGAGCAAAGGATTGTGCGCCTGCCCGAGTGCAGAAGGCCAGCAGAGGCGAATCTCACCGATCACCCTAACTACTATCCTTATCATCGGATTTAGGGGCACGCCCCCAAGTAATGGTATGTGTTTAAAGACTGGATTCAAGACCAGGTCAACAAAAACATAGTCAAGTTGGGCCTGACACCAGCGTAAGTGGCGGGTGTCTTTGCAGGGTCAGATATCGGTAGCGACAGCAAAGGCGAGTGGCAGCAGGTTCCCAACTGCGGATCCCGGAAATACGACGATTGGATGGCTCGAAAAACTGTCGTCCATTCCCATGGTGTCATCTGGGTGCGCCTGAAGCAGCCAAAACATTCAGAAGAAGTAGACAGTACCTCCGCATTGCCTTCACAGTCGACCTCTTCCCAAAAGGGCAAGCAGTGGCGACGCAAGAAGAAGCAACGCGCACAACCGGTGTCGTTGTCATCCTGTACTCTCGGTGAATTTATGCCCCCTGAAATGGGTATTCCTCCCAGAATCCACCCGGTGGTGGATGACTCCTCGAGCGACAGCCAGGGGTACGCTTCGGTTAACACCGTGGAGCTGGTAAAGCCCTCTATGACTCTCGACGAGGGGGAGCGCCAGGTGAACCTCCCAAATGTTTCCAGCTGACGTCAACGTCAGCGGAATTGCAACCGTGCCGGTCATCGAGGTACATCAGTGGGCACTTTTAGCCAAGTCGTGCACGCTACTGAGACCAGGCAGCAGGCTCAGCGCAGCGCTCAGTATGCGCAGCCCATCTAACGCCCTCAGCTCTACCTCCACCGCCGTTTGTGCTACTGGACCGGGGAGAGCTTCCTCATTCGTATTACAGTCAGTCTTGCCCAGCTACAGGCCAGCCTCCGTTGTCTAATCCTAGTCCGGCGACTAATCTCCAGGCTTCAACCAGTAGGCAGAAGGATGTACCCAGTACTAGCCGATCACTGGTTCAACCAGCAGGACCCTCTATGCCTCCAAATGCCGAACGACCTCCTATAGGCAGAGGTTCACGTTTGACACGAAAGTATGATGTCCTGAAACACCTGGACAGAATTCCGGCAAGTCTTTCTATCCTTGAAGCCCTTCGCCTGTCATCCGAAATGCGTGAGGCACTCGCTGAGGCCCTAAGGAGCCCCCTCCAGTTTGAGACGGAGGTAGCAGCTGCAGAAGCCTTCCCTACCGAGACGATTGAAAACACTGAATGTCAGGCGGTTATCTCGTTCTCTGGTGAAGATGAGGACCCTCCTATAAAGGGGCATATTCTCCCGCTGTACATCACTGGCCACTTCAATGGTGTGGAAGTCTATCGATGCCTCGTTGACACGGGTTCTGGAATCAATCTAATTCCGACTCGGACATTGCGAAAGCTGGGTCTATCCGAAGGTGATTTAACCCCCTCTAACCTCTGAATCCAGGGGTACGACAGGACCGAGAAAACCCCAGTCGGCAAGATCCTCCTGAACACTCTGTTCGGTGGCTTAATTGCCATCATTGAGTTCATGGTAGTCTCTCAGGACACCGCCTACAACGCGTTGATGGGTAGGCCATGGCTCCATCTTCATGTAGCGGTCCCTTCGTCGTATCACCAGTGCCTCAAATACTCACTCAACGGTCGATTAGGAATGATCCAAGGAGATGCATCCCCTTTTGCTTCTTGTGAGGCCCGCTATCTGGATGCCGGTTATTACAAAAGTAAGGATAAGAAAATCCTAGTAAGTGAGGATGAACCCGCCCCGGTCACAAGTGATCCATGGGCAAGCATGGTTGACACCTACATCCTCCCGATCCACCGATTGGAGGACACGACCCCCCGACATAGGGCAATGTTTTGTTGTTTCAGGTACACAAGGAAGGCTTGTTCCCGTGTCCAAGCGATGGCGGAAAATTACCTCGTACTCCTACATCAACCAGGCTCAGGTGATCCCGGAACCTCCTACCCCTGTACGGTACTGGGACATCAAGTTTATTACAACGGCGGTGCGCCATACCTGTCTCTTCCGCCGGGATGGAATTAACTAACTCAGGCTGACACATCACCACTGCTTTGATATCATCAAATGTGGCCCCTTAGGCCGAAGGATAGATGGTATAGGCTCGACCGCCTTCATTGATATGGTCTCAATGGTGAGTGAGTATCCTGATATGATGACCATTGCTGCCCGAGCTGGCACCAGCTGCCCCTCAGGTTTTGATAGCCCAGAAGTATCTCCTATTGTGGGAAATCCCCCCATGGGTGGGGAGGAAGACCGGGAGGATGCTCCCCCCGCCTTTGAGGAAGGCGCCTATTCCACGGTTGATGAACTGGTACAGGTGAACCTTGGTAGCGAGGCAGACCCGAAACCCACATTTATCAGTGCAGCCATGTCCCCCGAGGAGCGGCAGCAGTACGTAGACTTCCTCAAACAACACAGTGACGTGTTTGCCTGGAGTTACAACGAGATGCCAGGACTAGATCCCCAGGTAGTTGTTCACCGTATGGGCCTCCCGGCAAACCATCGTGGATTTAAGAAGCCTCCCAAGAAGATGCACCCTTCTCATGGTGCTATGGTTGAGGCCGAAGTTGACAAGCTTATCAAAACCAACTTCGTTATGGAAGTCCAGTACCCCAAGTGGCTTGCCAACATTGTGCCAGTCAGGAAGAAGAATGGGTAGATCAGAGTCTGCATCGACTTCCGCGATCTTAATCGTCACTGCCCAAAGGATGACTTCCCACTCCCAGTGACGGAGTTATTGATTGACACCACGTCCAGGTTCCAAGCTCTCTCTTTCATGGACGGGTATTCTGGGTACAACCAGATCCGGATGGCCCCCGAAGACGAGGAGTCCACTTCCTTCAGGGCTCCCCAAGGTACCTTTTGCTACCAGGTTATGCCATTCAGTTTAAAAAATGCAGGTTCCACTTACCAGAGGGCCATG
Source organism: Viscum album (assembly GCA_963277665.1). Classification (NCBI taxonomy): domain Eukaryota; kingdom Viridiplantae; phylum Streptophyta; class Magnoliopsida; order Santalales; family Viscaceae; genus Viscum; species Viscum album. The sequence continues at coordinate 477,530,300 of OY728125.1, read as the reverse complement.
TATCGCATATTCAAGCCGATTCTCGGGACATTGGTGAATGCTACGTAGATGACCTAGTGGTCAAATCATGTCAGCGCCAGGTCCATCTCAAAGACCTCGAGAAAGTGTTCGGTTTCCTCCGTTCCCATCACCTGAAGATGAACCCGTTGAATTGTGCCTTCAGGGTCACCTCTGGGATGTTTCTGGGCTTTGTTTTCAGATACCAAGGTATCGAGATCGACCCGGAGAAGATCAAGGCCATCAGCCAAATGCTTCCCCCAAGAAACATTCGGTAGCTTCGAGGACTCCAAGTCAACTTAGCCTATATACGCTGATTCATCACGAATCTGGCCGGCAAGTGTAAGCCCTTTTCCCGGATCATGAAGAAGGGCGCCGCCGACGAATGGGATGAGGAGTTTCAGTCCGCGTTCGAGGAAATCAAGCAGTATCTACTCCAACCTCCAGTTTTGATGCCACCCATCTCCGGAAAGCCGCTGGTCCTTTACGTGACCGCCCTGGAAAGATCCCTCGGTGTGCTACTCGCCCAGAAGAATAACGAGGGTACTGAGAACAGTCTCCACTATCTCAGCTGCATGCTTCTCGATACGGAGGTTAGATACTCTCCTATCAAAAAGAGCTGCCTTGCGCTCGTCTTCGCCGTGCAGTAGTTGCGACATTACCTACAAAACCATGAGTGCAATTGGTCTCCCGGGTAGACCCACTGAAGTACATCCTGAACCGCCCCATGCTGACTGGCCGACTAGCATGGTGGGCGGTGATTCTCCAGCAGTATGATATCAGGTTCATACCTCAGAAAGCCATTAAGGGACAGGCGTTGGAGGACTTTTTAGCTTCACATCCAACCTCCGCGGATCAATCCCTGGACCTGGATTTTCCTGACGAGATGATCCTCTCAGTCGATCATGCTGTCCCATGTTGGAAAATGCATTTCAACGGCGCCTCCCGGAGCCCCACTGGTAGGCGGCTAAACAATCTTAAGCTCAACAGAGTTGGCCTGGGTATTGTATTCATTACCCCAGCGCAAGCCTTCCTGCCATACTCGTTCCTATTTTCAGAAGGTTGTACGAACAACGAGGCAGAGTTCCAAGCTCTCATCACTGGCCTCGAGTTGGCCCTTGAGATCCATGTGCCCCATCAACATGTGAAAGGAGATTCTGAGCTGGTAATCAAACAGGTTAATGGAGACTACTTCGTCAGGAAGACGGATCTTGTACCATTGCTGGAGTACACCTTCCGCCTAATGGCCCATTTCTCTTCTCGACCAGAGGTTACCCATGTCCCACGGTCACAGAATGGTCAAGCAGACGCCTTGGCTGGCTTAGCCGTGTCGCTCGCAGAACCCGAGCAAGATGATTTGATCATACATGTGGCACACCGGAGGGTCATTACCCACATCACCCAAGAGGACAATGTTGTCCTGCGGGTAAGTCATATCACCGCCAGACCCTCCACGTCAGGGGTCCTGGGTTCATCAGACACGGTGGTTTAAGCCACTCCCGACTGGAGGGAACCTTTTGTCGAGTATCTCCAAAATGGTCACCTCCGGGACGACCGGGCCAAGCACGAGCGAATCCGACTCCGTGCGCTGCAATTTACCCTCCAGAGCGGCCCCAGTCTTAAACAAATCTTTTATAAGCATAGCTTCGATGGTGTCCTCCTCTGTTGCATCCAAGGAGTAGAGATACCTCAAGTTATGCAAGAGGTTCATACTGGTTCCTGTGGCGCCCATCAAGCTGGGCCGAAGCTATCCCATCAATTCTGAAGGTTGGGGTACTTCTGACCCTCTATGATCCACGATTGTATTGGGTATGCCAAGAGATGCCACGCGTGCCAAGTTCATGCCAAATTCCTGCATCGTCCGCCGGAGCCCCTCCACCCCACCAAGTACTCTTGGCCATTTGCGGTATGGGGACTTGATGTAGTGGGACCGTATCCACCGGCAACAGCCCTCCAGTGTAGGTTCATCCTGACTGCTAAAGATTTCTTCTCCAAGTGGGCAGAGGCAGTTCCACTCAAAGAGGTCAAGGCCCACCCCATCGTCGACTTTGGGAGCTCCAATATTATCCACCGGTTTGGGGTCCCTCACGTAGTCCTCACTGATAAAGGCACCAACTTCCGAGCGGCTGAACTAATGAAATTGTACACCAAGTACGACATCCGTTCGAACCATACCTCCCGCTACCACGCACAGGAAAACAGACAGATTGAGGCGTTCAACAAAACCCTGTCTAACATTCTGCAGAAGATGGTTGGTCAGAACAAGAAAAGTTGGCCGGACAAGCTCCCCAACGCCCTCTGGGCTTACCGGAAGATGACTCGCAACTCTACCCAGGTGACCCCATATTCCCTGGTGTATGGAGCTAAGGACGTCATTCCCATTGAGATACAGTTTCCATCGTTACTCACTGCAGTCTAGGATCACTAGACATCAGATGAGGTAGGTGAAATCCATCTAGCTGAGTTAGAAGCACTGGACGAGAACCGGCTTTGTGCCCTACACAATCTGGAAAGGCATCAGGATAAGATAGTGAGGGCCTTCAACAAGAAGGTTCGTCTCCGTTCTTTTCTACAGGGCGACCTAGTACTGGCCCTTTGAGCACCAGTGATTCCCGGTAGGAAACCTCCCAAGTTAGAACCCAAATGGGAAGGGCCTTATATCATCCATAAGTTTTACCCCAATAGAGAATACTCCTTGGTGACCACGGATAGAGAGCGCATAACCCCTCCCACCAATGCCAAGTTCCTCAAGCGATACATTGCCTAGGGCAAATGGGTCCTGTAAGACGTTAAACTGCAAAAGGGTCCTGCATGACCTTAAACTGCATCTTCGTCCTGCAAGACGATAAACTACAAAAGGTTCTCGCACGACCATAAACTGCATCTTCGTCCTGCAAGATGATAAACTGCAAAATGGTCCCGCATGACCTTAAACTGCACATTATGGTCCAAACGACCTTAAACTGTAAGGTCCAACACGACCTTAAACTGTAAGGTCCTGCACAACCTTAAACTACATTTTTGCCCTACAAGACGATAAACTGCAAAATGGTCCGAGCTCTATGACCTTAAACTAAGATCTCCCCCCGTCCTTACTGAAAGACGTTAAACTGCAAGCTAGTCAGGCCTTCTTGACCGAGGCTCAGCCTCAGGCCCCTTGGCCTCCTTGGGCCCACGGCCCCCATCTTCACCACGAGACATTAAACCGCAAGCTGGTCAGGTCTCCCGGACCGCGGTCCGGCCTCAGGCCCCTTGGTTTTCCCCGACTTACCCTCTTGCGGGATTGTACGGTATGGTGTGGGACTACTTCCTCATTCATGTCGGATTACTTGTCCTACCTTATGTATCCCCAAATGAGATGTTTCCTCGTCCCTCATGACATTAAACTGCATCTCAAGAACTACGTGTGGCTTGATTCTCATCTCAATGGGATACGTAGGAATGCTCGGACGCCTCGTCTTGAACCCAGCCCCATGCTTTTCTCTTACACTATACCCCCTGGGAATACTTTCCTTTATGGATCTTTGTGTAGCAGGGAGTAGGATTTATTATCCCCACTCATACAACCCCACTCACACAAGGATTGTAAGGGTCGCACCATGTGCCCACTCCCGTTCTTCTATCCTCCCACGTCCTCACTGCATGACGCTAAACTGCATGGCCTTCAAGAATTACGTATGGCTTGCTTCCCATCCTAATGGGATACATAGGAACGCCCAGGCATTTCGTCCGTTGGCCCAGCCCAAAAGCCAAAATCTTCCCCTAGGGTCAAGACATGGCAGGGTGCACACTTTTTCCCCAACTCACGTCGAGCAAGCCTCGACCCGGCTGCACATCCCCCTGGAGATGTTTGCCTCTTTCGTGGATGGATACATCTATTCTTCACCCACTCCTTGACTGTGATTCCATCATTTTTTCACACCCGGAGGGACCCCCAAGAACGGCATGGATACTACACCCAAGGGCTCTCCTACCGATACGGGCCAACGCCCCCGAGGGTTTTCAAGCAATAAGCCGATACAAGTCCCGAATTGCAAATTTGGTCAGCGGTCGATGCTCATTTGTTGCTCCCATATCAGGTAACCATAGTAACGTTGTGTTTCTAACATGGTCAACAGTGTCCTGGATCTTCAGGTCCACCCCGAGATGTTCCAAACATCGAGTGCAGCGATTCGTTCTGCCCCATCCAGAAGTGACAAACTTCCCCCCGGGTGGTTCTAGCGATCGGGCTCGCGGCACCGATTCCCCTATAAAGGGGTGTACGTTGTGGTGCGTGACTATGTCCTCATTCACATAGGGATCATGTACCATGTCGTACGACTTCCCTTGTGAGGCTCAGCCTTAGGCCCCTTGGCCTTCTCGGGTCCCCGGCCCCCGTCCTCATGTAAGACGCTAAACTGCAGACCTGTCAGGCCTTCCTGACTGATTCCTGACCTTAGGCCCCTTGTCCTTCTCGGGCCCCTCCGCCCAACCTCTTACCCAGGGTGTACGGTGTGGTGTGGGACTATGTCCTCATTTACGTAGGGGTCATGTACCACGTTGTATGCCTTACCTTATGAGGCCCAGCCTCAGGCCCCTTGGCCTCCTCGGGTCCTCGACCCTCGTCCTCATTGCAAGACGTTAAACTGCAAGCAGGTCAGGCCTTCCTGACCAATTCCTAACCATCAGGCCCCTTGCCATTTCTGGGCCCCGGCCCAGGTCCTCTCTTATAGGAGTGTATGGTGTGTTGTGAGATTATTTCCTCATTCACGTCAGTTTATTCTCCATACAATACACCTCCTTTGTTTGGGGGTATGTTACTTCCCCCCTCGTCCTGTATGATGTTAAAATACACCTACAGAACTACGTGTGGCTTGATTCCCATCCTCACGGGATACTTAGGACCACCTGAATGTCTAGGATTCGGGTCCAACCCCATCTCTCGGGATTCTTCATCCCATCTTGGCCCCTTGGCCTACCCTTCCTCCATGAGAGGATTACATGGTGTGGTGTGGGACTACGTCCTCATTCACGTCGGTCTCGTAATGACCACGCCATGTATCTCTCCTTCTGGAGTTGTTTCGTTGACCCCTTTTTAGCGGTTCACCAATGTGCCTAAGAGTACTCTGGCTTATTACCTGGAATGAAAATATTTATTCAGACACATCCGCACCCGCATTCCAGGCTTTGTGTATCCCTGCATCAGGGCATCCATCATCTTTCACACCCGGAGGGACCCCCATGAACGTCCTGGATACTATGCCCAAGGGCTCTCCTACCGATACGGGCCAATGCCCCGAGGGTTTCAGACAACAAATCGATAAAATCCCACGTTGCGAATATGGTCCACGGTCGATGCTCGCTTGTTGTTCCCACCTCAGGCTAACGCGATATGGACGCTGCGTTTCCACCATGGTTAACAGTTTTCCTCTATTGCCACGCCATTCCATTAAGCCCAAAATGTAGGGTACACAATTCACACCCTTCGTCACTTCATCATGTCCAAGTAGAGTCTCAGAACTCTTGGTACTTTTCTTCCGTGCACGTCTACGCGTTGGGGAAACAAGCCGCGTCAAAGGTGTCATTCGGGGATCTCTGCCGACTCCCCTCTGATGGACGCCCCAAGTATTGCAATGAGGATTCCCCCCCTTGTTTCCCAAACCGAGTTTAACTCACGTGGGATTAGGGATCGGGTTGACGTCTGTGCTAACCTGGGAGGTTGTTACCATTCATGGTCCGAGCTCTAAGACCATAAACTAAGATCCATCCAGAACTATGTTCAGCTGGATTCCCATCCTCATGGGATACGTAGGACCGCCCGGACGCCCTGTCTTTGGGTACAACCCATTTAGGGAGCCAGTCTCTCCCCCTGTTTCACCTCTTACCTCTATATAGGCCTCTCGACCTAAGGTTTACCTCTCCGATTGGCGTACAATGTGACGTGGGATCATGTCTCCATCAATTGTGCTTCATAACACTACGCACGTTCCCCGCCTAGCATCGTCTCCACTACGTCTGCGATGCATGAAGATAAAATGCACACTTGGTCCTATCATACGACCCTAAACTGTGACATTATCGTCCTGGCCGCACGACGAAAAATGGAACTTCATTGTGGTGACCTCGTTGTAGAGGACATCACGTTGGGTATCGGTCACGTGCCATGCCATTTTTCAACGCCTACCACGGCTTGATCCTTGTGGCGACACCACAGCCTACTACTCTAGGCCTGTCTCTTCACAAAAAAAACCCACTCACCTTATAGAACAAACAAGATTTATCAAATTCTGCTTCTTTTAGTGCAAGGTCCACGATCGCACTCCCCTTTTCCCCTGCCACTGGTATCTTACCATGTCACCTTTCAGAACTACGTATGGCTTGATTCTCGTCCTCATGAGATACGTAGGAGGGCCCGAGAATTTCCATGCGGGCCCAACCTAACCTTTGTGTTCGTTCCCTCGACTCGAGCATTTCCCTAGAGAACTCACGGTAAGTAGGGCTTAGGTCCTCCTTCACGACGGGTTTTGTTGCCATGTGTCCCATGCTCCCTTTACCCATTTATGGTCTAAGGTCCATCAAGAACTATGTGAGGCTTGACTCTCATCCTTATGAGATACATAGGAGCGCCCGGGCACTTCCCCCTGGGCCCAGCCTAACTTTTTCTTTTGGTCCCTTGACCTAATGCCTCTCTCAAGGGGGTCAGGCGGCGTGATATGGGATTACCTCCTCATTCACGTCAGGTTGTTCACTACACCGTACACACCCCCTATTCCCATTCACGCCAGGTGTTTGAGTTACTCCACCATGTGCCTCTTATGTCTCCTCCCATCCGTGGTCTGAATTCTACGACCCTAAACTAAGATCTCCCTAAGGGAAAGGAACCTGCTCCCTCTATCTAATACATCTCGTTGTCATATTCAGATGTGTTTTGACAAAGATCCCGAAGTGTGGGATTTTCATACGGACATTCCCTTCGTCCCATGACAAAGCTTCGTGAGCTCACTATTTGGATCCTCATCCTCTTCCACGTCCAAAAGGACCCTCAGACGACATGGGCACTAGGCTTAAGGGATCTATATGAATGCTGGACCTAAGGGCCCTCCAATCGTTTCGGGCCAACGTCCCTACGGATATCTGAAAACATTTGTGACATGGTCCCGTGTTTCGAACATGGTCAACGGTCAACCCTCATTTGTTTGTCCCCATTCTAGGATAAAATGATATGGATGCTGGTTTTCCGTCACGGTCAACAGTTATCCTCCATTGTCACGCCACCATAATCGTGATCTGAATCTCGAGCACCATGATTCACACATTTCCACTTCCTCATGTTCAAGTGGAATTCCATCATACTTGGCTCTTTCTCTTCGCAAATCTAGGTGCGCTAAATGATCGTGTTAGTTTCATTGGTCCGGTATTCACTGAGCCTCCCTTTGCCCTAACTAGCCCCTTTCTGTGTCGGGAAATTCCCACCACTACTGCTTTTTTCCCAGACCTAGCACGACTCACGTGGGATTAGTAGTTTTGGCGGGATGTGTACCAACATGGCCAGGCTTCTCATCGTCCCGCATGAGGTTAAACTGCGCTTTCAGAACTACGTGTGGCTTGATTCCTATCCTCATGGGGTAAGTAGGAACACCCAACCACTCTGTTTCGGGCCCAGCCTAATCCAAACTCTTGGTCCCTCGACCTGAAGAGTTTCTTCCGGTGGTACGTGGTGTGATTTGGACTCCAAGTCCTCATTCACGTCGATTTCATATCTACCACACCACACTCTCCCGGGGATATTCCCTTTTATTCCACGTCCTATCGTATGACATTAAACTACAGGAGTCTATGTGTCCTCAATTCGTGGCACTAAACTACGGTTCTACCTTGAACAAGTTCAGGATACCCCATGTTAATCATGGGATGCACCAAAACGTCTACCAGAGAGTATTTCACCTGTCAGTACTGGTCTATGACTGCACTCCGCTTCCAGAACTACGTATGGCTTGATTCCCATCCTCATGGGATATGTAGGGACACCCTGGTATATTGCCTAGGGTCCATCCCACAGAAATCATTAATCTAATCCTTCCCCTTTCCGGCCCCCCGGTCGGACCCCTCACCAGAGAGGCCATGTCCCAAAGAAAGAAGGATCCATGACCAAGACAACGCGCCCATCTGGCATACTCCCACCACGGTGGTGTAACTATCTAAGTGTTGGATTCTGTTCGAACGAACCATCACTCCATATTCCACGCTTTTCATGCCCCTTATTCGGACCCTATTCCCCTTTCATGTCTCACGGGACCCCCTAACGACCTGGTCTCATGCTGCATCGACTCACCTACCGTCCTGGGCCAACGTTCCGGAAGATTGGTCATGTTTTGAAGGACCCCCTAACATTATGGATGTTTGACCTATGGTCCGCCAACTGTCCTGGGTCAATGTCCCGAAAGATTGGCCGAGAATATTTGTGACATGGTCCCGTGTTTCAAACATGGTCAACGGTTGACCCTCATTTTTGTCCCCATTACAGGCTAACGCAGTAAGGATGTCGCTTCTCCTCCATGGTTAACGGTTGTGCCTTATTGTCACGCCATCCCCACAGTGTTCCGAATCTTGGGTATCGTGATTCACACTTCCCATTTTCATCTGTTTGGACCGATTTCAGTGCCCCTGGCATTGCACCGTTCATGCATAAGAGCACGCTGAAGAAACAGTAATTCGGCTGTCCTAAACCTTCCTTCTCCAGTAAAGCCTCTCCCATCTTTCAGAAATCCGGACTGGTAATCCGAATCTCGGATGCCCGGAGCATGGTCTCCACTCCTATGTTAGGTAGGACGAGAAGGAAACTATCTCCTATTTCTCACATCGGGATAGACCCACATGGCTTGGGGAATAGTCGTTGAACGCCCCGAAAACATTGTAGGGATGTAACAAGGCGATTCAAACAGTGGAAATCGTGCGCGCTGCGGCATTCAAAACAAAGAAAAAAAATGAAGCACGAAAGTACCAATAAAAGGTTTTTGGTTTGTTACAATACCAGGGGGTCGACTCCTCCCATGGACGGGTTGGACCCATCAAAAGAGCATTGCAGCTCCGCCACCAGTTGGCTTGTGGCGTCCAAGGCTTGCTGCCGCTGACTTAGCTCCCGCTCTTCCTCAGCAGCGGTGGGGCACAGTTCGTTAGCCTTGGCTTTGTCCCTCCCTACGCCAGCTTGAACGGCTGTCATCATTCCAGAGGCCTGCCTCATATGCTCTTCTGCCTCTTCCAGCTGGGCCTTCAACCGTGAGACCAGCTCAGATTGTCCATTAAGAGAGGCTAAAAGCTCATCTTCCCGGGTCGGCATCTGTTGGACCTCGCCTTCAGCCTCCTGGAGCTTCATGATGTTGGTCTCCTTCCTCCGCTGCCAGCCCACACTGAGCCCACGATCTTTCTCCCGGATCTTCTCAGCCATAAGATCTCGGATGAGTGCGTGAGGACGTTGGTCATCCACTCCCCCAGTGCACAGTTTTCACAACCTCGAGCGGATTCTATCCATTCCGGCCAGCCATTGCGCTTGGGGGTGTCCTTGATGAAGCGTGTGATTAGCTTCCATGACCGGCGGCGGACTATGCTGCTGTCTTCCTCTTGAGAGGTCGTTTCGTCCCAGTATGCGCGATTGGCAGGCTTGTACGCGGGATACACCGGCAAGAAATCCTCAGCAGGATCAACATCTGGTGTTGAATCCAGTACGGCCCCTGGCACCAAAGTAGGAGTGATAGGACTGGGACCGACTGGTTGATCCTCTTCATCGGAGTCCACCTCGATGACCTTAGGCACGACCCTGCTGGTGGCCCCTCTAGTGATGATATGTGTCGCAGCTTGAGGAGATGGGGGGACTATCGCCACCATCACCGGCATGCCCCTAGGAGGGACGCCACCAGACATACCGACCAGTCTTGCCACAGCAGCCCACGCCAGTCGGAGAACTGTATGACAGAGAGGGACATAAATGTTAGTTGGCATAATCTACATGTGATGACGAGGGAACCGGTAGAGGAAACTTACGGAGAATCAACCTCCTAGCGCTGCTCTTGAGCCAGTACTGACAGGACCCCGAGGCGAGGCCCTCCGTATACTGTTGGAAGGTCTGGAGATTCCAGAGGAGCCACCTTGGGCGCTCTGGTCCAACCAGACGTGGAACTGGACGCAGCAATAGGTGCAGGTTCTGAAGGTCCCGCATCGTCACCCACCGAGGGGAGAGAACGAGGCCTGAGAACAAGTTATTCCTGCATGGCTCAAACATCGGTGAGAAGTCCATAGTGGCCTGAGAACAGACCGTAAGGAAAGAAGTTCAGAATGCTACCTCGAGAGGAGTCCTCTGATTCTTCCGGCAGGGGGAAGCGCTCCCTCAGATCGACAGCCGATAACTGTAGGGCGACCATTTGATTCAGCAGTACCCTCACCCGGTCTGTCATTGGGCGAGGGACACCACTGGAGTGGACGTAATCTTCCAGCTCATTCAGGTATTACTCTTCCTCCGCCGGAGATGCCATGAATCCAGCCCGGACTGGGCCTATGCCCGGTAATTCCATCTCGAGGCGATTCAGGTGGGCCGATATCTCGGGTGGGCAGAGGAATTGCCGGTTGACACCCCAAATGTCCTAGGCTTCCGGGAAGATGGCATCCTTTGCCATGTTGATATGACGCAACCGCTTCCCCGGAGCCTGAGTGGACATCCTACAAAATCCCCTCGGTGGCTTCCCCTCCGGATGGCCCTGCTCTTCCAGAATCACTGGATCCGCAGCTGCTACCACACCCTCGGCCAGTGCGGGTCTCGCCGCCATGGCAGCCCCGCTACCGCAAGCGGCCCTAGCTGCCCTCCGACCCCAACCTCGAGATAGAGGAGGCCCACCGTCACCGACCCGAATAGTCAGTTGCTTCAGCATCTCCCCTGGGTAAGCATCCTCCCAACTAATGGCATACTCCCTCACCAATCCGAAAGCGGCGGTGGATGGAGGCAAGGAAAATCGCATCTTTCCATATTCCCGTTTGAACATGAGCCACCACTGCCTCATCACACATGGGTGATCCTCGTGATGCACCTCCCAGTAGACCTGTAGGGTCAGCCCTTGGAGGCACTGGAACTGCCACGCAAACTGATGTGGGGTGTACGGTTCGCAGAGTGGCTCATGATCTATCCGTGCCACCAAAAGTCCACCTCGAAAGGCGAAGAGGTAAGCCCGATGTTCATCCGTTCCCCGCCCGTCATCAGTATGTATCCCCGTCGGCAATGTGAAGGGGTGGAAATTAAACTCATCTTCCCTCCACACCCGGTTCAGCACCTTCGGCACGGCTAGTTTGAACGGGAATCTCCCGACCGCATTCAGGATAGAGGGACAGAAATTCAATCATGGCAGAGAAATGGGGTTTGGATACTCGTCAATCCCCTTGATGTGTGCTGTGATCCACCCATACAGGAGGTGGAAGGGCCCGCATATCCTTTGCAGCTTCTTGCCCTTGCTAATGTGCCGCATCATTCTTTACAGTTTGACGAGCATTGGAATCCCCAGATTGATCTGATGCCCCATGGCCAACATGGAATCCATAATAAACGAGCTGGGCCACACCCCCATGCTTGTATCCCTCACCGGTAGGATCCATCCAGAGATGAGAGCCGTGATGAACACTGCCAGCCTGACTATCGGCTGTTGTTCAGTGCTGACACTGAGACCCCAAGTCTTCCATTGGTTGTCCTCCAAGACCCGCCAATATTAGTTCCTCTTACCCCGTTGGGCCGCCCTCGGACAAGTTCGAGGCCTCAGGGGAAACTCACGATTCTCTGGGAAATTCAGGAAGCATTCGAACCATCTCCTAATGTGAACATCCCTCACTACCTCCTTGTCCTCTCCAGGGACAAGCAACATCAGTGCTGATGCCAGTTGCGGCATTTGCTTTGTATCCTCCCATGCACTAATGATGGGGAGGAACTCGTCATACATGGCCCCCAAGATCGGAACCCTAGAAATCTGGTGGACATCCCACAGGTTGATGCCCACCTCCCCGTGATGCAGGTGAAAGGATTGGTCGTAGACGACCATCTGCTCATCAATTCCGGCATCAGTTGTTTCGGTTGGTAAATGTGGAATTGGGAGCCCCATGCCGCCTCATACAACCCCACTCTCCTCTACTCGGCCCCAAACTCCTCGCATGAGGCGCCTACCCAGTAGGCCCAGGCCCAGTCATCAGTGAAGTTTCCGCCTTGGCGTAGGTCCCACTCATCGGACCATCCCTTCTTCGAATCCTACAAAGCCGCTTTCAGCATGGTACGGTAGAGAGGAGGGGACGTCTCCGGTTGCAGTGGCTTCCCGTCAATATCGTTTACATGGTTATAGAGACAATTAGCAGTGACGGGTGTGAAGTCCTCCTGTGCGTGACCATCGGCCGCCCTGAACCATTGGTGCTGGCATGATGTACTCTTGAACCAGCAAGCTGGTTCGTCCCTACTCGCCACAGGGATGAAGACGTCATCCCTCAACCCAAAGCTGTACAATGGCAGTTTCTTGAACTACGGATAATCCTTCTGACCCTCCAATAGTATATCTGTCAAAGAAGCGTGGTTCGAATGGCATCAGACCATCTCCCTATGGCCTGGACAGTTGGTCATCTCATCCCGATGGGCGGCATCTTCAAGCACCCCCAAAACAGCCTCTTGATGGGCCATTTTGATTCCGGCCCTCATAAAAGAATTTTTTCAGAATGGTTCGCGAAGCTGGATTGCGAAGCCGGATCGCGAAGCTCGGTCGTGAGACCAAGCCGCGAAGTCTGGCCTAGGCCGACAAGCAGAAGTTCGCGTAGCGCGGACGCGGAGTCGGAGACTCACAGTTCGCTGCGAAGCTCGATTCACAGAGGGCTGTCGCGGAGTACGCGGAGCTTTGCGAAGTCGAGGGAAAAAGGACAAGGAAGTCGCGTGAAGACAAAAGAGGTCGACCCCCCTATTTATAGGCAGCGACCCCGGAGCATCGTGGCGTGCCTCACCCGTGCGGAGCATCGCGGCGCGTTCGGATCCGTCGCCCTTGTCAGCACCGCAGGCCCCCTTCGCGAAGCCGCATCGCGAACCGCCGACAATTTTGGCGATTTTCCCTCAGACTTTGACCCTTCTCCCTCCGCGGATGTATGTCTGAGGGGGGGGGGGCATTTGTTGGCACCAAAATATTGCACGAAAGGAAGGGACAAAAAAGAAGGCTGGTACGCTGCCTCACGAAGCACCGACGCGAAGCATCCCGAGCATCGCTATCTCGCAAAGCTCCGGAGGCGGTAACTCTCCGCGAATGCATTTGACGTTCACGAGCTCGCTGCAAAGCTCCGGAGGCGGTAACTCTCCGCGAATGCATTTGACGTTCGCGAGCCCGCCGCGATGCTCCAAAGGTGGTAACTCTCCACGAACGCATTTGACGTTCACGAGCCCGCCGCGAAGCTCCGGAGGCGGTAACTCTTCGCGGACGACGTTGACGTTCGCGAGCGCGCTGCGAAGCACCTGAGGTGGTGCGCGAGTTCTGCTTTGCGGCGCCCCTTCCCTATAAATATTGGACTCCCCCTGAGTCCTGGGAGGGAAAATCCTACCTTTCGGCTTCTCCTCTCTCGAATCGCGAAGCACTCTTCTCCCCGACAATCATGAGCTCCGCGAGGTACTTCTACTTCATGTGACGCCTTTGCTTTGTCTCGTTTTGAGCCGCTCTTCCGAGAGGGATGCCCTTCACAAAGTTCAAGGGCCTTCGCGAAGGAAGGGGATTCCCAAGGGAAACCGGGTAGCCGTAGAGCGTTTATGCTTTGTGAAACACCCAACCTGTACTAGTGATCCCTATTCTAAGGCAGGATCGCTACACATCGCGAAGCACACTGCTTCGCAGCACCCTGCTTCGTGAGGCACCTCTTCTTCGGGAGGTAGTGCTCCGCGAATACTGTTCCACTTCGCGAAGCACCTTCCACTCACACCTATGCCCCATGTTAAGGCCAAGGCACTCTGCTTCGCGAAGCACACTCCTTTTCTTGGAAATTCATCTTCCCGTGCGACCCTCCAGGTATGCACGATGTGATTTCAAAGTCCCACAGACAATACCACTTGTAGAGTTGCTTCGCCTAATGCTTCTTCGCATAGGCACGCTAACAGGTATTTCTTCTTCGCATAGCCACGCTAACGTGGGCCCCTCGATGGCTCGCTCCACAACCCCCCTTGACCATGGCCTTGCCAGTACCTTCCCTCCCCCAAGGACCAGAGGGTAACAGTTATGTAAGTCCTAGGGGTGTGGAGTGAACCCACCTCGGCCGAGCTGCAGGACGTTAAACTTCCAAGCATCACGTCCTCAACACATGACGTTAAACTGTGACCTGACCGCGTGCCTCTCACGAAGCCCCCCCCCCAGCTCGAACATTCTTTACACCACTTGTCTCCACAGGAGTGGAATCACCCATCCACAAGGTATGATATCCTCCTTATTGGAGTGGCGTATGTTCATAGGAGAAGGGAGACCCTAGTTCCCCAACGGATGGTTGCACCCCTGCATCTCCGTACATCCCCACTACCAAGGTCAGTGGAGGGCGTGATAGGGAACGAGGCACCCCCCATCATTGGTCCCAAATCCCTCTTTCTCTGCGCTTTGCTGCACCTCGGGCCTCCATCCTGGATTAAGTCCCAGCACCATGGGCCGCCTAATGAGTAAGCCCCTCTTCGCTTCTCACGGAGGCATCCTTCGCGACGTGATCGTCAGGTCCTTGCAACCTCTTGTTTCTAACACCGAGCATGACTCACGTGGGCTTAGAGTGAGCACCGACCCTAACCCCGACCTTAGTGAACTACGAGGACTTTGATCCATGTCAAGGCATGGTACGTAGGAAGCCTCCATGAGGTTCAAGCCACATTACTCGGTCATTCATTCACGTCGAGTTTTTCCCCCGTCCAGCATGACGATAAACTGCATGTCTTTATCCAGCATGACGTTAAACTGTATTCCCTCATCCAGCATGACGTTAAACTGCATACCCTCATCCACCGTGACGTTAAACTGTATAACCTTGTCCCGCATGACATTAAACTGCACACCCATTTGAAATACGAGGACTTTGATCCATATCAAGGCATGGTACGTAGGTAGCCTCCACGAGGTTCAAGCCCACCCATCCTCCAATTCACGTTGAGTTCTACCTTCATCCAGCATGACGTTAAACTGCATTCCAGTCCGACGGCAAGCCATTGTGACCGACCCGAACTATGAGGACTTTGATCCGTGTCAAGGCATGGTACGTAGGAAGCCTCCCTGAGGTGCAAGCCCAACAATCATTGGCCCAGACCGTCTCCTTGTCGGTGGGCCAAGCCCCCCATTTTTCACCCGAACTACGAGGACTTTGATCCATGTCAAGGCATGGTATGTAGGAACCCTCCCAGAGGTTCAAGCCCATCTCCCATCGGGCCAAGGTACCTCATTTACGTCGGTTCTCCGACACCCACCGCCCGTCGTTTATTCACTTCAGGGTTCACTACCATCCTGCATGACGTAAAATTGTATTCCATCAATCCTTTGAACTACGAGGACATTGATCCATGTCAAGGCATGGTACATAGGAAACCTTAACAAGGTTCAATCCCACCACTAGTGGTCCCCCGGGTCTACTTTCACGTCGGTTCACCGCTGACACCCATTGAACTACGAGGTCTTTGATCCATGTCAAGGCATGGTACGTTGGAAGCCTCCCCGAGGTTCAAGCCCATCTATCATTGGACCAAGGTCCACTTTCACGTCGGTTCGCTGACGAATTCCATCATCCGAACTACGAGGACTTTGATCCATGCCAAGGCATGGTACGTAAGAAGCCTTCCAGAGGTTCAAGCCCACCACCCGTCGGACCAAGGTCCACCTTCATGTCGGTTCACCGACGAAGCCCCTCTGAACTACATGGTCTTTGATCCATGTCACGACATGGTACGTAGGAAGCCTTCATGAGGTCCAGGACCACCCCCACTAGGACCCTCCTGGTCCTCCCCATTCACGTCAGTTCGCTGATGATGCCCATCGGACCAAGGTCCACCCTCATGCTGGTTCACCGGCACCATCCCGAACTACGCGGACTTTGATTCCCTGCCACGGGGATACGTAGGAAGCCCCTTCAAGGCTTAAGCCCAACATCACTGTTGCCATTGTGATGGTTCCTTGCCATTCCCCCTTCCACTTCATTCGTCTATCCATCATCCACCCTGATTCTTGCCCAAAACGTCATATCTCGGTGAGACCATGTCGGTATGCTCCTATTTACAGCCGCCCATGGGCTGGTCCGAGTATAGGCACCCCTTCAAGGGAAATCCCTCAATCCAATCCATTCTAGTTAATGATCTGATCAGGCTGATCCGTCTCTGCTGGACGTTAAACTCACGGCGTACCCTGTGTCAAACACGGGAAGCTGAGGAAAACCTCAGATATGTGTCTATGGCATATAATTCCCCGCGCTCAATGTGGGATGCCTCGGGATTCCACGCCCTCGAGAAGCCCTGTGACCAGGGATAATAGACAGACATGCCAGGTTCCCCAGCATCCAGACACGCTACTGATGCCTCAACGTGACTACTCCCCCGAGTGAAGGTTGCTGCCCTGACCGGACCCTTTGGAATGTCCCGACAGAAGCAGTGTAATTAACCGGTGTCCATGGAAACATGGCACTGGGAAGAGTTTCACGAACAACGTATTAAATCTATGAGGGAGACCCGGACTAGGTGACGATTTATGAGGAGGAATCCACATAAGGAAGAACCGACATCCCATCATCCCGTTTCGATCAAGGAGCAGACGTCCCTGAATAAGGAGTGAATTACTCCCGCCTTTGGAAAGCGGGAACGCGGGGCAACAAGCGCAGCGCGTCCTCCTCCGCGAACGGACGGATGCGCGCGCCCCGGCGATAGCGTTGGAAACAAAGACGTTCCTTAAAATTCCATAGATTGACTAAAACCAAGAAGCATAGATTTAAAAATACTTATCATAGTTAGGAACCACATAATCCAGAAAATTCACATATAAGACATCTAAATTATGACACCTAACTTAATTTGTGAAACCAAAGGTTTTTAATGGGTTATTTTTAGCCATATTTTATAAAAATCCATGAAAATGGTTCATAAAAAGTTTGGTAATTACCAAAGGATATCCTCTGGGACTGTCAAACCAATTGTGTAACAAGGCCCATTATTGTCTACCATATTACCCCAAGTCAGACCTAGAACATCTTGTTATATTTGGTACCACTGTGTATATATTTTCTATAGCCACATCCACTTTTAGTATCCAAACAGTGATGTATTTTTAAGAAACTACTAACTTTATCCTTCAAAAAAATTCTAGTACATTTTTGTATACCTTTCCATAGCCTTAGACTTATCCTTATACATGTACTTAGGGTTCTCAGTATGGTTTTCTCATCATAGCTTACAAATTTTAACTAAAAAATTTCTCTGATACCAACTATAATTACCATTATGTTTCATATATTAACATTACATAACATTTATGGAATACTTAGAACAATATAAAAACATATTAAAAAACAATGTACTAGTATAGTGCCTTTTAAAACAAGGAGACATAAAAAAGCGATACACAAATGAGCTAAAATATCTCCCACTAGGTTCTCCATGACTAGAAACCTTCTTAGACACAATAAAAATAATATATACAATCATATCCTAGAGAAGGAAACCCAAAAAAGTGGGTGGTTCAAATGCTCAGTAAGGTTAAAAAAGGGAGATATGTAAGAATAATTATAAGAAAAAGTGTATGAAAACATGATCATGAAAATAGAAGATAATAATATAAATATCAAATATAATATACATGAATCATGGAATAAATATTGGTAGTTTACAATACATTAATTATAATGAAATAAAGGAAACATGCGCCATAATATCATAACATAGAAATACAATATAGAATTACAGCAGAAACATAATAATATATAATAGATTCAATAGAATTCAAGGCATTGATATTGAGATAGTCATAGTGGAAAAATTCCCTTACTGAACTGGGTTCATGCTATATTTCAGCCCTGTATTATTGAACCAAGTTCACCCCTCGTTCCAACCCTATACTACATATTTTATTTCATTTACCATTTCATCACTAAAATACTAGACCAATATTAATTCTTAGTCCATCCATGTCTATATCATGACATATAAATTTTTACCCATTTCATTTTTTGTATATATTGGTTTCACCCATCTCATAGTGAAATCCTACATATATGTTCCAAAAATCATAAATGACCACATTATAACCCATGAAATAAAATGGTAATTATAAACAAGTTATAATATATTAACTTATAGAATGTGACATGTC
Source organism: Viscum album (assembly GCA_963277665.1). Taxonomy (NCBI): domain Eukaryota; kingdom Viridiplantae; phylum Streptophyta; class Magnoliopsida; order Santalales; family Viscaceae; genus Viscum; species Viscum album. The sequence continues at coordinate 477,511,968 of OY728125.1, read as the reverse complement.
TAATAATCATTTCATCATGAACATAACCCATAAAAAGAATCTGGTTTCAAAATCATATAACCCATGAATGATAAATGGGTTTCAAATTCATATGACCCGTGAAAGTGAAATGGGTTTCATAACCATAATGCCCACAAACCATAGTCCATTCAGAGAAATAAAATGACTATGAATAATTTCCTCATGATGGAATGAGGAACACCAATGTTTGTTATCTTAGATGGTAAATACATTTGAAATATCTTTTATAGACATTTTTTGAGGAAATTGTCATTTCATAATTGAGAATTATCTTAAAAACACAAAACCTTTTTGAAAACATTTTTCATTGAAAATATATTCTAAAATATATAAATAAATCATTGAAAACATTAAATTTTTTTAAAAATCCTCTATCCTTTAATAAATTATTCAATGATCTTTTGAATTTTTTTTGAAAACATACTTATTGAATACGAAATGTTGCCGATCAGAGAGAGATACGATTACATTTTACTTAAAAACGTTATCTTAAGTAGAAAATGGTGGGAAATGTTACTATTGAAATGGATATATATTTAATAAAATGAGAAGAATTAAATTCATTGGTTTTCTTGAGATATGCATCATAATATTACATGAAAGGTTTCAAAAACTTAAACAATCATGAAAAGTGTTGAGATTGTCTCAAAAAAACTATTATAACTTGGTAACCTGGGATCATACTCTCCATGTAAGAAAATAAAATTACATGAAGCTTAAAATATCAATACTATATTGAAATTCATGATATTTCATGTCATTTTTAATTATATACACCTTAATATAGAATTTAGGTGTATACCAAAACTTGGCTCTCATTAAAGGAAATTTGAGACGAAACTACTTTACCAGTGTGGTAAATTTTCAATCTTAAACCCCATGAAATAATTTTTATAAAATAGATATGTGAATAAACATAAATTTAAATATAATATACCTATAATAAAATCATTGGTAGTTCATACACCAAATAAAATTAAAGAGTGACAAACTTAGCACATATCTCGATGAAATAAAAATTGAGATGAAATCTTCTTTACCTTTTGTCTTGATTCTATTCGTGATTATTAGAACCACCAATATAATTAATATAAACTTATTAAAGATATTTTAAAGAAAAATATTTTTATACATATAACCATATATGGTTTGATTAAGACAATAAATTACCATCTTATTAATAATCCAATGTTAAGGCTTCAATTCGGGTAGTATTCACTATATTCTTCGCTTGTGTCTTAATTTGTTATATCATTGCTCCTTATACTTATATCATGATTATAGTTTTTATAACAGTATATAAATATAATTTATATTTATTATATGTATACAATTATAATCTATATCAAATATAATTAATAAAGGGAATGCACCATTGATGGATATGGAAGGTAGTATGTACTCATGAACGCTATTTCCACTTTATTATTGTGTTGATAGAATGAAATAAAGTAAAATAAATATAAGAATAAATATATCATTATTAAATTTTATTTTGTATATAATATATGTATTATAAATTCACTAAAATTTCCTTTAATACAATCCATTTAGTGTTTTAATAAATCATATCGCTATGAGGGGGTAGACCACACATCTGAAAAATGAAATTATCATATTAACACAAAATGGAAAGTGAAAGTATATGTGTTGTAAAAGTAATGAATATTATCAAATACATAATAAATATAACATATTAAATCAATAAATATATTTTCAATCATAATTTCCACAATGATTGGCTATATGTAAAATTTAATAATCATTATTTTGTGAGGTAGTAGTTCGTCATTCACAAAAATAGTATGTTCGTTATCCCGTAGAAGGAGGTGTTTTTAAGTGTATATTTAAAAAATATCATAAAATTAATATTATATTGATTATAATTTAAATTTATACAATAATGGAAAAATATAATGTTTAGGGGTGGCTAAAGAAAATAAAAGGAAAGACGTGACAGAATAGGTTACCTCTTAATTGGGTAAATCTATTTGGTTTATACCGAAAGGCTGCATTCGATTTCATTATTCACAAGGTACTAATTAGAGGAGTAATTTAGTTTTTCTTATAATTGTATTGGTAAGGTCGTGGAAAAACAAAATAATTTTGAGAGGTGTGAATAGGTGCCAGAGGTGGTGGCCTTTTATAGGGAAGGAGGGGCGACACTCTTGTAAATATTTAAAGAGAGAATTCCACCCATGTTTTTCATGATGGAAGTGGGTCCAATAATGATCCAAATAAAATTAAATTGACGATATGTTGTATGTATGGCCATTAAATAGATTTGTTACAAGTTTATTGGTCATTTTAGGCATTAAGTTCATGATTTATACCTTTAATAAAATTAATTTAACCTTAATCGATGTAATTAATTTTAATCAATTTCAGTAATATTTTAGGAAAAAAATTTATTTTTCCTAATTATAAATTAGAAATAATAATTATTCAAAATATGGAATCCATTTTTCTATATTTAAATAACATAAATGGAATTAAATAATTTAAAATCAATCATGTAGTCATGTCGACAATGTAGGGTTTTAAAGTAAAAATGATCAAAAGTTTGCTAGGTTTTTATATCCATTTTCATTTTCAAATTGATTACCATAACCAAAATAGGATTAATAGATAAAAATATAATATAAATTAATTTCTAATAAAATTTTAATATAATTAATATTATAAAAAAATTAGATGAAAATCCAATTTGTATTATATTCTGGTATTTTTCACTATTCATCCAAAAATGAATTTTCTCAGAAAAAACCAAAAAATCACCCAAAGATAAATTTTACATTCTAAATTCAAATGAAAAGTTTATTTTATAAAATTTAATTTCTAAAAGTTTCTAAAATTAATTTTAATTTTTAAATCGATTTATTTGATTTTAAACAAAAAATGATTAACAAAAAATCATATCTTTTGTTATTAATATGTTCGATTTGTATAAATTCATTATAAAAAATATCTGAAAATTATTAATTACTATTCATATTACTAATATTTATTTCTAGGTTATAATTATCTCATTTAAATAATTATAATAACAAGATGATGTTTCGTAGAAACATTTTTGTTGCGTGTAACATACACCAAGTTAGTGTTGTGTGTAACGTACAATGACTCGATGTTACGTGTTATGTATGCTGATTTGGTTACATGTAATGTACACCTACATGGTTTTTTGTAATGTACACTAATTCTTTGTCATGTGAAAGGAATATTTTACTTAATGCATTACAAGACAAATGAAAATTTAATTTGTTAGAGAAAAATCAAAAAGGCCATAAAAACCACGGTGTTACATTATCACTTTCTAAAATGTATATGCTTGGTGTTATTGTTCTACTAATTATCTACACCAATATTTTCACTCTTATGATAAAAAAACAACTGTTATAGATATGAGATGATTTTGAATGAATGAATATTGATGATTAGTAGCTGTATTTTGTATTCCTATGTAATTTTGTTATGGATTGCGTTGAGTTTTATTTCTTTTAATATATTACATAATGGTATTTTAACTCATGAATGTTTTGTAGGGGTTTTATTATATTGTATTGAAATATGGATATTTAGTTCATTCATTCATGTTTAAATTCATTCATATTGATGTTTATTTCTAATATTTTGTATAATTATTCATTGTTATCAGGTAATATGCCTGATATGGAGGTAATGTTGGAACCACATTGTGTATAGGGTTGTATTTGTTGTCAATAGTTGTCAATGGAGATCAAAATGAAGGAGATCAAGAAGTAATCCAATAAAATGGAGGAATGTAAATTCATATGACTGTTGTACTGATCATAAGTTCGGAGAACATGTGTCAAAGGTGACACATTGTTTACAATAGTGAAGAATGGTGAGGTATAATCTATCTAACGATGATTAATGAAGAATGGGGATTTGATGAAGACCATGAAATTCTTCATGATTGCATGAGAACCATGCAAGAGTATTCTTTAAGAATAGAATCGTATGATTTTTATGAATTAGATAATGAAGGTTAAAGAAGAAGACAAAGTGCAAGGGATTAGAATTCTGAGATAACCATGCACTTCACATTGTACTGAGATGGCCAGCCACTTCACATTGTATCAATATATGATGATGCTAAAATCTGATCTATCAAAGGATATATATCACAATAGTGGAGCTTGTGACAAAAAAAGAAAATTTTCTGAATAAGGGAAGTCACAGAAAAGAAGTTTTTTTAGGTGATTGTGCTTTTTGAAAAAGAAAATAATGACACAAAAAATGTGTTGAAAAGGGGATTTCATGGTGGAATGTCGAGTTCAAGGGCTATGGTTAACGATCCATGTTTGATTCAAGAACATCAAAAAAGGAATGGATGATCTGGAGGTGGTACAAAAAGTGAATATACAAGGTGTTGTTGTTTTTCAGTGTTTTCCATATTTTTGGGCCTAAAAATCAGAAAATGAAGACATGGGTTGTTTGCAAAAGGAGGAGCGTGCAAGGATGAAGTGGTGCACGAAATAAGTGGGATTTGTGCGAAATAGGATAGTTGTGCGTGAAAAATAGTGTGGTGCATGAAATAGTGGAGCAAAGTTTTTCACGCAAGCAGCGTGTCGAATCAAAAATACTGAAAATAGGCAAAGGCAAGAGGCATGCGAAAAATCAAATATGTTCGCCCCATGCGCGCAGAAAATCAAACATGTGCGCGAAAATATGGTTGTGTGAAAAATTTGGGTTTGATGGTTTACGTGAAAGATAAGATTCATGTTCAAAATGATGAAAAATGTAAAATTCATGTGGTTCACGAAAAATCCAGGTGGTGCATGAAAATAAAAGGACGGAACGCGTAATCTAAAGAACTGAGAGATAGTTTTGCCCACAAGAAGGGGATTTAATCGCAAGGTCAAAAATGCCTATAAATATTATGTAAAACCCTCTCATTGGAATAATCTCAACACTTAGACAAATCCCAAGCTCTGACGCATGGAAAAATTGACGTATAGAGTGGTGTGTGAAAAGAAGGAGGGTCGCGCGAAAAAAAGAAGGTGTTGCACGAAAAAGGGAAGTTCTGTGCCAAAAAGAAGAGTTTTGAAAAAAGACTTTTTCGCGCCAAAAATGTATTTTTACACGAAAGGTTTTAATTTTATGAACAAGACACCAGGAAGGGTGTGAGAAAAATTTGGTGGTCCCACAGTCCTTTGATAGTTGTTTATCACTATCAAATCTGCTTTGTAATGAAAGAAGAACAGTGAACCATTTGGTTTTACTAAGAGAAGTTGTACCGCACACACATGACTGGTGTTTAACACCCTCGTAGTGCTTTTTGAAGAGAAGAACAAAAATACAAGAAACTAAACTCAGATATTCATAGAACGAGGGAAGTATATTGATACACTCGGGTGTTGGTATCGGGAATTAATGGAAGAGAAGAAGAAGATTTAGTGCATTCAGTTTTTGCACTAAAGTAGAATAGTGAATACAAAAGAGCATCAATTCAGGACTCGGATACAAGAAACGTCTCTTGCTGATAAGGAGAAAAAGAAATTCATGTCCATGTATTGAAGAGACCTTCACGTCTATAAACTGAGTGGGACTTCACCAAAGGCAGTGAACTAGGGGGAGTCAACGGGAGTGACCCGAGGGATGCAGTGAGCTATCCCTGAACATTTGTAAAGGTAGTGAGTCTGGGACAGAGTGACTGTTCCCGAACCTTTGTAATCCATAGCTAGTGAAGATTAGTGGAATTTGGTATGACAAGAAACTTTTCGGCATATGCTCCATACACATAGCCCTTAGTGGTGAACAAAGTAAAAATTGTTGTGTCATCTCTTTGCATATGAATGTTTCATTTCTTATCATATCCATCATAAAGTTTTAACTAGTTCCTACCAACGTGAGAAAAAGATCCTTGTTTTAAAAGAAAAATTTGAGACCCTGATTCACCCCTCCCTTCTCAGGGTGTCCCAAGGTCCTACAGGTAATTCCTCCAATATCATACGAATATCGTTTCATGGGCCTCCAGAACCCATCCAAATTGTGGTGGAATCCAAGAGATATCTTTTTGATTAAGTAGAACCATACAAAAGCTATTTTTATACAATATACACTTTTAATTATTGTGATTAATATAAAATATAACCTTATTAAAAATATGATATGGCTTGGATCAATAAAAATAAATGACCACATGTTGTATCTCATTTTTAGTTTTTTGGGTGATTAGTTTTTACATCATCAAATATCCTACAATCATAGTAAATGGTTTAAAAGATTTGATAAACACTCTGTATAAGAAAAACTCTAACCATAAAGTCACAAGTGTCACATAACATCTTAAATATCTTATTCGAATTCAAGAAAATCATTATCCATTCTTCCAATAATGTTATTTATAGTAATTTAAAGAATGAAACACATAATACAACAAATTGAAATATAAAATAATTTATCAATAATAGGGTGAGTAGTCATGGGGTCTTAGAAAAACCACTACATATAATTTTTTTTAAAAAATATACAATTTTTATTTTGAAGGGGGGAAATGGATTGTAATAGAGTCCCACATTGAAACATGGTAGAGAAGTGGGAGACCAAATAATGAAAATCACTTTATAATTATTCAAAAATAATAATGTAATGGGACAATATCCCATAGTGTGATAGTGCACTACATTGTATACATCCTTTCATAGTCATAAAATGTGGCTCTATAATATCACACATTGAATATTGTATTGGTGTGAGGTTCTTAATAATCAAAACATTTATATGATATAATTAACAGATCCAATAAATTACTTAGTCCACGTTATTTTAATACTAACTCAGATGGGTGTCACCAAATGGGTATGGTCTAGATCATAGATTTGATCGAGAATGATCTATTGATCCCATGTGTTCAATAAGAAAGTATGATATAGAATATTGATTTAATCAGGTGTGGTTCGATTGATAATAGCAAATCTCTATAGACATACACTTCTATGATTTATAATATCCTAATATGGAAGGGTGGGATAGCTTATCTATTGTTTTATATCAAAAGATGTAAAATGTAGGATCTAGGGATTAGAAAAAAAACATTCAATTATCAATCCATTGTAATCAATATTTCTTATTATTTTATTTTAAAAGAATCAAAGAGTCTTTTTTGTATCAGAATAGAATAACATATTCCATTACTTTATTAACTCTAAATATTCTTCAAGGTTCACTCTCTACTAATGTTATTAGCCACTATTGTATCCTAAAGTGGACTCTGTTGAAGCCTATAGTATATTCATTTGAGTTGGTGATTTCAAATTTATACACTTTATAACCCAATATCTATAGTGTATATTATAATATTCAATATATACGTTTTTATTCTTAATAACATGATAATTTTTTAGAAATGTAATGGAAAGAGTTTTTAAAATTGAAATAATTGTGTGCTTACTACTTATAAATATTATGGTAGTATTTCTCCTTTTTATAAAAAAGTACACAACATTTAATTATTTTACACTACGTGTTCTTTTAAAAGGAAACAAATTAGAGAATGGTGATCTAATGTATTGAGGATACATACTTAACTCATTTTCAAATGTTTTTATTTGATTCTTACTGTTACATTATTATATTAAAATTTATAATGGATAATTTAGAATAAAAATACCTCACCAAGGTTGCATTAAGAAAAATATTCCATGTATCAAAATTTATTTCATATAATTTGGAAAATTTTAGATCCATAATAGAGTAGTTTTATTAATTTTAATCCATTTACCATATTTATATTAAAATAATATACATATTGACAATATCAACATTGTAAAATTCATTATTGATGAACTCCCTTCTTCATAGAATAATGTAATATATTTTTTAAATCATAAGATAGAATAAATTTCTATCAAGAATCTACTCAAATATCATCAAATACAATAGGTGATGTGGAAAATAAACCTCAGCATAATATATTCAAGATCCTCATGGTAGAGGGAGTTGAGCCATCTATGTTTTAAAATTGTGTAAAAGGAATATTTTACCCATCAAGGGTTAAATTAAAAAGGAATAAAGGTTCATGGTGATTTTATTAAAATTGGAGAATCTATAATAGAGACTATAGTATCTATAATAATAATCATGGACACTCCTTACAAATGAATACCATTTATCCATGATCTACCAATCCAAAGTGTTTGAGGGTACGACTTTTTGTTCGATTCATTTTGGTGGTACATGGAATGGTGTTATATAAATCCCTCTTTAATAGGATTTAATAAACCAATGATACAACATTACAATACAAGAGGAAATTAGATGGAATAAGTTTACAAGGTACGGGTGTGATCAATCTTATTTTACCTTCAGAAACATCAATACTTTGAATTATGTCTTATAGTGTAACATCCCAATCTAGACAACTATAATAGTGATTGAGTTAGTGGTACTATATTACCTCTGGTACCCCTTCCTATATACCATTGGCTTACAACTAATGTTGACAGCATTAACAAGTCATTAGAAGACTATGAAATAAAATATAAACCAAAAATATTACAATATAGTTTACTAAAAAATATATGACATATTTTTAGGATAGATATATATAAAACATTTTGACCAAAATTGGGGAATAATAGGGAATCATACATTTTAATAAATAAAAACAAATAGTTTACACCATATACATAAAATATAACAAAGTATTATAAATATATAATACATAAATCATGGGAATCAAAATAAATAACTAATATAATAAACCACTATTTGATACATATAAAGTACAATAACTCAAATTAAATACAAGTACCTCTAACCTAACTCATAATAATCACTATACAACTCATTGGCATATCATAAATAGACTTTACAGAGTTATAACCCATGATCCTAGATAAAAACAATATATTAAAATAAAACATGAAGTTATGTGAACATACATTAAAATACATTTCATTTACATAAGTAGGGTTGAGTATAATGACATTGTAGGATCCCCCCACTCACCTTATCACATTATGTGGGATTGATCCAAGTGGATGTGCATTAAATTATATTTCCACTTCAACTCATCCCATCAAAAAATCATTACTTATGAAAGCTTATATAAAACCCTTCATGGATTTATTCATGGATATAAATAATGCACACACCAAAGAATCAACTTATACTACGAAACTCTGGGAAAAAATCTTTTCAATAATTTTATATTGATATATCACCAGACACTAAATAGGTATACCACGTAGCGATACTCATCATACCAGATGAAATCTAAAATATTTATCATTGTATCCATTAATATATACTCATTAAAGTCCCCTATAATAATATAGTCCCCTTAAAACCCATTATTATCCAAAACACAAAAATATCAGGGGAACTAATGATGTTATCTAAATAAAAATAAATTTTAATCAAATAGGTCCAAATAATAAATTTCAAATGATAAATTAATACAAAACTAACTAAAATAGTAAAAATAAGAAATAGAGATCTAGAACAAGAAATTTGTATCCTAACTCTCTCAGACCACCCAATATCATCTCACCAGCCCCCATCAGAACTATCTACCTAACCACCCATATGGAATGTAGGTATTGTTCATAAAAACATCAAGTTATCACAGGGGTTTAATCCTACCACATGATGTTAAAAACTATAGAGTCACACATTTACCTTGGATTATATGTCATTAACATTGAAATAGCGGGCTTCATGTATACAATATTTCGTCATGTGGATACCTAGAGAAGGAATAAAATAATAATATAGTACAAATTTATCCCCAACTAGAAGGTTCTTAGTAACATATTACAAAGAGACTTTTTGGTTATTTATCTATATCATAAAACCTATAGGGAAGAGTGTATATAGGGAAATTCCAAAATATATACAATGAATATTTGAAAATGTATGCAACCTATCCATCAGTAAAAAATCTAATCACTCAATAATAACAACTAAGGTAAACATAAACAACGCCTCCCCATGTAGAACATATCATGACACTTATGGTAAATGAGATTTATCCGCCATGTTCGATCTCTACTACTAGATTAGCAGTACCTCATAGGTAAGGTCAACAATAAATTTATCTAATCATGTTAACAAATAGTAAAGAGTAAATTAAAATACTCTCATATATGATCAATAATTTAAAAGGGGTGTCCAGTAATCTCATAATCCCAACCCTAAATCCAATCCTAGGATTTTTATGAAACTGGGATCACTATTAATAAATTTAGCCCTAAGTATAAACAAAAGAAGTGATGGGACTTTCTACCACCTTAACCAATGATATCCAATCTATAGGTAGCTCTTATAAAATCTAGGCATTTAAAATATCAAAAACATTCATAATCCCCAAAACTAAAAATTTTCAAAAACTCACACATCATATGATAAAACTTCATAGGTTACCCCAAGGTTCCAATAAAAATATATAAATAAGGAACATAATTAGTATATCAATCAAATATAACCATTTTATTATCTAATGGATGGGTTTTCTTCTAGTTCCTATGATATTTTTCGACTAGTGATAATAATAATAGTCAAAAATAATAAAAATTATTACTCGAATATACAATCATTGTAAAATATGGTTCCATAATTATAAGGTAAAATAGACCAAATTTTAATCAAAATAATCCTCTGTATGTTTCTAGAATACTCGTAAAAATAATATTTCAAAAAAAATCGGGTATCACATTAACTATTTACAAATTTTAGGACCTTGGTCTACCCCCACAAAAAAACCTCTAATAAATCACCATTTTTTAAGATACTATTTTAAAAGACATTCTCAAAAAAAAACACTCCAACTCGAATTACCATTGAAATCCACATATAACTATATAAATACATTTAAAAGGTGTATACCACTTGAAATATTAATACCATGTGAAATTTAAAATCACACTAACCAAAACACATTCCATTTTAAAAGTCCACATTTTAAATGGTTAAATAATCTTCCATAGAAATACAAGTCATCATACATTTCACAACACTATGAGGAACTATAAAATGTTATATCGATACTTGTTTGACTGAATCACCACAAACAACCCATTTAGAAAGTTATATAGTCCTTATTTACTATTAAATGAAGATGAAACCATCACATTTATGGGAGGATATCTTGTATTTTCATATACCATGATGATAATAACAATAAAATCACACACAAACATAAAATTTTCCAAAATATGAAGATAATCAAATTGTAAAGGACACCATCCTAATAAGGTATCCATTTATTTAGTATAACATCTTACCATAACCACGAATACTACACGAAAAAATATAACCAATAAAAAATCATAAATTAAAAACTAAACCATTTAATTGAAATTTTGATAGTTGGATTGAACTAGATAAAACCCAAAAATCGTAAATACAATGATGAAAATAAAACCAATGAATTGTGGTCCATGATAGACACAAACCTAATCCTAGTACATAAAAAAGATAAAAATTACAAATAAAAATCCATAATTAATTTCATCCAATCTTATCAAAATTCAAAAATAAAATTACTAATAAGAATACTAGAAGATAAATGTTATATGGAAATGAGATTCCTTACATCCCAAGACACCTATACACATTAAATATATCATTAATTTGAAGAATTTACACCATAATAATGTTGATTAACATATTAATTTTTTAACCAACTATAAGAAAATTAAAATAAATTGAAGAAGGTGGAGGTGGTGGTGGACAATAAAGGGGGAAAATTTTGTATCACCTAAAACTAATGCATGAAAAACTCCCAAATAACCATTCATATATGGTAAAAGGGATGGTATAGGAGTAAAAAAGTGGGGATCCTCCTCACCCATAAATCCTAAAAAAATCACAATAGTGGGGATATTATTGAAAAACGTCAAAATTCTCCCTTTATTCTTCTTAAAAAGTGGCCAAGGGGACCACTAGAATCTTAAAGTCTCTTACTAAACAACCAGTTGGATGGGAAGAGGGAAACCCTCCATACCTAGAAAAATAAATATATGTTGGGAAAATAACAAGATTCTGGATGATTATTATCTCCACTAACCGTGATGTGGTGCTCCCAATCATAATAAACTCTTATCACTATATTTTTCCCAGATAGACACCATCTACAAAAAAATATTATACATCAATTTCAGATCCCTATAAAAATAAAAAAGATAAATTTTTTGAATTATTCCAAAATATAAAATTTACAAAGACTTCATATCAAAACAAATACGGCCCATCACCTAATTCACTAACATGGAATAGTGTGATTCGTTATAAACACCCCATAATAATAATTCTCACCCTTGAAAATCCTCACTAATCACCAGACTATGAATATAAAGCCATCTTTATCGTATATTCATTATTATTTTTTCACATTACATCTGAAAATTATCATCATGATTCAAAAATATGACATTTAATCTCGTACAAACAATTTATCAAAATATATCATATTTTACATTGATATTCCCACTTATCCTTTCACAGTCAGAATGACATAATTGGAATCATCATACCCAATGTTTCCCTACAATGATCTCATGAATAAATTATTTTTAACTCACTACGCCACTCGTTTGTTTACCTAAAACACTAATATTGTTCATAAATTCATTGGGCGATCCTAAAACACTTATGAGAACCCTATTTTATGCTTTATAGAACTTATCACCACATTGAATGGGAATTATGTGCATAATCTATACAAGGTTATGCTTAATAATAGGAATTACCAATTGAATGTAAACCGAAGTTTTCCAATCAATGAAATTAAACATTCATATTTTCAGTTTCTATAGTCTAGCCCACATCTATAAAAATGGCCCTTAACAATGCTATAATAGGCCTTTATCAGTGATAAAAAAAGAGCTGGTAATTTAATCTTTGTTAAAGGCTCGATTCATTTATCAATTCTAAAAATGAGCTGTTAAGGGTCCCCATTATCATAATTTCTTATCATATATAAAGGGGTCCTATATCAATGTTATAGAAGCGATAAAGTCCCAGATGATTATGGTTATATAAAAAAATTCATCCCCCACCACCCCCTTCATCATAGACCCCCACTATACCTTTATGAGCACTCCCACATCCCTTTTTCACCTATTTATATAATCCCACCCTCCCACACACACCCCTTCCTCCATCAAATTTCAAACACTAGACCTCTAATATATCCATCAGTTCCTTTTCCACTCCCCTATGTAATTGTTTCACATTTTATGACATATATATATTTATATTTATATTGTTTTATGTAGTTTTTTATCTATATATTTATATATGTGTTTATATATATGATTATAAATTAATAAATATAATTTATATGTTAATATGATTAATTATTTATTGAAAAATTTAAATTTTTTATGTTTGAATATATAAAAAATATGTATATATTGTTATATATTTTATTATAAATAATAGTACATTATGTTAAATAATAAAATTTTAAAACCATAATATATATATAAATGTAATACCTAGAAAAAAATACACTCCCCACAAAAGAGAAAAAAATCCCCCATAAACGATCCTAAATATCCATCAAATGATAAAACGTCAGGGTATGCCAACAAAAAACTCAGTTTTAGAGGCCTTTTGGGCCTTTTTTCCAAAAACATATTACATAGGATTACATATATTGCTGAAGGAATAGATCTTGTTGTAGGATTTTTTCTGATATGTGCTAGGGCTCAAACAAACACGCAGATCAAATGTTATGGCGGTTTGATGTTTGAGTTGTGTTTTTAACTAATTTTAGATCTTTTATTACTTTATTTCTTCAAATTATTATCAAATTTATATTAATTGATATTAATTAAGAAATTAGTAACTAAAAAATTTCAATATTTTATAAATTACTTCAACAAAATATCTTATATATTAAGTGTAAATTCCAATTAACATTAATTAAAACATATTTTAAAAAATATATATATATTATATTTATGCCAATATAAATACATTTATATATTAATATATTATTTGGAATAAAATTTACTTTTTTTAAAGTACACTTCTATCATAGCATGTAAAAAAGAACTGAAAAGGGGTTTTTTATCAATGCTTCTAAAAAAGAATTAATAAAACCCACCCTTTATCAGTGATTTTTTCATGTACTCATAAAGGACCCCATTTATCAGAGCTTTTTTCAAAGCACTGACAGAGGACCCCCTTTAATTTCACTTTTTTTAGCACTGACAAAGGTGATATTTAACGACATTTTTAGCTAAAACTATTAAATCCCTAGAGTGGATATACCCAGTTTTTTAGAATATAATCAAAACACACACCATAAGTCATAAATCATGTGATACTCTCAAATAGATTATGATACATTAATGAAACATTTAACTCAAATATAATAGGTAGAACTAAAATCCCTAACTAAAAATCAATAAAATATGGTAATAAATTATTGATAAATTCTTTTGCAAACACAGTAAAATCATTTTACACAATCCAAACTCACCAAATAATTACCAAAAACCCTCATAGAATCAAAAATATAACCTAGCTGGTCCTTTCCCTAATAAAAAATTAAATCCCATTTTGAAATCCTTAATTCTATATTAATATTTTTATTTCCTAGAAATATATAGAATATCAATCCAACATCCAAATTCCTAGATATATAAACTATTTAATGTGAAATAAATTTATAGATTCATTTTCTTCATTTCCCTTAACATTGATAGATATTTTTTCCAAAGATCCTTTTTGAAAGATCTAACAACATTCCCTTATACTGTTTAATTCCAACAAGATAATAATAATTCAAATTAACACCCAAAATCCATTAATTAATAATAATCTAGTCACATCATATAATCTATTTTAGAAGACATAAATTATATTTTTAGTTTGTTTTAATTAAAAATGAACCTTCTCATGGCAGTAAGTCAAATAGTTACACCCTTAGGTGCATCTCATCTGACCAAGAAATACATCTATCATGATGAAGAAATAATGAAAAAAACTATCATGTAATCCCTATAAAACATTATATGTGTATATGATCTCAAAATTACTATAGCAGGTTACCAATTATCCTAGTGCACATTATCCAAATCAATAAACATCCACAAGGAAATTGGGTTTCAGAAAAAACAACATTTTCAAGGCATGCACTAGGTATACCTAATGAATTTGGATAACATTTTCCCACCTAAAATGAATCCATATCAACCAGACATGTGATCTAATAATTTTATAATTCCATGACCCATTTAACATGAACGGTGACAAAGATAGTGCTTCTAGATGACCTTGAGAAAGCCCTCCTATATTATAGACGCCATTGACTAGTGGTGAAATCCTTTACAATTTTGGGGTAGATTATTCCCCTAAATATAAAGTATATGGGTGATGCGTATGTCAAATAAAATGATTGTATGAATCATCAATATAAAAAATATACAAAACTTATAGACAAAAAGGGGGGAAATGTTGTATCTCATGGTCTATAATATAAGAAAAATATTTATCTGGTATGCAAATCAAATATTACAATAAATTAAAACCAAACAAATATATATCAAAAATATCGAATCAAAATTAAAATAGGATGTCTCATTTTATGAAAAAAAAGTTATATAATATTTGAAAATAAATACAATGACCTTTAACCCAACTACTAATAATCTATCCTTGACTCATTGGCCTCTAATACACTTCTGATATCATGTCGTGTATGTAACTCTAAATTTATCCATATACCTAAAATGAAAACAATATAGTCTACCCATGTTTATCTAAATCCATGTCTTATAAAACAATTAATGATTAAGTCCAGTAACCAATTGGATACCCCTATTAAACATGAATCACAAACTTTTGGTGACTAAGTGGATATACATTAAAATATATAGTGATTGAAGATCCACCAAACAGAAAACTTAACTAATGTATTTTCATAAAAATATATATTTATATTCAAGCAAGGATAAAAAAAATACACACCCAGAAGACTCGATCTATATTACACAACTAGAGAAAGGACCCACTTATATCTAATTATAGACTCATAATTCTTCATATCCCCAAGAGAAATACAATAAAACTACTCTCATTTTATTAAATTAAATATTGTATTGGTGTCACAATATCAATGATGATCCACTCATCAAAGTCCATATTAATCCAGTAGCCTCATCACTTCTCATCAATATCCAAAACAAGATATATAATTCGAAATAATAATGGTATCAAATTAACAATAACAAGAAATAAAATATGTCCCAATTGTAAATATAAAACATCAAACAACAACAATAAGATATTATCCACCAAAAATTTCTCGAGGAATAATATAACCTCTAAATTAAAATCTTGTGATAAAAAATGTTAAAAATAAATAATGGTGCAATGAATATAAAATATCAATTCAAAATATCACACATTTCCATAGCTCTTATTATTTTCCCTTTCGGAAGATCCATATATTTTGAACCTTCCTCTATACCTAATAAACAATAATATATTTTATTGGTTGATTCTAACTTCATGAAAAAATAACAGTACATCTACACATTTATCAATGAGATCATATATCCTTATGATAAAAAAATTTGTTTCATGGTCATAATATTACATCAAGAGGGTCCCCAGATAAGTCAGTTCAACTAAATTTAGTATCTTATTTTACATATATCCAATGAAATATCCACCATCTCACCTATATTCACATCATTCATTCATACTTGTCTGAAATCCAATATAGAAGATTAAATATAAAGAGTTTCCCATATTTATGATGGAAAAATAAATTAATTCATAAAACCTATCTAAAATATTAACACAGAGTTACACTTTATACCAAGCTCTAAGGAACACCGAAACATCAACTCCCAATATGGCTTATATCATGTCCAATAAGATCAAGAAGATATAACATGAATGTTAGATGAATTCTTCCAACTCAATTTTTCATCGTAAGATACATTCTCAATAGATTTATATCCGAAATGAATAAATCAAACTCACTATAAAGGAATATTCTCCTATCATATCAATAATATTAATGAGGCTTCTAGTCATCTAATAATATCGACTCTACTTATATACCTAGGATTATTATGAAACTGTGATCAGTTACCATGAAAATAAAATTATTAAATAATAAAAACATCAAGAGGACTATCTCTCACCTTAAACAATAATATCCAATAAAGAGGGTAATTATAAAAAACTAAAGAGTTTTTTAATGATCATGGACATCGAAAATATCTTGAAGGAAAGTAGTGAACAACTCAACCATCACATAAGTCATCCAAAATGGTATCCCATGGTTCTTATGAATATATATCAAAAGGAAAACTACATGGTATCTGAACTTAATCTAATCAAATAATTACAAAATATAATGTTTCTCATATAGTTATTAATCAGTCATGCAATACTAGTTAATGAGAAAAGAAACCATAATAATCGATCTAACTTTTGTATAAACGTTTTTGAAAATAAGTAATAACATTCACAATATCAAACATAAAAACGATTTATTAAGGTAATGTGTCTTTATGTTTCTTAAACTCACTCATCAAAAAATAATTTCTTGGAAATACATTAAAATTAGAACCACATGGTGACATTATACACACTAGTTCCTTGTTCAAAAACACATGAAAAAGACACTTTAAGAAATAAACATTTACGTTTGAAATTTAATTCTATGGCCCTAAAAAACTCCCACTATAATGACCATTATAAATCTCTTCTCCCCTTCAAACTCCCTTCAAAAAATAAATTGATCAACATACCCACTAGTGATCAAACCCTCAAGAAAATAACAAATAACTCCTCACACATATCTAAGATCCTTCTTAAACATAAATTCTAGGATAAATCATTTTTCACATTATTATGGAGATTCTATGGCTCCACGCAAAAATCCTAATAAATATTTCTAGAGATTTATTATAGTAATATCTTTTTTAAATAAGAGGTATAAGTTATTTCTTATGATATACACTTTTTTTTGGAAAATTATTCAGGCATAGATCCTCACTCTATATCCTTAGAAAAAACCCATAATTGATTGCATTTTTGAGTTCTAATATAGGTTTATTAAATTATTCAAATGAGTCTATTCAATTCACATCTGAAAAAAATACTACCAACTTTGGACAAGAGTTTTTAGTCCTTCAGTGAAAGTTTCATGAAGGTGCTGAAATGGTACCATGACTTTTGCTCTAAATTTGAGTCTCTAATTTCCCCTATCTGGTTTGGTTTCGCTATAACCCTACTACATGTTATCATACATTATGTACTTTTTTCAATTACCTACTTAATGGGGAAAACCCTTAAACTATAAATAGCCACAAAACTCCTCTCTCGGCCTTCTATTGCTATATTTTTCATTGAAATTTATAGAAATCAAACTCATCGACCAGAAATCTTGACCCAAAATGGTGACTCTAGATTCCTTACAGATGTTTTCTTAGAAAACCCTCCAATTTAATGTAGTAAATTTTTTATAATTGGATGTTACCTGTGTTAATGTGGAAACATGTCAAATGATTCAT
Source organism: Viscum album (assembly GCA_963277665.1). Lineage (NCBI taxonomy): Eukaryota > Viridiplantae > Streptophyta > Magnoliopsida > Santalales > Viscaceae > Viscum > Viscum album. The sequence continues at coordinate 477,493,429 of OY728125.1, read as the reverse complement.
TTCCCCTTACACAACATTAGTCAATCTAGGTAGAAAATTCTAGAAAAAATTATATGGATCATGACATACCTAGACATAATATAAATGGTATTGATATGAATGTAAATCATATTTTGATATATCATTAAAAATCTCATCACCCTCTGATTAATACCTCCAAGAATGAGGATTCCATTTATAATACCAATTACTTTAGTTATGATAAGTCAAATCTCAGTAAAATTGGGTCTCTGAGGTTTGAGATTCCAATTTCTATTCAAAATTACAAGAGGAAGAGAAAAATATAAATTTTTAATATATTCAATCCTTAACTAATGATTATGAGAAAGATTTTCATATTGAGGATTTTTATTGGAAGTCGACTTCGATGAAAGGTAAAAATATAGTGATTAATTTGGATTGATACATCGCTTTAATTATCATTAAAACTCAGAAACATAGATATTATTCTGATATCAAAATAAAAATTGTTACTAGATTCATTGAGTCTAATAGTATTGAATATAAGTAATCCCCACCCCAAAGACTATTAATTTTGAGCCAACTTTCTCACACCCATGATGGATTAATAAAGGATAGATGAGGAAAATTTGAGGAACTGGAATTTATTTTGGAGAAGAAAGACGCATTAAAAAATTTCCAATAATGGTGACATTTTGCGGAAGCCTACCTTATAATAAAAAAGTAAATTCATAAAAAAATGTGAAGTATTTGAAGAAAAATATTGTCTTAAATTACAAATAAATTCCATGTAAATTACTGTTATGTTTTCTATATTTAAATTTTTACTACTTTAAGGATCCACTACTTGTAAATTCTTTTTGAATCATTTTTATTTTTTGGGTTTTTGGTTTAATGTTTTCATATTTATATGATGTTTTATTGTGTTTACTCTTTTGGACTACTGAGTTTTGATATTTTTTTGTATTGGTTGAAATTATTGAAAACTTATTTTTATATTTGATGAGTTCCATCAATACATTGTGATATATTTCTTCTGTTTTCCCCTGGATGTTATGATTGATTTGGAGTAGTTGTGTTGTGTCATGACCTAGTAAATAGTATCATTCATATGATCTTGGTTGTTTTTATGGTCTAAATATTATATATATATATATATATTTATTTATTTATATAAATTTAAGGATGTATTCTTTGGGGAAGATGTGACACTCTCTTTTTCTTCTTGGTATTTTCTTTGTACACAATCCCTTTTATTGCAATCTAGGGTGTCATGTAACTATGCTATAAAATTAATAAAGGTGACAATAAATTTTTTCTCTCGGAGGTATATTGAGTTTTTTATCTAGTTTTTGTACATTTTTTGTAAAAATATTGTATGGATTTTGTTATGATCAATGATTTTTTAGAAGTTGTTATTTCCTATTACATAATTTTTTATTTCCTTTTAAGATTGTGATTCAACATTTGGGAGTTTCCATAAAACCTGAAACATTTTGGCATCCTGGATCCATATAATTCGTTTTAATTTTTACCAAATCAAATTTCTTCATGTGATGGAAGCTACTGATTAAATAATTGTGCTGAAATTTTGACTTTTTCGCAGTGGGATGTTTTTTTTTAGACAAATCATTCAGATAATATATCAAAAAAATGAAAAAAGGTTGATACCCATGATGATTTTATTTGATATTAACACATAATTTAATTGAGTTTTTCTACTTTTTTGTTCATTAATTCTTATGTAAGAGGTTTATTTTATGTTACAGTGATATTTTATCCATGGAATTTTTGTTTCTATAATCTAGTTGAGTGAGACATGGAAACGAAAATAGTGCAGATCACATTGATGATTTTTGTAATATTGATTTGACCTTAATTGTTTCTATTTGAACTTTAGCCTCTCAATCGATGCATGGATCATAAAATACATAAGTAATGAATCTTTAGAAGGTGAAATCATTCATTTTTTTCAATTTTCTAAGCATGTGCAATATATTTTAATTTCATGTTCGTGTAATATAATTACACCTCAGGATTTCTTTGTATATATAGCCTTTTTTATAAATATTTCAAAGGTAACTGTTGGGGGACCAACTCATGTCTCTTATCCTTAAAAAAAATCCATTCAAAATTGGTAAACAAATTCTTGTTTTCCAAACCATGTCAAATTTTCACCCATACACACCGAATCACTAAATTTTTTAAATCCGATTTTTAAAAAAGTTTAATCATTTAAACATACAAATCCAAGTAATCATATGACTAAAAACACCTTGAAAAATACTCAAATTTTTCTACTAAATTCATTCTATAGGGAAACCATTAATGAACTGTATGGTAAGCTCTATGGTACATATTGTATATTTAACTAGGTCAATCTCATCCAAATTATGGAAGGATTTCATTAAATGTTTTTTAATATTTCCAAAAAAAGAATAATACTAACAAATAGGTATAAAATACTCCAAATGATCCAGATGCATAATATATCAAGGTGAACTTCTTGATAATGGAACATTTAATTTAATTTTATATTTTTTTAACCTCCCCTTAGATAATAAAACGACAATATCATTAATAAAACCACATAAATTAAAAAAATGAGCAAACAACATCCAAAATCCTTATACTAAAATGCGAAACTAAATATCAATTTCATCCAATTCTAGAAAAAATTCTAAAAATAATATTACCGAGTAAAATACTTCAAGATAAATGGTATGTGATTGTGAGATTCCATACTTCTTGAGGATATCCTTTTTACTACGCCTGAAGACCCCACAAATAAAAATAGATCTCACCCTACTATAGTGGGATATGACCATAAAATAAAAAACAAAAAAAATTAATTAAGATAAATATAACAATAATAATATGGGAGGGAAAAGATAATGAAACACCTTGGATCAACATACAAAAATCTATTGATTTTCATTAGTTTAAGGGTAAAGAATAGAGGGGGAATATGTAGTATGGGGTGTCTCCCTCTCTCTCATTCGGTCTTCCTAAAATAAACCCCCAATTGTTTTCTTATGTAAAAAAATTCAAAAGTAACTTTTATTGTATTTTAAATAAAAAATGGTCTGATAGACCACTATAAGTCAACTTGATCTCACTATACACCTAATGAAAACACCAAGATCACGATTTCATGACACCAGAATTTTGGTGTCCTCTAGGCTAGGAAATAAATAATTATACCCCATTAGACTTCCACTAAGAATCAGGGGGTTTATATAAACAAAAACCATGCTTCGGTGGTCCCTCTCACAATGAACTCCTCTCTTTGCAGTGTTCCCTCTCTAACATTATAATAACACACACTACTATATGTAAGTGAATCTATAGAAAATTTAGGTTATGATGAGTGGGGAACCACTTTAATTTTGATGTTTTCCATTTTTATTATAAATTTTACAATTTTTATATATTTTAAATATTTATAACTTGGTTCCTATGGTGGTAGATCATGTAATGGTGACCCAAAATGAGTTTTAGTGGTTCATAAGATTGTGAAATTCAAAATTATGGTCATAGTGAGACACCAAGTTATAGGTTGGTTCATACTATATATGAAATGGATGTTATAGGGGAGATTCTCTCTAATACAATATATCATCATATTTTTCGATTTCGCATAATTTATGGGAAAGAAGAACAGGGTACCCAGTTTTGCCCAGATCCATTTCCATAGTGGGGATATATTTTTTTTCATGAATTCCTATTTGAAAAAGCATTAAGATATCTCTCTAAAATATTTTTTTAATGAAGGATAAATATAATATTTTTTCATATTCCGCCCTGATAATTCCCAACCTATGGTAGATCATAATAGTTTTATTTTGAAAATTAGGCTAGTCTTACTCCCATTGTTTAAGATACATGTCATCTTCCTTCTCTTTGATTTTTAGAAATTATGAATAGAAAGTTTGGTCTTGATTACAGTAGATCATGCTATAATTAATCTTCGGTGATGGGGATTTGACTTGTTTTGATAATAAAAGGAATTTAGTGGATGAACGCATGCAGTTTTTGATTGTATCATTATTCGTACTTAATTATCAGAATTTTTAATTAGCTTTTCACCAAATTAGAATTTAACAGTTATTTATTTTATGTTGGATGTTGGGTATTTTATTTTTAGGGTACTCAATGGAAATTTAATACAAGGATAATCCTAAATATGTTTGGTTTTAGTGAGGATACATTACCAAGTGAGTTTTCCTTTATTATTCCGAAAGGGTTTATTCATGGATTATGTTTTCCAAAAATTAATAAGTGTTCTATAATTAATTAATGATGGTGTTCAATTAATATAGGGCCTCATGGAAGTGTTGGTATTTTAGTATAAAATTTCTAAGATTCAATGATTATGTAAGAATGTTACTTAAGGGGGTAAATATGCATTTGAGTTAGGTGGCCTCTAATCTTAAATGTTTATGGTCATGCATATATTGAATTATCTGAATGTGTGAGTAAGCAGGTGAGATAAACCAAAGATAGAACCAAGGGAGACAAAAGTTATCGGAGGATGATCAACTATGTAAATTTTTACCCTGTGCGAGTTATAAATTATAATGTAATATTTTAAACTAATAAAATGGTTTCATAGATGAGGAACTTGGTTAATGTGGGATCAGATCTGAATTTAGTTGTTCATTATCAGTATATGCCTCTAGAAACCCTTGAATAATTTTTTTTAACAAATAATGCTAACCAAATGTTATGACTAGGGTGATTCTATAAATATTTTACATGATATTGGTCTTATATATGTGAAACTTTCATACATATATAAATTTCCTAGAATAAAATCATTTTTTTGGTTTCTTTATATATAATCTATTTAATAAGGACTATTAGGGTTATGAGTTGTCGTACATAGGTTGTAATTTTATATAGTGGTCATCAATGGAAGTGGTCATAACATAAAGTGTTATATACATTTAACTCTAAACCCCGAGTGGTGTTATTCATGTTATAAAATGATGCAGCAAAAATTTATGGGTGCAGTTTTACCTCATTTCATTAGAGGATGTAATTTACATGAGTGGTTTTTTATGACTTCCAAATAGTAATGTGAAATAGGAAGTTCGGGGTGTGGAGTTTCAAGCCCGGGTGAGATTCATCCCATGCGGGGTTTCCTGAAAAAGAATGCATATAACATGACCAAAAATTTCAAGCCAACCCCAGCCCACATAATCTCGTGGTTATCTAGTGAGATTGACCTCATTTATAAAATTATATTTCTCATTATAAATATAGTTTACATGGACATGTATAAATTTCCAATAGATACATTTTATGGGATGTGATGGAACATTTTTTGATGGGTTAATGGTCTCATGTGGCGATTTCAATGTAGTGGTGAACAGTTGTGAGGAAAATTTGGTGAGTCCCCAATGATGGGAGATAAATGATAATGTTGGTTATGTGGTGATGTGAACATAAAGACCTGTGAGTAAATAATTAATCTATAGGTATCAACTAGTTTCAGAGGAGGGTATTAGGTTTCCCATGAGGTTGTTTCCTATTTTCCTAATTATAAAATAAAATTAAATAATAACAAAAATAAAAAAAATCCAAAGATTATTATTTTTATAATAAATAAATTAAAAGTGAAACCATGTGCTGGGGATATGGGTTCCATTTTTTGATAGGTGGGTTAACTCACCATGTGATTTTGGTTAATAATTACTATATAAATATTATATTATCATATTAATATAAATGTATACCTATTTAAAATTCATATGTGAATGAATGTTGAATTAGTATGACCATTACAATGATAAATCATACATCATGTATTATTCATGTTTTTTTATTAAAAAACAAAAAATGATAAAGAAGAATATATTGAGAAAATAATATTTATTTAAATCGGGTTCGTTTTTGAGCCCCCACCTATGCGGGAAAAACCTTCCTTGGCCAAAACTCCTATGGGCTCAACCCACAATGTAATATTCTCTTAATAGTAAAAATTATTAGTCCCTTCCAATAACGCATCCTCCCTATACAAATTAATCATGAAGGTTATGGGCCAGTTTTCCATTATTATTTCTAAGTAATTTGGTTTTTTTGTTACTCTTGTGATATATCGTTTGGGTTGACTATTATTCAAAAAAAAACTATTATGGTTCAACCAAGCCTACTGATAATAATGTTAAGGTGCTGTGGAATTAGATTCCATCCAGTCATAAAAAAAATTTATGTTTGGTAAATATTTCCAATTCACATATAGGTTATCTACATCACAGAAATTTGTGCCCATTATTTTGATGATTATAATTTCAGGCAATGACATACCCACAGTAATGTTTACTATAGTGGGGATGTAATTCCTATTAACATTCCCACTTTTACATCATAGGATTCTATTCCATTTTCATTATATTTTTATCCATATGGGTCAATATGCCTAAGTGATTAAATATATATAGACATGGGAGACATTTCACTTTTATCTTATTCTTATATTGTATATGGATCGTTATTCTTGGAGGTTGAGATCATTATAGACTTAGGTCTCCATTCCAAGTAGTCTAATTATTGTATTAAACATGGTCAGGATTCATTATAGTTATGATCAATATAGAGATGGGTCACCATACAAATTGTTTATCATTATATTGATTAGGGGTTAAGATGTATAAGGTATGAAATCAGTATAGATATTGGTCACATTTCCCTTATGTATTACTTTTATATAGATCATTATTGACGGTTATTGAGGTAAAATATTGGTATACACCTATCAATATTTTTTAATTTTTTTAATTAATATATTTAGTGGGGTTTATAATTTAACCATGTGAAATAATAATCAAGGTCATAATTTTAATTAGTGTTGGTTGAAAATATGCCTATCTAATTTTCATGTAATCTCCAATTTTCTGATAAGAATAGTTATTCATCTTGAACATTTCCTATGGGACCATTATCTATTAGCGATTTCACTTGCTAATCTAAATTTTGAATCCCATTAGTTCCTTTTTATTAAACAATAATATATAGAAAAAAACTTAGTTTAATATCTATATGAATTTTTGAAAAAACCCTACTCATGGAATAACCTATGTGATCTATATAATTTTAGTTAGAATACTGAGAAATGATATGATGGAATGGTGAAAGGTAGAACCATCTCTATCCATTAGTACATAAACTCTAGGTTGATATATTTCTTATATTGATATTAAAATCCAAGTTCAATCAAACGATGACTCATAATGAACTCCATCAAATAAACTAATATTTCTATCAGAACGACTAATTAATGGCTAGAAAACAATTGAGGGATAAATCAAGAAAATAGCAGCTAAAAATTGGGACAAGAATATAGACTTTTCCACACATGTATAAAAATGAAAATTTTAGGGAATATCAATCTTCGACATTATGATGTATTTGTTTTTAGAGACATCAACACTAAATACATGGTTGTATTGGATCATTTCTCATCACATCAACGGGTAGAACAACATATTCTAATGGATATCCAATAGAATTTCATAAATATCACATTTTCAATATAGTCCCTCAATCTATTAATTATCATGATAACTATCACAAAGAGAACATAATTTATAGGGATTATATTATAACTACTATGAAAGTACTGAACACTGAAATTACACCCAATATAAATGGTATCCACACATCTTTCTACACAGATACTTATGAAATAATTAAATATTAATCAAACCATGAAATTCAATAATTCTTGATTTGTGGGAATCATCCTAGAGATTCGTGTTACATCTTTCTTATTCTTATCCCCATGTTTAAGCACAAAAAATCCTTCCTTCAGTACTATCTCTTTAGAATGTGAAACATAGCCAAAAAAGTGTTGGATAAGATGCTAAATAATAGGATTAACAATTTTCACCCCATACTGGTGTCTATTGAACAACATGATTTTTTCAAATATTAATAAATTAATTGGGTTATTGGTAGAAAAAACTAGTTGATATTGGGGTTAAAATAGAAAGGTGACCAATAGCTATATGTTGGTAGAATTTTATATTTTAAATGACTTTAGTAGTTTCAAATAGAGATTCATTTTTAGTATTATGTGATACTGCAGCTTATCTACCCAATCATGTGACATACATTTTAAAAGTTATTACACTTAAACTTTTAATGCCTAAATTATGGGTTAAAATAATTTCCTTGTAAAATATACTCTTGGGTTAAAGCAAGGAGGTCCCATTTCTCCTTGTTTTTTTCGTGTCCCAACATGTGCATATATAGAAACTAATTCAAGCAATTCTATTTCATTTAGTTTAATCCTTCCATGTTTGATATGGAAATATTCAAATTTTACATCAAATTTTTCTTGATTATATATTATTATTCATGAATTTAAGTAAGGCAATCATCCTTAATATTAAAAAAATGCACGATGCCTATGAATTTTTCTATAAAGACCCTCAAATTCCAGGTAATTGTTTTTAATTAAATGGAAATTTTATGATTCTGCAAAAATTGACGGGCCATGATTCTGGGGCCTGGAGTGCCAAGAATGAATTTCTGTACTTTTTTTCTTGTACGTTCAATAATCGTGAGAGCGGGGTTCTTTAACATTTGAACTGGGGCTCAGAATAGAAATCCTAGGACACCATTGAACTCGTAGTGTCGGTATTCACTTAAGGAGACCTTCATCTTGAATATAGTAATTCAAGGGTGAAAAATAGAATTTGGCCTTTTTGTGTAAATAGAAATAAATTAATTTTTTTCTTTATTTTTGTTGGAACCTCCCATGTGGATGGTTTAAAGGTGGGGACCACCAGTCCTAAACCTCCATGTGAGGTTATGGTAGTGGGGACCACCTGAGCCTAAAACCCCCCAATTGTGAATTCCTAAAGGTTGGCCCACCCGAACCCTCATAATTGGAGAAAATTTTCAACTCCCTCTTTAATATAGAGAAGTTTCTTGAACGTCCTCCATATTAATTAGGCCAACACCTCGTGATTAATGGTGCAAATTCAAATTAAATTAATAAAACCTAATTTAATTTATATTGGCTGTTCTTTTTTTAGGAGAAGTTGTTGGATAAGAACTTGAGAAACATTTATCCTCTCCAGCGATGAACACCTCCCAATGAAGAAAGACCACCGGAGATCGAAGAACGAGGAAATCGACCCCGAACCGGAATGAAAGCATCTTACGGAGGCAACCAATGTAGGACGTCTTCGATGACAACGAACCGATGATCGAGGAAACGCCGACGTCATCGAATTTTTCCCTTAAAAAATAAATGAGAAATCCTGGTAGAGGTTTAGTTCTGTATGATTTTATATTCCCATGTTCATCCCTTCTAAAACAAAGAACGCGGATCAACTCTATAACTAGTTGATCCATTGTAAATTTTTAAGCAGGTTTGGGAATAATAATTGTAGGAGGTTGTAGGGTTTGAATTTATTTATTCATGGTTTTTGTTGAGCCGCTTGTTACCGCTCTAATGCGGAGAGTGTGAGCCAAACAAACCTGGCCCAACCTCTCCACAAATCTTGTGTTTAATAGTTTTTCTCTTCATGATGGAGGAGGGCGGCAACCAACCATGGTGGGGCAGGAGGGCAACATCTGGCCCCGCCACTGTCCGCGATGCAGGCGGTGCAAACTGGCACCCCGCAGCCCCGAACCCCCCCCCCCCCCCCCTCCCCCACCCGCGGCCCCGGGCGCCCCGCAGCCACCGACGTCCAGCGATCTCAGCCGCCCGGGACCTCTGATGTCTGCAGCCCCCGCCGACCCGCGACCTTCACTCCCCACATCCTCCACTGCCCCGTGGCCCTCCTCCCCTCATGGACTCTGCCACTCCCAGCCTCCACCCATTGTAGCCTCCGCTGCCCGCGTCTTCACGCCGCCCTCACGGCCCCCCGTGGCCTCGACCTCGAGCAGCCTCATGGAACCCATGGCCTCACCGCCCCACAGCCTTCGCGACCCCCCTCGCGGCCTTCGCACCGCCCAACATGGGCCATCCCACCCAGCGCAGCCGGACCAAACCCAGGGGCCCAGGAAGGACCCAATGGGCTGTGCTAGACACAGCGGGCTAGACCAGATCTAACAGGCCAGGTCGACCCAAATCGGGTCGGGTCGAACTAGGCCGAGTCGGACCAATCATGGGCCATCTTCGAACTTTTCTCTCTATCGACCATACATTTGGGACCAAGCGTTTATTTGAAAAACCATCAATGGTGATGTAAACCATAGAGCGACATGGTCCCTTTGAGTATACCCCCATAGATATATGGATAATGTTGGAGTATGGTCGGGTTGGATAGAGCATGAATCCAACCGGGGCCTCAGGACTAAAATGCTAATAAATTACAGATTGTGCCTTCTATTGGTGCACCGTCTGTTTCGTTGAGACCCCTATAACGTGGCAGTCCTTCAAGATAATTCTTCGTGGGACTTCGTAGATTTTGGATTATCGACCAGTGGCTTATGGGGGGCCCTCCCAGAGACAGGTGATCATAGTGCAGGAACCCTATAGTTGGTTGTGATGTGAAGAATGAATAATGATCCTATGTGGGTTAGCACCTCATGATCTTTTGTGGGTCAGCACCGAGCAATCCATTGTGGGATAGTACTGAGCGATCCGGAGTGGGTCAAAACCTAGTGATCTTATGTGGGTTAGCACCGAGCAATCCTTTTTGGGTTAGTAGCAGAGCATCTTAACATAGTAATATGAATTAGTAGTTACATCTAATCATCTATACTATTGTACTTAACTTACACCTAGTGTGATCTGAGTTCGAACATGAGCGGTATTTTCTTTTGTGGAAATACCTTTGTGGTATTCTTATGTTTGGCGTACATGTGTGGTACTTACCTTCATGGTATTCCTTCCTTTTTGGAATAGTTGATCTTTGGGATTTTGAGTTGGACTCTGTGTTTTCCTCATGATTGAGATTGGTTTACTTGATCACTTAGGTATATGTATGGGCATATACCTAAGTAGGGTTGTCAGTTGATTCAATGTTGTGTGATTTATCCTTGGTGAATTTTGTGAGACCCTGAGGGTCTCAGGGTCCCAAATGAGTATAGTTATACTCACCCTTTCATGGGCTCTGCCCGCACCCTGTTGGGTTTGGTGTATATGACATACAGTGCTGACTGCGGACGATAGTACTAAGACTGGAGGTAGCTTAGAGGTGGACGTTATATGATGCGAACCGCAGAGACGGCCATTCATGAGATGTACCTACCCTTCAGGTAGGATTTTTGGTGGTTGATCTAGGAGCTGATTTTCACCTATCAGACATCTTTTACTTTCCAGTTTTCCTTATACATTATAGATGGGCTTGTATTCTGGCCCCTTTTCCTTACTGTACTCACTCTGTTTACAATTTAGTTTACTTGAGTTCGTATCTTGTTGTGTTCTTGGTTGTGTGTGATACAGGTTATAAAGGTAATACCTTCCCTATTTTATAGAATACGCCTTTAGATCTAGTCACCAGCCCCTGGCCTATGGGAGGCGGGCTTGGGGTAGTAATGGTAGGGGCCCCGGGGGACCGGCCAAGAAAACGTGGTATCAGAGGGAGGTTCTACTATAGAACATAGGACTCTAATATTTCTTTTTAATGGAAATGATGTTAATTTTAGTGAGTGTGGTTATCGGTTTAGGGAATCCAGTGTTGGTGCAGTGGCCGACGTATCCAGACACAAGGTCCCTGATTTCTGATTTCTGACTCAGTGCATGAAAACAATGATTGTGTTTGTGTTTTCAAGAGTTTTTTTGTGATCACTCTTAGTCAGATCACAAGGTATTACTTATTGACCATGGCACACCTGTTTCATCTCAGGATGCCTCCACGTAGACATCCATCTAGGGTTCCAAGACTAGTACGTAATGATATCCCACCGAGAGACGAGGCCTTGGTGCAGGGCCCTCTTCTAGTAGAGGCACCAGCGGAGGCACCAATGGTACTATTACCTACTGGGACACTGAGGCCACCAGCCATTGTAGCAGAGGGTGCACGTATCTTGAGTGCATTTCACAAGTTCCAGCACTAGAAGCCACCCAGGTTCATGGGTAACACAGACCCACAGGCGACTGAGGATTGGTTGGAAGCCATGGTGAGAGTCTTCCGACTAGTAGGGACACCAGCCGATCTCATGGTGATCCTTGCATCCAGTATTCTACATGAAAGAGCATACAAATGGAGGATCTTGATTCTCCATTCTCACTATGAGGTGACACATCTATGGGAAAACTTCGAGAGCCTGTGTTAGTCATAGTATGTTCCAGCAACTCTTCGCGCAGTGCGCATACATGTGCCACTTCATCTATAGCTGGGCTGCATGACTATGGCTCAGTACTTAGTGAGGTTCACTAACCTCTCACACTACTCCACAGATGTGGTGCAGGACACATTATTTAGGGCCCTAACCTTCATGTAGTGAACCAGGCGAGAGATCAAGGCTTCGATGATTTCTCTTAGCATCCCGACGTAGGAGAGGGTGTTTGAGAGATCCCTCTTAGTGAAAAGTATCCAAGCTGAGTGGTCACCAGCAGTGAGACCCACCACCGGAAATCACATAGCAGAGTCTTCTGCAGCTGGCAGTAGACAGATTTCACAGATATACAGGAGGAACAGACCTACAGGTGGACGACTTCAGGATTCAGGGTCAATTGTGCAGGGAACCCGAGGAAGAGCCAGCTATGCCAGAAGTGTCTAGGGTTACACATGTGGCGGGCAGGGTCACATGGCTCATGACTGTCCGACCCTCCATATGGATGATCAGAAGATGGTGGAAGGACTGCCTAGTCAGAGATAGAGGTTCTCCCATGGAGGTCTATAGGGAGCAGGCAGACGTGGCAGAGGAGTTCGTCGTGCAGTTGGCGGTGGGTGACGATTCGAGATGTCACCGCCCCCACCACTAGGTGGTCCACCACAACCACATGGAGCAGGAGGACATGGGAGAGCTCACCTCTAGTTAGCTAAGATCTATGATCACAACGCTCTGAAGATGATATGGGATATGATCTGTGTCTACTCCACCTTAGCTACAGTAATTATAGACACAAGTTCCAATCATTATATTATTTCCACTACCATCATTGGGAGCTCAGGGATTCCAAAAAAGTCATTGGCTCAATCCTTACAGCTAGAGCCTCTTATAGGAGCAGATTCAATGATTACGCACTAGTTCCAGTGGTACGAGGTTACTCTAGGAGGTGAGTGCTTCAGCTAGGATCTCCTTGTAGAATCGTTGAGGTCTTATGACATCATCATGGGTATGGATTTGTTATCTACAATCCATGCTCAGATTGACTGTATTAAGTGCATAGTGCGTTGTTTCCGCACGGATGGGACCAGGTTTACCTTCACCAAAGAGAAGGGATCCATTAAATTAAAAGATAGACTTACCTGGAGAAGATTTCAGCCAATCACTCATCACATCGCTAGTCTTACCCTCAGATCAGTTGATGTGGAGACTCTGCGTTATCCTTTATTGGTGGACCAGTATGCAGATTTCTTCCCTGATGATGTTATGGGTCTACCTCCTCGCAGATAGGTGGACTTTTACCTTGAATTGTACCCTGGGACCGCACCGATATCTACACCAGTGCATCAGATGGCTCTTGTGAAGCTTTGTGAGCTGTGGGTACAGCAGGAGGACTTATAGTGTAAAGGGTTCATTTGGCCTATTATTTCTCCTTAGGTAGTCATAATTTTGTTCTCCAAAAAGGCGTATGGGAGCTTGAGACTTTGTGTTGACTATCGGTACCTAAACTAGGTGACTGTGAAGAACAAGTATCTACTCTCTAGGATTGACGACCTATTTGATCAGCTGAATGGAGAACGCTGGTTCTCGATGATTGACCTCAGATCAGGCTTTAACTAGCTCAGAGTATGAGACGAGGATCTGCATAAGACGACTTTCTGATGTTGGTTCGACTATTACGAGTACTTGGATATGCCATTCGGTGTGACCAATGCTCCAGCAATGTTCATGGGACTCATGAACTGGATCTTTCAGCCATATCATGATAACTTTGTAGTAGTGTTCATTGAAGATATTCAGATCTTCTCAAATTCTGATGAGGATCATGCTTATCATTTGCAGGTAGTACTTGACAAACTCCAAGAGCACCAGCTTTATGGTAAGTTCTCGAAGTGCCAGTTCTGAGTTAGAGAGGTTCAATTTCTAATACATTTCATACCAGAGGCTATAGTTTCAGTAGATCTAGTGAAGATTGAGTTGGTACTTTCTTGGGAGCCACCTAGAAGTGTGACAGAGGTACAAAGTTTCTTGGGTTTGGATGGATACTACCAGAGATTTGTGACATATTTCTATAGATTTTCTGCACCACTATCAGAGTTGACAAAGAAGGAGAAACCCTTCGAGTGGTCGGAGAGATTATAGAATATTTTTCATGAGATGAGGCATTAGATGACTAGAACCCCCATCTTGAGGCTTCCGGAGGTGGGAGTCGGGTACGTAGTCTACTGTGACGCATCAGGGACCATGCTCGGATGTGTCCTGATATAGGAGCGAGCAATTATCGCATATGGTTCACAACATCTAAGACAACATGAGAAGAACTACGCTACCCTTGAACTGGAGTTAGTAGTAGTGGTCTTTGCCTTGAAGAGGTGGAGACGCTATCTGATGGTTGAACGTTGTACAGTCTACTCATATCACAAATGTCTTAGGTATATCTTCTCTCAGAAGGACTTGAACCTGAGATAACGACATTGCCTTGAGTTCCTCTAGGAAAATAACTTCGAGATAGTCTATTATCCTGGGAAGGGGAATTTTGTTGTAGATTCACTTCGCAGGAGGTCTGGTATACATCTACTAGGCGAGGCGGCGGAGCAAGTGACTGCTTTGTAGATATCCTTTGTGGATCGGGATTGAGATGTTTTTCTTTAGTCTCTTACAGTCACCCACCCACTTCTTCAGTGAGTCCGGGAGGCGCAGTATGGGCACACTGACTGTGAGTCTCGACGTGCTCATATATCCCCAAGGCAGACACCTAATTGATTTTATGAATGTGGGGAGTACGTCATCCTCTTTAAGGGACGTACCATGGTACCAGTGTCACTTCGGGAGGAAGTAATGAGGGAGTTCCACACATCCCCTCTAGTGGTACATCTAGGAGTGGAAATGATGTACCAAGTCCTCTGATGACATCACTGGTGGCTGGGAATGAAGAAATCAGTAGTAGAGTTTGTCTCTCGGTGCCTCAATTGTGAGCATGTGAAGGTTGAGCATTAGGTATCAGCAGCGTTCGACCAGCTTTTGGAGGTCTCAGAGTGGAAGTGGAATGGGATATCCATGGACTTCGTGACATGATATCCACGTACAAACAAAGGTCATGAATCTATTTGGGTGGTCGTTAACCGAATCACCAAGTCATACCACTTCCTACCGATCATAGAGTAGTGTTTAGTAGAGATATTTTGATGCCTCTATATGCAAGAGATTGTGCGGATACATGGAGTGCCTTTAAAAATTGTCTCTGATCATGATGCACATTTTACTTCCCAACTATGGAAGGGGTTGTAGGAGGATTTTGGGATGCAGATTCATTTGAGCACTGCCTTCCTTCCTCAGATGGATGGCTAGACAGAGTGGACCATTCAGACCCTTGAGACATGTTGTGTGCTTGCGTCCTCAACTTTGGTCATAGCTAGGAGGATCACTTTCCTTTGGTGGAGTTAGCATACAATAACAGATATCACTCCATAATTGGGATGGAACCTTTTCTAGCGTCGTACGAGTGACCTTGATGATCACATTTGTGCTTGATTGGCCTAGGGGAGTCATCACTAATGGAACTAGAGATGGTATGAGATACCACAGAGAAAGTGCAGGTCATCCACTATTGGATGAAGACTGCATAGAGTTGGCAGAAGTTCCATACCGACATGAGATAGAGACCTCTAGAGTTCGTGTATGATGATAATGTCTTTCTACGAGTCTCAACCTGACGATGTTTGCAGAGATTTGGATGAGGTGGAAAGTTATCTCTGAGATTCATCAGACCTTCTTAGGTCCTCGGTAGATTTGGAGTGGTGGCATACCACTTAGCTCTTCTACCTCAGTTTCACCGGGTGCACGGCGTCTTCCACAGATCCCAAGTGAAGAGATACTTGCACGAACCTTATCACATCATCGACCATGGTGAGTTGGACGTCGATAATGGGAACACATTTATAGAGGCTCTACTAGAGATTGAGGATCAACAGGAGGAGGTCCTTCATGGGTGGTCTGTACCTCTGGTGCACGTTCGTTGGCATCACGAGAACCTACAGGAGAGCACATGGGAGCGGGAGGCTCATATTCATGCTCATAACCCTAACTAGTTTTCTTAGTTTTGTGATGTTTCTTATGGGGAGATAAAGCCTTGAGGTGGGGAGAATATAAAGACCCCAAAATTCCATGTAATTGTTTTTAATTAAATGGAAATTTTAGGAGTCTGCAATAATATACATCGTGTGATTTTGAGGCCCTGAGTGCCCGAAATGAATTTCTAAACTTTTTTCGGGTACGTTCAGTAAACGTGAGAGTGGGTATTTATAAAATTTGAACCCGTGCTCAGAATAATAATATGATAACACTATTGAACTTGTAAACCCAATATTCACGTAAGGGGGCATTCAACTTGACCACAGTAGGTCGAGGGTGAAAGATAGAATTTGGACTTTTCGTGGAAATAGAAATAAAATAAAATAAGCTTTTATTTTATTTTTCTTATTGATGGAACCTCCCATGTGGATGGATTAAAGGTGAGAACCAAAAGAACTAAATCGCTATGTTAGGTTATGGTGGTGGGGAGAACCCAAGACTAAAACCACTTAATTTTGAATTCCTAAAGGTGGGGCAACCAAAACCCTCATAATGGGAGAAACTTATCTACTCCCTCTTTAATGTGGAGAAGTCTCTTGAACTTCCTCAACATTATTTATGCCAGAACCTATTGATTAATAATTCCTATTCAAATTAAATTAATAAAACCTAATTTAATTTATAATGGCTATTATTTAGTTGGGAGAAGTGTTGGAAAAGCACTTGGAGAAACTTTTATCCTCTCCAAAAAACAACACCTCCCAAGGAAGTACAACCACCGAAGATCGAAGAACGAGGAAAGTGATCCTGAGCCGGATTGGAAGCACCTTCCATAGGAAACCAGCGTAGGACATCTTCAACGAAAACAAACCAATGATTCGGGAAATTCTGACGACACTGACTTCATCCCTTTCAATGTCAATGAGAAATCAAGGTAGGGGTTCTGTTGTGAATGATTTTATATTCCCACGTTCTTCCCTTATTAAAAAAGAACGTGGATCAAATCTCTGACTAGTTGATCCGCAATTTATTTATTTTGTGGGTTTGGGAATAATCATTGTGGGAGGTTATAGAGTTTGACATTATTCATTCAAGGTTTTTGTTGAGCCGCTTTCTACCGCTCTAACGCGGAAAGTGCGGGCCAAACAAACATGGCCTGACCTCTCTGTAAATCATGTGTTTAATTGTTGGGTTTTTTCGAGATGGGGGATTATGGAAAACAGCCACAGTGGGGCACGAGAACGGTGCCTGACACCACCGCCAGTCACGTAAAGGCACCGCCGTAACGGTGCTGCCCCTTGGCCCCAGCTACCCTGCGGCTTCTGCCACCCCGTGTCCTCCGCCACCCGTGGCTTCCTCAGCCCCGCGGCCATGCACCCTCTACGGCCTCAACCGCCCACGGCCACCGTGGTCTGTATCCACTACCATGTGTGGCCTCTGCCGCCCCGGGGTCTCCACTGCCCAGCGTTGCTGCCGCCTCGGGCCTCCGATGTCTGTAGCCTCCACCGCCTCACTTCCTCCGCCGCCTGCAGCTGCTACTACTCCCTAGCCTCACACCGCCCTCATGCCCCCCCACTGCGGCCTCACCGCCCCACAACCCCCTTTGTGGAATCTGCGGCCTTGCGCCACCCTCGTGACCTCTGCGCTGACCATCCCGGGCTGGGCTGCCCAGTGTAGTCAACCTGGTTTGGGCCAGACCCAGTGGGTCGGGTCGGTCCAGGCCAGGCCACACTAGATTCGGGCCATCTTCAAACTTTTTTCTCTATCAGCCATAACTTTGGAACCAGGTGTCTGTTTGAAAAACCGTCAACGCTGCTATAAACCATGGAGTGTGACAGTCCCTTTGAGTATAACTCACTGGATATTTGGATAAATTTGTAGTATGGTCATTTTGGATCGAGCACGCATCCTACTGGGACCTCTAGACTAATGAATAATAACTAACAAACCTGGTGTCCGATTGATGCAACGTCTGTTGCATTGAGAACCATGTGATGCGGCAGTCCTTTGAGATACTTTTTTGTTGGACTTCATGGAATTTGTGGTATCGACCAGTGGCTTGTGGAGCGGCCCCTCACGGAGACAAGTGAGCATATTTCGGGAACCCTATAGCTGGTTGTTGACATGAAGAATGAATAGTGTTCCTGTGTGGGGTAGCACCTAGTGATCTTATGTGGGTCAGCACAAAGAGATTATATGTGGGTCAACATCGAGCGATCCTATGTGGGTCATCACCTATCTATCCTCTATGGGCCAGCACTGAGCGATCTTGTGTGGTTCAACATCAGAGACTCTTAACAGAGTAACATGAATTAGTATCTCTATCTAATCATCTCTACTATTGTTCTTAATTTATACCTAGTGTGAGCTGGGTCTGTACCTGAGAGGTATTTACGTTCATTTTAATACCTTGGTTGTATTCTTCTATGTGGTGTACCTTTGTGGTACTTACATTAATGGTATTCCTTTCTTTGTGGAATAGTTGAGCTTTGGGATTTTGAGTTGGACTCTCTGTTTTCCTCATGATTGAGATGGTTTTACATGATAACATAGTTATAAATATAGGAATATACCTAAGTAGGGTTGTTAGTTGATTCCATGTTCTGTGGTTTAACCTTGGTTGATTTTCGGAGACCTAGAGGGTCTCAGGGTCCCTACTGATTATCATTATTCTCACCCCTACACAGGCTATGCCCACACCCTGTTGTGTTTTGTGCAGACAATAGACAGTACTGACTGAGTATGAGTGTACTAGGACTAGAGGTATCTCGTAGGTGGATGATAGATGAGGTGAACCCCAGAGATGGATGTTTGTGAGTTGTACCTACCCTTCAGGTAGGATTTATGTTGGACGATCCAGGATCTTCTTTTCACCTATCATTCATTTTGTACTTTCCAGTTTTCCTTGTACTTTCTAGTATGGCTTGTATTATGGAACCTTTCTCTTACTCTACTCACTCTATTTAATATTGTGTTTACTTGAGTTTGTATCTTGTTGTATTATTGGTTGTGTGTGATACAAGATATAAAGGAAATGCCTTCCCAATTTTATGGAATACGCCATTGGTTCTAGTTGCCAACACCTGCCCTATGGAAGGCGGGCTTGGGGTAGTCACAACACGGACCTCGGGGGACGGGTTGTGACATTTGCGGTGGTCAACTATACAACCCAGAAAAAAGTTATATTTTATTTCCTAATAAATTATATGTGAGGAATATTCACTATATAATGATCTAGATATACTCCTATAATTTCAGATTTACCATAAAATAAACGGTTTATCCACTCTCTACATGG
The DNA here is from genome assembly GCA_963277665.1 of Viscum album. NCBI lineage: Eukaryota > Viridiplantae > Streptophyta > Magnoliopsida > Santalales > Viscaceae > Viscum > Viscum album. Next base: position 477,473,859 of record OY728125.1, on the reverse strand, counting down.
ATGATATATATCCTTCACATTTTTGATCTACTCACTAGAATATCAAGAAATATCAATAACCAATAAAACCAAATAATATCCTATGGTGGAATACTTACTCTCATTAACCATTTCCTAACATCAATTTATTTAAATATTATATGCATCATAAGTTTCCATTAAACGTTGTCATATAACATTGATAAATAATTTAGTCCTTTCATATTAGACACCCAAGTTGAGATTTTGAGTAATGGGATAGCTTGTATTTTCTAGATTTTTTTGAAATAGATAGTTTCAATATAAGGAAGTAAAGAGTTGTTATGTATAGAAAACAAGACAACTTTCTATTAGATTAAATAGCAAGTCACTCTTTATATAAGAATTTGTATAGGTAAATATTTTGGGATTTAACTCAGATCATTAATCAATAGATGATTGGGTTATTGCCTCTATAGTGGAAAAATTAAGGATCTCTTCACATTTTATTGGATCGTTAATGGTTGGATGATTAGTAGAGGATAAGTATTATTATGAAAATATAAATTTACATGGGGCCTCTCACCTATACCTATTTCATATCATCATAACCATCAGGATAGGTAATAACTTCCTGAACATTTATAAAATTATTATTGACACTAGATAGTATTATTTCTTAAACGAAATTTAATTCATTAATGATAATGATATGTGTATCTTCACAACTAAAAAGTATTCATACAAAAAATCTGGGGACTTATCTATTATAAGTTTTCCTCAAGTAATTTTTGATCCCTTGACTAGAATCCTATGGGATATCATTCTTCTAGTTAAATTTCAATTCCTAATTTGGAATGCTCGTCATGGGGTCCTGCTTATGGATAAATTTGTTCAATGAAAGGGTAACTCATTATATTCCAAATACCAAAAATATAGCTATCTTCAGTTAAAGAATAAAATGAAACTAAATTTAGTGGAGTGTGGTATCATTTTATTTGGTTTATTCATAGGTATAAGCTTGACATATTCACCATCCAATGAAATTTTTATCAGTTTATAAAAACATAGATTCATGTTATTAGTCATATCTCTATTGTGGGGTGAATTACAAAGATCATATTCCTAAATTACTATTTATCCCTTTGTGTTACCTTGAAAAATACCAAATACAAGGCATTAATGATATGTATGGGTATCTTCAATTGCGTGAACATGAAACCATTAATTATATGATTCCATTTATCAAAGGTTTTGAATATACGAACATCTATATCAATATTTGTTTTCTTATTCCACTTGCCCAAATAAACAAGGATATTTGTAAAATATGTATATGGATCACATAGAAAAACCATTATGTTTTCATTAAAATCGATATATGTAGTTTTTGTATGGATGGAATAATCATAGGTTAATAGATTCTATAATATTCAAAACTATATATTTGAATTGGTTTTTGTGCTTTCTGTAGGTCAAGGAAGTCTCTCATGGAAAATTCCTTGGCTATATATAATATCCTCTCCCTCTATAATGATCTGAGTATCCTTATCATGATAATAAAAATGGATCCCACGTTACTCGTCTTTTTTTACAAGTTATGTGCCCACATAATGTAGTGTTATGTGAAACAATATGGAATATAAAAAACACCTAGGGAATTCGGTACATATTCCAAAAATTCATCGAGAAGGCATCATGGGGGGTGGAATTCTTGTGTGAAAATTATGTTCCTACTAGGAATCAATTTTCATAAATTTATTTTTATCTCTTGTATTTGTATATAAATTTTTTTTCATTAGTGATGTGTTTATCCTAAAATATTTTATAACTTTCTATTGTCTCCTTTGGTGCTTCTTATCCCTCTAATGAAAATTAATGTTTATTTATGACTTGGTGTACCATTCTCATTTTTATTTCTATTATAATGTGTAGGGGTTGATTGAAGGATGAGATTGGTATAGACATGGTTCACATTTCATGTTTGTTTTATTATTAAATTAAGTATAGGTAATGATTCTTGGGGGCCACGATTGGTAAAAACACAGGTCTAACTTCACATTTTTCTTGTTAATAAATCGAATAGTGATCAATGTTCCTAGGTGATTAGATCAGTATAAGCATGGGTTTTTACCCATTTTCCAAATAATTGTAATGATTTGGAATCAAAATGTTAATGGAGTGTAATCAATATGGACATGGTTTTCATTTCTCATATGTCCTATTATTTTCCTAATCAGTTGTTTATATTCTCATGGGGCTAATATAGTTGTAGGAATAGTAAAAATTGGTCTACACAAAATATGACATTCTAGTGATATGTTCAAATTCATTCGATCACTAATCGAGGTTTGTAAAAATCAATCATTCTGGTAGATTCATGAGAAACCATATTTTTATTGGTGTATTCATGAGGTAACATTAAAAAATACTTTTCATTGAACATATATATACACATATACTGATATTTATTAATGGTTTCATTGCTTTTGACTTACCAATTTAAATTATCACTCACTACACAATAACTTTGGTGTATTTTCAGATCATATAGCTGACATATAGGCATGGTTAATGTCTCTTGGGCATGTAGAGAATCTTATAATGCTCAAAAAAATTTGGGGATGGGTTTTGATAATGTTTGATGGTAGTGGTTGGGCCTCATTGACTTATTTTTAATTCATATTACATTGATAAAATTATCCCATTGGGTGACCTAGGAAAGATGCATGATGGTACGAAAAAATATATATCTTTTTTTCAATAGTTATACTATCTTTATGGTTATATTTATGTTATAATCATATATTCAACTATAATATATTAACCTTGTAATTAATTATATTATTATATTTTTTTTAATTTTTTATGATATTAGAGTGAATTTTCTCTCAATGTGGTACATTGGACCATCGTAAATAGTATTTGTTCTCTATCATATATAAACAAACAATTGTGGTCTTTCATAAGTCTTGTTCAAGACAATCATCAATGTCTAGGTCATGGATATTATATAGTGGATTAAATAAATTTTTTCTACATCTTATAAATTGAGATAAAGAAGAAAGAGATGTGATTTGTTAGAAAATGGGATGTGGCAATTCTTTTTTCCTTGTTAGCTCCCATATGAGCCGAGTAAAATGTTTCAATGTATTATTTTAGTAATATAATTGAATTTATGTGTAAATGTTGAGTTATTTTTTTAGAATAATTTACTGTTATGAAGTTATTAGTTTTACTCCTTATCTGGAGTATAAGATGTATACATTCATTCATATTATTTTGAATATAAGTTTACATTACATGGGAACATTTGTTTTTCATTGGTAAAATAGAAATTAAAAATAATTTTTTTATTGAATGAATCTACAACAAATTATTTAGTGTTTTTATCAAATTTATTATTAGTTGTGTCCAACTAAACAAGAATATATTATTTTAACCATCATAAAATGTATATTTATTTATTTATATCATTGATATTCACATAGATGTGGTATTAATCCTTATTGGGATATTCTGGTATATGGATTCCTAGTGTGGAATATCACCCTGTCGTGGGTACTTTGGCTTGTGTTTGGTGATAACTAATGCATATGAGAACCCTAGTTTGGTAAATGGAACTTGGGTTGCCTTCGTTTTTTATAACTTAAATCATAACTATATATTTTTTATTTGTGACCAATAAAGATGTATTGTATACTGGACAAGTAGATGAGCCAAGTGATGATGATATGAAAGTCAATATTTTAAGGAGGATGGTATATGGTTGGATTTTATTGTAATATATGATATCGTGTATTTTTATGAAATTATTTTATATTATTGTTAAAAATATTTTAATTATAAAATAATATAATCTATATCATTTTGAGTGAAAAAATTAATTCTTTCAATTTTTATAAGAAACTTTGTGATTTTGGTTCTAAAATAACCAAAGATTATTTGATATAATTCTAACTTATTCCAAAACAAATATGATTAATTTTTAAATTTATTTCTATTTTGGAGTTATTTTTTAATGTTCCGTGCTAATTTTTTTGTTTTCATTTTTGGGAACATATTTTTCTTCTTCTTTTGAAATCTAAAATTCACTTATTAGTAAATTATACTGCTTTATAATGCACTATGAAATGGAATTTTCACAATGTAATAAAATATTAATTGTTGGTTGAAAAGTATGATTTAATGTATTTTTCATAAAATCATGGTATATAACATAATTGTTTGAAAACATGGAAAATCATTAAACTAAAGTGATTAATAAGATAATTGTTCCCATTAGAGATGATATAAAAAATATTATTCATGAGTGAGATCATACGTATCACTTTACCTGATAAATAATAAAATAATTTTTAATACATATAATTTTTTTCCGAATGATTTATATATGTAACAATTTATCTCTATTACTAATCCTAAAATGATTTTTTATTAGAACATTCATGTAAAGTAACATGTAACAAATTTTTCCATTATGTGGCCGACAACATCTTGCTAGGGGTACATGATGTGGCCTTAAATTGATAAACGTATTCCACATCAATGTTATGATAATTCAAATGATATTAATGATTTTTTATTCAACATGTATTAAATTTGGTTAATAATAATTTTTAGATCATCATGATTGAAAATGGAATTTTTTAAATTTTTAATGAAAATGAGATTACTTTGAGGCATAATTGGTTAAAATTTATTTAATTAAATTCATATTTGTTTTAAGATCTATATTTTTTTCTATGGAATATTACTCAATGTATCATTTTAGAAGTGATTATTAAGGAATAGATTTATTGGAATTAATGTTTTTAGAGTTCCATGTTTTATTTTTAAATTTCATTTATTGAACACATTTTTATCATTAGTTGAAATTTAGAATTTCATGATTCAATATAGTGTGAGGTTTTTGATTTTATTTTCCATTCTCATGACATATTATCCTTGGTGATTTAATTATGTTTTCTAATTTATACCTACAGAAGGTAAATTTCAAATGTTCATTAGTTTTTTAAAGCTATAGAGGTTTATCTCAGAAACCTATATAAAGGTTCTCTATGATTCAATAACACTACACAAGGGTTGCATTAAAAGTAATCACCTATTTAATAATCATGTGGTAGATAATCTATGATTTAATTTTATTTCAAAAACATTATATAAATTTTGAGTTTTTGATAAAAAGGCTATATAATAGTATATCCACCATTAACACAACCTATGTAAAGGAATATTAAGAATTTTTCTCATATAATGGTTTTTAGGCACATTAATAAAAGTATTTCAAGGAATTGAAAATGGTTAAAACTATTGGTGGAAATATATTCTGTAATTGATAATTGAAATCAAATTAAAGTTCACTGTTCAAGCTTTCTAAAGTTTAGTAAGTAATATAATTTTGTAATTGAATCCATAGGATGTTTCTATAAACACATGGTCATAATTTTAAGGGGCTATGAAAATATTGAGTAATGGGAGGAATAAGATCTATGTAAATAGTCGATGTGTGCGATACAATGATTTGATATCATGTTTTGATATCTTTCCATTTCAAAGATGGAGTTATACTTAAAGTATATCATTAGATTTGGTGAGTATTCCTCAATAGGAATACCACTGATTCATTATATATACCATTGATAAACCTTGTCTGACTAATTAGGTGATAAAAAACTAATGTGAGGGAATGAGATAGATTCTTGATCTAAGAATCAAGGAAGATAAAAGCTAGAGGTAGATAGCGTTGATGTAGAACCAAACTCAAAAGTGAATATTTATCACTCTTATTTTATTTTCCAATAAATATAAATCATTTTTACCTTATTTTAATTTATTTAATTTTTCAATGTAAATTTATTTAGTTTTTGGGGAAATAAAATGAAATTTTCTTTTCTAAAAATTTTGGCTCTTTTTTTTTATTTTTTTATTGTATAGTTAATTGATCATTTTCATCCTTCCATATATTTAGTTATTAAGTTTCTTGATGAATAAATAGGTGAAGATAAAAGAAGGACTATTTCAAACATTTTAACCCATTTTACAAATCAACAGGATGAGTATGGGGACGAACGAATTAACATTCACATGTGAATGATGGTTCATTTTTGAATGAACACATTGATTATGAATCTTTTTTACCCATTTCATAAGCATTAAATCTTCAAAAAACTACGTTGTTTTCTTTCCAATCAATATTTTGAATGCCTCTTACCCATATCCAATAGCCTAGTGTCTAACTCTCTTATCATTCCCCACTTATCTCTCCTTTAAACTCTACATTCACATTCCTTCAACCATTCCGTCAGACTATTTTACTTTTTTTAATATAATATGAAATTAATAATAACCTCAAAACTCTTATCCCCTTCCCTTGGTTCAAACCCAATATTCCACTTACTACTGAGATATGTAAAAATAGAAATTTTTATTATTTTTATAGTCAAATATCACTCAATAAAGGTGATAAATAAAGTTATTTCCAAGAAAAAATTAAGTATTATTTGTTACATAAGTTTTCCTCTATAAATGAGTGTACAAAACAATTTATCAATATAAATGAGTGTTTATAATTGTTATTTTTAAATACCAAGAAAAATAAATGAATCAAAGAGATTAAACACAATATAATGAAACATGATGGGGTCAGGATTATTCATCTTCTTGAAATAATATCATAGATTTTAAGTATTTTTTCATCTTTAAATCATAAATTAAATGGAAGGCTTCATAATTTCTTTAACAAACAACCATGGTTGAATGAAATATATAGAATAAACATAATATTAATCACTTCTCGATTGATCATCTTTACTTATGTCCAATGTGATGCAGTAGTCCACTCTTAGTGTTCTTAGGCAAGACCTAATCTGGTTTTCTATTTCTTAAGTCATTCAAGAGTGTTCAGCTGCCATTAAAACATGATCCAGGGATTTTCGTGTTCTTCACTAATCATATTCTCTATTCTATATAATATAGATTTAGTTGAGTGGAGGTAGATTAGTGATCCTTAGATAAATAAATAAAATTTTTATGGGAAATTAATCAACTAAAATCTCATTCCATATTATAATCTATCACGGAATAATTAGACCAAATCCTAAATATATTGAATTTTATTAATTGAAATTTAAAATATCAGTCCTTAAAAATTGGATTCCTTCCCATACATGAAATATCGATGTTATACCCACCTTTTTTTAAGAGTAATAGAGATGATATAAGAAGGATTAGGAATTATATTAGTGAAAAAATAAATAAAGACCTTAAAAATATGTAGGAGAGGGGACATAGATTAAATGAACTAATGAGAACTCTCTTATACTTTGTCAATTCTTCTAGATCCTATGTTTTTTATTATTAAACTACTACCATACCTCTAATATCCATGATCCTTTGAAAATACTCAAACCATCCTAGATAGTTGGAATTATTTACTAGTTTCAATTTGTTATTCCCTAAAATTTATAATTTTTCTTTCTCTATTGATCGAAATATCATGCATGGTATGTTCTTTATGGCCACCTATGATAAATTTTATGATTGATGAAGTGGAAAGAAAGGTTATCTAGAAATGTATAATATCCTTAAAGGCCCTTCATATTTTCCGAATGAAAATGAATATTAATATTATTTATGTATAATGACAGATAGATGATTTAAATTTAATGTTAGTCTCTAAATTGTTTATCATAACCAAATAGACTTTTTAAAATAAAAATAATTCCCAAATTATTTGTAGAAAAATTTCGAAATACTCGATGTTTTTACAGTATTTCTACAAAAATACATGTTATTCCAACATTTATTGGTTCTCATAAAAAAGTAAATTGTACAATGATTTCAAATTTGTTTAAAATCCTTTTAAGTATGTGACTAAACAATAGGGAAGTATATAGTGCCCTATAATTTAGAAATAAATTATCTTTTTATAAATTACGCTCACCTAGAATTTGAAAAAAAAGTTCATTTTTACTTTATATAAGGTGATTTGTTCATCCAAATTAGTTCTTCATGACTATCAATAGTTCAAAGTTAAAAAAGATATATAAATTTATCTCAAATGGATTCATAACATTAGTACCATTAGAGGTATGGATGTGAACTATTTTAAATATATTTTCATTGATGTTAATCCAAGCATGGAAGTTTTATTTTTGAGTATTAATGATGATATTTTTATACCATTCCTTGGGTGGTGTTTGATCTCTATAATTATATTATCATTGTTATGCCCAAAGAAATTGAGACATGGGACATTGTTACGTTTCTTATCTTAAAGAGTTATTCGAGGCTAGAAGGATTCATTAGTTCCTTCTATTAGACTATGTTTTTTCTAGTAAAGAAGAATGTCATTAAGGTTATCCAAGAATTATTTCATTAGGAGGCCTCCCATAAGTCACTTGTACCCCCACCATGGTTATCATACCAATGTTTAATGATATTTTAGATCTTAATCATTTTCAACCCATTAGTATGCGGATCTTTGCTTACAAATTTACAAACTACAATATTAACAAAATTTTATCTACAATTTTTCCCAGGTGGATCAATAAATAGAAATATGGTTTTATCAAGGATGTATCCATCAAGGGTTACACTGGTTATTCTTACTAAATTGTTTTGGTCATCAAAATGAATCCCCAAGGATCAAACATAATCAATGAAACTATGATGGATAATGCATATGATATGTTAAAATAAAACATTATACTCAATGTTATGAGCTTAATGAACATCTCCATTTGGGTTTATCATCTCTTATCCATGTTTTTTTTATTCTCATGGAAGTTCATATATTTAATGGGAAGGAAATAAACCTTCTTGAATATGGTTAGAGGGTTGAAGTAGGGGGGAATGCTTTCCCCCAATCTTTTCATTTTGTTTTAGGAAATCTATATAAGGTATTTAAATCATTGAATCCTTAATGGTAATATTCATTCTTTTCATAATATTTGTGATTATATTACTCTTTCTCATCATATTTTTTAAGATGATGTTAGTGTTTTTGTTAAAAAAAGTGGATATCCCTATAGTTCTTTAAAAATATTCTGAAATAGAATTGTAAATGGAGTGGACAACTAATTAATCATAATAAAATAAATATATACCTCACTCTATCTTACTCCCCAAAACATTTCACTTTGAATGAATATTTGTTGGGTATCCATAAGAGAGTATTTCCCATGGAGTATCTTGGATCCCCCATCTCCCCCATCCATCTTAGGGGCTAGTCGAAAAATATTATAATCACATTAATAACTGGGATATCCATTTTATTAATTTGGTTGGAGGATTACCTTGGTTTCCCATGTTTTTTTCTTTATTCGGATGCAATTTCTATCATCATGAAAGGTTCACGAAGATATTATCAAGGATATTGGAAATCATTTTATTTTCCAATGGTATGCCCACTCAATTGGAAGGTGTCATTAGGACTCATGGGGAAGGTCAGATAGGTCTTTTATAAAGGGGGAATTAACCTGAAGGTCATCTTAGTTATGATACAGAACATGCAAGCCATGTTAGATTTTTAATTAGTTGAATGTAATTCACATTGGGGAGGTTTCATTAATAATAAGTTTTATAAATATTTGAGTCACCCAATGGGTAAGGTCTCCATCTTTTATAATTCTATTCACATTCAAATTGTAGTTATTATTGCAACTCTAATTGGATAATTTGTCATGGAATGGCCTATTTTTTGATGTAATAAATGGAATGGAGATTCACTATGATTTTTTAGTTTCCTGATACCATATATTTAGTTTAGAAAAGATTGAAACTATAATATGTTCATCAATATGATTTCAAACTACCAGTCATTTTCAATTTTTCAATGTATCCAAATGAAAGATGACAGTAATGAATGTGTATTCACAGTCACCTCTTCTAGTGTATATTTAGCCAATGATTATCATAGTTTTGTCCATGGAACCTTTATTCATGATGCATGGGGATATATTATTTGGTGTAAATACCTTCAACACGAGTATAATTCTATGGTGTGGTGGATTCATAATTTCACTCTTCCCAAGGATAATTAGTTCAAGTATAATGGATTCTATTTCATATTGATGTGTACCTATTGTAGGTACTCATATGAATAATTAGTTTCTCATATTTTTTCATTGTAAGTGGGAATTATCAATGTGGTGTATGTTTTGTGATTTCACTACTCTTTCTCTACTCATCCTGATCGGTATTGATTTCCCCTATCTTTGGATTAATGTATTTAGTGAAGACATCCCTAAAATGAAGGATATGGTTATTCTCTTTGTGTTTGGGTTATGGTGTTTATGGGATGATAGGAATAAATCACATCTCAAGGGGTCACCACATCATATAGTTTACTGGTTTCTAGAACACAATTCCTAGTGATTGAACTGATTCTTTTACATGAACAGTGGGATATTTCTTCTACACTCCTTAGTATCATGCATGTATGTGATCACTATTCTAAAATAAAGAATTGGACTCCTTAGGGAATTTGGATCTGTTAGGTCCCACCCTTTAGTTGTTTAAAAATTAATATTGATGGTTCATTTCTTTGTTTTGTCTATGCAAGGAGGTGGTATTGTTTTGTATCATAGTGGTTTGGTCATTTCCAACTTCAGTACATTATATGGTCCTGGGGATTCCATTATATTTGATGATTTTTCAATGAAATATGGTCCAGAAATTTGTAATAATAAATATATCATATTATTTTTTGGGGAGACTAACTCAGTGATCATCCTTCACTCTCTACAAGGTCGGTGATCATACTTCACCCTTTGCTAGGTCGGATCACTGTTCTGTTGGAGCTGTTTCCCTAGAACCAACATGAATGTACTTATGATGACCTATATTTATAGTTTTGAATATTAACAAGCATTTTATCACATCATGATGGTACCTCTGTGTAACACAGTCTCTGATAAAGTCCTAAAAGTTGGTGTTGCACTAAAAGTATATATAAGTTCTCCACTATGATGAAAACCTAGAAGTACTGCGACACTATTATTAAATATATGTTCTTTAAAAATATGATATCATTTGATAGATTGAAATGATAAAGGATATTTATGGTGGAGACTCATCAAAATTTGAATCACCTTTTCATGGTGTACTCTATTTGTAATATCCAGTAGGATATTATTAGAATGAGACATACCAGCAGAAAATCTACATATACTTGTTTTGTTGGATGTTTCTATCTATGTACATGTTCATTGGTCCATAGACATGTATATTATTATTAATGAGTATTATGAGTCACATAATTTGGTGTGTTGATGAAAATTGTGATGATAAATGTATGTGGTGAGGTAGGATGCATTGGGTGTGTAACAAGTAACATAGAATTAATGAATAATTAGAGAAATGATTTTTCACTTATATTATTTAATAGAAGATGAGATCAAATTACATTTGATGGAAATTATATAGAATAGATAAATCAATGGTCACATCGTAAAATAGGCAATTTCAGTTTCTCGTAATTCGATGAAATATACATCAATCACATAGGCTGATGGCACCAGCATGCAACCTTCTTGATTTGAGATATCAAGATAAAGGGATTACATAACATAATAAGCATTTGTATGAGGTATAATGTCATTCTGTAAGTAACTTCTTTTTCTATGTGTTCCTTGGCATGTTCTTAGATGCTAACTGTGGACTTCAGGCTCTTTCGGCTAATGCCACTAATAAAAACTTTTAGAGGGTCACACATTAAGTGTCTCCAAAATCATAGTTAGGTAATATATTATTATTTATTATTTAACAAGTTGCATAAATATTATTCATGGAAGTGCTTTAATAATTATAGATTAATGATTGAACGTATATAAATATTTATTTTCTTTTTATTGAATATAATATTTATATATTTTTTGGAAAATAATGCGGTGATATTAATTTAATAAAAACATATTCATTATTAAAGGCATGATAAAAATTATGGAGGAATGGAGGACTAATTGAAATGTTCTGGTTAGAAAAAATAAATAATGAATATTATTTTATTGAATTATATTTAACTTAATTCACAATTTTTTCACATACTGAGAAATATTATTATTATTATTATTATTATTTGACATACATTTCTGTAGAGATTAAATAAATAATAAAGGGAAGTTTTGAAATTATTTTATTTTAACCCTATCGATATATAAACACAATTATAGTATTTTCCTAATAAGGAAATCCATTTTCTTGTGCACAATGGATTTAGGGAATCCACTCAAGAACTATAGGGCTATATTCTCCAATAATTATCCCAATAATGGAGATTGACCATCCCCCACCTCCCACTCTCGATTCAAGAATTGATTCATGAGAGCACATTGGAAGTAGTTCTCAAGGAAATCATAGGAAGATGACGAATGTGATAGGATCATCATTGAAAAAACCCAGATATTCCTATGGTGGCATTCAAAGATTTTTGGAACACGTATGGTTTCACCAATATAGTAATATACTTTGATTCCAACAACGTAACCACTAAGCAATATAGATCTCTTTTTAGATCTATCAATGAAGAAAAACATCCATCAAGGTAATTCCATATATAATTTAATTAATTATAAATGATATGTGTTGATAATATCTCTTGGTTTCAGAGTTATATTCCTTTTCTATATTCTTTGATTCAATTTAGTAAATTATGATGATTATCATTTTTTAAATCATGGATTGATCATTGGTCATGGAAAAAATAAAAGTTGGTAACGACTCATCATACACATATACTATGATCAGAAAATACATGTCCCTTTGTCTATAACCTATCAAATTCAAATATACAATGCCCTTAGTAATGAAAAAAATATCCTACTCCATACATGGCATGATTGGAACCAGATAGCGAAATTTTTGGCTTCACGGTTTAGCTCATAGAGTTCATATATTTGTTTTCTAGTTCTCACTCTCCTCCTCTTGGTTGCCTTAACATTGTGATTGGTAAGTCCTTCGATCTTCTCCAATTTATCCCCCCTTGATCTTGTTTCCCCTTTCTATACCTTCAATAATAAAATTATTATTTTTATGTCAAACTATTAACCTATAAAGGATCCCTCAACCACACATAAATTTTTTAGTTCCATAAATTTATTCTAATAAAAATTATTAGTGAAGATATATTTCAATGGAATTGAAATAATCAATTTACTATTAAGGAAAGGTATAACCTGATAAATTTATTTTATAAACAAGTTATATGTTTTGGATCTTATCCAATGACTGTTCAAGATAATATCCGTATAATTTATTTATTTTATACCCATTAATATTAAATTTGTTTTACTCTCGTTATTTAGCAACCTAAATTGCATTAATATGATATACATGAGTGACTAAAAAAGGAACCTCCCATTTGTAATGATGTATACCTAGAATCATCTAAAATCATGAGTTGTATATCACGACTTGGTCCCATTGATGGAAGTCAATTTATTGACTGATCATTCTGTGACCCTTTTTACGTCATCATTAATAAATTTTATGTATTTAAATGATTCTCTTATAAATTATATAAACTGCAATAGTAGTGGTTTTCCTTATTTTTTAATCTTTTCCTAGATCCAGATTCATGTATATTACTTCCTACGAGGGCCTGTGCACCAAATCCATTATAAGTTGAAAAAAAATTCATAAATAAATTTATATAGGATCCTTCCTATAAATTATTTGTGGGATATCACATAATCCCCTGATTTTTTATAAAAAATATTTCTCTATTTTTATTGTTTATATTGAAATATTTCTTTTGGATCTCCTACATTTATCTATATGAAACTTCTTTATTCCCATTTTTTTGGGTGATAGGGTGTTGACGCCTAGTGGTTTAATCCATAATACCTCATCAAATATTTCTTTCTCTCATTATAAAAGAGATTGTTTTGATCACTCGTGATTAATTTTGTAACTCTAGACTTACAAAAAAATGTTATTCCCAAAAAGTGAATACACTACATTAAAAAAATATGTTTTAGTTTATTCTTCTTCCATCCATTTGATAAAAAATGAACTACTGGTATAATGAAATATTAACTAATAAATTGTAATGGGTACTATTAATTATATCACTTAAAATTTTCATATCTCATAAACTATTATCAGTTTCGGAGACAAATATTGTCTTTTTTATACATTACCAATGATTTTACAATTCTCGCAATTTATAAAAATGAATTTGAATTTTTGAATAATGTAGGCCGGTATATCCCTAATTCTAAATCTTTTACAAAACTAATTCAAGTGACAATGTGTCCTCTACATGTTATAGTGTGTAAAAATTCCCATATATATTATATATCATTCTTATGTAATAATCTTATCATCTTCTGTAAATTAAAGTTTTTCCAATGATATATAATTTCAAAAAAATAAAATTTTGAGTTAGTTTTAGTCAAATGAGTATTCCTTGGGTTTAGATGACATAGGACTCCAGAATTTACCAAATTAATGACCATGTCTTCAAAATAATTAAATTATCCATAAATAAAGTACTATTTTATCTAGGGATGTTCTTATTTAGTGGGACTTTGTAGGATTTAAATTTTAGCATATTTTGGTAGCCTAATTAAGGGGTGAAACACCTTGTTCTCATTTACTTTATGGTTCTTCATACATATATTATACTCCTAAATTATATGAATCTATATTAACATCCTTGTTTCATCCTATAAAATCTTCTTAAAATACTCAATAACTATATGATCATGAAAAATAAAAACAGTACTATAGAATAAATATGACCCAAATTTTTTCAAAGAAAAATGATTTTAAAAAATAAATTTTTAGTTGTTGTCAAAAGTGTTTTAGAAGTATCCAATTTCCTTAATTCATATGCAGTGGTTTGAGATTTACATTAAATCCATATGGAACAAATACCCCCACAATATGTTTAAATGCTTCATAATGTTTTAAAAATGGGTGTTCCGGTTGGGAAGGGGACTTCAAGAGTTGTGTGATTGCCTTTTTCTTTTAATTCATAACAAGAATCTGTGCATTCAGTATCATAATTAAATTAAAAATCATTCAAAAGTAACATCGAAAGTTAAAGAAAAATATCAAATATTTTCTTTATGAATTTCTTATAAAATCATGCATCTCTAAGAAAATATATATGATATTTCAAACAAGTTGAATATTGAAATTAATTTACCACTTAAAATTTATTTTTATTTGTCTCAATTAATTTTTGAGAAATTACATTCTCAATGAAAAAAAATTTCCATAAAAAAATTTTTCTTTTCAAAATTTCTTGTACGCTTTATTTCAGATAATATTTTCAATAAAATAAAAAATACACATGAAATAATTCAAGTAATTTATAAAATTAGTGAATTATTCTAAAAATTCATCCAGGTAGTCTTTAATGTGATCTCAAAACATTCTCACCATACAAATCTAAAATATAACAATGTAATTATATAGGTCAAATGGAATCCTCTTATATGAAAAGGTACTAAGAGAACATCTAAAGGTGGTTCTCTATGGACACTTGGGAACAATGGGTGACTAAAAGTAACAACAAAATCCTTCTAAAAACAGTAGTGAGTTCATCCTAGTAATTTTTATAGCATCTAGTTAATGAAAATAATGGGGAAATAGTATTTCCTAGTGATATATTTTATATTCACAACATTTACACTCTCTCCATTTATTCTCAGTTATAACATGTATCAATAAAATGGTTGTCATGTTTTTTTGGGATTACATAATTGGGGTTAACCCATTATGGGTAAAATATGTGGTTGATTATTTCAAATTCTTAAAACTTATTAATATCCATTTTTAATACCCCATCATGGTAAGATTTTTCCTTCTTTGAGGCATCTAAATTGGTCTATAGTCTCCTTCAAGTAAAATTGTATGTAATCATATCTTGGATTAATGCCTCAAAGATCACCAAAACTCTAACATATTTCTTTCACATTTATTCTAAATGTTATGTCACCTTTGTTTCTTGGACTAATGATATGTCACTAAAATTTATTATTGGTAATTTCACTCTCTATACTGAGAATATGTACTTTAAATCTGGGGAAGTGGTTTTAGTTCTAGATTTTGGGGTTTATCTAAGGATGAAATTATACTAGACTTATCAACATAAAATATTGATCATCCTAAATGATATGCATTTATCAATTTCCTCTTTAAAAAAATAAAATTCATAAAATAATTTACTTATTACAACTTATACTATTCAAAAAAATATATTTTATATATTACACAAAATTCCCTTTTTCTATAGAATTTTTAATCATAAATTGTTTCCCTAGAGTTAAAATTTCATGTTACATAGATGGATCTTTTCTAGGATCAGTCTTCCCAATGTTTGACAGTGTAAAATTTGAGTAATCTTTTTGGTGGTACCTCATAGCATCATATATATTAATTAACATAGTGTTGTATCAAAATTATATTGTGATATTTCCTTAATCCACATTTATGACATTCTATGAAAACGTTAATAAATGTCTACCCAAAATTATGGGGTGTTATACTAGGGTTTTATATTAGTCCAACTTTATTATATAAAACTCTAATAGGATAATTGAATTCTAAACTCAAACTATCACATCTTACAATATTCATAATTGAAATTCAATAGATCTATTTTCTAGTTACACCACCCCTACTATATACTTAAATTCTCCAATCTTTAAATATGTAAAAAAATTAATAAGGTATGACACTTTTAGAATCACTAAATCCCATAAAGAATTAGGTAAATTCAATTATCTTACTGTTTATGGGATAGAATATGTCTCTATAACATGAAATTTGTTCAGAAATTGTGGGGTCATCAAACCTAAAACACTTTTCCCCCAATTGATCTTATCATTCCCTCAAAATATATTATTTAGTGAAAATTATTTGAGGAACTTTTAATACCTAAGGATTTTATTTAGATATTCTAGAAGGATAATGTTGATATAATCTTCTTGATAACTTAATAAATTTATTTTTGGTCTTATTTTTTATGAATATTCTTAGATTTAGTAATATAATATGGATATTAGAGTGGGATAAACTTATTTTCCATTTCCTACCACTATAATAGTATATAAAAACATTAATTTCATGGTACAACTCCACCTTTTTATCCTATTATTTCTTATTCCATCTATTTATTAAGAAAACAACATTAAGATTTTTAACTTCATTTATATCTTGTAATAGTATATTTTTCACTATTTTAAGTGTGGATAGTAAAGGTATTTTTTCAACCAATTATGGTTATCATAGACATATTCTAATTTGTAATAGGTATTGGTTTGTGAAATACTTTCCCTAAGATTTTGAACAATATTTGTAAATTATTATTGAGTTAATTCTTTTTATCATTCATGAAATTACACAATTATCGAACTTTAAATCATTTTGAATGCTACGTAGGGTCTTACATAGTAATATAGATTTCATAATATTTCTTATTTTACCCAAAATGGTGGGGGTTGTTCCTAATATTGTTGGATAATTTGTGTCTTTTATAATTGTTAGCAGGGTAGTGTGTGTGGGAAATTTTAAATTTTCTGCTGAAATGGGGTTGTTTTTAGGTGCTAGTTTTGATGGTGTTGTCTAGTCTAGTTCTATGAATTTACAAATCAATATTGGATGTTAGAGTTAGGTCTTCATCCTATATATTTTATGGATAATAACTCTGATATTATGATATTACAAATCATTCCATACTCTACATCTCAACACATGGACCAATATAAGAGTGGGAATATACACACAAACCACAAACATGTATAAATTCCATTTGTTTGCTATATTAATTCAATATCATTTTTCTGAAAAAACTGGTATGTTCTATATGTTTTTTTCTAACAATAGAGTCGATTCATAAGATCATACCACATGAAAACATATGCTTCTCACAGATATTGTTAAAAACATCTTGTAGTTTATGGTTATCTTTTGAATGAGTATCTTTAATTCTACTATAAATTTATCTTTTAGATATCCTATTGAATATTAATTTAACATACATCTATCTTTATCCAAAAATACTTGATAAAATAATATAATGAATTGGTGTAATTTAATTTCATGATAAGGAGAATTTGATCCAAATTCATTGATCCTCTCCTAGTAATCATTCAAGCTTTCTCTAGATACATGCCTGGTGGAATAATTCCCTTTTTGATAGTTTTTCTTCTAGTGGTGGGGATAAATCATTAAATAAATATTATTTTTTATGTTATCCAAATACAATACATATCCAGGTTCTATAATATTAAATAATTAATTGGGTACTACTTTGAGTGAAAGTGTGACTTCCCTATACTTGATTTATTCTTCTGCCACTCCTATATACATCAATTTCGATATATCAAGGGTAAAATCCTTGATGTTCTTGTCATAATAGTCACCTAAAAAATCATGAAACATTGATTGAAACCTTTTTCGACTAGTTTTTAGTTAAAAATAATTTTGACATATAGGAATGGATGTTTTATTGTTCTAATTGATGAATTGTTTTGTACCATGTTATATCAATCCCAGATTTTGGAAGGACTCAAGGACTTAAATCAAATGATGAACACTTGAAGTATCTCTAGGTACCATCAAGGAAACATCCTCAAATATATATTATATGTTTAGGTTCCTTATCTTAGTTAAAAAACCCCTTTTACTTTTATACTCAAAGGTGAACAATTTTTTTGTTTAAAGATATGTTTATGCCATTTTAAAAAATAGAATTCTTAGCACTGGCTCTCTAAAAATTAGGCCAATTTATTACAGAACCATTTCATGTGGTATTAAAAATAAATTTTTTCCTAAATAAAATATAGTATTTATGGTTTCATAATGTTACTCCCATTGAGGAGTGATCGGTATAATTTATCACTTTGAAATATAAAATTGGTTTTGGGAGAAAAAAAATAAATCAAACATAATGAAATAAATCAAAGAGCATAAAAATTGATAAAAAGTTAAAAGGCCGATGTTATTAATCCCCAAGAAATATTGTCATTGTCTTTAATTATATTACTCCTCATAAATTCATCTGGATAATGGAAGGATTTAAAATTGTTTTACATTCATCCTTTAGTTGAATGGAATGGTGAGAGTAAACTAAACAATAGTCGTTACATATTTTATCCTCCTTCATCATTGAAAATTAATGCAGTAGCAGGCTTATAGTGCACTTAGGGTATACCTTGTCTCATTTTGAGTTTTCAATATCACCCAATAGTTTTCTACTACCCTTCAAACACAAGGAAATAACCTCCAAGACCTACACCACTCATATTAATCTATTTCAGAATATATTGATTGAGAATATTGGAAGAAGATTAATAATTCTATAACAAGGTAATTACGAGTAATTAGAAATAAATAAAAAACAATCACATCCAATATTGAAAATTTTAACTCATTACTATAACCAAATAATGAATATATTGAGTTTTATTTGTTGAAATTATGAATTTAAAGAATTACATTTGCACTTTATTTCCTTTGATGATTAGTAATGGTTATACACATCCATTTGAAGGGTAACAAAGAAGATAGAAGAATGATAATTCATTACATTAGTATGAAATAAATAAAACAAAAACATTTATAATATATAGTTTCATCCATTGATATTGAACTCCCCTCTGTGAACTATATTGGCCTTTTTCATCTATTAAAATATAGGTTCCCTCAACATTTATGTGATATCAAACCACTATGATCCTAAATCCAGATAAAATCGTAATGTTTCATTAATAATTTCCTTATTTCCCATTAGTGACCTATACTTCCATTAAATATATAGATTTACACTTTCCATTAATCAAAATATATAGATTTTTATAATCTATACAGTCCCCATCGATTGATTTCATGAATGTCGATGTCGTGTAATAAATCCTCATCCTGAAATCTAAATGATCCTCGTGACTTCATAAAATTTATGGAAAAACACATGGGAATTATGCTAATTTAGAGACTCCCTTCCTACTTATATGATAGGATTTACCATTACAGAGACCCATTCATATGGGCTATTTTAAAACTTAAAAGGCTATATTACCCTTATAAAGTTAACACGTGGAAAACATTTATTAACTTCTTCAATATTCTAGAATAATTCACAAATTATTCAAATGACACTTTAACTTAAAAATCAATGGACCATTAAAATAAATGTATGTATTTTTCAATTAATTATATTATAGAATAATATTATTTAATAATAAATAATAAATCCATTTTCATAATTAAATAATAAATGCTCCTATAATAACAATGTTTGATTATTACCTATTAAATGATAAAACAGTGGAATATAAATCATTAAAATAAAAATTGGAATTTATTAAAATTTTGGCTTTTTCAGTAGCAGATAAGTGATATTTAAATCATTTCCAAATTTTAGTAACTGTTCAAAGAAATGAAAACATAGTTTTTTTTAAAATACCCTTTTACACTAATTCAAAATCAGAAATTAAATATAAGGATGAAGATTTGTCTATGGATTTTATATATTGGGTATGATAATCAGGTGATTCAAGTGAGGATATAGATAACTAAATCATTAATATGTGTATTTTCAAGTGCATAATGCTTGGAAATGATGCTAGATACACTTGAGAAAAAACTATATGGGGAATAAATTCAACTCAACTAACATTAAAAAGAGAAATAATAGTTAATATGTGAAACATTTTAAATTGTGGGGTTCAAATAAATGATTCAATACCTATGATGAAATAGACTGGACACAATTCATATTCTGATAGGGATATAATTTGACTATTTTATAATTATTGATAATATTTTGATTCTATGATTCATTGTGGTGATATAGAAGGAAAAGAAAATTGTCAAGGATGGCTTTCTAGAGGACTAAATATATAGAGAAGAGATTGAGATTGTTTAATAAGACTATTTACTCTTTCTTTTATTTTTTTATACTAGTTTTTAGATGATACCGTGTATGTTATTATTGTGGTATCAAACATGTGTATCTAAATTTCTATATGGTATTATATTAAAATGAAATTAATTTAATTGTTTTTATTGATTAGGTTTTCATAGTTTTTTTGGTATTTATTGGAATTTTCTATCTGATTTTAAATTTTAATATTACCTTATGAAAAACATATGATTAGAGTTATGTTATAGATATGATATTATGTTAATAAATTATTCATACTTCACAAATAAATTGATATATTGGTGTGGGTTTCACAAAATGAAAAGAAATGTGATATAGAATTAAGATGTTTAAACCAATAAAACAAATTTATGAGGGAATTTGAATTTGGGTGTTTCATCAACCAGTTGTTTTAATTAATTCTATATTTATATATTTTCCTCCAATATTTGGAAAATATAAAATGAAATAATTTGACCTATTCATGAAACAATACATTAATGGTCTACCTAATAAGGAATATTTGGATTTAATTATATAATTTCACAGTGATGTTTTGTAGATTTATTTACATGGGTTGAGTGAAGAAAGTGTTGAGTTAATAGATTTCCCTTTTTGTTTAAAAATAATATCTAGTATCTAGTTCTATAAGATAGGTAAACAATTCTAATATTGGTGGTAATGTTTTTAAATAATTTTAATAGATATTTTGTCCTTGTAATATGAACACTATAGTGAGATATAATAATACTATGTTTCTCTATAATGAAAGATAACTAGTCTATAAATCTTTAGAAAATTTTATAGGTGTTCTAATGTAGTGTATCAGTTATTAATTTCCTCCTCACCACTAAATAGAAATATTTAATAATGGTCTCATTCCATTTGATTATACTATAATTGATTAATGATATGGTGGTTATTTCAATAAAATTTCCACTGATAAATTAATAAAAATACATAATAAACTCTCTAGAATATAAAAATATAAATTTTCCAACAAAAGTACTAACCGTAGGGGTGAGTCAAGATCACAAGATGCTTTAATTTTTAATGATAATGTAATGACCCATAGTTTATAAGTGATATTGTTTTCTTGAGTAAATGTGTAATGAATTATATTATATAGTTTTATAAATACAAAAAACACTGAGAAGCCAAAAAACTATTTAATTAATGGATATCATTACATTATTCAATAACAAAAAACAAGAACATTCCAAACATTATTGTGGAACCAAAATTCCAAAATAATGAAGGTTGAATGGGAAAATATGGATCATTCCCATTATCATGAAAAATAACCCCTATTAAAAACAATAAAGAAAATAAATATAATATTATTAATACAATTGAAATCATAAAAGGTGAAAATATAGATCTATGGGAGGAATTGTAATGAACATTGATTAAAAGGATGAAGATATATTTATGTGGCTAATATGACTATTTTCATAGTAATGTGACTGTTAGAATAGTAACTTCACCTAAATATATATTTATTATATAAAAATATTATTATTAAATTTTAATTTAAAAATATATAAATAATATAATACCATAAAATAAATACTAGTAATAAAATCTCAAAGAAATTATAAGCACCATTTTTCTAATAAAACTAAATTTTAATGTATTTCAAAAAAAAATAATTTTTTATATTTAAAATTAAAATTACCCTTGTTGATAAAATATTTCGATAAAAAGAATTTCAATATTATGATCAGCAGGTTAAAATTTTCAATGGGTGATTTTTTGGTAATTTTTTGAAATACTTCATCTTTTACATGAATAGTAAATATAATTCTTTCAAAAATCATATGATTTATGACATAGGGATGATGAAATAATGACTTCATCAACAATAAATTGGTTATTTCGGCCCAAAATAAATTTATGATGATAAATGGATCATTTATAAATAATAAAGTTAGTTTGTAGATGTAAAAAATATTAAATACAAAAAGGTCTAAAGTGTCCCTATAAATTGACATTTTTTCATTTTACTCCTTCCCATTTTATTCATATAATAAATTCAAATTAAAAAGTGATTAAAAGTACTACAATAAGGTTATTTTTATTCAGATATATTTCATAAGGGAAAAAAGATACTATTCAGTGTTTTTCCTTATATATTATATTTAATTTAATATTTTATCCTTAATATTACCCTCTCTTCTTGTATAAATACCCCCTCTCTCTCTATAGAAAACCACCCCTCTCTCACTTACCAAAGCCAAAACTCAACCCAAAATTCATCCCCTAATCCACTTAAAATCCTTTTGGTTTTTCAAGAGTTTTTCAAATCCTAGAATTCAAGGATTTTAGTGTCATAGATAAGAGGAAACACAGAGAAGTGGGTATGTTTTAATCAAGTCTTCTTCAAATTTTCCTCTCTTATTCCTCTTTTGGTCTATTCCATTCAATCTCAAATATTATAAAATTATTTTATTAGTATGTTAAAATTATATTAATTTTTTTTAACTATTATAATGAATATATTTATTATATATTTATATTTTAATATTCTCTTTTACTTTTCACAATATCCAGACAATAGTTGGTTAACAACCTACGAAGACATTTCCCACTCTATTACTATAACTTCATTAATGGATGGATGGTGTAAAATATATATAATATATAAATATTTAATTTCAAATATTCTAATATTTAGGAATTTTTTTACTTATGTATAAATGATCCTGGAAAACAATTGTGAAATCCAATCAAAATTGGATAATTTAAAATAAATAAAAAGATATCAAGTCAATTTAGGTTTAACAAAAAAATATTTGAAAAATATAATCCAAAAATTTTAATGGATTAATAGTATCATACATACATATCTTTCACAACATCTCAATTGTTTTAATAAACCAACATTTATTATTCTAGAGGAAGAAAAATGATTAATTAATGAAGGATTTGCAGTAAAGGGATTCTCAAACCCAACTCTTTATTCCAATTTTTTTCCTACTTCAAAAAGTTTTTAGTAAGGATATACTTATAAAACCCTTAAAATTTCCATTAAATTTTCTTTACCTTCTCTGAGGATATATTTTTTTCCCTTGTTAATATTAATTCGTGGCCAATTTCAATGATTTTTTAAAAAGTTATTTATTTTTCAAAAACATTTCTTAACTCCCCTGGAGTTGTTACTTTTTCAAATAAAAATGATCACTGATGCCAGTTTCGGCCTGAGTTCATGTGGTTGGTGGAATGAAAATTAGTCTGACAGATAAAAACTAATTACTTGTTGTTATAGATACTTTCATGTCACCATCTTTGTTTCATCCCAATCCCAAATCATTATCCTTCACAGTGAATTGCATTGACACTATGGGGACTGGGTAGTTTATCCCTTCTTCATTATTTAGGATATTCCATCGTCAAATGGCCACAGAGGGCGATTACAGGGGTGAAGTTTTTTTGAAATCAGTCCTCTTAGAATATGATATCTACAGATGGTCTACAACAAGTTTATTTGTGGATCTAGAAGCACCCAACAACCATGGTACCCATGATTCATGGACATTATTTCCAAAGGCAAGCGTTCATTGGATGAAGATTTGGCTAGTGACACTTAAGGACTCCGTTTGTCGGGTGATTGGAAAGTCAGGATCATCACACCCATTTGGTGGGAATTATTTCCTATTTTGGGACTCTATTATAGATTAAAGTCAGGTCTATATGTTCGTGATTCCTCATTTCACTCCTGAAGACTGTATCCATGGGGTATTCCTGGGTTTCTAGATCATCATGGATATACATGGATTTGATTCTACAGAGGAAATTCTAACATAATCAATGAAATTAAGCTCTCTGGAGTTTTTTATCATCCTTGAGAGATGGAGGCTGTTTTGATGTTGGGTCGGACATATAATATGGGCTTCCTTGGAATCCTCAGGAGAGGAATCAAATCCCACATAGTTCGGTTATCGGTACATACTCCTATAAGGATACCCTTCTGAATATAGGGGAACATTTAATTGGGACTGACTTCTGAGTAGAACATCCCCTGATCTCATGCCTTGGACATGCATCATATATATATCAATTATGATTGGAATCATTGTTATCGTAGTTTATGTGTCTTGGGGCTCACACATGGGATGAGTTCCTTTTATTGGGGGCATAATTGGGTGAACATTTTTTAAGGGTACCCCTTTGATCTCTGGCTTTTAAGCATGCATCCTACGTATCCCTAATGGAATAGAAATTATAGTTCTCATAGTTCATGTGGATTTGGGATTACACCTGGGAGGATTCCCATTTGATGGATCCATGACGAAGATCTCCACTAATTATAATTGTATGATTTGGTTGGGGCAAACAACTAGAAGGATGCCCACATTTTAGGACTATGCATATTTCATGATCACCACCAAACTCTAATTCCACATGTGTCATACATGATGTGGGAAAAAAGAGGACGTATTGGATCTGGAGATTTCATGTCCTACAACATCTTCTTGAATATGGAACTATAACCGGGAGAGAGAGTGGGGGATTTGAACTTGAAACCCTCACCTGTGTTGATCTCCAAGATATCCAATTCTCAAAGATCTATCCATATGCATCCCAAGATGAGGCAAAAAGGTTAAAGAGTAATACCTATCACAAAAGAATAAGGAATTTACATAGGGGTAGTTCCCTTTTATAGGTTTTTGGAACGGGGAGAACCATCATGCCTGGTCAAATGGGAAGAAAATAGCGGCATCTTTTCTTTCCATTGACACTCATTAAAAGGAAAGGCTAGTGGTTACCCTTAAACATTAGAATAGGAATTTTGACATGGAATCCAACAATTGGGCCTTCTTTCATCTTGGGAATGTGGACTTAGAGACATTCTGGGTTCCTGGACTATTGTGGTACATCCTTCATGATTATGTCTAACTTGGGTATTTTGAAATAGAACGGCGCGATGATGCGCCTAACGGCCTGATCATGTGGTTCTTATGGTACTATAGGAGGCTTTGGCCTGATGTTAGTGGACTGGTTTGCGGAGGAGCTATGGACAACCATACAGTGATGGAGAGGCATTATTGGAGCTAGAGATATGGAAAACCGAAGATAACTTATTTCGCATTCTGTTTTCTCATTTGAGATGGGGGAAACCGTGCAGACCATAATGCTATATGGGTAGAGGGGTCGACCACGTACCTATGTAGTACATGGACATGGATATGGACCACCATGTATCAAAGTGTTATACAGCCATGGATGTGGTTCACCATGCCTCTTTGGGTTCCATCCATGTATGGATTAAGTATGCAATGCAAGGTTTGACCACCATAGGGATGCACAATGTGAAGCAAAGAATTGATGAAGGGTCCTGGAGCCTGTGGTCTGCATGGAATTCATTCGTAAGTTGTTTACAGTTCATGATGGAACCCATTTGGTTTTTAGTTTACCAATTATTATTATGTTTCATCCTTGTAAGCTTCGCGACTACTTATACCTGTGGTAATGTGATTCGTATTTCACCCTTCGTCGATGATTCGAAACCAAAGATAGAATCTTCTCTATATATTAATTCTTCCCTCTAGCCTCTAGAGTCTATTTTGTGCTCTCTTCCACTTATCTACTTTTTTCATTCCAATTTTTCTGCTTTTATGGAGAACTATGAAATTCATATATGTTGCCTTATGGTACCGTTTTTGGAAGTACATGAAGATATATCTCAACTCATGGAAGATTCGGTAAACTGGGTTTGCGGAGGCTATGGTTCACAATTCATGGTTTGTGTAACCCTTCCATCTTGCTTCGTTCACAAACTACATAATTCGTGGGATGGTATGTCGATGGCATTTCTACGGTTGATTCCACCAATGACTTGGTTCATGGTATCCTGGGTTTCTTTTCCATCACCCCTCTGGCTAGTGCCTCACCGGTCATTCCACTTACCTATGGTTTGTGATTCATGTACTCAATGATCAATTCATGATGATGGAAGGCAGGTCACTATAAATCTTGAAAAATTTAATTTCTTAATCATTTTTCTAAAATTCCATTTCCAATTTACCTCAATTCTCCTTGCTATATTTATAAGAATGTTTTCATCCCTATGAAAAGTGATTGTGGGATTATTTAGTTCCCTTTAAGAAGTTTTTTGGACACTAAAAATGACCCGCATCATAATTGGATCCAAAAAGGATGAAGGGGAATCTTATTCTGATGTAGAAGTGGTCCTAAACTAATGTGGATTGTGGTAGAATAGGTAGTTTTGGAATGGGTGTCCAAACCTATTTATAAGGGCCCAATACATTTTTCTTTTACAGTTTCTCATAGAGAAAAGTGATCTCTACCACTCCTTGGTTTCCTTTACATCTTTGTACTGACTCCGTTTTGAAATCCGTATTTGTGAACCAATCCATAGGTTCTGAGAACCGAAATCTTCCAAATATCTTCTTCCCACAAATTAAATTTTGAGTCTATGAACTATACTAGAGAATCTGGAACATAATTATGGAATTATAAATAGTATAAAACTACACGATTATCATGTTTCACACGTAGAAATTTGATCCAGAAAACTGAACTTTATACTTTGTCAAACCGATCATAAAATCTCAATCTGTAAACATTGAATATCATCATGGGGAGGCCTTAGTTCAGGTTTTATTCTATCTATGAACCACCTAGTTTGATGGACAGTGCTCCGGAGGATAGGGCCTTACGGGCCTTTCTCATATTGAGGATGTACGCAGGATATAGTGTCCATGTACTAATTTAGTACATGGTGATTGACTTATACATACCATTTCAGTACATGATAAATGGATTCCGTTTAGCATTTCTAGGAGCTGTAAGCAGACCCCATTGTAGACCTTCTTTTTATGTCCCTTGATCATTTTTGTACCTCTTATCCAAAAAAATTACTCATTTAACTGACTTTTTTTTTGATTTTTTGGATCATTTTGTACAAAGATAAATGGATCTTCCATAGACCGCCGCTGAGTCCGTTGTTTCTACTTAGGTTCTCGCTACATCCCCACTTTCTACTAATTATAAAAGATTGAAGATCCTAGAGGAATCAGTTGATGAAAACGATCTAGTTAATCCATTACATCAATATTTGAAAAATCTGCTTATGAAAAGTCAAAGAAGGTATCCAACTTCATTCCATCTTCAAACTTATGTGTTTGGTTTGAAGTATAATACATCAATTGCAGCACCATATTATGCCAATCAGCCTGGTTCCTAGATAACTAACCACTCAATCTCAAATAACTTGATCTCTTCCACAGAAAAATACCTCCTGAGAGACATTTCTGTTGGGTCCCTTCTGGGATACATACCTTGAACCTTAGCGGAGTTGCAGCAGAAGCAAGATAAGATGTACCATTGTTATCAAATAATTGTGAGGAATTCCAAATCGAATGAACAACACTGCTAGTCATCCAAGAGGTACCTTTACTCTAGAGGCTCATTTATCAATGATCTGGGTGGACTTTCTGGGTTCACTAGAGTTGTGAAGAATTCCAGATTGAACTACAGGATGTGGGACTATATGAGGCTACTTGGGTATCTTAGATAGACACCCATCCACCCAAAACCCTTATTTCATAGCTCTTGATCTGGTGAAGTCTAGATACCAATACATTTCATTTGACCCTTGGGATGGTTGGAATTTTCCATTGGGACATCTGACTAATTTGAGGAGTCCCTATTATAGGGTTAATGTATAATGAATTCCTACCTCCTTTCCCTATTTGCATCAATGAGGATATGACTCCTTATTTGTTCCATATACTCATTACTCAGGCGAAGGAACTTTTAAATGACTTAGGTCATTATTTGAAGCATTACATTCCTTTTTTTGAGTGGTTTGGTGCCTTTGTTATGAAAAATGGTCTAGATATCCATCCGCACAAACCTAGGGTACTCCATACCAAGACAACCCTGGAATGAGATGGTACCTATTGTCCCACCTTGGAAGAGGGTAAATTTCATCAATGGGGATGGGGATACATTCCTAACGTTGAGTGAATATTTCAACTGGAGGCCTGCTTGGACATGTTTTTGAGTGGATGGATCTTACCAGTATGGTAATCTGGTGGTTTGATAGCCTCAACATTCATCATGCCTGCATAACTGGCCACTGGTAGATACATAAATCTAACTATTCCTATCATGTCCATGTTTTATCACCTTCTGGGTTGGATCAACGAAGTGGGGACACCGTACCAGATGATTGGGCCCTTATAAATCCATTGGGTCTAGATAGAAGATCATATATGAGGTTATACCTCTATCAATACCTTTTCAATTCCATATTATATCCTCTCATTATATCTTCAGATTGTCAGCAGGGTTATTCCAATGGATTGGTCCTCACAAGATAAGCTAGATGAGCATAATGAAAATAATGACCAAGACATAATTTCTCATCTCAACTTCCTTGAATGTTTTTCATATCATCCATATGATTCCCCTACTGGTAAAATTTGAATAATTCATCTAGAAACACTGTCAACTGAGGTTAATTTTTTCTTAGGAAAAAAGGCTTCTTGGTCGCCCACATCGGAGGGGATCTTATCTAAGAGGGGTATGAACCTTGAAGATTCAGTCGTAAATTTAATTGTATCCAGAAGATGTTTCCTCCCTCTCTCAATAGTACATGTCAAGAGAAACATCTAATGTCATCATGTCAAGTATGGATAATGTTTAACCAGGAGGTCACCCAATTCCAGGTCTCGCATTTGGATTCTTGGGATTCCATACCCTTCCTCCCCAGAAGCTTTGTTGTGCCCTGGGTAATATCATTTCTAGATGGCCAATTAGCCAACCCAGTTCTTATGCTAACATCTTTTGAAGAATACAAGGAAATAGGGAATGTTAAGAAAAAGGAATTTTTAGGAAAATCTTGGCTAGGAAAAGACCTTTTTAAATACACTCATCTCTCCTCCAAGGATGGTTGTGGAATAGGGGGTTGTGACTTTACAAACGGTCGAATGAGTTGTTAAAGCTTCTATTTGGATCCAACCATCCACCCAACCCCCCCCCCCCCCCACCTGAGGATGATTTTCCAATGGCCTGGTGGCAATGGGACCTTTTGAAAGGTTTCCAATTCCCTCGGGATTTTTCCCCTCATGCTTTATAGTGCTTTCCCAGACAAGGGATGTTACGCTTACTGAGATTATTCATGTGTTAGAAACTTCTAATGTCTCTTTAGATTAGGATCCTAAAAATATGGGTCGTTACCATGAGGTCATCAAGACCCTGATCCATTTTCGAAATGGTCACTGCAAATACTCACATTGGGTATTGTCTATGTTGCAACCAGAATCTAATAATGAGGATAATTATGTCCCTGGATTACCATTTTCAGCTATTCTAGGAGAATCCTCTTAAATGCTCCCAATGTCCCATAAGATTTTGTCTAATGAGGGTCCCAAGACTGTAGAATCACATAGGAATCCTTTACAGCTGACGAGATCCTCCCTGATCCCTCGGGCCATTCATCAAACACTGTCCATCCCAGTCAGAACTTCATTTTCCGTATGCTTGAAGTGTCTATAATGAACTGAGGGAAAACACTTCTGATTTGGAAATATTTAGAGTACTCAAGGAGGACGCTTCGACATTCTGAGTTTTGGAGGAGACATTTCAGCAACCTTTAATTATGTTAAATAAGATAATGATAAGGTGGCTACTTATTTGAAAAAAATAGATGAGTGCCTTCATGCCTCCAAAGACAGGAATTACTAGTCTACCCAAGTAGCATTTATGGAATTACACCAGTTAATGGTGGCCATCGAGGGAGAGGTTTCTCTATTTACAGAACATTATTTTATTTTCCTCTTTTCTGGAAAAGATAAATCCCCCGTTACATTACTAGATCGTGTAGGGTCTTGAGAAATGGTTCCTTCTACATCTTATTCCCCTGAGGTACCATAGACGGGGAGTATACCCTTCCGATTGTGGGGTGTGCCGCAAAAGGATCTCCTGGAACCCAATAACATATGGAAATAGTCATCGCAGTCCCTTCTTGGTAATTTTCTCCTCTAGATTCCCTAGGTGCTATTATTTAGGAACCATCTCAACAAAAAATGAGGAAACCCAAGTAGACATCCCAGCTATCAAGACACATCAAGAGGGGGATCACAAGTAATTTTTTGTTCACCAGGTGGTCGAACCAAGTAACCTTATCATACTGATTCACTATAACATGCACATATTAAAGTAGATCCTATCAGTATCCATGTGGAATTATCTCAGGAATATTTGGCTCATGTTCAAATTATGGCATATGAATAAACTCGAGTAATTGTGACTAACCGAAGAAGAGAAACATGGTTAATCGGGGAGGATAAAGGTATTTTTGACCCTTTATCCCTGGATGACTCTTCTCAAATAGACCTCTCTTCAATGATATAATATAATCTAGAAGTTGAGGCCGTAATTGAATAGGTTAAGACTATTCCCATTGAGAGAGATATGAAAAAATTTAAAGAAGGGGATGAATCACATGAAGAGCCACATGCCCTTGAGTATGTTCGAGGCAATGAAAATCTTGAGGAACCAATCATTCCTGATCAATTAGACCATTCCCATAGAGAGGGAGTCGCATTAGAGGTGAGTCTTGGCTTGAACATGTCGACTCTACCACTGCAGAAGTCGCAACCACATGGGAGGATATTGTCCCATCGCATGAAAATTTGGTTCAGGATATTGTTCTTTTTTCTCTAGTTCTGAGGGGATTTGTGGTCCCGGCCACTAGAATCTCAAGACCAGAACCCTTTTTTGAACTGATCATATATTCTAGCCTGATATTAGTGGGTGAACTTTGGGGTGGCCTTATATTTTGTTCTTCCGATTGGACATGGTCCTTTTCCATTTGGTCCCTTGAGAGACAGTGGGGCACGCGTGATGTTTGATGATATGGTGCCTCCATTGACAGGGAAATGATATTTTAAGGGAGTTGTGAGTTATTGAAGCTTCAATATATAAATATTAGTTCTCAAGTCTTTCAATGGTGATTTTTTTATTTCCTTAGTCAAGCATATTTACCCAAATTTCCGCTACATTCATAATTGCAACCGTCAATGTTATCAATTGTGGTGAATGATCCCACTCTACCATTCGTTGCAATCATCTGAAACAAGACTGCTAAGGGCTCGAGTCATCTTATAGCCACTAAATTGAGTCCCTCTCTTATTTCATTCATCCTTGGCTATATTTCGTCATCTAGAAGTGACATTGATACTGACATAGAAGGCTAGTTCGACCTTCATCACATCCTCCAAAAGGCATGGAGTAGTGTTTGGAGATTAATCTCTCAAACTCTATTGGGTGAGATATAGGAGTTTTTTCCAAAACTACACCACCATTTTTTGGCCCTAGGATTTGGAAGATTAAACTATCATTGAGTTTATAATATAGTGATATAATTGGTTACTGCAAGGGAAGTGACTGGAAGACATGAAGCTCAACTTTCTTCTACAGAGTTGATGGCTCATCTTGCTACTGTGAGGAAAATATTAAATGATTAAGCTACCAATCAAGCAATATGTTTTGCGAGGATACAACATGAGCTCGCAAATAAAGATTCCTTAGTAGAAAAACATGACAAGGAAGTGAAGAAGTAGATATTGAAGCTAGAGGTATATAAGAAAATGTAGGCATGTGCTATTGTCGCCATTGAGTAGGGGCAATGAAAAATGGGAGAAGGACAATGGACTGGCCTCGAAGCTAAGAGGGTTGAAAAAGAACTATAAGAATGTGCAGATGCTAATATCGATAAATTGTTAAAAATCCATCAAGAAATTGAGGATTCGCAACAATTTTTTTGCAACTTTGTGAGTCAATTTAATATCTCTTGAAATGATCATGTTCCGCTCATAAGTAGGGGCTCTAAGCGATGGATTTCCTCTATATCTTTATGGAATATAATGAAATTATTTCTCCTTAAAATTCAATTTCTTTTTATTTTTTTTTAAATTTCAATCTATCACAATCGACCATAAAAACATTATTCCGATCAAGTATTAATTTAAACTGTGATTTGAAATCAGTAAATTGAAATAATCGAACCAGGATATAATTTTTTCCTAAGATACAAGACTTAGCGAGCGTAGTATTCCTACTGTTTTGGTTTCATAGAAAAGCTAACAAATTTTTGTGTCTTTTTTATTATTACCATAATTTTTTCATATTCCTATTTGGTATGGGCATTGAAAGTATAACTTGAACTCTTCTTAGGCTACCCATCATGGGTTTTTGGCTTAAAAATCTTTACAAATATCTTGAATATTTGATATCTCAACATGTTTTCTAAAACCGTACATAGTATAGGTTTAACGAGCTAGTACTCAACTTTTTTCCAGGGGTTCCCTTTATGGGATTTAATTATGGTTAGTATTGAAACTTTTTCATTGGAATTTTATAGTCTTGTCGGTCAGACTTATCATGGATGTTTTAGGTCAAACATCTTTAACAAAAATTGATGGGGTAGAGGGGACAATTTGGCATTTATCATTCAGGGATGTCTAATTAACACTCAGTCATTAATGAGGTAATTCTCTTAACTCAAAATTTGTGATTTTTGGGTGTATATGGGGTTGGGGTTCCCTTAGGCGTACGAAGGTTGTAAAGGATTATCCGAAGGATGAATTTTCATTTTCTTAATGGCCATTTTGTAGGAAAAATATGCAGAGCCACATGGGAATGTTTTAGATAGTGAAAAAAGGTGTTGGTATGAAATTGTCCATCAATTTATGAAGGCATAGGAGATTTATGACACTTCGGATTTGTTTTGAGGTTGGTGACCATAGTGGGTGGCCTACCTGTAGGATTATTTCCAAAAGTATTAGGGACATTCGTATCAACTTTAATGAAAAACCACTCCCACATGAATTTTTAGTGTATAAGGAAGAGCTAGTGAATTGTATAATTTAACATCAAACAACGAAGAAACTTGAAAACTATTATGGGGGTCATTTTTTTATCGAAGATGGGTTACATAATTCATGAATTCGACTAGAAATGATTTCCATCGTTGGGCATTTGAAATGGGAAAATTATGTAATATGTAATCTAGGGGGTTTCTGAATCCGGGGAGTGATTTGGGACATAAATGTCATTCTGGTGTGAAGAAACATGAAATGAGTCTCCGGGGGATGACATTGGATTTAGTTGATGTCTGTTCTTTAGGTGACGTATGCAGAGCCATCGGGGTATGATATGCACAGTCAAAAAAAGGTGTCGGAGGGACACTAGACTTCGATCTATGATGGCCATGAAGGATTGTAGGGATTAAGACCTTTCTAGGCACGGTGTATGGGTTATGAGAGGGTCTGTGCCAAAACCTAAAAGTGGGTATTTCTTTGGCTGAAAGTTACCAGGAAAAATGAAAATATGTAGGGGAATTTTGTTTTTAATATGTAGATCAACTTCATGCATTGGGATGGGGCATCTTTATCTTTTAGAATCCTTGAGAGACCAGAGGTGAATTCGGCTAGGATGTAAAAATATATTTAGGACATATGTAGAAATGATAATATAAATGATGACTTTGAGGGCTCTATAATCAGGATGTATTTCATGAGGATTGGGAATTGTTCGGCGTACTGAGGTAGGAGAGGACTCTCCTGAGGACAAATTTTTTTTGATTGATTGTCGTTTTGTAGTTGAAATATGTAGAACAATTAGGAAACGATGTACATAGTCCAAAAAAGGTGTATTCAGGACATTGGCCTTCCATATCTGATGGCTTTGGTGGGTTATGGGGATCCAAGCTTACTAAAATCATGGAGTTAGATGTGTGTCATGAGTGTATCTGGATACATTAGAAATGTATGTGCTATGATTCACCCCTAGGATAATGTAATCTCCAACATTAATCTAGCTCATATTTAGGGTGAGGCATCTGTACCATCTATGGAGTACCCTGTAATTTAAATTCATATGGCCAGGAGTTAGGGTTACTTATGGGGAAGGGAAACATAACATGCCTTTTAGGATTGTGTTGGTAGGACTATCAGGTCTTGGACTAGTTTTTCATGACAGCATGGTGGATCTTCTACTAAGGTACCTAAGCTCATGTAAGCTATGATTGGGGTGAGAAACAAGGGACCATAAGGATTTGGGGTCACCACTTAAGAATGGCATAATAAATGGAAGGGAGAATTTTATGCTTAGACCATCACTATGCAGTTTAAAGTTGTGAAGCAAGGACTAATTCCACACAATTGGAAATCATTTAGTCTAATCTTGATGAGAAAGAATGGAAATAAAATTACCCTTAAGCATCCTTTTAAATAGGACATGTCCATGAATTCCCTTCCTTAATTAAATTTGTGCACAGAGAAAATGACACTTCAATACATTTTGTGGCTAAGGAGGGATCATAGGATTCGAGTCTCCACACATATTATCAAGGATAAACATAGTCACGCTGGATTCTCAATGAACATTGCCCTCAAAGGTCTAGCCCATATGTAATACCCAAAAATTTTGAAAATAAATTTTATGTTGAATACATGAAATACTGAGTCTCTACAAAACACCACTTTGTTATAACCTATCCAGTAAACATAGTTTTACCACCTCTGTGATTGGAATTTTGACAAACTGATAGACATGGTTGTTCTCAGTATGATATTCGGAGCCAAATAGAATCAATGTAGTTTTTTTATGAATATTAACATACCCTTATGAATATTAATGAATAGAAAATCTGCCAACAAAATAGAAACTTCACACATGAATGTGTAAGTACAATTTAAACATCTTAAAAGTGAGGAAACAATCAAAGTATATGTACTAGTATTTTAGGATGTCATAAAAATTTTAATTAAAATATTATGATTAATTTAATAACATAAAATGCTAATGTATTTTCATAAAATGTAATAACAATTTGATATTTTATTGTATTGTGGTTATAAGCTAATTTTATGAGACCTTGATTATTTATTTAAGGTGTTATAAAATGAGTCATAGTATTAATGTTGTTTTTTCGAATAAATTATTATTTTATATAAAAAAGAAATTGATAATATATAAAAAATTAGTTTCAAAAAAATGGATTTCATTTTTTAATCCTAAATGTAAAAAACTAGTTGCGTTAAATTTTTGGGGTTTTTCTAAAATACCTGAATTTTATGTTAATAGTAAAATACGATAATTTACGATAAATGTTGAATACAAGATTTATTTGGTCATAAGTGATGTAAGGATGATGTAAGAATAGTAGTTTAAAACTAAAATTCAATTATTTCAATAATGGTTTACATGAATCAATTCTATTGGTTTTCCTGAAGCAAATAATAAAATAATGAATAAAATATTCACAAATCACCCCTCTCCTCCACTATAAAGCCCCCCAAAACTCCCTCTTCCCTTCACTCGTCTCAAGAATTGTTCCTTCTCTAAATTCTTCTCAAATACCCTCCCAATATCCCACCCCACTTGCATCATTATTTGGTCTCATAAAAAGTACAAAACCTCTCCCCTAAAGAGGCTCTCAAGGAAGATTACTTCAAGAGGTAAATTCCTCTTTCATTTCATTTATTTCAAGTTCATTTCTTTTCATTTTTCCTCATATCCTTTCATCCAAATGTTATGATGAATTTTTTACCATACATGTACTAGAAGTTTGTTATGATAATGTAATAATTTGTTATCATCTCTCATTTCCCATACATATATATTTCAAATGAAAACAACATATGAGATGTGTTAATTTTTCACAATTAACGACAATGAGTTCCCAATTTAAAGTAACGTCATCAATTATGGTGATGAAAACATTTTTATGGTTGAAATAGAATATAATATATGTATTATAACTTATTTATGGGTCATTAATCCATTTTTTACACATGAAAATAATTTATAAATCAAAGTGAGTTCGTTGTGAACAACAATGGCCAATTAACTGAAACAATTGTCGATAAAATTTTATATAATGATTTATCTTCACTCCAATTAACCCAATAAATTTGGTGACCATGTAATATCATCATTGTTCACTATTAACATACAAATTTTATTCCATACCACCATTCTCAATATATATGTTTATCCATATATGAATATATGTAAACCGACCCTAAAAACCAAGGAACAAAACGCTCCAAAACAATAAAATTTAATCTCTTAACCCATAAATAGTCATAAATAAAACTAATAAGGATATAATAAATCAATTATATGTAAATTAATTTATTTAATCATTAATTTATGAAGCTAAATTTGATTATTCAGGTCATTAATATCAAGGTAATAACACCATCATACTTAAGGTAAGGGTTTTCTACCTGAACCTCCATTTTCATTCGGGTAATTCTTATTATCTACATACCTAAACTAAATTATTATTTATTAATATAAATTCTTCATATATTATTCTATAATTTTCAATATTTATGTACCAACCAGAATCATACTTTCATTTATGGGTAGTTATATTTTTTAAAAGATCATTCAAAAATTCTTCCCGAAATACCAGCCATATTCAAGGGAATTTCTCAAATTTTAACCTATTTTAAAGAGAAATATATAATATAAT
The DNA here is from genome assembly GCA_963277665.1 of Viscum album. NCBI lineage: Eukaryota > Viridiplantae > Streptophyta > Magnoliopsida > Santalales > Viscaceae > Viscum > Viscum album. The sequence continues at coordinate 477,436,498 of OY728125.1, read as the reverse complement.
TTTAGAGACCATTATATTTATAAATAATATAATTTTATTTATAAAATATGTCTTTACTTAATTCTGGTTTTATACAAATAATTTTACCAAAGAACTTTTCCTTTCAAATAAAAAAAGCAATTATCTCAAGAATTACTCGATAATTTTTTAAGTGTATCTTCATCTATTTCAACACCCTTGTTTATTATTATGTATCATGGGGATTAATATTTTATGGTATAATCTAACATATTTAACTCAATGGGTTTTGATTAGTTTTACTGTGGATGTTCTATATTAAAACTATTTTCCAATTTACTCGAAATGGTTTGTGTCTATGCTTAATGTTCGGGGAACGTTCTGGACATTTCATATGTTTGTTTCAATATGAACGTATATATATTTTATTTTATTCTTCATTCATATGAAGAATGAATTTAACTTATTATATAATTATTTGGGCCCAGTATATCCCCTCGATGCATCGATAGGTCTTAGGAGAAAATTAGATATGGACTTGGTTGAGGCCCTTTCCATTTTTAGATATGGTTTTTTCCGAGGCCTTAATCACTTCTAGATGTTTTGGTCGAGGTCGTGACAGTATGTTCCATAAAATCTAGCATATGAATTTCCCCAATTATTAATATATAAATTCAAATTTTACAATGTTATTCGACTAGAATATTACCCATGATTTTTTTTATTATGTCAATATTTACTCAACTCATATTCCTGTCATATTATGTTCACATTTTTCTATTAAAGACATGTGTTTTAAATTAATCACCATTCTTAATGTTTATGTTATATTTTATTTTATTTTTTTACTCTTACTGAGTGTTTTATCTCACCCATTTCATGTCTTTTATTTTCTCAGAGCCTAACGAAGTTTATTATGAATGACTTGCAGGGATAACATTAGAGTTGTGGATGGTCCCAATAAAACGTATATGATGTATTTCATTTCAAGTTGTATAGTTGAAATAATGTATGTATATGGATTTAAAAAAAATTTAAACTATTAATTCCTTCAATATAAAAGTTTCTTGTAATAATTCCAATGTAATATAATAAAGCACGAGCTCCGGGTAACTAGGGTTGTGTCTTTATAGTTGTTATGAGATGAATTTTAGTAGAAAACGTGGAAACTAGATTTTGAAAAAATATTTCAGGGATAAAACCCTAGGATAGTATTTTAGGATAAATATAAACGAACATCCTAGTATATTTGGTAAGTATTATATTATGTGGAACATTCTCGAAAATACATCCATGTATTGATACGAAAATTGGATGTGGTTCTAGAACAGATGTACTTAGGAGTGAAAACTCGGACAAGGAGTTTTAGGCCTGACCCGGAGTATCCTAATACCCAAAAACATGCCTTACATAACTCCTGGTTTGACAATCCCTAGGGTATATTCTGAGGATAATTCACATTTTATTTACAATTCATTATTAAGGATTTAAATGTAAATTTCTTCTCAAAGAAATCATGTTTAGGATTATGGGATTATCCATGCATAAGAATTCAATTTATGTTAAGTACTTTTTTCTAAGTTGAGATTGTACAATAATATTCATAACATAATCTGGTGTATTTCATTATCTAGAAATGGTGCCTAGGGGATGGAATAGAAACCACATGAACACACACATCCCATGTAGGGAATTTCCTCTTTTGAAAGATAATGATGTTGGCTCTAGAGCTGTGATTGGTGCGAAGCAACTTATAAATACACAAGGAAAACATACTCATGTTATGAATAATACCCTTAGCTATATAGAGTAACAGAATCCATGATGTGGATGAGCCACATTATATCTCTTTATGAGACAACATCCTCCATCATTTAATGGGACTACAAACCCATTTGTAGTGGATCAGTGGATAATTTCATTATATAATATATTTCTCACTTTGGGATGTAACGAAAGGGATAAGGTTTTCTTGGATGTTTATCATCTATTGTTAGATGCTGATCAATGGTGGTCACTAATTGAAAACAGAAAGGAGGATTAATAGATATAAAACATGGAATGGAGTTAATTTAATGAACTTTTCATAGTGAAATACATTCCTTATGAACAACGAGCAGATATGGAAATCTAGTTTCTCAATTTGATGAAAAAGGAAGATGAGAATGTTTAAAAGTATGAAGATGACTTAAAAATGTTAGAAAAGAATGTTGTGGAATACATATATAATTCATGAAGACTTATTGATCAATTCTTTGATGGCCTAAATCTATTCTTCCAGCATGCGCTGGTTTGCCAAACTTTATCATCATATGAAGAAATAATGTCATGTGATATCAAGAGAGTGGAGGAATTATCTATACCTTATAACATTAAAGGAATGAAAGAGAAGAAGAGGGTTCCTAAAGTCTCTGGAAATGGAAATAAAGAAATGGGGAATAAGTGAAGAGTTGACTTTCCACCCTATGAAATTTGTGAAAGGAAACATCTTGGTTTCTCCATAAAAGTAAAAGGGGTGTGCTACAAGTGTGGACAGAAAGGCCATCATGTTTGTGTTTTCAAGGTGAATAAAGAATCTATTAATGGTCAATACTATTATTTTATAGAGATGGGACACTATGAGAATTTTTTTCCTAAGCATCAAGGAATCATGCCTCAAAAATTACAAGGGATAAGGGAAAAGCTTATTTGATCACAACTGCTGATATTAAAGTTCCTTATGAAATGGTGGAAGGTACTTTAATTATTTACTCAAACATAGAAAATGATTTATTTGATTTTGTATCATTTCTTTCTTTCATATCTTCCTAGTTTCCTATGAAAATAAGATATTTCTAGTTTAATTTAATAAGGGGGTTGTTAGTAAAAATCCTAAGGTAAGTATCTTTGCACCAATGTTGTGTCAGGTAGTCCCCATTATTGAATATAAACATATCTTATCTTTTGATTTTATTGACATTACCATGATTGAATTTGATAACATCCTTGGTATGTATTGGATTTCTAACAATGATGAGAATATTTATTTCAAAAGAAAGAGGTTTTAGTTTTTTAAGATGATATGGAATCCCTTATCTTTTGGGTAGAAACATCACTGTCTGATTCTCATATAGATCCACCCCCAGTAGCTCTACTGAAATAAATTATTAGGGAGGCGGGGAATTCAATAAATATGGGAGATTATAGGAATGGTTAAATAGGTGATGTAACTATTGTGCAATAATATATTGATTTGTTTCCCAAGGATTTACCTCAACATCCTCAATAGTGGGAAATTGAGATTTATGTTGATTTAATGAATGATTCCAGGACATTGTCAAAGACCCCTTATAGAATGGCCACTATGGAATTTTTGGAACTGAAGAAACAACTAGAGTAATTATGTGATAACTAATTTATTCTCCCTAGTGTCTCTCCATGGAGAACCCCTATTATTTTCATTAAGAAAAAAGAGGGATCTATGAGGTTGTGCATTGACTAGAGGGAGATTAGTCCTATAATAATAAATAATAAGTTTCCCCTACCTTGAAATGATGATTTATTTGATCGGATTCATGGAGCCCAATATTTTACAAGGATTGGCCTTCAAGATGGATATCATCAGTTTCTAGTAAAGAGGGAAGATATTCTAGAGGCAGGGATTCAAAATAGGTATGGGAATTACGAGTTTATAGTAATCGCTTTTAGACTGACTAACCCACTCTCTATTTTTATGGATCTATTGAATAGAGTTTTCATTCAATATCTTGATGACATTCTGGTAGTATTTATTGATGATATCTTTGTATACTGTAAACAATAATAAGATCATTAAAATCACATGCGAACTATTCTGAAGACTCTTAGAAGATATGAATTAAATGGGAAGTTTAGAAAGTGTGAGTTTTGGCTTCATTTATTTTCCTTTCATGGCCACATTGTCTCTAAGGATGGAATATATTTTGATCCTATAACGACAACAGTTATGCAAGAATTACCTACTCCAATGAACATAACTTAGTTATGTAGTTTTATTGGTTTAGTATGTTATTATCTATGTTTCATTCATAACTTCACACGTTTAGCCAACCCATTGAAAAAGCTATCCTATAATGGGGTTAAATATGTATGGACAAAAAAATGCGAGGAATGTTTTGTAGAATTGAAGAGGATATTAGTGAATGATCCGATCCTAAATCTACCATCGAGTAATGATGGGTTTATGATATATAGTGATGCATCAAAGAAAGGACTTGTTTGTGTCCATATACATAATGATAGGGTTATTTCCTATGCATAAAATAAGTTAAAAAGTCATAGATAAAACTATCCTACTCGGGATCTTGAGTTAGTAGCGTTAATATTTACTCTGAAGATATGGGGAAATTATCTCTATGGAGAAAAATGTATGATATATACATATCGTAAGTGTCTAAAATATATCTTCTCACAGAATGAACTCAACATGAGGAAATGTTTATGGGTCTAACTACTCAAGCACTTTGATTGTTCCATACACTACCACGCATGAAAGGTAAACAAGGTGTCTGAAACATTGAGCAGGAAGGATCAAAAAGTTATAAAAAAAATTAGGATAGACAACAATCCTTTGTACGTGGATATAGTGAGGATGGATATGGGAATTACCCAAGAAGGTGAAACATAACTACTTTTTCAAATGGTTTCCCAACCATATTTATTAGAATGAATTAATGAATCATAGTCTAATGATGAAAATCATCAAAAGAAAATTAATGATGTGATAGACGGGAAGTGGGTTGCCTTTAGGTGTGAAGATGGAATTCTGAAATTTGGGAAGTGGCTATGTGTTCAATATATAACCAAACAAAAAATTGATTTACTGGATGATTTTTAAATCTAAAATTTCCATATACACTCTGGTAGCACTAAAATTTATAGAGATTTGACAGAACATTTCTGGTCAGACAACATGGAGAGGGAAATTGCAGATTATGTATCAAGATGTCTAGTCTATCAACAAGTAAAGGCTGAAATAAAACATCCATGGGGAGTCATAAAACCATTACCTATTCCTACATGGAAAAGGGATGACATCACTATGGATTTTGTAACTGGATTACCCAAAACTATGAGAAAGAATGATGAAATATTGTTAATTGTTGTCTGACTAATGAAATCTTCACATTCCTTCGTTATAGGGGAGGATTTACCATTAGATAAACATGAAAAACTCTATACCAATTATGTTTTGAAACATAATGGACATCCTCTCCCAATTTTTTCAAATAATGATGCATGATTTATATCAAAATAATGGAAAAAATTTCAGAAATGATTGGATACTAATCTTGGTTTGAGTACTTCTTATCATCCTCAAATGGATGGGAAATCAAAAAGGATGATCCAAACCTTAGATTAAATGTTTAGATCATGTTCACATGACTTTCATGGTATGTGGCATCATTATTTACCTTTATTGTAGTTTTCCTACTATAATAGTTTCCATTCAAGTATTCAAATAGAACCATATAAAGCCTTGTACGAAAAGAGATGTCGTACACCAAATTGTTGGGATGAAGTTAGAGAAAGGAAGCTTATGGTCCCAGAGCATATAGAAGAAACCACAGTGAAGTTAAAGACTATTTAGGTTTATATCAAAGTAGCTCCATGTAAATAAAAAACTATGCTGATAATCAAATGAAGGATTTGGAGTTTCAAGTGGGAGATCATATTTTCATAAAAGTTTCTTTGTGGATGAGTGTTATAAGATTTGGGAAGAAAGGAAACTATATCCATAGGTACATAAGCCCTTTTAAAATTATGGAGTTAATTAAAGTTTTTGTTTGTCGTTTTTCTATGCCACATGGCTTGTCTAAAGTACACAATGTGTTCCATGTCTCATTGTTGAGAAAGTACATGCCAGACCCAATGCATGTCCTCACTTCTAAAGGTATAGAATTGGAAGCTGACCTATCTTAATGTGAAGAGCCTATCCAGATTCTAGACACTAAATAAAAAGTGTTGAGGAATCATACCACTATACTAATAAAGATAATTTTGAAAAATCATAAAATCGAAGAGGCAGCATGGTATCCTGAGGATATTATGATGAAGAACTACCCAAATGTTTTTTGAGGTATCATTCTGGTTATTTATAGGGGAAATGTTTTTTAACAAGGGGATAATGTAACACCGCAATATTTTTCAGAGAAATTTAATATTTAATTCATGAAACACTAAGTCTCTATAAAACACCATTGTGTTATAACCTGGCTAGTAAACATAGTTTTATTACCTCTGTGATTGGGATTTCGACAAACTGACATATGTGGTTGCATTCATTACAATATTTGGAGTATGGTAGAATCAAAATAGTTTTTTATTAATATTAACATACTCTTATGAATAGTAACATACCCATATGAATAGTAATGAATAGTAAACTGGCCAAAAAATAGAAACTTCACCCACGAATTTATAAATACAATTTAGCCATCATAAAAGTGGGAGAATGATCATTGTATAAGTATTTGTATTTTTGCTAGCCATTAATATTTTAATTATTATTTTACGACTAATTTAATAATATAAAATAGAAATTTATTTTTTTCAAATGTAATGATAAATTGTTATTTTATTTTCTTATGGTTATAAGATATTTTTTGGGACCTTGTTTAATTTTTCAAGGTGTTAAAAAATGAGTTATAGTTTTAATGTTGTTTTTTAACTAAATTATAAATTTATATAAAATTTAAATTAAAAAATATTGATAAATTTATTTAAAAAAAAGAAATGATTTTTCAATTATAAAAATATAAAAAAATTGGCGCAAATTTTGGGGTTTTTTCTAAAATACAAGAATGTTGAGTGAATAGTAAAATACGATAATTTAGGATAAATGCTAAATACATGATTTAATGGGTCATATGTGATTTAAGGATTTTTTAAGATAAATAGGATTGAACTCACATGATCTTATTACTATTATGGGTCACATGAATCAACACTTTTGTTTGTTTTGATGGAAATATTAAAATAATGAATAAAATATTCACAAATCACCCATGTCCTCCACTATAAAACTCCCCTCACTCTCCTCTCTTCAGTCTTATCAATCCTTGTTACATGACTAAATTATGTTCAATAATCTTCCCAAGCTCTTCCCCATGTCCATAATCCCTTTGTCTCATAAAAATTCCAAAACCACTTCTCTAACGAGGCTCTCAATGAATATTACTTTCAGATGAAAATTCCCCTTTCATGTTTTTATTTCAAGTTCCTTTCTTTTATTTTTCATTCCTCGCCTGCATTAATCCAAATGTTTTTATGACTCTATTACCTTAAATTTCCTTTAATTTTTTTATTATAAAGGAATAATTATTCATCATCTCTCCTTTCCCATTCTTTTATACTTGAAATGAAAACACCATCGGAGATGTGTTAATTTATCACATTCAAGGACGACAGGTTTTCAATTTCTATTGTAATACTCAATTATAGTTGTGAAATATTTTTTATGGTTGAACCATAAGATAATATATGTACTATAAATTATATATGGTTTTGGATTCATTTTTTACACATGATAATAATTTAAAAAATAAAATGAGTTCGTTGTGAACAAAAACCACCAATTAACCCAAACAATTATCATAAAAGATTTATATAAAGATTAATATTCACTCAAAATAACCAAATTAATTTTATTACCATTTAATATTATATTTTTCTTGAATAACATTAAACTTTTATTCTAGACAACCATTCTCATTCAACATGTTTATCGAAACATGAATATAAGTAAACTGATTATGGAAACCAAGGAACAAAATGCTTCAAAACCTTGAAATTGAATCTATTAACCCATAAAAACACCATTAATGTACTTAATAAAGCTATAATAAAAAATTACATATAGATTAGTTTCGGTGCTCATTTATTTATGAACCTAAATTTTATTATTCGGGTCATTAAGATGAAGTTAAGAAAACCAGTAGACTTAATGTAAGGGTTTTCAACCTGAAGTTCCATTTTCATTCGGGTTATTCTTATTTTCTACTTAAATAAATTAATTTCTTATTTATTTATATTTAACCCTCATAAGTTATGTGATAAGATTCAATATATATGTACCAAACAGAATCCAACTTTAATCTAGGGGGTGTTATGTATTTTGAAAAATCTTTAAAAAAAATTTCCCGAAAACAAGCTAGATTCAAGAGAATTTCTCAAATTCTTACCTAAAAATCAAGGGCAGTATATAATCTATTTTTAGAAACCATTATTTTTATAAACACACTAAATTTAGAATGAAAATAATACCTTACTTAAATTCTGGTTTTTTACAAAAACGTTTCCAAAACAACTCTTCTTTTCAATGTAAAACTGCAATTCTCTCAAGAATTACCCGATGATTTTTTAAGAGTATCTTCATCTGTTTAAACACTCTATTTTATTCTTATATATTATTGGTATTAATATTTTATTACATAAACTACAATATTTAATTGAATTTTTTATTATTAATTTGAATCTTGAAGTGTTATCTTAAAACGATTCACCAATTTACTATAAATGGTTAGTGTTTATGCTTAATGTTTGGGAAACATTGTTGACATTTCATATGCTAGTTTCAATATGAATGTTTATGTTTTATAGGTTTATCCTAGTTTATATGAGGAATTAATTGGACTTATTATGCGATTGGGTGCCCGCTATAGCCCCCCGAGGCATCGGTAGGTCTAACGAGACAAATAGATATGGACTTTGCTGAGGCCTTTCCCATTTTTAGATATGGTTTTTTCCAAGGCCTTAGTAATTTTTATATGTCATGGCCAAGGCCTTAACGGTATCTTTCAGAATTCATGGAACATGAATTTCCCTTATTATGATTCTATAAATTCAAAGTTCATGGGTTTATTCCACTAGTAGAAAACCCATGATTATGTTTTGTTGTGAAAACATTTACTCAGCTCGTATTTCAGCCATATTATGATCACATTAGGCATGTGTTTTAAATTATTCAGTATGCCTAATGTTTATGTTGTCTTCCATTGTATTGATTACTATTAATGAGAGTTTGAGATCGCCCCTTTCTTATGATTCATTTTATCATGACATGAACATGTTTTTTATGAATGAACTACAGGGATAACCTTATATCTGTGTATGTTCCCAATAAAAAATATATGTTGTATTTCATGTCAAGTTGTAATGATGAACTTATGTATATATCTAGATTTTAAAATCTACTAAACTATTCCTTCCTTCTGGATACAACTTTTATCTAATCATGAAAATGTAATGTAATAAGGCACTGGCTCTGAGAAACTGGGGTCGGGTCTATACACCATACATAGGAAGGAAATGAATTTTGTATGAGGAGGCTGATCCAAAATAAAAATATAAGAATTACTATTATGAGATGCAGCTTAATTTCATACAACTAGGACACTTTTGTCCCTGGTGTTTGGCAACGTGCGGTAAAGACGTTGACATCACATTTAACCATCGAGCTTTGGAGATAACTTGTCACGAAGAACAAAAATAGCTTTGAGTTAATAGTGGTCAGGAGATTCTAGTATTCCTTAGACATAACTGATGATGTATTCAATAAACCATAGTCCTAAGGGGGGCTTGTATTAGGAGGAATGACTTCTATCTTAGAAGCCATTGTGCATACTAAAATAGGAAAAGAATTTATTGAGGTTGAATTTGTCTTTGGTTGATGTCCATTTTGTCTCTGACATATGCAGAGCCATTGGGGCATGATGTGAATAGTAAAAAAAGGCGTCTATAGGGGAATGGATTACAATTTCTGATGTCTGTGAATTGTTATGGGGACCCAAGTCTTCCTATAGAATGGAGTATGGTGAATGGGAAAGATGTGTCTGGGAACTTAAGATATATGCATAGCATGATTATCTGTGAACTACATAACATTCCACATATATATGACACATTTATAGTGGGAAGTATAATATTTTTATTCCTTCTGGGTTTCAGAATTTAGACATGGAATTTTCATTATCTCGTTTCACATTGTAGTGTAGGATACAAGGAGTTTTTTTATGATCTCGTAACATTGAGAATTGATCCACAAATTATTCTTGAAGAACCTTTCATTTTAATGTCATGAGGTTAGGAACATTCATGGATTCCCCTTCTAAAATTATGATTTATACATAGAGGAAGGACAACTTTTAGTTTGGTTGGTCGGTCTAAGATAGAGGATATGGGCATCACTATGTATCCTTGATGGGTAAGAATAACCCATGTATATTTCTGGAAAGGAATTCCCTACATGTGTCTGGCCCATATATAGGGATATATGGAATTTTCATATCTTAGTGGTTAGATCATGATTTGGGTTCAAGGCATTACTACGTATCTAGAAAGGGGAGGAATCAATCCATGCATAGTTATTGACATATCATCAATGTAAAGGATTGGTCTATGCATGTGGTGGGGGAAGTCATATTAAATTATGGTTGAACTGGGATATGAGATCAGGGCACCACTAAATATACCACTAAGATAAGAATCAGTCCATGCATAGTTATAGCATATTTTGTGCCATTTAATGTCATATGGTAAGGACGAAGGTAAACCGATATGAATTATAACTATATTGCGGCTGGACTAAACACTTGGTATCAGGGCGTCACTATGTATCCTGCAAAGATAGGGATCAAGACATATATAGTTCTGCAAATTTCCTCCATGTATAGGTCACTTTTGTACATAGTTAGGGGGAATTTTTATCTGGTGTTGATGGATGGGCTATGATAGATGATCCCAACATCACTACATATCCTCCAAGGGTTGGAATCAAGCCATATGCAGTTATAAAAGTTCCCTAATAAGGTCTAATCCATGTGTAAGAAAATTAGAGGTAATTATTTTTGATAGGGGATGGGCCAGGATTTTAAATCTGGGCCTCACTCTTGTTTTGTAGTTCCTTGAAATGTCTATTCTAGTTTAATACACACTTCTTCTAGGCAGCTTCCATTGGATTTATTCATTGAACTAGAAATATACCACAGTTCTTTATCCAAAAGGGAACTATTTTCCAAAGGCATGTATTTCTTATGTTTAATATTTACAATACTTAAGAACATGCATTGGTTGTTAGGATGGGAGGTCGGACTCACCACACACTTTTGGAGGGAATTATTGTCTAATCTGAGATGCTCTTTATATGTTTAACATATTTTAATGAATCCTTAATAATTCAACAAGTATAACATATGATTCCCTTGAATTTTCAATCACTTATTAACATGTGTGAAATTTAGAATCATTTGTATGTATTAAAGGTTCTTCATTAATGAAGATATCGGTATGTATTAAAGGTCCTCCATCAATTGTATACACTCATATACTCATTAGAGATTCTTTTAATCATCGTTACGATGATACTTGTTTTTTAAGATAGTCAGTGGGGGAACTCTTGAGTTTATTGTTTTCTAGGGAGATGAAGGATTATTTTGATATTTGGATCGTACCCATAAAATGGCCTACCTACATATCCTAGTGAAAGCAATAAAAACCCTTATAGTTTTATGCAGATTAATGGGACATATCATACCTTTTACGATCATGTTATGAGGACCTCTAAGCGAAAGGTGCTTAGTAAAAGTTTAGTGTAGGACTTAGACCTAAGCATCCCAAGGTACATGGAAAGAATATTGGTTCCCAAATAAGATTATACGCTATTGGGAATATGACCCAAGAAGAAAATGGTTGATTTGAAGTGTTGGGTTTGAATCTCAAGGAGTTTTCCTATATATCCCATTTAAATGGGAATGAAATCCCAAATAGTTAGATAAATATCATAGGAGAGTGTAGTCCTTTGAGAGAAATGTGTTTTGGGATTACATCCAAAAAAAGACACCTTGATAATTTGGGGGGTTTAATATGGGGCTTATTCCAAAGGAGGATTCCCAAATTAAAAGAATTATTTTTGGATTCTTGAAAAAGATCTCCAGTGAGCTCAGGCCCTAAAAAGGCTTCTTACATTTCCTAATTTTAGTGGGAATCAGAGTTCTTGTAGTTTATTCATTATTTTTGGTATTATGCATAAGATATTCCCATTGTAGGGGATATGATTGGGTAAACCCTTTTGGAAGGGCACCCTTTTTAGATCGGTCCTCCAAGATGGCTTCATAGATATCATGGATTGAATAGGAATAAAAGTTCTCTTAGTTCAAGATGTCTTTCGAAAATGTTGTGATCAGGAAAAAATTTATAATCCCATGTGAGTCATGCTCGGAGTGAGAAACTGCAGGATTTCAAATATTCTACAAAGGCACTACCGATTTTTTCCTCTGTTGGTGGAAGAGGGTGCACCTATGGCGTCTTGAGTGGATGAGGGCGAGGTGACCCGGGAAGATGGCGAGGTGACAAGCCTCCACTCTATTTAGTTTACATTGAAAAGGGTCCAATGTAAGGAATGAGTGAAGGTGAAAGAAGTAGAGAGGAGCAAGATATTAACCTCATACTTTAAAGGTTAGGGGCTTACTCTAGGATGGCTGCCCTAAAATTGATCCTGGTAGTGGAGGGAAACTTTTTATTTTCTTGAATGTAAAAGAAATTGTGGACTGTACCTTCCCTACGAGAGACCTAAGGTTCTGGGTCTTAGAGACGAGAAGTGGAGGTCAGAACCCATACCCCAATCCTCCAAACTGGTAACTTCCCATAACTATTCCTAGGATAATGATCCATGTGATTGTGGATATACAAACCCACAAACAATCCATGAAATGTAACCCCATTGTGAATCAAATTTTGGAAACCTCTGATTGTGGATATACATACCCAAATAGGAGACACACTGATGGTCCATTCCCAAGGGTTTGATAAGTCAGGATATTTTGGTGAATGTCTCAATAGAACCCCTTTAATACAAGGGATCCAATCAAGAATAAACCTTCCAATGAATGTCTTTTAAGAGGGATTAATGGCTTCTAGACTAAAGAGAGTATGTGAATTAATTAAGGGCGGCCAAGTAGGTATTAAAATGAATGTATGGGTGCACGAGTAGGCTTGGGAGACCTAATGTTCACTTGAGAGATGAAAAACTGAATGTTAATACTTGGGAGATAGTGACTCAAGACTTTAATATTATTTATAGGTATTCCCTGAAGTGGGCACTCAAGTTACTGTGAGAGGAATATGTGGTGCGCAAGTGTTGGTAATTCTGGGAGGTTGGGAGCTTTAGGCGCACAAGTTTTTTGGATTTTGAACACTATAAGTACTTAAGTACTATGACCCCCCTTAAACTCCTCTACTTTAGGTGTTAAAGAACTACCTTGAATGTTTTAGATTACTTGGGAGAAGCACTAGGGAGACTAGAATAGAAATTAGGAATCAGGGAAATTCATTCATAAAAATGAAGGCCCCAAGGGTCTACTTATATGAAAAAATTGGACCCTAGGCAAAAAATAGATTGGGCACGGAAGTGGGTTGCAAAACATATTTGGGCGCACAAGTACCTTGCTACCTAATGGCTCCTTGGTCAAACTTGGGTGATCCAAAACTCAAGCCTTTGAAAATATTTATTTTCTTCATGTGTTTTATCCTGTTTTTTCTAAGGTGTTTCCCTTTGTCATTTATTAGACTATTTGATGGAATGTGGTGTCATGAAAAAAACCCTCTCAAAATTGGATCCGTAATGAAAAGAGGTTCCTATACTGAGATAAAATAATGAATTATAAAAAAGAGGATACTGGGGCGCACATGTTGAGGTGTGCAAGATGAATAGGGCACAATTTGGAAGAGTGTCAGATTCTAGAACACAAGTTTACATCCATTGCTTATATATAACAGTTTTACTTCCGTGGAAATTCTCCTGACTTCTAGAAAACATTCCCTCATTGCACATGTCATTTTTTCACTCAAACGCTTCGATTTAGTCATGCTTCTGCAATATGTTTTCTTACTTGCATGCTATAACTGGGACCCACATATGTGTTCCAATTTATATTTGTGTGCCAAGTTTTATACTTGCGCACCTTAATTCCTTTTTTGAATTTTTCAATGCATTTTTCAAAACATCAAAAATGAACTTACTTATAGATTTTTTTTAATCTTTTTTCAGGTTCAATTGCTCCCTAATAAATTGTAACCACTAATGAACTAGCCAGTAAGAGGATTTAAGACATGATGAACATTGTCAGTCATGACTATATCGACGTATGTGATACCACACTTCCATACATAGAAAACTATCTGATGAAATATCATTTCAATTTTCTCCAAAACACTTATTTGCATCTATATAGATATTCCCATATGAAATATGTCCATATTCCGAACCTAAAGAACTATATCCCAATTTCTTGGTTTTAAGATTATACCAATTTCTCATCTGACATTGTTTCTATTGGGGGTTAATATGTTAATGATGGGATGGAAAATAAGGCTCATATCATGCATCATAGCTCGTGTGATCCAAATTTTGAAGCACACACACATGAGTTGCATCCACAATGTCATTCATCCATCTTTTGAGATTCTCATATAGATCGAATCTGATGCAGGAAGAAAAGTTAGGATTTCTCCCTGGGAGGGGGTGTAAAACCCGCATGGATATGGGCATATTGGGTATGAAAGACATGTGTGGAATTTACAGATGACTTAAAATTTGTTGAGTTTTATGAGGTTGTATAGGTTGGGAAAACTTATGTGTATAGGAATGATGATTTTTTGTGGGAGTTACTAAATTGATTGAGTCCAGAAACAAACTCCTTCTATTTAACACATGGAGAAGTAGGCATCAGTTTGTGGGATGTATACAAGATTTCTAGAGATCAAACCCTTTGGAGATATATATGATGAGTTTATCCCCTCCCCATGGTAACATGGAAGGACTCAGGGAAGACACCAACCTTGGTTCCTGAGTTGATGAAAATATTTTATAATCTCATGAATGAAACCACCATGTATTCATACACAAAAAGGGAGATTCATCCAGAGGAGTGGATGGAAATATTCTTAGTAAAGAAGAAGGAAAAAGGTCCCACCTGCACTCGTCCAAATAGCTCTCGAAAGGAAAAGAAGAGAGGTTCACTATAAATCTTATGATCATCATTAAAGATAGTAGAATTTGACAAGCGGGGATATGAATTCAATTCCTGAAAAGAATCATTTGGAAGGTTTCATGGCCATGTGGCTCAATTTGTATCTTCAACGAGTCTAAGATTATAAAGGATGTGTGATTCCAGGAACTTTAGTTATCACATCCACGAGAACGTGAGAAGGATGGTAGGGTTGGCACTCCTATTTTAGGAATGATTCATAGGATCTTACCGCATATTCACATTGGTAAGTCTTCTTTTAGAATCGTGGGACCATTCTGGGTAATATGGGGATGGATTGCTACTCATTTCAGAACATATGATGTGAAAAGTGGGGTACAGGTCTTTGGATGTTCTTTCTGACCATCTGTTCGGGTTTCTTTGGTATTTAACCTTTGTCTTGGAACGCTTACCATGTCAAAGTCATGTGGAGTATGCATAAGGATTTTCATCTATTACCTTATTAAAATTCACCTATGGGGGGATTCATTAATGATGGGACGACCTGTTTAGGGCTAAGAGCATACAAGTTATCATGAAGAGATGGCGTATTGGCCACCAGGATTGACAGGGAAATCATATGTGAGGCCTATGCTCTTATAGATTTCAACGTCGATTCAAATGACTACAACAAATTACTGTGTCCCTCCAAGTGCATGTCATATTAGATATACATCTAATGGTTTTCTAACAACTATGGTTGCTAACATCTGTGTAGAGGAATGGGCCAATATTAAATTTACCTTTTGAAAATGCAGTAAGCATATTGAATGTCTGGTATACCAAAAACAGGGTCACACCTTACCCTGAATGGGTTTTAAACCATTTTTTCCCTCACGTGGGGATAAAGAGAAGTAGTTGAAAGGAACCCCTTCATTGTGAAGGTAATGTTTCGTCATAAGGGGCTAACTCACTGGACTTAGAGAGTGGATGTGATGAGGCTCAAAATTCACTGAAGAGACCTTGTGAATGGTATAATCCACTAGCCAGGGTTAACATATCCCCCCCATTGATCCCTACTAAGGTTGTATTGAGGCGATCCGGTCTCCATCATTCTGAAGAGCGACGAGTCCCATTTTCTCATCCCACATCTGTGACTATGAGAATTCAGAAGAAACATAAATCCAAGGCTGCATGATCCTCTTCACAACCCTCTAGAATGTACATAGAATATATACAAACAAAGGCTATTAAAAGATGGAAAATTTTAATTTGTGATGTAGAAACCATGTGGATGGATCTATGTGAAGGGATGCATATTCCAGGAGTAGGGCACCTACGGGCCACTTTTGATATTATATTTAAGGAAAATCCAAATGATGTGAGAACTTATACCCAAGAGCTAGAAATGTTTATATATGCAACCGAAGAATCAATTTCCACCACGAAGAGCATAAAGGAAATGATACATCATGGAACCACTATAGGGATTTTTCTTTCATTAGTTGATGAATTGAGTGATTTTGTGGATCCTTAATATGTAAGTTTTTTTTCTCACTTTTTCTTATGCTTTTCAATTTGAATTTATTAAAATATTTTTTACTCAGGGGAAATATTATCATATCATGAATCTAGTTAATGGAAAATCAATTGAAGTTCCATCGCCATGAAATAGACCTAGTGGAAAGTCACTTGGAAATAATGAATCACCCAATGAATCGGGAGAAATATCTCTAGTCCAACAGGCCATTGAGGATGAGATAGAAAGGGTATTTCCATCTCTAATACCAATATTTGGAGATGATGGTGCAAGTACACCTAAGAAGGGGAAGAAAAAAAAGCATTGATGAACGAAATCCATTATTAAACACTATTTCAGTAACGTTAAGCGTTCTTGATAATCATGAATTTTAGTCTTATTCATGAAAAAAGTATTTAAACGTCATGGAATTGCAGGGGCTTCTATTTTTTCTTATCTAAAAAAATAATTTTAAGATTCTATGAACTATGTAGGGTGCTACTGAAAAGGAACAAATTCCTACTATCTCGGTGGTTAATAAAAAGGAATTGTGAAAAAATAACCAATTTCAATTCCCTACACTACTCTTATTCCTACTATCAGAAGAGAGGATGCCTCTGATAAATAAACAATGCTTTATAAGACATCAAATGTAACAAAAACTGATTTTCATCTTGTGATAATTTAAATTCATCAAACAAACTTGAACATCTGGTGACCACTGATGTCGACCCAACAACTACGGCTGAGGAATCTCTTCGGGGTCAATGGTTGTTGGAGGAAGGTTGCAAAGCAAACATGTCGACTGCTCCCATGGGTGAGACTAAACTAGGATATCAGATATCATTAAATGATATAATAAACATTGGAATGTATTTTAAAGAATTATTAGAACATGTTAATATACCCAATTCTTTAAAATATTTTGATGTTCCTTCTATAGAATCAACTAGAAACGAGTTTTCATTATCCATACTATTAATACTCTTATGATTAAATTTTTAACCATGGTTGGATGAAATATTAAGTACCCTCTAAAGAAATTGTTTTCGCAATGATAGCTGAAGAATGTATTGACATTAATTTCAATTTGATCATTGCGGAGACATTGGATCAGGTGAATCTTTAGAAAAGAGAACTTCATGAGATTCATTCTGAGGATCCTGAGCAAATTAAAGAGAGCATTCCCCACCCATAGACATCCACGAAAACTATTGAAACTAAAAATATTGGGGAAGTTTCTTCTCAGGTTTATGGCCAACTGTTAGGTAAGAGATATTGATGTTGTAATTTTCCTAACTTTTTATGTCCCTTGAAACTAACCATAACCATAATTCTTAATTTACCATATAAGACTATCAACTTCAATGGCTAGGTCCAAAGGTCAAGCCTCTGCATCAGCTCAAACAATATTGGAATTTGAAGCATCCATTATTAATGAAGGAGCCGAACCATGCACTTATTTAAGCTTGTTAATTCCAGAATATGTCCCTCTTTAAGACGATGAATACGAATTAGACCCATAACTGCAAAAGGCCCTTTGTCTTCAACGTCTCAAGGAATATAAAAATATTTGAATATAATATCTAAAATTCCACTTGAGGATTTTCCTTCAAGAATTTTCCAAATTTCATCTGTGTTTATCATACTGTGATTTAGATGTTTTTAATACAGTTAAATTAATACAACAATAAAAGATATTATCTGAAAGAGGGAGAAATAGAAGAAGCTTTGACAAGGCCTAATAAAGACTAAATTGTTGATCAATAATGACGAATTACAAGAAACATTTTCCTGAGATGAGGCTAATCACACTGCAACGTTGAAGGAACTGAATCTGAAGATTAAAAAAATATTTTTCACAGCTGTGTCTTCAATGGGAATTAGATATCATCAAAAGGGAGCTTGACCAACTTCATAGTTAATTATGATAAGTTCAGAAGGATGGTGAAAAATCCATTTCAAATGCTGAGGAAACACTTCATCGTGCTAAAGAGAAAAAATATTTTTGGCTAAATGAACTTCAACGGATAGCCGATGGGGATCAAGAGGTTGTTCACCATTTGGGAAGTTACGTAGAAAAACGTTTTTGATTTTTGACAAAAGAGAGACTCCAATTTTTTGATACTCTTCTCTGAAATTGGTCTCATAAATTAAAATCATTTTGTCTTCAATCATCTGTGTTTTCATTCTTGATAACTGCTTTGTTTTTATCTAATCAAATGGTTCTAGTAAGCATAGTTTGATTATCTCCAGGTTTATAGATACAACCCCACAGAATTTTCGTCATTTAACTTTTAATTGAGCAATGTTACCTAAGTCATAAAAAATTTATGTCTGGTGGGATGGGGCTCAAAGTTTTTTCAGAGTTCCCTTTGCATGGTCCCAATCTAGTGAGTACCACGTCTCTTGTTTTTTGGAAGTTTAAATTCATTCATGTTAGAATATAAAGGGCTAGTTTTTGAGGCCAAACATCTTTGACCATAAATTTTGAAAATAGATTCCAAACAGGACTTAGTGTCTAAGAATTTCTCTAATATTCTTTAAATATTTTTTTAGGGGAATCTTGAGTCATGATTTATTATGGTTACCAAATCTAAAACTTTTATAAACATAAGGTAATTCCTTTTTAATATATAATTAACCATTATTTTAGAAAACTGTTGTGGGAGATGTATTATGCAGGTCCAACTAGGGCATATATTGCATAACCAAATAGTGGCATCTTTTGACCGATAGGCTTGTTATGTTTGTAAATATTAAACAAGGCCTTTGGGAGCATGTACTCTATAGTCATCCAAAATTATTCTTATAAATTTAACATTTTACTGTTGATAGATAAGGGAAACTATGATTTGGGTGTCTGAAGACCATAGTGTGTGGTTTTTTCAAGTGAAGGGATTTTAAGAATAAAGGGTTATATGTGTTGACATATGTCATGAATTAGGAATCCATTTCTACACAAATTTGGTGTATGAGGAATTGTTAAAATTTTCCCTAAAGGAGAATTTTTTATATCATGTTGTGTAGTGTTAAGTCATGTAGTGAGAATATTGTAATATGCTGTTTTGTGTCATGAAGTGAGGACATTGGGTTGCTTTAATTTAAGGTCATTATCATTGACCAAAGGTATGATACTCTCATATATTCTTGAATTTTTTTTTGAAAATATACGACCATATTTATTTATATAAGGGAAAAATATATATTGTGATTTGATAATTTCTTGATCTAACGAATGATATAGAAAAAAAGGCTAAAAGCCTTTGAGGATGTCTTTTTGAAGAATAAAGTTACCGTTATTTGAAAACCTTGTTATAGGGGCTGTATTATGTAGGGACAGCTGGGGAACATGTTTCATATCCTAATAGTGTAATCTTTTGACTAAAAAGAATGTTATGTAGTAAAATTTTATGCAAGTCCACCTAGGGTCATGTACTACGTAGTCAGAAAAAATAGATCTCACAATTTTGACATTCTATTGTTAAAAGGTGAAGAATGTTTATGGTGATAAAAATTTTCTGAAGCATAGAATATTGTTTAGGAATAATTATACATGAATATGGAGAGATTATTTCCAATAAGGATTTCCAAAGAATTAGAGGAAATGTATTTCTATGAAGGTATGACCCAAATGTAGGGAGTATGGTGTTTTTAGTTTTAGTTCATACAACTAAAAACATAAATGGAAATATTATATGATATGCATTCAAGTTATTCTAAGGTTATTTCATATTTCTTCGAACACAAGGAGAAGAAACTGTTTAAATCATGGTTTTGGAGACATTCATATTGAGATAAAAGTAATGGGACAAATATACATAAATGAATTCCTTAAAATGCATATTCTTATTTATTGTTATCAAAGATTGAAGGGTAAAAAATGAACTTTAACCAAGAAAAAAATCACCCATATTTTACAAACCCTTTATGTGGGATGTATTATGTAGAGACATCTAGGGAATATTATGCATAGCCAAATAGTGGTATCTTTTGACTGAAAAGACCCTTATGGTAGAAACATATTCATGGCTAGGTAAGGGCACGTACTGCATAGTCAGGAAAAAGAGTTCTCATATATTAAAAAATATATCACCAGAAACCAAAAGAAATATTATAATGATCTGAAAATATTCAATATTAAGAGTATGAAATATGGAAGGGGTAATGCTCGATGCACATAAAAAATATTTGAATCAATATTGGAAATGAGTTGGAAGTCCTTTACAAAGATCTGACTCATACATAAAATGGATATATTCTTTGTTTCCTTTGAATCAATATTATAATATGTAGTTTAGAGTCATGTAGTGAGTACATGAAGTGATTCTAATGTAAAAAAGAGAATATTATGGTTGGACCAATGAATTAAACTGAGGTGTCACTATGTATCTCAAGTGGATGAGAATCAATCCATACGTAGTTCTATGATCATTCTATATGCAGGTTTAACTCATACTTATGGAATAAAGGGGGTTTTTTTATATCATGATTGGGCTTGTGATTGGAGATCTAGGAGTCTCTACATATCTCATATAGATTAGAATCAAGTCGTATGTAGTTCTTGAAGCATTCATTTCCCACACCAATCGACTTTGTAAGGGAAACATGGGCTTTTGAAAGGATCTTGAAGAATGGTTAAACATAAGACACAAAACGGTATAAAAATAATACAATGTTTCTTAAGGGAACTCTCTGTATAAATCGGATTCATATACAAGAGGATAAAAGGAAATAAAAAAACATTGGGTTGAGACTAGGCCCAATATTTGAGATCCATAAATCTCTACATATCTCAAATAGAATAAAATCAAGCCACATGTAGTTCTTGAAATGAGGACCCCATGTAGACTTAACTCATACATAGGGAAGAAAGGGACTCATGTGACACTAAAGAGTAGAAATGATATAAATGATGCTTGCATATGGAATATCCTAACGTCAAGTAGAGAAGATGTTATCCATACAGTTTAATATCGTGTACTGATGACCAATTATGTCATGCATTTTAATGTAATGTGACAAGGAAAAAGATGCCACACATTTTATTGTCATGCATCATGGAAGATAATGATTGTTATACAGTTTACTGTCTTGAAACTAGGACTTTGTGTTGTGCAGTTTAGAGTCATGTAGTAAGGATGATGGTGTATAGTTAAAATGGTATTTCTTTATGAATCTCTCATTGGTTGGAGTTGTAATAAGATCTCAATCCATTTAGATTATGGAACAAACTCTAATTAAGTAGTCCTTATGTATGGAATAAGGTCATTCCCACTTTGATTCATGATTTGGAGGTTTGTTTCCTGGTATCATTGGAGTACTTAGAAAAAATACCAATTCTTCTGGAATAAATGAATGGAGGAATTTTTTTTTATTAAAGTCTCATGTCTTTCTGTTTTGATAGACTTATAAATGATGCAAAGTAAGAAATCTTTTTTCACATAATCATTATAGCTCATCAAAACGTTTCTAAGACTTCTCAACTGTAGAAACCTGATCAAATATTGAAACTCAGAGTGAAGGAAATTGAATTAAAATTGGAAATACTGCTTTAATTCTATATACTAATGAATATGGGGTTTCCAGAGTGTTGTAGGATCGAAATATTGATGCAGATGCTCAAATTACAAGAGGGGGTGAATTGTACACTTTAAAAAAATCCTTAAGAAAGGGAATATCTAATTTTAACAAAGTTAAACTAATCAAATTCACAACACCACTAACACCAATTGGAAAATTGGAACTAATGTTTACAATATGAGATTATACCTTAAAGCGTATAGAATCTAAACTAATCAGAGTACAAGTGTAAGGAAATATAAGAAAATTGTACTTTCCTTACAATACAAAAGTGCAGTGGAAAAAACAAGTAGTTAAAATACGAGTAACATGATATAAGTCTTTTAACCCAAAGAGAAGGGTATCCAACAACCTTGGACAAAGGTCCCTTGATTTATACTTTCATGAAAGTCTGTCTTACCCATACCAGGGTAAGCCCTCAATACGAAGATCAAAGTCTCTGTCTTGCTATCACAGAAATCCCTCAACTTCAAGGTAGTTGGAACCTCTGTCTTCCTCAGCAAGGAATCCCTCGAACTTCAAGGAATTCGGCACCTCATTATTCCTATCCCCGGAATCCCTCGAATGTAATCACCATCATTCGGAGTCGCACGAAGAAATCTGAATGAGCAGTTCAGTACGCACAAAGCATGAAAAGATTCTCTCTCTATAAATCACCTTAACTGCGTGTGGTATCTAGATCGATCAACTCATTTCATCTCTTGAGAACTTTCAAATGAGCTATTATTTATAGGAAAATTTCCAATGGTCATCTCCCTCCTCCAATGGTCATTTTTTCCATGAAATTTGGAGGGACCTTTACATGTGTAACTCAACCAATGGTTAGTTTGAAACAGAATAGACGACATTGTTTAATAACAAACCAAGTATAACTGAATGCACGACATTGTTTTGTAATGAAGCATTCATATGTAAAATCCATCCTATGTTCAGAGTGTAGGCAAATTTAAAAAGTTCGGAGTCTAACCAAAACGAAATTCGGAGTCTATGTCAAGAAATGTTCAGATTCTGTTTTATAGGAATTCAGAGTCTGGTTTCACCAGAGATCGGAATCTGAACATGCAGAGTTCAAAGTCAATCTAGTAAAAATTCAGAGTTGAACTATTTAAGAGTTCGGAGTCGAACTATTTAAGAGTTCGGAGTCGAACTCATGAATTTTTGGAGTTGAACTACTTAAGAGTTCGGAGGCGAACTACTTAAGAATTCAGAGTCGAACTACTGAAAGTTCGTATCCATAATTCGGAGTGTAACTACATTATAGTTCACGTCCAGAATTCAGATCCTAGAAAAAGAATACTCCAATAATTGTTATTATATGATTCTAGGATTTTGGTTAAGAATCCGGTTTTTGAATTTAAGAAACATTTTTCTATGTAAAATAAACTCTAGGTTAGGGTAAATTTCCTTATGGAGGTAAAACATACATTTGCTTACGTATAAGGTTTTTTTGAATTTCAAAACAAGAAGGAATTGAAAAGTAATAAGGAAAACTTTATTGACTCAACAATCTCCCCCTTTTTGAAAGCACAGACATCCTTAAAAAAGAATATAAGGACTTTGAAAAAATATCATTAGGCTTTGAAATTAAAACTTATCTCCCTTTGTCCATGAATTAAGATGAATACAACTAACTCCCCCTTAGGCATTAAAACTCTAATGATTGTATTCTGAATTTCCAAGGTGGAGTTATCATTATCATGGGAATGAAAAACTTCAAAATGAGAAACTCCCCCTTACTTTAAAAATATTTTACTTAGAAATTATTCCTTCTCCTCCTTAGGAGTAGTTCTTTTTCCTACTCCCCCTTTTTGATTTTCAAAAATAATTAAAGGGTATGGAAAAGAAAATATGGTACCTGAAACATTAGTATATGGCAAGATACAACGAACCAAATAACATTCCATT
Organism: Viscum album; assembly: GCA_963277665.1. Classification (NCBI taxonomy): domain Eukaryota; kingdom Viridiplantae; phylum Streptophyta; class Magnoliopsida; order Santalales; family Viscaceae; genus Viscum; species Viscum album. The sequence continues at coordinate 477,412,552 of OY728125.1, read as the reverse complement.
ATAGTTGGAAAAAATTTACAAAGAAAGAAAACTACAACAAAAGATCGGAGTGGGTTCATTTTTCTTCCTTTTCCTCTAGAATCAGCTTCTTTAACAATGTTTTGAGATTATTTAGGTCTATTAGGTCTTCCTAGACTTTCTTCTCCAAGGATTTTGACTTTTCTTCATGAACTTTCATAGCCTCTTCCTGAACCTCGATATCTTATTTCTGCATCTTTATCAACTCATCTTACTGAATGACTTTTTTCTCAAGATCAATCCGGAGATTTCTATCGTTTATAAGAATTTGAGCTAGTGAATTTGCCTTGTAATTTAGTTCCTTCACTTGTTGACGCTGGGAAATCTGGTCAATAATCAGCTCATCTTGAAGATTATTAATCTTTTTATTTTCCATGTCAAAAGCTTCTTTCACTTCATTCTGAAAATTATCATACACAGCCAAGTCTTCTTCAACTCTCTTAGACCACTTTGTTACCTTACTGCAAGACTCTTTTTTCACATCATAATCGATAAAGAAACTTTTCTGTTCTACTTCTATCTTCACACACTTTTCTATTATAATGGATAGTGTATTTGATTTTTGATTTTGGCTTAGCTGAAGCATTTGACATCTAGTGTCAATGGTGGGAAAGCTTGGAATGACGTCCACCAACTTTTTCAAATACTCAACAATAAAATCATGCCCATGAGATGATGATTCTGAATCAGATACATCTCTTTGAGATTACTCTTATTCATCTTGCACTAGCTTCCTTCTAGAGGTACCACCAACCTCTTTATTTCTGATAACATCTTTTATAGGAGTCTCCATGAGAACTTTCTTCCCCTTATCAGCTCTCGGAATTGGTTCCTCATTAGGAGATACTTCCTCAAATTCAGAAACGTGAATAATCTGGTCTTCATCTGGTTTCTATTTCTCTTGTCCTTCCTCAAAGAAATTCCTCTCAAAATATTCTTCCTCATCATACAAGACATTTTCTTCTTCTTCCTATTTATTATCATTAGTCTTACTAGCTTCCTTGTCTCCCTTTCCTAGAATTACCAACTTTGCAGATTCTGCCTTATCTTTATAATCTTCTACTTGCTTGATTAATACATATAAATCTTAACTTCCCTCTTCTTCTTCTTCTTCTTCTTGATCAACCTCTTCCTCTACTTCTCCAGGAACTACTTTTTCACCTTCTTCACCAACATCGTTACCCTTATATTATTCTGGAGTGGCATAGTTCTTGGCTGGAGTTTCTGGTAAAGAAGGCTCTGTAAGGAAAGATTTCAGAACCGGAATTAGTTCAGAAGCAAACTCTGTAGCTCTCAACAAAGATTGAACAACTTCAGATTCATACAACTTCTTTTTCATTTTCTTCTTTTTCGCCTGCTTCTCTAACTCTTCCACAGCTCTTTATTTTAAGGCCTTAGCCTCTGTAGAGTCCAATCCGAATTGTGGATCCCCTTCCTTCCTCATCCACTTATCTTCCCTCCACTTTGCAGCAACTTCATTAGGATAAGTTTTTTGTTTCTTCAGTTTGGGGGGAGCAGACTGTGTTTCCTTAGATTTATGATTTTCGTCATCAGTAGCCACTTCCTTAAGATTTCTCTTCTTCCATTGCTTTTTGGATGGTTCCGGATTCTGTGTTTCTTTCTGAGCTGCTTCAACCTCTTCCACAGATAGAGGGTAACATTCTCCGTATTCACTGGAAAACCCCATCTTCATCCTCTTAAAGGTATCATCACTAACTAACATAAACTTGCAATTCATGACCATTGATTTTCATGAAACCTTGAAAGATTCTAAGCACCGAACTATCAGCTTAGATAGTAAGGCAGAGAACATGATTATTTGAGCTCTCAAATTGCCTTCTTTGATGTTCTTGATATTAACCAAGACATGCCTCATCAATTTTATCTTTCTCAGATTTACCAAGAAATCTAATACATAGATATCACTCTTATTCAAATTGTCTTTATCACCTCTTCATGGAACCAGAAAGCCTTGCTCCCAAAGCTGAAGAATTCTATTGTTCGGAGTGAGACGAGCAATCTTAATAGTTGAATCATCCTTAAGACCAAGACACTTCAGTGCCATCTCCTTGTTGAAACTTCCTTGCACTTCGGGAATTTTGTGTGAGCAGAACTCAGCTTCTCCTTCGTAGGATAAACCAACCAAGTTCGCGGCCTTGGTATAGGATAACTTATAAGTCTTCCCATAAGACATGAAATAAAACCATTCTCTGCCATATTCCATCTAGATGGAAATAGTCTCGTAGAACTCAATCAACAAATCAGTATAAATCGGATCCTGTTTATCTAACTTTGCTACGCAAACATCCTCCCATCCATTCAGTCTGATATTGTTTGAAATAAGGGAATCAAGCTTATAGAAATCTGGATGCACCAAACTTTCCCTGAAGATTAAACACTTTGATATTGGCTTTGAAGTTGACATATCTTGAGATGTTGCTTCAAAAGACATTCGGAACAGAGAGACCTAAAGGATTCAGAATGACTTTGCAAAAATCAGAACCGGTCTTAAGAAGAGCAGCAAGGCTTCGAAACGCGAAAGCATTGAAAAACTGATGTGGGAAGAGTCTTGGGGTCCCCTTTATATAGGCGATGGATGTGACCTTTGGTCTTCCAAAATCCATCAAACAGTTGAAAAACTTTTCGATCTGATCTGACGGTTGAGAACATTCCCGCAGGGTAAACTTGACTTAGATCTTTTGAGGTTTCAAAGAAAACATTCAAACATAAGTAAAACTATAATACGAATTAATTTTAAAAGAAACAAGAAAAATACCAGCAAGAAAAATATGATTATGAAAACATAAGTAAAGAAATCATACCTTTCAGATTGGCTAAAAAGATTGTTCGTAATTGGTAATATAAAAAAAACATATTTCAAAAGACCGTTAAGAAAAACTCATTACGAAAGATCTGGCTCTAGAAGTTTCCATTCTGGAAATTTTGATTCCGGAAATTATCATTCCGAGAATTTTGATTTCAGAAATTTCCATTCCGAAACTTCCATTCTGAAACCTCCATTCTGAAACTTCTATTTTGAAGCTTATATTCTAGATATTATCATTCTAGAAAATTTCAGTTCTAAAAATTCCCAATCCGAAAATTTTAGTTTCAGAAATTTCTATTCCGAAAACTTCAGTTCCAAAAAGTTTGAAAAACTAACTATGAAAAATTTTAGTTACACTATGTTTAAAAAATAGATTACGAAAATTTTAGTTACACTAACAATCAAATGTACTCCCCCTATGAAAAAGAGTTTATTATTGTTAGGAGAATTGTCTAAGAAGAAGTTAATGAAGAATGATTACCTTACGGTTATCATTCCTAACTTTTGTTTAATGTATTCAAATCTATCGGAGGGTGAAGATTTTTTGAAAATATCAGCAAGTTGATCTTGCGTTCCGATAAACTGAAGAATGATATCTCCATTAAGTGTGTGATCCCTAAGAAAGTGATGCCTAATATCTATGTGTTTTGCACGAGAGTGATGTGCAGAGTTCTTACATAGGGCAATGGAACTTGTGTTATCACACAAAATTTGAGTCTTAGTAAAACTCAAGCCATAATATGTGAGTGTGTGTTGCATCCACACCACTTGAGCACAAAAACTTCCAGCTGCTACATATTCAGCTTTAGTAGTGGAAAGTGCTAAAGAATGTTTCTTCTTGCATGACCAAGAAACTAATGAATCTCCTAAGAAATGACAAGTTCTGGATGTACTTTTTCTATCCATTATACATCCACCAAAGTCAGCATCTGAGAAACTTTTTAAAACAAAATCATTTCCAGAAGTATTAAATAATCCTAGATCCATGGTTCCCTGTAGGTATCGAAAAATTCTTTTTACAACCTTTAAGTGAGATTCTTTAGGATTGGATTGATATCTTGCAAATAAGCATACTGAGAACATTAAGTCTGCCGACTAGCTATTAAGTAAAGTAAACATCCTATCATACCTCTAAAAGATGTTTGATCTAATGGTTTCCCAGCTTCATTATGATCTAAGAAGTTTGAGGTACCGATGGGAATACTTATACTCTTAGTGTTGTCATAACCATAATTTTTGAGAAGATCTTTAACATACTTATGTTGAGATATATAGGTTACTTATGGTGTTTGAGAAATTTGAAAACCAAGGAAAAAAGCTAACTCACCCATCGTACTAATTTCAAACTCAGATTTCATTAGTTTCGCAAAAGAATCAGTTAAATATCTTTAATATACAAGCTCGTGGGGCTTGTTTAAGACCATACAAAGCTTTGGTAAGCCTAAAAACATGAGCAGGATGTTTTGTATCTTCAAAGCCAAGTGGTTATTCAACAAAAACATCCTCTTGAACATAACAGTTAAGAAAAGAACATTTCACATCCATTTGAAAAAGTTTAAAATTGAAGAATGCTGCAAAGGAAAGTAAAATACGAATAGATTCAAGTCTAGCTACTGGAGCATAGGTTTCTTCATAGTCTATTCCCTCTTGCTGGTTATAGCCTTTAGAAACTAGTTTAGCTTTATTTATTACAATGACTCCATTTTCATCACACTTGTTTCTGAAGAACCATTTTACTCCAATAACAGAAGTTTCCTTTGGTCTTTCAACCAAGGTCCAGAATTTATTCCGTTAAAATTCATTTAGTAATCTTGTATGTCTTTGATCCAATCATCATCACCTAAAGCTTCATCATTGCTTTTTGGTTCTAATTAGAAAACAAATTCTATATGTTCTACTTTATTTTTCAAGGAACTCCTAGTCCTTACATGTTGGTTTACATCACAAATGATGCTATCACTGGGATGATTCTTAAGAAACACCTGATTTGGGTTTTGTAAAGCCTGTTCATAAACATAGGGTAGAAAGTCTTCTGGGGTAAATGTTTTAGAAGTATCTTCTTGAATATTTTCCTTATCAGGAGGATCTTCTCTCAAAGGTTGATAATCAGTTTTTGAAAACACATCTGAGGATGCAGGTTGGGATGGTTTAAAAACAAAAGGATCAGATTCATCAAATTTTACATGCACTATTTCTTCAACAGTACAAGTATTTTTATTGAAAACTCTATATTCCTTAGAAGTTGTGGAGTAGCCTAAAAAAATTCCTTCATTAGATTTTGGTGCGAATTTATGTAGATTATATTTAGTATTCAGAATGAACACATTGCAACCAAAAACTTTGAAGTAGGAAAGTCTAGGTTTTCTACCATTCCATAACTCATAAGGAGTTTTATTAAGAAAAGGTCTAATCAAAACTCGATCTATAGTATAACAAGTAGTACTAACAGCTTCAGCCCAGAAATGTCTAGCTATAAAATATTCACTAAACATGGTTCTTGTTATCTCTTGAAGAATCATATTTCTTCTTTCAACTACACCATTTTTTTGAGGAGTTCTAGGTGCTGAAAACTTGTGAGTAATACCTTTTCTACTACAAAAGGTTTCAAAATCATAATTTTGAAATTCTCCTCCATGATCACTGTGAATAGATTTCAGTGGAAAGTTTTTCTCATTTTTAACATGGGATCTAAAACTTTTGAAATAAGAAAAAGATTCAGCCTTATTTGCTAGAAAATAGACCCATGTAAATCTAGTGTAACCGTCAACCAGAAAAAACACATAGTATTTTCCTCCAATGCTTCCAGTTTGTGTTGGACCAAAAATATCCATGTGCACTAACTGTAATGCATCAGTTGTTGAGACTTCACCAATTTATTTAAAACTAGATTTATGTTTATTTCCATATTGACAAGGATCACAAACTTTAGAAGAATCAAATCTAAGCTCTGGTAGATCCTTAACTAGTTTCTTCTTTGAGAGTTTACATAAGTTCCTAAGGTTACAGTGACCTAATCTTCTATGCCATAACCAAGAATGATCTTCCATTGCACTAAGGCAAGGTAAATCTTGGCTCTTAAGGTCTTATAAGTTCAAAGTGTAAACATTCTCTTACCTATTGGATGAGAGAATAAATTTTTCCTTGGAATTGTGAACTAAGCACTTATCATTCCTAAAATTCACAAGGTATCCTTCATCACATAACTGACTTATGGTAATGATATTGTTCTTAAGATCCTTAACAAATAAAAAATTTGAAATAAAATTTTAACCAAGAAGACCAATATTACCTATACCAATAATTTCTCCCTGAGCATTATCTCCGAAAGTTACTTTTCCTCCTTTCATCTTGATAATCTTTTCAAAATAGAATTTGTTACCAGTCATGTTCCGGGAACATACACTATCCATGTACCATGTGTTGTTGTTGGTACTTCCTTTGTCTTCCTGAAACCATAAAAGGAATTAGACTTTCGGAATCCAAATTTGTTTGGATCCAAAATTTCCAGATAACAAAATTTTGGGCACCCACGTCTTCTCTGAAAAATATGCCTTATGAAAACCTAATGATTGGGTTTTGTTTAAAGCACAATTCTTTGCCCAGTGACCACCACATTGACATTTGGTACAAAATGGGTCACTTTGTGTAATAAAGTAATTGTTACTAAAATTTGGTTTAGCATGGGTATAACCAAATCGGGATTTGTTTCTTAAAGGTCGTATATGAGAATACATTTTATCAAAATTTCCTTTACCATGGGTAAAGTTTGACAAACACTTCTTTAAGGAAAAAATTTTGGACATGAGTTTTATAACCAAGTTTTTATCTTGAAAATCATTAGATTTAGAACTAGATCTAGGATCAAAGACACTTTTCTTAGAAATTACTTTTTCTAACTCTTTAGAAAGTTTGTTCTTCTCTAAACTTACTTCCTCAAGATTTTTTGAAATACTTATAAAAACAGTATTTTTCCTATCAAGATCTTTAGTAAGATCTAATATTTGTTTCGTAAGAATAGTATTCCTAGAGTTTTCCGTATCATGTTTTTTATTGAGTTTGGAATTCTTAATTTCAAGAAGTTCAGCAAACCTAGAAACTTCTTCATAGGTAGGTAAAGTATTATCTTCATCATAAGAGGATTCTTCATCAGAATATTTATAATAATCTCTATCATTAGAATTTAAAGAAACATTAGTCAATGATTCAGCATTTTGTACCTTAGCCATAAAACAATGATTGTTTATGGGAAATCTGGCTATAAGACCAAGATTCTACTATCCTGAAGATTCATAATCAGAAGATTCATATGATGTGTCACCACCACTAGCACTCCAGGTGTCATTAGCTTTCAGAACATTCATATCTTTAGCTTTATAATACTTCTTTCTATTCCTGTCAGAATTCCTTTCTTTCCTTTCCTTCTTCTTGAGCAAAGGGAAATCCTGTCTAATATGTCCAGCTCTCTTGCATTCATAACAAGTAACTTCTCTATATTTCCTTTCTTTCCTTTCCTTTTTCTTATACTTGGATTGGAAATTTCTTAGGCCATCTATCTTGTTCATCCTTCGAGCAAGATTTTCTAACTGATTTTCAGAGACTTCGCTCTCACTAGATTCAGATTGGTTAATAACTTTATTAGGCTTGGATTTGGTTACTCTCTCAAGAGTCTTAGCTTTCATATGATTTGATGCTGTTGTAAAAGCAACAGTACCATTTACATTCTTCTTCTTCATGTTTTCAGCATCTCTCTTCATTCTTGTTTCATGGTGGAGAAGAGTTCCAAATAGCTCATCTAACGATATTTTAGTGACCTTCATATTCTCGTCAATATCTATTCTCTTGGATTCCCACTCATTCGGCATAATATCAATTATCTTATCCACAACAGCTTCATCATCCAGACCTTTCTCTCTCATAGACTGAAGACTGTTCACTATAGTCATAATCCTCTGTTGAACTTTGCAAATTGGTTCACCATAAAAAATATTTAAGCCATGGTATTCAACTCTAAGCATATCTCTCCTAGTCTCAATCACTTTAGAAGTGCCATAGTTTGTACCCTCTAACTTCTTCCAGATATAATTAGCTGCTTCACAAGAAGAAATTTGGCTATATATATTTCTAGTCATTGAATATATTAAGGTATTACGTACCTTATAATTGAGTTGATATTCTTGCTTTTCCTGGTTAGTGAATGTTCTAAATTCCTTATCAGGAATTTTATAATCACCAGTAAGCATCATCAAAATATCCACTCTAGTATTGATAACGAAAGTCTTCATTGGATCTCTCTAGTACTCATAATTGTTCCCATAAAAGATTGGTGGTCTTGTAGGATTAAAATTGACAATAGAACCAACATTGATTCCTGCCATTCTTAAAATAACCTTGGGCACACAAACTTGTTAGTAATAAGAGTACGTAATGAAAGAAAATATATAAATCTGGAAGAAGTATGACTCTAGAAAATAAACTCTGAATTAAGAAAAATATGAATCCAAACTTTATGTATCCGAAAAATATGAATCCGAAAATTTCCTTCTGAATCTAATCGTGAGATTGACTCAGATTTAACCAAACCCTTATGGTTTGAGTTAACCTCATCTGATACCAATTGTAGGATCGAAATAGTGATGCAGATGCTCAAATTACAAGAGGGGGGGGGGGTGAATTGTACACTTTAAAAAAATTCCTTAAGCAAGGAAAGATCTATGTTTAACAAAATTAAACTAAGAAAATTCACAACACCTATAACACCAATTGGAAAATTGGAACTAAAGTTTACAATATGAGATTCTAACTTAAAGCGTATATAATCTAAACTAATCAGAGTTCAAGTGTAAGTAAATATAAGAAAATTATACTTTCCTTACAATACAAAAGCGCATTGGAAAAAACAAGTAGTAAAACTACGAGTAACAAGATATAAGTCTTTTAACCCAAAAAGAAGTGTATCCAACAACCTTGGATAAAGGTCCCTTGAATTATAATTTCAAGAAATTCTGTCTTACCCACTCAGGGTAATCCCTCAATACGAAGATCAGAGTCTCTGCCTTGCTATCCTCGCAAGCCCTCAACTTCAAGGTAGTTGGAACCTCTATCTTCCTCAGCAAGGAATCCCTCGAACTTTAAGGAAGTCAGCACCTATGTCTTCATATCCCCGGAAGCCCTCGAATGTAATCACCAACATTCGGAGTCACACGAAGCAATCTGAACGAGTGGTTTAGTACGCACAAAGCATGAAAAGCTTCTCTCTCTATAAATCACCTTCATAGCGTGTGGTCTCTAGATCGATCAACTCGTTTCATCTCTTGAGCTCTTTCAATTGAGCTCCTGTTTATAGGAAAATTTCCAACGGTCGTATCCCTCCTCCAACGGTCATATTTTCCATGAAATTCACAGGGACCTGTACACGTGTAACTCAACCAATGGTCAGTTAGAAACCAAATAGATGACATCGTTTAATAACAACCCAAGTATAACTGAATGCACGGCATCGTTTTGTAATGAAGCATTCGTAAGTAATATCCATACTATGTTCGGAGTGTAGGAAAATTTAAAAATTCCAGAGTCTAACCAAAATGTAATTCGAAGTCTATGCCAAGAAATGTTCGGATTCTGTTTTATAGGAATTAGGAGTCTGGTTTCACCATAGATCAGAATCTGAACTTGTAGAGTTCAAAGTCAAACTAGTAAAAGTTCGGAGTCGAACTATTTAAGAGTTCGGAGCCGAAATCATGAATTTTCGGAGTAGAACTACTTAAGAGTTCAGAGTCGAACTACATAAGAGTTCGGAGTCGAACTACTGAAAGTTCAAATCCATAATTCGGAGTGGATCTTAATAATATTTCACATCCAGAATTTGGATCCTAGAAACAGAATACTCCAATAATTGTTATTATATGATTATGGGATTTTGGTTAAGAATTCGGTTTTTTAATTTAACAAAAATATTGCTATGTAATATAAACTCTAGGTTAGGGTAAATTTCCGTATGGAGGTAAAACATACATTTTTTTAGTGTAATGTGTTTGTGATTTTCAAAACAAGAAGGAATGGAAAAAGTCATAATGAAAACCTTATTGACTCAACATTTGTCGGTACGTGTGGTAGTCCGATAAGCCCATAAAGCATGAAAAATTTTATCACACTAATATTTCATATCTCTATCAACCATATTATGATGTATAATTTTTAGGATCTTATTGAAGGACTATATATGACTATAGGCCATTGCATGATATGGAGATGAATGGTTGGATTTTGATATTGTGCTTCTGATATAATTTCTTTACCTCAACAGAACAAAAAATTAGTATTATTGTCCCTCAATATAGTATGAGGGACACCAAATCGAGTGATGTTGTTAGTTTTGACAAAAATCACATTTCTTTTGGCACTGATTTCATTGAGTGGTATTGCCATAGCCTATTTGGAGAAGAATTCCGTAGATGTAAGAATATATACTTGAACTCCTTAGCCATAGCTAGATGATAAGGACCTACTACATCCATTCCCCATGTAGAAAATGGCTAGGAGTATTTATCTATATGTAGATACTCTGGGGGTGGATGAATGAAGTTGAAATTCACTTGTTAGGGATGAAATTTCATGGTAAAATATGTGCAATCTAGCGTCGTTGAAGGCTAAAAGTATCCAAGCCTTCGTATTTGATCAGAAAACCAATTCCCAGATAGGTGAGCACCACAAACTCATGAATGTACTTCTTTCGTGATAGGTGTTGTTTTTCTCCATCAATACACCTAAAGAGGATTCCATCAAATCCTAGTTTATAAATGATCTTCTAGTGATCTGTACTATCATAAAGAGTAAGATTTTCCACTTATAATCAGTTATGTTCTTTTTCAACTATATATGGTGGAAGAACTCCATTTTGATGATATTCTATGATGGGTGTTCTTTATCCCATGGTATGACCATCTGGATCAAAAATAAGACTAATTTCATTAATTTACACCATTCTAATTTGAACTAAAGGTGAGGAGACATGATTATGGGTAGTATTGATGATTGTCTCACCTTGATTTGGATCTTCTAGGGTTATAGCTACATTAGCCAGTACAAGATCTTGGGCATTTTGTGATTACAGGATATAGGACAATGTCATCTCTGGTGAAAATTAATACATTAACCCTATAATGTAATCACACAATGGGATTAACTCCTCTTTTATGATAGTATAATCCCCATTTATTTGTTTGATTAACAACTCTGAATCACCTTTTACTTTTAGGTGAATCATTTGTACCTGAACTGCCAATTCCAATCCTACAATGAGAGCTTGATATCTTACTTCATTATTGTTACCACCTTTTTTAAACAGGAAGGAATAAGGCAACACTGCCTTTTCTAGGGAGATAAGTACAATTAATAACCCAAATTGGTTGATTTTAGGGTTTTCCATTCTCTTCCATATTGGGCATCTGGAGGCACCATCGAAGTACATTTCCCTTGTTTGGGAATTATCTTGAATAGAGAAGACCTCTTCATCAGGAAGTTGGGTAATCAAAAATTCATTATCCATATATGAGTGTTCAGCAAGAAAGTCCACCAAATCATGGCCCATTTATTTCCTTCTGAGGCACAAACTGGATATCTAATTGTTTCAAAATAACTACCTACTAAGCTAGACATCCTACACGTATAGGATGGTAGAGGATAAATTTGATTGGGTTATTGCGAGACAGTAATTGGACATCGTGATGTTGCAGGTAGTGCCCAAATTTCTTAACAGAAAAATTTAATGCCACACATCACTTTTAAATACTTGAATACTGATTTTCATCATCAAGCGTAGTTCGAATGAGATGGTAAAGGTTTTTTTCATTCCCAACATCATTCTTTTGGGCAAGGAAGGCACCCAATGATCACTCTGAAGCTATAACATAGAGGATAAGTGACCATTATTCAATAAGATACATTAATATAGGTGGACTCATGATGAATTTCTTGAGGGTATCAAATTCCTCTTGGCAGTTTTCAATCCACTTATAGGTGACTCCCTTCTTCAATAATCTGGTGAAGGATAAACACTTTCCTACCAAATTCGCGATAAAGCGCTGAAAATAGGGCAACTATCCTTAGAGTCCTGTTAATTCATTCAAATTTTTAGGAGGTGACATATTAGGATTGATTTTGTTTTCTCGGGATAAACTTCAATGCCACGATGGCATACAGGGAAGCCTATGAATTTTCTTGAGGTTATCCCAAAAGCACATTTCTATGGGTACATCTTCAAACTATGTTGCCAAAAATTATTGAATATGGTCTCCAAATCAGCCAAGTGATCGGAACATTGTATGGATTTAATCACCAAATCATCCACATAACATTCAAAAAAAATATAAGAAGATTCTGATTATATGGTGCATTTCATGTTGATGCATTTAACCAAAATTCTTTAATCCAAAGAGAATTACCCAATAACAAAACACACCTTGATGATCTCTGAAGTTCATAGAATCTTCATATTCTAGGACAATGCAGATTTGATTGTACCCAGAGTAACCATCTATGAAGGAAAGAGCTTCATAACCCATTGTTGCATCAATTAAAAGCTTTGTGATCAAAATAGGAAAATCAAATTTAGGACAATGCTATTTATGATCTATGAAATCAATGAAAACTATTAATTGTCAATTCTTTATTTTCAACGGTAAAATGTTTTCCAGCTATTTAAGATATCGAACCTCCCAAAAAATTTATCCTTATTAAGCCTATCAACTTCAGCTTCAATTTTAGAGGCTTGAGTTGCGTTTTTTCTTCTTGTTGTTTGCTTGAATCCTTGATGTTCTTCTGGAAAACCCAAATGATGAGTAGCTACATCAGGATTAAGACCTATATTTTCTATATAATTCCATGAAAATATATCTTTATGTTTCTTAATAAATGAGTTATACATCTATTTCTATTCATTAGTTATGGTTGTACAAATTATATTTGGATGTGGATCTTTTTTTGTAACCATATTTATTTCTATATGTTCATCCACAGTGGTAGAGACACCTTCCTCAAATGCTGGAGGGGCATCCCTGAGATCTTCTTCTTCTTCCTCTTCATTACGCATTACTTCTTATTATTTACATTCATAGTAGGTGATGAAGAAAAACAATGAGAGATAGGAGAATAGTCAGTATTTGAACATCCTGAAGAAGAGGCCACCATTTCTAACCCTACTAATGATGAATGGTCTTTCTGGAGAATTATAGAGGATATAATGTGTTGGGAATCAACGTCATTGTCTTTATATAGTATTACTACAACGTTTTCTAGTTTGATTGATGAATATAAGTTTGATGAAGTTAGTTTGATGAATGAAGACATCTCAATTTAATATTTCACCACTTCTTGGTAAATCAACAATTTATCCCATGTTGTTAGGCTTGATTACCGCAATTGACATTATGGAATTCACAGGACGTGTTTCCAAATTTAGTTTTATACTTTCAATTTTATTGATAGGAAACACATAATATATACTCAAATGTTTTAATGGGTTTTATATGAGCTTTTCCAAACCATTTGGATCACTAATTCTGCTTACCTCCTTTGTCACGGATATCATTCCCTTCATGTGAAAATATTATACCTCTATGTATTGAGATTCACATGTTTGGATTAGATCATTGTCACCATACAATGTTCCAATTTAAGAATATAAATAGTACATGAGACATTGGTGGTATGATGAAGGTATGGTTGTATATTGTGGTCGCCATGGCCGACCAAGCAGAATGTTAAAGTTTATGTCCTGACGGACAACCATAAAATCTAAATTCGATATAATATCTGCGAATAGAGTTCTGAGTGTAATCTCTCCCATTATTTCTTTCTCATTATTTTCATGACCATGAAACATTTAAGTGGAAGTATATAAGTCAGATTTATTGAGGTCCAATCAAAGAAGTGTATGAATAGTAATGCAGTTGACTCCTGATCCATTATTAATGATGGCTCTTCAGATGTCTATGACATTAACCCTGTCAGATAGATACAAGGGCCTGATATTTCTATGCACAACATCATCTTCATCTTCATCCATAAAAGATATAACTTCCTGAAATTTTGTAGGATCATTCTCTATACGATAAACCTTAGCAACAAAAAAATCCATTTCAAACTCTTGAGGACTTGAAAAGGACCCAATAAGTTCTTCTTGTAGATCTTTTGATAGATTCAATGCATCCAAAATTGACAAATTGTCTGCTAATTGGGATAATTGTTTCAAAATATCATTATTTTAGTCCAGAGGTGTGTATTTCCCTGCATCGAGATGCGGTTTTTTAGGTACCTTGGATGTTGATGCTCTTGATGTAGATGTACCATGTGTGGGAGAAGAAGCAGAAAATACTCCTGGAATTGCTATATTTTACGGACTAGGTTTATCTACATTCTGAGAGAAATATAGTGTAAACTCTTAAAGATCCACCAAATTAATCGCGTTAGGACCGAACCTGTCATGCGTGGAAAAATTTCTTTGTTCTTATTGAGCCTAATGAAGGTATCTCCCAAGAGTTTTTTCCGCATATATGGTTCGAGTAGGTGTATAGTTAAAATAGTGGCTTCCTGAATACCCATGTAATCCCATGTATCCTTGACCTTGGCTTCATCCTCTAATCACCCAGTTAGGTATAGGGTACTCAGGATCTTTATAATCAAAACCACCATCAGCATAGGGATCCATTAAGTGGATAATGTTAATGGAGCCAAAGATCAATTCTTTATCTAATGAAGATTATTCTTTAATGGTTACTTTTGGTTGTTCCGTTTGGTAGGGGCGGTGTATATTCTTTTTAAACAAAGGTCATGAAATCTTCTTGATTTAAGGAAAACTTGGGTCTTGACATGAGATCATCTTTTTCTGAATGCTCTTTATCCTTCTAATCATGCCACTTCTTCGAGGATTTACCTTCTGATGAAGGTGGTTTTGTTATGGAGGGAGTGGAAGAAGACTCAATCAGTTGATTCAATTGTGTTCATAGAATGATATTAGTTTGGTTGATCATTTTCTTGATCATCCAATCATCTTATTTCAGTGAACTTTTACCTTTAACTTCTTGTCATTCGGCTTCATCCTTTCGTTCAGTAGCAGTAACACATGCTACTTGGGCTGATGAACTTTTCAATTTCACCTATCCAAAGTCTACAAATATTTGAAGAAGGTATTTGAAAACAAAACACTTCTAGATGGGATGCCCCATCATCTGTTGAAAGGGAACATAATTCAGAAGATCTTCAACTCCTTCTTTGTTGGGGTTCTTTGGTCTTGGAAATTGAAATAAATTATATTCTAGATATGAGATGAAGTATCTATGAACCTATTCATTCTAGAAAGTATAAATTTTTTATTTCTCTCATCAAATTGTTTTGGTCATTGATCTCCTTGATCATATTAAATAGGTGGTCATTGCTGTTGACACACGGGTGGATGAAGCCTTTGATATGATGAAGGTTTTGAAGTGGAAGCAGGTATAGGTGCTTGCTTGAGTGGGACTATAGCAGCCTCTGCATTCCCAGTTCTCCTTCTTAGATCAGATGGAATTACATGAGATTTATCTTTAGTTTCCACAATGGAATCCTCCAACTGTTATGAAATTGAAGTAAGGTCTTGAAACCCTCATGTGTATTTAATTGGGATCAGTGGAGTATGTAACTCATCACATAGATTTTTCACACAAATTGGTATCAAGTCTTCTTGAGGGGGTGCCATATTTAAGGAACGTTTTAATCCTTTTCATCGAGATATGAAATCTGAAATTCTTTCATTTTCCCATTTTTTACAAATTTTATCATCAAAATTTTCCATCTTCGGCAATGTTGAGCTTAATTAAAGAATAAATTTCTAATGGAGATCATCCCATCTAGTAATTGATCATGATTACAAACATGTATACAAGACAAAATCCGATCCTCATAATGACTACACAAAAAACCTATTCATTACTGGTTCATGTTTCTGAGGAGTCCCCATCATGGGATCACAATGAGAAAATAAATGTGTCAAGTGTTTCCCTAGATCTCTCAAATCATTAAATATTGGGAATGTAGTATTTGTAAAATATGGTGGTGGAAGGATTGGATCCACTCATTCAGGGTAACCACTCTTTTCCAACTGAACAGGGCCACGTCGTTCTTCCATACATTCCAATCGATTTGTAAATATCTCAATTTTGTTCATAAGAATTTGGGGAATATCTAGATGAGCTAGGACCTATATAGGTATAGCAGCTGATGCTTAAACTAGTGCAATGACTGGAAAACCCACTGGTGGTGGTGCTGGTATTTTCCTTGGGTAACCCACGAGATCAGGCCTATAAGGATTCCTTTAATCCTTCCCTTCCTATATACCCAATGGAGGAAATTCATTATCCTCTTCTCTAGTTTCCAAAAGTTCTCTTTGGTGAGGAGATCCAATAGGATGTTCAAGTTGAGTATCTACATGGTGATCATGTCTAGCAGAAATGCTGCTTCAAAGTAACACTATATTGAGCCCTATCAACTCTTTCATCTCCTCTTCATGCTGTGAAAATATTTTTTAAAGTGAAAGATATAGACATTATCCAGTGGAAAAGTTAGACATTATCTGACTTTTACCATTACCCTTATATGACACCTTTAGAGGGGGAGGTAGTTTCTTACTTAAAGGCTTACCTAGATTCTGGGTAAGAATCTACTTTAGAGTTATAACATCTCCTTCATTTTCTCTTGTGTGTTCCGTGTTATGGATAATAACATCATGTTCTGATTCCCTTGAACTAGACTCATTTTCTGTAGGATATTCTACAATGGTGTTAATAAAATTCATGGAATCATAACGGATTGATGGAATTATGTCTGTATCTTTGTAATATCATCTCATTTTGTTCATCCCGGAGACTCTGTTCTCATATATGATGAATTCCAGGGAACTATTTGGAAGATAGTAACTCGAAGGGAATCCTTGGATAAATCATTTGTTCACTCTATTTGCGACTTCTCCCCTAATCAGGAAAACTAACTTCTGTTGAGAACGGGATTATATATGTGAAAAATCCCCCAGCCCTACAGGTTGGGGTTATTCATGTTTTTCTTCATCAAACCCTTGAACATTGTTTATTTAATTCAAAGGATGATTCAAACAAGCATGCATCCCTACAGGATGGGGTGGCTCTGGAACTGTTATGAATGATATTTGTGCTACATCTCATCTAATTTTTCGAATTTTGGTTTATACATTAGCTAGGTGCCTTATCTTAAAAACACTAAAATCACCTGTTTCAGAAGATCGTTGTGTTATTCCAGACATTTGCATTATCTGATGGTTGACATCCTCTAAGTGGGAGGCCCTATGAAGATTCTCTAATTATTGATGAAAAAGTAACTCAACAACCTATTTTCATTGGTCCTGACTCTGATGATAGCTAGTTGAGGTCTGTTATTGAGTGTATAATTGATTACATACAAAATCTGTTGATTTTATCTATCCATGGTCAATAACAATTCATGAGACCACTTTTGGTGTACTTTTCTGATTCTGGAGTGTAGTAAAATGCAATTCTCCATGTGCAACACATCCTCTGAAATGAACAGCAGACGAGGTAACATAAATTAACTAGCATATCCTCTTTAAAGAATTGAGTCATGCACACTGAGGGGTTATCTGCGGCGTTTCGCCATTGGGATATTGAAAAGCTGAGAGAGATTCCAAGTCAATTTGGTGTTGCTACCCTTATATTACCTTTACATGATATTGATATTCTTAATATGGTAATACATTGATTTTCAAATGATGAATAGTCTTCAATAAGTTGAGGCGAATATCATGAATTCAATATTCATCCATCAATCCTAGAATGTTGTATTGAGAATTTTCCAAAGGCCATAAAATGACTGGTACAAATCCTTTATCCAAATTTTTTCTAATGGTTAATATATCTTCATCATCATTCACTAGGGGTTTCTCCACATGGTCTGGCCGAAGTGGATGCTTCTCGATTATTTTTTTAAAATAATGGAATCAGTCAGTTATTCTCTACTTTACTAAAAGACAAATAACCAATGGTATGCTTGGAGAATGACTATTACCTTAAGTTGTCTTATGATTGATAAAGTATCTCACCTGTTAATGAAAAGGAATCAAACACGATTGGCCTTGTGTTAGAAAGTGCCTCAAGATTAGAGGCCTTTCTGAATACTCCATTTTCAATTATAGAATTGTCTTAAAATTGTGAAATACTACTGTAGAGAGAACTTTTAAAGTGAATTCCATCATGAGAAGGACCACCATATTGGATTACAACAAGGGATAAATCCTCTTGCTCATTGGTCTTTTTGAAACACGGAGGGTTTCTGGGGATCTCATCTAGAGATAGTCTCTCTAGGTTCACTGAATTTTCATGAAGCAAGATTTCATGATGAATTGTCCAATGGGTAACTTCAAAATTACTGGTATTACTCCCATAATATGGTAATAACTGGGTAGGATCTTGAGATACAACAGATAAATGTATTAGGGATTCAATAAATTCAGCATTAAGAGGAGCCAGATCACAGCTTTGATCTTGATCTTCTAACTATGTTTTGCAAGTCGTCATCTTGGATAATCACTTAAACATAGTTGTGGCCACTTTCTAGGAAAAGTGGTTATCATGGGAAAGTGTATGTGCCTGCCTTGGAGTGGTTATCAGTATGTGTTGATTACATTCAATTGGAAAGGGTGTATATTCCTGATCCTCTTGTCTTTATAATATGGGGGAGTATGCCCCATAACCTTCCAGGACTAGAACAAAGGTATGTATCTACTCAAGGATGGCATGTCGATGCATCATCCCAGGTGTGTGGAATTATTTATGTGTATGTTACCATGGTACTGCTGATGTTGTTGTTATGATATTCTAGCATGCTTCTATAATATCAGAAAGAATTTGTTTTTCCCTTTCTCAATTTCTGAGATATGTTTGGTGACTTCAGCATCCGGAACATGAATATACGCCCATTCCATATCTAAATTAGTTTTGTGTGCCTTTTCTTGTCCATAGTTTCTTGTCAATGGGTACTGAAAGTACTCATGTATGGGGGAAGAGAATTGAGACTACCCCAGATTTGTCGTTAGATCATTCCAACTGACTTATATGGGTGCTGCCAAATGAGAGTGTTGGAAGGCTTGTGGAATGTTGGATGGTGTATGTGCATGCTGGCTATTTTACGTCAGGTATGGTTGACAGACTTCTTTAAATACTGGATGATGAGCCTGTTGAAAGAATTTATGAGTGTAAGAATGTGTATGTTCATGTTTATAGGTTTCCACTGAACTTGATTGGTGGGCATCCTTAAATTTAGTCAGACAAGCCTATTTACTGACTGATAATTTTTAAACTGGTGTATGTGCCTTTTCATGGTACTCCACATGATTTTCCTAGTGGGATTGGTGAGTCACTTTCAGATGATCCTGCTGGGTAGTAGAATTAGGATGGACGAGTGTATGTTCCAACTCATCATTTTCTGTCATGTTATGTTGATAGACTTCTCGAAAGGGTGAAAAGGTAAAAACCTACTCTTTGTTGAACATACATTGTCCCTAGGGGGTTGTCTTACATGCTCGGGTCTAAGAGACCAGAGCCGAATTTCCAGAGGAAACACCCCCATCATATTTTGGGTTTACTACCACATGATTTTTCAGGGGTTGATTGTTGGTGGGAATCCTCGAGGAGGACCCTGTTATCTTTTAGTTGAGGTCGTGAGTGACCTCTTGATCCTTATCCTTGTATTGTGGGAGGAACTAGTTGTTTCATTCTAGAGATAAGGATCCTAATTGGTTAAATATGGTGTTTTGAACTGTCTTCTTCTTGATCATCGGACTTCACTGACCAGACGATCTAGGGTAATTGTTAACCTGGAGAGCCTATCGGGAAGCCTCCAAGGGTGGGATAGTACCGTACTGATGGTACACCCTTACCGTCACATTGGAGACCCAACATTGTTGATTTTGTGTGGGTGATGAAGTCCTTCTAGTGGATGATGATCCATCTTGAGTAGTGGCTAGGACATTCATGGATTCAAACTTGAAGGAAGCCATTTATTATGTTAAGGGAGTTCTGAGAAAAAACTAGGAAAAAAATAAACTCCATTAAAGAATCATATTTTAGATTCATGCATGTGTGATTGAATCCTTTGTCTAGAATTCCATTATCAATTGATAGGGGCCTGACTGGGGCATAACATTATTAACTTGGTTAAGGATTCACGTCAGGTTGACCATTTTTGTTTTGTAGTTCCTTGAAATGTGTATTCTTGATTAAGACTCACTACTTTGAGGTGGTTTCCATTGGATTTATTCAAAGAAATGGAAACATCCAACAATTATTTATCCATTACGGACCAGCATTCCAAATGTAGGATTTCATTTAGTTTGATCTTTATGATACTTAAGAACATGCATTGGTCGAGAGGATGAGAGGTTGGACTCATCACACCCTTTTGGGGGGAATTATTTTCTAATTTGGGACTATATTTAAAAATTTATGATATTTTCATGAATACTTATTAATTCACCAAGTATAACATAATTGTCCCTTGAAGTTTTTAATCCCTTAATATTATATGTGAAATTTTGAATCATCTGTATGTATTTGAGGTTATTCATTAATGGAGATTCCTGTTTGTATTTGAGGTTCTCCATCAATGGTATCCTCTCATATACTATTTAGATATTCTTTTAATCATTTTTATGATGATATTGGTTTTTTAATCCACTCAGTGGTTCACCATGGATTTTATTGTCCTCCAGAGAGACCATGGATTATTTTGATATTGTTGTCGTATCCATAAAAGGAGATACCTATGGATCCTTGTGAAAGGAATCAGAACCCTCGTAGTTCGGTTCTGCTTTATAGTTTAAATCATTCCTTTTAAGGTCAGGTGATAAGTACCTCTAAGTGGAAGGTGATTAGTCCATGTTTGGTGTGGGAATTATACCTAAGAATTCCAAGGTACATGTAAAGAATATGGGTTTCTAAGTAGTATTAGACCTTGTTGGTAATATTGACCAAGGAGAACATGGTTGATTCAAATTTTTGGGTTTAAACTCAAGGAGGTTTCCTATGTATCACATTTAGATGGGAATCAAAGCCCATGTAGTTTGATAAATATCATAGGAGAGTGTATTCCTTGGAGAGAAATGTGTTTTAGGATTATATCTTGAAAAATGCCTTGATAATTTGGGGTTTTAATTTGGGGATTAATCCTAAATAGGATGCCCAGATTAAAGGAATTAATCATTGATTCATAAAATGGATATCCAGTGGGCTCAGGACCTAACAAGGCTTCCTACACATCCCAATTATGGTGGGAATCAGAGTTTTAATAGTTCGATCATTATGTTATGTATTATGCATAAGATTTTCCCATTAGAGGGGATATAATTGAGTAAACCCTTTTGGAAGGGAACCCTTTTGAGCTCGGGCCTTTAAAAAGGATTTCTACGTTTCCTAGTTTGAACTGGAATCAGATTTCTCATAGTTCAAGAAGATTTGTGAAAATAATGTGATCATGAAAAATCTCTAAGTCCATGTGATTCATGCTCAGTGTAAGAAGCAAGAGGATATCAAAGATTCAACAAAGGCACTCACACATTTCCTCTTCCACTAGTAGAATAGGGTGCACCTACGGCGGCTAGAGTAGATGAGGGCGAGGTGACCCGGGAGGATGGTGATGCAATCAGCCTTCCCTCTATTCACTATACATTGGAAAAGGTTCCAATGTAAAGAAGAAGTGAAGGTGAAGGAAGTATAGAGGATCAAGACTGCAAGCTTCTACTTCAAAGGTTAGGGGCTTACGCTTGGGTGGCTACCCTAAATTTGATCTTGGTAGGGGAGGGAGACTTTTGATTTTCTTGAATGGAAATGAAAGTGTGAACCGTACCTTTCTGACCTGAGGTTCTAGGCCTTAGAAACGAGAAGGGGAGGTCAAAACCCCAACCCCAGTCCTCCAAATTGGGAAGTTCATAGAACTGTTCCTAGGAGAAATATACATGTGACTGTGGATATACAGACCCATAGACACTATGAATCCTAACCCCATTGTGAACAAAATGTGGGAAACCACATTCTGCAGATATACAAACTCAAATAGGAGACACGATGATGTGCCTTTTCCCAAGTGTTTGATATTCCATGAGGTTTTGGTGAAGTTATCAATATTATCCCTTTTAGACAAGTAATTCAATGTATTATAAGTATTTCCATGAATGGATTTGAGGAGGGATTAATGGGTTTTAGACTGAAGAGAGTAGGTAAATCAAATAATGTATCTCGTGTAAGTACCAGAATGAATTTATAAGAGTGCAAGTAGGCTTGGGAGACCTAATGTTCAGTTGAGTGATAATAAACATGTATTTTATTACTTGGTCGTGACCTAACTCAATCCATCTAGAGTATTTACAGGTATTCCCAGAAGTGGGGCACTCATGTTCTAATGAGAGGAATAGGTGGTGCACAAGTGTTGTTGATTTAGGGATGTTGGGAACTTTAGGAATGCAAGTGTTATGGATTTCAAACACTAAAAGGACTTTATTCCTATGATCCTCATTCAATTCCTCCTCTTTAAAAGTTAAATAACTACCTTGAATGTTTATAATGACTTGGGAAAAGCCCTAGTACGACAGGAGCAACAATTAGGCTTTAGGGAAATTCGTCCATACAAAGGAAGTCCCCAATGGTCTATTTATAGGAAAAAATAGAACCCTGGGAGAAAAAGAGATTGGGCGCACAAGTGGGTTGTGCGCCAGTTATGGATACGCAAGTACCTTGCATGCTAATAGCTCTTTGGTCAGACTAGGTTGATCCAAAACTCCAGCCTTTGTAAATATTTATTTTCCTTATGTGTTTTCTTATCTTTTTT
This sequence comes from Viscum album, assembly GCA_963277665.1. Taxonomy (NCBI): domain Eukaryota; kingdom Viridiplantae; phylum Streptophyta; class Magnoliopsida; order Santalales; family Viscaceae; genus Viscum; species Viscum album. The sequence continues at coordinate 477,389,811 of OY728125.1, read as the reverse complement.
ATAAGGTATTCCCTTTGTCATTTTTAGACTCTTTGATGGAATAGATTTTCAAACACTACGTATCTTCCCAGGCTAATAATCATTCCATAAGTAGTTCTACAAACAACTTTCTCCCTATACCGGTCTGACTCGGGCGTTGGGTTAGGGGAATTTCGACTCATCCATTATACATTCTAGGTCAACCATATTCTTCTATGATTTGTTTGTGAAAAGTAACCCTTACCACTAGTCATAAGATCATGTGAGTCATACTTAATGTGAGAAACAAGGAGTAATGAGTATTTACCTTGTAGTATGGGTGATAGAGGGTATAATAGGGGAATTCTATTTCATGTGATGGTTGGGCCATGATCGAGGGTTGAGGCATTGCTACATAGCCTACAAGGGAAGGAATCAGGCTATATGTTGTTCTAGAGTTCCCTTCCTGTGTCGGTCTAACCTGTGCACAGAAAATGGGTGGTATTGCTATATTTTCCTCACATGAATTTGAAAAATACATGATGGATTATTAGCTGGAATATAATACCTACCATGAAATTTAACATCATCTAGGAAAAAAGGTGTTTCTATGTAGTTTTATGTCATACAACTAGGATGTATGTGTGACTATGAATTTTAACATCTTGCATATAAGACATAAATGTCACAATTTATACAAAGTATTTCCTCATAAACCTTTCATTGGTGGGGGTTGTGAACAGCTGTGCATCCATTGATATCAAGTCATATGCTCCACTGGAGTAGACCTTATGTATGACATATGGTCCCTCCAATTTTAGCACAAGATTCAGGGTTTTCTTCTTGAGTAACATCAGGGTTTTGATAAACAACATAAACTCTTCTTCAAGTAAATACCAAAGACAGACATTTTTGTTGAAGGCTCTTATGATTTGATTTTGGTAGACTTCTAAATAGTGTAAGGTGTGAAACCTTGTCACATCTAGTTTCTATGACTCATCAAACTATTCCTGGGGTTTCTCATCTATATACAGTTGATCAAAAATGGAAACACAAAACGATGACACTTGAACTTTGTTGGGAAAAATGCATATGTCCCATATACTAATGAGTGCAGGGTTTATTGGATTGGAGTGCGGGTCATGGTCTGGTAAGCCCATAAAGCATGGGGGGTCTTTTCTAGACACAATTTCTTATCCTTTTCTACAATATTCTGGAGTAGGTTGGACATATTTTTGTTGAAAACATATAACTACCTAATGGGTGCATCATTATATGGGGATAAATTCTTGTATTTGATTCTATACTCCTTGTAAACTTGTCTAAATAAGTAGAGCAGAAGTTGGTGCCATGTTCCATAAGTATTTTTTGAGGGAAACCAAATCTGGTAATCATGTTGGCTTTCACAATGATAAATTTTCTTTTTTACATGGTCTCTTTAAGGGGTATGGCTTCAGCTCATTTGGAGAATAAGTAAGTTTCCATGATAATGAACATAAATTTTTTTACTGTGGTAGGAGGATATGGTCCCATGACATCCATCCCCAATAAAAAAATGGCCAGGAGTACTTATCTATGTGAAGTATTTTGGGGGGTTTTTGAATGAAATTGGCATGAAATAGGCAAGGAATTCACTTATTAGTGAATGTGTCACAATCCTATATCATAGTGATCAAATAGTATCCAAGATTTCAAATTTTATTGGAGATCCGGGTTGTTGATCAGTGTGCTCCACATGTTTTGGCGTGCACTTATCTCATGATGGCAGCTGTCTATTATCCATCGATGCACTAGATAAGAAGTCTATAAATTCCTTATTTGTAGAGAACCTTTTCTTGGTTTGAACCATTGTACAAAACAAAATTCATTGCCCACCTCTACATCTATTCACTTCGAGTCCTATACGGTGGAAGTTTCCCACTTTTGAGCTAATTTGTAATGGGATTCATCCTGTTGGTGGTGTGAGTGTATGGCTCATGAATGGGTATAATATCGTATATTTTTCTATATTATCATAAATAAATGGAAACACCATTTGATGGTTGGTAATAATGAGGATTGTTCTATCCTTATCTGAATCATCTAGGAATGTGGCTTCATTTTCCAAGGTATCATATTGAACATTTTGTGACCGAGAGAAAAAAATCATTGTTGGTTCAGATAGATTTTTTTCCATCATCTCTTGAAAATGGTTCATCAAAGGTGCCCATACTTATTTATTAACGGAATATTCACCATTGACCTACTTGATGGATAGATATGAAGCACCTTTTATAATCTAGTGTTTGGTTTGTTCATGAAGGTGTGTCTTTAGGCTTGCAATGAGGGCTTGGTATTCTGCTTCATTATTTTTGAACCCCTATGAAAATAGGAAGGAGTAAGGAAAGGCATATGTTTTGGCAGATATGAGTAAAAATCCTATCTATACTTTTTTGAGATTGGGATCCTACATTATATTCCCTATCTGGCTTCTGGAGGCACCGTAAAAATATATTTCCTATGCCTGGGGGCCTTCATGGGAAGAGAATACTTCTTTATATGGAGGTTCAGTATCTAATTGGGTCATTTATTATAAGGGTTTATCTTCCTAGAAATCCATTAAATTCTATCCTTTAATAGATTTATAGGGAACGTACCGTATGTGAAACTATTTTAGGATGACATACCACCATGATAGGTTTCTAGTTAGTATAGGACGACTAAGGATATACTTGAGTGGGTTGCATTGGGAGACCAGATGGACCTCGTGGGGATATAGGTAATGCCCGAGTTTCTGAATTAAAATAATTAGTGTTAGGAATGTTATTTTGATTCTTGAATATTGAGTCCCAAAATTAATTATTGTTCATATAAGGTAGTACACATGATTCTCATTGCTGGCATCATTCTTCTGTGTGAGGAAATCACCTAATGACTGTTCAAAGGCAGTTACATACAAGATGAGTGGACATCACGAAACTGGCAGCATCATCATTGGTAGGATTAGGATATATAATATAATATTTTTTAATGATTTTTGACAATCATTACCCCACTATTATGTCACCCCTATATTCATCAACCTGGTGAAAGGAAAACACTTACCTACAGGGTTGGCTATGAAGCATTGAATGTAGGAAAGGTGCACCCAAGATATCCCTTAACTCAGTGAGGTTATGATGAGGAGACATGTCAAGTTGGATTTTTTATTTCTAGTATTTATATTTATGATGTGATGTTGTACGATCAAGTCGAGGAATTTTTAGGAGGTAACGTTGAAATAACACTTCAAGAGATTCATCTCTAGACTGTGTTTTCACAGATTATTGAAGATTGTTTCAATATTTGTCTGGTGTCTTCAGAGCTATCTTGATTTATCCACCAATTCATCAACATAGAACTCATAAAATTCTCCCCATGAGCGATTGAAATTTAGATTCATGGCAAGTTTATATGTAGAACAATTGTTTTTTAAACCAACAGGTATCACCTTATAGAAGAAAACTCTCTATGGGGGCTAAAAGAAGTGAATTGTTTATCTTCTCAAGACATTAGGATCTTTTTGTATTAGAATATCCATTTATTAATGATAGTGATTCATATTTTTCAGTTTCATTGATCATAAATTCCATGATCGAGACTGGTAAATAATCTTTTAGGGAGTGTCAATTGAGGTCTCTAAAGTCAATGCAGACTATAATCTATCCATTCTTCTTTTTGATATGGACTATGTTTTCCAGCCAGATCTGATATTTGACTAACCTAATGAAGTTATATTTGATTATTTTGTCAACTCTCACCTATCTTTTCGTATAATGTGTCTGTTGGGTCCTTTTGGTTGCCTGTTTGTAACCAAGATGGTCTTTTGGTAGACTTAGGTGATGTGTGGAGACCTCAAGATCAAGGCTTGAAATTTCTTTTTAGTTATAGGAAAACACATCTCAATTATTCTTTAGGAATTATATATCTGCTTATTTCACTATTAATGTCATAGCCACAATAAATAGAGTTGGTCATGGGTTATATTCAGTTCCCTAGTTTATCAACTTAAGTTCATCGATCGTGGTGGAGAGACCATCTTCGAATGTGGGGGGTATCTTTGAGATCTTATTCATCTTCTCTATCCCAATCCACCTCATCATATTCTTCCACCTATAATAGTGAGTGGATTCTTGAGGTGAACTCCCCAACGTGGGGACAAGAATTACAACTCTGAATTTTGGAAACTGAAATTGCTCTTTTTGACCTAGATGACTGCAGGGAACTCTCTGAAGAGAATGGAGTATCCTTACTCTCTTCTAGTGATATGACATTGTCTTATACCCTAGAAAGAATGGTCTGAGTCCCAAGGATGGGATGGGATAATTTTTTTGATTCCTTACATTCATCATGGGGGTTATCATGCATTCTAGAATCCTAGGACATAACATCCATTACGAAAATCATGTAGATGGAGGAGTCTGCATCTGAGCATGAAAGCTTCTAGTAAACCAGGTTGATGGATAATAAGTAAACTTCCTAGAGATTTAATTGGGGACCAGTGGGAGCCATTATCTGTCCATTTGTGGTAGTGATCCAATCAACTTCATCAACCAAAGATTATTTCTCTTTCGGTTCATAGAACTATACATCGATGTAATGCGACTCACTGAATTCAAATGGGGATTTTCTAACATGTAATTTCATGTTTTGACTGTTAGATTAATATTTCACACACAATTGGTATGATGAAGGAATCATAGCGTAATGATGTAACCAGGGCCTCCCAAATAGTATGTTGAAGTCTGTACTTTGTTGCACTACCAGAATCTCAAAATTAGATAAAAGGTCACTAAGACAAGTTTCAAGATTGACTCATCCCAATGGGTTTTTCTCTCTTTTTTCACATCCCAGCAGAGTTATGGTGTAGGGTTTCTGACCATCCTCATCATCTCCCAACTTGAAAAGTTCTCGCAGTGGGAGGGGGTTAACTCTGTCAATAAAAATTTTCCTTAAATAAATTACATTTAGCTTTCCAGACACATATAAGTGTATGATGTGTCCCTACATGATGGAATCTTTATCCTAATATATAAAAGAGATAATAGTATATAATTCTTTGGGATTGGTCTCTGTCCTATAGACTTCGGTAGCTACTACTTCGGCCTTGAATTCCTAGGGACATAGTAAGGCTTCTAGGAGTTCCTCCTTAAGGTCTACTGACATACTCAAGGCATCCGGGGTTGATATAAATGCTGGAACTGAGTCTAGATGCTTCAAAATATCATATTTTTTCTCTAAAGACCATTTCTTCCCTGCTTGAGGATTCCCTTTCATGGTTTCTTTAGAGGATTGATCATTGGATATAGATGGTCCATCCTCTATGATAGGAGATGATGGTGCTATTGTGGTTTCCGGGTTTTGCCAAAGTGGTCTACCTATATGCCTTGGGCGATTAGACATCTTCTCTTCATTTGATGGATACTACAAGATTATTGGTCTTCTATTTATTCTAACAGGGGTAAAGAAAAAGTCTGGTTCCTATTGTGTTTGTTGCAGGGTCCTCATTTGAGTTTCTACAAAATTACCGATATGAGTTAAGGTGTAGCTGGGAATTTGAATCCTGCCACGATCATGCCTTCTGAGAAACACTTGGCCTCTGCGAACTCATCCTTTGGATCTCTTATTGGGTGTAGGGAAATCAGGTTCATTTACATATTCTTTATCAGATAAGGTTATCATCATGTGAAATAAATTAATGGGGTCAAAGATCAATTCTTGATCTAACAGTAATTTTAACTGTTTATCTTTTCTGATGGTGCCATTTAGTGGGCAGTGCCAATTGTCTAAAATCTTCTGGCATGAAGTCTAAATGATTATACACCATTTTAGTCTTTGGTGCGGGCTCATCTTCTTCCTCCTCGATTCTACATTTATGGACATTAGAGGACTGTGGGGCTGAGGGTGATGATTGTGTTGCATCAGGATCAATTAGGGTCATAGTTGGTTGCTTCAACTGTTCCTAGAGGATACCATGAGCTCAGTTGACTATTTTTTTATACATTCCACTGTCATATTTTTTCTCCTTTTTTGGTGACTATTTTAAACTCCTCTAGCTCTCTTGGGTCTACGGTGGAGACATATTCCACTTTTACTGGTTGTACACCCCACATGATTTTTTTAGAATACACCGTCATTTGTATGAATCCTTTAAAACAAATAACTCCTAGATGTTGTGACCAGTTATCCGGTGATATGGAAAATAATTTATAAAGTCATCAAGACCCAATTAATCATCTCTCTTTGGCTATGGCAGCTGGAGCGATATTCAATTCAATGTGGCTATGACATATCCCCAAACATGCTCATCTAAAAATGAGTAGACTTTATTTCTTTATTCCTTGAACTGGTTTCTTTTGGAACTCCTTCGATCATCTTATCGAGGTGGAGGTGGTTGTTGGGATCTAGTGGGACCCACATGTTTTGGTTGAGGCCAAACAACTAATGTAGGTGTTGGGGGTGGCTTAAGAATGATAGAAGGAAATCCAGCATTTCCCTTTATTTTTCCAATGGTCAATGGGGCCACTAGAGACTTGAGATTGGTCTACTACAAGGAGTCTTGTATCATTTGGTAAATCACAGATAAATCTCCAAACCTACTTGTGTACTTCACTAGGATGAATTGTTTCCTCAATTCCTCATGTAGATTATTGACGCACATAGAGAGCCTTTCAACCTAGGGGATTGGATGGTTTGGGGAGTAATTCTAGTCATTCCATATAGCAATGAAGTCTGAAACTCATTTGTTCCTTTATTTATTACATTTTGTGAGATCACTAATTGCAATGTCAAACTGGAATGAAGGAGAAACTACCGCTGGAGGTCCTCCCAACATGTTATTGAGTTAGTTGACAAAATAGTATACCACATGAAGGCTGAAACCTTCAGATATCACATGAAGAACCTGAGTTTCATTTCATCTTGTTACTCTGAGAATCCCATCATGGGGTCACAGTAAGATGCATAGTGCATTAGATTTTGTTCTGATTCTCCTAAACCATTAAACACTAGGAATACAGGGTTCCAAAAGATTGGAGGTGGTGGAACCTTGCTCACCAAATCATGGAATGTTTTTCAATCTGATTTTATCAGTGCATTCCACCCTTCCATGGATTCTAGTCGGGATGTCAATTTATTTGTGGTATTCAAGATCCCTTGATACATATCCTTCTAGACTTGAGCTTGGGTGGGTCCAGCAAGGGAAAACAGGGTGTGTCGGTACTGTAGGAATTTGGGGCAGATACCCAGATAGGGTCATCCTTAGTGGGTTTTCCTAAATGTATTCGAGTTTCTTCCCTAGTGGAGGGAAGTCTTAATGTCCTTTTCGGGCCATATTCATGTAGGCTATTAGTCTCAGTGCTGGATTGGATGAGCATCTGATATTTGTTTCGTTTACCAAGATGAGTTCAAGTGGAAGTGGCACCTCTTATGGGAACACATATTGATGTTCCACTTGATGAACACATCCATCTAGATAGATTCCTCAACGCAACTCAGAAATTATTCATTTGTGCTTCTTTATTTATTTCTCCTACTTGGAAAATCATTCCTCAATCATGAGGGATACGTTCTCAAGGGAAGGAGGAGATGGGTCATAGAAGACCAAGGATTTATTCTTCTTCTTGTTTTGTATTCTCAATAGAGGGAGTAATTTTTTTGATAAGGTAGAACCCACATTTAGGGAAGATCTGTGGTTCCATGTATGCACACCATAATGCTCTGTGTGGGACACCTCTGAGAGGGAACCATATTCTCTTGAATCCCCTCTATTTTTTTCATTTACAGTGAGATCCATGTGACTGAAGTTCCCTCATGTTCATTGATGCATACCACATTGGGGGAGGTGTACCTGATGCCGAATTATAGGAGAGATTTTTGTGTCCTTTGTTGGATTTCTCCTTCCATTTTGTTGTATTATTCAGGTTTCTTAAAGAAGATGTCCTGAAGGGATCCCGAATCTGAACTCGCATTATGCTTTCATCCTAGGGTGTACAACCCACATGATGAGACTAAATGGGTGAACACTCTTCTCATCATTATTTATAGATGGAATAAGACAGGCATCTGTTGTGTGGAAATTTGAGTTAAAAATACCCCCATACCTACGGGCTAGGGTTTTCCCATTCTTCTGTTGATGCGCTATGTCCCAAATTCATTGGTTTTATGGGGGAATTTTGAGTTAAAAATCCCCCAAGTTCTGTGGGATTGGGTTGTTCCTATATTGTGGTTAGAGCTATTTATATTTCCACCTTCTTTATTTCTCACACTCCCACACGGGTGAGAGTTAGGTATGGAGCTAGTTTTACATGGAAGTTATTTTCTTTCAAGGACATGTGAATTGATTTTTGGTTGGATTTAATTAGGTAGGAAGCCATTTGAATGTTCTCAGTTTCCTGGCATAATAGATTATTGATGTCTTGATCTCATTAGCCCTACCACTTTTAAGACTTACTCAATGACAATTATTGTGGAGTGTTTCACCTTTCCTGAGAATGGATTTCATTTGATTTCTTCCTTTGGGTAATAACATTGAAATATGCCATTTATGATGAGTTTTTCTGGAAAAGATGTGGGGTAAAGTGTAGAGATCCATGTTCTCCCCATCCTCGAATATGAACTCTAGACGGGTCTTCACCGATGAGGAAATGCCACTTGTGCAACATGTTGAGGTAGGAATGTTAAAGGGTTTTCTTTCTCCTTTATGATTTTGGTCATCATGGAGACAGAAGGGATTCCATGTCAATTTGATGGGGAATCGCTTCTAACATGTTGACAAGGTCTACATACCTTACATAAGGCAAGAAATTTTATTTTATCTGGAGAAGAGATGTCTATATCTTAAGTCAAATGTTATTCGTACATTCCTCATGCAAATCCCTTGGTACGTTGAAGTGAGAAGTGGCCATGGACCAATACATCAATGGTATATCATCCATATCTAGTTGTCTTTTCACAAGAAACATATCATGTTATTGTTTATCTAGGAAACCCCCTACTTGATATTTTCATATGGACTACTTCTTAATGATTTTTTTTCTAATCAGTAAGGCTTTTAGGAGCCTCATTGTTATTTGAGGGGAACAGGGGTGGCTCAGAGGATGATCGGGGACTCAGACCATCCTCTAGTTGAGAAAGGATATCACTTTTCATATAAAGAGTGTCTCAAGTATCTGACTCCATTTTCCTGAGTGCCTCATCAAAGATGGTATTTCTCACATTTGTCCTGTCAAGGGGAGGACCCTATTGACAGTGTAAATTTTGATTTTGGTGAGGGCCTTCGCAATAGGCTCTACAATGGAGAGGGATACCATTTCATGTTTTTCTTGGGTGTTGGGAATGTCCCTACTGTGTATACCCAAGGGAGGAACTTCAAGGTGGGTTACAGTGAGGGGAGGAACTTTTTGATAGATGATGTCACTTAGGGGAGTACATTCTTGATGATAGCTATGATGGAGAGGACTACTATCACATCTTGAAATCTGGTTGTTGGGAGAATTTATGCAGTGTACAACCAGGGGAGGGCCTACAGAATGCACTAAAATGATGGGAGGACCATCTAGTTTCTTGATGTTTCCATAGAGAGGCCATTCACAACAACTTCCATTGCATGGAGGTCCTTCACAATGTTAATAATCATGGCGAGCACTATGATCATGACTTGATATATGACTGCAAGGATAATCATATCTACAACATATATCATTGGGAGGACCATCAGGGCAGATGAAAAAAATAAGAGGTCCTTCTTGTTGTCTGATCATCTGGTCAAGGGGAGGCAACCATAATATGCATCAGGAGATAGGCTCTTGTGATTGATCATTCATGGCCCATTGAGTAAGACCGTGTGGGTGATTTGGAGGGTCCTTCGAAGCTACTGGTAGAAAAATTATTGGGAGGGCCTTCGTGACTGCAATGATCAATTCCATAATTGGCAATGGACTGATAGGGTCTTGAACCATTATCGAATATACCAAATGGAATCAAGGTCTCCAGCTTCTAGTAGTGCATCATCCTGTATGTGATCTTCATTATCTTCTTTTCTTTGGCTCATTTCATTTTTGGGTGAACTCTTGTGGGAAACTGGGGTCGTCTACTATTGGTAACATCCTTCATATATGGGTGCTTTTTTGGGTCATCTGATGACTGGGATAGGCCAATGAACAAATTTAGTTTTGGTAGGGATATATGCCTTCCCTAAAGTGGCCACCATGTTGGACCGGTGTCCCCTGGCAGGAATGGGTATTTGTTTCATGATCTGGTTGTCCATGAATCATGGGAAATTTTCATCGAACCTCCAAAACTAGACTGGGGAATTATAGATGCTCTAGAATGACCTACCCATTTTGTGGGTAAGTTACTCTGTTCGAGAAAACCGAGTTGTGGGACTGGTTCCTCTCCATTTCATCTAATGTAATGATATCTTGACACGCCTGGAGGATATGGTCTAGAATTGATGTCTGATCTTCCAACATTTCCCAGATGTGATGAGATACATATTTTTTCTAGAATCGGTATGAAGGCCCAGTCTAATGTTAGGGCAGAAGTTTGTGCCTGCTCCGGTCCCCCATTGGTTGTTAGTGGATATAGGTAATTCTTTTTTTATATGATATAGGAACAAGTCTACCACTAGTTATCTTCTCTGGTTTCCACCATTTTTGACTGATTGGCTTCATTTTTACAAGGGAGAATTTGCATCTTCTCACTTAATGATGTCTTTGTCTCAGAGAATTTTTATGCATACATAGGAATTTGACTATGCTAATATTTTCCTTCCACCCTATTTGGATGGAGATCTTGATAAACATCAGAAGATCTTTGTACCTACCTATATCTGGTTTCCCTCCTATTTGGGTGATGAGATTCTTTTTCATCGAAACATATTTGCATCTACCTGTAATTTTGTGCTCTATCTGTGCACTAGGACTCGAATGTATGGGTAGGAATGTGCATGTTCTCATATTGTGCCACCCTGATTCTATGGTATGCTTTATTAGAAGAGTCATGGCAGTATGTATTCCCATTAAACACATCTATGTTTTCCTCTCTCGACCTGTACGAATGATTGTAGTCAAATGTTTCTCTTTTCTCCTAACTAGATCTGAAGGAATGTTTTATTCCCTCCACAAAGTACTTTTGTGAGTATTTACTTCCATTTGTGAAGTTGTCAAGACCCTTCACTTCCAAAATATGATTTCCATTATTCATTTGGTAACCCAAAAGGTTATTTTTGAATATATTTTTACAATGAAATTATGAAACCAATTCCATGGCATGAATGATTATGATCATTTTATGATGTGAAAGGTGGTCATAATATTATATAGCCCTCAAATGAATTAGGTAATGAGATATATTTTATTAGATTATGTGTATTATCTATGAAAATAATACTAACTTTGTTTTCAATTTTGATGTTATGATTTATAGACTTATATTATGCATGATCATGATTCTATCATTGTTCAGAACGATGCTATTTGACCACTATAATATCATGTTTCATTTTTATTCATATTCCACAATCCATGCCTTAATCAAATTTTCCCTTATGATTGTTATGATGATCCAATTCTTCTTATATTATGGTGTTGATTATGCTCACTCATGTGCTATTTATTCATATAATTTATTCAACTCTATACTAGGATTTACCTCACCTTGTCCATTGATGTATATCCATAGGTGATTAGATGTACTATGGAAAAAGTGATTGATTTTAGGAGGATAAAGAAGAGGTATTTAAATAAAGTTTCATTTTTTATTATTTACAAGAGATAAATGAGAATAATTTTCCCAATATACTAAGACTTTTTATCCTTGAATGTATTTATATTATGTTGCATATTTTAAAAATTATGTAATAGTGATGTAAGAATATTCTGGTCTCTATAGTTTGTTTTTGAGGCAACGATTGGTTAATTTAGAAATTAGGATAACAAAATATTAGTGAAAACTATAATGAAATATCTAAGAATATGTAAATATCCAATGTTTTTGTAACTGTAAGAATGTGGGGATTCTTAGAAATAAATTCCTCATATAGATACTAAAGTGGATGTGGATTTGGCATTATTTTACCTAAGGTAAGAACCCTGTAAAGGGAATATAATGAATTGACTTCATTTTCACCTAGTGAACAAAAGAACGACCTTACATCACACCTAGTGAAACACTCCCAATGTAAATGCTCTAGTTATTGAAAAAAACCATTATTATGGGAAATTTAATAAATTAATTATTCCTATTGAATTAAAAAAGGATTAAAGAACATGATACTAGAAGCATTATATAATTAAATGGATAGACCTAGGGATCCCATATGATATTACTTTAGAATTATTTTTCACACAATAATAAATTATTTAGTCTTTTTTTGTTGACATTATTTTTTTTCAAAATGTTTCTAATTTAGAAAATAGTGGTAACTAAGAGAATATAAAACAAAAACCCTTATAAGGTAAAATATAATGATTTTACCAACAACATCCCCAATTCCATGGTTTGTGGAGTCCTAAAAAATTTGGTGATTCTCACCCAAATATACTAGGATATGTAAAATAATGTGAATCATGTAGAACATACACCTTTACCCCAGAAATATAAACTAGCTATCAAGTCGTTTATTTGAAAACTACCACCAAAATTCAATGGTCTATTGATCCACTTGTTATAATACATTGGGTTAACTCAATGGGATATTTATTTTCAACACTCTAATATTATAAGAAGGGTAAATCCACCATGGATGTATATCATGTTGAAAGATATGTTTATCAATGGTCTAAATTGATAAATAAAACCAATTTTAAGATCAAATGGAAGAAATGTAGTGGGAAAACTTTATGATGTTATTTCGTAACAAGTATTTATCTCATATCTTTGAAAAAAAGGATATAAAATTCATGGATCTTAAGAAAAAGGAGGGTGAATCTGTCACCTATTATGAGGAAATTTTCACATGGCTTTCAAGGTATTCTTTAGTTTTTATTATTTACCATGATATAAAATTTGATAGTTTCTTTATTAGTTTAAAACCAAACCTATAAATGGATCTATCAATTTGGGAAATTGGGATTTAAAAAGAAATAGTCTTATGTATCTTAAATGTAGGTAGGGGTGTATGGAATGGTCCCATGGTTATGGTGAAAAGTTACAAAAGATATGGTTTGGTAACACTCTAAACCCCTATTCCACTGAATGTGGCACCAAGCTTAGTTGGTCCCATAGCCTCAAGCATATCTCCCCGAATTCCAATGTTCACTAACTAGTTGTGAGGGCCTCAGATGCATCCATGGAGAGACTATTATCTCATTACTATATTGTTACACAATGGTAGGAATCATAAAACTCAAATAGATGAAGAATTATAACAATAGAATAGGTGATAAATATCCAATGATAGATATATTTAACAATACTATAAGTTGTTTTATATGAAAAATGGTCATGTCATGTCATGTGTGTACAAATAATCCAAAATAGTTATATAGATAATAGTGTAGAACGTTTTTCAAAATACCAGAAATACAAAAAAGTTAATATCTAATATATAATCATTATCCTCAGCTTGGTTCTATACTCCCCTACTTTGAAATGTGGCACAAATTCAATCATTGAAATGAGTGTGCTTGCTCTGGTCCCTACCTATATACAAACAGTCTATCCATGTAACCAACATTGGTTCCAATAGGGTGTGAGATATAATCTCAGTAGGTCATGACCCAAGAGATATATAAAAATTTCTTCCTAGGAAATACAAGGTAAATTAGAGTGAAAAATATAGTAGATATGATAGTAATACAAGTGAATTCCTAAGGAAAAAATAACCAGTAAAGAAAAAGGAACTAAAATACATTACCATGTTGTATAAAAAAACTCTCATATAAACCACATCTATGATGGATAGCCTGTAATGTCATATCAACAAAGTCCATACTGTATAATAATTAAATCCACATTTAACATGGTTTATCCAACTAATCTGATGTGTCATCCCATGCAAGCCTGAGTCCATGTATCATGAACCAAGGTTTTCTTTAAAAGTCCCATGAATATGTCGATGGAAACTCGTTTAGACTTATTTTGGGGTCGAAGAAGATTTTCAATAGACCATATCCAGTAAAATCCTAAAAAACCATATCCAATGGCTATGAAGTCATAATTAATCCCATAGAGTCAATACCCAAGGAGTAATCTCGTCGAAGGCATCCATTATCGCTATCAATATCTAAGGGGCAACATCCAATGAATCTAATGGAATCATTCATCATTCATTCCATTTATCCTTGTATATTCCTTAAATTCAATGATTTTATCCACTCATATAAAAATTCACAGTCAATTACATTCCATGAGTTTACACACTCAAATAAAAATTCACACCTCAATAATTAAGAAATTCAACATCATATATTACATGGAAAAGAAGGAAAAACATCTCTTAGTCAATCAATTGAATTAAATTCAATTATAACAGGGATTCCAATAACTATATATGCTCATATACACACCCCATGGATTTTATAACATGTAATTACTTGGGTTTTTTCTTGAAGGACTTGGAATATTTTTTAGAATATTTTCCAGGAAAGACACTATGTCGGTGTAGGAATCCAAGGCATGGAGAGCCTCGACGTTGTAATTTTAAAAATATTAAATATATTTCCTCATGCACGTATAGTTTCTCTTGAAATGTTAATAAAACTTGAGTGTATTCATGGATTTTATTTTTGAGTCCATGGTTTTTCTCAAAACGTTATGTGTACCCTAGGTGCAACATAAAGATGTTCGCACTAGGAGATTTAGTCAGAGGAGAGTTGTTGGGGAATTATGAGGTGGATTAATTAATTAAATGAAATTTTTATTGAAAATAATACATCCCCACCCTATCTTTTGGTGTGCACAAAAAATAAAATAGAAACCTCTCCTACCCCCCTTTTTTAATGATGAAACACACACCGAATCAAGGCAACGAGGTGGAACCAATCAAAGTTTCTCACACTAATCATCATCAGATCATGGAGCAGCAAGATCTGGGATTTTTTCAACATCCAAAGCTTCTCAGTTTTACCCTCCATGTAGTATATTTTATTTTTTTCTCCAAAACACCTTGGTTTTTCTTTATTTTAATGTATTTAAATCAATATTAAGATTAAATGATAAGTTGTTTAGGTCGATCTATGGGTTTTGGGGTAAATCTGTGAGAATCAGGCATTTTTAGAGGTAATTACCAAATGGTATTACCATATAAAGGGTGTTTTTTCTATATAGACACACCATGTATCACTTCTTATTCAAGGAAAAATAATTCTGGGTTCTAAACGCTATGCATCAGGGTGAAATGTGGTATAGTGACCACAATATGTGTGGCCAGAGGACACTAACATGGAAGCGAGGTAATAGTACATGGATTTCAAAAAGTACAGGGACCCAAGGTCCTATACCTAGACATGAAAAAACAATATATCCAATTGGAATTTTATCCTAAACATGAAGTGTAGTATGGGATACACACCATGTGAGGGACACTTTTGGCTGGATATGAGGAAGAGGAACATGGCTAAGGGATGGGTGAGACAGAGCATTCCTTGTAGGGGATGAACACAAAATGTTTCACTAAATTTATTGTAAACCCAAGTAATCTACACATCCAGGTACTTTGGAAGGTTTGTGTTCCGTGTGGACCTTAGTGCATTCCTTGTACTCGTTATTATCTTATTCTTTCTATATCTTCTTCTATGTGACATGGATTTTGGCTTGTGAGTAGCCTATCCTAAGTATATTTTCACATATAACATGATGGTAGAATATGTTATGGCCTATGAGATATGAGGTGGAATTGTTTGAGTACAATGGTTGTGTAATGGTTTTAAACCTTTGGTGGTGATCATTTTGAATCATGGCGCTGACACTGGGGTCCGTACCATTCCCATTCTCCTTAGGATGAGGGTCCCCTAGATAACTGTGATTCTCCTTTCAGTTGTGCTTAGATGATACTAGATATCAGTGTGGTTGTTAGAGATATGTTGGGGCTAGTACTCCCCTATAGAATTAAGGTGTGATTTTCCCTAACCTCTATGATTTGGTAGATATGGGACTCTCCAAGTTGATGGAACATGTTCTATTAAATTTTTGTAGTTCATACAGGGTTGATACAACCCCAAAAGATAATTGGGGGGGGGGGGTACCCAATATCATTCTCATAGATTGATTTATTGCCCCACTTCTATGTAATGGTGTGGGCCCCCATGCCTATTATCCATATAGAGTAGTTCCTCCCCTATTTGACCAAGCCATGGTTCCCCTATTTATGAATTTGGTACTTCCTTTTGTGATAGGGTGTGGGTCCTCCAGACCTGATATATATATAGATTGGTTACTGCCCTATCATTTTATAGTGTGGGCCCTCTACCCTCATATTCATAACTCCCCAATCATTCTAGAGTGTTTATCCCCCATTTTTGTTGTTCTGATAGATTTGGTACTCCCCTGACATACCAGAGAGTGGGACCTCTAGGCTGGGGTCAATATTAACATGTCGTGTCAGGGTACGAGTACCCCATAGTAATTGAGTTGGAATAGTGGCACTCCCATATCGTACCAATGTGTGGGTCCCCTATCCATAGAGTGGTACTCCCCACATTGTGGGTGTTGGTCCTATTACCTTTGAGTTTTAATCCCCTATAGTTTAGTGGTGTGGGTTCTCACCAATGAGGTCTTACTCCCCCATCTCTAACAAGCAGTGGGGAGTGGTTCCCCCATTAGATTTATTTCTCCCTCTTCTTTTGAGTATAGTGAAAATGAGAGGTTCCCTCCACTAGTTATGTGTGGTACCAGGTTAGGAGTTATCACTCCCTTAATAGACTAAGTTATGGTCCAATCTATGCAGGAGAGAAAATGGTCTCATGGGTTAGTTTAGTATCTAATAATACCGCAACTATAGGGTAGTGGAGATGTTTAGGTCCCTCCATTCTCTTACATTAGAGAGGATGCATGTGGTGCATAGTCTATAGCAGTTTTCCCTCAACTGCGTTCAATGATGATTTGAGGGCCTCTCTACCTAGGTTCTTATAGCCTCGCAATGGGCATAGGTTAGCGATGGATGGAGCTATGGTGTTGGGCAGTGGAGCAAGACATAGTGAGTTGTTCCCGATGGAGTGTATCTATTGTACAGATTCCATCTAGGATTGCTAAACTCATGGAGTTTGTTATCCTAGTTATTTGATAAGATGGATCCTTTGTGTAGAATCAAATCCATTGTAATGAGGATGGAACCTCATGAGGCTTGTTGTATAAGATAAGTATATCTATGTGATTTTGGGAGTCCTTGTGGTGTTGTCACATGTTTGGGTTCACACCCCTTGTGGACTAATATGACTATTCTTTTATAGCTTAAGATGATTGGATTTGGAGTCTCTCTCCCAAATGTGTTCCCTCTGTCTTGGTTGAGTAGGCGTTTTCCTTTCAGTTTCTCCATTTATTTGTGTTTTTTCAGGTATCTAATAGTATTTTTTATACTCACCCTTGCACAGTATTTTACCACACATGTTGTGTCTCATGAAGACCACATTCCTTTCGATGGAGTCACCACAAGTCCCCGAGAAGGCATATTTAGTGATATATATACCAAACAAGAAATTTATCAGATCATGGCTCAGGAGATTTCTCGTAGTCCATTTGAAAGTGATCCCCTCAGTCTGATTAGGTTGGACTCTTTTTCAGTTCTCTTTTTCTGAAAATGTTTTTTTCCATTTATGATTTTTTTAATCTAATTTAGGATATAGTTATAATCACATTTATTTTTAGTTTATATATATCATCACAATTTTATAGAAGCGCCTTTGGGTGGATGAATATAGGTACCTTATTATGAGGCCTCTCGTTCATTGTGAGCCAACATAGTGTTATATTCCAACCCCAGACCAATTGAGTCGGACTTAGGGAGTCCCTGCTCGAGCCCTGTTGGTCTAGGTCATGATAGAGTGGTATCGAATCAAGTTCCTTTTTGGGACCACAGTGTCCTAAGATTTCTTTTGGTTTACATAGCGATAATGTTAGGGTGCTTCAAGTTCATCTCTTAGGCCAGAGGTTCTAGTGTTTGTGTTCTATAGGATGTAACCATTTTTAAGGACTCTGATAACCTATATGTTTTCTTGTCACATTAGGAAACTTTTTGCAAGTAAATAATGGTACATGAATCATGTAGGACCAGGTTATGGTTTTCCATTATCCTTCTTGAGTCAGATACATAGATATACTCTTTATTTATTGAACTTATTGATTCTATTTCAGGATTCCACCATGAAGATAGCCGGATAGGGTTCCATGATGGTATTGTGGTGATGATGTTCCCCATAATGAGGGTTCAGTGCAGCACACTAGTTCTAAGGTGTTACCTCTAGGTGGTATACATGTTTAGACACCACCTGTTGAGTAGATAGTTATGTCAGTAGTTCAAGACAAGTATATGTGTAGGATGAGTTCCCCAAATGAGTTCTAGAGGTAGTGACCTCTGATGTACCAGGGGGATTCATACACCCAGGAAGAAGATGATAGGATCGATGGAGTGAGGTATGATTTATTCCTATTTAGGTCACCTCCTGATTATATGGTTTTCCAAGTGGTAAGCCTCCTGTAAGGTTCATCCATGCGATGGTGGAGTTTAGTGTTGTTTTCCTATGAATATGCAACACTAAAATGGGTGAAGTTAGAGTATTATTTAGGGAATAGTTTTATCCAGCCACATTGAGGTCAGTGTGTATCCATGAGCTTCTGTAGATTCAATACGGTATCATGAAAGTGGAGGAGTACTCGGTGAGGTTCATGTAATTTTCCCATTACTTTCTAGATATGGTTTCAGCCATGTTCTCCATAGGTAAGGCCTTTGAGTAGGGTCTCCATGGAGACATCAGAGAATATTTGGTATCCTTATTCCTTCCCTCTTATGTGGTGTTACTGAAGAAATCTATTGTGGTAGAGAGATTCCTAGTGGAGGTGCTAGTGGATGTGGTCCTTAGTAGTGGTTATGAGAATGAGGAATTTGTACCAGTTAAAAGATGGAAGGATCATGGAACATAAGGTATACCCATTCCAAGACTCAGGCACATGGTCATGTGGAACATGAGAAGCGTCGAGGATAATAAACTCAATAGGAGAGGGTTTTTTACACTTGTGATGATTGGGGACATATAGTGAGAGATTTTATAACTTGGAGTGATACTCGGAGGGATTCATTTTACCAACCACCTTGGCATAGGCAAAAATTGGAACAGGGAGTTCAACAGGATGGAATACATGGAAGAGGAGTTGGGAGAGAAGCAATTGGTGGTAGGTTGTTCAAGGTGCTTCCACCACCACCCCATTTTTTCCATGCTAGGATCACAAATCTGGAGTGTGTGATTGAGGTAAACTTTAGGTCATGAAGTCATTTGACCCAGAAGCTCTGAGGATTAATAGAGGTACGTTCTATTCACTTTCTACTTTTTTCAGTAGTAATTGTAAGAAACTATGCTAGGTACTCTTTTATTTTTTCTTTTTCCTCATGGTTTAAACATGGGTGATATAGGTTATTGATAAACCCACATATTGGGGTAGTTTGAAATATATTTTAAAGCATAATAAAAAGAGCTCATACCCCCAACAAAGAAACATTTTTGTGATGTGATATAAACCATGAGGGAGATTTAGTGAAGCCAATCATGGATAATATTGGGTTGTAGTGGATAAATCACTCTAACATGTGTGTTTAGGACCAGGTCACTTGTTGGTGTTTTCAATTGAGGGCCCGATAAGACCCAGCATGAGTGTTTGGGAAAACCTTTGTTGTTCGATAGTTCCCTCATTCGATTTCCATCAACTCTGTTTACGAAATTCTTGAGGCAGATGTGACATGGTTTGATGTAGCTTTGGACTCAAGAAGAGTAGGGATACTTTTCCAACTGGGAATCATTTTTGTGATACAATCAATATTGTGTGATAGAGTTAGTGCATCCCAAATAAGAAAACAATTTGGTGTTGAGGAGGATATTTTTAGACATGTGTGTTCAATGAGATTTTATGCTACGGTGTGTTGGCATAGGACCTAGCATTTCAAGTGATGTTTTTTCTTCTGGACCCTATTTTTCTTGGTAGCATTGGTGGAGCGAGATCCTTTCTTAGAACTATTCTATAGTGGAAGATTTATACCCTATTATTTTTCATCAGTGTGGATTGTTTTCTTACCATCTATACTCAACAGGTATTCCATTAGTGGTTGTGGTTGTGTTTCTGATTTTTTTTTGGAACCCTTTCATGATCGACATCAACCATGAACACAAGATTCTTGAGAAGGCCATAGTTTAGTTCATCATTGGGTGGATATAAACATTGGAGTTTTATTGGTATCATCATCATGTTATCAAGGTGGTTCACCACTTTGCACTATGACTACAGATGGACTATGGTGCGTAGTGCTTTTCCACCAATCACAGTGGATGATACATGTTTCAATTTATTGCATGATGTTGGCCTGGTTGGAACTAGACATGATGGTGGTTTGGATTGGTTGGGTCCCCTATGTGAGTACTTAGAAGCAGCACGAGAACCCCATATGGGCTCTGTCGCATGGGAGTTCAATTATGTAGATAATTTTCTTCCCTTGTGACTAGGATTTCGATTTCCGAGGATTAAAAGACCTAGGGTGGGGAGAATGTAATGACTTTTGTTTTTTCCTCCAAGACTTTTGTAATATTTCTGATAATATATAATAAGTAATATGTTGAGTAAGCGCAAGAATTCCGAGATTAGATAGCCTCATTGTATTCATTTTAAAAATATTAATTTTTTTTTCATATGCACATAGATTGCCTTGAATCATGAATAAAACCTGAGAGAAGTCTCAGATCGGATTTTTGGGACAGTACCTGATCTCAAAATGTTGTGTGTATCCTAAGTGTGACATAATTTTGTCTACGTTGTGATATTAGTTGGAGGCCAGTTGTTGGTGCATTTTGAGGTGGATTAATTAATTAAATGAAATTTTAATTAAAATATAACCCAATCCATCCCCTCCCTCTCCTTGGGTACAAATGAAACAAATAAGAGAAACCAATCATCTCTTATCCCCCTTTGGTGATGATGAAACTGATGATGAATCAACATAATAATGTGCTATCAGTATCGGTTTCTATTATAGATAATAATTAGATCAAGGAGCAGCACGATCTGAGCATCATTCTACACATGATGCATTGATGTGTAACCCTCAAGTTTAGTGATTTTATTTTTTGTATTAATCCCTTTTATTCATTTTTTTAAATGTTTTATTTCCAAATGACAAATAATATAGATCCCTTCTTGGTCGATATATTTGATTTAGGGTAAACCATTGTGAATTGAG
This sequence comes from Viscum album, assembly GCA_963277665.1. Taxonomy (NCBI): domain Eukaryota; kingdom Viridiplantae; phylum Streptophyta; class Magnoliopsida; order Santalales; family Viscaceae; genus Viscum; species Viscum album. The sequence continues at coordinate 477,368,459 of OY728125.1, read as the reverse complement.
AGTTTCAGAGTTAATTCCAGACTCGAATTACCATATACATAGAGTTTAATCCATAGAGACATGCCATGTAGCCCTCCCTATTCACAAAAAAAAACACATTTTGGGTCTAAAACCACTTATTATGGTGACACGTTGTGTAATGACCCCAAGCCTTATGGACAAAGGACATGGATAGGAAATATGAATAATAGTATATGTCTATGTAAAGGTACATGGACAAACCATATAGACTCAGAGTCCGATATATGGACATGGGAAAACCACAAGTCTATGTGGCCATTTAGTCAAAAAAAATATTCTCTGTAGTATGATATACACTACATGTGAGGAAAACCATTGGCCCGCTATGTGGAAGTGGAACATGACTAGGGGATTAGTGAGGTGGAGCAGGCCATGTATAGTCCAATGTCACGACCCGTCCTCTGGGCATGTGCCGTGACTACCCCAAGCCCACCTCTCATAGGCTAGGGGCTGGTGACTAGAACCTAAGGCATAAATCCAGATAAAAGGGAAGAATTTCATTTATTAAAGAAATCAATCACCATAGAGTACGCAAACTAAAGTAAACACTAAGTAAACTGAAAACACAAGTAAGTGTTGGAATGTAAGTGGGACAGTATACAAACCCAACTGAAAGTATAGTACAACTGAAAATTAAAGTACAACAACTGAAAGACAAAGCAGCAACCACCAAGTCGTCCTCTGGAACTCCCACCTGAAGGGTGAGTACAGTCAGTCTCGTTGGCTCCTCGAGTCTAGTCATCCTCTCCGTGTATGTCCCACCTGTTAGTCCAACTCTGGGTACCATCTCATTATTCAAGCCTCAACCATGATCAGCACTGTCCTTCATATATAACCAGAAAAAATGAGGTGCAGGCATAGCCCGTGTAGGGGTGAGTATACGATACTCAGTAGGGACCCCGAGACACCCGAAGGTCTCCAGAATCCACAAAGGATAAATCACAAAGGAAAGATACGAATATAAGTATCAACCAACACTACTTAGTTATATGCCCATACATATACCTAAGTCATCAATTCTAGTTCTACTCCAACTCATGAGCTCAAGTACAACCCAGTCCACACAGGAAATCATAACTCAATCCACACAGGAAAGTACGTCCAAATCCACACAGGATAGCAAGTAAATCTTATCAAAGATAAGGATTGAAAGTCAAGACTCAGCTCACCCAGGTATATTACATTTGAAGAGAGGTGTAGATGATTAGATGTAGCCTCGGAATCATTTCCTATGCCGATCCCACGTATGATTCTAGTACATAAGTCATCACTGCCAAATCTACAGAGGATCCATGTATAGTAGTCATCCCTGCGAATCCACTGAGGATCCAAGTTTTGTAGTCATTGCTTCTGAACCCACAAATGATCCTAGTACAGAAGTCATATTCGTCGAACCCACGGAGGATCCCAGCACGGTAGACATCATCTTCGAACCCACGGACGATCCCAGTCTGATAGACGTCATCGTCAAACCCACGGAGGATCCCAGTACGGTAGACGTCGTCTTCGAACCCAGAGAGGATCCTAGTACGGTAGTCATCCTCATCGAAGCCACTGAGGATCCTAATACGGTAGTCCTCCTCATCGAACCCACTGAGGATCCTAGTATGGTAGTCATCCTCGTTGAACCCACAGAGGATCCTTGTGCGGAAGTCGTCATCTTCGTCGCAGCCAGCTCTAGGGTTCCCGCACACAGCATGCTCGATTCCAGGAGGGTCTTCTCCACGATCCAAGAGTCAATACATCAACATCCACTAATTCCAGAGTTTATGTATCATAAAGTTCCATCTAGTCAAAAGGAACTCAACATGATAGATGGCACGTCAAACGGACGCCCGGTCTGAGAGTTATTGGCTTTTTCGTCCCAGGGGCCTGGTTGGTTTTTAAGATAAAATCAACTCGTCCATACTCCAGCTGCATTCAAACCTCGAGCGGAGTAAGAAAAAAGAATCTTCTCACTAAGAGGAATCTGAAAAAGTCGACGGCACATCGATCGGACATCCAGAGCTCATGTTATAAGTGTTTCCGCTCCGAGGGCCCGGTTGCTTTCCTATTCAAACCAACCCTGCCGAGCACAAATTTCTTTGAAACCTTGAGTGTAATATACCAAAACAACCATATTGATCCAAAGATTCTGACGCAACTAACTGAGCACCGATTGGAGGTACGTAGCCCATGTTTTGGGCATTTGAACGGAACTGTCCGAAAGTAGGGGGTTTGGGCTCGGTCCGACCCGACACAATATCCCCTAGGTCGGCCCGAACCGGGAAACCAAACCCGGGTCCAGGTCCGGCCCAGTTTGGTGTAGCCCGGCCCGGCTACTGTGGCCTGGACCAGCAGGCGTGGCCTGGCCCGGCCGGCGCGGCCCCGCACGGCGCGGGGTCCAGCCCAACGCGGGCGGCCCAACCCGGCGCGGGAGGTCCGGCCCGAAACGGGTGGTCCGAACCAGCGTGGGTGGACAACCTAGCGCAGAAGGGGGGAAGGCCCCCCCCCCCCGGACTCGAAACGGCGGCGCCCTTATGGTGGGGCCCGCCCTTGTCTCCTGTCCAGGGGTTACAAACCCCGGACGTCCCGAATTGGCCGGCCAGGGAGCCTCCGCCGGACCTGCCGGTCCCGCCTCCAGGAACGTCGGCGGCCGGATGTCTGCCCGCCCCTTAATGAACTACCATAGCCTCCTCCTGTCCGGCGTGGCGCGACGGCCCTGCACCCCTCCATCGTGGCTCGCCCCGGCCGCAACCCTCCTTGATACTCTGACGAGGTGCGACGGCGCCGCGCTCCTCCACTGCGGCCCGGCTCTAGTTGAGGCCTCTTTCATCCTCACCGGTGCGGTGCGATGGTGTCGCACTCCTCCACCATGGCCTGCTCTGGCCGCGGTTCTCTTGACCTCGCCCAGTACAATGACAACTCCTCCATTTCAAGCCACGAAGAAAATCAACAACAAAATGGGGAGGAGGTTCGGCCGTGTTCGTGCGGTCCATCCTCCTCCCGTTATATTGATAATAGGCGGCCAAAACTAACGAAGAACTTCAAATTAATCTCAAATTTAAAATCAACCCCTACCTCGATTCACGAAGTTTGATCGATTGACGAAGAAAAGGAAATCCCCGCTGTTCCGTAGACGTTGTCACGGGATGACGACGTCGCTTTGCCAATCGTTGATAAAAAGGAAGCCAAGGATGGAGCCGGCGTTCTTCCCATTTTTCAATGAAGAGGACAGAGTTCTTAGTGCGAGGTTAAAGCTCTTCAAAAACTAGAACACTCCCCCAAAAAACTCAACACAACAAGCTAAACCCAAATAAAATAAGACACCTCTTATTTTATTACTCAATCCATGAATTTCAAAAATCCAAAATTCAAAACCAAACACACCTAATTAATTAATATTAAGTTGTCAAATTAGTTAAGTGTTAGTTGGCATGAATTAATGTGGGAGGTGAGGAGGGGAGGAGTCACATAATTAAAAAAAAGGGTTTAGAGGAGTTAGGGGATTTGAAAATTTGGGGGCTCGTGTGCCCCCCCCCCCCTCACCTTTAATCCTCTCATGGGAAGTTAACAACCCGTGGGTCCCACTCAGACTCCCACACCTAGGATCTAACACCTAGAAAAGAGAAATAAAATTTGTAACACAATTTTATTTCACTTTACACTTAAACCACATTTTTTTAAACAACTCTTCCTGAGAAAACGAATCTTCGGTAAAGGTCTTCTTAAGAAATTACCGGTGTTGCGGTTTCACCAGTGCCCTCGAATTTAAATTCCAAGCACCGTTTCAAAATTTATAAAAACCCGCTCGTTCGTTCACTGAACGTACTCGAGAAAAACCTCGGAAATTGATTTCGGGCACACTGAGCCTCAGAATCAGGTTCCCTCAGAGACTTCGTACTCGTAAAATCCCAAAGTATTTATGAAAAAAAAAATCTTGAAATTTACAGGTCATTAAATTACTACCAACTCAGGTCTTTACATCCCCGTAAAGATACATCACAAACTATAGAAACAAATGAGGATACTGAGCACGCATCTGAGCCTCCTGCTCTCATGTTCTCTCCTGGATGTTCTTGTGATGCCACCTGATGCGCACAAGAGGAATCAATCACCCATGTAGGACCCACTCCTTTCGATCCATGATCTCCAACATGACCTCCTAAAAAGGTCGCCCCGTCATCAATGTCCAGCTCCCCATAGTCGATGATATGCTTCGGATCATGCACGTATCTCCTCAGCTGATATACATGGAAAATGTCGTGCACCCGGTGCAACTGAGGTGGAAGAGCCAGGCGATAAGCCACATGTCCTATCTTACTGAGAACCTGAAATGGTCCGATGAAGCGCAGAGATAACTTTCTTCCATGGCATAATATCCATAATCTACATCGAGGTGAGACACATAAGAAAACGTGGTCTCCATCCTTGAACTATAGTGGTCTCTGCCTCCTGTCAGTATAAGACTTCTGTCGGCTATGAGCTGTCTTTATCCGCTCTTGGATGACCTAGACCTTCTCTGTCATGGCCTAAACCATCTCTGGTTCTACACATACTCACTCCAACACTATCCACAAAGGATATCTAAAAATGCGGCCAGTTGTTGTCTCGCCACTCTTAACAGCTGAATGCCTGATCTCCTACTAAGAGCATCCACTACACAGTTCCCCTTCCAAAGAGTATAAACTGTCTCGATGTCATTGTCCAGGTGGAACTCAAGCCACCGCCTCTATCTCAGGTTCATGTCCTTCTGAGAAAAGATACACCTGAGACTTTTGAGTTGGCGAGATCTGTAAACCATTCAGTCGACAAACAATGGTTGAGACTAGCCATTTGTAAGAACTCAACTCCACCCTTCTTCATCTACGATCTAAATGAGTTGCTGAGATTCCTCCTCTGCCGACAAGAGAAATCTGGTCTCATTCCCTGGATGAACCACATCCTTTACCTAATACAGTCAATCCTGACATGAGTGGTACTATTTCATTCCACGGATGAAGTCTTAAGGCCTTGACGCTACTACCAATAGATTCAACCATTACTCTCGCCTCCCAGGGTCGAGTCACACTATTGGCAGCAATGTGTAGCACTAGGTATCCTCCAGTAGTAATCTAAAATGTGAGGGTCAGGTCAATAGTTTTATCCAAAACCTCTTAGTATCAACTACATAAAAGAAAAGGGAAGAAAACGTCACAATAACCAGTGTCTTTTATTACTGCAGCTCAAGGTAGAAAGACACAAAGAATCCACAAACAAAACATCAACAAAGCTAGAAGAAACATGAACGATGTCTCCATGTCTGGAGCTAGTCCTGCTCCTGTCCATCTGCTCCTGGAGCTCCAGTGTAACTCCCCGACCCCAGCTACCTAGAGTCGGTGCATTACTTCGTAACATTGGCATGATCACAAAAGATCAACTCTTGAAAGACCGATTAGTTTAGTAGCCTTGGAAACACTAGATACATTCATAAATGATACATTACAACATAAGGTGAAAAACTACAATAACAAAGTCTTCATAGTCCACACTCATATCCTCTTCTGACTATCCCTGCATGCCATTCCTAAAATACTTCTTCACATCCTGGAAAATATTAAATCATTGAAATGGGTGAGCTCAGATGCTCAGTAAGGATAACAATATTGCAGAAGCTTTCATAAATAAACATAAACATTTAAGGCAATGTATAACTAAAACAAAAGCCTTTTAAACTTGAACATCAACATAATATGGCAAAAGTAAAATGAGATAATGACATTTACTTCTTCACATGGATATTCTACTGGTCGAATAATCACATGAAATATCATTAACCACTTTCATAATGAGGGAATGTATAATGCCAGACATTCTGAAACATTTTGTCAAGGCCTCGGCCAAGACGTCTAAAATGATTAAGGCCTCGGCCAAAACCATAAATAAAATTGGGAAAGGGCATCGGCCAATTCCACGTCTAGTTGTCTCATGAGACCTACCGATGCATCTATGAGCTATAGCGGGCTCCACCCGTTACTTATTAAGTCCAATACATTCCTCATATGAATAGGTTCAAACATATCATAAACCATAACATAATCGTATCACAGAAAACATGCATAAAGGAAACATAACATTTCCACATTTCAATCACAAGATATCAATTCAACACATTGATATAATAAAAACGCTTTCAAAACCATTTTCAATACCAACAAAAAATAAAGTTAAAACTTTGTATTTATTTTTCATTAAAAAAAATGATGGCTTGTAGAGGAAGCCGAAACTCAAATAATGGTCACGGCGGTGGAGAAGTCGTTGTCGCCTCATAAGTACGGAAAGAAGAACATTCCCTTTTTGTATTTTAGCAAAACGCTTCGTATAAAATAGATTCCTTTTGAATAAACGTAAAAGTCAAATGGGTTTATACACCGTATAAAAGAAAGTTGTGTATAAAACCAAATATGCCTCAATGAAAAGAGATTGAGGCGAAGTCCTTAAAAATATCATTTTTAAAATAAAATAGATCTATTATGTTTATTCACTATAGGTACACATAAATAAAGTAAAAATATAAAATATGACATAATAATATCATGACATAATTTGAAAGTAGGAGATTAACCCAAAGAATGGAAGTTGGGTTAAGAAATTACCTTACCTCGTGTCTGACTTGACTGAACCGTTCTTTAACCTCCTGAATAATAAACTAGAGTTAATATATACCTTATTAAGAACCATTTTCAATTTCATTATCCTTTTTATATCACTTATTACAATGATATGAACATTATGTAATTATTTAAGTTAATAACGGTCGTTTTTTCGATCTTTGGTACTTGAGTCAATAATAAACTTCTTATAATTACAAGTTGTTTATGTGGTAGAATATCCATTATCTCCAGAATTATTTTCATGATTTAGATGTCATATATATTATATATATCCAGTATATACATTAATTTATAATATTACGTAACATTTAGAGGTAAGAAATGAAATGCACCGTTCATGGAGATGGTAAGCCGTACGTACGCATGAACGCTACTTTCATTTCTATTTCGTATTTAATTGAATGAAATCATAATTATATAAATGTATAATATACTTCCATTATAATATAGTGTATAATAACATTTACTCCATCCTTTATACATCCCACATATTGCATTAACGATTCAAATCACTTTGAGGGGGCGGTAGTCCTCACTTCCTAAAATGAAATTATCGCGTTTACCCATAATGGAAATCATAAAGTATGCCATAAATGAGAAATACAGAAGCATAAGTAATACATAAACATATTATATATCATATATAAATATAGTGACATCTTAATGGCCACCTTTGAAGGTGTTATATGAGTGTTGAACAATCATCGTTTCGTGAGGCAGAAAGTTGCCATCCACAGAAACCGTATGTTCTTTAACCATTAGATGTAGGTGTGTGTAAGTGTAGCTAGAATAATTCTTATAAAAACATCCTAGTATATTTAGGATACTGGTGTTGTTACAAAATAAATTAATTAAAAGATTTTAGGGGGTTGGAGAAGAAAAATAAAACAAAACAACATTAGAGAAGACATTACCTCAAAATCGGGTAACTCTTTTTACTTTGAGCCAAAGTCTTCCTTGGGAAGAGTTCTGCCCAAATTTAGGCTTCTAGGAGTAATAGGGGGAAGTTGGGAGAGTATTTGGGCAGAGGTTGGCCGAGCCAAATGGCTTTAAAGTGTGAATGAGGTGGTAGAGGTGGGGGACTTTTATAAGAGGAGAGGAGGGGAACTCTTGGAAAGTAAGGAAATTTTACCTTATTATACAATGCTTTTCGGATTCTAAAGGTCCCACACATATATAATTCGAGGATAAGGTGATAAGGGTTCGAAATATACCCATCTAATAGTCTTTGGACAAGTGTAAGCCTTGTATTGTACATTATCTTTTCATTTTTTTAAAATCGTTAAATAATGAGGTCATCGCTGCATCATAATGATGTCATAAATAATTTAATTAATTTAATGTCTAAAAATTATAAAAAAAATACTATGATGTAGGAAATCTGTTTATCTTTCCAATGAATATTTATAGTCAAAAATATGACTTGTATAACCCAATGTGAAAATTGTTTTAGTAAAACATTTCATTTTTGTGTCATTTTTAACTTTAACATTAAATAAAAGGTATTTATGTCATTTTCCAACTAAAGTGGTTCCATGGGGACCCCAAGTTGACCCATGGATTTTCTTGGTCGGGAATGACACATCCAATGAGTTTAGGACATGTTTCAGGCTCATCTCATATTATTAAAACATTAATTTTACCTTAAACTACACTAATTACCTCTAATCGCGATTAAGAACTTAAAAGTTACTATTCACCAAAAATTATTTTAATCTAATTGAACCACATTTTACTTCTTAATGACAACCATGTATGTAGGATTTTTGAAAATCAAAACACAGAAGTGTTAATATTTCATTTAAACGAAAAATCTGTTATTTAACTACCACTTAGTGGTTTCACTATTCATCAAAAATTGAAGTTTTTCAGAACAATGCCAAAATTTCTCCCTAAGCTATAATTGATATTCCGAATTCAAAAATGATGTCTATTTTACAAAATTCCAAACATATAAGTTGAATTAATTAATTTTATAATTAATTCCCCCTGTCAGGACAGATAGCTTGTTTTTAAGAAACAATTTATTTCAAAAGATTGGCAATTGTTTATGTCCAATTTCAATGTTAAATTAATTCTAATGACCACCATTGGATAAAATGGTAAAAATATATTCTAATTATACTTTAAAACCACTAAATAGTATAATTTATCACTATAAATTATTTTGATTAAAAAAGTTGTTTTTAAGTATTCTTCTCTATTCATAAAAATTAGAAGTTCTCAAAAAAATACCCAAAATTCAACATAGGCTAATTTCGATATTACGAATCCAAAAATGAAGTCCATTTTGAAATATAAAATTTATATAATTTTAAAAAGTGGTTATTACTATTCATATCGGCTACTTTGATTAGTTGCGGTGTTTTAGAACTCGAAGTTGCGTACAATGCAAGCTATTGCATTATTGAATGAAAAGCGTATCATGGAAGATCGGGGTGTTACATTCTCCCCTCCTTCAATAAATTGTGTCCTCGCAATTTGATATTTTTCTTCGAAAATTAAAGGTTGAAAATAGAAAATACCTTTGTGGAAAACCCACATCGGAAATAAGGTTAATAAAATTTATCCTTAATAAGAGGGAAATGGAAATAAGAAAGTCACCACCAAATTATGATCTCGATAAGGAAAACATTAGTGGAAATTAGAGACGTATAATTGGGGAAAAACATAAATATATATAGGGAGTGATTGTGGTCATCAATCACAATCAACTGTCAAATTGAGGGCCTCAAAGCCTTCAATCTTTGTTGATTTAAAATATCATCAGTTCAACAAGACATAAGGTATTAAAATAACACATTTTTTTGTTTTAATATCCCTTTACTAATGTTTAATAATTAATTTATTCATTGAATAAGAGATAGGTATATATATATTTATGCTTGACAATTAGAGTTTCAACCTTCAACTCATCTTTCACTCAAAAAGATAATAGAACTCAAAAATATTATACTTATCCTAATTGTATAAGGTTCCAAATGTTAACACATACCATCTAGATTAGTAAAATTATATTGTAATAACCACGGACTTCCTGTAGGATAGTGGTAGGAAATAAAGGCTTGCCGTACTATGGTTGTGGGTTCGATTCCTGCAGCTTTGTCCGACGCGACGGGTTTTGCCCCACCCTGCAGGTTGTCCTTTTCCTAAAACTATAGTATTATAATATTCCAAAAATAATCTTCAGAAATGTTTTTACCTTAAAAAATAAAATCCAAAGATCAACTTAATCCATCCCAACCTTTATATTTATCCAAAATACCTCTGTCCAAACTTTCTCTAAAAGGTCTCGTAATTCCAAAATCAATTTATCAGATTCCCCAAACAAAGTAAAGTTTCTCTTATTGTCACATACTTAAAAAATATGATTACCTTCATCATATTAAAACCTTACTGAAACAACAAGTACGGTAGTACAATCCTTATATATATCACATTATTCTAATAACCAGAATATAATCCACGAGTCCAAAAGCACCCATACATTAATTAGTCTGCTTCAACTGTAGTAACAGCATAAGATTTTCCTTGATCCCTTGGCCTTTTCTGAGGTAAGTTTCCCTGACGCTTAGGACATTCATTTGCATAATTCCACATTTCCCTACAATTGTAGCATTCAACATTGATAGCCTCTTTCTTTCCCTTGCAATCACGAGCCTGGTCACCTTTTTCTCCATATTTGTAACAAACTCCCATTCCCTTTAGGCAAGTACCAGGGTGATTCTTCCCACAATTATCACATAATGGAAAATCCTTCTTTCCCTTTTTCCCTTTATCTGTCTCTTGTTCCACCATTCTCTTCTTTTCTTGCTTTGCTTTAAAGTCATGAGACTTATAGAATTCCTTTTCCGTCTTGATTGCACACGAGACAATATCTTCGTATGTTGAGAAAGATTGTGATACTAAAGCTCGACGGAGAAATGGTTTTAAACCATCAAATAAACGATCAATATTACCTCTTGGGATACGTATATAATCTGCAGCATACCTCGCCAAGCTTGTAATGTTGGCCTCATACTTTGCGACATTCTCATCCTCCTTTTGTCTCAGACTCAGAAATTGCCTTTCCATATCTACTCGATGGTCATGAGGAAAGTATTTTTCTAAGAAAAGCTCTTTGAACTCCCTCCATTCCATATTCGATACGTCATCATCTTCCTTTGTATTTTGAATCAATGACCACCATTGATCAGCATCTCCAGTGAGGCGGTAAACTTCCATGATAACCTTCTCCCTTTCGCTACTCCCCAAGGCGTGGAATATTTTCTCTAAGGAGTTTATCCATTGCTCACCTACTAACGGATTTGTACCCCCATTAAATGTTGGTGGTTGTTTCCTCATGAAGCGGTCTAACATTGATCCCCCACGTTGCGGATCAGGGTGCTCCATACGAGTTAGGTTATTATTCATAACCTGAGTGAGTTGTCCCAGTATGGTAATAAGTTGATCAGCACCAGTTGTATCTCCAGATCCACAATAATTATCTTGAGCAGGAGGGCAATCCCTACACGGAGTGCGTGCATTGATACGGTTTCCATTCCTTCCACTAGGCGCCATTTCTAAACAATGGCATAAACAATATTAGTTTATGAATCAAAATACATAATTCCATACTTGTAAGATACTTAACATAAATTGAACTATTTATGGATATAATCCATAAAAATGTTTTCTTTGAGGAAGTATATACTCATAACCCTTCATAGTGGTTTGTAAAGAAAACAAGAATAATCCTAAGCATATCCCCCGGGAGTGTCGTAACCAAGAGTGCAGCAAGGCCCGTCGTCGTGCACCAGTTCCCGTTCGAGTCTATCTCAAAGTGGTGTTTTCGGGTTTTACCCCTAGGTACATCTATGCCAAACCCGCCTCTACCTACTCGTATCCATACAGGGATTTATTTTTCGGAAAACTCACAAAATCTCTACAATCACAAAAATCTAGGAAGTTCTTCTATACTAATCCTCAAAGTTTATCTTCGGGCTATGTGCTCTAATCAGAGTTTATCTAAATCTAGCATCCAAGGTTAGTACTAAACTGCCTCTGATACCAACTGTAACGCCCCGACCCCAGCTACCCAGAGTCATTGCATTACTTCGTAACATTGGCATGATCACAAAAGATCAAGTCTCGAAAGACCTATTAGTTTAGTAGCCTTGGAAACACTAGATACATTCATAAATTTTACATTAAAACATAAGGTGAAAAACTAAAATAACAAAGTCTTAATAGTCCACAATCGTATCCTCTTCTGACTATCCCTGCATGTCATTCCTAAAATACTTCTTCACATCCTTGAAAATATTAAATCATTGAAAGGGGTGAGCTCAGATGCTCAGTAAGGATAACAATATTGCGGAAGCTTTCATAAATAAACATAAACATTTAAGGCAATGTATGACTAAAACAAAAGCCTTTTAAACTTGAACATCAACATAATATGGCAAAAGTAAAATGAGATAATGCCATTTAATTCTTGACATTGATATTCTACTGGTCAAATAATCACATGAAATATCATTAACCACTTTCATAATGAGGGTATGTATAATGCCCGACATTCTGAAACATTTAGTCAAGGCCTCTGCCAAGACGTCTAAAATGATTAAGGCCTCGGCCAAAACCATAAATCAAATTGGGAAAGGGCCTCAGCCAATTCCACGTCTAGTTGTCTCATGAGACCTACTGATGCATCGAGGATCTATAGCGGGCTCCACCCGTCACTTATTAAGTCCAATACATTCCTCATATGAATAGGTTTAAACATATCATAAACCATAACATAATCGTATCACATAAAACATGCATAAAGGAAACATAACATTTCCACATTTCAATCACAAGATATCAATACAACACATTGATATAATAAAAAAGCTTTCAAAACCATTTTCAATACCAACAAAAAATATAGTTAAAACTTTGTATTTATTTTTCATTAAAAAAATGATGGCTTGTAGAGGAAGCCGAAACTCTAATAATGGTCACGTCGGCGGAGAAGTCGTTGTCGCCGCATAAGTACGGAAAGAAAAACATTCCCTTTTTGTCATTTATCAAAACGCTTCGTATAAAAAAGATTTTTTTGAATAAACGTAAAAGTCAAAGGGGTTTATACACCGTATAAAAGAAAGTTGTGTATAAAACCAAATATTCCTCAATGAAAAGAGATTGAGACGAAGTCCTTAAAAAGATAATTTTTAAAATAAAATAGATCTATTATGTTTATTCACTATAGGTACACATAAAGAAAGTAAAAATACAAAATAGGACATAATATTATCATGACATAATTTGAAAGTAGGAGATTAACCCAAAGAATGGAAGTTGGGTTAAGAAATTCCCTTACCTCGTGTCTGACTTGACTGAACCGTTCTTTAACCTCCTGAATAATAAACTAGAGTTAATATATACCTTATTAAGAACAATTTTCAATTTCATTATCCTTTTTATATCACTTATTACAATGATATGAACAATATGTAATTATTTAAGTTAATAAGAGTCGTTTTTTTGATCTTTGTTACTTGAGTCAACAATAAACTTCTTATAATTACAAGTTGTTTATGTGGTAGAATATCCATTATCTCCAGAATTATTTTCATGATTTAGATGTCATATATATTATATATATCCAGTATATACATTCATTTATAATATTACGTAACATTTAGAGGTAAGAAATGAAATGCACCGTTCATTGAGACGGTAAGTCGTACGTACGCATGAACACTACTTTCATTTCTATTTCATATTTAATTGAATTAAATCATAATGATATAAATGTATAATATAATTCCATTATAATATATTGTATAATACCATTTACTCCATCCTTTATACATCCCACATATGGCATTAACGATTCAAATCACTTTGAGGGGGCGGTAGTCCGCACTTCCTAAAATGAAATTATCGCGTTAACCCATAATGGAAATCATAAAGTATGCCATAAATGAGAAATACAGAAGCATAAGTAAAACATAAACATATTATATATCATATATAAATATAGTGACATCTTAATGGCCACCTTTGAAGGTGTTATATGAGTGTTGAACAATCATCGTTTCGTGAGGCAGAAAGTCGCCATCCACAGAAACCGTATGTTCTTTAACCATTAGATGTAGGTGTGTGTAAGTGTAGCTCAAATAATTCTTATAACAACATCCTAATATATTTAGGATACTGGTGTTGTTACAAAAGAAATGAATAAAAAGAGTTTAGGGGGTTGGAGAAGAAAAATAAAACGAAACAACATTAGAGAAGACATTACCTCAAAATCGGGTAACTCTTTTTACTTTCATCCAAAGGCTTCCTTGGGAAGAGTTCTGCCCAAAGTGAGGCTTCTAGGAGTAATAGGGGGAAGTTGGGAGAGTATTTTGGCAGATGTTGGCGAGCCAAATGGCATGAAAGTGTGAATGAGGTGGTAGGGGTGGGGGCCTTTTATAAGAGGAGAGGAGGGGCACTCTTGGAAAGTAAGGAAATGTTACATTATTATACAATGCTTTTCGGATTCTAAAGGTCCCACACTTATATAATTCGAGTCTAAGGTGATAAGGGTTTGAAATATTCCCATCCAATAGTCTTTGGACAATTGTATGCCTTGTATTGTACATTATCCTTTCATTTTATTAAAACCGTTAAATAATGAGGTCATTGCTGCATCATAATGATGTCATAAATAATTTAATTAATTTAATGTCTAAAAATTATAAAAAAAATACTATGATTTAGGAAATCTTTTTATCATTCCAATTACTATTTATAGTAAAAAATATGACTTGTATAAGCCAATGTAAAAATTGTTTTAGTAAAACATTTCATGTTTGTGTCATTTTTTACTTTAACATTAAATAAAAGGTATTTATGTCATTTTCCAACTAAAGTGGCTCCATGGGGTCCCCAAGTTGACCCATGGATTGTATTGGTCGGCCATGGCACATCCAATGAGGTTAGGACATGTGTCAAGTTCATCTCATATTATTAAAACATTATTTTTACCTTAAACTACACTAATTACCTCTAATCGCGATTAAGAACTTAAAAGTTACTATTCACCAAAAATTATTTTAATCTCATTGAACCAAATTTTATTTCTTAATGACAACCATGTATGTCGGATTTTTGAAAATCAAAACACAGAAGTGGTAATATATCATTTAAATGAAAAATCAGTTATTTAACTACCACTTAGTGGTTTCACTATTCATCAAAAATTGAAGTTTTTCAGAACAATGCCAAAATTTCTCCCTAAGCTATAATTGATATTCCAAATTCAAAAATGATGTCTATTTTACAAAATTACAAACATATAAGTTGCATTAATTAATTTTATAATTAATTCCCGCTGTCACGACAGATAGCGTGTTTTTAAGAAACAATTTATATCAAAAGATTGGCAATTGTTTATGTCCAATTTCAATGTTAAATTAATTTTAATGACCACCATTGGATAAAATGGTAAAAATATATTCTAAATATAATTTAAAACCACTAAATAGTATAATTTATCACTATAAATTATTTTTATTAAAAAAGTTGTTTTTAAGTATTTTTCACTATTCATAAAAATTAGAAGTTCTCAGAAAAATACCCAAAATTCAACATAGGCTAATTTCGATATTCCGAATCCAAAAATGAAGTCCATTTTGAAATATAAAATTTCTATAATTTTAAAAAGTGGTTATTACTATTCATAACGGCTACTTTGGTTAGTTGCGGTGTTTTAGAACTCGAAGTTGCGTACAATGCAAGCTATTGCATTATTGAATGAAAAGCGTATCATGGAAGCTCGGGGTGTTACATCCAGGGTCATAGGCCTCAGCTGCCTAAAGCTGAGCTCTACCCTGTCTACCCGTTCCATGCAGTCGGGGTGGTCTTCCTGGTGGTGGTGGTGGTGGTAGGGCCTCAAAGCGTCTCCCACCACCTGCTACTCGGTCAGCTCTTCTTCCTCGTCTGCCTGCACCCTGCAGACCGCCATGGTCGAAACTCTTCCTAGGAGTTCCCTCTATCGCCTACTGCTCTTCTGCAGGGCAGGTCGGGCAGTCTCGAGCCATGTGACCCTGCCCGCCGCATGCATAGCATTGTCTGCTCCTCGTGTGGCTGGCTCTATTTCGTGTGCCCTGCACAACTGAACCTGTATCCTGAGATTGATCATCTGATGGTCTGGCCAGCTTGGTCCTCTACATCATCTATCAACTATCGGCTACAAAAGACTCCGTTGTGGGTCATCCTGCGGAGGGTCTCACCATTGGTGACTGCTCAGCGAGAAAACTCTCCACTAGAAGGGCTCTCTCCAGCACCCCCGCCTCCATCGGGATGTTTAGGGAGATCATCAAAGCCCTGATCTCATGTCTCAGTCCCTGCTCGAAGGTCCAGGTCCTGATGAATGGGTCCCGTACCATGTCTGTGGAGTAGCGCGGGATATTAGTAAACATCGTCGAGTACTGGGCCACAGTCATGCTGCCCTACCACAGTTGTTGTAAATCCTGAATGCGCACCGCACGGAGGGTGGCTGGAATGAACTCTGAGAAGAAGAGGCTCTCGAAGTCTGTCCAAACAATAGATGCCTCATTGTGCACCTGGTGAATCAAGCTCCACCATCTACCTGATGCCGCGTGTAGGAGACTCTC
Source organism: Viscum album (assembly GCA_963277665.1). Lineage (NCBI taxonomy): Eukaryota > Viridiplantae > Streptophyta > Magnoliopsida > Santalales > Viscaceae > Viscum > Viscum album. Next base: position 477,352,174 of record OY728125.1, on the reverse strand, counting down.
CACAAGGATTACCATGATGTCAGCTGGTGTCCCTACCAATCTGAAAACTCGAACAACAGCCTCCATCCAATCCTCGGCTTTCTGAGGGTCCGTCTCTCCACGAAACATGGGCGGTCTCTGACGCTGAAACTCGTGAAGTGCACTATGGCAACGTGCACTCCCAGCGGCTGGGGCTGCTGGCATCGGTGGCTCAGGGGGTAGAGGTACCGTCGGTGCCTCTTCTGTAATGGGGTCCTACAACGAGGCCTCGATGTTCGGTGGGATTCCATCTCGCACAATGCTCATAACCCTAGCTGGCTGCCATCATGGGGCCATCTTGAAAAAAACAGGTGATCCACGGTCAATACAGTATACCAAGTGAGCTAACACAAGTAATCACAAAGAAAACATTGAAACACACATGTTATCAATGTTTTCATGCACTGAGTCGGAAATCAGAAGTCAGGGTACTGGTGTATGGATACGTCAGCCACCGCACCAACCCTGATCTCCCTGGACTGATAACCACACTCAATACCCTTAACACTATTCCTTCACATGGTAGAAAGATCAGAGTCTTGAGTTCTGCGTTAGAAATGAACTCCTTTGATACCAATTTGTCACGAACCGTCCTCAGGGCCCGTGCCATGACTACCCCAAGCCCGTCTCCCATAGGCCAGGGGATGGTGACTTGCACCTAAGGCATAAATCCCGATAAAAGGGAAGTCATTTCCTTTATAAAAGAAAACAAACACCACAGAGTACGCAAACTGAAGTAAACAGTAAGTAAACCGAAAACACAAGTAAGTGATGGAAACATGTGGGCCAGTATACAAACCCAACTGAAAGTGCAGTACAACTGAAAAGTAAAGTAAAACAACGGAAAGGAAAAGCAGCAACCACCAGGTCGTCCTCCAGAACTCCCACCTGAAGGGTGAGTACAGTCAGTCTCGTCGGCTCCTCGATTTTGTCCGTCCTCTCCGTGTACGTCCCACATGTTAGTCCACCTCCGGGTACCGTCCCACTCCTCAATCCTTAACGACGATCAGTGTTGTATGTCATCTATAACCAACCTAATGAGGTGTGGGCGTAGCCCGTGCATGGGTGAGTATACGATTCTCAGTAGGGACCTCGAGACTCCTGAAGGTCTCTAGAATCCACAAAGTATAAACCACAAAATAAAGATTCAAATATAAGTATCAACCAAAACTACTTAGGTATATGCCCATACATATACCTAAGTCGTCAATTCTAGTTTTGATCCAACTCACGAGCTCAAGTACAACATAGTCCGCACAATAAATCATAACTCAATCCATATAAGAAAAGTACATCCCAATCCACATAGGAAAGGAAGTCAATCTTATCGAAGATAAAGATTGAAAGTCAAGACTCAGCTCACACATGTATACTACTTCTGAAGAGAGGTGGAGATGATTAGATGTAGCCTCTGAATCATTTCCTCTACCAATCCCACGTAGGATTCTAGTACAGAAGTCGTTACTATCGAATCCACGGAGGATCCAAGTATAGTAGTCATCACTGCCGAATCCATGGAGGATCCAAGTATAGTAGTCATCACTGCTGAACCCACAAAGGATCCTAGTATAGAAGTCATCTTCGTCAAACCCACAGAGGATCCCAGTACGGTAGACGTCGTCGTCGAACCCACGGAGTATCCCAGTATGGTAGACGTCATCGTCGAACCCACAGAAGATCCTAGTATGGTAGTCGTCCTCGTCGAACCCACTGAGGATCTCAGTACATTAGTCATCCTTGTCGAACCCACTGAGGATCCTAGTACGGTAGTCGTCCTCGTCAAACCCACAGAGGATCCTTGTACGGATGTCGTCATCTTCATCGCAGCCATCTCTAGGGTTCCCGCACACCGAACGCTCGATTCCTGGAGGGTCCAATCCACGAGCCAAGGGTTGATACATCAACTGTCATGAAGTCTAGAGTTGATGTATCACAATGTTCCCTCTCATCAAAAGTAACTCAACGCGACATATGGCGCGTCAAACGGATGCCCGGTCTGAGAGTTATTGATTTTTCGTCCCAGGGGCCCGGTTGGTTTTTAAACTAAAATCAACCCGGCCATACTCCAGATGTGTCCCAACGTCGATCGGAGTAAGCCAAAAAAACTGTCTCACCAAGAGGAATCTAAAAAAGTTGACAGCACGTCGATCGAATGTCCGGAGCTCATGTTATAAGCGTTTCTGCTCCAAGGGCCCGGTTGGTTTCGTGTTCGAACCAACCTGGCTGAACCCAAAGTTCTTATAAACCTTGAGTGTAATATATCAAATTGATCGAATCGATCAAAGGATTCCAAAGCAACTGGAGGTGCGTCGATCGGAGGTTCGTAGCCCAAGTTATGGACATTTGAACGGAACTGTCCGAAAGTAGGGGGTTTGGGCCCAGTCCGACACGGCCCAATACCCCCTCGGTCGGCCCGAACCAGGTCGACCCGACCCAGGTCTGGGTCTGGCCCATTTGGACGTGGCGTGGCCCGGCCGGCATGGCTCATCATGGCGTCAGGGTCCGGCCCGGCGCAGGAGGTCCGGCCTAGCGTGGGCGGTTGGACCCAGCACGGGCGGCCGACCCAGCGCGGAAGGGGGGAAGGCGCTGCCCCCCCCCCCCCCCGACTCGAAACGGTGGACCCCTCCTGGTGGGGCCCACCCTTGTCTGCTGGCCGGTGGTTACAACCCCTTGACATCCCGAATCTGCCAGCCGTAATGTGTAAAGACCCGTAAAATTCAAGGGAAATGTTTTCTTAAATTTCTTTAGAATTTTACAAGAGCGCGGTTTCAGACGGCACCTGATTCCGAGGCCCGGAGTGCCCAGAATTAATTTCCGAAGTTTGGCTCGGGTACGTTCAGTGAACGAACGAGCGGGTATTTCTAACTTTTGATACGGTGCTCGGAATTGAAATCCGAGGGCACCGATGAACTCGCAGCGCCGATATTCTCTTAAAGAGACCTTTTCGGGAGTTGCGTTTGTTTCGGGTTGAAAGTTAGTTTTTGGGAGATTTATAAAAAAGTTGAACAAAAAGTGTGAATTCTTTTTATTTTACTTTTTGTAGGTTAACTCCTCTCAAAGGGAGTTAGGGGTGGGACTCACACCCACTTAACCTCCCTTGAGAGGATTAAGTGTGGTGGGGCCCACACGAAACCTAAACCTCTCATCTTCCCTCAAACTCCCTTAACCCCTCTTTAATTAACATGACAACTTGTTAATAAATGTGGAGTTATCTCTTTTTGAATTTCAAACCTTTGAAATTCTTTTTGTGAATAAAATAAGACTTTGTCTTATTTTGTTGGGTTAGAACTCTTAGCCATCTTGGAGTGGTTGAGAGCTTTTCTTTCTTCTTCAACCTTGACGAAGAACATGAAGAACGCCGTTCTTCAACGAAGAACTTCTTCGCCGAAGAACACGGTCTTTCCGCGACGCCATATCCGCGACGTGACGTTCTTCTTCCGCATCATCTCTTCCACGACAGTTTTCCGCGACGAACGCCATCGACAACGACTCTTCCTCCGACGTCAAAGGAATCGACACCGATATTCCACGACTCCGTCAACGTGCGACTATCGAGGTAGGGGTTCTTGAGTTCGTTGTTTCCTTTTTATTTGACTTTCCTCAAGACTTGACGTAGAACGCTCAAGTTCCGACGAAGAACGCCGCTCCGCTCTTCTTCGTCTTCGGTGTCAACGAGAGAGAACACCGCATCTTCCTCTGACAACCTTCGTCGGCGTACAAGGTTTCGCCAACGACGTGCCTCTTCGGACGCGCCTCTTCGTCGTCGAATTTGACGAACGACGACCGCGACGCCCGACCTCCGCGACGTCGTCTTCCGCGGAACGTAGACAAATCTTCGAACCTTATACCAAGGTAGGGGTTGTTGATTTAATATTTAATTATTTCATTCTTGCTCGTGGTTCGTATAACTAACGTGGGGATGTTGATTATTTTAAGATGCGTTATTGCTTAACGTGAGGGGGCCGGACCGCATGAACACGGCCGAACCCCCTCCATCGTTCATGTTGTTTATCTGCGGGCGGAAGCAAGGTGGCGTGGTGCCGTCGCACCACGCGGATAATTGTACGTTAATCTTACATGACGCCGTCGCGCTACGCCGAGGAGAATCTTCAAGAACGCGATGCCGTCGCGCCGCGTTGAATGGAATCAAGACACGGCGAAGGGGCGCGGTTCCGTCGCACCGCGCCGGATGACGAACGTCGCGTCCGGTTCCGGGCCGCGGCGGGACGAGGAGACCGCGGCCGGTTCCGGGCCGCGGCGGAAGAGAAGACCGGCGGCCGGGCCGCCGGCGTCGGAAGCCGAAGGGGGGACCGGAATTTCCGGTCCCGTTGGAGAAAACCGGCCGGCCAGCTGGCCGGCCGGAAGGCTTTAAACCGGGGGAATAAATTCCCCCGGCCAGCATGTAAAACCCCCCTCTTAATGAGGGGGGCGGTTCCATGAAAGGGGGGCAGCAGCCCCCCGGTTCCTTTAAATCAAACCGGCCCCCACGTGGGGGCCGTTTGTTGAAAAAGGCGCGGCACAAGGCCGTGCCGCTCCAAAGAAGCGGGGGCTTAGCCCCCGCGTGCCACCCGCGTGCGGCTCCTCGCGGCACCCCGAGCCACCGCGGCACCCCGCGCCGCCGCGCCGCCGCCCCGGGGGGGGAGGGGGTCGGGCCGGGTCGGCCCGGACCCGGACCCCCCCGTTTCGAACCAGAATTGGTTTTTGGCTCATAACTTGAGCCTCGGACCTCCGAATGACGAACCGTCTGCGGCAACGCGATCCTTGGATCGAGACGGTCGTTTCGGTATATCGCACTCAAGGTTTCGGATTACTTTGAGTTCGGCCGGGTTGGTTCGTTCACGAAACCAACCGGGCCTTCGGAGCGGAAACGCTCATATCTTGAGCTACGGACGTCCGATTGACGCACCGTCAGTCGCGTTGTGTTCCACTTAGTGAGACGGATCTTTTGGCATACTCCGCCCGAGGTTTGGACGCAGGTGGAGTACGGTCGGGTTGGTTTTGCCTTAAAAACCAACCGGGCCCCGGAGACGAAAATGCCAATAACTCTCAGACCGGGCGTCCGATCGACGCACCGTCTGTTGCGTTGAGTTCCTGTTTACGATACGGAACATTTGGTATCTTTCGCCCGAGTTTTGGATACAGTTAGTAGAGGCCGGGTTGGATCGCACCCGAAATCCAACCGGGCCCCTGGAATGGGAAAGCTAATATCTTTCAGACATGACGTCCGCTTGACGAACCGTCAGCGGCGTTGGTGGTTACGTTGAGTAACGGTCCCTTTGAGTATACCCTATGGGAGTTCGGGGTACAGTTGAGATACGGCCGGGATTGGTTTCGCTCACGAAACCAACCGGGCCCCTGGGACGAAAAGGCTAATAACTCACAGACCGGGCGTCCGATCGACGCGCCGTCTGTTGCGTTGAGACCCCTGTGACGAGACGGTTCTTTGAGACACTTCTTCGCGGGACCTTGTGATACTTGGAGTATCGACCAGTAGCTCGTGGAGCGGACCCTCCCGGAGACGAGCGTGCAGAGTACGGAGACCGTGTAGCCGGCTGAGACCTGACGACTGCTTGACCGACTCGACTTGGAGTGAGTCGACTAGCCCAGTGGACGGAGCGCCCGGTATTTGGCGACAGACCCACGGAGGACGGAGCGCCTGGTAGTTGGCAGCAAACCCGCGGTACTCGACAGGAGGAGTACCTCAGTAGGCTATCAGGGTAGCGCCCGGTATTTGGCAGCAGACCCTCAGCGGACGGAGCGCCCGGTAGTTGGCAGCAGACCCGCAGTACTCGACAGGAGGAGTACTTCAGCAGTCTTAGGTTAGTGAGCGGCGGCCTCGGAGTCGTGACAGGACCACTGTACACTCTAGAGACGAAGCTCTTCAGCAGTTACGGTTTCGATAATGAAAATCCTGGTTTGAGCTGAGTCAATGATCTTTGTGTTTCCTCATGATTGAGATGGGTCGCTTGATAACTTAGGTATATGTATGGGCATATACCTGGGTAATGGTTATCCGTTGATTTCATAAACTTGTTATAAACTGTGTGAACTTGTACTGTTATCCTGTGTGGATTTACTGTTTACTCTTCTTGTGGATTGGGTTGTTCTTGGGCTCGGTGTTGGAGCCGAACGGAAATTGGTGACATAGGTATATGTATGGGCATATACCTAATCAATACTGGATGTTACTTTATGATTATATCTTCTTGTAGTTTATCCTTTGTGGATTTCAGGAGACCTTCGGGGGGTCTCGGGGTCCCTACTGAGTATCTTATACTCACCCCTGCACGGGCTATGCCCGCACTTCGTCGTGTTGGTTGCAGACGACGGACAGCGCTGACTGCGGTGAGGCTTACGGAGTAGGTCGGTACCCGGAGGAGGACCACTGAGCGGGACGTGCTCGGAGCGGACAGTTGGACCCGAGGAGTTGTGGAGCTATCTGTACCTACCCTTCAGGTAGGATCCGTGGTGGACGATCCAGGAGCTGAGCCATCTGTACCTACCCTTCAGGTAGGATCCGTGGTGGACGATCCAGGAGCTGAGCCATCTGTACCTACCCTTCAGGTAGGAATCGAGGAGAACGTCACAGGAGCCGCTTGTACTTTCAGTTGTTGTTTTCCCTTTCGAGTTGTACTTTACTTTACAGTTGGGCTTGTATTTCCGGCCCCTTTACTTCAGCACAGTTGTTCTAGTTTTGTGTACTGCTTACTTCCGCTTGATACTCTGAGGTGCTTGTTTACTTTATTAAGGCAATGCCTTCCCTTTTTACTGGGATTTTACGCCTTGGTGCTAGTCGCCAGCCCCTGGCCTATGGAAGGCGGGCTTGGGGTAGTCACGGCACGGGCCCCGAGGGCGGGTCATGACAAATTGGTATCAGAGGAGTTCGGTTCTACCGCGAACTCTGATCTTTTCTATGTGAAGCAATAATGTTTAGCGTATTGAGTATGGTTATCAGTCCAGGGAGTCCAGTGTTGGTGCGGCGGCCGACGTATCCGTACACCAGGACCCTGACTTCTGATTTCCGACTTAATGCACGAAAACACTGATTGCGTGTGTGTTTCCCAAAAGGTTTAAAGTCAGCTCAAACCAGGTCAGCTCACCAGGTATAAATCGTTGACCGTGACACAACTGTTCAGGATGTCACCATGCAGATAGTTAGCTGGAGTTCCGAGAGAGTTCTCGATGATGGCCCACCGAGCAGCGAGACTCCGGTGCAGGGCCCTTTTTTTCAGTGTTGGCACCTTCGGGTGGTGTACCAGCAGCACCACCACCCGTTAGGCAGAGGATGCCACTAGCTGACGGTGCACGCTAGCAGAGCGCGATGCACGAGTTCCAGCAGTAGAGGCCTCTGAGGATACGAGGCGAGACAGATTTCCCAGGCAGCAGTGGACTGGATGGAGGCGATTGCTAGAGTTCTACGCCTAGCTTTGATACTAGTAGAGCGGATGATGATCTTAGCTCCTGGTGTTTCCAGTGAGTGACCATGAGGTTGGTCCTTATAATAATGAGGCTTCGGTACGCGAACCGATACCTGGGATAGTACCTACGGGTAGTGCGCCAGCTATGTCACTACCTGTTGATTAGCAGAGACTCACAGGCTTAGTGCCTTACATATGTTTTAGCACCAGTTATCCCTCAAGTTTCGAGGTGAGCCTGACTCGTAGGCGGCTGAGGACTGGCTTGAGGAAGTGGTTGTGAGTTTTCTGGAGCTAATACAGCTTCGACAGTACGACATGTCGGAAGCAGAGCACTCAACGTGGCTTACCAATCAATCTTGGTACTCGTTGGTTACATTGTGATCAGTTCTTTAGACTCGAACTTCTGAGCGAAGTGTGTCTAAAGGACATCTGAACCATTACTTTTCCTCTATGTATTCCTACCTATGCTAGGATGCTAGAGAGAACCTTTGTGGTTGTGAACGTTAGCAGTGAAAGGCAGGAAACTAGCGCCAGTCTCAGAGACTCGGGCGTGTAAAATGTTTCAGGAGGAGGAAGTGCTTAGGACAGATGAATCTGCAGGGTAGCAGACGTGGAAGCGGAGCTTGGAGAGCAGCATGTGGTGGTGTACATTTTGGCATGTTACGACCACCCGACTTAGTAGTCCCCGCCAGGCTCAGGGAGCAGGAGGGCTGGGGAGGAGAGTAGCTGCATTGCGGTCAAGGAGAGTGACCCAGGAGCTCTGAGAATGATTCGGGGTACGAATTATGTCTACCACGAGCTGCCATATCTATAGACATAGGAACCAATCATTCTACCCTTCCACGAATCATGTCCCAGACCTAGAGGTTCCGGGTAAGCCGTAGACTTGACCCTCACGTCTGGAGATACCTTGGGAGGAGACTCGATAATCACGCTTACGCCGACGGTGTGATTTGACCTCGAGGCGAGAGTTTCGGTTGGAATCTCTTGGTGGCAGCGTAGAGGCCTTACGACGTTGATCTGGGTATGGTTTTGATTCACAAATCATACCCCGGTTGACTGTTTTAGGCAAACGTCGGAATGGGTTTTCCTTGGTCGGCGAAAAGGAAACCCTGGGCAGCACATGTTAAACTCAGGCATAAGAGGGTGTGGCCGATCACTCTTGAGTTGGTCAACCCTACCCTTGTGGCAGCAAGAGTTTTTAGTTTCAGTTCTAACCTAAAAAGGGAAACCTCTTGAGTTCGAGGGTGACGAACACGTTCTTGTACGGTCTCAACCCGATGAGGTTTCGGAGATGTGGCCGAGGCGGCATGTTATCTTCGAAGTTCGATGGACCCTTTGATCTTCAGCAGGGTAGGCGAGGAGGTTTACCACTTGACCCTACCACCTCAGTCGCACCAGGTGCATAATGTCCACCCCGTGTCTCAGCTGTGGAGATACGTGTATGTTTCTTCACACGTCATCGACCCCGGGGAGTTGGACGTCGATGACAGGGCGACAAGCACAGAGGTTCTAGTAGAGATCGAGGATCGACAGGAGCAGGTTCTACGTGAACGGTTGCTTCCTCTGGGGTGCTTCTCGGGTAGCACGAGATCTTCAGGTGAGCATATGGGAGCGTAAAGCTCAGTTGCGTGCTCAGTACTACCTTGTTTCCCTTGAGTGTGAGTTGAAGCTTTACGGGGACGTAAAGCCCTGAGGTGGGAGTAATGTAAAGACCCGTAAAATTCAAGGGAAATTTTTTCTTAAATTTCTTTAGAATTTTACAAGAGCGCGGTTTCAGACGGCACCTGATTCCGAGGCCCGGAGTGCCCAGAATTAATTTCCGAAGTTTGGCTCGGGTACGTTCAGTGAACGAACGAGCGGGTATTTCTAACTTTTGATACGGTGCTCGGAATTGAAATCCGAGGGCACCGATGAACTCGCAGCGCCGATATTCTCTTAAAGAGACCTTTTCGGGAGTTGCGTTTGTTTCGGGTTGAAAGTTAGTTTTTGGGAGATTTATAAAAAAGTTGAATAAAAAGTGTGAATTCTTTTTATTTTACTTTTTGTAGGTTAACTCCTCTAAAAGGGAGTTAGGGGTGGGACTCACACCCACTTAACCTCCCTTGAGAGGATTAAGTGTGGTGGGGCCCACACGAAACCTAAACCTCTCATCTTCCCTCAAACTCCCTTAACCCCTCTTTAATTAACATGACAACTTGTTAATAAATGTGGAGTTATCTCTTTTTGAATTTCAAACCTTTGAAATTCTTTTTGTGAATAAAATAAGACTTTGTCTTATTTTGTTGGGTTAGAACTCTTAGCCATCTTGGAGTGGTTGAGAGCTTTTCTTTCTTCTTCAACCTTGACGAAGAACATGAAGAACGCCGTTCTTCAACGAAGAACTTCTTCGCCGAAGAACACGGTCTTTCCGCGACGCCATATCCGCGACGTGACGTTCTTCTTCCGCATCATCTCTTCCACGACGGTTTTCCGCGACGAACGCCATCGACAACGACTCTTCCTCCGACGTCAAAGGAATCGACACCGATATTCCACGACTCCGTCAACGTGCGACTATCGAGGTAGGGGTTCTTGAGTTCGTTGTTTCCTTTTTATTTGACTTTCCTCAAGACTTGACGTAGAACGCTCAAGTTCCGACGAAGAACGCCGCTCCGCTCTTCTTCGTCTTCGGTGTCAACGAGAGAGAACACCGCATCTTCCTCTGACAACCTTCGTCGGCGTACAAGGTTTCGCCAACGACGTGCCTCTTCGGACGCGCCTCTTCGTCGTCGAATTTGACGAACGACGACCGCGAAGCCCGACCTCCGCGACGTCGTCTTCCGCGGAACGTAGACAAATCTTCGAACCTTATACCAAGGTAGGGGTTGTTGATTTAATATTTAATTATTTCATTCTTGCTCGTGGTTCGTATAACTAACGTGGGGATGTTGATTATTTTAAGATGCGTTATTGCTTAACGTGAGGGGGCCGGACCGCATGAACACGGCCGAACCCCCTCCATCGTTCATGTTGTTTATCTGCGGGCGGAAGCAAGGTGGCGTGGTGCCGTCGCACCACGCGGATAATTGTACGTTAATCTTACATGACGCCGTCGCGCTACGCCGAGGAGAATCTTCAAGAACGCGATGCCGTCGCGCCGCGTTGAATGGAATCAAGACACGGCGAAGGGGCGCGGTGCCGTCGCACCGCGCCGGATGACGAACGTCGCGGCCGGTTCCGGGCCGCGGCGGGACGAGGAGACCGCGGCCGGTTCCGGGCCGCGGCGGAAGAGAAGACCGGCGGCCGGGCCGCCGGCGTCGGAAGCCGAAGGGGGGACCGGAATTTCCGGTCCCGTTGGAGAAAACCGGCCGGCCAGCTGGCCGGCCGGAAGGCTTTAAACCGGGGGAATAAATTCCCCCGGCCAGCATGTAAAACCCCCCTCTTAATGAGGGGGGCGGTTCCATGAAAGGGGGGCAGCAGCCCCCCGGTTCCTTTAAATCAAACCGGCCCCCACGTGGGGGCCGTTTGTTGAAAAAGGCGCGGCACAAGGCCGTGCCGCTCCAAAGAAGCGGGGGCTTAGCCCCCGCGTGCCACCCGCGTGCGGCTCCTCGCGGCACCCCGAGCCACCGCGGCACCCCGCGCCGCCGCGCCGCCGCCCCGGGGGGGGAGGGGGTCGGGCCGGGTCGGCCCGGACCCGGACCCCCCCGTTTCGAACCAGAATTGGTTTTTGGCTCATAACATGAGCCTCGGACCTCCGAATGACGAACCGTCTGCGGCAACGCGATCCTTGGATCGAGACGGTCGTTTCGGTATATCGCACTCAAGGTTTCGGATTACTTTGAGTTCGGCCGGGTTGGTTCGTTCACGAAACCAACCGGGCCTTCGGAGCGGAAACGCTCATATCTTGAGCTACGGACGTCCGATTGACGCACCGTCAGTCGCGTTGTGTTCCACTTAGTGAGACGGATCTTTTGGCATACTCCGACCGAGGTTTGGACGCAGGTGGAGTACGGTCGGGTTGGTTTTGCCTTAAAAACCAACCGGGCCCCGGAGACGAAAATGCCAATAACTCTCAGACCGGGCGTCCGATCGACGCACCGTCTGTTGCGTTGAGTTCCTGTTTACGATACGGAACATTTGGTATCTTTCGCCCGAGTTTTGGATACAGTTAGTAGAGGCCGGGTTGGATCGCACCCGAAATCCAACCGGGCCCCTGGAATGGGAAAGCTAATATCTTTCAGACAGGACGTCCGCTTGACGAACCGTCAGCGGCGTTGGTGGTTACGTTGAGTAACGGTCCCTTTGAGTATACCCTATGGGAGTTCGGGGTACAGTTGAGATACGGCCGGGATTGGTTTCGCTCACGAAACCAACCGGGCCCCTGGGACGAAAAGGCTAATAACTCACAGACCGGGCATCCGATCGACGCGCCGTCTGTTGCGTTGAGACCCCTGTGACGAGGCGGTTCTTTGAGACACTTCTTCGCGGGACCTTGTGATACTTGGAGTATCGACCAGTAGCTCGTGGAGCGGACCCTCCCGGAGACGAGCGTGCAGAGTACGGAGACCGTGTAGCCGGCTGAGACCTGACGACTGCTTGACCGACTCGACTTGGAGTGAGTCGACTAGCCCAGTGGACGGAGCGCCCGGTATTTGGCGACAGACCCACGGAGGACGGAGCGCCTGGTAGTTGGCAGCAAACCCGCGGTACTCGACAGGAGGAGTACCTCAGTAGGCTATCAGGGTAGCGCCCGGTATTTGGCAGCAGACCCTCAGCGGACGGAGCGCCCGGTAGTTGGCAGCAGACCCGCAGTACTCGACAGGAGGAGTACTTCAGCAGTCTTAGGTTAGTGAGCGGCGGCCTCGGAGTCGTGACAGGACCACTGTACACTCTAGAGACGAAGCTCTTCAGCAGGTACGGTTTCGATAATGAAAATCCTGGTTTGAGCTGAGTCAATGATCTTTGTGTTTCCTCATGATTGAGATGGGTCGCTTGATAACTTAGGTATATGTATGGGCATATACCTGGGTAATGGTTATCCGTTGATTTCATAAACTTGTTATAAACTGTGTGAACTTGTACTGTTATCCTGTGTGGATTTACTGTTTACTCTTCTTGTGGATTGGGTTGTTCTTGGGCTCGGTGTTGGAGCCGAACAGAAATTGGTGACATAGGTATATGTATGGGCATATACCTAATCAATACTGGATGTTACTTTATGATTATATCTTCTTGTAGTTTATCCTTTGTGGATTTCAGGAGACCTTCGGGGGGTCTCGGGGTCCCTACTGAGTATCTTATACTCACCCATGCACGGGCTATGCCCGCACTTCGTCGTGTTGGTTGCAGACGACGGACAGCGCTGACTGCGGTGAGGCTTACGGAGTAGGTCGGTACCCGGAGGAGGACCACTGAGCGGGACGTGCTCGGAGCGGACAGTTGGACCCGAGGAGTTGTGGAGCTATCTGTACCTACCCTTCAGGTAGGATCCGTGGTGGACGATCCAGGAGCTGAGCCATCTGTACCTACCCTTCAGGTAGGATCCGTGGTGGACGATCCAGGAGCTAAGCCATCTGTACCTACCCTTCAGGTAGGAATCGAGGAGAACGTCACAGGAGCCGCTTGTACTTTCAGTTGTTGTTTTCCCTTTAGAGTTGTACTTTACTTTACAGTTGGGCTTGTATTTCCGGCCCCTTTACTTCAGCACAGTTGTTCTAGTTTTGTGTACTGCTTACTTCCGCTTGATACTCTGAGGTGCTTGTTTACTTTATTAAGGCAATGCCTTCCCTTTTTACTGGGATTTTACGCCTTGGTGCTAGTCGCCAGCCCCTGGCCTATGGAAGGCGGGCTTGGGGTAGTCACGGCACGGGCCCCGAGGGCGGGTCATGACATAATGTCTCTCTGGAGAGCCGCTGTGGGACCTGCAGGTCCCGCCTCCTAGAGCGCCGGTAGCCGGATGTCCAGCTGCCCCCTTGCTGAACCACTGTGGCCAAAGTTCGCGGCTTCCTCCTGTCCGGTGTGGCGCGATGGTGCCACGCCCCTCCACTACGGCCCACCCTGGCTGAGGACCTCCTTGGTGCTCCGACGCGATGCGACGGCACCGCACTCCTCCACTGCGGCCTGGCTCCGGCCGCGGCTTCTTTCAGCCTCATCGGCGCGGTGCGACGGTGCCGCGCTTCTCCACCGCGGCCCGATCCGGCGGCGGTTCTCTTGACCTCGTGCAGTGCAATGGCACCGCCTCCATATCAAGCCACGAAGAAAATCAACAACAAAAAGGGGAGGAGGTTAGTCTGTGTTCGTTTAGTCCGTCCTCCTCCCGTTATATTGATAACATGCGGCCAAAATTAACGAAGAACATCAAATTAATCTATAATATAAAATCAACCCCTACCACGATTCACGAAGGTTGATCGCTTGACGAAGAGAGGGAATGTTCCGCTGTTCTATTGACATTGTCGCCGGATGACAGTGTCGCTTCATTAATCGTCAAGAAAAAGGAATTCGGGGTTGGCGCCGACGTTCTTCACATTCTTCAACAAAGAGGATGGAGTTCTTCGCAGGAGGTTGAAGCTCTTCAAAAACTAGAACTCTCCCCCAAAAAACTCAACACAACAAGCTAAACCCAAATAAAATAATACAACTCTTATTTTATTACTCAAGCCATGCATTTCAAAAATCCAAAATTCAAAACCAAACACACCTAATTAATTAATCTTAAGTTTTCAAATTAATTATGTGTTAGTTGGTATGAATTAATGTGGGAGGTGAGGGGGGGAGGAGTCACTTAATTAAAAAAAGTTTTAGAGGAGTTTGGGAATTTGGAAAGGTGGGGGCTCGTGTGGGCCCCACCTCACCTTTAATCCTCTCATGGGAAGTTAACAACCTATGGGTCCCACTCCAACTCCCACACCCAGGATCTAACACCTAGGAAAGAGAAACAAAATTTGTTACACAATTTTATTTCACTTTACACTTAAACCACATTTTTTTAAACAACTCTTCCCGAGGAAACGCAACTCCAGTAAAGGTCTTCTTAAGCAATTACCTGCATTATGGTTTCATCGGTGCCCTTGGATTTCGATTCCGAGCACCGGTTAAAAAGATAGAAACAGCCACTCATTCGTTCACTGAACGTACCCGAGCTGAACCACAGAAATTGATTCCTGGCACACATGGCCTCAGAACCAGGTGTCGTTAGAGACTACGTACTCGTAAAATCCCAAAGAATTTAAGAATGAATTTTCATTAAAATTTATGGTTCTTTACATCCAAACACACCACATATCCTTAAATGTCTTCCAAAACCAAGTATATTTGATAAATTTCCATGTTCTAGTGAAGTTTTACATGTAGTGTGGACCCTAGTGCATGTCATGTACCCTTTGAGATTGTGTTGATATCTTCTGATTTCAGTATCTCCTTCTCTGTGACTTGAATCCGGACTTGTGAGTAGCCTATCCTTAGAATTGTTTCACATATAAAATAATGGTGGTCTCTATTTCATCCTAAAATATACGAGGTGGAATGATTCATGAATGATTTTTGTGTAGAAGTGATAAACCTTGGGTGGTAATCAGGGTGGATCATTGGGTTTAAATTATAGTTAGTACCATTCCCTTTCTTCTTAAGATGTGGTTCCCTAGATTAGAATGCTTTTACTTTCAGTGTTTCTTGTTAGATAATAGATATTTATGTGGTTCTTAGGGAGTCAGGGGGACCATTACCCCCTTGAAGAATCATGGAACAAGATTCCCTTACCTCTCCTCTTTGGTAGAGATAGTACTCCCAACATTTTGGGTGTGGGTTTTATTACCATTGGGTAGTTCTTATAGGGTTGGAACTTTCCTAATGTATTTGGGCACATTTTCCTCATACCATTATCATTGTTGTATTTACTTCTCCCAATCCATGCCAAGGTGCATTACCTCCATAATTGTTGGCCATATAGGGTAGTCACTCCCCTTTTGGACCAGTGCGTGTGTCCTCTATATGTGGATTTGGTAATCCACTATCACGATAGAGTGAGTTTCCTATAGAAATGATGTATTGACATTGTGGGTACTCCCATATCGTGTTAGGCTGATGGTACTCTATCATCAGAGTTGGAACTTTCTATAAATTCAAGATAACGGTTCCTCCAAACATGTTGGTTCGGTAGAGTTGGTACTCCCCTATCATATCAGGGATCAGTTCCCCTAGCCAGGTGTAGGTACTCCCCTATTATATCGGAGTTTGGGTCCCCCATAGTAATTGTGCTCGTATAGTGTAATTTACTATTATAGTAGGGTGCAGGTCCTATATCCTTATAGTGTTACTCCTCAAGTTTTTTTCATGAGTACTCTAACCATTGAGTTTTACTCTTCAATCATTCTTGGGTGTAGGTCATCAGCTATGGAATAGTACTCCCTTATCTTTGAGTAGCGGTGGGGGGGAGGGGTCCTCCATTAGATTCGGTGATCCCTAATTTATTAATTATAGTGATGATGAGTGGACCCCTTGACTAGTTACAAGTTTTACCTAGTTAGAAGTTAGTTATCCCTATACGTATTGATTTGTAGGTCATTATGTACAGTTTCACTGGGCGAGTTTCAGGTTATTTTAAAATCTAGTACTCCCTCAATAGTAGGGGAGTGCCAACGTGTGATTCCCTCTATTTTCTTGTTATATAGGATGCAGATGGTGTGTAGTATGGAGTAGTTCTCCTTAAACTGTATGCAGTGATGATAAAAGGGACTCTCCACTTTTGTTCCTACTCCCTTACGATGGGCATAGATTATCGATCATTGGACCTCATGAGTTAGGCACTAGAAATGGATCTTGTGAGTTGTTCTAATAGTATTTTATATCTCTGAAAAGTGATAGATAGAATGGTTGAGGTCATGGAGTGTGGTCTCATGGTTTTTTACTACATCTAAAGCCTTCATGTAGAATAATATCACTGGATATGACGTTGTAACCTTGTGAGACATGGAGTCTAATACAGGTATATATGGGGGATTTTTGGATTCCTTATGGTGCTTTCATGTGTGTGGGTTGACACCCCTTATAGACTGAGATGTCTAGTCATGTATAGTTGAGTATGGTTTGAGATGGAGTTTCTCTCTCGATCGAGTTCCCTCTGGATAGGTTGAGTGTAATATTTCATTTTAGTTTCTCCCTTTTATTCTGGTTTTTTGGGGAGCCTGATGAGTATTTTTTATACTCACCCTTGTATGGTATTTTTGTACATGTTTAATGTCTTGTATAGACCCCAAGCCTTTCGAAGGAGTCCCAAAAGGTTATGGAGCAAGAAGAGCATGATGATCTATACTGACCAGGGTGTTTATAAGAGTTTGGTAGAGGATCTTTCAGATTGGTACCTTTAACATTGATCCCCCCATTCTGAGTAGATTTTAATTATTTTAAAATTTCATTCGATGGTTGTTTATTTTTTTCTTTACATCTTTTTTACTATGGTTTGGGATAGATGTATGCGTGCATTTCCTTTCATTTTATATATATACGTACTGCTTCATGGAGGTGTATGTGGGTGTGTGTGTGTGTGTAGGTACATTATGTTGGGGCCTCACATGTGTGTGTGAGCATACTCATCACATGATGCCAACCCCTAGCCTATGGAGATGGGATTGGGATGTTGTAGAATAAGCCCAACTGGGTCAGTTTGTGACATAACAAGCGATGATTTCAAAGGCATGAAACATGGGAGACCCTGGTGGTGAAACAACCTCCACAAATTCTCAAATAACTTGTGGTAATCCCCAAATAGGTTCAAATACATTTAATTTAATTATTAAATTAATTTCTGGGTAATTCTAGAAAGTAAAATATGATGTACTATAGAAACTTGAAATATAAATAATCAAACCACTCCAGAAAAGTATATACCACCTACTTTATGTCTGTAGTGGAGTGATTGTCCAGTATAAAATTCTCATTCGACTTAGATCAAGCGAAAATTGAAGAAAGGGTAAAGAACCAGGAAATGGTGAATATTAGCATGTACCTAAATAAATCTTTCTATTATAATAAATTGAATAATTTCATAAAAAGGAATATAGTAATCCCCATCATGAATGCAATGATAACAGAAGCACTCAATTCTGAGTTTCGATGGAAATTGGGATAAACAATAACCCAAATTCATTCAAAGGTACCTATAAAACATTATCTTTTGTCCACGAGTGGATAAGTGAAATAAAATTTATCTTATAAAAAATTTAATGTACAAATATTTAATGTTTGCTCACAATAAAGTGCTATGAAAATTGGCCGCAAACTTGTCCATACCATGCAACAATTGTGCTCCCTCTATTATGATAATGGGGATCCCCTACAATCAGTATTGATATTTTGACTAATCATGTGGAAACCATCCATTTAAAATCTTATAAAATTGGAAGGTTCACCAAATGGGAATTCCACTCCATCCATACTTTGTCCTCACACTTTTTGGGATACTCTTTCCTTCAGCTCAGGTCTTTCACATTTAAGCAGGTTGTGCGACATGTCCCACATGGTTTGTATTGACCATGTTCAATGTCTTATTTTTCCAAAAAATTCAGACTCCAGGATCCGAACAGGGGTTGGAAACCCCCGATACCCCCACGAACTCAAAGTGTGTTTATTTTAGCACAAAAAAAATTTAAACTAAAATTGAAGGGGTTTATACCTCATAGCCAAACTCAAGATCATACAATCTTCACCCATAAATAAATTCAACCCCAAATTTCTATGTCAAGTGTTGTCATGAATAATCATAGAATAACTCTAGACACTAAGCATGTATGTCAGCCTCTCGCTCTAATGTATCATCCTGTAAATGACCAATCTTTTGTATCACCCATCCTATGAGAAATGACCATCCTCAGAGATCCATGGTGTTCTTGTCAACAATATGAATAGGATTCTCCACATAAGATGCATCAACCTATATCACATCCTACTTTGGATAAAAATCATGAGATGGGTATAAATGAAAGTGATGAAATTGAGATATATAGAAGATGCCATGAATGGCCTGGTACCATTGAGGTAACTAAAACCAATAGTCTACCAGCCGAATCTCCCCATAATCTAAAACAACCCGACATATTGGGGTGAAATCTTATCCTATCTTCTAATAGTTCTATGTCACAGCCTCAGTGAGAACAGTGAAATGACCTGATCTATAAACATAATCTTTATAGGTCATTTTTAGAGGTTGGTGTAATATTTCTATCAAGAATATGTTGTATTCATCCACTTTTTGATAAATTGGACCTTCCTAGAAGTCCCCTATATGAGTAATGGTCCTATTAAATCTATCACTCATGTCTCAAACCAGCACAAATTTAGTTGGGATGGATGACCACAAAAATCCACATAAGGTTCTTATATATAGTCTCTTGATATATATTATTGTAGGCAAACTGAACAAGGAGAATTGCCTCTTCCAAGAGACCGTTAAATCCAAGACGCATGCTTGAAACATGTCTTCAAGTACCTATATCATGCACTATTAATATCCATCATTGGTTCACTATACATTGGAAATGGACTTGCAGTGTTTGTGTCATCAGATTATATATCTTAGTTGTGGTAAGTGTGACATGGTTGATTATACGACATTGCGTTGTTTGATATGAACTTATAGATTATATGACATGGCTATGAGTGATATGAGCTATTATGTATTTATAATGGTCATCGTATTTACTTGATTTTTCTTTGATGCTGCCTTGTTATAGGAACATTAAACTTGTTCTTTGGGTAGGCTTTTCTAGATTTTCTATATGACTTTGAATTATTATTTTTTATATGGATATTAAATTGTATTAATATCATATATGTTTTATTTATCACTATAATTTATCTTCTATTGCACAACTAAGACTTGTTATAGATACCATGGGTGATGTCTTCATTTTTTTGATTGAGGGTCCTATCTGTTACAACCTGATGAGATGAGGGTATGACGTATCATGCATTTTTTAGGAACTTTACAAGAATAAAATTTCATGCATTATTCCATTCCATAAAGGATGCGTCTCTTGTTTTAAGGATATTGTGATATGTGACATTATAGATATACTTGATATTGTGATAGTCATTTTTGATGGGAATTGAGAAACATGGTCAGTACTTAGAGTTCCTATTGTAACCTAAGAATTTTTTTCCCCATTAGGTTACAACAAAAACACTAAGTATCCAATTATTTCATATTGAGTCATAGACCATGAGTTGCATGGATTGGAACGTGTTATGGTGTGGATCAAGTGGATACCATAATTTGGTTCATGAGGTGTATGAGCGCTTAGGAATGGAGAGTGCTGAACAATTTTCTTCATCAATTTAGAATAAAATGTGAGAATAATATGAATTAAAATGGGAATTGAATATTAAATTAGAGAACTGGACTAAGACCTATTCTTTGAGTGGGAATGAAGAAATTTATCTAGTGACCTTTAAGACTATTTCATTTTACCCATCATGGATTTATTAGTAGGCTGAGTAGTATAACCTATTACAAGGAAGGTTTTGTCCTATCCCATTCTTTTAGTAATGATCTTTTCTATTGTTATTTTATAAGTTTTTGTGTTTGGAATTGTAGAGACATGCCACCATGATTACCTCTATTCCAATGTCGGGAGGGTGTAGATAACCACTCTATAGAGGTGTTGGAACATGATCTATAATTATATCCTTCTAAAGTGATAAATAAAGAAAAAAAATGTTTTAAAAGACATAGGTGTTGAGGAATCATTCCATGATAGTTTTACACTCTTTATAGAGGCTTTTCAAGGATAACCGTAGCTTGCCTCGTCTATGGAAGAGTTGACATGTGTGTTCTAGCCGAAAAATCAACCCATATTATCATGGGATGGAGGTCCAAAGGATACTCAGTTATGTATTAATTCTAATATATTATTATTTGAGAATATATGGACACCTCTTTAGTTGTGGGAGAATCTCACAACATACATGCTTCAGTGAGAAGAAAAGTGATGGTGGGATGTTTTAAACCAGGATGATAAACTGAGATATATGGTTTGGGATGATTTATAAACACGGTAATATGATTAATTTTACTCAACACTCTAAGAGAAGGGTGGGCCAGTGTGTTCATATGTCTAGACCATGGAATTATAATATTTATTGAGTATTTGACACTCTTTATTATGTTGTAGTGTTTGCACCAACATACCTTACTGATGAGCTATTGAGGGAGAGATACTTCATGTAAGGTCTCCAACATGCTGTTTTATCGCAGGTGAACATATTTTGAGTTGAAAATGATTACCAAGATCATAAAGCATATGTTAATTATAAATCAGAACATGAGGGTAGCTAAGGATGTAGAGAATAGTAGTACAGTCTCTTGACCTAGTAGTTTGCCTTCAAGTTGTTGGAAGTAATGTTTTTAGGATTAACATGAGACAAGTACCTATTAGTATATCAGTATAGGTTGATTTATTTTCCATCATCAGTATTAAATATTTGGACTTGTGAGCATCCTGTACGATTTCAAAATAGTTTTGTTTTGAAATTTCTACAAAATAGGCCACATGCATCACTTTTTGGACCTTTCCTCTAGTAGTGAGTGGTACAGGATCATCGTTGACACCACGTTTGAGACAGAGTTTCATATATCAATTTATATATTGGATAAAGAGTTGTAACATTCACTCAGACTAAGGTGGGGGTGTTCATGGTAAAGGAAACCAAACACCATTTGTACCAAGACAATAGTACGTGCCTACTCCAGGTAGTGAGGTTGTGTTACAGGGTTGTGGAGTTCTCATCTTGTATTATCTTTTTATTTGAGTCAGATCAAGAAAAAAATAAAGAATGTATGATGAACCGTGAAATAGGTCCTATTATCTTTCACCAAAATAACTTTTTCCATAAAAAGAAGAATGAGGAACAACACAAAATGAATGGATTACTCATCGGTGTCAATCCAATGAGACCTAAAATGCTTGATTTTGAGTTGAGAAGGAAGGATTGTGCACAGTTTGACAAACCATGCACAAACCATGCATTTTGAATTTTTTAAGAAATGTACTCAAATTAGGCCATAAAAAGCATTTAAATTTAAATTAATGGGTTTTTTACTGCATAGTAAATCCTAGGATCATATAGGTCTCATTCTCGCGGATCAAATGAAAAAGTGGGAAAGAATATACAACCACCATGAAGTCAAAATGTGTGAATAAACGTCAAGGAAATTTCTTAAAAGGGACATGTGAATGATTCAAGTGTATGATACAAGTAATCCAAGCTCATTAATGTGAATATATATGAAGACTAATTCCATTTTGGCAGAGGAAAGGGAGAAACCACTCCTGGTTCAGTGCCTCAACAATAGGGAGAAATGTAACCCTTCCAACCAATGAATTAAACCATAAGTCATCAAGGGTAATCAACATCATCAATTAATAAAACTAATGAAGAAAGGGACTTATTATTTCATCACTACCACTATAATCGATCACGAAAAGGCTGTTTTAAAAGGTACACTTCCTATTCACTTAAAAAAGGAAATTGTTTTATATGATTTGGGTTTGAACAATTCTGTTATATCCTAATAGATTGATAGAATTTTTGAAACAAAACAATAATTCATTGAATCATAGATATCATAAATAATAACTAGTGGGGAGAATAATTTGAACCATGTGTTAGACACTTTCTAGTTAGAATATGTGTGAATATTC
Source organism: Viscum album (assembly GCA_963277665.1). NCBI lineage: Eukaryota > Viridiplantae > Streptophyta > Magnoliopsida > Santalales > Viscaceae > Viscum > Viscum album. The sequence continues at coordinate 477,330,060 of OY728125.1, read as the reverse complement.
TTCTGGTGAATCCTGTAATTCTTCCCTTTGTGGAATTTGATGATATATTGGGAATAGATTGTACCTTTTTCTATAGATATCACATCAACTATTAGGAAAAGTAAATATACTGATATATTCTAAAAAAACCCATGATCCTACAAAAATACCTGGAGTATCATGAATCACCTTTAGAAAATCCCTCAATGGTATGTGTATTGACACACAGAGAAGAAGAATACCTTTCCCAAAGGTTGAGTTATAGGAAATTATCAACATTGGGTGGATTCCCTTTTTATGGGAATATACAATTGTATTTCTTGAAGAGATACCCATACTTCTCTTAGATCATAAGGTATATTTATAAATAAATTTTATACCTAATGCCACACCTATCCTAAAATACCCTTTTAGTATGTTCTCATTAAAAATGTATGTGTTAAAGAATCAGTTGTAGGAGTATTTTTAAAAAGGGTTCATAATCACAAGTCCATCACCGTAGAGTGTGGTAGTGATATTTTTCATGGAAACAGATGAATCAATGATTTTATTTATTGATTATCATGTGCTCAAAAATATCATCATTAATTAAATGTATCTCCTACCATGAATTTATGAATTATTTGATATACAACGTGGAGCTTAATACTTCTCAATGGTGAATTTTATCTTGATATCATCAACTGAATGTAATGAAAGAGTATATTTAGAATAAAACCTTAAATATAAGATATAGAAACTATTAGTTCATAGTGATTCCCTAAATATTTAATAATTCCCCCAAAATATTCATGTTTTTCATTAATAGAGTCCTTAGACACATACCTGAATTTTTTTGGTAGCCTTTATTGATGATATTATCATTTACTCTAAGAGTAAGGAGGAACATGAATAGAATATAAGTATTTTTAGAGGAATTAAGAAAGGCTAAAATGTACTCTATGTTTAGAAAGTGTGACATTGAGTTCATCATGTCACATTCTTAGGGAATGTGATCATAACTAAATGAGTTTAAATGGATCCTTTAAAAGAAATGGAAATTGAAGACTGGAACTGTCCCAACAGTGTAAAGTAAATATGTAGTTTTATTGGAATATCTAGGTACTATGGTTCTTTTGTGAGAAATGTATCACAATTTCCTAGACAACTAAAAATGTTAACATGAAAAGGGGTAATGTTTGTCTCAATAAAAGAATGTGAGGAAACATTTATGATGTAAAATAAGAGGCCAAAAACCGCACATTTACTCACTCTACCATCAAATGGATACTGTCTTTGGATAGCTAGTTATGCTTAAAAAAGGATCGTGTTGTGTAATCCCAAAGATTAATAAAGTGATTTAATATTCCTCATTAAATTTAATGATCCATTAATATAACTATTTGAAAAATAATTTAGAGTAAGCACATTTGATCTTCAAATTGAGGATTTTATTTCACAACCACTATGGTGAAAGGTCTGATAGGTATACGTTTCAAAATAGTCAAAATTACATATTCAAAAATGATGATTTGAACATGTGTAAAATAATATGTCTATATTTGACCAAGTAAAATTATTTCTCTATTGACTACCATCCTAGAAGGGAAATCATAGTCCCAATATTCTTTTATAATAAAAAAACCAACTACTTTATCCATGATATGGATTTAGAAAGACCCTACCAGTATAGATATTCAAAGGATGTATCTTTAAATCATAATGGTAGGGAATACATGATACCTTGGCAAAATTATTTTCAAACCATATATCTAAGAGAAGATCAAATAGTACGAAAGGAATGATCTAGAGAATCAAAATAATGTAGAAGTTGTTAGGGAGGTAATCTTCATGATCTCTACATAGATGGAGATGGTGGCACTCAATTGGGAACTAGACTTTGTGTGCCTTCATAAACTAACATAAATAATGGTCGAATAGATAAATCTCTTAATTCATATTTCTATTTATTTCTTGGAAGTACCAAGAAGTACTATGATCCATGAGGGAAATTTCTGTGGGACCACCTGAAGAAGGATATCACTGAGTACACCTCAAAGTACCTAGTATGTTATCAAATTAAATCAAAGTAATAGAGGTCCAATGGGATGATGAAAACATTTCCAATAACCATATGGAAACTATAGGACATCACCATGGACGTTTTCACTTTTCTCCCAATTAAATCCAAAGGAAGCATGGTGATATGGGTATTAGAGGGTTGAATCAACAAGACAACCCACTTTATCTCTATTCAAGAATATTTCTCTCTCGAATAACATGTTATGATATGTGTAATGTAAATGAGAAGGCTTCTTGGGGAAACACATATGATATTATCGAATCATGATTCAATGTTCACTTCTAAATTTTGAAGATGTATTCAACATTCTTTGTATACTGAATTGAATTTTAGTACGACATATCACCCCTAAACCAATGGCTAGTTTGAAAGAACCATTTAGACACTTGAGAACATGTTGGGAGATAACTTGATGGAATTTGATCTTGTAAATAATTAAAATCTATATTTAGTATAGTTTTATATAGTAACAACTTACACTTTAGTACTAAAAAGGTTTCATATGAAGTCCATTTAGGAATAAATATAAAAATTCTACAAGTTGGGTTGCATTTTATAAACAAAAGATACATGGACCTCCAATTTTGCAGGAGATGGAAGAGAATGTTTAGACTATCAATCAACATATAAAAAAATATTAAATTTATAAGAAGATATATATATAATATCATCAAATGGACATGTATTTTGAAGTTGGAGGTAAATATTTACTTTTAGGATCACTATTAAAGAGAGTTTTGGGTTTTGGAAAGCATATGTAACTTATCCTTAGGAACATCAGCCCCTTTGAGATCATTGATAACATAAGATCGATGGCCTATTTTCAAGTACTTCCACAAAACTAGGCTCAACTTCATGATGTGTTCCACATGTATCTTCTTTGGAACTAAATTCTAGAAGACTAAAATGTACTGAATTCATAGGTTGTAAAAGAGGAGAATGACCTCTCCTTTGATGGGAAATTGGTGAAGATCTTTAATCATAGAGATAAGTTTCTATAAAATAAGACAACTTATAGTGTCAACGTGTTGTGTGGAAAACATGAATATGATAAGGAAGCATGGTAAATATAGGAATTCATGATACAAAAGTACCATCATCTATTCTTAACTGATAATAATTGTTGAAATTTTATGTATGAAATTTCTAAGGGGGAGAAGAATGTGAAGACCATGAGTTTATAAGTTATATATATTTCCTCAAAAAAGTGAATTATATTATATAATATTTTACTATAAACATACTAAACATAGGGAAACCAAAACCCTTTATTTTATTAATGGATATCATTACTTTAGTCAAAAAACAAAACCCCTGAAAATTTCGAACATGATTGTGGGATAATAAAAACAAAATCAAAAATATAGAATGGAAACCATTGGATCATTCTATGCTACTATAATCAACACCCCAATGAAAAACAAAAAAGAAAAGAAACACAATATTATTATAAGAATAAACATCTTAGAAAATAAAAAACAACCTTTGGAGGAATTGTAGTGAATATTTAATGAAATAATTAAGAGGTGTTTATAGGTGGTAATTTGACTATTGGAATAGTAATATGACCATTGGAATAGTAATTCATCCTAGAAATAAAAAAATAATATATATATATATATATATTATTTATAGTGATTAATTTAAAGAATATATAATTATTGTAATTACAGAAAATAAATATCACGATTAAAAACTCAAAGAAACAATAAGCACCATTTTAATAAAATATATTTCAACATAATTCATAAAAATAAAAAAATTAAAATTATAAACTAAAGGTACCAATGTTATAAAATGATTTTTAAAAAATTAATTTCATTTTTAGTAACAAAATTTTGAAATTTTCCATGAGTTTTGTTTTTGGTAATATATGATAATACATCAATTTTTTCATTAATAGTAAAAATACTTTTTTTCCAAATAATACATGTTTTATGGCATAATGATGATAAAATAATGAATTAATGAATTAAAAATTGGTTATTTTCTTCCAAATCGATTTAATAATACAAATTTACCATTTAAAAACAATAAAATTAGTTTTCTAACCTTGAAAATATTTTATAAAGCTAAAAATTCAAAAGTGTCCCTTTAAGTATATATTTCTCTATTTTAATTTTTATTAATGATTAGAATAATATATAATAATTTAAAAGTGATTCATAGCCAAACAATCATGCAATTTTATTCAAATATATTTCATAATTTAAAAAATGTTAATATTAAAATTATTACCTTCAATATTATATTATATTTTATATTTTATCCTCAAAATACACATATCCTCAAGTAAAAATACCCATACTCCATACCCTTGGAAAAGAACTCCTCCATCACACAATAAATTCAGAAATCTACAAAAATTCCTTCAATTAACTCCTTATAAAATTTAAGGACACTATAGAGTCAGTCAACTCCAAACATTCAATGTGTTTAGTTTTGTATAGAATAAGAACCACAATGAACAGGGTATGTTTTCATCAACACTTTTTCAAATTTTACTCTTCTCTTCCCCTTTTTATCTATTCCCTTCAAACTCAAATAATCTAATATTATTTTCTTAGTAATTTAAAATTATATTAAAACTTATATACCAATATAATTAATATATTTATGATATATTTACATGCCATTATCCTCATTACCCCACTTCTAACAAAGTCTCAATAATAGTCGGTTAATCGACTAGAAATATATTTCCAACTCTCTTTCCACCACAACCTTCACTGATTGATATTATGAAATAAATATTATATATAAATATGTAATTTCATGTATTATAAACTTCTAAAATTAATTTTATTAATATATAAATTATTTTGGACAAAAAACGTGATATAGAAACTAGATGGGGTAATTTAGAGAAAACATGATATCAAAACAATTTAAATTTAAAAAAGAATATTAAAAAATATAAAAAAAAATTATAATAGATAAATAGTGAAATAAATTTAAATAATCCATTTTATGTCACACTTTTTAGTAAGACAATATTCATTTTCTCATAGGTGGAAAAGAGATGAAAAAATGTGTGTTATAAGGTAAGTGAATACTCAAATTGCACAATTTCATTTGGGTTGTCTCTTATTTCACTTCATTTTCAATATGAATATTCCTCACATATCCTTAAATTTTCATTTCAATATTCTTTCCCATATTTTATGGGATGTTAATTTCTCTATATTTTCAAAATTAATTCAAATCCAATTTTAATGTTATTTCAATAAGAACATTATTTTTCCAAACTATCTCTTAACTCCCCATTAGTTATTTATTATCCAAAGAAAAAAGATATTGTAAAATAAAATATGATCTCCATTATTCATTTTTTAACCTTCATGTTTATTCATGAAATTATTCTTTACAAATCCTTTATTAAAACCACTCCATTTTATGGGTCTATTTCATGACTATAATTGTTCACTTTCCATGAGGAATGTTTGATATTGAACTCTTATTATGTGATGAGTTGGCTTGGAATTTTATTTCCCTTCAATGAATTAGGTAATGTGATATTTCCCCTAATATTATTAGTACTATATATGAACATTATGGTCTATTTTCTCAAAATTATGACGTTAAGATTTATAAATATATATTATGTGTGAACATGACTCTATCTCTTTTCAAAACTATATGAGATATTTCACTATTATGTTATAATGCTTCATTATTATTCATATACCACATAACATGACTTTATAAAATGTTTCCCACATAATTATTTTAATGATATTATGCTTATTATATGATGAAGTTGAATACGCTCACATTCTACAGTTGATTCATGTCCATAATTCCTCCTCTTACTATGATTTTAACTCGCCCCTTTATTTATGTATATCCTCTAAAGATTTCATGTACTATAGATAATGTGAGATATTTTATGAGGTTAAATAAGTTAGATTAAAAAAAAATGTTTTATTATTTACAAGGGATTTTTTCATGTGTAATAATGTACACGGATTTTTTTCTCATAATGATTCTCAGGATATTGGACAATATTCCGAACTCATTTGTTATAAAAAACCTATCTCTAATACCAATTTTAGATTTGGATATTAACTTTTTTTACCTTAAAATCTATGACCCTATTATATAGGGAATATCACATGAAAATGAGTGTTTCCAAGATATGTAAAATTCTGAGGTGAGTGTCAAACATTTTGATGTTGATAAAAAGTCATCTAAACCCTTAAATAGCGATGAATTATACATTATATAAAAAATCATAGAGAGGTACAGAAAGTATATAATTATGTATGTAAGATATTCAGGAGTCTAATTTATTTCCACTAAACTTAAAGATTTATTGGCTGATCTTAAGAATGCTTCTCCAATATCCAGTAACATAAAACACTATGACAATGATTCTTTGGAAAGTAGAGAATATGCTAAAATAGTTATTTCAAATATCTTTGAGGTTTTGGATATGTAATTTTTGGGGGAAACATGGAAGAGGAATTTATAAATCTTACTAATTTCTCTAGGCCAATTTCATATGTTTTTTGTCCTATTTATATGATTTTTGGTGTATAAACTGAAGTGGGTTAAAGAATTAATACTACATCGTTAGTGGATTTCAGAAATAAATTACTAGATTCTACTGTATTAGAAATGTTATAGGATCATTATTATGATTAAATGTAATATAGTGAAATAAATAACATTTATAATTCACCCTACCTAGTGATCAAGGTCAAAATTAAATAGAGGAAATCATTACCAGTACACTAAACAAAAAAATGCATGAGAGGCAATTTATGTTTTAATAAATCATTGCTGGTTTGTTTTTATCCTTTAAATAAGATTCCAAAACCTTTATTTTTTATATCCTTACATTATTATCAATATAGAGTACCACTTCTTAACCTATTCCTAGAGATGAAGTTGAATCCATTTATTCAACTGAAGCACTACACCGATTCTATTATCCATAGCATGTGTTGTCCATTCTATATCTTCATGCCTTTTTACTTGGTTTCATATTATTTATCATGAATGGTTATATTTAATTATTATTCTATTATATTCTTTTAGGTTAATTAACAGATATACCAAGTTATGTTTTAGGTAATTGAAAGGTGAGATATTTTTTTAATAAATGAATAATAGTCAACAATCTGGGGGATTTCATCTAATAAATCTCTTTTAGTTTGCAAATTTTATGATGTTTAAACCATTTCATTTATAAATTAATGTTGATTAAAATATTATGCCTAATATAGTTTGGAATATGTTCATTATTGGATGTTAATGGCATGGGGAAATTATATAAATTGTTTGAATCAAAAGGTATACAAAATCTAGCCTAAAACTTATGGGTTATTTTATTTCTAAAACCAATTTATCTGAATATCATTTTGAATCATAATCAAAAACGTTTTTTGACCATGAAATTTTATTTGGAATCAAATTACTACTATATTTGGAAACATTATTTAACATTTTTTACTATGATTTCATGAAAATCATTTTTTATATCCCTAAAAAAATTAGGTAAATAATAAATTATATTTTGAATATTCTTTTTGAAGTTTAGGAACACATGTGATATGATTCTATTGTAACCATTAAATACTTTTTGTGAACTATATATATTGAAAAATAATTTGTAACTTAAATTATTTAAATTATCCATCCAACCTGATGTTCAACATTGGGGAAGATGTATGGTTTCTTATTTGGGGGTAGAGTCTTCATTTGTATTAAACTATATTTCATGAAGTGCACTTTAATGTACATAGATGTTTTTTCAAAAAAAAATTCTTTTAAGATACAGTTTCTATAATTAGTGGCTAATTTTTTTAATATTTGATATTTTTATACTCTATATTTTTAAATAATTTATATTTACCCTGGAATTAAATTTGGTAACATTATTTTTATTAATATATTAAAAAATGGAAAAAAATTATTATTATCTTGTATAATTTTAATTAAATTTTAAAATATTTATAAAAATTAAACTAGTTATTTTTCATCAAAATTATCATAACATAATCTCATAATCCTGGTTGTGTTTTTTATATTTAAAATATTTTGTATGTTTATTTATATTGACCAATTAATTTTAAAAAATATTCATCCAAGAAGTTGTGTTGATTTATTCTGTGCTCCTAAATTTTTTATGTTTATTCACCAAGGTGAAAAATAGATGTTTCTAAGAACATTTGAATGAAAAATGAGGTTAATTAATTTCAATTCAACATTTTTAAATTTGATCATATTTTTGAAAATAAGAAAACAATTTTACGTCAGAACATTTTTTTTGAGATAGATACCATATATATTTACCTAACGGAGTCCTCAGGGGAAAAACATTAAAAAATAACTTCTTAGTTGGCATTGTAATCTATTAATATTTATGATAAATTAGATTTCAAAAAATATGTTTAATTTATAACTAAAAGAAAATCAATTTCTTAAGTGTGGGTAAATTTGAGGTATATATATTTTAATAGAATGTTTATATCTTTGTTAGAAAATTATTGTTTTTTTTGTTAATATGTTTTTAAATTTGAAAATAATTAAATCTAGATCATTTTTAATGGAAAATTTATTTCTTAGAACTTATGTATGAGAGTACATAATTTTCTTTCAAACATTATCAAATTTTATTTTCATTACTTCCAAATTGTTTCAAGATAAAAAATATAAATATACATTTTTAAAAGGTTTCTATGTTTTGGACATAATTTTTTCAATGGTCTAAATTAATGTCTGGGAACACGTTTTAAGTATAATTTTTAAGTATGGAATTAAATGATTATTATATTTTTATGTTTTATATTTTCCTATGAATTAAAGCTTTCCAGTAGGTATGGAAATATTCATTATTTGTTGGTATGTATAATATTCATGATTTTCTGTAAAAGGATGATACATAATATAACATTTTTAAAAGTTGAAAATTCGATAAATTAAACTATTAAATATGATAAAGTTCTTTTTTAGATTTGATTCATAACATATTGTTGGAGAGGGAGTTCAGAACAATATTTTATCCTCTAAAACATCTAATGAATATAGATACATGGAATTTTTCCCAATGGTAGTTCATCCATAATTTTTTTTCTAAAATATATATTATATGTATTAATTTTTTTAAAGATAATTATATTTGTTTCATTATACAATTTTAAAAAAATATATAAATAAAGCTTTAGGTGTATTATATTTTTTCTCAAATAATTTAATGTGTCGCCTATTTTTTAATAAAAATAAAACATAACACCCTGGAGTTTTAAAATTTGAAGGATTTCTATATGTTATATTGTATCCCTATTTTAGATCATATATAGGTTTTTGGAGATTTATAAATTAATTTAAAGAGTTATGTAGCATATTTTTACCTTGTGCAAATGATAAGTAACATTTTTTATTTCTAAAAATTTTAGGTATTTTCCAAATCTAGGAAACATAAGTTCTTGTTAAAAGTATCTTGTTCCCTAATTGGTTGTATAAAATTAAAAATTAGGAAATAGAGACTGAATATTTTTTTGAGGATGCTACTTTGGATTTGTAATTGAGGTAATTGAAAAATGAATTATTCTTGGAGATGAATGTAGGTGTTTTATTCTTGCAGCTAATTCTTGATGCACAAGGGGAAGTGGCAGTTATTAGATAATTTTTTCCTAAGTCATGTTTTGAAGATAATTAATAATGATTATTTTGTACACAAATAACAAGGGGTCAATGTAATGAGTCTCTACCTTTGCTGAAATGGATAGAGAACTAATCACTCCATGATTCACAACTCTATTCCACCCTTATACCACTGTTCTAAACTATATGTTTAATGTAAATTAAAAATATAATCGTCAATATATATTCTCATTGGATTATTTAGTTAATGTTAAAATCTATGAAAAATGAACATATCACATGTTTTTATGACAAACTTTTAGGTGTTCTTTATTTAGAGAGACTAATATGAAGTCAAAGAAGAATGGGAAAAATTACTAAAGATTGCAAGCACACATGTTGACTAAAATACACATTTGACATTGTAATTCAATGTAATTAAATTACAATTCGAAGAACATGTTCCAAAAGTAGTCAGATAAATTTCTATAAAATATCATAATGACTAGTATTTTTCATTGAAAAATTAAATCCACTTATATTTCTATAAAATTTATATGAACTTGACTCTAAATACACGTGTTCATTTTGATAGAAAAGAATCTAAATTTTTAAAGATAAATAAAATGGATTTTATATGTGTATCTTCATTTATCATACATCGAGGGATAAATATTTCTTAAACAAATTTCATAGTTTAGTGATGTGGTGGGTAGATCCTTTGACTTGGCGTATGTCATCAATCTCACAAATTACCAATGAATAGGTGTAAGAATCCATAAAATTCTTTTTTTAGGGTCATATGGGAACATGTTTTCATGTAAACCCTTACCATATGGTATATCATATTTCATGGGGTGTATTTCACTTCACAAGGTTCAATTTAGCTAGTTTTAGTTTGAAAACGTACTTATGAATCAAAATTTATGCATGATGTAAGTGAGGGGTTATTTTAGCATAAAATAAATTTTCAATGGAAATTCCACAACAAATTACATAAAGGGATTCTCATGGAATGGTAATTTCTTCCTAAATCACATCATTCCATCCATGAAGAATATCATGTAGTCAAAAATCACACCCTCCATTTAGAAAAATCATTTACGGTCAGATGGATTCCTTTTGCGCCTTCCCACATATTACATTTGTTTCCCAAGTTTCAAAAAGGATTGAATTTTTAAAATATTGTTAATTACATTGAGAAAAAACCATGTTATTTGAAAAGTACATATTATTACATGAAGAATATATGTTTCTGGTATAAGTCATAATTTAATGGCCTCCAATGTAATAAAGAAAACCCACAATGTTTATTCATGAATTGTATTTTGACTCCCCATCATGAGGTACAATTCTAATAGTGCAACACGAACAATGCTACATGGAATATTCATTAGTGATGTTTTATGTGGATACCCATTGTGGGAAAGTAGTTACATGGGGTTTCCTATTAATACAACATACATTTTTCTAATAGAAGGCCAGGCACACACATTGGGACTTAAAGAGTCAAAGAATTTGACACTGTGGTAAAATTTTTGAAATTTGAAATGGGAAGTGAATTTGTGAAGTAATCCCATGTAGGCCCTCCATAAAAGAATCCCTACATGGATAAATCCCCAAGCTGAAGTCCCTATGTGGTCTCGCTATTTGTCCAATTCAATGCATATAGTGCTTTATGTCCAATAATAAATTTTCACTATAACACAAATATCGATTTTTGGTCAGTTCTATATACATGATCCTATACTAATTCTCTTATAAAACAATACTTCTTGATGAGCTATGTAAGGCTCTTCTATAGAGATATTTTCCTTCATAAAAACACATTTTCATCCTCAAAAAACCAAATCATTCTTATAGGGATCCACCCTCTCACCCTCAATCAATATCATTTATTGCATGTTGTCCAATAGTTGATGTAACAACCCCCAATAAACATTTAGAGTTTCACTATGGAATTTTATGGTTAGTTCTAACATTTTTTGTGTTTCAATGATCATGAACCCAAACAATAACCCTGTTAATTCCTTCAGTTTAGATACTTCTCATGGATTATAAAAAATACCTTGAGTATAGAAACTCCTCTAGGTTTCTATATATGGACCTAATTTAAGGTGTAATCCCAAAAAAATACATTCACCTAACACGTCTACTACATTTGATATATTAGGATAGAAAATGAATAATCCCAATTATCACTCCAATTTTTACCCCTTTTACTTCCTAGGAATTCCCTAAGGGCCTTCTTCTTTTTTATGCCTCTAGTATAACTTCATTTGATTCATCAAGTAGATCGGATATTTTAGGGAATTCAAGGCATCAGTCCTACAATCTCATTGATTATCAAAACATTTAAAGTATAAGAATCCTCTATATGTATCCTATTTGGTGTATTCCCTAATAATATCTTCCCTTGATTCATTGACCATCTTAGGTACATCGGGGTCATATATATTCACATTCCCCCACATAGTTACATTATATCAGGATACTCATCCTGATTACCATATATGTTCCCACTATTTTGTGTAAGCCCCAACCCTACATTTAAGGGAATAAGTAATAAACAATCCCCAGTCAATATATTATAGTCATAATTTTTACATCATATTCATACTTATATGGGACCCATACTTGGTGTAAGCCAAAATCCATAATGCCTTCGCCTATGTTACTTATCTGGTCTGGCCCCTCAGGGAATCCATATGTTTAAGCCCCATTCAATCCCTTTTTGGTTTCTCACATTAAATATGACTAATCTTATGTATCTTATTTTTTAGATTGAGTATGAAACAAATGACCTTAAAGGTTTTGTTAATCATTATTTTGGAATAATTGAGATGCATAGTATGAATAAACTTCAAATATGGGATGAATGAAATCAAAATACCTACCACACATCCTTATAGGACGATGTCAAACATTATTGATTGGTACTCACATATAACCTTAGATTGTCCCACCAAAACTACATGACATTCAAACAAGATAAGTAGGATAGATATATAAGGTTCAAACCCAATATCCTCAAACACACATTTTATCTTAAGTGGCGAGCATAAAATAACCAATTTGTAACCTGAGTCGATATATTAATATTCATACTCAAATATACACCCTGAATTAATATTCCCCTCACTTTTTTTTGTTACACATTGTGTGAATATTCTTCTTTTGGTTCCCAAATATACCCTAAGTTAAGATATTTCTCTTGGTTCATATATATGGGCCTCTTATTTAGTGTAATATCTATCTTATGTCGGCTATCTCATATATGATGACTATAAGACATTAGAATATAGACAATTTTTAGAATATTCACCCATATCTAGTGAATAGACAAGGATTCCTCTTTTCATGAGCCTGAGATGATTTATACATTCCCCGGTTTAGTTACCAGTAGACTAGAAAAACTAGAAAGGGTCACACAAGCATACGCCCCCCAAAAACCATTCTTTAGAACCTTTTTCCTTATAACCCATACTACATTACAATAAACTGCATAGATGGTTCACAGTAACATGACCTTAAAAGGATTTATGTTCCTTATTAAGTGAATATAAACTATGTCTCTTTTACTTTTCTTTATGGGGATAAATAGATTTTCCTACCATGGGCTGGATCCTAACTCAACCACAACAGATTTCTCATAGGATGAAAATAAATTCTAGAGTTCTCAATTATGTCTACAAATCATAGAATCACATATTAATAAGAGTAATATGGAAATCTTCTAAAACACATTTATTTTCACATCAAACATATAGTTTTGATTAGATAATTGGAATTGGAGAAACCAATCCTACCATAGGATTTGGAAATAAATAAATAAACATCATAAATTTAAAAACGATTCTAATTTTAGGAAATAAAACCTTAAAAAAGGTGACATCACCCTAATATCCCACCCACTCGACCAATGATTATTCCAAATAATCACTAGAAAACAACCATAATAACCACGATTCTTGTTATAGTAAGCCAACAATGATGTTCATGTTGAACCATTATAGACATAGGGTGAGTTGTATTATTCTGATTACATGAACATTATCCCCATCAATACTAACCTAACAAACCAATTTGCCTATTGAAGGTCCCAAAATGATTCATCATTAGATAGAATACTTTCTCTTCATACTCACAAGATTTCATAAGTAATATTCCCATATCTCCAGTTATAGACCTCAAATTATTGAAAAGTATTTTTTAGATATTGTCAAGATACAGGGAAAAAAATTTAATCTTTCAAAAGTGACATAAGATTGCATCATTTCCCAAATTTGGTTTCCAAGTGTCATTCTGAAAACATGTTTCACAAAAAACCTTCCACTTTGTCTATAAATTGGCACCATGGGAAGCCCAATTTTTACATAGGACAAGGGGTAATTGGTTAACTTTTAGTGAATTATAGGGTTCCTATCATCGTTATAATATTTATGAACCTCTCTATCCTTATTTTTAGATTAAGGATTAAACAATTCCACATGATTCTTATCCTCCTCTCGGTAGAGATCTAAATGGGAATGATCGTTGAGATGGAGTTGTGATCCTTTCAAGGGACTTCTAACACACATATTAGCAATTTTTTACATTAATTTTGATTTTAATAACTAAATAGTTTTACCTATCAATATTTTAGATTTAAAAAAAATTATTAATTTTAATGAAATTCTATTTATTAAAAATTTATTTGTATGAGAATTTAATTACTTGACTTCTGTAGTTTTGATTAAACCATATAAGAGTCATTTTCTTTCCAAAAAAGGTTAAATTTAATTTTATTATAATCTTGTATGCCATGAATTCGGGTTTAACCTTATATACATGATTTTTCATTCATTGTTTGGTTTAACATGAATTGGTACATAGGGTTATAGGGAAATAGTCATTTTAGTTTACCTAAACCAAATACTTCCTTCAATCATTAATGTACTTATAATAACTGCACACTTGAAATGTTATGTATTTAAATAGAAATTATATTTTTATTATATATATCCAAAAAAACATAACATCATAAAATATTATTGAAGATTTCATTCTTCATTTTTTCCTTTAAATTATTTTCAATTCCACCTACTTTTTTGTTTCATTTTAGTCTTATTGAAAATTTAAAATTTAAAACATCCAAATATGTCAGATAAATGGTAAGGGTCCTACCCTATATTAAAAAATATCCATAAAAACATATTTAAATGGACACTTCATGACATTAGGGTCATATTGGGGAATCTTTCATAGGGAGTACTTATGTTTTTAGTGTGTTCTTTTGATAATAACTTTGTGTATTTTTTAAATATTTTTTTATTTACTTTTTTTTGATTTATTATATAATTTCATGATGTAAACTATTTTAATTTTCAGTTATGTGCACAATTGTTTATTCTTAATGTGATAAAAAAACCCTTTAGATACATCCCAGGGTCTTCCCTAAATGGAAATAAATTATACAAAACCAAGATATTTTGGCATGATGAGACTGTGCGTTCAATGTTTTTTACAATTTCCCGGGAGGATACTAAAAAATATTTGCGGATACACACAAAAATATAATTTTATGTATGAAACAAATCACCATAGGACTATTATAGACATTTCTTCTTCTTGAACTCAAGTCCAAACTAAAATAAATTTTTATAACATGGAAAACATTTATGACCATTAAATGAACTAGAACTACATGATGTATATATTCAACCATTACAAGTCCATACACCAATCATTAAACTCAAATCTTATCTAATTCATTTGTTTACGAAATTATATTAAAGTATTGGATAATACCCAAAAAACACTTAATGTAATTCCAAGATTTTTTGTCAACATTAAAACCTAAAAATGTGGACGGGGAACCGATAAAAACAGTATTTATAATTCTATTTATAATACATTGAAAATGATTAGTTGCAATATGTAAACTCCATAATTAAATAATTTGTGGACATGAAATGACGTTTTTTGAGGAATACTTTATAAAATCCCAAAATAAAACAATAAAAAGATATATATTTATAATAATATTATTATAAGTGAAATATTATATTAATATTGGGAACATTTTTATAGACATTATGTATGTTTTCAAAACCAAAGAATATGTGAAAAACATTAAATATAATATTTTTAAAAATGATTCATCGCTATTTATTCCAATATGACTGATACTATCATAGGAGGTTCCCTATTGGACAATAATATGATGATGGTAAGGAACCTTAATCAAAACCTAAACACCCTGGTTTGAGGTACAGAATACCATAATAGAAATCCATGAGGTGAAATGTTCTGTTTTTTAAAATAAGGTCAATGAAATTTTTTAATAAGTAAGTACCCTTCTCTGAAAAATTTATCATTCCCAATGGAAATCTCAACCACCACCTCTAATTAATTGTTGAATCAATGTGTCTAACACCAAATTTTCTAAAAGATTCCTTAAATTGTGAGATGCCTCTATGATTTGGGTATCTATCTTCCTCGGTCACCCATATAAGTAACGCATTTGGAAAAAACCAGACTATTCATGAAGCTGTTGATATAAATATAAAAAACTATATGAATGGGGGAATTTCATTAAATATCTATTATTATGGAACTAAACAGGGTAGGGTCTTCATCCTCCACCACAACTAAAAAATCCATAACAACTATAAAGGACTTTCCAACAACCAACTCTAAATCATATGACTATCCTAGAAGAAATAATGATGAAAATTAACATAAATATGATTCAATTCCAAAAAAAATAACTTGGGAAACCATACAAGTCCTAAAAAACTAATTTTGATATCATTGTAAAATGATGAGGGAAATCCAAAGTCAAGGTTCCGTGAATCTTCTATACCAACTAATTCACAACTCGACAAATAAGTAAAATGTTAGTTCCATTACATTTAAGACGGGTATGAAACATAATATCCAATTTTCCCTCCATTTGATTCATCCCATTATCAAAACCATACCTAATGATTCAATTTAGAAAAATACTGGTCCAAAGAGAAATCCTACTAAAGAGAATACAATATCTTTTACAAGCATATAACCCAATATTTCGGGTTATATTCCTATAAAGGGCCTCTTTACCAAGGAAAACAAAACAAAATAAACTTGATTTGGAAATCATTTAGACACAAAAAAATGTATAGGTTAACATTCCTATGATTTTTTATGAGAATAAAATTAGATAATATTCCATGTTCTTAAAGGAAATGTGTACACAATTAAGGAAAAATTTTGATAATGGAATGGTGAGCTTGGGAAGGAATATATCCCATTACTTTATAATTTCTATGAACTATAGTTTTGTACTAATTTTTTTGTGAAATTATTTTTTTGTGTTCCTATATTTACTTGATTTCATATTTAATTTTTTCATCATTGTAGTTTGGGGGGCCGATGACAATAGGAATGGCCATTCAACTGAAATTTCAAGTATTGTACATCATTCTGGTGTTCTAAAGAATTTAATTTTTAGGTTTAAAATCATTATTGTTTCCATTTATTTTTATGTGATTAAAACGAAAGATTATTGGATAAATGAATATTACCCCAATTATACTTCATTTTCCATTCTTGAAATCAGTTTAAAAATTAATAATATACACAATCATACATTATCTATAGACTTTGTTGGTGATATTATCCTTTTCAACATCATTTATTCCAAAAGGCACCACTCAGATTAGAATTTATCTCTATATAATATAATTGAATTACTCCCTTTACCCAAAAAATATTATATTAATTATCTCGATCCCATTACAAAGCTTTCATCATTGATAAATATGCTCAATAATTATTCATGTACTGATTACTGTAATGGTTTGGAAAAATTTCATGAATTATTGATGATTTCTTAAATAATGGGTGTTTTAAATCATTTATCATGCTACAATGACCATTAATATTTCTTTTCCCACTAATTAGAGAAATAGCGAGTAGATAGATAGTATAAATGAGATTCTATCCACAAAATCATTTCCACATATTCGCAACCATCCTTCTCTTGAATTGAAACAAATTAAAAGTTATTTAAAATATGAATTCCTTCTGGGTTAGGACCAATTACAAGAAATTATTTCAAATAACCTGTCTATAGGTCATACAACACAATTTTGTGACCTTTTAAGAGAGTGTGAAAAAGAAAATTAGATACACATTGGATGATATCCCCAGTATTATCCCATTTATATGAATAAAAACAATTCCACTTGTATTTTATCCTAAACCAATGTGTTAAACATAACATTGACTTAACCCCTCTATCCCAGACAATGTCAATAAAATAGTAGAGAAAACTATTAGAATATATTATATATACCATATATCAATAGTAAATGGTTTAGTCCAAAACAAAGTGTTCCCTGAAATATTGGTCTTTGTGTTTTTTATAATAAGTATAATGAATTAGTTCCAAATACAGAGAAAGATGCATCACAAGATTTCATAGAATACTAAAACCTTAATAATTTTAATAGAAAGTATAATCTTCCACTATAGTTTATATACCTAATGTTTAAAATTCTGGTAGTTATTACCCATTACCTTTTTTCGTGTTGGATTCTCTAAATACCTCAAAACACATATATCCCTAGATCATCAATAAAAATAAAATCTACATCCCCATTTGGTATATTTAAATATTAGAGGATGGGATTCATCCTATGTTACACTCTATTAACATTTCATCATTTCAGGGTCATTATATTCTTGGTTTACAAAGATAATTTCATAGAGGTCTATAAAAATGATTTTAATATTTATTATTTATCTTTTGACGAATGTTTGTATAATATCTATTATGTTATTTATCAGTTCATGAATAATAAAATTGTTTTCAACTATTAAAAATGTCATTTTATGGAATAAAAAGGAATTATTTTTGGAAATTTCATTAATAAAGAAGGTTTCTAGTTTAATAATTAAATACATGATGTTATTTTTCCATTATCATACCAAAAGTTCATTCCGGTTGTGCATTTGGTTTTGGGAAATTTTGGGTTTTATGATCAATTTCTTAATGATTTTAGTAAATTTTACTGCCATTGCACAAAATTTTAAAAAAATATGTGAACCTTAATTTTGATGAAAATTTTAAATAGAATTTCATGGATTAAAAATGTGTGTGAACCTTAATTTTGATAAAAATTTTAAATAGAATTTCATGGATTAAAAATGTGTCTTTCTTCACCAAAAATCATCCAACCAACATGTTGGTATCTAAGATTTAACATAATTTTTGATACCCCCAACTATGTTTTTTTTAATATCATTTCACTATGTATTGATATAAACTCTCATATCAATTAACATACATCACAAACTATAGACTACACGTAATTGAACAACACACCAATGGAAAAATAACTCATTTCATCTGTGTTCCCATTGGAAAAAAATCATATCCTCAGAGGTCTAAAGTGGTGGTGTTTTCTTTACCACGCAACAATTAAATATTATTTGTTGAATACTAATGGAAAATCGTGATTTATAAAAGGATACTTATACATTAGGTGTTTTATATCAAAATATAGGATAAGAAAACAGAGGAATATTTAATATCTAACTATATTAGCTCAATCCCCATTAACTTTGACATATACTCGTATAATAAATCCAAAATTTTGGAAACCTTACCCGATGATCACTTATACATTTTTTATGATATTATACCATGGTTTTTCAACTTGGTAAATTTTTAATTATCTCACTATAACCTTTTAGATTAATAAAAACCATATAAATATTCTTTAGATTGAATCAAGAATTACATTTATGATGATCCTTATTTATAGAACCTATATAATCACTAAGTAGTATGAAGATTTATACCAGACCATGTGTTCAAATTTATCCATATATTATTCAACACTATTTTCTGTGGGTATGACATTCATAAACAAATATCTACATGGAAGCTCCTTGATTTTCTTGTTGTTTTATCCAATATTATTTAGAGATGATCATCGATATTTTATAGATTGTTCCCAATGTAAAACCACAGGGAATTTATAAAGTAATTAAAATACCATATAAATTTTCCATTTTCAAGGAAAAATTTTATGTTAATGGTATTAGAATTATGGGTTTGTTTCTCAATCCATTTATAATCTTGATCATTATTCTTGTATTGGATTATGTGTTTAAATGAGTAGAATAAAGATCCATATGTGGTGATTTCCGAGTGGTGGTTGTGGTATTTCTACGAAACCAGGCCTTTTGGAGGTTTTTATTTCATTGGTATATCATCAGTGATTGGGTTCTCATTTTGGAAACCATGTCAAATGATATTTTGAAAGAGTTATCATCTTCCTACTAAGAAAGAGAATGATGACTATTGTGACCTAAATTAATTCAGTTGTAATCATTCTAGCGGTGGTTCTAAAGTAAAATTTCATATTAAAAAGATATATTAAATATGAAAGATTCATTTAATAACTGATGAATATGTAAGGCAAGAATGAAGGATACCCACAACTGCCACATACTTCCTAATCAGCTCCACACAGGGTTGAAGGTCCTCATCTATAATGAAAGGTTAGATATTCATCTTTGTAAGATTTTTTCCAACTGGTTTTTCCCATAAACAATAAATAATTTTTTCCTCTTCGGTCTATGTAGACTAAAACATAATTAACTAAATTCACATTTACCAGCAATCGGTAGTGATTAAATCACTTCCATGAAACTATTCCAGAGTACCCAGCAAAGAACGTTACCATAAATAATCTGTCTATTATTGACACCAAAAAAGTTTTTCATTTTTCCCCTTAAAATACTTAATAACATTGAGGACACTATAAATTTGATGTTTGGGTTGGATACTTTCCTGAGTTTTTTAGGAATTTTATCGACTTTTCTCTTTCATTCAACAGTACTCATTCTACATGGTATTTTTATTATTTTTATTTATATTTATTATTTTTTAATGGACTACTCATATTAAATGACAATATAATTATTTATGTTTTTGGATGTTCATAAATAATTTCACTTTTTCATGTTTTTTTAATATTTAAATAAAATTCATTTCAATAATTTCCTATGATTTTGACAAATATATTGATATTAATGGTATATTTTAGTATTATTTTTTTATTTATCAATGAAATTCTCAGTTCTATATCAATAAAACATTTAAGATGTCGATAAATTATATGAAATGATTTTGTGGAAAAGTCTTGTCATTTTATTTCTCTACACCATATTTCACACAACTAGGAAATGTGAGACCTTTCTAAAAAATTTAATGTATATTGAAGATATTTTAATCTTTTTCCAACTTTAAAAATTATTTTTCCAATATGTTGATTCCTTATTAAATTAATTTAAAAACTATACCGAACTATATTTTACATGTTTACCAATTATACATATACATTATTCCTTTAAAATTAAAAAAATAACAAAAATATTAATTCAAAAAATAAATAAAAATTGGGGTTATGAAATCTCCAACATATGGAAATAATTATATTGGAAGCCTATGGTTTTACTTATATAAATTATTAATTGTGTGGGTTTGGTAATTTTATTGTAATGTTTCAACGGAAGTAATCAGAAAAGTCAAAAACTAACATATATTTAATGGGTATAAATTATTGTTATCATCATGAACTGGTCTTCACAAACACATGGAAATTTCGTGTTATGATTGCTCATGGATTTCCTTGATGTCCACAGTATTAGTCAAAGCATTAAATTGTATTATAATAAAATTATTTAGAAACTCATTTACATGCTCAATTATGTTGATTACTTAGTATAGTTCTTTATTTTCTAACATTACTACAATGAATTTAATTTCCATTAAATGTTAACTCTTCATATGGTGTGTAATATATTAAAGAATCATTTTATGAAACGTAACTCTTCCCCTAAATGAAAATATTCAGGTGTCGGGATGTGATCACTCAATGATTCACTATTATATTAAACCATTATAATTTATATTTTAAATATAATTTATTATAAATTAAAATTTTAATAATAAATTGAAATTGTTACAATCCAACCCCGGTCTACCTTCCATATCACCTTGTTCAAACTATGAAAAATCCAAAATTGTGTTCTTGATCTCTTTATTCTCTGACTGACACTAGCGTATTTATTCTAACTAAGTGTGAATGGTTTCACATTCAAAAGCATTGTATGACTTATCTAGAGGATGGACATTCATGCCAACAAACAAACAATGACAATATTAAAAATCATACCAAACATAACATAAGAAGAAACTTAATAATAGGAATTAAAAGATAACTAAAATTGGAAGTGTAGGTATTCCTTTCCTAAATATAATATTCAAATTATATAATAGCCTATTTTGGATAGTACAAATTGAAAATATCAAAATTAAAAAATATAAAGAAACCAAAAAGGGAAAAGTGATCTAGCTCAATGTGGCCCTTGACCACTACCAACACACATCAAGAAAGAAAATGGGATCATAAAGAAGTTATTCTATGAAATGTGGCTCCTATCCTTTTCCATATGCCATACATCACTGTGTATTTATATTCCCAATGGAATATGTAGGGTCTTAGGGAAATCCTAGTAAGTTCCCAACAATAATCCACATACAACATTTCACAATGAAAAAAAATATTTCTAGTTTGAAAATAATTCTTGGGAAACTATTTCAGAAAAAAAAATAGTAAATAATTTGGTTTTGGAAACAGTCATAAATTACAATTGATGGGAAAAAGAAATGATCAATAATCTCATATTAAAACAATACATGGGAGTCACATAAATCTAAGTCATAATATATCTAAAGAATATTTTAAACTAGAGGGAGCTCCAAAAAATGGGTTCTAGGTTCCTAGTACTCACTAATAGATGACTTATATCTCATACATGAACCTAAAAATAACACATTTTTTGGCCTCATGAGGACACAAGAAACAAAATCATGTAATAAAATTCCTAATTCTAGGGTAGCACCAGTCCTAAAACCCTTCCTCCCATGGTCACCCATGTGCACCCATATCAAAATTCATTACTAAACACAAGATAGATTATCATGAAACAACGCCTTTATAAAAATCATCTATAAAAATATACATGAAACCATATTTAAAAACATTAGTTTTAATGAAATCACCTTTTCCATCACCCTGTAAGAATAAGTTTTATTTAAAAGCGGAAATCTCAAAAAATCATTATTTTTTTGAAAGGATCTAACCAAAAAAATAACACATGATTAAAATTTAAAAACAATCAAATCAATAATGATAAATCAATAAAAACCAAATGAAAACTCAAAAACCAAGGTAAGAAAACGAAAAATTATGGGTATAAAGAAACACCTACCATAAAATGGAAGAAACGAAATCACCTTCACATAAAACAATTATAAATGGGAATAGATGGTCCCCAATATATTCTAACACAAATAATGTTCATTAAAACCAAATTAAATAGATTTGTACCATCCCCTAATGATATATAGTTTTCGTTACTCTATGGAAACAGAAGAACATGGGGATATGATGAAAAAGGAGAAGAAAATCAAAAGAATTTAAGACAATCCTTAGAGAAATAAACCATGTTTCGAGGATGTTAACAAGGGAGAGGGAAAATATTATAGGGAAAAGAGTAGATATTTATGTTTAGGGGAGATATTGGAGACTTAAAGTAAAAATATCAAGAGATAAATTGAGAAACAAATCCAATTTTTAACAACTCTATGAAGGAGGCATAGTTTGGCTTTATTGCCTTCCAAACTATTAACCAATAGTGAAGGTCACCCCTATACACTCTCTTAAGTTGTATGGTAACATGAAATCTCCCTTATGGTTTAAAAATATATTTGGAGTCTGAAAAATATATAATTTTATCCCCATTCCCATATTCATAGGGTTAGTCATGTGGTTACCATTAATGTTAGAAACTACCTGTTTTCCACAACATTTCCATTTTTTTATCATAAACCACTGAAAACATGAAAAACAAAATTAAATATAAGTAAAATATTAAAACAATTCATATATATGACCTTGAGGGTGTCACAATTCTCCCTTAAACTCAACTTTATTTCCAGATAATTTTCTCATGGATTGGATCCGTAAGAAGGTAAGGCCACAACACCCTAAGTAGGAACTCAAACCCCCAAGTCTCAATGTTATCTTATCCATAGCCATTGAAAATAGAGAAAATTGATTGATTTACCCCAGATCATCTTGACCTAAAAATCTATAACATGCATGTGCTTCTCTATGATAGAGGTGTCAGGCTCTAGATCCAATTACTTCCATTCCACTAGATTAGATGGGTTTATGTGGTATAAATTATATTGTGAAATAAGAAATACATAATGAATCATTGTTATTTGGGCTGGAAGTGATAATAGATATTCCACCTTCCCTAAAAAACGTAAAATTTCAATGAGTTCGATATAACATACCACCAACATAACTTCTTTCCTTAGACTATAATTTTCCCAAAAATGAAATACATTTACAAACACCTGATCACCTAAATCAAAATCGAGGGAAAGATTATGATGGTCAATATATAATTTATGGAATCTTTGAGATTTCTCGAACCGATTTTTAATTTAATTAATATTTATCTTCATCTCTTAAATTATATATGGTCTTAACAATGAGAATTATACAATCTCAGACCATCACACTGTGTACTAACTCAAACTCCATATGTGGCTTTGAAAGAATCCTTGTTAATCAGGTCTTGGTAGTTATTTTTATTGGAGAACTCAAACAAGGAAAAAAATGTTTCTCGCATAAGCCACAAAAATTAAGGACCCAAGATTAGAGTATATCCCCGAGGATCTAAACAGGATTCTCTATCTTACCATAGATCTATGGATAGTATGTCATGATTAATTTTAGTTTTAATCCAAAATACTCCTAAATACCCTTCTAAAATTGGGAATTCAATCATGGGTTTCAATCTAAAAAATCACTAAATTAATCCCATTAAACGAAATAGAATCATAGATAAAGAAATTCTAAATCTCCTCTACATTAGTATATTCAATTATAGGTAATAAATGAGATGATTTATTGATAATACAATGACTACCCAAATATAATTCATACCAATAAGATACCATATAAGTATGATAATAAAATACATAGAAATATCCTTCCATTTTCGTAACACGGTCGGGAGAGGCTGATACATCCTAGTTATCATCTGGTACTCATTTTATTCTATGATGAGTTATCCATCAAGAAACAAATTCCATAATATCATGTTTCATCCTAGACCACCAATATCACTATATTATATTGTAAAACATATTGTAATCTCATGAGTGAATGCAAGAGCAATAGTTTGGACCTCCACTCATTATGTTCGGCCTCAAATCTATAGATACCAAAAAAATATCTAAAAATAGATAGTACTATAGGGAGATAGATATAAATCTTCTAAGATATCCCTACTATTTATCTTTCTTATTAACCAATGACAATCATGAAACTTAACCATATCATGCCATATCTACTGGAAAAGAGAGTAAATTGCATGGTAATTAGTCAACATTACTTATTCACACACCCTTATTCCACCTCCAAATGAATATCAATGGACAAGAAAAAAAACAAATTATTCTCTATACTCTTCCATTACATAGGTTTTCAGCTTCCTCCTTTGAAAATTAGACACTTCATTCCCCTTTAATAGATAATGTTCCAAAAAACAGGTCTAATGTTCCTCTATACACCACCTCTAATTGAGATTTCAATATTTTTGGGAAAATATGTACTTTTATATTTTATGATTTTACTATACCATGAATTTCACCCTAAAAAGTATATAGTACCATGTATTCAAATTACTCATCCCTACAACTAATTCAAGATCATGAGTGGAGTTTTATTTTCATGGGGTTATAATTAATATTATCCATATGCTACCACCTGATCTCTCTATATCAAATAACACCCAAAACCCATACCTCAATGTCATAATACACATAATAAACCATACCTAGAATCAGGTGATTTAAAATGGGTGATGAAGTTATCCTCACCTTAAAATATGAAAAAATTCCATATAATTTATCACCTCATTAAAATTTTATTTCCATATAGATGTTATATATCAAAGGAGATATTTTCCGAGATAAATCCCAGATGAAAAACTTATAATAGCTCCCTATAAACAAGATTCAACAGTTCTCAATCATATTTCTGAGTCTCTTCCAAGATTTCGCAGCATGGATCCCACATGACCTAGGATAATTACCACCCAAAAAAAATCTAATGTTTGGATGACATCATATATAAAAATATTAAAATTCAAAATTCAAAAACAACCTATAAATAGCCTTTATAATCCTCCTTTAAATTAGATAAAACCAAAATATCATCAATGACTACTACCATAGAATATTTGTTAGGTCCAAGAGGGTCCATGATACAGATAGAGGGGATGAATTAGTGTATGGATATTTTAATCAAAATTCTTACTCCCCCACTATATCATGTCCTATTTATTATAAGGTTCATTTTTTTCTCTTTAGAATTTATATTGATTGTTTCCTTTCCAATTTTATCTAATGATATTGTATTGAAAGTATAGTAATAATGCAGGCATGTGGGCACCTAGATTTTTATTTGGTTTAACATCATTAGGCTACATCCAAGGAGAATACAGTAACAATGTGCCGATTGTACCAAATTCACTAAGTATCACATCTAATAATGATGTTTTGGGTAGATCACTTCAAGGCCTAGGCTCACTACATTCACACGTTTTAGTGTCAACTCACTACTTTCCCAAGGGTCACTCCCTATGTCTATTTCTCTAGATCACTACGGATGAAAAGGGTCACTATCTTCATATTCATTTTCTCACTGTTCTAGAAAGGATCCACTCAATGTTTATGGATTATTAGGTCACCTATAGTTTATGTACATGTATATACCTTCATTTTTTATAATGAATCCATACTCAACTCTATGTAGATGCTCTATTGAAGACATTTTTGGGTTTCACCTTTAATTCCATGAAAACACCTAGATTCAACACTTCCACTTTCAAGAAATATAGAACCAACTTATCTTTACTATAGACATAGTAATTGACTATACTTTGAAATATCATAAAGTGATACCAAGTCTCAATTTTACTGCTTTTAATGTATGAATGAGTAACCTCATTCTGCAATTATTTTCAAATGGTTCAGATCCTCATTCTTCTTCTTCTCCTTCAGAATTCAGATATGAAAATGACATTATTCTCAGGGAAATGTAAGCATGTATCTTCATGAGAAATTTTAAACATTGATACTATTATGTGAGACCCTAGCATGTATTATTTTTTAAAAGAACTTATTGAAATACCCCAGCATGAGTATCTTCCTAGCACATGTCCCTTACAAGAGTCTAATTTCACTAGTCTCTTCCATGAGTCTTCTTTCACAAGTAACTTCAATGGGTTAGATTTTGGGAGTCCCTTTCGCAAGTCTACATTCACATGGCTTTTATGTGAGTCTTCTGGCATGAACCACATGTTCCATTAATTACACCCACTATGCTTGAGGACCCTAGAGTGCACACATGTCCACTCATTTCACAAATTCCAAGAGAAAACACCAACTTTGAAAAGACTTTTTTTAGATATTACACAACACTTTAGACAATGAAAATTCATTCGTGACACCTTTATGCAAACCTCCTTCACCATGAACCCCAATCGCGAACCTACCTCCCAAAACCTAGAGAACTCCTCTTTCACAGTGAACCCCAAGCGAGAACCTCTTTCTCCATAAACCCCAAGTACGAAACACTTTTGTCGCAAACCAATGGAATGATCGTCTCTCATACATTGCATCATATCAATATTTTAATCTCAACTTCACCGATATTCAAGGACAGTTCATGAGGGATTTATAGGAGAGTTTCCACTACCTTAATTCCACAAATCATGGATACCTATCAACCTCATTTGAATCACATGCTCTATGAGTTTTGAATGATAGATCGCGATATGATTTGCATGATCTCTAGGCCTGAGTCCTGATTTCACTCTATGAACCCTTGGAACATGTATTTTTCATGAATTTTGAACCTAATTTCACCATTCGCACTCCATGAAACTTCATTCGGCATTCTCTCCCAACAAACCCATTCCAGCATTCACACTCTACAATTCCCTTCTGTGAGTCTGCATTGGTTCTTTTTGAGAGTCCCTTGTGTGATTATACATTCACGCATTGCACGATTACTTTGTTTTCATTCCTAATTGCCCTTTCGTGTGAGACCGAGCTGTACATTCGTCCTTTTCACGTGTCCTCGGTTAGCATTATTTATAGGCATGACTCCTTGGTGAGAGTCTTAATTCGCACTTTATGTGAGTCCCTAGTCAGGATTTTTTCTTCTCACATGTCTTATTGATGCTTTGTTCAAGATTTAGGTGCAAGATTCAGAGAAAATCATGACTTCTTTGAAAGATACCTTTATGGGATCTAAATACAATAATGAGTGTTGGAAAATATAATTCTTTGATATCTAATGACAACCATGTTTGATGTGCGAGGTCCCACCTTCAGACTCAACTTCAGCCACGTGAAATCTAAATATTTTCAATGTTTTTGTATTTGAATGATTTTTGTGACACTCCATGAGATCCAAAGACAACTATGAGTGTTTCATTTGATCATACTGGGAGATAAATTTAGCATTCCTACTTCGTGAGTTCATTTTATCATTCATGAAAACCCATTATGTCCTAGAATCAAAGTCAATCACATGAAATCTTGATATTTTCAATGTTGTTGTCTTCCAATACTTTTTGTGTCCCAAAACGAGTTCCAAATAAAAATATGAGTGTCTATTTTAATCGCATTGAAAAATCGGTTCAACACCCATTGTTTATTTTCATAGATTCTTTGACAATCATTCATTATCAACAACCTCCAACCTTGTGAAAAAACACAATCAACCAAAAATAACCACCATGATGGATTTTTTCCTAGCAATATCCCCCTTTGGGATTTTTGACAACTCTTCACATTTTTATAACACGTTAATTATTCTTCCATCATCTTCAAAAAATTATTTTTTTCTGATTGAGATAGTGATCAGATATTTACTCAACACACTCTAGGTCCACATTATCCATGATCGACATGAGAAATAATAGTATAATGAAAATCTCATCTACGAAACAATTCATTTCATTTCAAAAAAAACCTTCTAATTTCATCATGAACCTAATATTTTATTATATATAGTCATTTATTGGCCTTCCATACCATCATTATATTTAAATCTTTCCCTATCACATTGATCCCCCTATCTCACTACTCCACCTATAATGATACTCCCCCATTTTGAATAAGAAATTTTCTCCCTATTGACATCCATAATTTCTCCCCTTTTCAATGAACCTTAAGGTCACTGTGTTGCTGTCTGAAATGGGAAAATAACACATATCAGTAAATTAAGAAATGACACACACCATACTTCAGGTAGAGGGTGTCCATCATTCATGCTTTTTCAAGGGTGAGGAGTCAACTAAAGTATTAGAGTAAGACGATTACATGCAAAAACATATTTGGGAAAGGCCTTTGTCAGAATGCCTACAACCTATTATTTTTTGGGTACATACTCCATCTTCACAAGACTTTTATCCACCATATCCTTGTTAAAAATGAGACTTGGATTAAATGTGATTGTTCTTTGAGTAATGGACTGGGTTTTTTCAATGATTTATATCACCTGAATTATCATAATGGATTCTAATCATAGAATTAAATTCAACTCCCATATCATCCAGATACAATTTCATTCATAATAACTATGTGGAAACTAGAGTATCATCAATATACTCAACTTCAATAGTGCTCTATGAAATGAAATCTTGTTTCTTACATAGCCAGAAAATATTCAATCATCCAATATATAATTCACCACTTGACATTGAGATTTTTTATCTACTGATCTAGCCTAATCTGCATCAGCCCTAGCATCCTTTCATTTCAATTATTGGTTACATATTTATTATAATGAACTCTACCACATGTAAAAAAAATATTCTTCAAAAACAGATATAGTCTTGAGTACCATGATCCTATTTTTTTCTTCAATCTATATTATTGTGAAATACCCATTTGGTTCCAATGAAATTATTATTTTTCAGTCCTGAGACAATATCCCAAAAAACATCCAACATTAAACTAATATAAATCATTAATACCAATTTTTATGATGATTTTAGATGTTAAATTACTCTTCAAAATGGGTAGAACACCAGTTGGGAACACTATTAATCTTCTCTTGTAACTTCTTGGTATCATTTAAATAGTTAATAGATACCATATAGTTAGAACAAAATATATAATCATGAAATACATGAATCATTCTGCTTGTCTCCCAATTGGTCTTCTTGAACATAAAATTTATCCTTTCTATAAAATTGAGATCTAGAGACTAATTAGAATACATAATTCTCCCACTATTATATTCAACACTTCTAATTTTTAGTCCCATTGTTTCGACCCACAAACATTATTCTTATACTACATTATTTCTTCACATTTGACTGTAGTTTTGAGAAATTTATCCATATTGATAACATTTTCAATTGTAGCTGCATTTAATGGGATTTATATTAGGTGAATTTAACACATAGAAAGGATACATCAATAAAACCACTAATCTTAATAAGTTATAACATGGTGTAGGAAACAAGAGATAAAGTTAATAACAACATCACTTTTCATTGGACTTAATTAATTCCATATATCTTATAGAGCCATAGACTGTTAAATCCTTTCAAAAGAATTATTCTTTATTTCTTCCTAATCTCTAGTTATTGATTTTCATAATTTGGAATTATGGAGAATGTCACATCACAAATTTATATATTTTGATACCACTTCCCCTTGGATCGTATCCCCCTTGAACATAAAACACATGAACATCAGTTAAAATAATTTATGCACATAGGAAGTGGGGAACCTTGGGAATATCCAAGAAGAAGATTGTGGTTGATCCCAATGACTCAAACCCTCAATAAATTCTTAAAAAGAATTATATAATTTTTGTCTTTATACCAACTGCCTAACCAACTTCAACATTTCTTTCCATATGACTAAATATTAATTACCCAAATACTGATACTTTATCAGATATTTAGACTCTGTAGGATTGGAGTTTTTCAGAATTTTGAGTTTAAACCCAATTATAGTAATTTCTTTCTTTGATGCTCTGTTTATAATCTATTTTTCATGAATCATTCATTGAGAAGTAATATTTTCATTGTTAATTTTCTCTTGCTTATTCCTCTATTGGATGGATCCTTCTATTTTCTTCACTTCTCAACATGTCACATGACTTGTGAATTTTTCAAGGAATTATTTATTTAGTTTTATTTTATCATTTATCTAAGTCATACCACCCTTTATTGTCAAGGTAAAGTATTCCAATATATTTATATTCTTTTTAATAAAAATTGGAGAATCTCCTCTCTTTTTCAACCAGTTTTTTTGAGGTATTTCTAAGATATTTGTGGTGATAGTAACAATTTTAGTGATTGATACACCTTTCATTAACTTCCATGTGATTCCCTTGAGGTCATAAACCTATTTTTCAACTTATCATATTTTCTTCAAATACAGTATTTTTCATTAAAATCTTCTTTCATTGGAGATCTCATACTGGGTTCCTTTCCCTTCCATTCATTGATCCCGATACAATTTCATTCCATACTTCCTTGATTAGAACTTACAAAATATCTTCCATTAAAGGAATACATTGTTTCATCTTTCCTTGGCTAATATTTTGATGGAGAAAAATTTCTTCTTCTGACATTGAGCCCTTGGGCTTCTTGAAACAGAATCCTATTGTGTCATTGTCTTCCACAGTAATAGCATTAGATAACTTCATTCTTCTAAGATACTTTCCTTTCATACATTTCAGTAAGCATCGTTTTATTCATAGATTTGGAAATATTTCTGACTTCATAATATGTAATATATTCAAATGCCTCAGAAAACTTGATGTATTACCATACAGCCCATAGAAATAGATCATGTTATCAATAATTCCTGTAAAAACCTTTTTAGGTCTGTCTTCAACACCTACATGATTTTTCTTATCTATGGCACCTTTCACAACGTTCTTATTATCATTCATGGGAGGAGGTTCATCATGTCTAATACCATATTTTACCAAACTGGATTTCCATTAGGATGATACAAACATTTCATGTTTTTAATATGAAGTAACATTCTTTATTTTTATTTCATTATCTCCTATTGAAGGATAATCAAATAGTAAATACAAAGCATCCTTCAATTTGGGCTTGCCTTTAGCATCATATTTCTCCACTTCTTTCTTCACTAATTATAGCTATTCTCCCAATTGATTAATATTTATATCCCTTGATTCAATTTGAGAATATTGTTCTCTATTTATATTCTCACAACTACTCATCTCATCTTTTAATTCTTGGGAGATATTTTCCATCATGTCAGATTCTGATTTTCATTTGAGTTGAGATTCTTTCCCTTGTCATAATCATTGAGTTTTTCTATCTCTCTAGACATATTTTGTGGTTATTCATATTTGTAATAATTTTTCTATGTATCTCAGTATCGACATAAATAATCATTTTACTAAAACACTTTAGCTTATTGACCACAATATCCATTTTTTGATCCAGATATCTTTATATTTGACTTCTACATCAAATTTATGATCCAATTCCACTGTTTTATGGAAAACATTCACTTTTCCCATACTTGGAGTTTCTTCATCATCAGTAGTTTCAATACCACTTGGAAAGTCAGGTTCTACACTCATTCATGCATTATTATTGAGTGAGTCTATATTCTCATTATCTAATCCATCCAATACTTTATTCAGAATGATGTTGGTCTCCTTAAACTAAATCAAACTTTTTCTGTAGACACTTCGACACTATAGAATACCTCCAAACTTCTTATTTTTCTTTTCATTTCTTTTATATTCCATGGAACACCAAGATAAAAATAAACTAAAAATTTAATTCCAATAGTAGAGTAAACCTTTTCATTGAAAAAAATCAAAAAATTTCATATATGCTTTGATACCAATTATTAAGTCCAAAAAGGGTCTAGATACCCTGAGAGGGGTGATTCAGGGTATGGATACCCTTTTTAAATTTCATCCTTCCCCACTGGATCTTTACCTCTTTAGCATAGCGGTCACTTTGTTTTCTATTTATTTTTTATATTGATCATATCCTTTCCAATTTTATCTAATGATAATGCATTTAATGTAAATCAATAAAGAAGCATAAGGACATAAACAATTTTATTTGGTTCACACTCACTGAGCTACATCCAAGGAGAATACAACGGAAATTTTTTGAGTGTACCAAATTCACTAAGTATCCATTATAATAATGATGCTAAGTCTATATAAATTATATGCCCAAGATAACTACCTTTACAATGTTTAGGGTCATCTCACTACATTCCCAAGGGTCACTCCTTTTGTTTTATTCACTATATCACTACTGGGGGAATGGATCATCATCTTCCTTTTCATTATCCCACTTCTCAGTAATGGATCCACTCAAAATTTATGGATTTGTAGGTCCCACACGTTTTATGGACATGTAGGTCCCTTTATTATTAGTAATTAATGAAACCTCAAATATATATTGATGAAATGATGAATCCCTTTCTGGTTTTCACCTTTACTTATGGGAGAAAACATGGATTTGACAATTCCACATTCCAATAAGGTGGAATAGAATTCTATTTACTATAGATAAACAATTTACCTCCACATTGGCTTGATCTTTATGTGATCCCAAGTCTCACTTTCACTACATTGAATGTATCAGTGAATAACTTTCATGTGTATGTATTGTCGAATGGTGAAGATACTATGTTTCCTTCTTCTCATTTAGATTTCATATATGAAAATGACACAACTAATGGGGAAATTTAATTTTGTGTCTCCATGTGAATTATTACATTTTCATACACTTATGTGATACCCACGTGTATAACCACTTTCATGAGATCCTCGCGTTCATCCTCTTGCACAAGACCTAGGCATGTATCCTATAATGCAACACATTTTTGCAAGACCCTGGCACGAGTCCCTTGCTAGAGGGAGTCCCTCCCCTGAGTCTAATTTCAGAAGTCTCTTTTTTGAGTCTTCTTTCTCATGTCACATCTGTCAGTCCTCTTTCATGATTTCCTTCTTGGTAGTCTCTTTCAAGAGTCTTCCCGCATGAACCCTTGGTGCCTTATGCAAGTCCCACTATGCACAAGTCCCCTAGAGTGAAACCCTATTCGCGCTTTTCACAAGTTCCTATTGTGAACCCCATTCATGATTTATGCATGAATTTATTCATATCATACAAAAAAATTAAATAATTTAAATTAATTCAAGATTCCTCTCCACAAACCCCCATCACTATGAACTCCTTACACAAACTTCATTCACCTCAAACCCCTAACTTAACCCAAATTCTCTGTGAAATCCTTGAATAAACATCTGTTACTAGAAACCCCTAGTATGAACCACATTTCTCCTGAACCTTTGGTGGAACCTCTTACTCTATGAACCCATGAAGTGAACTACTTTTGATTCTAACCCTTAGCATAAACCTCTCTCAAACATTACTTTATATCAATATTTTAATCTCAACTTTTTCTATCATTAAGGATGGGTCTTGGGTTTATATAGGTGATTTTCCAACTCTTTAATTCCAAAACTCAAGGAAAATTGTCCAATTAATTGGAATGACATTCTCCACATTATCTGGCCACAAGATCTACTCATGTTGCGTGTGTGATCTGAGTGAGAGTTAGGTTCGTGGTCTGTAAACCCCTAACACGAGTCTTGTTCATGCTCTACAAGATGCCTTTCATCAATAATGCTCTATGAACCTTCATTCAACAATCATGCTCCATAAACCCATTTCACCATTCAGGTTCTGCAAGCACTTTCCATATTTCTACATTTTCTCTTTTTGTGATCCCCTACATTCCCCCACTGAACGAGTCCTTTTTTCATTCTCACTCCCCTTTATATGAGTCTCAGGTCTACATTCATGATGGGTGGGAGTCCTCTATCATTATTTGAACTTTTTGTGAGTTCTTGGTGCAAGTCCACATTCTCTCATTATGTGATTCACCGGTCAACATTCACACTTTGAGCAATTACCAAGCATGAGTCTTATTCTATCTTTTCACAAGATCCCACCACATGATCTAGAGAAAATAATGAGTGTTTCACAATATCCCTCTTTGATATCCAAAGGAAATCATGAGTGTTTTGTAGAATCCCTCAGTAAGATCTAAAGAAAATCATTTGTGATATGCAAGATTTGACCACAATATACTAAATGAATCATGTGCAATATTTTTATTTTTTAAAAAAATATTCCAATTCTTTTTTGATTCACTTTGAGTTCCAAAGACAACTATGAGTTTCATGAATGATAATATTTTAAGATCAATTTAGCATTTTCATTTTGTGACTTTAGTTCAACATTCTTTCTAACTCTTCATGCCTTTAACTAAAAGTCAATCATGTGCAATCTTGAGATTTTCAATTTTGTTGACTTCTAATGTTTTTCACGGACCATCCCTTGTTCGAAAGACAACTATGAGTGTCATGCGTGACCACATTTAAAGATATGTTCAGAACTTACACTTCCTTTTTCATTCCTTCTTGGAAAACTATCCTTTGTCAATGTCTTCAAGCATTATAAACAAACACAATCATCCCAAAATCACTATCATGATGGATTTTTCACTAAAAGATATTAAAATAATAATGAAAAATAATATTTATTAGGCCCATGAAGACTACAAAGGAATTTTGAGAAAAAATGGAATAACTGGGTAATAAAATATTCCTATATAAGATCTAAAATGTGGTTCTAGGAATATCCACCTCCCTCACCCTCAACTAGTGGAACTCTGACTGTAGGTCAATGTTTTAAAACAAACGGGAACCCTTAATATAAGAAAAAATCATCAATATGAGGCAATGGATACTAATTCTTGATCTTAGTGGAGTTTATAAATTAGTATTTAGAGAAAATCTGGAGGATTTCATTTTTTTTTTCAAAAAACACTGACAAACATAATGGTCAAACACTCATGTGTGTTAAATTTTTACACTCAAGTAATTTTAATTGGACCTTAAAATCCATTAAATATACATGGGTCACTATTTAAGATATAAATAAGATATAGATTGTTTAGGGGTATAATTATCTAATCAAATATATATCTAATAAAGGTGGAAACCCAGAAAAAATTATTAGGGAGATGGGGGTTTTATCCACAACCCAAAGAATTTGGATACTTGAACCACATTAAATGGTATAAATAAATAGTTCTAAGAACTGACATGAGTGAGACCCCATCATGGGAAAAATCATAGCTCCACAAGTCGACATAGAATCTCACTAGCCATAAAACCATGAGTTTTCTTGTAAGGGATTGAAACAAAACCTTCATATGGTAGCATTAAATATGAGACGTAAAGACCACTATCCAATCTATGCTAAAGATAAGTTTTAATATATCTATATCAAGAATAATGAAGCCCTAATCAACTTTAGATATAGATATTATTCCATAGTATGGAGTTAATTTAAACTATTTCTCTATCCTCATTCCAAACGATGTGGATATATCCATTATATACATAATAAAATCAAATCACAGTCCCTAGGAATGAAGATAATTATTTGAAATAAATGAATGGGATTAACCTATTTTAAACAGTGTTAAATCCCAAGATAAAGAAATGAACATCATACCTATGATGGTCATTGGCCCTGCATTTAACTCATATGGCTCATTATATACCATATATAGAGACCAATATTATGTCCCACGCTGATATTTCAGAATGGAATAAGTATTCCACTTCACCTAGGAATGAGATCTCACACCATTTGATGCATCCGACTACACCAGGTAACCCCCAGTATGTGTGTAACAAACATTACTACCTTAAGGAAAATACTTTAAATATAGAAAACAGTTTCATAGAAATCCATAAATGTGATAGGCCTTTAGATATTTCTAGAAATGTTACAGAGAATCAACAACACTTCCATTATTGAAGGAATTATGTGAACTTAGTTCAATGGGAGCTACAGAAATAGTATCTGAGTGATTCTACACACTCCGACTACTTCCCACTATGACTCCTAATGAATCACATGCCCTATGGAAACAATAAATTATCAAAATGGCCAAAATCCATCGATATAGTGGAATTAAATAAAATTACCCAATAAAAATCCCAATAATATTTAAAAAAATGGAGACATCCAATGAATGGGATCTATGTGGGTAGAAATTTCTCCTTGATCATTTTTTTGGCCAACATTAAGATAAATAAAACACATAACATGGGCCTCCCTAAGAAACTAGTTAGGGACCGTAGCCAATACATACCCTAGGCTAGGGTAGCACCCGTCTTAAACCGCACACATACATGGACTCCCATGTATACCCTTATCCATATTTATCACATAAAATAAGTCCCATGATCAAGAAATGAGGTCTTCATAAACATTCTCACTCAATATGTTCTTTAAAACCCCATTTAGAATTTTTTTTCATAAATTCATTTTATAAAACACATTGTCATAATAAAATTGATTTAAAAGTGGAAATACAAAAAATAACTCTTTTATTGACATGATACAATCACAAAAATAGAATATTCATAGTATCCCTCATTAATTAACTAGGAATGATAAATAAATATAAACCAAATAAAAAATCAAGAACCAAGGCAGGCTAAACGAAATGTATGATTATAGGGAAACACCTACCTACAAAGTAAAGAAACATCATTGACATTTCTTAAAACCATTATAAATGGTATTATATAATCCTTAAGGGCATAAAAAAATAATAATTTTTATAAAAACTCTATCCATGACCACTGATTCAGCCTCCCTGGTCTCTAGGGTTTCCATAACTCTACTGAAATTGAAGAACAAGTTGAGATGAGGGAAAATCTAAGGACATAATATAAAATCAATATACCATCAAGAAATCAACCATGTATCAAGGATACAACCAAGGGAGAGGTGATAATATCTTTTAGGCATGGAGAAGATAAGTATGTTTTAGGGGGAGGAAATAATGTTTGGAGTTAAAATTATTACAGTAAAATTTTGTAAAAACTCACATTTTAACAATTCTGAGAAACCTGTATGGTTTGGATCCACAGTTTTCCAAACATTGCGCTAACCATACGAGCCACCCATATCTACTGCATAAAATCCAATGGTCAAATATGGGGTACCACGTGGTATGGTCAACCACATAGAGACCATATAAATGGAACTGTCTCCCCTCAATCTCATTCACATAGTTATGAGCATGGTTAGCACAAAAATGGGTTCTAACTATAAATGCTCACTATTTTCAAGAAATAATTCTTATTTTAAATCTTGAGCCCCTAGATACTCTCGAAACACTAAAAATATTATGAAAATATAAAAACAATACAAAAAAATGACCCCACATATTCCATATAAATTCTCATTTTATTAATTCATTTATTATTATATATTTTTAAAAATAGAGATCTCAATTTTTTATGTCTACATTAACGGTGGATGTTATTTTCATAACCCAAGATGAAGTGGAATAAAATTGAACCAAAAATATGTGAGCTAACAAACAAATGTGTTTACTAAAATACACATTTTCCTAAATCACTCAAGAAAATTTGTATCCATTTATATGACTATATCCTGGAAACTATGTGATAATATTTTTCAAAAATCATAAATCCAAATTCATCCATTGAAAGGCATGAAATATATCATCATTAAAGAGTATATTCATTGTTCATTTTCATTATCTCACTTTCATAACTTTTTCATATCAATATTTATAGACCTATAATTGCTCCAAAATGTTGTGTGTAGATTTTAAAGAGTTCTAAAAACAAAATTTTAGTTTTATAAAATTCTATATAAGACTTTATCCTCATCCAAATTTTGGTATCAAATATTATTTAAAAAATTAGATGTCTAGACCGCCATATATATTTCATATAAGTTGGAACATTGGGAATCCTATTTTCCTGATTGGTTAAAGGATTGAAGTTACACCTGTTAAGATATTTAGAGGTTTATATCTTCATTATATTAGTTTCAGTGCTCCATATCCAAATAGAGATATCAAGGATGAAGATAAGGCTCTACTCAGGCCTCCTCCTTCTATCAGTGGCCAGCTAAACAATGTGTAATTATCTAGAGGGATCTACATACTTGTCTGGTGAATTATGAAACACATATTAGCAGTTATTTTAGTGTAATTTGTATTTCAAAACATTTCATATAGTTTTAGCATAAATGAATCTATATCTAAATTCTTTTTTGAATCGTGTGAATGAAATGATCTTTATTTCTAACCAATCAGTTTGATATTTTGAGTGTCTGATTTTTCTTGTTCTGATTATAAAATACAAGAATCCTTTTATTTATAAAACAATTTAGATGATCATTTGCATAAAAATATATTATACCATGAAAAGGTAATGAACCTTTGATAAATGATTTTCATGTTATGGTTTTCTACCACTTTCATTGATATCAATACTTAAAGTGTAGTCGGGGTTTCAATTAAACTCCACCAGAGACTTACTCAAGACATCAATGAAATTATAAAAACAATAAACATAAAATATTTTATAATAAACCAAAAATGATCACATTAATTTTTTATCACATAATCCACCTCATTTTGTAAAATATAAGTGTTGTTTTCATACTATATTTTCCTTCAAAAAAATTCAAAACTACCATATTTTTAGTTTCCTTTTAATAATTATTAATGAATTCACAAATTAAACCCCAAAATAACCCTAGAAAATGACATTGGGTTTGACTTATAACATAAATAATCCTTAAAATACATAATTAATTCGACACAGCACAAGATCATGTTCTATGTCCATTCTTATTCAGATTGCAATTTCATTTAAAGGGATCAAAATTTGGATTTGAAATATTTATTAGAGGCTTGACCAATATGTCATCAAGGTAAGGGGAATCACAAAATTTCTAAAGTCTATAGGGAGTTTGAACTACAAAAGCATGTGGCTATAAAAGATAATATTACTTTCTCTTAATGTTTCTTCTTATGTTTCTATATTGTGCTTTGTGAATTTTTCATAGTTTTTTATATTTATAGTGTTTTAATTTAATATATTTATTTTCCTTATTCTATGATTAAAATATTACACTTAAATTTTAGAGAAAAAATATTAAATTAAAGTGAGATATTTAATAATACATCACTAATAGATTGTTAGATTGTGGTGTCTTTTTCTTTAAAAATGACAATGTGATATTTTCATTTTGATTTATTATTTTCATTATCCTTGGGCATATTTTCAAAATTGTTCTAAGTACTTATGTGTGACGAATAGTATATAGCCATTTTCTTAAGTCAATAATAAAATTACATAATCTATAAAAGGTTTCTAATAATTTTCTTCATGTCGTAATCATTCATTTTCTACAGGTATCGTTAAAAAATCATTCATATACTGACCTAATAAAACAATGTTAATAGTAAAGTAATAGTAAGGATATTCAACTCATTTATTTCCTAGTTTTAGAAAAAATTTGACAATTCTGGATAAAACAATAAAAACCCTTTCTCAATTTATATCAATAATATTTTCCTAATACATCAATTGTTATTTTTTCCATCTCTCTTTCATAGATATTTTTAAACATTTCATTTTTCATTTCTCTTAATTTTCTTCTTTATTATACTCTATAAATTTACACTAACATTATTTCAATTTATTTTTTTTATTTCCAACTCTTGGGTCTGACACTTTTAACTATTATTTTAATTTTAAGTAGCCTTTTAAAAATATTTCTTTTGAGAAACTCAATCACACATTATTAGTTATATTGGAAAAATAAAAGACCACTTTTGTTTTTATTATTCAAGATGAGATTTGATTTATGATGTTTTACCAAGAAATAATTTCTAGATCGGTGATATTGATTCATTAGATATAGGATGAACTTATGTCACGGGATCAATGCGTGGGAGGCTTCAAAGAGTATGCGGTATAGGAATGTGAAGGGTTCCTTCATAAAAGGGAGAAAAAGAGTGGATAATACTTCATCTCATGAATTTAAATAAAATTAAAATAGGCATGGTTATCATTTCATTATGTTAATGGGCCAAGAATTATTGGAATGAGACTCACTATAATATGATCCAATCTAATCGTTAAATTTGCAATGGGGTGTATTTCTGCTTGGATTAGTATCTTGATTGACAATGGTAGTAGTGGTATTCTTTTGTGAGTACAGTTTTATGTCTCCTTTATTTTTTATTAATGATATTATATTAATAGATTATTATATTTTTATGATCTAATATCATCCTTGGGAGGGTGTTATTAGTGGTCATATGGTCATGACCTATCTTTCCTTACTAGTGCGGTTTGTTAATGGATAGATAATTTGGATAACTCTTCGGTTTAGAGAGAGTGTATATATAGGTCACATGACTCCTAGCATAGTTTCATTGGGATATTATTGATTCTAGTTGTTTACATATGATTCCTTCATGTTATTGGGTTACGATAGATCTTGTCATGTTACTTTTGTACCATTACACCTATTTAGGGTATATGAACATGGGAGTGTTGAGTTGAAATTATTCTTTTAACTTTCATATTACTTTTTCTTCTGAAAATCATTAACTCAATTTTAAAATGATCTCAAATATTTTTTTTATTAATATATATTTTTACATTTTACCATTATAATTTTCATCAAACATGCGGATTATAATTTCCATTATACCCACTGTTTAGTGTTTTACTGAAACGATAAATCATTTTCAATATCTTAATGAAAATCATCATACTAATTTACTGTTCACATTATATTTTTTTCATAAGATATAAATTCTTTTCAAACATATTTTATCATAACCATAAAATAGTATCTTATCAAAAGGAAAACCTTTTAATAAAAATGGATTTTTATATTCTGTTTCAATTTTCATTATAAAATGATGTAATTGTTTTAGTTATAAGATTATCATTGCAGTGAAAGGTGTTTAAGTCCCTCATAATGTTTTGGATAAAATCTGACTATTGGAATCATAGATGACCATTGGTACTTTGGACTATAAATACCAAATAATTTGTATAAGCTCGAAGCTAATGTTCTTATGAACTTTTGACAAATTCATGATCTCGATGAAATTACTACCTTGTGCGAATGAATTTGAGGAGATCATGTTCTGAACTGATCATTCTATATAATTGTTAATGTTAAGAGTGTTTCCTCTCTTAGAGTGACACCGATGATTTTTTTCTATGATTGAGAACTTATGTGGAAAGAAAAGAAGACATGTTGATCTTTTACGGATCGAGGTCTTATGAGGCTAGGAAGATATATGTGATAATCACCTTCTTGATCAAGGGAATGTGGGGATAGAAATATAGAGGTTGATCATCATATCAAGGGATTACCCTAGTGTGGGTAAGACAAACATTATTGAAATTATAAATCAAGGGACCTATATCTAGGTTTATTGGATACCCTTTTGGGTTAAAATAATTGTATTCTTTTAATTTTTTACATTTTCCATTTATAATATAAAGTAAATCGTTTTAATATTCACATTTTTATTCTCTATTTAGTGATTACGATATTTCAAATTATGAATTATATAATTATGATCTTTCAAATTACTCAAAATGATTCATTACACTTTATGATTAAATCAATTTATTGTTTTACTTTGATCATTATAACTACTATGACTACAATCTTTTGAAAATTTACTCTGTTGAAATTGGTTCATCCTTGAATATTAGTAATTTCATTTATGACATGTGCATTACATTATATTAATGAACTTAATTATGATACTTTTATAAAGGTTCTTTTTTGATTATTGTTTTAACATATTAATAGGTATTGTAAGTTGAATTATTTTAAATTATATTAAAATAAAATCTTTAGGGAGAAAAACAAATGTTTCTAAATATAAAATTCACCCATCACCCATCTTTTATTCTCCAATATTTATATACATTTTGATACCATGGATAGGTGATTGTATTTTTTATTGTATTATAAGACTCTATATGTTCCATGATTTGTTAGAGCTTTCTGATGATATGTCAATAGAATTCAATGAATGATCACACTAGGGTTGTGATAAATTATGGTTTTAAGGTGAAAGGTATGAAATTACATGTCTTGAATTAGAAATTGACCCAGGTATATTGGTCCTTGTTAAAAAAATTTATGTTTATCAGAGAAATGGTTCCTCTAGGGATAGACAGTATTGATTATCCTGTGAAGACTAGTTAACTAAGGTATGATTAGTGATTTGATAAAAAATGAGGTTGGGAGTTTATAGTGGGTGGATTTGTATACTATTATATGTGAAAACATGAGAGTTGTATAATAGTGAGTGAGTCAATGATTTCAAGATAAGACTATCAAGACCCAGGTTTTTCTATGATAGATTGTTAATATAATTTATTATAAATTTTCTGTAACACTGTAATTTTAGTGATCCTATTTCATAGCTCATGGAATAGGTCTATTGGGTTTTATCAGGAAATAATCTTGGGAATCATGTTTTCAATGATTTTGTAATAAAAAAGGTTACTTTATATTGATAAATGATAAGAGGGATCTTATGGTGGGCAGTAAAAAATTGGATATATTCGATTAAGAACCTTATTTCATGTGAGATATTGAGATCTCTAGAAGTGAAGAATTTTGGGAACCTATTCTAGAATTGTTTGAGGTTTCACCTTAATACTTCAATGAAAGTTCCCTGAATGTTTTTTCTAATTGGGAAATTTATAATATCAATCATCAGCATGTGGTTATCATGTATATTTAGTACATTTGATAACTAAAAGATAATATTTATAGGTTTTGGTCTAAAATGATTATTATGTTTTATTTTTGGGGAACAAGCTTGTGAATTGACTATGTTTGTAGATATTCGTTACTCGTGGATAGTATAATAAATAGTGCAATGAATAAGGGATTCATTATATTGTGAATTCTTTAATTTGAGAGTAAAATTTATTTCTTAGCTATTTTAAAAGAACTTATTTGTAGATATGAGTAGTAGATGGTCTAGTTTTACTAGGGACATTAATTATAGGTATATGACATTCGAAAAATTAAAATTTTATAATTCCACTAGCATTGGGATATCTTTTTGCTAGATTCAAGTCCACAATACTTAGGTCATCATATTTATAAGGTAGTTTTATAGTGGAGTAATGATAAGTTTTTGGTCTATTAAATTATTTATTCATAGACCTACACTGCACTTATAATGTGATAGAGCAAGGTAGAACCTAAGGGAAGGTGGGTGACTTTTTAATAGATTATTTTCTTATAAAATACTAAAATAGGGACATAAATGTTAAAACTAATAAGGGTGTGTGGAAAGGTATAAAAAATCTGAAATAATGATTGAGGAATCATGAATTTAATATAGATCTTATGGGGTAGGAAACATGAAAAATTGGTATATAAAGGAATCTGAGTAAAATATATTACAAACAATTTTGATTTTCTTATAAGATTCAATTCATGGTGGAAGAAACAAGAAAATGAGTAAATTATTAAACTAAAACATAAATTCCCCCTGATGAATTTTATATTCAGTAAAATTTTCTTTTTTTACTGGATATATTGAGCACTTAAAATAATAAATATTTTATAAAACCTAATGGGAAATAAAAATTTAATTTTTTATCAATATTCCATCTCTCTCCTACATCATATTATACCATCTTCCTCCATGAAGTTTCATCTCGTGCCTCCCAAAATGGACCAAACATTTTTCACGTTAAGATAATTATACCAATAGTCTTAATCTCTCATTTTGGTTATACCCCTTAGAATATATTGATAATTCTAATATAACCCCTTTGAATGAGTCTATCCAATCAA
This sequence comes from Viscum album, assembly GCA_963277665.1. Lineage (NCBI taxonomy): Eukaryota > Viridiplantae > Streptophyta > Magnoliopsida > Santalales > Viscaceae > Viscum > Viscum album. Next base: position 477,285,473 of record OY728125.1, on the reverse strand, counting down.
CACAGTCTGCCACTATACTTTAATGAAAACTGAATAGAAGAATTATATATTTCCTTCTGTCACTTCTATTATAGATATATCATGTCTCCTCAACATAATCCACCTACAAAGGCACATGGTTTTTCTATATTTCATTAATTTAAGAAAAACATTTTGATCTCTTGATTATAATAAATTATAATATGTTTAAAAACACCAAAATAAACCAATAAAAACTATTTTTTAACCAGAAAATAATAGAAATACTTCAAATGAAAATGGATAATTGAAGCCTTCGTCTATATACTCCACAACAATCACTTAATATAAGAAGGTAGGATTACTCCCATGTAGATATATAAATCCACCACATTTTATCTCTAGTATCAATATCTATATTTTAAAATTTATTCTTATAGAAAAAAAATTCAACCAAATAACAAATATCTCTATTATCATTATTAAAGCTCCATGGATATATTTTAATGAATTTGATCTAAAAACCATAATAAAATCTGTTCATTGAACCCCATAAAAAAATTGGGTTCATCTCCATTTTATTCCAACTACATTTGTTTTCTCTAGAAGCACTTGATCTAGTGTAATGGTGTGTTGGAACCTAACTCTATCTCCAGTTCATTGAAACTATAAAGAATCATTCCATATATAAACTAGCATGAACCCATCTTAAACTTTGTTGCCAAAGATTCTAGAGCATCAACGTCTACATAATATTTATGAATTTTGAAATAAAATATAAAAATATCTAGTAAAAAATAATATTTAATAGATTCAAATTTAACAGGCTCATATATTCTCTTAAATCGGTTTCGTTGCATCTTTGGTACCCTAAGTTTAATCAAAAGCTTAATCAACAAACCACTCCCACAAAAAGTTTCATATGAGGAAACCTTAAAAGATCAAGAAAATTCAATATTATTATACAGAAAATTGTTTTTAATTTTATATGGAATTAATTAAATCTTATCAATCTCATGATGGATAAAGCTAGGGTGGATGTATAATGTGGATAAGAATGTTTCAACGTGGGTAACCATTGGACTTATTTGTTCAACTTAAAAATTGTTCCCTGATATTAATTAGTCCTTCACAATTAATGTATGAGGATCTTATCAGATGAAATGAATCACAAAAAAGTTTATATGAATATAAACTCACTTTTTGTCCATCTCAATATTTTTTCTTCGATGGTTATTCAATGTATCTCTTTCTTCATTCTTTTTTCATATTTCTATTTTCATCAATAGACTCATGAATTTATTTAATTTGAAACCAATATTGAAGTATTGTTCATTTTAATTCATCATTGGTTTTTTAATATAATCTCGATATGGGAATAATTATAATGAAGACATCATAATTATGGTAGTTGACTTGATCCTTATTCACATGGGATTGTGGTTATACAAATGTGAAAGATGCTTACAAATTTGGGGTGGCATCAATAGTGACTCTTTTATTGATCTGTTTTACTTTTATGCTATTGAATTTAATTTCTATACTACCTTCAAATACATTATACACAATAGAAACATTTCATTCATACATGATTAATTATTTAATTTACTTATAACATCCTAAATCTAAACCCACTAAATAGTTCTCCAATCTGGTGGGTCACATGGCCTCAAAAATGCCTCTCTGTACACCATAGTTTACCCACAATAAGTGAAGGTCTAAGTTCGTATATTAGGGATATTATAACCTCATTATTGGAGTAATGTAGTGGTATATCAAGTAAATAAATAAGGGGAAGCATAATATAAATTGGATAAAAAAGTTAAACATAAAAAAAGACTATAATAAAAAACAACCCAAAAGAAGATTCATGTATAATATGATCATCATGTCAGGTCAATGTAAAAATGGTAGGAATTAAATGGAAATCGGTATCCAGTAAAATACATGTATCTAAATAAAAAGAGAAAAAAATGATCTATCTTCAGCTAGGATTACAAGAATATCTTGGTCCTATTCTCCCATCCTCCTAATAAATTACAAACTCAATCACTGTATAGTTTTCACTTTACTCATTCCATAATTTAATCCATGAAGTATATCTGGATACCAAATTATGGACCAATTTTTTTGTGAGATACACTCAGTAGGCTACAACCAATGGTCTCTATAAAATATCTGGTTTGTGTATTAAATCCTAAGAAATGTACAGTATATCATTGGTAGAATAATAATGTAAATAAAGTTTTAAAGAATAAATTATCCCAACCAGAAAAAGATGGATTTCGATGAATAATAATCAAGATATAGAAATAAAGGGCTACTATAAACCCTAAAAAAGTAGGTTTGATACTATATATTTTAACAATTAAGATCATACCCCCATTCCAGGGATAACTATAAAGCATAGAAAAAATATCCACAATGTCCATGTCATTTAATCAAGTGTCAACATCATTAATGTCCTATGCTGGGTAATCCAATGTTAGACCATTAAAGTACAGATCCAAGGTATAGAACATGAAATAATCCATGTTTATTCCATGTAGAATGTTGATGGAAACTCAATAACGACATGGTGGTAGTCCAAGGATCATATCTATAGATCATTCCCAATTCAAGTCCAAGAAAGCCACGTCCAAGGGGTACCAATTCCCATACCATCCTATCGAATCAACATCCTAGGAGTAGAAATATCCCTAACATCCACTCTCATCATCAATACGAATCCACCTAGTAGAAATGTCCATGGAATCGGATGGAATCACGATCCAAGGACCTCATCCAAGGTATCCACAACCGTTTTCATTTCATTAATAATTTCATAAACGTTCACAATCCTTGTGTTAATCTAGACCATTTCCACATTTCCATATAAAAAAATAAAACATTAGACATCATGTAATCACAAGGAGTGGATGAATATCCTTCTCATAAATATTCTCTTAGTTCTAAATCAACATATTAAGGTCATCAAAACTAGTGTCAAGCTCACTTTCACCCAGTAGGGTGGAATAAAATAGGGAATATACAAAGACACACCCCATGGGAGGCCTAGGTTGGGGCTAATAGCCTCCAAAATCAGAAGGGTATTAGTGGGAAACCTAAGTAGGTTCCAAATAATTTATTTAATGCATTTAATAAAATTTTGGGGAAACCCTAAAATATTCAGCATTCAACGCATTGAAAACGAGGAATATATAACACTAAACAATGAGGGAAATGTATAAACCACCATCTACACACACATGGTAGAAAAATCATCTAGTATCTACTTCTAACTCAAGATGAATTAAGAAGAAAATGGAGATACAATTAAATTCCTTATAAATAGGGAATATTATCTTTCACTTAGATAAATCATTCAATTTGAATACAAACAAATAACATCATAAGAAAAATGTAGAACATATTGGCATGGATCCAATGATATGAATGGTGTTTGATTTGGATATTGGATGATGAAATGGTATCAAATAGTTCCTCAAGGCTTGAAGATATCTCCCAAAACTAATGGTCTATCCGCTGGAACACGGTGGGGAAAATAAATTTGGTTATAAGAAAATTTAAGGGTGAAATAGTAATGTCCACTATAATTCCGTGGTCACACGATTTTGCCACACAATTTTTCAAACCATGCATTGGTCACTACCTATCGAGGGAACCTATATGGTTCATGCACATGGTTTGGAAAACTATGTGCAAACCATTCTATATGACTATATCCCCTATCACCATTCCCATTTTCATGGTGTATAGTTAGATAAATCGTATGTCGACCATGCGTTTAGCCTCAGATAAAAATTGTGGGTTCCCTTTCACAATAATGAATCCATCAATGCATGGTTTCCCTAAAATATCCAGCCTCTTCCTTCCCTCTAAACAAAACGTTCACATTTATTAGTAATCTTGAGGCTTGGGCCGCATGGTTTCAAGTAACCTAGCGGCCTAGATATTTTTCTCCAAAAGAAAATCTATGAGCTCTGAAAAAGCACTAGGCACTCCTTAAGATATTTTTATCTCATTGGGAACTAAAAAATGGCCAAAACCAAAAATCTAAACTGAAATACAAATATATCCACACCTCATAAGAAACAATAGGGTCTGAGAAGCTTCCCCCTCTACAAAATTTAACCCCAAAATTCTATTTCAAGGGTGGTCATGAATTGCCTAATAATAATTCTGAAAACTAAGCATGTACCTAAACCTCTCTCTCATGTCTTGTCATGTATATTTCCAGGCTTCTATAGGACATGTACTAGAGTAATTTTCCATCCTTGGATATCCTTTTTCCCTTTCTTGTGATACAAATATGATTCTCATCAATGGACCAGTCTACCTCTAGCTCAACCTTATCCCTTTGTATAGTGTGATATGGGAATGAGGAATAATGGAATAATGAGATACATGGAATATTTCATGTATGGATTGGTACCACTGATGTAATGGAAACTCATAGGCAATCATCCTGGCGCTCACAAAAATATCAAATGGCCAAACATGTCATGGTGAAAGATTACCCTATATCAAAATATATTAGTGTCCCAGACACAGTGAGATATGTGAAAATTAAAGATCGAGGACCACAAACTCAAGATTCCATCTATGGAAATCTTCATAATAATTCTATCTATAATGCATTATCCAACTACTTTCATAACATTTATACCCACTCCAATGTATCCTACATGAGATACGGTTTGAGCAGTGCAACCTTTCCTACCTCTACTCAGCATAGAGGTGATTGGTATGGACTACCATAAAAAGGATAATAATGTTCCATATCTATAATCTCTTGAAATTTATTATTCTAGGTGAATTCAAATTGGGGTATATTCCTCCCCCAATATCCCTTAAAATCTAGGATGCATGTTTTAAGAATTTCCACCAGAACCTATATAGTGTGCTCTAACTGGCCATTAGTCTGAGGATGGTATGTCATTCTGAGAAGCCCCTATATACCTAATTCCCTCTTAAATACTTTCCAAAATCGATATAAAAATAGGGCATACCTAGTTGATATAATGATAAGAGGGATATTATGATGGTACATAATCTCAAGGATATAAATTCTCCCAAGATCATCAACTAATAAGGTCTCCCTCATCGATAAGAAATGAGTTACTTTCAAGAGATTGTCCACAATAGCTTATACAGCATCATTACCATAGTAACCCAATCACACAATCCATTGTCATAACTTCCCATTTCTACTTGAAAATAAGAAAACTATTGTAAAATTACATATGGTCACTGGTGTTCTACCTTCACCTACTGACTGGTGGAGCACCTCATGAAAAAATGAGATACCTCTCCTTTAACCTTGAGTAACCAATACTGGTGATGTAAATAATGATATATCTTGGTCATAGAAGGATGAGCTGCCCAATATGAGGCCTGAAACTCCCACATCATCTACTCATATATATCCTCTAGATCCCAAATTCATCCTTGAATATATATAATTTCATTTATTCCCATAGCCCAACTAGGAGGAGAGTCCCCACCTTCCACACTCTCTCATATGACAAGGTCCTTAGAATCTGAAAAATTTTCCATCCTCACTTTATCTTGAAGAGTGGATGTCATAACTAAATATGAAAGAAAATTATGTCAACGACTATCCTATGCCTCCAAGTGAGTCTTTGAGAATTAGGTCATAAAATTCAACTCTCTACTGGCCTCCTAAACTACATAAATTTCATCCCACCTACTCAGGGAATCATCAAGTACATTTACCATCCCCGATGTATAGGAATGATAAAATTCAAAACACTATACATATTCAAAATCCCTTCATTTTATCAGATTCAATTCACACTGTTTAATTTTAAAATTGATGATTTTATGGTCTTTATACAAAAAAAAAAGTTCTCTCAGTAAATAATGTATCCAATAGCGTAATAGATGTACAATAGCTTCAGTCTTTATATCGTCTTTCAGGTAGTTCCTCTCATATGGTATCAAATAAAAATACTCATCTTCCCCAATTCATTACTCATACATCAGTACTACTCCTAGATCGAATCCTTTGGTATCACAACAAATTGTATAGCTTTTTCCCGACTCTGGTAGAATCAAAACCGACATTGAAGTCAGCGTCACTATAAGATCTTGGCTATCACAAAGGTACCTGACCATAAAAACATTACACACTTCTAATTCAAGAACATAAGTGGAGTTTTTAAATGTGATATATCTTTTATGAAATTCCTTTAATATCCAGATAGTCCCAAAAATCCATATTTAAAATACATTCTTGGGATGCTCTTAAGAAACTATAGCTATCACCTTCTCTGGGTTATCTGATACTCCTATATCTAAAATAACATGACCCAAAAATTTAATCTTATCAATTCATAAGTGTAAATTTGTGATAATATCATATAAATAGTGATCTCTTAGTGTATCCAAAATGGTCTCATGATGTTTGGCATGGTCTGGTCGATTGTGATAATACACAAAGATATCATCCATGAAAACCACCATAGATGAATCAAGATATAGATAAAAAAATTGGTTCATCGGCAACATGAAAACTAATGGCATGTTCAAAATAACCAATGGAATAACCAAATATACATAGAGAACATAACTACTATGAAATATCTATATAAGGTATATATGCAAGTCAAACATGTCCCTAGTGATAACATCACATCAAATTAATCTTTGAAAAAGGCCAAGATTCTTAGAGTTGTTCAAGGAGATCAACTATCTGAAAAGGGGATACTAGTTCTTAACCATCAACTAGTTCAATTTCTAGTAATCCATACATATCCAGAGGGTTCAATCTATATTTTTTTCACAGAGAGAACTAGTGAACCCTAGAGAGAAGTATTGGATCATATAAACCCCTTCTCTTCAAAATCCTCTACCAACCTATTGAGCCCATACAACTACGTAGTAACCATTTTATAAGGTGGAATGGATACTTGTGAAGCTCCTAGAACTAACTCAATGGAAAACTCTACCACTCTCTAAGGAGGTAAACCATAAAATTAATCCAGGGAAACTTCCCTTAAATGATCACCAATAGAAGAAAAATATTCATAAGTATACTATGATCCTGTAGATATAAACTAGAAATATAGGATGTTATCCTGCCCAACCCATAATTCTGTGGTCAATATCTACCGACCTGAAAAACCCATTAACCTTTGTAAATAAAAAACCCATCCTATGTTGATGTGAAGGTCACCCTTTAGTGACAATATTTGACAAATTCATGATAAGGAACTAGTTTTTTCATCCAAATTATGACATCAAACCCCATCATCTTAAGGAAGAAATATCCCACACTAAGTGACACCCACCTATCTGAAGGGAAAACTCCCTACACAAGTGTAATACCTCCATTCTGATTCTCAGGGGTGTAGTTATTGTCCTAACAACATCAAACAAATGACCAATGATCTCCAGTATCTTCATAATAGGTAAAGATATAAATCTAATCACACATATTTAAAAGATCATATACAAGATTATAGGATACTAATATCATACCTTTCACCATAGAATGCCTGACACTCTACTCCTTGGGTGTAGGCAATACAGAATATATAGGGCCTAAACTATGGCCTTGTGAAATAACTACATCACCTAGATTAGGCCAGATCTATTATGTATGTATATATAGTGTTTGGATACCTCTCCCATGACCACCACATCATTTTGATTGACTTATAATACTTCATCTCCAAAATAAATATTGATTTGTTAATCCCACTCTGAAAACTAGAGTCAGATTCAATACCATTTCACTAAATGCTAGAGGTAAATTCATGAAGAAATATTTTTCATGGACCATCCTACAACAATCTCAATACTCATACCAATATCTATCACATTGAGTCCCCATATTCCCTTGTCTCCCAAACTGGTAAGAGATGACAGAACTACTAGAACTTTTACTTTGACTGGTATTCCCCCTAGGGAAGACTCAAAAAATTGATTTCATCCATCTAAAAATAAACCACTAGTTAGGGATGCTATATCATTCTTCTCTACACCCCCAGCTTCCCTCATGTTCCATTCATTAATAAGAAATAGATTCACTATTTTGGCAATAGTAGTCAACTGAAACACATTTTCCTATGACTGAATGACATGATTAATACCTTCCTAAAAGAGTATCTGCCTCTAGGGATCCTCGGCAAGATAAATCAGCCCAAAACACTAAATATTTTTTAAGCATGTTTAATAATTTATAATTTTCATTTCTCCCTTGTCTCGATGCATAAGATTTCTGGCCCTTAGAGCGCTCATGGTCTTATGAAAAAAATTAGTCCGAAAACCTAGATTACAAATACATTGAATCCATATCTCAGCACCTATAATCCTTATTTAAAACATCCCCTAGTGTTTAGATTCATTCCAAATAATATATGATGTGATCTTAACTCTCTTCTCATGAGGTGTCTCTCAACGCATGAAGATAAAAAAATATAGCCTCTATATACAACTCACTACACTATGGACATCCATCCATTTAAAATGTGGGAGTATTCTTCTTCTAGAACACACGCGTTATCTATACTGTAGATGAGGTAGGTTTTGGGTCTCCTTGAATGGTTTATATATTGTGAATGAAACTCTCTCAGGAAAGGAATCAGTACCCATGTTAGGAAGAAAGGGTGGTTTTTCAAGTGTAACTGATGGTGTTTCTACTCATAGCCTATGTCCAACCACCTTCATAGCATTGTAATCACCACACTCTTGGCACATGAATAGATGTCTTTATGGTGTAATGTCTCTTCAATTCTAAACGTGCACCTCTGAAAAGATAAATAATAAGAAGATCATGATTTAAAGAATAGGACAAATTAAAGTCATTCTATAAAAAATCTATATACCTCTTCCAACTCCAAAATCAAGGACTGGGTGAAAATGATTTTATAAAATACCTAAGGCAATGGTGACTCTAATTTTGGGTCTAGGTAAAGTTATCTAGTTCAAAACATAATCCATTTTAAATTCATATTTATATTACAATTCATTTTAAATGGTTGAACAAATTGGATCACCACTTTAGATCCATAAGGGCCCATACACCTCATGAGACAAAGTGTGGTGTCTACATAATCAAACCCATAAAGGGTTTTAACACATTTGACCAACGGTCCATGAATCAATGTTCCAAAATTCATTTCTTATGTTTTCTTGTATCGTATATAGGAAAAAAATTAGTTTATGGGAGGTACTATATATACCCACTATGTATCTCAATTATCTATATAAATCATTTATCAAATAATAGGAATATCACTCATGGAACAAATAATAAATGTAATTCATTTAGGAGAGGCATCCAATATGGCATGCAATATTCATTGTATGTGAATCATGTAAGTTGAATGAAATGATACATGAGATGGAATATACTCATAACATTAAGAAATGAAATAATACAATACATCAATAATATTAAAAATAACATCACATATCAATTGCATCACCCAAGATTAGAATCAAATCAAATTTAATTGGAAAAATCAAAAAAAACATGTCATGTTTCAGAAAAATTGGGATTTTTCCTGTATGTGGGTTAGCTACAACTAAGAATAGCTCATTACCAAATACCAAATCCTTCTTAATATATTGTCTATTGTCTCAAAATAGTAAATCAATAAAATAGAATCCACTAATACAACCTTGTAACATCTCGAATCAGAATCCACTAAATAGTACCCCGAGATAATTGGTTGTATGGCCTCAAGTACACCTACTCATATGCCAAAGGTTTTTGACTATAAGTGGGGGTATAATGTGGTATATTAGGGAGACTATACCACTACATTACTCTGATAATGGGGTTATAGTATCCCCAATTTACCACATTAGACTCTTTCTACTTGTAGGAATTCTTTGGAGTACGGGAATGCGCCCTTGAGGCCATGTGACCCACCAACTCAGTGCACTGTTTTGTGGATTCCGGGTTAGGAAGTCACATTAATCACACATTGGAACATCTATAATAAATATGGACTTTTTGTAGCTATTTGATAATTTAAAATTATAGGAGATAAGGACTCATATAAACTTATAAGATCCAATAGCATTATTTTGTATAAAATAATAAAACTACAAATAAAATTATCTGAATCATAATGTAAAAGTGTGCATCAAATTGAAGTGAATCATGATATTAAATCATTTAAAATATTAAAAAATAAAATTGATATTAAAAAGAAAAATTTGTAATTTATAAATATTAACTTTAAACTCCAAAACTCTTTTTATAACAAAATCAAAATATTATTTCTATTATAGTTTTTTTAAAATCATTCAAAACAAATTCTAAAAAATTTGGAATTTAAAATTGGGAATGTTTATGTAATTATGAATCAAAATCTCACATTTTCTTCCAAATATTTAGATAATTTAAATCACCAATCAAAATGATCCAAAATCAATTATTTATCAACTAAAGAAAATTTTAGACATAAACACATCAAAATTTAAATAAAAATATATGTAAAAATGTATTGAAAATAAGTTACATCATCCACTAGCTAGTATGTTTCACAAATGATCAAGTATGTTGTCTCTATAGATTCAATTTTTTTCATTGTGGAATGACTCTAATGTTTTTTGGGTCAAAGATCTTAGAATCAGGGGTGTTGGTAATTCGTAATGTCTTATGTGTTCTAGGTCTGATAATGACCAGTGAGGTATATGCAATAGATAATTGGATTGGGAATATAATATCAGTAGCATATGTCATTCATAAAAGATTCATGTTAAGAATTATCAATTCAGAGAAATGTAATAGTGGGAATGTTTTATTAAACGATTTTCTTGTGTACCAATGGAGATATGAAGAATTTGGTTTCTAATAAATGAGGAACTGTAAATATATTGATTTTTTTCAATTCTGGATTGGGTATCTATGCTTATAAATTAATTTTAAATAATTGGAATGATATTTCCCAAGTTTTAGATTCATTAGAGGATAACTAGAAAGAGTTTTAGGAGTTTTAGTGTTTGATAAACATAGGTTGGTGGGTGATGTGAGCCATCTAAAATATATTGACTACATTGGGTACCTAGAAGAGGTTTTTATGGACTATGCCCTAGGGTGGGGCCACTATGTTTCTAGTATATTATACATAGAAATAAACACATCAATGATAACCAAGTTGTTCTAGATACATTTATACCTTATGTTTCTTTATTGTTTCACTGTTTTCCAATATGATACCACATTAGGGTCACCCTTCTCTATCCTTCATAAAAAATGGGGAGGCTACCTCTATAGCCTCTTAATATCCCCTATAATATTCCCTTTATCATGGTGGATTAGAGTCAGTGTCTCTAATGGTCGTGGTTGGTATTCCTCCATTTTGTACTCTTTATATAATCCCCCTTGTCTTTTTTCGTTTTGAAAATTTTTTGTTAGGAATTTTTTTTATTCCACTAGGGCAAGGTGAAATCAGTTTTTTGTGAATGGACATGAACCCATTGTGGTTAGAGTATTATCCATAAGGATGAACATATGTGGGTGTATGTCATTTATATGAGGTACATAGTATCTTTATCCTAAGTCAAGATTTACTAAGTTCAAGCCTGTATGGGAAGAAGTACTACTCTGGTACTATATAGGTGGTGACCAAAGTGGTGATGCAGACAATCACGTATGTAGGAGGTGACATAGGCCTGAGGTATGACACAGAAAATTTCTGACATAAGAATGATGTAGTCCTGGTGAACTAGGTAAAATGATGTAGGTATGAGGTATAATAGGTTATTTTGGTTAAAAATGGTCTTATAGGCCATTTAATGGGATTCATGCCCACTGGGTACTTGAGGGATGGATAAGGTACGATCCCTAATATCCTAGAATGCATTTTTTGTGTATATGTGTGTTTATGTGTGTGTTTTTTCTTGTTACCCCTAATACCTTAAGTAATATAATATAATTTCTATTTATTTTATGTCATGTGTTAATAATATTTTCTGTAGTGGACTCAAGGAGGGAATCAATAGTGTACTATACCCAATTTCATAACATACCTATGAGGGTATGATACTTAATGAATTTAACTCAGTTATTCCAAAAGTTTTTAATTATGAATTATTTATGTTAATTAATTATAACTGTTTTATAGTTAACTTAAGCGTATATGTGTTGGATTGAGGACCTCAAGGATTTGGTAGATATTTGGTATAGGATTACATATATTAGATGATTGTTTTCAAACATATCTTGAGTGGAATACTCAATGTTTTAAGTAACTAAACCATAATATTACCTCATTGGATTGTTATTATATTGTTTTATTGAATATAAGTGTGAGTATATAAGTGTGAGTGATAAGAGATGCGAGCATGTGTTTATTTTTTATGTGATCCATGATTGGTTAGTTAAGAAAAACCCTAAATGAGTTCTTATATGTCATATAATTATTTTTCAACCCAATGGTAGTCTGTCCTATATAAGGAACATGACTATAGTTAGATCTGTTCCCAACATAGGTGTCTATAATTAATATATGAATCTCTAAAACCCCATTAAATCTATTTTATGATAGTTAATGATCTCCTAGAGGAATGAATAGGGGAGATTATGGATTTTAATCTTATTTGTGTCCCCATAGTATACAAGAACACTAGGATTCTTTGAATGTATTGGAATGAAACCAATATTGGTGTATTTATACCTAACGGATTTAAGAATGATAGTTAGGGTATTCGTGGTCCTTCATGGGTTGTATTTTTATTTTATTATCACTAATGATTTTCTTCTTGAGAATTTTTGGTTTCCTACTACAGATCTTTGTGGTTGTGAGTGGTGGTACCTTGTATATGGGATGTTATGAAAGGGTATGTGAGAGTGAGATCCTTTCTTATATTGATCTAAACTCATGTTAAACATTATTAACATTGTATTATCAATTTTTTCGATGTATTGACTGAGTTTTTTTATTACTTCAAATAATTATTGATATGGGATTTATTCACAATAAATAAGGATATTTATGTAATATTGAATAAAGGATTATCTTCTTATAAAAAATTTCCAAGTGTTGGATACCTTTCCCTTTTACTAAAATATTTCCTACCAAAAATTAATCCATTTGTATTATTCTAATGATGCCTATGGTGTGGGAATACATTATCATTGTAGTGTTTACTAAATTAAGGTATGCAATAATTATTAACCTTTTTATGTTTATATCGTGATATGCCTTACTCATTATCTTCAAATTGTTATCAGAAGTTTTTTAGATACCTAGGCTCTAAGACCGGTGTACACATTGACTTCCTTTCACATTTTTCTTTATTATATTTACCAAGTATAGATATTCTTAAGGTATAAGACCATTATATACATGGTAAACCTTTTTATTTTGTCTTATTATTATATTTATAAAGGTTTGACATGAATAATGTTTTAGTTTTGTATATACATGGGTCACCTTTATCATTTTCCCTCTCATCATACTAGGAAGGGTTTGAGATTCCTAGAAAAAAATATTGATCAAGAAAAAGGCCTCTATCCCATTATTGTTATTATTATATTGAGTAAGATTTAATCTTCTTGAGGAATTAGATCAGTATAACCCAGGGTTTACTTTTAAAATTTTCTAATTATTATATTATGAAGGTGTTGAGATTCCTAAGGGATGGTATCAGTACATACATGGGCCACCATTTCCATTTTTATTTTTGTTATATTGATTATTGGAGGAGATGCCTAACATATGAGATCATTATAGACTTGGAACGCCTTTACCATTTTTTTATTATTCTATTAGTTATAGTTCGAGATACTTGAGGGATGATACTGATATATACATGGGTCTCCTTTTCTAATTTTATTATTATTTTATAAAACTATTGTTGAGATACCAGAGGGATAAGTTTAGTATAGAAATTTTTCACCTTTTATTATTTGTATTATTACTATAATGATAAGGGATTAAGATTCCAATGTATTTTGATCGGTATAGACATGGGATTCCAAACCCATTTTCCCTATTACTATTCTAGGAAAAGGTCCATATTCCCTTTCATAATATATTATTACAGTAATGGTAATTTATAGTCCCACAAGTCATTTAACATTACATTGATATATTAAAACATGTTTTAACATTGGTTATGGTAGGTATGAGTTAACTGTTGGGGTGGAGTTAGTATTATCCATAGTTAAATGTGTGTGTGTGAGAGAGTATATATTATGGATTTAGTTTCATTAAATTAATACATGCACATATATAATGGGTTTCATTAATGACATCATAGGTGGTTTCATAATGAGTTTAATTCTCACAACCAACATGGGCACTTCAGTGCATGTGAAAATATTGTATTTGGAATTAAGGCTTAAAAGGTGGCCTTGGTATAGGTAGAGTACCAAGGATATGTTATCAAGCTTTGGATAGAGGTCATCAGCAAGGAAAAACATAGTGGTTTGTCTTCTAGGTCATTTATTTTTAGTTTATCATTTTCTATTATCACGAGCCCATTTGGTGATATGGCTATGATGTAAAATTGTATTACCTATATGTACACAATGTAATAGTAATGTTATATTAATTTTACACTTTTCTTTTCTCAAAATAATCATTTTATTTTATCTAATGTGATTCTTATTATGAATTTTTTCCATTTTTATATTTCACTAGTTGTGATGATACTAATTTTTATAGTCACCCCATAAGGAATATCATAAACTCAGTACTAGGTAGAAAAAATGGAATTATGGAGGTATTCTTGAGTTCATTTGGAACTCAAAATTAGTTCAATGGTTCGTGTAGGTTTTAGGATTCTACAAATTTCATCACTAAAACATAGATTTTTGAACACTAAAGAAAACCAAAAGTTTTCCCTCTTGATCTATTTTAAACATTCAAATTCAAGTAGTGGAATAATCAATGAAAATATAACCTATCAACCAGCTCACTGATATTAGATGGAATGGTTCATTATATGTACACGCATAAAGTTCATAAGAACTTATGTTTGTGTATTCTATTAAATACCATTGATTTAAAATTGTTTTGGGTGTAAACTTTTTTATTTTTTCGAGGGGTGTGATCTATGTTGGAAAGTGGAATCTATAAGATTGGTTATTTAAATTAAATACTATCATTGTTTTTGATAATTTAGTAGAATAGTTTTATTTATAGAAAAATAATTTTGTAAATATTAATTATAAAAAAATTCATAACTTGACAAAAATGGAATTTTTTTCTATAATATATGAAAATATTGATAACTCAATTATGTGAATGAAAACCAAATTAGTTAAGAACCCATTTCCCATTATAAAAATTAAAAATATTTTTTTTATAATTATATATGTGTGTGTGTGTGTGTGTGATTTTCATGTTAATCCCAATTTTGGAAATAAACATCTTTTTATTACATTCATTGATGATTATTTTAGATATTTTCACGTTTATATTTTAAAAAATAGAGATGAAGGTATTGAAAATTCATTATTTATAAAAATAATGTTGAAAACCAATGTAGTATTAAAATTAAATTCCTTTGACAAAAATAAGATATGTGTGAGTGGAATAATATATTATTAATTTAAATTCTTAATTCAATTATGTGTATCATAAGTCTCTCATAAATTTTTTTAGGAGAGGAATTATTAACTACATGTATCATTCAAAATATGTTTCACATAAAATGGTAGTCTATAACTCCTTATGAAATTCAAAATCAAAAGAAACCAAAACTTATTTATTTTAAGGTTTAAGGTTTCCATGCAATTATTAGAGTAACTAGACCAAAAAGGGAAACATTGGAAAAAAGAGGTATTGATTTCCTATTTCGACAGTATGTGAAATATTATAAGGCCCCCGCAATAAACCTTACTTAATATTGAATTAAATGAGTAATTCACATTGAGGATCATTTCAGGTTTAGAGTTTTAGAGAATTAGGACATAACTATTACATCTCAAAAGATTACAAAGTAGTCGCTTCTACTAAATTTCCATAAAATAAAAACTCTTAAAAAGAAACATGTATGGTTCCATGTTTTAGGTAGCATGACTTTCCCTTGATCCCATCCTTGACCCTAATCCACGCTAAGTCCTGTGAAAAACATTTCAAAAACATGGGATGAGCATAAGAAGCTCAGTAAGGGATACACAAAGAATGAAAACTATTAGTTTTTCAAAACAACAAGTAAAACATGAATACTTTATCAATGTAATACTTTTCACCTTCATGAAGTAGTAAAAACTCTTCATTGAAAAAAAAGTATCATTACTTACCTTTTTGTAACCAAAGGATTACCATAAAACCCATATAAATAACACATAACATATATAAAGGTAACTTGAGACATAAACATACTTAAGTGAAATAACCATACGGTTGACTTCCACACATATCACTTAATGGAATAGCCATACTTCCAATTTCCATACATACTTAATGGAATAGCCATACGACGGACTTCCATACCCAATGCATTGGAGGTTATAACGTAACTACCCATCCTGGTATTCACGGCACCACCTGTCATATGGTTTATAACGTAACCACCCGTTAAAATGTCCAAGTACTAATATAAATCATAAAACATAAAACCAATATAAAGGAATGATAACATTTCCACATTTCAATCACAATATATCATAAATATATTGTCATAATAGAATCCTTTATCAAAACCATTTTCAATACCAAAATACATAAAAGAGTATATGGTATTTATTTTATTTTAAAAACATTACGGCTTGTTGAGGAAGCCAAAGACCAAATAATACTCGCGGTGACGAAAAAGGTTGTTGTCACCGCGTACATTAAAAAAACATTCCTTTTTGTCGTTTAGTAAAACGCTTCGTAGAAAAAGATTCCTTTTGTATAAAAGTAAAATTCAAAGGGGTATATACACCGTATAAAATAAAGTTGTGTATAAAACGAAATATGCCTCAATGAAAGGAGATTGAGACGAAGTCCCTTACAAAGACGGTATCCTTGGTTTAAGGATAAATCAATTACATAATTATGTGTGACAAACGAATACACCAAATATAAGTGGATATTAAGTGTAAAATAATCAAAGGTAATTCACACATATTCAAAGGATTACATATTCAATAACAACATGTTGAACCCAAAGAAATCGAAATTGGGTTAAGAAGTTCCCTTGACAGCCTAACGACGTTACATCAAAATGAGTTGATGAGAGATAAAAAAAGGGTATCTCATCAGTTGGACATAAAATTTACATCAATAAGGATATATGAGAACATATCCCAACATAAAAATATGTAAATTAAAAGACCCAACAAAAGAAGTCTTTTAAAAAGAGGAGGGTGAAAGGTTCCCTTACCGACTTGGGTAACTTTCGAAAAGTACACCCCATTGAAGAAGTGTCATACAATGAATATGTAAATACTCATAAATGGAATTATATTACAAAAAGAGTGTAATAGTGGGCAGTACATAAACCACTCAATGGAAATTGTGGCAAATGTAGCATAAATCTCACGGGAATAAAAGAAAGATGAAAAATCTCTTACGAAAACTCGGCAGCCTAACGACGCCACTTAAAACTTCCAAAATGGATTGATGAGAGGAAATAGGGTCTCTCATCACATAAACATAATGTTTACATAAAGATTAATATAAATGAACATCCCCCAACAAAACAAATAGGATCATAAAAGAAGTGACATAAAGGAGAGTACTTTAAAAGAAAGAGAGAGGTTAGATCTCTTACGAAAATTCGGCAGCCTATCGGCGCCACTCAAAACTTCCAAAATGGATTGATGAGAGAGAATAGGGTCTCTCATCACATGAACATAAAAATTACAGTAATATTAATATAAAATAACATCCCAATGACAATAAATATGAGCTTTAAAAGGAATGACATAAAAGAGTGTACTTAAAAAGAAAGAGAGGAGTAGGATCCCTTACCTCGGGTCCGACTTGACTGGATCGTTCTTTAACGTCCTGAATAATAAACATGAGTTAATCTCTACTTGATTAAGAACCTTTTTCAAGTTCATTATTCCTTTTACACCATGTTATAAACATCATGTAATCATTTAAGTTAAAAATGTTCATTTTGTCGGTATTTGGTTCTAAAGTCGAAAGTGGACTTCTTACAATTACATGTTGTTTGTGTGGTCAAAGGTTCTTTATATCCAGAATGACATTCCTGATTTGGATATCAAATATATCATATATATCCAGCATATAAATGTATTTATAATATTACATAATCATTTAGTGGTAAGAAATGAAATGCACCGTTCATGGAGACGGTAAGCCGTACGTATGCATGAACGCTACTTTCATTTCTTTGTCATATTAATGGAATTAAAACTAAATGATAGGTATGTATATTTTAATTACAGAATTATATTTATCATTTAGATGTATCATTAATCATATATATCCATTATATACATGTACTTATAACAGTACATTACATTTGGGGATAAGAAATGAAATGCACCGTTCATGGAGACGGTAAGCCGAATGTACGCATGAATGCTACTTTCATTTCTATCTCATACTTTAATGGAAAGAAATAATAATGATATAGAGGTATATAATAATTCCATTATAACATCATATATAATAACATTAAATACATCCTTTATACGTCCCACGTATGGCATTAACGAATCACATCACTTTGAAGGGGCGGTAGTCCGCACTTCTTAAAATGAAGATATCGCATATACCCATAATGGAAGCCATAAAGGTAAGACACAAATGAAAAATACAGAAGCATAAGTAAAAAATAAACATATTATATATCATATATGAATATAGTGACATCTTAATGGCCACCTTTGAAGGTGTTAAGAGAATGTTGAACAATCATCGTTTCGGGAGGCAGAAATTCGCCATCCACGGAAACCGTATGTTCATTAACAATTTGATGTAGTTGTGTGAGAGTGTAACTCGAATAAATCTTATAACAACATCCTAGTATATTTAAGATACTTTTGTTGTTACAAAAGAAATAAATAAAAAGAGTTTAGGGGGTTGGAGAAGCAAAATAAAACAAATGAACATGAGAGAATGAATTACCTTTAAAAGTGTAACTCCTTTTGATTTGAGCCTAAAGGCTTCCTTTGAAAGGATTCTGCCCAAAGGGAATCCTTTAAGATGAGGAGAGGGATGTGGAGAGAGTAAATGGTCAGGGTTTGGCCGAGCCAAAGTCTTGAGGAGTGTGTGAAATGAGGCAGAGGTGGGGGCCTTTTATAAGAGGAGAGGAGGGGCACTTTTGGAAAGTAAGAAATATTACTTTATTTGAAAATGTGTTTTTGTTTTAAATGGTCCCACATTTCTATAATTCGTGTATAAGGTGATAAGAGTTCTAAATCCACCAATACAATAAGTTTTGGACATGTTTAGGTCATAGAGTTTACATTATCTTCTCATTTTATTTAAATCGTCAGATAATGATGTCATCCCTACATCATTATGATGTCATACATAATTTAATTTATTTAAAGTCTACAAATTATAAAAAAATTACTATGATGTAGGAAATCTTTTTAACTTTCCAATGACTATTTATAATAAAAAATCTGACTTGTATAACCCCACATAAAAATTGTTTTAGTAAAACATATCATGTTTGTGTCATTTTTACTTTTACATTAAATAAAAAGTTATTTATGTCATTTCCCAACCAAAGTGGCTCCATGGGGTCCCCAAGTTGACTCATGGCTTTTCTTGGTCGGCCATGACACAACCAATTAGGGTAGAACATGTGTGAATCTCATATCATTTTATTAAAGCATTAATTTTACCTTAAAATACACTAATTACCACTAATCGCGATTAAAAACTTAATAAGTTACTATTCACCAAAAAATTATTTTTATCCCATTGAACCACATTTTACTTTTTAATGAAAACCATGTATGTTGGATTTTTGAAATTCAAAACACAGAGATGGCAAAATTTCATTTAAATGGAAAAATTAGTTTTTATAAGTACCACTTAGTGGTTTCACTATTCATCAAAAATTGACGTTTTTCAGAAAATTCCCAAAAATTCACCCTAAGCTATATTTGATATTCTGAAATCAAAAATGAAGTCTATTTTACAAAATTCAAAACATATAAGTCACATTAATTAATTTAATAATTAATTCCCACTGTCAAAGCAAATAGCTTGTTTTTATGAATCAATAAGTATTAAAAGATTGACACTAGTTTATGTCTGATTTCAAAGTGAAGTTAATTCCAACGACCACTATTGGATTTAATGGTAAAAATATATTCTAATTTCACTTTAAAACCAATTAAAAAGATAATCTATTCATATAAATATATTAGATTAAAAAGAGGTTTTGAATTAAAATACAACATTTTACACTATTCATTAAAAAAATGAACATTATCGGAAAGATACCAAAAATTTACACAAAGTTAATTTTGATGTCCCGATTCATAAGAAGAGTTTTATTTGGTCCAATAGAATTTATAAGAGTGAACAAAACTATATTTAATGACGGTTCTCCATCAAAAGGTGATAAGTGAACCTTTAGTGAAAACTAAGGCATATACGCCTAAAATTGAATTCTTTCCGTATTTTAAGCCATTAGCTTTTATTGGATAAATGTAAAAACATTTAAAACATATATAATCATATTTTATTTATTTCTATCCATTCCCGCCAATACAACGGCTACATGTTAACTACCATTTAAAATAATATTATTTTATTATTAGAGTGCAACGTAAGATTCCCAAGAAACTCATTGTTGCGTGTTGGGTACACCATCGAGCATAGCGTCCCCTTTAAAGTCATATTAATATTTTATTTACAAATTTTGATAAATAAGAAAATGTCATATTCTTTATTTACCTGGGTGTTACATCCTTCCCCCCTTTTGGGAATTGCGTCCCCACAATTTTTAAAATTGAGCTTGGAAACATCCTTGAAAGTCCCACATCGGAACAAGAGTCGGTAAAACAATCACTTTAAAATAATGAAAGATAAGTAAAAAGGTCACCCGAGTTAACCCATACTAGGATTCCAAGTATGAAAATATGGACATGGAGGAAAAAACAAAGGGTCATGTTCTGATGGAGAGTGATAGAAAACATGTTTAGGAGAAAGTTAACCACGAGAAAATCACAAATTTGTGATGGGTTAAATGGTATTCGATTCCCCAGTAGGAAAAGTTAATAGAAAACATTTTTGTTTTAAGATACTTTTTATTGGGGAATTTATTCATAAGGAAACATAATCACTTATCATGTTGACTTTCATCTTTTATTAGATTCCTTACATAAACTCATATTTTCTCCAAAAGGCGAGTATTTAGGAAGACTTGTTCACATTAAGAGTACTATAAACAACTTTTAGAAAATCACCTAATCCACAAAAGAGAACTATATACTTCCCATGTCTTTAGACTTTAACCAAAACCAAAACCAAAAAGTCTAGTACAAGATCAGATAATCCAGAAAAGGATAACCCTTTATAAAAAGAAAATATATTCTTAACCTCCAAAATTTTTCCAACAAAACCCAAAGTTCAACGAGGACCATTAGATAAACAATTTGTCCATAAAATCCTTCAAAGTAAACCAAACTAAGATTGAAACCCAAATATTTGAAGGATTTAGTCACATAGCCTTCCATGTTAAATCGTAACATTTATCTCCAAACAACATCAGTCGCTCCTAAAGTCTCGCATTGAAAAGTAATTATCCTAATCACATATCCTCCAAGATAGGTTATTCATTTTCATAAATAACCCAAAATCAACATACTCTTAATTCATAAAATCATATAACTAAAAAGAATCAGTCAAACTAACTAGGGACTTCACGTAGTCCAGTGGTAGGCGATAAATACTAGTCGCACTTTGGTTGTGGGTTCGATTCCCGCAGCTTTGTCCGACACGACGGGTTGTCACAGGGTCTGCGTGTTGTCCTTTTTCCAAAACTATATAATTCTTAAAACATTCCCCAAAATGAGATAAAATCTTCACAAATAATCATAACATATTTTAACCTCAAGTTTATCTCATTCCTTTCATTTTCCATCATATCATAGAGTAACCCATAATTACCTAAAAAGTAAGGATCATATAAACCCCAATGGTTACCTTTTTAATTATTACCTGAACTTCCACATCGATTGGTCATCTCGTACATGATGCATTATAGAACATACCAAGGTTCACGTGGTTGATCATGACTCCTTGATAGTTGGTTTAGAACAACCACGAGTTTCCTTATTGAGTACCCCATTTCATCAAGTCTCTTAATCAGAGAACCACCACAGTTTCCTTCAAACCAATTGTCACTTTGGTGCCTGCGAGATCCAGCCATTCACTAAAAACAGAAATGTCAGTGTGAGTATATCAACAAAACCATCATGTACTAATGAGGAAGGTAAACACTAAGATATACTTACTCATTCACTTTATCTAAAACTAGGACTCTTTCTGAAATCCTAAACATTATGGTAATGTCACTTATGCTTAGAGAATACCCTAACCTCTAAAGTTATCTAAACCGACCTTTGATACCAACGATAAGGCCCCAGCCTTAAACCTTAATTAATATTGAATTAAATGAGTAATTCACATTGAGGATATTTTCAGGTTTAGAGTTTTAGAGAATTAGGACATAACTATTACATCTCAAAAGATTACAAAGTAGTCGCTTCTACTAAATTTCCATAAAATAAAAACTCTTAAAAAGAAACATGTATAGTTCCAAGTTTTAGGTAGCATGACATTCCCTTGATCCCATCCTTGACCCTATTCCACGCTAAGTCCTGTGAAAAACATTTCAAAAACTTGGGATGAGCATAAGAAGCTCAGTAAGGGATACACAAAAAATGAAAACTGTTAGTTTTTCAAAACAACAAGTAAACCATGAATACTTTATCAATGTAATAATTTTCACCTTCATGAAGTAGTACAAACTCTTCATTGAAAAAAAGTATCATTACCTACCTTTTTGTAACCAAAGGATTACCATACAACCCATATAAAGAACACATAACATATATAAAGGTAACTTGGGACATAAACATACTTAAGTGGAATAACCATACGGTCGACTTCCACACATATCACTTAATGGAATAGCCATACTATAACGACCCACACTTTACATACATTGTTAATACTTCAAAATTGAATCACACTTATTACAACATATGACAAAACCACAAAGGACCGTATAGGTATAGTGTCTTTAGAAACTGGGAAACATAAACAACTGGTTCATAAATCTTCTACAGTGTCTCCCATTTATTTCATCATATCTAGGGTCCCTTTTAGCATATTCTACTTAATATCCATCTTCCTGACCTGGGGAAAAGAAAACATAAAAGGGTGAGCTCAAATGCTCAGCAAGGGAAAATAAAGGAAATAAAAATCATATCATATCTTTTTGAAAATCAAAACCTGCAAAAGAGATCATAATATCTTATCATGGAATAATTCATAGAAGTGAAAATGAGATCCCCATAATCATAACATAAAACTTGAAACTTTGTGGCATGCACACATAATCATGGAAAATCATTTCTTGTTAGTCATGACTCATTGCCAAGACTATCGTAGTGGACAAAGTCCCTTTCTGAACCGAGTTCACTCCTCGTTTCAGTCCTGTATCACTGAACCGGTATAACCTACCATTTCAGCCCTGTCTATCTCATGAGATATAAAATCTTTACCCAATGCATTGGAGGGAGATATAGGTCCCACCCATCTCTTAATGAATCCTTTCTTATGTGTGCCACAAAATCATAAATCATACATCATTGCATAACCCATGTAATAAAAATGGGATTCTTAAACAACATGACATCATAAAACCATTCATATAAGATAAAGGAATTCATAAACATAATTCCATCACAACATAGTCAAATCAATGTAAAAATATGGATAGAAACAGAACCCTTTATTATCTTAGATGGAAAATAATTTTGATAAAACACTTGAAATGAATTCTTGAGGAAAATATCCTTTCTTCTTCAAAATCAATTTCTTTTCACAAAACATCATACAATTTTAAAAGAAAGAGATTTTATTAAAAATATTCATGAAATATTTTGGAGGAAGGTTCATGAAAATAAGGCTTTATAAAACCGTAAAAATCCGTTCGTGCCGTATAAGTTAAAAAAAACATTCTTCGTACTTTTGTCGGAAAAGTCAAAAAGTACCTCGTACGGAAAAACGACAAAAGATTCCTTTCATATTCTTTACTAAAAACTCAATTAAGGGTAAAATTGGATTTAAACTATTGCAAGTGGATGGAAACAATATTTCATATTGAGGGAACATGGATGTGGATGATAAAATACACCCCAGTAAATACTTACGAATAAACAATCTCGGATAAAAATGAGATTGTGATATTTCCCTTACCTTAGGTCCGATTTGCTTTGTTCGTGTCCGAAGCTCCTGTATAATGGTTTAAATAATGTTATTTACTTATTCCAGAATCATACATATTGATATGATATCATATATGGTCATATTATTAGCTTCTTGTTAGTAATATTTCATTGTTACTTGTTACTCGGGTCTTTATAACTTTTTGTTCTTATGCGTGTTTTGTCGAATAAATTCTTATTCTTATCTTTAGGTTATAGATAATTCATTTCCAGAATGGTATTAGTGTAGTATATACCATATTCATTCATTCAATTCATTTATATAATCATTATGAAATGAAGATCATGTAGAACGAGTCGCTTCACATCGTGGAGACGGTATTCCGTACGTACGCACGAGTGATGATATCGTTCCTATGATCGTGGAATTGTATTGGAATATATATATATATTATTTCAGTATCAATATTACTTAATAATAATCATATATAGTTACTCATTACACCATTATACCCATCCTTGTAAGGTGATGGTGGAAAATAGATTACACCACGGCGTGGAGACGGTATTCCGTACGTACGCACGCGCGGTGATTTCATTTTTCCGTAGGATGGATAGAAGGTGAATTAGGGTTGTTTCATATTTATAATAACATATCAGTATGTAAGTAATACTGATGTTATTACTGAAACAACTAAATAAGAAGAAGTTGAAGAAGAAAGAAATTGAAAAGATCGGTAATGGATATTACCTCTTCTTTGGAACGCCTCTTTGAATCCTCCACTTAAGGAACTAAGATTGGTCTTTGGAGAAGACCAGGACCTCTAGGATTATTCTAGGGAAGTGGAGAGGAGAAAATGTCAGGGGTTGGCCGAGCTTGAGTGCTCAATTTGGTGTGAGGAGGAGGGGGAGGAGGTGCCCTTTTATAAGGGAGGAGAGGGGCACCTTAGGAATATCTCAAAATATTATTTTATATTAAAGTCAAAATCGGTTTATAATGGTTCCAAAGGGTCTTATTTCGAAGATAAAGTGGGGAAGGGTCGAAATCCTTTCAACCAATAGGATTTAGACAAGTTTAGGGTATTATTTTAACCTTATCAATTAGATTTAACTCTAAGTTAATTAATTTAACTTTTACCGTGTCTTTTTGTTTTCTTTCACTATATAGTTAATACACTTACTATAACATGCCAAACGAACCCCAAATTGTTTATTATTAATATATATATCCTTATCTAAGTCATTTGGCCGAACCTTAGATTTTTAGGAATAAAATAACAATTAATAATATAATATTTTATTTAAAAACTATTTTGTGTCAATTTTGACACTATTTGATATATGATTTTTGTCAAAGTCATAACAGAATTATATGTTCGAACAAAGTTGATTAAATCAATACTAATATATCATAGTAACCTAGAAAATTAGTGGAATTCATAAAAAGTCTTAAATTACATTTATTTTGGTATTTATATTATCAATTTTGTCAATATTTCATTAATAAGATAATTACTGCATCATCTTTGTGTCATAAATAAATTAAATTATTTGATGTCTAAAAATTACAAATAAAATACCATAATGTAGGAAATCGTTTTAGCTTTCTAATGAATATTTACAATCGAATTTATCTTATTTATAACCCCATATTAAAAATGATTTACTTATTAAACTTTGATTTTAACTATTTTAACCCTTCTTTAAATAAATTAATAATAATTGTCCTAATCTAATCCAAGTGGGCCTAAATGGTCATATTTTATTCCTAAGTTTGTTTTTTGGTCGAATTACACTTGTACAATAGAATTAGGACATGTGTTAGGGTAATATTAATATCATATTTACCCTTAGTTACCCTATTTACTATTAACCGCGGTAAAAATAGTAAAAAGTTACTATTCACCAAAAAATTATTTTCATCTCATTGAACCACATTTTAGTCCTTGATATTAACCGTGTCTCTCGGATTTTTGAAATTCCATTCACAGAAGCGGTAAAATTAAGTTTTATGCAAAATTCAGTTTTTAACCTACCACTTAGTGGTTTCACTATTCATCAAAAATTGAAAGTTTTCAGAAAAATACCAAAATTTCACCCTAGGCTAATTTCGATTTTCTGAGTCCAAAAATGAAGTCCATTTTGAAAAATAAAATTTATAAAATTTCAAAAAGTGGTTATTACTATTCATAACGGCTAGTTTTAATAGCATATTGTTGTTTAGTGAAACTCGGTATTGCGTACGACGCAAGCTATCGAGGAAGGTCGCGATTGCGTGTAAAGCAAGCCAAGCAAGTGTTGTGTAAAAAAAAAGATTCCTTTGATGATTTATATAACATAAAAGTCTTGGGTGTTACATTCTACCCCCCTTAAAAAGAATTTCGCCCTCGAAATTCGTCACTTTGCAACAAACAAATGAGGATACTTCTCCCTCATCATATCCTCAAGCTCCCATGTAGCTTCTTCAAGTTGGTGGTTTCTCCATAAAACTTTCACCAAGCGAGTGGTCTTGTTTCATAGGACTTTTTCGCTACGATCCAGAATCTCTATCGGCTGTTCTTCATAAGAAAGATCTTGCTCCAGCGGTACAACTTCTGAGCTGAGTACATGTGAAGGATCTGGTATGTACTTTCTCAGGAGAGATACATGGAACACATCGTGAACTTTAGAGAGATTTGGTGGAAGCGCCAATCGGTAAGCTACCTTCCCAACACGATCCAGTATTTCAAAAGGACCGATATATCTAGGGCTCAACTTCCCCTTCTTTCCAAATCTCATAACCCTCTTCCAGGGAGATATTCGTAAGAACACTTTATCACCCACTTCAAACTCTAGGTCTTTTCTTCGGTTGTCGGCATAACTTTTCTGTCGACTCTGAGCTGCTCTTATGTGTTGCTGAATAGATCTGATCTTTTCTGCCATTTCATCAACGAGATCAGGTCCTAATAGCTTTCTTTCCCCAACTTCATCCCAGCAAGTTGGAGTCCTGCATTTCTTTCCATAGAGAGCTTCATAAGGAGCCATTTGAATACTGGAGTGAAAGCTATTATTATAAGAAAATTCCACCAAAGGTAGGTGTTGATCCCAACCTCCTTTGAAATCCATAGAGCAAGCTCTCAACATATCTTCTAGGGTTTGAATTGTTCTCTCAGACTGACCGTCTGTCTGGGGATGATAAGCAGTGCTGAAACTCAACTCTGTATCCAGAGTATGCTGAAGACTTCGCCAGAACTTCGAGGTAAATCTCGGATCTCGATCAGATATAATAGAAAGTGGTACTCCATGCAATCTTACCACTTCCTTTATATATATCCTGGCAAGCTGATCTAGAGAGAAATCCTCTCTAATAGCAATGAAGTGTGCAGACTTTGTAAGACGATCAACTATGACCCAGATAGCATTATTGCCTTTGGATGTTTTAGGAAGTCCTGTGACAAAGTCCATAGTGATGTTTTCCCATTTCCATTCGGGTATGGGTAATGGTTGTAACATCCCCTTAGACTTCTGTCTCTCAGCTTTAACTTGTTGACAAACCAAGCATCGAGAGACATATTCAGCAACATCTCTTTTCATGCCATCCCACCAGAAGTACTCTTTCAGGTCCCTATACATCTTCGTGCTTCCAGGATGAATAGAGAATGAAGAACTATGAGCCTCATCCAGCAGCTCCTTCTTTAATTCGGGGATGGGAGGAACACAAACCCGATTCCTGAAATTTATTATCCCATCACAATCAAGGTTGAATTCAGGAACATTTCTCACCTTCTTTTGTAACTCGACATCTTCTTTCTGTGCCTCTTTAATCTTCACATGTATAGATGGTTGAACATTCATTTGAGAAAGATAAGATTTTTCCCCTTCCATTATAATTCCAAGATCCATCCTTTGTAAATCCATAAATATTGGATCTTTTGTGATCCTCATCATGGATAAACTAGCATGGTCTTGTCGACTTAATGCATCTTCCACCTTGTTTGCTTTCCCAGGGTGGTAATGGATTGAGCAGTCATAATCCTTAATCAGCTCCAACCATCTTCTTTGGCGCATATTCAGCTCCTTTTGTGTGAAAATATACTTTAAAATTTTATGATCAGTATAAATATCACACCTTTCACCATAAAGGTAATGCCTCCAAATCTTTAATGCAAAGATTACCGCAGCCAACTCCAAATCATGTGTTGGGTAATTTTGCTCATGGATTTTCAACTGTCGTGAGGCATAAGCTATCACCATATCATTTTGCATAAGAACACACCCCAATCCCTTCTTGGATGCATCACTGTAGATCACAAACCTTTCTCCACTACAAGGCAATGTGAGCACAGGTGCACTGGATAACCTTCTTTTCAACTCCTTGAAATTCTCTTCACATTCCTCTGTCCAGACAAACTTAACTCCTTTCCGAGTCAACTTGGTGAGTGGATTAGATAATCGTGAAAAATATTTTACAAAACGTCGATAATATCCAGCCAAACCAAGAAAACTTCGGATCTCAGTTACTGTTGTTGGTCTTGACCATCTTTCGATAACCTCTGTTTTTGCTGGATCCACAGATATCCCTTCTTTTGAGATTATATGACCCAAAAATGCAACTTTTTGAAGCCAAAATTCACACTTGGTAAATTTGGCATAAAGCTTCTCCTTTCTCAGGGTCTTCAATATAATTCTCAAGTGATCTTCATGCTCTTCCTTGCTCTTTGAATAGACAAGAATATCGTCTATAAAGACTACCACAAATTGATCAAGATAGTCTCTAAAGACTCTATTCATTAGATCCATGAAGATAGCAGGGGCATTAGTAAGACCAAATGGCATCACTATAAATTCATAGTGTCCATACCTTGTACGGAAAGCCATCTTTGGTATATCCTCCCTTTTGACCCTTAATTGATGATACCCTGAACGAAGATCAATCTTGGAAAAGTATTGAGCTCCGCGTAGTTGGTCAAATAAGTCATCAATGCGTGGGAGAGGATATTTGTTCTTGATAGTGATCTTGTTAAGTTCTCGATAATCAATGCAGAGTCTCATTGATCCATCTTTCTTCTTAACAAATAGAACAGGTGCTCCCCAAGGTGACGCACTAGGGCGTATGAATCCCTTATCAAGATTCTCTTGGAGTTGCTTCTTCAATTCCTGCAACTCAATTGGGGCCATTCTATAAGGTGTCTTTGAAATAGGCAAAGCACCCGGTACGAGTTCTATTGAAAACTCAACTTCACGATTTGGTGGAAGACCCGGCAATTCCTCTGGAAAGACATCATCAAACTCCCGTACAATGGGCATATTCTTAATCGTGAGTTTCTCACCAACCATTTGAGATAAATAACCTTCATTTAGTGGAATCAATACCCATAATATGGAAGAAATTTCCACTGGAAGGTTATGTTCATCCTTGCATTGGTATACGATCGTAGATTGATCTGGAATATGAAATGTGACTTCCCTTCTTTGGCAATTGATATGAGCTCCATGTAGAGAAAGCCAATCCATGCCAAGAATCACATCAAATTCCACTAAAGGAAGGATCACAAGATTTGCAGGAAGCACTTTCCCACAAACTTCGATCGGAGAAGAATTATAAACTTTTGATGCGATTGATGTGCCATTAGGTGTTGTCACAGCTAACTCAACATCTAATTGTTGAGGTAGTACGGTGATACCCTTAGAAAATTTTTCAGAAATAAAAGAGTGGCTGGATCCAGAATCAAATAAAACATTTGCTACTTTAGAGTGGATGGTAAGTGTACCTTTCACCACATCGTTATCGTACTCCACATCGCTGATAGAAATTGCATGTGACTTTCCTTTGTCTTTAGCCTTAAGATTTTGTTGACGTCGACCATCATCATCAACCCTTGGATTTGGGCATTGATTGGCATAATGCCCCATCTCCTTGCACTTGAAACATTGAAGTGTAGCAGGTTCATTCTGTGTATCCCTTCCTTTGTTTGCATCATTAGACATCTTCTTACCATTATCACGGCATTCAAATGCCCGATGACCTTCCTTTCCACATTTAAAACATTTACTTGTCCCTTTAAGACAACTCCCTCCATGTTTCTTTCCACACTTTGAGCATAAGGGAAAGTTCATCTTCTTTTCCGTGTGCTCTTTAGATTTTTCTTTGAATTCCATCTTCCTCTTCTTATCAAACCCATGTGACTGATGGGTTACTCCAATCTCCATCTCGACTTTGAGAGCACATCGAACGATTTCTTCGTAGCTATTGAAGTCCCTTATGGCTAACGCCCTTCGAAGACTTGGTTTTAAGCCACTAAAGAATCGATCGATCTTACTCTCAGGTTGGATAATAATACCAGAAGCGTACCTTGAAAGTCTTGTAAAATTTTCTTCATAGGTACCAACAGATTCATCATCCCTTTGCTTCAGTTCAAGGAACTCTTTCTCCATCTTTGTTCGGAGAATACGAGGGAAGTACTTATTGAAAAATAAGTTCTTGAACTCGTCCCATTCCATAGACTCAATTTCATCCCTTTGCCTCGTATTCTTAACAAGATTCCACCATTGATCCGCATCTCCTTCCAAACGATACACTGCTAGGATGACTTTATCATGCTCAGAACATTGAAGAACTGAAAATATCTTTTCAGTAGTACTAATCCATTGTTCAGCAACTAATGGATCAGTAGACCCGCTGAAAGATGGTGGACGCTGCCTCATGAAGGATTCAACAGAATGTTGCTCCCTCCTTTGTTCGTTTGGAAATCCCGCATGATTCATAGCTTGAGAAAGTTGTGTGAGCATGGCTACAAGATTTTGCATTCCAGCTCCCATATCGTTTGGTTGCTCAGGGGGACAATCATTGCATTGCCCATCGCATTCTGCATTAACACGGTTCCTTCGGGTTCCAGCCATTGACTAAAACCAAGAAGAATAGTGTGAGCAACACTAATTATAATAGGAAACCACATAATTCAAGAATAAAATTTTCATGCTTATGGTCTTATCCTAGGTTATTCATGGCCATTTCTAAGATTGTGTTCTATTCTTAGACTTATCCTTAGGGTTCTTACTAAGGATTTCACATCCTAGTTTCCAAAGGTTGACTATACCTTTCCTCTGATACCAACTATAACGACCCACACTTTACATACATTGTTAATACTTCAAAATTGAATCACACTTATTACAACATATGACAAAACCACAAAGGACCGTATAGGTATAGTGTCTTTAGAAACTGGGAAACATAAACAACTGGTTCATAAATCTTCTACAGTGTCTCCCATTTATTTCATCATATCTAGGGTCCCTTTTAGCATATTCTACTTAATATCCATCTTCCTGACCTGGGGAAAAGAAAACATAAAAGGGTGAGCTCAAATGCTCAGCAAGGGAAAATAAAGGAAATAAAAATCATATCATATCTTTTTGAAAATCAAAACCTGCAAAAGAGATCATAATATCTTGTCATGGAATAATTCATAGAAGTGAAAATGAGATCCCCATAATCATAACATAAAACTTGAAACTTTGTGGCATGCACACATAATCATGGAAAATCATTTCTTGTTAGTCATGACTCATTGCCAAGACTATCTTAGTGGACAAAGTCCCTTTCTGAACCGAGTTCACTCCTCGTTTCAGTCCTGTATCACTGAACCGGTATAACCTACCATTTCAGCCCTGTCTATCTCATGAGATATAAAATCTTTACCCAATGCATTGGAGGGAGATATAGGTCCCACCCATCTCTTAATGAATCCTTTCTTATGTGTGCCACAAAATCATAAATCATACATCATTGCATAACCCATGTAATAAAAATGGGATTCTTAAACAACATGACATCATAAAACCATTCATATAAGATAAAGGAATTCATAAACATAATTCCATCACAACATAGTCAAATCAATGTAAAAATATGGATAGAAACAGAACCCTTTATTATCTTAGATGGAAAATAATTTTGATAAAACAGTTGAAATGAATTCTTGAGGAAAATATCCTTTCTTCTTCAAAATCAATTTCTTTTCACAAAACATCATACAATTTTAAAAGAAAGAGATTTTATTAAAAATAGTCATGAAATATTTTGGAGGAAGGTTCATGAAAATAAGGCTTTATAAAACCGTAAAAATCCGTTCGTGCCGTATAAGTTAAAAAAAACATTCTTCATACTTTTGTCGGAAAAGTCAAAAAGTACCTCGTACGGAAAAACGACAAAAGATTCCTTTCATATTCTTTACTAAAAACTCACTTAAGGGTAAAATTGGATTTAAACTATTGCAAGTGGATGGAAACAATATTTCATATTGAGGGAACATGGATGTGGATGATAAAATACACCCCAGTAAATACTTACGAATAAACAATCTCGGATAAAAATGAGATTGTGATATTTCCCTTACCTTAGGTCCGATTTGCTTTGTTCGTGTCCGAAGCTCCTGTATAATGGTTTAAATAATGTTATTTACTTATTCCAGAATCATACATATTGATATGATATCATATATGGTCATATTATTAGCTTCTTGTTAGTAATATTTCATTGTTACTTGTTACTCGGGTCTTTATAACTTTTTGTTCTTATGCGTGTTTTGTCGAATAAATTCTTATTCTTATCTTTAGGTTATAGATAATTCATTTCCAGAATGGTATTAGTGTAGTATATACCATATTCATTCATTCAATTCATTTATATAATCATTATGAAATGAAGATCATGTAGAACGAGTCGCATCACATCGTGGAGACGGTATTCCGTACGTACGCACGAGTGATGATATCGTTCCTATGATCGTGTAATTGTATTGGAGTATATATATATATTATTTCAGTATCAATATTACTTAATAATAATCATATATAGTTACTCATTACACCATTATACCCATCCTTGTAAGGTGATGGTGGAAAATAGATTACACCACGGCGTGGAGACGGTATTCCGTACGTACGCACGCGCGGTGATTTCATTTTTCCGTAGGATGGATAGAAGGTGAATTAGGGTTGTTTCATATTTATAATAACATATCATTATGTAAGTAATACTGATGTTATTACTGAAACAACTAAATAAGAAGAAGTTGAAGAAGAAAGAAATTGAAAAGATCGGTAATGGATATTACCTCTTCTTTGGAACGCCTCTTTGAATCCTCCACTTAAGGAACTAAGATTGGTCTTTGGAGAAGACCAGGACCTCTAGGTTTATTCTAGGGAAGTGGAGAGGAGAAAATGGCAGGGGTTGGCCGAGCTTGAGTGCTCAATTTGGTGTGAGGAGGAGGGGGAGGAGGTGCCCTTTTATAAGGGAGGAGAGGGGCACCTTAGGAATATCTCAAAATATTATTTTATATTAAAGTCAAAATCGGTTTATAATGGTTCCAAAGGGTCTTATTTCGAAGATAAAGTGGGGAAGGGTCGAAATCCTATCAACCAATAGGATTTAGACAAGTTTAGGGTATTATTTTAACCTTATCAATTAGATTTAACTCTAAGTTAATTAATTTAACTTTTACCGTGTCTTTTTGTTTTCTTTCACTATATGGTTAATACACTTACTATAACATGCCAAACGAACCCCAAATTGTTTATTATTAATATATATATCCTTATCTAAGTCATTTGGCCGAACCTTAGATTTTTAGGAATAAAATAACAATTAATAATATAATATTTTATTTAAAAACTATTTTGTGTCAATTTTGACACTATTTGATATATGATTTTTGTCAAAGTCATAACAGAATTATATGTTCGAACCCAGTTGATTAAATCAATACTAATATATCATAGTAACCTAGAAAATTAGTGGAATTCATAAAAAGTCTTAAATTACATTTATTGTGGTATTTATATTATCAATTTTG
Organism: Viscum album; assembly: GCA_963277665.1. NCBI lineage: Eukaryota > Viridiplantae > Streptophyta > Magnoliopsida > Santalales > Viscaceae > Viscum > Viscum album. Next base: position 477,251,360 of record OY728125.1, on the reverse strand, counting down.
TCAATATTTCATTAATAAGATAATTACTGCATCATCTTTGTGTCATAAATAAATTAAATTATTTGATGTCTAAAAATTACAAATAAAATACCATAATGTAGGAAATCTTTTTAGCTTTCTAATGAATATTTACAATCGAATTTATCTTATGTATAACCCCATATTAAAAATGATTTACTTATTAAACTTTGATTTTAACTATTTTAACCCTTCTTTAAATAAATTAATAATAATTGTCCTAATCTAATCCAAGTGGGCCTAAATGGTCATATTTTATTCCTAAGTTTGTTTTTTGGTCGAATTACACTTGTCCAATAGAATTAGGACATGTGTTAGGGTAATATTAATATCATATTTACCCTTAGTTACCCTATTTACTATTAACCGCGGTAAAAATAGTAAAAAGTTACTATTCACCAAAAAATTATTTTCATCTCATTGAACCACATTTTAGTCCTTGATATTAACCGTGTCTCTCGGATTTTTGAAATTCCATTCACAGAAGCGGTAAAATTAAGTTTTATGCAAAATTCAGTTTTTAACCTACCACTTAGTGGTTTCACTATTCATCAAAAATTGAAAGTTTTCAGAAAAATACAAAAATTTCACCCTAGGCTAATTTCGATATTCTGAGTCCAAAAATGAAGTCCATTTTGGAAAATAAAATTTATAAAATTTCAAAAAGTGGTTATTACTATTCATAACGGCTAGTTTTAATAGCATATTGTTGTTTAGTGAAACTCGGTATTGCGTACGACGCAAGCTATCGAGGAAGGTCGCGATTGCGTGTAAAGCAAGCCAAGCAAGTGTTGTGTAAAAAAAAAGATTCCTTTGATGATTTATATAACATAAAAGTCTTGGGTGTTACACATACTGCCAATTTCCATACATACTAAATGGAATAGCCATACGACCGACTTCCATACCCAATGCATTGGAGGTTATAACGTAACCACCCGTCCTGGTATTCACGGTACCACGCGTCATATGGTTTATAACGTAACCACCAGTTAAAATGTCCAAGTACCAATATAAATCATAAAACATAAAACCAATATAAATGAATGATAACATTTCCACATTTCAATCACAATATATCATAAATATATTGACATAATAGAATCCTTTATCAAAACCATTTTCAATACCAAAATACATAAAATAGTATATGGTATTTATTTTATTTTAAAAACATTACGGCTTGTTGAGGAAGCCAATGACCAAATAATACTTGCGGCGGCGAAAAAGGTTGTTGTCACCGCGTACATTAAAAAAACATTCCTTTTGTCATTTAGTAAAACGCTTCGTAGAAAAAGATTCCTTTTGTATAAAAGTAAAAGTAAAAGGGGTTTATACACCGTATAAAATAAAGTTGTGTATAAAACGAAATATGCCTCAATGAAAGGAGATTGAGACGAAGTCCCTTACAAAGACGGTATCCTTGGTTTAAGGATAAATCAATTACATAATTATGTGTGACAAACGAATACACCAAATATAAGTGGATATTAAGTGTAAAAAAATCAAAGGTCATTCACACATATTCAAAGGATGACATATTCAATAACAACATGTTGAACCCAAAGAAATCGAAAATGGGTTTAGAAGTTCCCTTGACAGCCTAACAGCGTCACATCAAAATGAGTTGATGAGAGATAAAAAAAGGGTATCTCATCACTTGGACATAAAATTTACATCAATAAGGATATATGAGAACATATCCCAACATAAAAATATGTAAATTAAAAGACCCAACAAAAGAAGTCTTTTAAAAAGAGGAGGGTGAAAGTTTCCCTTACCGACTTGGGTAACTTTCGAAAAGTACACCCCATTGAAGAAGTGTCATACAATGAATATGTAAATACCCATAAATGGAATTATATTACAAAAGGAGTGTAATAGTGGTCAGTACATAAACCACTCAATGTAAATTGTGGCAAATGTAGCATAAATCTCACGGGAATAAAAGTGAGATGAAAAATCTCTTACGAAAACTCGGTAGACTAACGGCGCCACTTAAAACTTCCAAAATGGATTGATGAGAGGAAATAGGGTCTCTCATCATATCAACATAATGTTTAAAAAAATAGGAATATAAAATAACATACACCAACATAACAAATAGGAGCTTAAAAGAAGTGACATAAAGGAGAGTACTTTAAAAGAAAGAGAGAGGTTAGATCTCTTACGAAAATTCGGTAGCCTATCAGCGCCACTCAAAACATCCAAAATGGATTGATGAGAGAGAATAGGGTCTCTCATCACACGAACATAAAAATTACAGTAATATTAATATAAAATAACATCCCAATAACAATAAATATGAGCTTTAAAAGGAATGAAATAAAAGAGTGTACTTAAAAAGAAAGAGAGGAGTAGGATCCCTTACCTCGGGTCCGACTTGACTCGATCGTTCTTTAAAGTCCTTAATAATAAACATGAGTTAATCTCTACTTGCTTAAGAACCCTTTTCAAGTTAATTATTCATTTTACACCATGTTATAAACATCATGTAATCATTTAAGTTAATAATGTTCATTTTGTCGGTATTTGGTTCTTAAGTCGAAAGTGGACTTCTTACAATTACATGTTGTTCGTGTGGTCAAAGGTTCTTTATATCCAGAATAACATTCCTGATTTGGATATCATATATATAATATATATCCATCATATACATGTATTTATAATATTACATAATCATTTAGAGGTAAGAAATGAAATGCACCGTTCATGGAGACGGTAAGCCGTACGTACGCATGAACGCTACTTTCATTTCATTGTCATATTAATGGAATTAAAACTAAATGATAGGTATGTATATTTTAATTACAGAATTATATTTATCATTTAGATGTATCATTAATCATATATATCCATTATATACATGTACTTATAACAGTACATTACATTTGGGGATAAGAAATGAAATGCACCGTTCATGGAGACGGTAAGCCGTATGTACGCATGAATGCTACTTTCATTTCTATCTCATAATTTAATGGAAATAAATAATAATGATATAGAGGTATATAATAATTCCATTATAACATCATATATAATAACATTAAATCCATCCTTTATACGTCCCACGTATGGCATTAACGAATCACATCACTTTGAAGGGGCGGTAGTCCGCACTTCTTAAAATGAAGATATCGCATATACCCATAATGGAAGCCATAAAGGTAAGACACAAATGAAAAATACAGAAGAATAAGTAAAACATAAACATATTATATATCATATATGAATATAGTGACATCTTAATGGCCACCTTTGAAGGTGTTAAGAGAATGTTGAACAATCATCGTTTCGGGAGCCAGAAATTCGCCATCCACGGAAACCGTATATTCTTTAACAATTTGATGTAGTTGTGTGAGAGTGTAACTCGAATAAATCTTATAACAACATCCTAGTATATTTAAGATACTTTTGTTGTTACAAAAGAAATAAATAAAAAGAGTTTAGGGGGTTGGAGAAGCAAAATAAAACAAATGAACATGAGAGAATGAATTACCTTTAAAAGTGTAACTCCTTTTGATTTGAGCCTAAAGGCTTCCTTTGAAAAGATTCTGCCCAAAGGGAATCCTTTAAGATGAGGAGAGGGATGTGGAGAGAGTAAATGGTCAGGGTTTGGCCGAGCCAAAGTCTTGAGGAGTGTGTTAAATGAGGCAGAGTTGGGGGCCTTTTATAAGAGGAGAGGAGGGGCACTTTTGGAAAGTAAGAAATATTACTTTATTTGAAAATGTGTTTTTGTTTTAAATGGTCCCACATTTCTATAATTCGTGTATAAGGTGATAAGAGTTCGAAATCCACCAATACAATAAGTTTTGGACATGTTTAGGTCATAGAGTTTACATTATCTTCTCATTTTATTTAAATCGTCAGATAATGATGTCATCCCTACATCATTATGATGTCATACATAATTTAATTTATTTAAAGTCTACAAATTATAAAAAAATTACTATGATGTAGGAAATCTTTTTAACTTTCCAATGACTATTTATAATAAAAAATCTGACTTGCATAACCCCACATAAAAATTGTTTTAGTAAAACATATCATGTTTGTGTCATTTTTACTTTTACATTAAATAAAAAGTTATTTATGTCATTTCCCAACCACAGTGGCTCCATGGGGTCCCCAAGTTGACTCATGGCTTTTCTTGGTCGGCCATGACACAACCAATTAGGGTAGAACATGTGTGAAGCTCATATCATTTTATTAAAGCATTAATTTTACCTTAAACTACACTAATTACCACTAATCGCGATTAAAAACTTAATAAGTTACTATTCACCAAAAAATTATTTTTATCCCATTGAACCACATTTTACTTTTTAATGAAAACCATGTATGTTGGATTTTTGAAATTCAAAACACAGAGATGGCAAAATTTCATTTAAATGGAAAAATCAGTTTTTATAAGTACCACTTAGTGGTTTCACTATTCATCAAAAATTGACGTTTTTCAGAAAATTCCCAAAAATTCACCCTAAGCTATATTTGATATTCTGAAATCAAAAATGAAGTCTATTTTACAAAATTCAAAACATATAAGTCACATTAATTAATTTAATAATTAATTCCCGCTGTCAAAGCAAATAGCTTGTTTTTATGAATCAATAAGTATTAAAAGATTGACACTAGTTTATGTCTGATTTCAAAGTGAAGTTAATTCCAACGACCACTATTGGATTTAATGGTAAAAATATATTCTAATTTCACTTTAAAACCAATTAAAAAGATAATCTATTCATATAAATATATTAGATTAAAAAGAGGTTTTGAATTAAAATACAACATTTTACACTATTCATTAAAAAAATGAACATTATCGGAAAGATACCAAAAATTTACACAAAGTTAATTTTGATGTCCCGATTCTTAAGAAGAGTTTTATTTGGTCCAATAGAATTTATGAGAGTGAACAAAACTATATTTAATGACGGTTCTCCATCAAAAGGTGATAAGTGAACCTTTAGTGAAAACTAAGGCATATACGCCTAAAATTGAATTCTTTCCGTATTTTAAGCCATTAGCTTTTATTGGATAAATGTAAAAACATTTAAAACATATATAATCATATTTTATTTATTTCTATCCATTCCCGCCAATACAACGGCTACATGTTAACTACCATTTAAAATAATATTATTTTATTATTAGAGTGCAACGTAAGATTCCCAAGAAACTCATTGTTGCGTGTTGGGTACACCATCGAGCATAGCGTCCCCTTTAAAGTCATATTAATATTTTATTTACAAATTTTGATAAATAAGAAAATGTCATATTCTTTATTTACCTGGGTGTTACATCCTTCCCCCCTTTTGGGAATTGCGTCCCCACAATTTTTAAAATTGAGCTTGGAAACATCCTTGAAAGTCCCACATCGGAACAAGAGTCGGTAAAACAATCACTTTAAAATAATGAAAGATAAGTAAAAAGGTCACCCGAGTTAACCCATACTAGGATTCCAAGTATGAAAATATGGACATGGAGGAAAAAACAAAGGGTCATGTTCTGATGGAGAGTGATAGAAAACATGTTTAGGAGAAAGTTAACCACGAGAAAATCACAAATTTGTGATGGGTTAAATGGTATTCGATTCCCCAGTAGGAAAAGTTAATAGAAAACATTTTTGTTTTAAGATACTTTTTATTGGGGAATTTATTCATAAGGAAACATAATCACTTATCATGTTGACTTTCATCTTTTATTAGATTCCTTACACAAACTCATATTTTCTCCAAAAGGCGAGTATTTAGGAAGACTTGTTCACATTAAGAGTACTATAAACAACTTTTAGAAAATCACCTAATCCACAAAAGAGAACTATATACTTCCCATGTCTTTAGACTTTAACCAAAACCAAAACCAAAAAGTCTAGTACAAGATCAGATAATCTAGAAAAGGATAACCCTTTATAAAAAGAAAATATATTCTTAACCTCCAAAATTTTTCCAACAAAACCCAAAGTTCAACGAGGACCATTAGATAAACAATTTGTCCATAAAATCCTTCAAAGTAAACAAAACTAAGATTGAAACCCAAATATTTGAAGGATTTAGTCACATAGTCTTCCATGTTAAATCGTAACATTTATCTCCAAACAACATCAGTCGCTCCTAAAGTCTCGCATTGAAAAGTAATTATCCTAATCACATATCCTCCAAGATAGGTTATTCATTTTCATAAATAACCCAAAATCAACATACTCTTAATTCATAAAATCATATAACTAAAAAGAATCAGTCAAACTAACTAGGGACTTCACGTAGTCCAGTGGTAGGCGATAAATACTAGTCGCACTTTGGTTGTGGGTTCGATTCCCGCAGCTTTGTCCGACACGACGGGTTGTCACAGGGTCTGCGTGTTGTCCTTTTTCCAAAACTATATAATTCTTAAAACATTCCCCAAAATGAGATAAAATCTTCACAAATAATCATAACATATTTTAACCTCATTTTTATCTCATTCCTTTCATTTTCCATCATATCATAGAGTAACCCATAATTACCTAAAAAGTAAGGATCATATAAACCCCAATGGTTACCTTTTTAATTATTACCTGAACTTCCACATCGATTGGTCATCTCGTACATGATGCATTATAGAACATACCAAGGTTCACGTGGTTGATCATGACTCCTTGATAGTTGGTTTAGAACAACCACGAGTTTCCTTATTGAGTACCCCATTTCATCAAGTCTCTTAATCAGAGAACCACCACAGTTTCCTTCAAACCAATTGTCACTTTGGTGCCTGCGAGATCCAGCCATTCACTAAAAACAGAAATGTCAGTGTGAGTATATCAACAAAACCATCATGTACTAATGAGGAAGGTAAACACTAAGATATACTTACTCATTCACTTTATCTAAAACTAGGACTCTTTCTGAAATCCTAAACATTATGGTAATGTCACTTATGCTTAGAGAATACCCTAACCTCTAAAGTTATCTAAACCGACCTTTGATACCAACTATAAGGCCCCAGCCTTAAACCTTAATTAATATTGAATTAAATGAGTAATTCACATTGAGGATATTTTCAGGTTTAGAGTTTTAGAGAATTAGGACATAACTATTACATCTCAAAAGATTACAAAGTAGTCGCTTCTACTAAATTTCCATAAAATAAAAACTCTTAAAAAGAAACATGTATAGTTCCAAGTTTTAGGTAGCATGACATTCCCTTGATCCCATCCTTGACCCTATTCCACGCTAAGTCCTGTGAAAAACATTTCAAAAACTTGGGATGAGCATAAGAAGCTCAGTAAGGGATACACAAAAAATGAAAACTGTTAGTTATTCAAAACAACAAGTAAACCATGAATACTTTATCAATGTAATAATTTTCACCTTCATGAAGTAGTACAAACTCTTCATTGAAAAAAAGTATCATTACCTACCTTTTTGTAACCAAAGGATTACCATACAACCCATATAAAGAACACATAACATATATAAAGGTAACTTGGGACATAAACATACTTAAGTGGAATAACCATACGGTCGACTTCCACACATATCACTTAATGGAATAGCCATACTGCCAATTTCCATACATACTAAATGGAATAGCCATACGACCGACTTCCATACCCAATGCATTGGAGGTTATAACGTAACCACCCGTCCTGGTATTCACGGTACCACGCGTCATATGGTTTATAACGTAACCACCAGTTAAAATGTCCAAGTACCAATATAAATCATAAAACATAAAACCAATATAAATGAATGATAACATTTCCACATTTCAATCACAATATATCATAAATATATTGACAAAATAGAATCCTTTATCAAAACCATTTTCAATACCAAAATACATAAAATAGTATATGGTATTTATTTTATTTTAAAAACATTACGGCTTGTTGAGGAAGCCAATGACCAAATAATACTTGCGGCGGCGAAAAAGGTTGTTGTCACCGCGTACATTAAAAAAACATTCCTTTTGTCATTTAGTAAAACGCTTCGTAGAAAAAGATTCCTTTTGTATAAAAGTAAAAGTAAAAGGGGTTTATACACCGTATAAAATAAAGTTGTGTATAAAACGAAATATGCCTCAATGAAAGGAGATTGAGACGAAGTCCCTTACAAAGACGGTATCCTTGGTTTAAGGATAAATCAATTACATAATTATGTGTGACAAACGAATACACCAAATATAAGTGGATATTAAGTGTAAAAAAATCAAAGGTCATTCACACATATTCAAAGGATGACATATTCAATAACAACATGTTGAACCCAAAGAAATCGAAAATGGGTTAAGAAGTTCCCTTGACAGCCTAACAGCGTCACATCAAAATGAGTTGATGAGAGATAAAAAAAGGGTATCTCATCACTTGGACATAAAATTTACATCAATAAGGATATATGAGAACATATCCCAACATAAAAATATGTAAATTAAAAGACCCAACAAAAGAAGTCTTTTAAAAAGAGGAGGGTGAAAGGTTCCCTTACCGACATGGGTAACTTTCGAAAAGTACACCCCATTGAAGAAGTGTCATACAATGAATATGTAAATACCCATAAATGGAATTATATTACAAAAGGAGTGTAATAGTGGTCAGTACATAAACCACTCAATGGAAATTGTGGCAAATGTAGCATAAATCTCACGGGAATAAAAGTGAGATGAAAAATCTCTTACGAAAACTCGGCAGACTAACGGCGCCACTTAAAACTTCCAAAATGGATTGATGAGAGGAAATAGGGTCTCTCATCATATCAACATAATGTTTAAAAAAATAGGAATATAAAATAACATACCCCAACATAACAAATAGGAGCTTAAAATAAGTGACATAAAGGAGAGTACTTTAAAAGAAAGAGAGAGGTTAGATCTCTTACGAAAATTCGGTAGCCTATCAGCGCCACTCAAAACATCCAAAATGGATTGATGAGAGAGAATAGGGTCTCTCATCACATGAACATAAAAATTACAGTAATATTAATATAAAATAACATCCCAATAACAATAAATATGAGCTTTAAAAGGAATGAAATAAAAGAGTGTACTTAAAAAGAAAGAGAGGAGTAGGATCCCTTACCTCGGGTCCGACTTGACTCGATCGTTCTTTAAAGTCCTTAATAATAAACATGAGTTAATCTCTACTTGCTTAAGAACCCTTTTCAAGTTAATTATTCATTTTACACCATGTTATAAACATCATGTAATCATTTAAGTTAATAATGTTCATTTTGTCGGTATTTGGTTCTTAAGTCGAAAGTGGACTTCTTACAATTACATGTTGTTCGTGTGGTCAAAGGTTCTTTATATCCAGAATAACATTCCTGATTTGGATATCATATATATAATATATATCCATCATATACATGTATTTATAATATTACATAATCATTTAGAGGTAAGAAATGAAATGCACCGTTCATGGAGACGGTAAGCCGTACGTACGCATGAACGCTACTTTCATTTCTTTGTCATATTAATGGAATTAAAACTAAATGATAGGTATGTATATTTTAATTACAGAATTATATTTATCATTTAGATGTATCATTAATCATATATATCCATTATATACATGTACTTATAACAGTACATTACATTTGGGGATAAGAAATGAAATGCACCGTTCATGGAGACGGTAAGCCGTATGTACGCATGAATGATACTTTCATTTCTATCTCATACTTTAATGGAAAGAAATAATAATGATATAGAGGTATATAATAATTCCATTATAACATCATATATAATAACATTAAATCCATCCTTTATACGTCCCACGTATGGCATTAACGAATCACTTCACTTTGAAGGGGCGGTAGTCCGCACTTCTTAAAATGAAGATATCGCATATACCCATAATGGAAGCCATAAAGGTAAGACACAAATGAAAAATACAGAAGCATAAGTAAAACATAAACATATTATATATCATATATGAATATAGTGACATCTTAATGGCCACCTTTGAAGGTGTTAAGAGAATGTTGAACAATCATCGTTTCGGGAGGCAGAAATTCTCCATCCACGGAAACCGTATGTTCTTTAACAATTTGATGTAGTTGTGTGAGAGTGTAACTCGAATAAATCTTATAACAACATCCTAGTATATTTAAGATACTTTTTTTGTTACAAAAGAAATAAATAAAAAGAGTTTAGGGGGTTGGAGAAGCAAAATAAAACAAATGAACATGAGAGAATGAATTACCTTTAAAAGTGTAACTCCTTTTGATTTGAGCCTAAAGTCTTCCTTTGAAAGGATTCTGCCCAAAGGGAATCCTTTAAGATGAGGAGAGGGATGTGGAGAGAGTAAATGGTCAGGGTTTGGCCGAGCCAAAGTCTTGAGGAGTGTGTTAAATGAGGCAGAGGTGGGGGCCTTTTATAAGAGGAGAGGAGGGGCACTTTTGGAAAGTAAGAAATATTACTTTATTTGAAAATGTGTTTTTGTTTTAAATGGTCCCACATTTCTATAATTCGTCTATAAGGTGATAAGAGTTCGAAATCCACCAATACAATAAGTTTTGGACATGTTTAGGTCATAGAGTTTACATTATCTTCTCATTTTATTTAAATCGTCAGATAATGATGTCATCCCTACATCATTATGATGTCATACATAATTTAATTTATTTAAAGTCTAAAAATTATAAAAAAATTACTATGATGTAGGAAATCTTTTTAAATTTCCAATGACTATTTATAATAAAAAATCTGACTTGTATAACCCCACATAAAAATTGTTTTAGTAAAACATATCATGTTTGTGTCATTTTTACTTTTACATTAAATAAAAAGTTATTTATGTCATTTCCCAACCAAAGTGGCTCCATGGGGTCCCCAAGTTGACTCATGGCTTTTCTTGGTCGGCCATGACACAACCAATTAGGGTAGAACATGTGTGAAGCTCATATCATTTTATTAAAGCATTAATTTTACCTTAAACTACACTAATTACCACTAATCGCGATTAAAAACTTAATAAGTTACTATTCACCAAAAAATTATTTTTATCCCATTGAACCACATTTTACTTTTTAATGAAAACCATGTATGTTGGATTTTTGAAATTCAAAACACAGAGATGGCAAAATTTCATTTAAATGGAAAAATCAGTTTTTATAAGTACCACTTAGTGGTTTCACTATTCATCAAAAATTGACGTTTTTCAGAAAATTCCCAAAAATTCACCCTAAGCTATATTTGATATTCTGAAATCAAAAATGAAGTCTATTTTACAAAATTCAAAACATATAAGTCACATTAATTAATTTAATAATTAATTCCCGCTGTCAAAGCAAATAGCTTGTTTTTATGAATCAATAAGTATTAAAAGATTGACACTAGTTTATGTCTGATTTCAAAGTGAAGTTAATTCCAACGACCACTATTGGATTTAATGGTAAAAATATATTCTAATTTCACTTAAAAACCAATTAAAAAGATAATCTATTCATATAAATATATTAGATTAAAAAGAGGTTTTGAATTAAAATACAACATTTTACACTATTCATTAAAAAAATGAACATTATCGGAAAGATACCAAAAATTTACACAAAGTTAATTTTGATGTCCCGATTCTTAAGAAGAGTTTTATTTGGTCCAATAGAATTTATAAGAGTGAACAAAACTATATTTAATGACGGTTCTCCATCAAAAGGTGATAAGTGAACCTTTAGTGAAAACTAAGGCATATACGCCTAAAATTGAATTCTTTCCGTATTTTAAGCCATTAGCTTTTATTGGATAAATGTAAAAACATTTAAAACATATATAATCATATTTTATTTATTTCTATCCATTCCCGCCAATACAACGGCTACATGTTAACTACCATTTAAAATAATATTATTTTATTATTAGAGTGCAACGTAAGATTCCCAAGAAACTCGTTGTTTCGTGTTGGGTACACCATCGAGCATAGCGTCCCCTTTAAAGTCGTATTAATATTTTATTCACAAATTTTGATAAATAAGAAAATGTCATATTATTTATTTACCTGGGGTGTTACAAATATTGTCTATATTATAGACTCTTAATTGTAATAATAAATGATTTATTATATTTTAATTCTTTCATTGAATGAATACAAGTAATCGTTGATGAATTAAGTTCTACATATTAACCTAAGCATGTCCAAATTGAGTAATAAGACTCAAATAAATTAGTATGTCTAAAACATACAATCATGAAGGTTTTTAAAATTAAGAAACCATGTATTCTGATAACAATTGCATCTAATTCGAATATTTACTTATTAGAAAGAACTATTGATAATATTATAATAGAAACTCTATTTTTACTAAACATATAGTATTACCTAAAAAGATAAAAAAATTATTTCATACTATTATGAATCTCTTTGTAAGGATGCTATAAATAATAAAATGGACTTTATAACTGATTAAAATAGTTTGATATTAGTGAATATTTGACAATGTTCATAAATAATATTTTAAAATGGATAATTATAAGGAAAATAAAATTCAATGGTACTATTGAGAAATACACATTGAGATTGTTATACAATGGTTTTACCTAAAAGAAAGGAATCTTTTACTTTTTTATATACACCCTCATGGTTAAGTCTTATTTTACTATAATTATTATTTATTTAGTTTTCAAATATCATTTTAAAATTCACTAAATGGATGTTAAAAAAGTTTTTAAATTTAAAACTTGATTAAGAAATATATTTGGAATAACTAGAATTATTTTTAATACTTGGACTAGAAAGAAGGTTTTACAAATTGTGGTGATTCATTTATGGTTTAAAACAGCTCCAAAAAAGTAGCATGAGAAACTTAAGGAGGGGATTTTTTTCATATGGGTTCATAATTAACAAAGCTCATAAATGTATTTATATGAGGTTCCAAAATATTCATGGGGTTGATATTTGTTTATATGTTGATAACATAATAATTTTTGGGAGTAATATAAATAAAAAAAATAGTTCTATTTTATTTTATCTGAAAACTCTCACAAAAAAATAGTGATGTGAATGGTATATTGAGAATTAAAGTTGTTAACAATAAAAATATATTTTTTCATTTTGTAAATCACAATAAATATTAATGGTTTTAGGAAGGTATATGTTGACCTCACCTATTTTTGATAATCTCAATCATGTACTCATTTGTGTTGAAAATCCCAATTATGTCTTCATTCTCTATGATATTGTTAAGTATTGTTGATCTATACTTTAATTCTTTTAAATCTATGATCAAACCAATAATAATCTTTAAAATAGTCTTTGAAATATGTTAATCATCATTTATCCATGTTCGTACAAGTTATAAATTGATTCTAACACAATCGGATGTGTTCTGCATAAAACAGATAAGTAATCTGCCTATAGCTACTGATAAAGAGTTACCGGTAACCAGTCTACCGATAGACTTAGTCTACCGACAGACAGCTACCGATAGACTTAACACAGAGTTACCGATGTACTTATAAATACAACTACCGATACAAACGTAGAGCTACCGGTGTAAGTATAAATAGCTACCGATGGAATAAGAGTCACCGATGGACGAAGCTACCGATACAGACTCACAGCTACCGACGCATGGAGCTACCGATGCATGTACCTACCGATGCATGGAGCTACCGATGCATGTACCTACCGACGCATGGAGCTACCGATTCATGTACCTACCGACGCATGGAGCTACCGATAAACAGTCATTGATACACGCATGTACCAACCGACGCATGGAGCAACCTATAGAGTCAGAGAAACTAATGACATTGAGCTACCGATGTTCAAGCTACCGATGTTCAAGCTATCGATGCTGATTACCTACCGATCACTCAACTCACTGTTTGAATTTCTTTATTTCCTATATTTAATCTATCTAACGGTCATATCATACATTTTAATGATTTTTCAAATACCTGATAAAGGTTGTCGGATGTCAGGAACCCATACCTCGTACCTGCTGAAAAGAAATCTTTTCTGTCCCATGATGGGAGATAATTACGAGAAGACTACATACCAGAAATAGGCGAACGTGTGAAGAAAACAAACAACAAGAAGCGAACCAGAAAAGTGCGGTGCATCCATTATACCAAAAACGACACAAGCACAAGAGGAACATAGAGAAGCTCATAGACAATCAAGCATACTCGAGGAGTGTTCTGTGCATACAAGAAGAACTTCATCGACTACATTCTCACCACCTGTGAACCTGGAGCATACGACACTCTATTTCTCAACAGAAAAAATAAGAGGACTCAGACTCACTTCTAATCGAGTCCAAAGGAGTCCAGAGCTATACTGAAATCACCAGAACCATCTCTAAACTCTACATCTCTTGTTCTGTGATTTATTACCATTCATTTCGAGCAGTGTGTGTTATCTGCTATATCTAACACATACACTGTCTCCTGTACTCAAACTGAAGGATCTGTAAATCCTTACAAAACTCTTTCATTCTTTCTTTCCCACGAAGAACTGTGGTAGAGGTCGTGTGTGACCTGGACAGCTGGTTGCTGTTGTACTGTTTCCCACGAAGAACAGTGGTAGAGGTCTTGGACCTGGACAGTTGTAAACTGTTGAACCCCGATCCAGGGTGTGGATCATTTTTATATAAACTTTTGAGAGGACTAAGTCTCGGCTTGAGACTGAACCTCTTGGTTACATTGTTGTGCCATCTATTTCGAAGTTTTATTCAGCTGCTAATCACTTTAAAACCAATACTGTTTTTAAAGATTACTTTGATAATTAAATTAGCAAGTGTTTATGTTAAGTGCAGATTAGTAAGTTAGTTTCAAAAGATAATCACACACTCCTGTGTTGGTTAACTGGGAATTAATCAATCCCTTGAGAACCTAACAGAATCTCTACTTTAATATAAATTCACTACAGTTTAATTTATTATTTTATTTGGGGGTCTTTAAGACACTGCTTTTAAATATAGAAATTTTAATTGGTACTCAATTCACCCCCCTCTTGAGTAAACCACTCCGACCAACACTTGGTATCAGAGGTTGAAAATACTTTCTAAAAGTACTCTGCTTTTGAACTGTGATTTTAGTTGTATTTTAAAGTTCTTAAAATTTCTGTTATTTCTAAATTTTTATCTCTTTAAAATTTTCTCATCATGGACAATAGACTTGAGGGTGCTGCTACTAACCGGTCACCTTTCTTCAATGGAACTAATTATGCTCAGTGGAAGTTGAAAATGAAAATCCATCTAGAAAGCATAGGTTTTGATATTTGGACTGCTATTGAATCAGAATACAAAATGCCTACTAATGCTAGATCTACTTGGGATGAACCTACAAAGACTGCTTACAATAACAACTGTAAAGCTATGAATGCCTTGTACTGTGCTCTAGGAGATGAAGAGTTTAATAGAATTTCTGCATGTAAAACTGCTTTTGAAATTTGGGATACCTTAGCTCTTTCTCATGAAGGAACAACTAATGTGAAAGAAATGAGATTGAACACTTATACTATCAAGTATGATAATTTTAAAATGAAGCCTGACGAACCCATTTCTGACATGTATCTCAGGTTCAATGAAATTGTCAATACAATGATTTCACTGGGAAAGGATGTCTCATCGAAGGAACAAATTATGAGAATTTTTGAGATGTCTACCTGATAGATGGAGAGGCACATCTGTCTCAATCATAGAATCATGTGACATAGCTGCTCTACCTGTCAAGGAACTAATTGGCAAGATGATGATGTATGAAGAAGAGCTTAAAGTGAACAAAGAGAAAGACAATGAACCTGCAAGAAAGTCTGTTGCTTTCAAATCCTCAACTTCAAAGAATAAGGGCAAGGAAAAGCTTCAAGCTGTAGTTGAAAGTTCAAGCTGTGAAGACAGTGGAAGTAATTCTGACAGTGATGCTGAGATGGCTCACATTGCTAGAAGATTTAAGAAATTTTATAGGAAAAAGAAGTTCTTCAGAAAAACAAATTATAAGGGTAAGTATGATCACCAAGGCAAATGGAAAAAGGACTGGAAGAAGAATGACAAATCAGATGATGTTGTCTGCTATGAGTGCAAGAGAAAAGGACACATTAAAGCCGACTGTCCAAAGCTGAAATATAAAAAGAAATATGAATATAAGGACAATAAGTTTAAGAAAGCTATGAAGGCTACTTGGAGTGCTTCAGAAGACAGCACAAGTGAAGCTGAATCTTCAGACTCTGAAAGGAATCGAGCCAACATGTGCTTTATGGCAAACACTTCTGAGGTAACTGCTGAAACTCCTGCTTCAAATTCATATTATTCTGGAGATGATTCTGAAGGTGATAACATGTCTAAATCTGAACTGTTTGAATACTGTGATATGCTGGAAGAGACATGTAATGAACTTGAGGATAAATACAAGTCATTAAAGAAACATCATGCTCTCACCACTACAGTTAAAACCGAACTCACTATTGAAAAAGAGAAAAATGCTCAACTGTTAAAAGAAAATACAGAACTGAAACTGTCAAATGAGCAACTTAGAAAAGACTTAGAGAAGTTCACCAATGGCAAGAATACTCTAAAACAGATGCTAGGAAAGCAAGTATCACCTAAATATACTACTGGTATAGGATACCAACCTGGACAAAGGAAAATTGCTAAAACTAGATTCATTTCTAAATCTGGACAGAATGAAGGTAATCCTGGAACTTCATATGCTTCAACCAGTTATATACATAGCTATGGATCTAATAATGTTTATCTTTCAAAGCATGTCAATTCTACAAATTATATGAGACCCATTAGACAAATATGGGTACCTAAAGTGTTATTGGCTAACCTGTCTGGACCCAAGAAAATCTGGGTACCAAAATCATCTCCCATCTAAATCTGTTTTGTAGGGAACTTGCTTAAAGAGCTCCTGTAAAGAGACATGGTACTTGGACAGTGGATGTTCAAGACATATGTCAGGAGAATTCTCTTGTTTCAAGAGTTTAATAAAAGTTGATGGAGGCTTTGTCACCTTTGGTGATAACTCAAAAGGGAAAATCATCGGCCTAGGCCAGATTGGCAACACTGATTCAATTTTGATTTCTAAAGTTTTATTTGTTGATGGCCTTAAATACAATTTATTAAGTATTTCTCAGTTATGTGATGATGGTTTTCATGTTAAATTTGAAAATTATTCTTGCAAAGTTTTTGATTCTAAGAATGTTTTGGTATTTTCTGCCTTAAGAAATGAAAATGTTTATGCTGTTAATCTGAATTCTTTAGCTAAGCAGAATATTAATTGTTTGAATGCTTTTCATAAAGAATCTTGGCTATGGCACAGAAGATTAAGACATTGCAACATTCACTCACTTAGAAAACTTTCTAGGAAAAACCTAGTTAGAGATCTACCTAAGTTAGAATTCCCAAATGATAGAGTGTGTAACCCCTGTCAAAAGGGAAAACAACACAAAGTTTCTTTTAAATCAAAGAAAGAAGTTTCAACTTCTCAACCACTTGAATTGGTTCACATGGATTTGTTTGGACCATCAAGAGATTCTAGTTTAAATGGGAAGCACTATGTTTATGTTCTTGTAGATGACTTTTCTAGATATACTTGGGTATATTTTCTAGCTCACAAAAGTGAAGCTTGTTCTTACTTTGTTAAATACTCCAAGTCTGTAGAGAACCTTAGTGGACTCAAGATTAAGACCCTGAGAATTGATCATGGTCGTGAGTTTGAAAATCAAGATTTTGAATCTTATTGCTCACACAATGGCTATACTCATAACTACTCTGCCCCTAGAACACCCCAACAGAATCGTGTAGTAGAAAGAAGAAACCGAACTCTTCAAGAAATTGCTAGAACCATGCTCAATGAATATGACCTGCCTATTTACTTTTGGGTTGAAGCTGTAAATACAGCTTGTTATGTTATTAATAGAGTCTTGATTAGACCAGTTCTTAAGAAACCCCCTTATGAATTGTGGAACAATAGAAAGCCCAAGGTTAATTACTTTAAAGTTTTTGGTTGCAAAGTATTTATTCTGAATACTAAAGATAATCTGGATAAGTTTGCTTCCAAAAGTGATGAAGGAATTTTTCTGGGTTACTCTATTTCAAGTAAAGCCTATAGAGTATTCAATAAGAAAACCAAATGTGTGGAAGAATCTGTTCACATCAAGTTTGATGAAACTGATCCACATGAGCCTAAAACCTCTCTTGAAAATCTTGAAGAATATTTGTCTATTCTGGACCTTAATGATAAATCTAAAGAACCTGTTATAAAAGTATCCAGTTCTGGACTTTCTCCAGAATCTGCTTCTTTTGAACCCGAACCTATAGATGAACCTGAAATTTCTAGTCCAACCTTTACTAGATCAACGAGGATTCTAAAGAATCATCCTTTAGATGCTGTTGTTGGTAATCTGGATAGAGGAACACAAACTAGATCTTCTCTAAGAAACCAGGTTGAACATCAAGCCTTTCTTTCACAGCTGGAACCCAAAAATATCAATGATGCTATCAATGATGAATTCTGGGTAATAGCTATGCAGGAAGAATTAAATCAGTTTGAAAGAAACAAAGTCTGGGAATTAGTTGACAGACCCAAGGACACTTTGACAATAGGCACAAAATGGATTTTTAGAAATAAAGTAGATGAATCTGGAAATATAGTTAGAAACAAATCTAGACTAGTTGCACAAGGATATAGTCAAGAAGAAGGCATAGACTATGAGTAAACTTTTGCACCTGTAGCTAGACTAGAAGCCATTAGGATCTTACTTGCATATGCTGCACATCTGGATTTCAAGTTATATCAAATGGATGTAAAAAGTGCATTTCTAAATGGTTTTATAATTGAAGACGTTTTTGTAGAACAACCACCTGGATTTGCTAACCCCCATTTTCCAAATCAAGTTTTTAAACTTTCTAAAGCTTTGTATGGTTTAAAACAAGCTCCAAGAGCTTGGTATGATAGACTTAGCAATTTCCTTATTTCAAAAGGTTTTACCAAAGGGATTACTGATCCAACTCTTTTTATTAAAAGAATTTCTAAAGATGTTTTAGTTGTACAAATATATGTTGATGATATTATTTTTGGATCTTCTAAACACTCTTTATGTACTGATTTTTCAAAAAGTATGCAAAATGAATTTGAAATGAACTTAATGGGAGAGCTTAAGTACTTTCTTGGATTTCAAGTATTTCAAAATGAAAATGGTATTATTTTGAATCAAAGTAAATATACAAAGGATCTTTTAAAACGTTTTGGTCTGGATAGTATCAAGGAAAGTGAAACTCCTATGAGTACTACCTGTAAATTGGATGCAGATGAAACTGGGAAACCAGTTGATCAAACAAATTACAGAGGTATGATTGGTAGTTTACTTTATCTTACTGCTAGTCGACCTGATATTATGTTTAGTGTGTGTATGTGTGCTAGATTTCAAGCTAACCCAAAAGAATCTCATTTGCTTGCTGTTAAAAGAATTTTTAAATATCTCAAACACACGGTTAACTTAGGTTTGTTTTACCCAAAAGGACAATCCTTTGAGTTAATGAGTTATTCAGATGCTGACTTTGCTGGTTGTAAGTTAGATAGAAAAAGCACATCAGGAACATGTCATTTGCTTGGAAAATCCTTAGTTTCTTGGTGTAGTAAGAAACAGAACTCAGTTGCATTATCTACTACTGAAGCAGAATATATAGCTGCTGGTAGTTGCTGTGCACAAATTCTGTGGATGAAACACACTCTTTTGGACTATGGATATGTTTTTAAACATGTTTCAATCAACTGTGATAACACCAGTGCAATAAACATCTCTAAGAATCCTGTATCTCACTCTAGAACCAACCACATAGATGTAAGACACCATTTCCTAAGAGATCACTATCAAAAAGGTGATATTTCTCTTGAATTTATTGGCACTGAACATCAATTGGCTGATATTTTCACTAAACCTTTAAGTTCGGATAGGCTAAGTTTCATAAGACATGAACTGGGAATGTTTAATCACAACCGGTGTGAAAATTCTCAGTGATGTAAACTCCTCACCGACGTGAAAATTCTCACTGATGTGAAATTCTCACCGATGTAAAATTCTCACCGATGTAAAATTCTCACTGATGTGAAATTCTCACTAATGTGAAATTCTCACCGATGTAAAATTCTCACCGATGTAAAATTCTCACTGATGTGAAATTCTCACTGATGTGAAATTCTCACTGATGTGAAATTCTCACCGATGTAAAATTCTCACTGATGTGAAATTCTCACCGATGTAAAATTCTCACCAATGTGAAATTCTCACCGACGTGAAAATGCTCACCGATGTAAGTTTCTCACCGATGTAGAAATTCGCACCGATGTACAACTCTCACCGATTTGTTTTTCTCACCGATGATTAACTCACATCGATGCAAAGTTTAAAACTTCTGTCTGCCGCCAAGAATACGAATCGTTTTATTTTACTTTATTACTCTATTTTAATCGTTTATTTGGAATTCCTAAATTATAAAACTAAGTCTAAGCCACTTCTTACCTCACCGAGCTCAAAATCTCTCACCTTCGAACCTTAGCACCCAAATCGACCAAGAACCCTAAACCCGCGATGGCAAAAACCAAGCTTCCTATCGTCAGAGATGAAAGTACAGAACCAAATGCTAAGAAGCAGAAGACACAGCATAAAGCAAGTGCTAGTGAAGTTAAAACTAGATCGGGAAGGCGACCAGTGAATCCTCACTTGCAGAATAGAGATATAGTAATCGAGAAGGAACTGTGCGTGGAATGGCTACTGCCTAGCAAATCCTTAGTGCTCGAGATTCTGGAAGACCAAAAATGGGTGGACTGTTTCTCGAATAACAATGGCCCATACTACCCGAAATTGGTAAAGCAGTTCTATGAGTTTGTAACCTTTGAGAAGTTTGAGAATGAGAATCGGGTAAGCTCTTTTGTAAATGGAAAAGAGATGTCTTTTTCTTCAGTAGAGTGGGCTGAGAGTTTAAAAGTACCACATGAAGGTGTCTCTGGGTATGTATCAAGAGCAATGCCACCTAGTAGTGACATTTTTGATTATGAGATCGCCTTACAAGAGCTGACTGGGAATGGAAATCAAAGGCAAGTGGTAGCTGCTGAAATGGATGGAGAGAATCGACTGCTTTTCAAATTTGTTCAGCATGTGTTGATACCGAGGAGAGGAGATTTTGCAAATCTGAGATATCAAGATATATATCTTCTTCATTTGCTAAGACATGGTGTAAAAGTCAATCTGTGCAGATTGTTGATGCTTCAAATGGAAGACATGATTAGACCAAAGTCAAAGACCAATGCTTTGTTCTTTGCCAAGCTGACTTCAGTGATGATAAAAGTGAAAGAAATAGATGAGTCTCAGGATGAGACAGTTGTAGTCAAGAACAATTTCTGCATCACCTCGACTGTTTGCAAGTATATGAAAATTAACTGGAACCCATGGAATGGAGAATGGGTCAGTGATGATCAGAAAATCTATGATAGGTTTAATCCTGTGGATTATCCCTCAAGACCAAAGGATATGAGAGATCCGAGTCTAAGACCTGATGAAGAGGAACCTGCTTATAGTGATGAGACATAAGAAGAAGAAGAAGAAGAAACTCCTATGGATGTTGGAGGAGATCCAGACTTGCCCCCAAGTCCTGTTGCAGAACTGGTTTATTCTAGGAAAGGAAAAGTAGAGGAAGTTTTTCCTACTTATGAGGAAGACCAGTCTGTACCTCACCAAGAAGAAGAGGAAAAGGAGAATGAATTTGAATCGCCTGCTTCTGGTAGGTTAAGTATGAGTCCCTTAATTGGAAACTCAGCTATACCTGCTGCTGAAGAAGAAAGAGATAGAGAAGAAGCTGTACCTGTATCAGAAGATCTTCTAGATGCTGCACCTGTAGAACTTGTGGTAGAAGATTCTGATGAAGAACGGCCAGCAGAAAAGGCTGTTGTGATACATGAGAATGCACCCATTGAGGGGGAGCATCAGTCTGTGCTTGGAAATGTTACAGTAGCTGTTGAGCTTGGAGACTGGGTAGAAGACCCAGGGTTTATAGTCTGTGGATTGGATTATCCAGATTCTGATAATGAGATGTCTGTGGATAGACCAAAGACCAATTATGATCTTGCTGCTGAGTTGTTGCCAGACGATGTGGTCAGATTTCATGATTTGACTAAGCTGAAAGAGGACCTGAAATCCAGTTTTGTTGAAGAAGTGAAGCTAATGGAAACCTATCTTGCATCCTCAATCAATTCAATAATGACTACTTCTGTAGTTAATTTGGCCTCAACAAGGGGATCTGCTGCAGTTGTCTCAAGTGATTTTGTCTCCAAATCAGATCTTGAATCCATGAAGGATGAGATAAAAGAATCATTCAGTGCTTCAGTTGCTGAGATGAAAGAAAGCTTTTATGAAGAAATGAAAGTGCTAGAGAGATCCTTCGAGCTATCTCTGGCTTGTAATTTATCTTCCTTTATGTCTGAGCTTTTGGAAGAAGTGAAAGAATGCCAGACTCAGTCTTCAAGAATCGAAGCTGATCTGGAAGCTCTCAAGACATCAGTGGTTGCTTTGGATTCCTATATGAGCTCCAAGTCTCAATCTGACAAGGACCTAGCCTATGTGAAGAGTGTAGTCAGCCAGTTTGTCTCAGTGTTTGAAAGTTTCAAAACCTCAGTGAAGGATCATGTTCAATTACAAGACTCTCAAGTTCAAAGCCTAATCAGTGGTTTGTCAAAGAGTTTTAAAGAAACCGTTTCCTTCTCTCTTGGCCCTCTCACATCCAAACCATCAGTTGATATGAACTCAGTTCGAGCAATATTGAAGGAGGAGATTGGTTCTATTCCTACCAGTGGTTCTGGGGACTCATCAGAGTTAAGCCGAGTGGTGCTTTCTACAAGGGATTCTGCCAGAGAAATCATGAAAATAGTTCAAGATTTTATGAGAGAAGCCTCTGCCTCTCAAGAAGCCATAAAAAGCAAAGTGGACTACTACTTCTCCAAACTTTTCACCAAGCATCAACTCGAACACCACTTCAAGCTAATGTTGGAACACATGAAGCTCCCTCCAGTCACTCAAGCTTTCAGAGAACAAGTGAGCAAGCTGAGAGAACTGACTCCTGCCTTAGAGAAATTCATGGAGAACAAAGATGATTTCATCTCTGCTATGGATAGAGGAGGAGGAATTATTATGGATTTTAGAAATCTGCTGCTGCCCTTCTTGCATGTTGATGCTAGACAAGTCATCATCCCTCCTGCTTTGCCTGCTTCTGCCTCAGCTGCTTCCTCAGTCCAGCTGACTCCTGTTCAAGCCATTCAAAGCCTCAAACCAATGATCACCCAAAAATCTTCAACCTACAAGCCTGACTCTGTGTCAGTGGCCCAGCCTCCTTTAATCTTTTCTGGCATTCCCAAACCTTCACCTGAATCCTCACCACCCGAGCATCCTTCTGATCCCAAAGGAAAATCTCACGTTGCAGATGCGGAGTGAACCAGTGGCCAAGCTTTTTGATAAGAATTCCTTTGTAATCTGTTTTTGTTGTACTTTTTGACTACTATAATACAGAACACTTTTTACTTCTCTTTGTTTTATTTCTCTCCTATATATATATATATATATGCTTTCCCACTTTTTGATTATCACAAAGGGGGAGAACAATAAGAGAGGGGGAGAAACTTTTTATGCGAGAATAAGGAGGAGAACAAAATGAGAAATATTTTCAATGGAGAAAAATAAGGCATAAGGGGAAACGCATTATCCTTTGTTTTGTTTCCATTTTTATCTCTGATACCTTATGTCTATATAGTACCTTATTATTTTTACCTCTGATAAATTATGTCTATATCATACTATTTCTATTATCTCTGATGCTGTTTTCTCTGAGAAAATTGAATTCAATATTATACTCTTTACTATTATATTCTCACTATGTTAAATGCCCATATTACCATATCATAAATTGTGATTATCAAAAAGGGGGAGATTGTTGACCTCACCTATTTTTGATAATCTCAATCATGTACTCATTTGTGTTGAAAATCCCAATTATGTCTTCATTCTCTATGATATTGTTAAGTATTGTTGATCTATACTTTAATTCTTTTAAATCTATGATCAAACCAATAATAATCTTTAAAATAGTCTTTGAAATATGTTAATCATCATTTATCCATGTTCATACAAGTTATAAATTGATTCTAACACAATCGGATGTGTTCTGCATAAAACAGATAAGTAATCTGCCTATAGCTACTGATAAAGAGCTACCGGTAACCAGTCTACCGATAGACTTAGTCTACCGACAGACAGCTACCGATAGACTTAACACAGAGTTACCGATGTACTTATAAATACAGATACCGATACAAACGTAGAGCTACCGGTGTAAGTATAAATAGCTACCGATGGAATAAGAGTCACCGATGGACGAAGCTACCGATACAGACTCACAACTACCGACGCATGGAGCTACCGATGCATGTACCTACCGACGCATGGAGCTACCGATGCATGTACCTACCGACGCATGGAGCTACCGATGCATGTACCTACCGACGCATGGAGCTACCGATAAACAGTCATTGATACATGCATGTACCAACCGACGCATGGAGCAACCTATAGAGTCAGAGAAACTAATGACATTGAGCTACCGATGTTCAAGCTACCGATGTTCAAGCTACCGATGCTGATTACCTACCGATCACTCAACTCACTGTTTGAATTTCTTTATTTCCTATATTTAATCTATCTAACGGTCATATCATACATTTTAATGATTTGTCAAATACCTGATAAAGGTTTTCGGATGTCAGGAACCCGTACCTCGTACCTGCTGAAAAGAAATCTTTTCTGTCCCCTGATGGGAGATAAATACGAGAAGACTACATACTAGAAATAGGCGAACGTGTGAAGAAAACAAACAACAAGAAGCGAACCAGAAAAGTGCGGTGCATCCATTATACCAAAAACGACACAAGCACAAGAGGAACATAGAGAAGCTCATAGACAATCAAGCATACTCGAGGAGTGTTCTATGCATACAAGAAGAACTTCATCGACTACATTCTCACCACCTGTGAACCTGGAGCATACGACACTCTGTTTCCAACAGAAACAAGAAGAAGACTCAGACTCACTTCTAATCGAATCCAAAGGAGTCCAGAGCTATACTGAAATCACCAGAACCATCTCTAAACTCTACATCTCTTGTTCTGTGATTTATTACCATTCATTTCGAGCAGTGTGTGTTATCTGCTATATCTAACACATACATTGTCTCATGTACTCAAACTGAAGGATCTGTAAATCCTTACAAAACTCTTTCATTCTTTCTTTCCCACGAAGAACTGTGGTAGAGGTCGTGTGTGACCTGGACAGCTGGTTGTTGTTGTACTGTTTCCCACGAAGAACAGTGGTAGAGGTCTTGGTCCTGGATAGTTGTAAACTGTTGAACCCCGATCCAGGGTGTGGATCATTTTTATATAAACTTTTGAGAGGACTAAGTCTCGGCTTGAGACTGAACCTCTTGGTTACATTGTTGTGCCATCTATTTCGAAGTTTTATTCCGCTGCTAATCACTTTAAAACCAATACTGTTTTTAAAGATTACTTTGATAATTAAATTAGCAAGTGTTTATGTTAAGTGTAGATTAGTAAGTTAGTTTCAAAAGATAATCACACACTCCTGTGTTGGTTAACTGGGAATTAATCAATCCCTTGAGAACCTAACAGAATCTCTAATTTAATATAAATTCACTACAGTTTAATTTATTATTTTATTTGGGGGTCTTTAAGACACTGCTTTTAAATATAGAAATTTTAATTGGTACTCAATTCACCCCCCTCTTGAGTAAACCACTCCGACCAACAGTATAGATAATTTCAACGATAGGTAATTTTTCACCCATATTTTTTTTGATGTGGGATGCACTAAAATCCATGAATGGTAGTGGCACATTTGGAATATGAATATGTTACTAGGTATCACTTCTATGTGATGACTATACATGGTATTTGATATTCTGTTGGAAAATTGATTAGGTATATAAATAATCTAGTTTATTTTAAATGTTATATAGTTAAAATAGTACCCATATTTCTATTTGATGTTATAGATTACTATATATATTTTTTAAACCAAAGGTTTTGGGAGTGGTTAGTTTTTTACACTTAGTAGTGGCGAGATATCTTGGGGATTAGAGAATCAAACATGTAAAATGTCCATCATAGTATATTTCATGTTTATTACTATCATAGATACCCAAAATAAGTAAATGTATAAGATATGTTCTATTAGGTCTACTATGATTTCTGTTACCAATGTTCGTAGGTTTTATACATACTGATAGTCAAGAAACCAATATTAGGTCATATATTGGTGTTTATATTGGAAAAGTGAAACACATTGGTCACAAAAAAAACATTTTAATACAGTTGATAATT
Source organism: Viscum album (assembly GCA_963277665.1). Lineage (NCBI taxonomy): Eukaryota > Viridiplantae > Streptophyta > Magnoliopsida > Santalales > Viscaceae > Viscum > Viscum album. Next base: position 477,224,984 of record OY728125.1, on the reverse strand, counting down.
GATGTTACCATAACTATGGACATTATTAGATCATGTAAAAATTTTATAGGTATAATAAAAAATATAATTTGTTAGGTGATCATGTAAAAACAAACATTTAGTATTGGTTTAAGTTTGATATCAAATATTCACTATTGATGGGACATCAATTTAATATGGGATGGATTTTCATGTATAATTTCAATGTATGAAATTTTTATTATATGTCTACAGGAAACATCAAGAATATATTGCATACTATGAGAAAGGTGTATAGACCACACAAGGAAAAATGGAAGGTTTAAAAAATATTACTGAACCATGGATATCAAATAAGTGTTATACTGGTGAACAATTTTTCATTCCCTTTTCTGAATAAAGGAGTGTGTATATTCTAGAGGGCTTATAATAGGTCTATTAAAAATTCATCAATAGATAAGATAAAAATAGTAACAATGGTGTTCATGAGTATATGATGAGCTTATAAAATTGAAGATACTTTTTTATAATGGATTCAACAAATAATAATATTTACATGTTCATGGTGGTTTTTATATTGTTTTGGTTTTTTCTGTGCTTTTATTCTACTATGTATAGGTTTCAATAATGTAATACCTTTATTTGTGAAACTAATTTCGAAGAGAGTATGATACATAATCTTAAAAATCAAATAATATTTAAAATATTTAAAACTACTTTGAGATTTCTAAATTTTACGTTTTAAAAACATTTATTTTTTACTTTAAAGGAAAACACTATTGGAAAATAACCCTACACCCACAGTTTGGAACCATAAGTATAGCCCACAAAACTATCGGTATAGGATATACCCATGGCTTAGAGAATCGTGGGAGCTTAAGCCACTAGTGTATATCTGAGCTTTAGACATGGTTTGAAAACTGTTAAACCCACGGTTATAAACCATGAGAAGAGGTGTATGGTAAATTTTCCACCATGTCAATAACCATATACCCATAGTCCTCAAACAATGGATATAGGATTTAAAAAAATATCCTACCTCTAGATTCGAATCTCAGACTACCTCTTCACAGTCTACGTTCCTAACCATGTCCCCATATAGAATTATACATATATAAATATATATTTTTAGTGTATTGTTTTTATAAATAGTGGCTATAGTTGGATAATCGGGGCGCATAGGTTTTCCCACCGAAGTATTTTCCTTCTCAAGGAAAAAAGCATGTTCTTATATTGGAAATATATACCCATGGTTCCCTAAAACTATGTGTATAGTTCAAACCTATACCAATGGATTTTGAGAAATAGGGTTGTAGGTTTTTAACCAACACCTATACCCATGGTTATGGAAAACACTATGGGTATGGGGGTGACCTATACACATGGTTTGTATGAGAATTGTGAGTATAGGTCTTGAACCAAACACTATACCCATGGTTTTTCAAACATTTTGTGTATAGGGGGGACAAATACCCTTGGTTTTTAAATTTTTTTGGTATATGATGTAATTTGTATCCTACACCCATGGTTTACAAAACCCATGGGTATAGATTCTAAATCAATATTTATACCCACAGTTTTTGAAAAACCATTGGTATAGGGATGACTTATACCCATGGTATTATCCAAAACCAGGGGTATTGGGTCATTTTTTAGTAGTGAAATTAAATGGGAGGAAATATAGTCATGTGTTTAGAAATGGGAGATAATGGGAGCCTTATTAATTGGTTATGGGTCCTTAAGGATTGACAAATAATTTCTCAACATAGCGATAGATAATAGATGTTGTGCTTCTAATACCACCATGATTTGAAAAACTAAAAACTTTTAAATATAAAATGAATAACATTTACATTTTACCACTACTTTATACTACTCATATATTTAATAATAGTGGTTTGAGGATGATCCATTAGAGAAACCAGCAGATTCCTCTATTCATTGGGTACCCACTAATCGAAGAAATCACCCAATACTTGGGTGGGATTCTTTAAACTTTTCATTGTATGGTAGTACCTCCTAGAATCTAATAGATATGGATAAATATTGTTTTCTTAGGGATAGAGGATTAGTATGGGATTTCTCAAGGATTAAACACACACATTATCATGGACAATGTTTTGTTATATGAGTATGATGACACACCAGAGCCTTCTCAAGTTTTTACTTGTACATTTTATAACATTGGAGTAGTTCTTTATACATGCATACATTATTAATACAAATTAACTATCTATTCATAATCTTAGGAAACGTCTCTATTTATAACAGCCTTAAATGAAATATGGTTTACATGTTAATGTTTCATAATAAACTAAATATTTTCATCTAATTATATGATTAACTGATATAATACCCTTTGTGATATTTATATGTTTTGTAATATGGCATATATAAGGGTAGTTGAGGTTGTAGTGTGATATATCTATATCACACAATAAAAAATCCTCAATCATGGCATATAATATTCCCAAGTTCTACTCATGTTGTAAACTATGTTATTTGTGTATAATCATGTACCATATAAAAAATCATTTACATTCGTGGATTTAGGGAATATCACCGTCAATATCAAACTTAAAAAAAGATTAATATACTTTGTTCCATTACGAATTATTTTGTATCACATAAAATAACTTTTGAAATCATTTCTTAATCCCTTTTTGTACATCTTAAAAAATAATTTTAGGAACCTATAATAAAATTCACCATCGATCACATCATATGAAATAATTTTTGGATATCCATAAAAAACTCCTTTTGTATAAATAAAAAACATCTTAATGTGTATGTGAGTCTCATATAATTACACATATATTCTTTATTCTCTAAGTATTCATAGACCATGATTCTTAATTCATTACATGTAATTCCCAATTATGGATAATCACATCACATTCCCATCATAAAATATTTAATCACACCAAATGTATGATCAAGGTATAATCATACACTCCTTCGTTCTATCTCAATTGAGGTAATAGATTTCATACTCATCATATGAAAGGAAAAAAATTCACTTTAGTTCAACCTAAACCAATAACATGATCAGAAACATACCCAACCACATAAGATCTTCCAAGCCTCAAAGATTCAATAATAAAGGTATGAAAGTATGAAGGATTTCAAGAAAGTGATCTTTCCTACTTGATGTATAAGAAAATCCCAATATTAAATATACACACATATTGTACCAAATATGTAAGTGATCGAGTTTTCTTCAATTATTCCTTTTCCATTTCTCTAGTGAAAAGGGATTCTAGGGAGTGTTTCATGGTATTCATGGGGTGGATAAGAATTTTCAATGTGGTTCAGCGGTTAAAGGTTTAGATTTGGAATATTTGGTCTTAAAAACCCCACTTTTATAATGATTTGGCCATTTGGGTGGCCATTATAAAGTTATAATCAGGGTGAGTATATATTTTGAAGAATTCATAAGATCAGTATTTGAAAAAACCATTTCGTGAGTAACCCTACAACCATGGTTCTCTATGATATGGTGGATCATGGTTTAATGGAGGTCGTACATGGGGAAATATTTTAAAAGTCCATGTGCAAAACAAGGGGAGTCATACCACCCATATTAGTTGTGGTATAGGTTTCGTGTTATGGGATAAGGAATTTAGACAAGTATAAACCAATATATATGTTAATAAGATTCTTAAATATGGGTTAATGAACTTACATATCACCTTTCCTATTTTTTAGTTTGTCTTGTGGAGGTTATCACATCATGGTGATAGTTATTTTGGTGATTATGGATACTAGGATATATCTTTTGGAATCTATGTCTGAAATGTGAAGGGTAAATAAATCATGTTAAGATTTATGGTTAAGGGATGTAAGGTTTTTGAGGAATATTTAGTATATCTATATTTTTAGGGAATATTGAAGATGACAAGGTTATTTTATCTATATCAGATTGGTTCATCAAGGGGATAAAAGGTTATGGTCTTTAGAATGATTTTAGGTAACTTCAAACCATTGTTTTGGTAAAATATATTTTAAAATGATTAGAATGATCATAGTCAATACAAGGGGTCAGCTATTTTGGATACCCAGAGTTTAAAAAACATATTTTATAGAAGCTATAACGGTTATTTTCAATGTTTACTTGTCTTGTTGAAGCTCGATAGGTTTTTTATATATATAGGGGTTAGATTTTTTATGGTTTTATATTTATTCTTCTCCCTTAAACCCTAGAAATGCCTGAACTTTCTTAGTTCCCTCCAATAATATCTCTTGAGGATTTAAAGAAATTGATTCTTGGGGATTGATCCCTATTTAATTAAGGTACCCTCTTCTATATTCCATATATTATGTCATTATAATTCATCCCATTGATTATAATTTTGGGGTTTCTTCTAGTTTTGGTTGATATTCGTGTATAATATAATGGTGATTTTTTTTGGTTAGATGTAGAGGTGGTTTGTAGTGAGTTTCACAATGGTTAATCCTTATTTATTCAATTATTATATGGTGTTCTTAAATACTTCCATCAATGTATTGGATTTGGGGATTCTCGATTAAAACTATGTGTCAATAGATAATTAAACAATATTTTTTTTAATGGGTAATTTTTTAAAATTTCAAAAGGATATAATATTCCAAAATTAAATATTCCAAATGGTAAAAGGTAAAGAAAAACTTTAGATAATGCTTTTACTCATGTTATTTCTTTATGATATTTGATATATTGAATGATAATATTATTTTGTGAAAACATTCCTTACATATTTAACATGCATAAATATGATTAAATAGTTTAAATATGTTGAAGAAAGATGATAATGAATGAGTTATGTGTTAGAGTAATCATCCTTTCTTAGAAATAATTCACGTCATAAATATTTTATTCGATCATGTTAATTGGATGATTACTTTTAGTTATTTATAGTTTAGTGTATTGTCTTTTTGAAACCTACTTATTATGAATTGATTAATTAAAATGATAAATCTAAATTATTATTGTTGGAATTTTTACTAGTATCCAACTACCTTCTGAACCTATTTTCTGTAATCATGTCTTATTTTTTGAGGTTTTGTTGATTTCCTATCATATTTTTATCTTATAGAGTTATAATATTCCTACATGTATATTAAGAATGTCAGGAAAAAATATATCATTTAAATGAAAACCTAGTATAGTTGGTTAATTGGGTGGGGATTGAGTTTTGGTGATATTATTCTTGTGGTTACTTCAATAGGTTGAGAGAGGGATGGTACTGATTGAATAAAAAGGTGTTCGGAATTATATTTATATGGTTGGATAACATTGTAATATTTTCTTAAAATTTTAATATATAAATTTATATTTATTTCTTATTCCACTTTTTTGCATCCTTGCTTGGGTTTGAATAGTTGTGTGTAAGTACATGAAATCAACGATGGTATTTTTTTCGTAAGTTAATTAATGATCAGATGTTTATGAAAAATGGAATTTAAATTAAAAAACGTTCCTTGGATTTTAATAGTTAATGTAAGCTAGAATTAATGTTGGGATATTATGAATTATTGGAAATTTAATTATAATAAAGTATTAGTGGTAGTATTGAATCTTGATACATGTGTGCTTAGAACAATTTAAAATCCCTAGTCTATAATGCTGGAAACTGGGCTATCATGTGGAATGGTAGACATTATTTGAGTAATAGATAAGTTAGTTTAATATATAAGTATTATGAAATATATTTCTAATTTTTTCTTTTTCTAATGATCCACTAACCAAGTTGGTTGAGGTAACGAACACCCATACTTCAACTTGGGTTTCTTGTATTTTCGAAATATATAGCGTGTTGAGGTTACATATGGATAACTATACAACCTACCAACTCCCTCTTCCAGGAATGGTATAAATATAGGAATATCCAGGATATGAAAATTATGGTTATAGGATATGTATTCATACTAGTTTTAGTGGAATACATATGTTACATACATGTATATATGGTTTGTATGGATGTAAGGTTATAGAGTGTACATGTATCCCGATAGTGATAGACTATGTTAACTACATTTGTATCTATCCATGGGATTTAATGGATCATTATGTACTGTGTAATTATATGGGATAAAACAATTATTGGTCTTACTATGTAATTTTTGGAATGTGGTAGAACCATTGTCATTCTGGTGGGAGTTTTATACTGTATTTGCTGATAATCTGGTTGTAGTGGAAAACATTAGAGCAAATATGTATAATTTTTATCTCTCGTGTTAAAAAAAAGAATTTTAAATTTATATTTTTTCATGTTATTTCCATTTTATAGAAAAGAGAATGGTTTTTTTGAAGTTTTGAAGGCTAAGATATAAATAGGCGGAATATGAAGTTGATTTTAGTGAGAAATAAATACTAGCCAAAGTGTGATATCCCTAATCAAGGAATTTCATGCAATATGTGTGGTGTTACTATCAAGAGTTTCATGATAGTCATTTACATTCTAGTTGGAAGAATCACCTTAGTGAGATGTGTTATACAAACAGAGTTGTGAGAATTATGTAATATAAAATTCAAAGCACTGAGGGTTTTTGGAAGGTCAGGTTTTACCTATAATTACCAGTCCCACCCCCAAAGAAATAATATATCATTTAAAAATGATTTGAGGCTCTCCATTAATGAAAATATCACTTAAAAAAACAATTTTTAAAACTGGATATGAGAAAAATATCTATGAAAAGTATTCTTCATGAAGTTAATACCATGATTGATAGTTGAAAAATATGACATTAGAAAAAAGGGGTTTGTATAAATAAATTATCATGAATAGGTTGATAATTGTCCATTGAAAGAGTATATATCCGAAAAATAGGGTTTGGTAAAGGACTTTGAGGATTCATAATTGTCTAAACTTGTCTGAGTTAAGTGATTATAGTTAAATAAACATATATGAATAGAATTGAGTGAATTATCATGAGTTAGCTTTTCCCATGGAACTCTGAGTAATGGTGATTCGGAGAAAGTTTTTACATTAATGGATTATTTCTTGTGGTTGTTCTTGGGAAAAATATTCAAATTGGAGAACCATATTGGGGTATTAATGGTGGAAATCAAGGAAAACTTTTATGATGATATTGAGGTGGAATTAAAGTCATCTAATTAACGAAGACACAATCTAAAGGCGTTATCAAGGATAATTCCACAGAAGTGGTTCAAAGTGGTTAGTATTCTTATCCCTAAATCAAATTATAAAGATGGCGAGTCACCATGGAGTGAATATATCTAATGATTTATATCCATTATCTAGGTGAAGATTGTTGGATTTTGGTAAACTAGAATAATATCGTGTGTACACTCCTAGAAACTCCCTTAGTGGTTAACCAAATAAAATAATGTTTCATTGTATTAATTTTTTCATTTTTAATTATAGTGGATGTACTAGAAACTATGATGAGTATAATGAGTTCCAATTAACATGGGAAAAAATCCAAAAAATTGGAGAAAAAAAACAGTTCAAAACTAAATTCACCTTTTCCCCCTTAAGGTGTCTAAGGTTGAAAATAGTGGTATCATTACAAGGTTAAATTAACTTAAGATATTAGTTAGAGTTCATCATGGAGAACACAATTATTTCCAAATGGTTTCCACTATTTTATTAAACCAATTATCAAATTGGCATGTAAATATTTATATCACACTTTCAATATCACAAGCTAGATGTTTTCACAAATAATACATGGGATATATTTTTGTGAAGAATCATAACTTTATATGATTGAATAAAATAGTAAGATGCTAAATGTTTATACCAAATATCAAAATCATTTATCTATTAAATAATCAAACAAGGTTTAGATGAATGTTATGAGGTTCACTACTTCCAATTTCGTGTGGGATAAATGGAACAAAAATTATATATATAATAGTAAAGTGAAAGAGGTGAAACTTCAAATGCTTTAAAGTAATATTGTTGGATTAAAGATATTTCTTTATGAAAATACCAATAATTTCATTCATGATATTACTGAGGTTTTTATATTTCATTGAGGTCTTGGGAAAGTAATGAAATATATACATATTCAATAAGATCATAGTATAGTTTCTACTATCATATAATCTAAAAGTGTTAGATCATAAAGAAATGGATTTGACCAAGATAGTTTTTATTATTTAGTATGAATAATAGTGGTCTATTAAATGTGAGTTAACCCATAAGAGACATAAAATCATGTAATTCAAGACAAATATAAATTTAATTAATGGTTGAAATAAAGAGGAAGATATGGATAATGAACACCTATCTCTAGTGGAAAAATTTCAAGAATGTCATGGGTAGATTTGAATGAAAACTAACCACTGTATAATTTCAAGGAAGAAAAGTTGGACAATTTACATCAAGATGATCGTGAAAATTTCACGATGATGAAAGTCAAGTTGAAGTCATGTAGAAACCTCAGAGGAGATTCCATACTAAAATAGACACCATGATGGGAATTTTATTTGGAAATAATTTTCAAATAAGGTGCTTGGTAATTAAAGAATATGATGATAATGATGAAAATTTGGAAGAAGTGGGAATAAGTTTTAAATATGATATATATATATGATGATATTATTTATCGTTCCCATGTAAGTATTGAATTTGTTTTCAATGGTTAAATATGTGTTTCTGATGATGTTTGGAGTATTATTATGGATTCATGATGTCATTGGATGTCATTTTTGATATATAATTCATATAATTCTATATTTCGGATGCGAAACTGCCATTTTCTATGTTAATGAAATTGTAAGTAAATGTCTTGAAGAAATAAAATGGATAAGAATAAAATTAAGAAACCATGTAAAATATCCCCACATAGAAATGTGGAAACATATGGTAAGTAAACTTATTATGATAAATGGACCACATGAAGATATGTGGACACACATGGTAGGTAAAGTGACCATGTGGAAGTGATGGAATGAAGAAATGTGGACACACATGATTGTTCAAGTGACTGCATGAAGAAGTGTTAATAGGCATGCCAGGTCAAGTGAATGTGTGGTAGTGACCACATTGTGGTGTGTTGACACGCATGGTTGGTCCGGTGAACATGAGGAAGTGACTACATATAAGAGTTTTGACATGAATGGTATATTAAGTGACTGGGAAAAACTCACCACAAGAAATATTGTCAACACACATAGTAAGTGAAGTAAATATGGAACACCACACAAAGTTGAGTGATGTAGGTTCTCACATTATGATCAATTTTATTAAAAAATCCACATAAACAATTGTTTATGTAGAAGAATTTCATATAAAAATTGGTAAATCATGTAGTTATCTTAGTGATATATCCAATTTATAACCACATAACAAATTGTTACCTAGTTAATTACTACTACATAACCAACTTTATAAAAATGTTTTTATCTCTGTTGTTTCTAAATAAGTGATATTTTAGAAGTTGTTGAAGAATTCATCACTAAAATAAAATTAATCCAGTAATTAAATGATTAATATCATTTTTCTTGATCGTGATTAATGTATAATTAATGAAGTTTAATTTTAAAACATTATACAGTAAATAATATCTATAATTGATGAGAAGTTAAAAGAGATTTAATTGTGATTGAATTTAAATCAAAAACTGCTCTTTGGTTATATAAATTTATGTAGAATAAATCATGGAGAAAAAAATATATTGTGAAGGATACAATGACGTTGTATTTATTACTTTTATCATCATATATATCTTACATGTTTTTTATAAATTAGGTGTGGTAAAAAAAATATCAATTCTTGATACCTGAGAGCATTCTGAGAGTTCAAAATATTCATTTTTTTGTCAAATTAAGAGGGGATTTGAATCTAGGATTCCCTAAAAGAAAATATACGAGAGTATTAAATAAGATAAAAACAATCTATATCACACTAGATCTAAAAGGAGTATTAAGACCAGAGGAGCTAGAATCCACTGATGAATATCTTGGTTAGTCACACAGGATGGCCTATTTATCCATCAATTTATGGTGGAAGATTCTATTTCCAAATAGTTTTAATGAAACTAAAGAGATGAATAAGATATTTATATACCATGTCTTCAATAAATAATATAATTATTTCTTCTATTTGGTTATGGAAGTGGAGTATATCTTCCTATTTCTATTGTAAGTAAAGAAGCATAGGGGGACTCTATATTGATCATGTTGGAATAGTTTATAAATTTATAAAAAAATTGATAGTTATGAATCTATAAACATGGGGGATAAATAGAGGTAACAAGGAGTAGGATTTTATAATAAACCATGAAAATATTGTGTGTTTACTTCTTGGTTTATTACTAAAAACAATGTGAGACTATGAAAAGTATTCTAGAGTGTATTTATAACATTAATCAATTCATTAGGTTTAATTTAAATGGATAAGATTTAACAAATTAATACCACTAATTATCCCCCCAATAGTCCATCCATTCAGTAGATCTACAAGTTGTATCAGAGTTGTGGATCCCTCAAAATATCTAAGAATAATTCCAAGATATGGATAATTATAATCTAGTATATTAATGAGGAATTCCCACATTTTATATGAATAATTATCATTCCTAGGTAAATATTATTTTTGATATCACCTATCACTAGTCCTAGAAGTCATAGATGTTGTAACTGTGAATAATTCCTCCCATTCCTGGTGATGACGCTATGAAACAAGATAATAATATAAATTTAGAGTTAGATATAAATTCATAAAATTATATCTCTATATATCTATATGATAAGGTATATACAATGGTCATGGAACTCTAGATATCTAATTAAATCTATGAAAAACTGAGAAGTTTCTTTGATGTAAATCATAATGGAAAGGAATCCAAACATGAAGTTTGGAGGAACCAATTTGAAGTTATGAAAATGGATGATGATGAGACTATTGGTGACTAATTTACCACATTAAATGAGATTGTGAGAAACATCTGAGGATTTTTTGAGAAGCTAAATCATTTCATCATGGTCAAAAAACATTTTAATAACTTTCTAGATCCATTTTATACAGAAATATAATTCATATAAGAAAGAGAATATGTAAAAATTGATGAAATAAACTACATGATAAAATCATATAAGATGATAAAGGAACCTACTTTCATATGTAATGAAAAATATGAAATTGATTTTAAATCCATGAGATAAGTAAAAAAACTCAAAGCGTAAAGAAAATAAAGACTCTGATGATGAGGATAGTGAATAATTCAAAAAAAAAATTACTCCTACATCAAATGGATTCAAAAAGTGAAATTGGAAGGAAAATATTAATAAACCTCACAAATGTTTCAGCTTTGCTAAATCTAGTCATTAATTTAAAAAAATCAATAATAATAGTTGAAAAATAGAATCTGAATCCGAATCAGATGATGATAGACGTCATAAGAACTAATGGGGAAAGAAGAATAAATACTTCTTAATTGAGAAGATAATATTCATAAGAAAACATAAGAATGATTCAGCCTCAACATGCTCCCAATATAATAAAATTGGGTTCTTTTCTCAAGTATATAAATTATTTTATTCATTAAGTATACCATATTATGGAGAAGAAAAGATAGATATATAGTGGTAATTGAATAAAAAATTATAATTTTTTATTGGTCATATACAATATCTCAAGAAATAAAAGAAGAATGTTGAGAAATAAATATGAAAGTGAGAATTGACATGTTTTGAGGATGCCAAGTAGAATGAATTAAATTATACTAAACATGATAAGATGGTGAGTGATCTTATGGAAATGATGGCTGAAAAAAGAATAAGAGTTGATTGAAACTCAAGATATATGTGTCACTTTTCATCGTGGGTTTACTAAGTCCATAGAATACTTCACAATTAATTTAGAGGTAATTGAATAATCATATCATTCTAATGGGAAAAGAAGTTCACAAGAATAAGGTAAATATGTATTTTATAAATTTTAAATTAGATGAATTTTATCTAACACTATAGTTATAAAAACCCAAAATTTATGATATGTGGGACAATATTACTGAGAGGAAATCTTACACGACAAGGGAATTTATGTTTATTCCACGTAGGCAACAACCCTCAATGAAAGGTTTGGTTCAATTTGTGATACAAAAACAGTAACATGGGTATGGAATGATCTAAAACCTATTAGGAAGAACAAAGATTCAATCTATTTATTGGTGTTGTACATTGACACAAATATTAATTTTTCAAGCTTAACATGTCTCTTCCAATAAAGATGCAGGAACTTAGGGGAGTTTCAATGAGAACGTGAGAAAAAAGTATTAGAAAAAACAACTTGTGAATAGATTAGTACCCCAACTATCTATCCCAAAAAATTTCACATTCTCAATCGTTTTTTGGATGATGTTTATTGTAATGCCACATTATTTACATATGCATGAAATGATTATAAGTAGAAGTCTGCTTTGGGATGAAAGGGAAGTGTTTCCGATTGAAACCCAGTGGTAATCCATATAAACATTATGAGAGGATTGAGAATGTAAGAAAAATAGCATCTATATTTCTGTCAAAATAATGTGAAAGTGGAAAAATTAAAGGAGGAGTGTGAAACAATTTCTGAGGCTAAAGGAAAAAAACTTATTTCAAATGTTTAGGGATGCGATTATGAAAATTTATCCATAATTTGAGACTTAATGTTTCAAAAATTGGCAATGGAAGGAAGTAATAACTCAGGTTGAGAGGAAGCTCTCAGCCTGAATGTTGTTCCCATTAAAAATAAGTGGTATCTCATTATTCCTTACAATTATATGTGTTTTGAGGTAGCATGAAGGGAATTGAAGGATAAGTTTGAAGTCGTCACTACTGCATAACATAAAAAGATTTTTCTTCATGGAGTCTGCTGAATTCAATAAAATATAAGAAGATGATTACATCCCTTAATAGGGATAAAATTTAATAATAATATCTTGTTATACTAAAATTCTTATGAATATGAAAATTTTGGACACATTTTAAAACATAAAGGTTATTTTTTCAGGATCATACATACATCCCTTTTTAAGGATTATTTTAACTTCTCATTTTATGTGGGAGTGAAAGTTATCAAATAATGAGAAAAAGGGATAGTTACATACCATGTACATGAACTATTTTTATGGATTCTTAAGATGTGTATAGGTTAAATGTTTCTTTTATAAGAAACAACCATTATATAGTCCCTAATTTAGAATTTTTGAGCATGATATATCATGTATCGTTGTGTGTATATAAAATAGACAACCTTGGTTGTATAGATCTTTCTTTAAACACTAGTTTTTCCTAGCCAACATGGAGTAGACCATATAATATTACTTTTATAATTGTAACATATGGTATTATCCTTATCTCAAAAAATTAGAGGATTATGAGTAATCCTTTATCACTTAGTGATTCACTAATCATTTCCTCCCTTACACCACTATATCAAATTGGGTTTTTATTGAAAATTAAAAATATAAAAACATATTTCACATCATTTTGGATTAAATAATTTATTTTTTATCAAATTAAAAAAAAAATTATTTATCTTATTTGGTGGATTTAAATATAGGTAGTGTTCATTTAGTGATCCCATGATGTAATTCAAGAAAAATGGGCCAAACTGCGCAAGTCCGAAGAGTAAATGATGACTAAAGTATATATTGTAAATTATCTATTCCACGGACTTAGCTGAAATGTTTTTTATTAATTCAAAAAAATGGATACATTTTTTTAGAAGACCATAGATCCAAATTCATCCATTTGGATGCCAAACATTGTCCCACAAAGTGATGAAATTTTGGGCATGAAAGATTAGACCCACTTGTATATATTGGGACATAACTTAGTATTTGATCCTCCAATTGTGATTATTACACATCCATTGGATTGATAACTTTATGTTCTACCTCAACACTAAATTTCAATTAATTTTCACATGATTGTTTAGTCTACCATCTAAATAACGAAGGATGATAGGGTATTCTATAAATAGTAACCTAGTTCCCTAGGTACTTAACTTATTTTGTGGAAATTTTTATTTATATTCCAATAAAATAACACTTAAACCATATTATATGATGATTAAATACCAAATTGTTTGTTCTGGAGTGGTTGGGACATGATTATTCATAATCTATTGCTTCTTCCCCTTCCATGGATTTCTAAACTCTTTATTACAACCGGGGTAGAAACGTGATCCAAATCCTGATCTTCGTGTTAGTATCAATTGAAGGATCCTTTAAATTATAGTATTTTGATTTATTCTTATTAACACTATATTATTATTTAATTTATTTATGTAGTGTTATGTCATTCTCAATTTCATATGATCATGTTCTGGGGTACCTATTCACGTGATGTTTCACATAATATTCATAACCTTTCCCCCCCATTAAATTGTAGTGTTTGTGTGGTTCATATTGGTAAATTGAACCGTCATAAACAATATAATTGAAAAGTTAAATTATTTCACCGTGTCAAAATTAAATAACACACAAACCTAGACAACACTTCGATTTCTTTATGTGTCTCCTTGGTGAGTTTCATTTATGATGTCAGACGCAAATCATCGTATCATTAGCGGTATCTAGTATATCATTTTTGGCTTCCAACCAAACCCAATGAGGTATATTAGTATAAACAAAGTACAAATAGTTTTTTAGGTGTTCAAAATAGTAATTAAAATATATATACTCTATCTATTGAAGGGATAAATTATGACCATTAGAAAATTTCCCCGTGTTGATCACGCATAATCAAATATGATAATTTCTTCATTACTCTATTTATTTTTTATTTAAGCATTAATCTTAAATAAAAAACATTAGAGAATATAATTACAATTTTCTTATTCAAAATCTTCTTTTTAAATTAACGATCTATGGCTTCATAGAGATACGACCATGGGTTACGGTTATACTATAAAATTTCTAATAAAAACAACTAATTTGACAGGATCAAAAACACGATCAATCCATAAAAATATGAATGTATAATAAGTTAATAACTTTAAAATTTTATTTTAAATTTAAACAAGGGTAATAAATATATAATTCATTCAATCAAACATATATATATTGAGAACTAATATTTCAACAAAATTATACGGGAGATTATTGTTCCCAATTAAGTATTAAATTTGTTTTCAATCGTAAACGATATATAATTGAGGTATTATTGATGAGGCATGGAGGATTTACATGGATTCATGAAGGAATTTAACTTCATTTTTAATAATAAATTTATATAGTTCATTAAGGTTTTAGGATACCTCCATGTGTTATGTAAATTAATTTGTCTGCCTACTAATTGAATAACTCAAATGGAGAAGAAGTTGGTAGAGAGAACCTGAGAAAGTGACTATTTGAAGAAACTTGGACACACAAGGTAGTTCATGTTACTAAAAAGAAGTTGCCTCATAAAAATAGTGGTCACACATGGTAGGTCTTATGATAATAAAGAATTAACTACATTAAAAAGTTTAGGAACACATGGTAGGTCAAGTGACATAGAGGAAGTGATCACTTATAAGAATATTGACATACACAATAGTTCAAGTGGCCATAAAGAAGTGACTACATTTAAGAGTGTTGAAACACATTTTTAGTCAAATGGTAGTGAACAAGTGATCATATGAATAACTTTTAACACAAATGATTATTGAATTGAATGTGGACTACCTCGGTAGGTTGAGCGATGTAGGTTCCAATAGTACAATGAATAACATAATAAAATCTACATAGTATAATGGTTACACAAGTGAATTATGTTGTTGAATTTTTATGTAGTTGATTCCCATAGCATATTCAGTAATGTAGGAAAATCATATGGTTGTTTCAAGGAGGTGTCTGACTATGGACCACATATTTTATTATAATGTAGAAAATTTCTACGACATAGCTAATTTCATAAAGATGCAGAAATGATAGTTTTTTTTTGAAAAAAAATATTTTAGGAGTTGTGAATAATTGAACACCGTGATGAAATTAATCTAGGAATTAAATGGATAATATCCTTATGTATGATTCACAATTCATGTAGCATTAATGAAGATTAATTTTCATATATTATATAGTAAATAATATCTATAATTAATTAGAGTTTAATTTAGAATTAATTGAGAACAAATTAAAAGAAAAAACTACTTTATGGTATGATATAGTCATGAAGAATAAATTAAGAGAAAATAGAAGATCATAGTAAGGGGAGACTGATTCTATAATTATAACTATTATTATTATATACATGGAGAATATAGTATTTTAACAAAATTGTAGTGGTAAAAAATATAAGTGCTGGATAATTGATAGAATTCTACGAATTATGATGGTCTGATAATTTCGATTATTGAAATAAAATATGTTTAAAATATTGGATTTAAAAAGTTAAAAACCCTATGTATTAAAATAATATGAGGAAAATTTAGATTGCACCAGATATGGAAGGTGTTTCAAGACCATCAGATCAGCAATCCATAGCTAATGATCTCAAATAGGTACACCAGAAGGCCTACTGATCCATATATTCATACAGTAAGATTCAATTTCTATGTGTTGTAAAAGAAAGGAAGGATTTTAATATATTTCTATTCCATATATTCATTAAATAGTATAATTATATCTCCCAGTTATTTATGGAAGTGCAGGAACACAGTGGTACTTTTTTTGGATCAGGCTGTAATAGTATGTGGTTCTTGTCACTCCTTGATAGTGAAGACTTTTTAACTAGGGCTAATAACTAGTTTTAATAAGTATTTAGATTTTATGTTGAACTTTGTAAATACTATATAATTATTTCATTGAGTTTATTACTGAACAATAGGTATGGTTGTGATAAAAATTCTTGATTGGATTGAGAACTATAAATAATTCTAGTGGTTTAAAATAAATGGTGAAAAATTAAAAAAATGATACCATTAATTCACCCCCCCGGAATAGGTATATCTGTCCTAGGTCTCTACAAGATGTTCTCTAATTATTGGGGAAATCCTTAAAGGGAAAATAAAATCAATATAAACAATTTTTCTCATAGAATAACTCAAGGGATCACTTTAAGAGCACAATATTCAAAAAAAATAAAAAAAATATATTAATGGATTGAGGATGTGATTTTCAAATTAAGTGTATTATCATGAATATGATATTTAATATCATGAAAAGAAACTATAAGATCAATAAGAAAATTTTATTAACTCATAAGAAGTTGTGAAGTTCAAAATAAAGATGGGATAATTTGATAAGGTAATCCAAGATCGTAATGGAACTTTAAAATAGATTGTTAAGATGTTTTAAGCCCTTGAAAAATACATTTTTTAACTGGGGTTTAAATTATTCATTGAAACACAATTATGGGAACCAATATATGAACTATTATTTCAAAATATCCTAAATAGAAAAAGTTAGAAAGTGGTAAGAAAATTCTGAATGAATAAACACATAGATTTATGGATAAGAGTGGAGTTAGTTAGGATGTTGAAACATAAAAAGTGGATATAAGGATAGATTTTACCATAGTGAAATACTAGGTTTGTGATTCTATTATGAACACTATGAAAAGAGATACATAAAAAAGATGGCTCCAGTAAAATGAAATAAGATGGTTCGGAATAACCCTCAATTACTAAGATCTAATTAATAATTGAGGATATATTCAAATTTTGGGAACTTGTGAAGAAATGAAGGTGAGAATAAATTTTTCCTTATAAAATTTCAATTATGTGGCTTTCTTAAAGACACCAAATCCAACGATGAATATGTCAGGAGAAATTTCAATGATGAAAACACAAAAGCTGATAAAGGAGAATAATACTAAAACCTTCATCATAGAGAATAAATTATTTCTATAAATATTGATTTCATTGTTCCTATGTTAGTTATAAATATTATATTTTAGACATTTAGAAAATAGAAAATATCAATAGGGAATTCAAATATGAATAAATACAAGGAAACCCAAATTGATTCTATTGGTAGATATAAACACATAATTATAAGAGGAAGATGAGTGTGATTTCACTTTTAGTATTGAAAATAAATAGGATATAACGTCTCAATCCTCAACTCAATTGGTTATTTCAATGTACGTAATTAAGATATATTATAACACTAATCTAGCTAAAATTTTTATTAAATACATTAAGAAAAATAGCACCAGGATCATTTATGGTGGGTGCTTATCAAACATGACTAGAAATTTAAACATTCTAATGAATTTTATGGGAATAATTGATAAAATATTATGATTTGGAAATGATAGATCTTTGAAAATGAGAGGGAGTAAAAATTATTTATTACCAAGTGATCAGATGAAGAAGTAAAAACTACTCTATGTGGATTTCTTACAACAAAACTATTGAGTGTGAGCCAACTCTATGACATAAGAAATGAGGTCAAATTTAATCTTAAGGTATTCATTATCGATTTTAAGCTTAGAAAAACACTAATTAATGGTTCTAGGAAAAGTTAAGTATTTACTAAGTGTATTGTAAAAAAATAACCTTCTCTTAGTAGTTAAAGTGGGTAATTTCTTATGGAATTAGAGTCTTCTCAAAAATCGGTAATAGAAACTAGAAAACATGAATATACTAAGCGTTTAAATGTATATTACCAATCTAAAATAAAGTGATGCTAATAATTACAATACTTGAATTTAGGAAACAAGGTCTAAAATCTGTATCAGTAAAATAATAAATGGGTATCCAATATTATCTACATATTTTATACCAACATCTATGGCCCAGTGAATATATCAACCATTCTTGTGATTATATTTTAATTCGTGGATTTAGTTCCACAAAGATAAATAGGGAATAGAATAACTATAAGAAGTGGTACATGAAAGGAGTATTGAATGAAACTATATGAAAAATCAAAATCTTTTGATCTTATAATGTAATAAGATAAACATAAATTCAATTATATAACTAACTCATAAAACAAGGAATTAATCATAAGTTATCATTTATATGAACTATAAAATATAATTGAATTGAAAAATTATGAAATTGAAATGTGAATAATATAGAAAAACATTTCTCATTGGAAGTGTCATATCTTTCCACTTTTGAAAAGAAGCGGTGTAGGTTTCGAAGTATACATAGTACCAAGTGGTGATTATCCTCGAGGAATAGAGGTATTTATATGAAATTTGGGATGGAAGGAATCCCACACAAAATATTTTGTGGTTCTTTTCATTATAATTCAAATAAAATAATTAAATCCTGGAAATTTTAGTGTTGTGGTAGATAAATGAGTGTTTCTAAGATATTAAACAAAGTATAAGGCCTATAAATTACTTAAGAAAATAATGAAAAAAATTATGGGAATTAATGACATAAAATTCCTCGAATTAAAGGATGGTAAAAATTCAAAGATTCTAAATTTTTATGACACATATGATGAAGAGGAATATATTGACATAAATATGCTTGTTAGACAAAACATCCGAAATGATGAATATTATGACTGTGAATTGGAATAGGTGATGATTGATGAAGAAATTCACCTATAAACTCACAGGATAATAAGAATAACATGAATTTATCAATAAAATATAATTTTATATAAAACTATTCTCACATAGACATAAAGTATGTGAAATATAGATTATGTTTTTCTATTATCAATGGTAGACCCATTGACATTTAAAAATGGTCAAAAGATGAATCATGGGTTAGATCCATGAATAAGTAATTGGATCAAATTGGAAAAAAATATTATAAATTTTTAGAAGCTTTAACATCATATTATAATCCAAACTAATCGATTAATCTACATTAAATTTGAAAAATAATGAAAATGAACCATAATAGGGAACCTCTAGTTTGTAAAGTACATACTCAAATTGAAGGAGTCGATGCTGAGGAAGCATTTTAATCTGTGGATGAACTTGACTTTATCCCATTATTCTTATAGATATCAATTCAAATAGGATGTATGATCAGTTTTAAATATTTTAAATAGTTTTATTTAATTGTGTTCTCCTAGAGGTAGTTTATATGGATCATCCAATTGGTTTAATGATCAAAAATGATGAAAATTAAGTATACAGACTAAATAATGCCTTATATAGTTTGAAACTAGCATGACGAGCATGGTATAAGTGACTAGAATCCAACCATAATAGGATTTAATTCAAAATAACTAGTTTTGATCACAATATCCACATTATCACATCTAATTAAGAACAATTCTCGGTATTATTCTTTGTCAATGACATCCAATTTATAAAAATCAAGGTGAAATTAGTTTGGGGCTTTTATAGTCTGAAGAGTTAAAAATTTAAATTTTCCATGATTGGTGAACACATATACTTTATATGAATAAAATTGTTTCAAAAGTATAGAAATTTTAACACCATTATTTTTTATGAATTTTTTTCCAATCTATTTAATTTCATTGATAGCTTGAATGACACACAACACCATGTTTCAATGAAATGATTAATACTCTTAAAATATTATTATTTAACACAATAGATGTCGCTTATCCATTAAAATAGTGAGTATGAATAGGATTAATTAAATTATGAAAATATATGGTTTAATCATTTACTTAAAATAAATTATTTCATGGCCAATTTATTTTAAATTAAAATAAAACCCATTTGAAAATAAAATAAATCTTTTTTTGGAAATCTGTTTTTATGAAAATAAACTCGTTTTATCCAAATATACTTAATAAATAAGTTTTTATAAAATATTATACTAAAATTAATATATTATATATTAAATAAAAAATCTTACATTCATCTTATGTTTTTCTGGCAATGATATATGAATAGATCTGATTTTATGCTTAAAACTCATAGTTTTATAAAAATCAGTTTTATTTCCTTTTCTACACTTATTTTAAAATAATTTTATAAAACTTTAAGAGAATTTATTTTGAGAAAATAAATTTCATTTTTCAATAATCATGTTAAAAATATCGTGGGGTCAATTTTTTGTTATTTTATAAAATGATTAATTTTCAATGAATATTGAAAAATACTAGCTATTATTGAAAACTGCCATTTCATTTAAATAATGTATAATTTCACTTTTATTTAATAATTATTTGAAAAATAAAATTAGTTTAATTATATATTTACTAATAAAAGTTAAGTCATTTGAATCAATTCCATGTTGAATTTCTATATAAAATCTTTTTAATCTTTTACACATTTCCTCTTTGGAAAACTAAATTCTTATCATGTCAACAAGATTAATTTTAAATTAAATTTTTACAATTTTCTGAGTGTAATTTGAAAATTTTATTACATATTTCGAATCAGAGTAATTTATATTATGTAATAAGTTAAACTTAATTTTGGCATAAATTAATAGTAAAAATATTAAAAATTAATTATCATGGTTAGGGTTATATGGGTTTACAGGGGGATAAACTAAAACTATTAGGGATAAAATGACTTAGAAACTTGTATAAAATACATTTTATATACATATTTAGACCTTATAACCTCTAAGGTATGATAATAGAACATTTTGGAACTTTTTTACAATTTAAAAACATGGGTACACTTTATTCTTTTAAATATTCCATGTCTGTCCACCCCCACTTATAAAAAGAAACCCACTCTCTTCTCCACATCATACATCCAAAACCCATTATTTTAACCAAGACCTCCCCAATCCTCTTCATTAAATACCTCCAAACATCTTAATTTTCTTTGTGAGGTCATAAAATAAATGCAATAATATTTTAAGTTAAATTTAATGAGGTTTTCTTAGGTAGAAGGTGGTTTGAATGTGTAAGATGGATTTCAAGACGTAAGGTGAGGAATTTAAATTTAAATTTTTCTTCCTTGAGACACAAATTATGTTATACATAAAAATTGTTTTATTAGTTTTATATACTTTCCCTTTTACATTTAATATCATATTTTTAATTATTTACATGAAATTTTATGTTTCATTTAATATTATTCTTTCATGGGGATTATGATTCAATGTTTCCAAAGTGGAAAGGGTTTCATTATACAATCTTATAATTTAATAGGATTGTTTATGTTTTGGATTATGATGATAAAACCACATGATATATCTCTCAACGAACTCATTATCTTTCTTATCCTCTTGTTATTTCATGAGAATACATGTTTTCCCTTCATTTTTCTTTCTTTATGTACTCAAGATACCAAAAGAATGTTTTTATGTAAAACTGATTTTATTTCTATTTTTAGTCAATAAATACCTTCCTCGGTATCTACGTTTCCTAAAAAATTTAAAAATGTTTCGGAATTCTATGAAGTATATATTAAAGACAATCATACCCACATTTTACTTTTACAAAGTATTTTAAATAATGGAATTTAATATCATTATTCAAACAAGACATCTTGGCATTTTAGGTAAAATATGAAATGAATATTCATTATAGCCTTTAAGATATAAAAAAATTTCATTCCATCATAAATATTAATTTATTTTTAGACTAAATTATAAATTTTCAGGGTTATTTTAATAGAAAAGGATATTAAAAATGTTTTATGTTTTGAACAGTGTCGATAAAAATTGAATGGTTATTTTCCTCAAGAAATGTTTTAAATGATTTTCAAAGAATTTTTTAATAATTTTCAATGTTATTTTAATATAAAGTTTTTTTGAAATGTTTTTTATTAAAAAAAATTAATTTGTAATGTTTATTTTCATAAAGAGATATTCTAAATAGTTTTAAAATCTTCTTTTATATGTTTCTATGTTTATTTTCAAAGAATTGAATTTTAAAAATATTTTACATTTTAAAAAGTGTTTTTTAAATTCAAAAAGATATTTTCCTCAAGAAATTTTTCAAGTAGTCTTTCGAAATAATTTTTCTTCAAAGATGACATCCTTTGATGTTACTTATCCTTTACTATGGATATTAACTCATGGTTACCATTTTTATTCTTTATCTGAATGGTATGTGCTTATAATGATAATGTTTTTTTGAAAATTATTTCTCTTCCAAGGGATATACCATGATAAAATTCATATGAAACCTGCTTATTTATCCAAGGGTTATGCGACGATGTTATGATGAAATTATTACGAAACCATTTTCCATACCATGGGTAATGATATGATGAAATTTTAATGAAACCCATTTCATTTCATCGATTTTGATATTCGTAATGTTTAATGATCTTGTGGGACATAAATTTTTTCATTATCGGATAAGTGGGACCTATATCTCCCTCAAATACAATGGTAAATGATTAATTTTCTATGATCTTGGTTGGTACATTGGAGGATACCCAAATCCTAAGAAGAGGGTTAATGAGATTTTATCCCTAGCTCGAAACAGGTATACGAGTGCTTATCCTAAGACGAACATGTTATGAATATCTTGGTGGGAAACCTTGATATAAGGTTTTATATAATTATGTGTTTTATAGAAATATATGTATTATGCCAATTTTATTTTCTCATAGATTATGTTATTTTATTCCTTCATTATTCATGCCTTATAAACCACCATGATTTATTAGAGTACTTGTGTTTGTGTTCTATGATTTGAAGAGTATTGTTCTCAAAATTCATTATCATGTTCTCATCCCCATATGATCATTATATATTGATATCTCCCTTATTTTTACTTAATCATCATTTGAGATCACCCATTATCAGGTTTCCTTCCCCTAGGATTGAAGAAATGTATTACATGTCATATGCCTATGAAGGATTCTATATATTAAGAACATAGTGCAAGATGACATAGATCACCTTTGGACCTGTTGTTTTTGTGTCTAAGTATCCAAAGTGACCTGACCTAAATGATTATGGCATGGATCATTATGATATGTAGTGAATTTTCATCTATTAAGATGTAATTTTTATGTTAGAGACATTTGACACTCTATAGTTGGTATCAAAGAAAGGTTTAGTTAACCTTTTGAAAATAGGATGAGAAAAAAATAGTGAGAACCCTTATAATAAGATTAATTGTAGAATAAAATCCAAATGTTATGTTAATCTATTATGTGGTTTTACAAAATATTACATCTTTATATGATTACTATAAGTGGTTTTGGTTCTATAATAGATGTACCTAGGGGTATTAACTCCAAAAAGAGTCATGTCAAGATTAACTCAAGCATTACCTAGTAAAAGACAGTGTGCCATACTCTGCACATAGTTCGAAACTATTGGGGGATATTATTTGTAAATTCATAAACCCTTTACATATCATCATGGGGGATTTTAATAATGACCATGGATGACTTACGTTAAAGCCAATGTTTTATACATTGAAAATAGGATATCATGATTTAGACATCCTATAAGTGATTTATCAGGATTATTTTTTTAAACTATGAATATTATTTCCCACACTATGATTTTAGGTTTTAGTCAATGGAGGGAATCAAAATGAACTATTCTAATGTTGAACATTATATAAAATGTGTTTGTGATAAACCAAATTGGATGATATCTAAAAATAATTATATTGTGATTATGCCTAATCAATTATCATGAAATATGACTAAAAAATTGCCTCTTAACCAACTATCAAACACACAAAATAAGAAAATGATAGAGTTCATTGAAATTTTTGAAGGTGGAAACACTAGAGGAAAAAAGATTTAGTTTCCAGTAAGCCAAGGATGTGCAAAGAAACACCCTAGGGAATGTCTCTACAGAAGGAGGAGATGTTTTAGGTTTTGAAATGAAGGGTATAGAATAATTGATTTCCTCGGAAAAATGAAATGTTCAGTTAATAAATGTATTAGAAGAATGGTTTCCATAAAGCATCATAATTGGTTGAATGATATAAAGGTGGATGGTATGTATATTATACAAATCGATTTTCTAAGGGGAAATATAAAGAATAAAACGATTATGGTCTTATAAATAATAGTTTTTTTATGATGAAAATACTGAAAATAATATATGAAATGAAATAAATATTAAATAATAGGATGATGAATCCTAATTGATGGTTTGAGAATTAATTGGGATGATTGAATTATTCATGTATTGGGATTCATGAATTATGTTGTGGAGTTATTTTTACAAATTATATTTTGGTTATAACAATCATGAAACATCTAAGGAATATGTTAATTTTTTAAGCATATATCTCTTCATGAGTGATCAATATAAGAATCATGGATACCATTAAGAGATTATGATTTTATGGTTGATCATATGTTCAAAGTCTTAGAAACCTATTTTGGGGTTATATGGGATGGGATTTTATCCAGATTAAGAACATTTAGGGAGACATTTATGGAAATAAAACTCTTTTTTATATGTGTGGGGGAAAAAGTTATTTGAGGAGGAATACCATTACATTTTATAAATATAAGATTAATTGTTTTTGTAACCATTAAGTTTTATCTTATCTTTGATGTTTAGGTAATTATGGGTTATTTAAATTTGGTAATTTTATAAAAACTATTTTAGTATAGTTCTGGAAAAATATAACATGCATGTCAGGAAACAACCTTTTTCATATAATAAGGCCATGGGTCTTGAACCCACAACTGAAGGAATGAAAAGGTATAGTTCTTACAACAATATTACATAGAAGAGTATTTTTTTGTGGGAAAATATGAACAAATATATTTATGGGTATGTATCTCAGAACTTGGTATATGATCAATATAAGGTTGAGAAGAGAATGAATAAGGGAATTTTATAACCATTATCCATACAAGAATGGAAATAGGAAAACACCACTATGAGTTTTTTCCTTATAATCCTCAAAACATCTAAAGGAATCAATGAAATATCAGTTTTATTTGATCACCATTGGATGTTAGAACACTTCATCATTTTGAGCGAATAATACTCTCTCAATTATCATTCTAGTATATACTACAAGGATGTGGTAACATTGCATGGATTACACCATCCAATTTTATTTGATTATGATCTAATGTTCAACTAAATGTTATGGAAAATTCTCCAGTAATCCCTTGATATATAGTTATGTTTCAATACTATATATCATCGTAGGATAGATATTTATTCTAAGATAAAAATTTAATGTCTACATGATATGTTGATATATACTTCTATGTAATTCAATGTTGTTTAGGACCTACACTATCACAACCCGACCCATCAGGGCTCGATCCGCGACTCCCCAAGCCTGCCTCCAATGGACCAAGGGATGGTGTCTAGCACCGAGTTGGCTATCACACACAAGGGATGCCTTATCCTATCGTACCTAAATGTATGCCCCCACAAACACATCCATCCATCAGTGATGAGATATAAAAAAACTAAAATAAATTCATGAATAAATCTATCCCACAACCCAAGAACATCAGAATTACAAAAAAAATATAGGGTCCACCAAAGAAAACATTAAAAGTAACTAACCAGCTCATAAGAAGGGAATTGCTATTAAATTCACCCATTAGATATCACATCATCCATGCTATCGTAAACACCATGGTCTCTCCAGATCACTAAGCTCCATCTACCCTAGGTCCAACTGGGACTCTGTCAAAATTCTTGTAGTCTACACATGATGTAAGAAAAGTGCAAGAAAATCCCCTACATGGGTGAGTATAAAATTACTCAGTAGGCATCCCAAAATCCCAAAACAAAAAGGGGAAACTAATATGAATTATTTAACTCGACCAAGACTATGGTAACCAAAACAAGAGACCAGCTCTATCTCGAGACCATCCTTAGAAATACCTGAATAGTTAGCTCATCGACCCTAGCATGTCAATAAAACAAAACATGCCACGAGGACATAGGGAACATACCCAAATATTCTCAGATACAAGTCCCTTGGTCCCTAACATAGACTAACCATGGTAAAAGACATTAGATTCAAACTCAACACTCACAACTATCTCATGAGGTACTGAACTCATAGGCAGCAACAAAATCCAAGCCATCCCAGACAGCTACCAAAATAAAAGGGGAAAGGATCGAAAACTCAAATATGATGATCCAACCACACTATCCCATATGGAACTCCACCGAGTGATGCCACTCCATTGATAAAAAAATAGAACACTCAGCCAACCGTCCTGATTGCTATTTGCGGCACACTCAGCTGACACAGCTTTGGAAAAATCCACCTTGTGACTAAACTACCAGCCACTCCTCAGGTAGGGGACCCTACCAAGGGTTTTCTGGAAGAAAATAAACCCTATCTAGAACACCACAACAAAAATAAGTATTTTTGAATAACCCAAATCTAAAATAACTCTTCCCCTAAAGGATCAATGACAATTTTGTATTATTCACGCTGATAGATAGAAATCCACTAAAGAAAACATCATGATCTCAATTTCACACCCTCGATATCATATCACTTAGATAGGTGATCATAACTTGTTTACGTTCTATAATGAAGATACCAAAAAAGAATCCTAGTAATTCATGGAAACACACCATAGAAATCTAAAAGAATATTATATAGTTACACAGGTAGAGGGTCAACTCCCAAGGCTCACTTGGGCTACATACCCTACTAGAAAATCATGCATATAGGATAGATGCACATGTAAATATTGGTCCCATTAATTTTTATATATATACCATGCATACATGAAGGGACGTGAGGATTACGCTATGATTATCGAGGAGATACATGATATAAAAAAATTATGGCTACTGTCAAAGCATATTAATACAACTCACTTCTGAAAGTGGAAATGCGAGCACTCTCCCTAGCATGGTAGGGGAGAACCACTCCAAGAAACAATAACCCACTCCCTAAAATGGTAGGGGAGTACCACAATATTACATGTATGCAAGTATCCAAAGAGGGTTCACAACCCATTGAGGGGGACATGATACCAATAACCCGTATAGTAGCTAAAAAGGGGTCATAGTCTAGTGATGAGGATGTGATACCGAAAACCCTCGATGTTAAACGACCATGCGGACCAACTCAACCCAGCTAGTCATAATCCTTCAATCCAAAACTAAAGGTAACCATTAAAACCAACGAGTAGAACAATCAGAAAGACACCAGGGAGACCCACACAACCTAGATGGTCGGTATCGCCAATCCAAGTTACCTGCATGACAACGCCCGTATATCATGTCTCCTAGTCCCAAACTGTGGCTACCATCTTTATCTATACAAAAAACATGCAGGATAGGCTACTCACTCAGCTAGAATAGACAATGAGGAAAAATGTATTATTCACCCAAAAAAAATCCCAAAATGGTCCTTGTAGTGAAAAATCTTTAATCCTCAGACACGTTGAATCAATCATTTCATTGCAAACCACTTGGAAAACACATGGGATCAACTACTCATTCATCCAAAACGGACACCCGATGAAAAGGTCACATTTCACCACAAACGCCCAAATTGGGCCTTGTGGGCCCCACATCACAATTCTAGATTAGGAACCCAAAATTTATCTAGAAACATCTTTCTTAACCTCAGGTTCACAATACCACTGACGAAGCATCAATTAGATGCTCCGCGCAAAATTTTTGGCGGATCGAAGTTGAATAATAATAAAATATTATAATTATTTCAATATTTTTGGGCCCCAGACAATGAACCTGATTATTTAAATTCCAAAAATGACCTCAAAGGATCATTCTCAAAGCAAGAGTCATTTCATCATAGATGAAACATAAATATGACTCCTTGTTTTCATTTTATGGGGGATAAAATAACTCCTAGAGATTTCTGGCTATACTACCACCGTGGCGTGCCGAACCACTGCCACCTCGCTGGAAACCACAGTCATTGCCTAATAGACCACCTTTGGATCCACCCTTCTGCTGTAAAACATTTTTCAAACCTCTGAGAGCACCTAGGTTCTCCAAAACGTAATCTGGGATGAGAGCTGTAAACCTCAGGACGCGATCTTTATAGACTCAGTCTCTTCTTGTTGATTCGTCTCCATTTAAACGTGATGAAATGTTGGTGGATCTTCTTCTCACTATTTCACCTCCTCCAAAGACCAAAAATAAAAACTATTCTTGATCTGATACCCCTAGATAACAAAATTCATATATCTATGCTCTAATCGTAATTTATATGTCCTTATTCATGTCAACACGTAAATGACAATGAATAGAGAAGAACAGACGGAGAACACAAAGAATGCGCAATCAAAAACTCAATCTAACGATTGGTGTTGTTCATTTGGACATATAGAGATATAAGAAAAGTATAAGAAGAGTCCAAAATCAATTTTGGAAATATAAACATCATTTGGGAAGAAGAAAAATCAAAAATAAAGAGCCTACCTGGATTCTAGATCCACTGTCGCCTTTGATGCACTATGATCTGCAAGGATCTGGTGTTTTATTGTGATTTGTAAAGAATCCAACATCAATCCACCATTAAACAGGAGATGGGAAATTATTCATCAATAGGAGAAAATAGTCCAAACACTTTCTCATATTCTCAAACTCTTATTTATATAAAACAACAAAAATGGCTGCTAACGGTCGTGGGATCTACACCTCCCACACCATTTCAATTTAGGTCGTGGATAGGTAAAACACCCCACTATGAAACCAACGGTGGTCTTAGATTTTTAATCTGATCCCCCATTCCAAATTTATTTGAGGTACCATCCAAGATAAAATAATTTTATTTAATTTTGATATTTATGGTTTCCCCCTTGGTGACCTTTTCTACAGAAGTCATGCACCGACCAAATTTATACCCCACCAAGGGTAATCAAAATAGTCTAGACTCAACTATGGCCTCAGATTTTAGATTATAGATACCATTTGAGATATATCCCATTTCTGCCATGTGAATAGTATAAAAATACATAGTAGTTTTATAAAATTTATTCTGGGAACACCGGGCCTATAAATCTCACATCGTCTCTGCCCCTAGCTCTAAAATTATACCAAGGAATTTTCCAAAGTCTGGCAAGGAAAAACCTGAGTCACTACTTTCTTCACACTGTCACCATTTTCATCCATAAAATCAAAAACCTGGGAACATGGAAAATGTACTGAGCTCTCCACTGAAAATCCCACACCAGTGATCTCACAAAAGGAGCACATGCCATAATAGACAAACACCTAGAAGGTCCACAACACCAAAAATTGAAGAGGGTTTAGAAAACTCAAAGGTATCCTGACACCCCCAGCTAACACTTAGAACCCTCTACAATATCAAACCAAACCTAAAACCTCATCACCGAACATGTAGGTCCATCATCATAAGTCTAAAACTACCATGAAATAGCACCAACATACCTCAACCATCTTCGAACGGTCTGTTCCAACACTAACATGACACTAATTAAAAGACCACCTCATCACCCCATCTCTCCACATGCCTAGTGCCAACACCACACCTCCTAAATTTGACATACTTTCCAAATTATAGAATCTAAATCACCAAAAATATATCCCATCATGTTATACCTCACTAAAAAACTAAAACACCTCAACAAAACCCTATCCACCGCCTAGAGAACAAACAAGGTTGCCCAAGTGTATACACTAAGTCTTACAAGCCCTTAAGAAACAACCTCCAACACATGAAACCGACCTCAAACTCATAGTTCAAAGGAACTCAACCTCCTTTCCTCATAACTATCCTCTTTGAGTAGAATTGATCTAATCTCATGGTTTTGGATCACACCTCAATGGTGTGTCTTAGTGGGGGAAGTTTTCATCCATCCAATGAATTCGGTGCCACAACAAGCCTCACCATAACCTCCTGGAGCGTTCTGTATAAAAATTGACATCAATCCCATGAGGGAAATCATAAAAAAAATTACTGCTTAGATACTCACACTGAGACTTACCAGGCCCTTGCGTACAAACACGCTACCAAGCATCATGTACACAAGTTAATGGGACTCACCTACCGCACCTCGATACTAACAGATTTGGGCATAACTGACTCACCCACTTCATTTTCATAATGTCACAAAAATGAATCATGGTGGGGGAAGGATCTATCTTCCTCGTATATTTGTTTATACTCCAAAAAACACCATCCTAGGGTCTTTTCAATGAGTCTATCCCAATACTAACAAAAACCCTGATAAAGAACCCTCAAAATCTACTATCTTGGAAAATTCTTGAGAAAATTCTGGTTTCACCATAGTCAATGATTATATCTATGGAGATGACTCAAAAAGGAAACGAGAAACCCAAAATAATGTCTTATATTATGCATATAACATTATTCCCCTACGATAAGTGTACTAATCTACAATGTCGAAAGGCAGGTTATTAGAGTCCAAGTGTATGGATAAGCCAGTCGCCCATGCCAACATTGGTGTCACTATCTTAAAAGATGAACTCAAAACATCCTAACACTGACTTTGTGAAAACCAAACCAATATCATAGTAAGACTAGATATGCTCTGGGGTCCCAAAGGTAGATTCGCCTCTGATACAACTCTATAATGACCCGACCCATCGGGGCTTGAGCCGCGACTCACCAAGCCTACCTCTAATAGGCCAAGGGCTAGTGACTAGGACCAAGTAGGCTATCATAGACATGAGTTGTCATGACCCGTCCTCGGGGCCCATGTCGTGACTACCCCAAGCCCGCCTTCCATAGGCTAGGGGCTGGCGACTAGCACCAAAGACGTAAATCCCAATAAAAAGGGAAGGCATTGCCTTTATAAAAGCAAAAAAACTCCAGAGTAAGGAAGCTGAAGTAAACACTAAGTAAACTAAGTACATCTGTAAGTGTTGGAAAGTAAATGGGTCAGAATACAAACCCAACTGAAGTAAATTAAAATGGAAAGAAAGTACAGAAACTGAAAAGTAAAGCAGCAACGTCGAGCCATCCACTAGAAATCCCACATGAAGGGTGGGTACAGATAGCCTCCTCAGCTCCTCGGGTCCAGTTGTCTGCTCCGTGTACATACCGCACAGTGGTCCACCTCCAGGTACCGACTTGATCCACAATCCTCATCCACAATTAGCGTTTTCTGTCATCTGCATCCAACACAATGTTGAGCGGGCATAGCCCGTGTAGGGGTGAGTATACACTACTCAGTTGGGACACCGAGACGCCCGAACGTCTCCCTGAATCCACAAAGGATAACCACAAAGGAAAAATACAATCACAATGTAACATCCAACACTACTTAGGTATATTCCCATACATATAGCTAAGTCATCAATTCCAGTTTGGCTCCAACATCCGAGCCCAAGTTCGATCTTGTCCACATAGGATAGTACAACCCAATCCACACAGGAAAGCACAACCCAATCCACATATGAAAACAAGTAATCATATAGAAGATAATTATTTAAAGCCAAGAATCAGCTCACACATGTATACTTCTTCGTAAGGATATAGAGATGATCAGATGTAGCCACTAATTCATCTATGCTGGGACCCACATAGGATACTAGACGAGGTAAGATGTCAGACCCACATTGGATACAGACCAGCTACTCTACCAGACCCACGTAAGATACAAGATCAGAGTCAAACACTACCAGACCCATATAGGATACAATAACAGTAGTCATCGCCATCAAACCCACGGAGGATTTTAGTATGGTAATCATCGCTGCCGAACCCACGGAGGATTTCAGTGCAGTCGTCTTCACTGCGGAACCCACGGAAGATTTCAGTGCAGTCTTCCTCGCTGCTGAACCCACAGAGTATTTTAGTGCAGTCGTCATCGCTGCCAAACCCACGAAGGATTTCAGTGCATTCATCATCGCTGCCAAACCCACGGAGGATTTCAGTGCCGTCGTCATCGCTGCTGAACCCACGAAGGATTTCAGTGCAGTCGTCATTGTCGTCGCAGTCGCAGCCAGCTCTTGGGTTCCCGCACACAGCATGCTCGATTCTACGAGGGTCCGCTCCACGAGCCAAGGGGGTCGATACATCAACTGACACATATTCCGGAGTTGATGTATCCCAAAGTCCAGTCTCGGAAAAAGGAACTCAACGTGACTGACGTCACGTCAATCGAATGCCCGGTCTGAGAGTTATTGGCTTTTTCATTCCAGGGGCCCGGTTTGTTTTTAAGTCAAAACCAACCCAACCTCACTCCAACTACGTAAAAACATCGATTGGAGTAAGCCAAAAGGTCCTTCTCACTAAGAGAAATCCAACAAAGTCGATGGCACGTCAATCGGATGTCCGGAGCTCACATTATAAGCGTTTCCGCTCCAAGGGCCTGGTTGGTTTCATGTTCGAACCATCCTGGACGTACTCAAATTTCTCCTAAAACGTGAGTTTAATGTACCGAAATGATCATCTCAATCCCAGGATCACATCACAACTGACGGTGTGTCATTCGGAGGTCTGTGGCCCATGTTACGGGCATTTAAATGAACCTGTCTGGTTTTAGGGGGTTTTGGGCCCGTACCGACCCAGCCCAAGACCCCCTGGGGCGGCCCGAACCGGGTCGACCAGACCCGGGTCCAGGTCCAGCCCATTAAGACGTGGCCCGGCCCGCCCGGCCCGGCCTGGGCGGTCTGGCCCGATGCGGCCGGTCTGGCCTGGGCGGCCGGTCGGCCTGGCGCGGGAGCGGCGCCCGCCTGCGGAGCGCACGCCGAACGGGGGGGGGGGGGGGGGGGGCTGCCCCCTGGTCTCGAAACGGCGGTCCCTCACGTGCAGGGGGCCAGCCTAGTCAACTGTCGAGGGATACGACCCCCGAACTCCCCACCGAACGGCCGACCACGGTTGGTCGGCCGGTGCCACCGCTGCAGGACCCCCCTCGCCGGCCCCGTCCCCCTTGAACACCAGTGGCCGGTGGATCGGACCACCGCCCCTTGCACAACCGCCGCGACCATGGCCACAACTTCCTTTTGATTACCAGCAGCCGGCGCGGCCGGGCGCCTCCTGTTTCACCGCCGCGACCGAAGTCCGCAGCCTTTTCTGGCCGGCGCGGCGCGATGGCGCCGTGCCCCTCCGCCGCGGCCCCGCTCCGGCCGTGGCCTCTTAGTGGTTCTCCGGCGCCACGCCAGTTTGCCTCCGCCCAACTCCGGCCACAGCTTCTTTCAGCCTCAACGGCGTGGCACGATAATACTACGTTTCTTCATCGTGTTCCTCCTTGTTTCTGCGCGGTGTGACGGCACTACGTCACTTCCATTTCAAGCCACAAAGATAACCATCAAAACGGGGCGGAGGTTCGACCGTGTTTGTGTTGTCCGACCTCCTCCGTTATTTTGAAAACAGGTGGCCAATATTATCGAAGAACTTCCAAATAAAATCCGAACGTAAAGACAAACCCCTACCTCGAAGAAATATCGCGGTTGTCAAGGGCCGTGGTTGATGGCGTCCTTCCCATCATCGGTGTCTCCTTCCATGTCGTGGAAGAGGAAGTGGATGGAGAATTCTGGGACTGCCAAGTCGACATCCTTCTTCAAGGACGTAGCATTCTTCAACGAAGGAGATTCTGTTCTTCAGGGGAGGATAAAGTTCTTCCAAATCTATAGCGCTCTCTCCCTTCCCTTTTCTCCACACAACAAACCTAACCCCCTAAAATAAAATAGGCTCCTTTATTCTATTTCAACAGGCCAAGGGTTTCCAACCTCAAAATTCAAACTTAAACCAATTAATTTAATAGGTTAAATTAATTAAATAAGGTTTGTTGGAATTAAAATAAGAGGAGAGAGGGGTGAGTTACTTAATAAAGGCATGAGGTTTAAAGGGGATGATTTATGAGGGTTAGGGAATATGAAGTGGTGGGGTTCGTGTGGGACCACCTCACCTTTATCCTCACTGGGTTAGTTACCCTAACATCCACACAAAGGTTAAAACTATATAGAAGAGAAATAAAATTGGATTACAATTTTATTTTATTCTTCACTTAAACCTCAAATTTAAGCAACTCCTCCCAAGAAAATGCACCTTCGGAAAAGGTCTTCTTAAGCAATTACCAGCGCTGCGGTTTCATCGGTGCCCTTGGATTTTGATTCCAAGCATTGGTTCAAAAGATAGAAAAACCCACTCATTCGTTCACTGAACGTACCCGAGCTAAACTTTGGAAATTGATTCTGGGCACACCGGGCCTCAGAATCAGGTGCCGTCAGAAACTGTGGACTCGTAAAATTCCAAGGAAATTAAGAAAAAAATATCCTTCAAATTTACAGGTCATTAAATAAATCCCACCCCAGGGATTTACATCCCCGTAAATCTACAACACAAACTATCGATATCAAAGGAGGTACTAGCACACATCAGAGCCTTCGACCACCATGTTCTCTCCTGGAGGTTCTCGTGATACCAAAAAAAGAGCACAAGAGGAATCGACCATCCCCATTGGACCCACTCAAGTAGTCCTCATCCTCTAATAGAACGCTGTGAAAGTCGCCCAGGCATCGATGTCCAGCTCTCCGTGATCAATGGTATGGGTCAAGTTGAGCACTTATCTCCTCTACTGAGATACGTGGAAGACGTCATGCACCTGGTGCAACTGAGGTTGATGGGTCTAGCAGTAAACCACCTCGCCTACCCTACTGTGGACCTAGAAAGGTTCGTTGAACCTCATAGATATCTCGCCTCCTCTGCTAAATCTCTGTAAACCTCGTCAAGGTGAGTCCCGTATAAGAATTTGGTAGCCATCCTCAAACTCTAGAGGCCTCTATTTCCTGATTAGAACAGAAACTCATAACTCCTACAGCCATGAGGGTAAGGTTGGCCGACCCAAGAGTGATCGGCTACACCCTCCTAAGCATGAGTTAAACCTGTGTTGCATGGGGTTTCCTTTTCGACGACCAAGAAAAACACATCCCGACGTCTGCCTAATTCCTTCAATTTGTGTATGAACTGTGATTGCCCAGTCTATACTCAAACTAACGTCGTAAGGCCTCGACGCAGCCACCAATAGGTTCCAACTGAAACTCTCGCCTCAAGGGTCAGATCACTCCGTCGGCGTAAGTGTGATTATCAAGTCTCCTCTCAGAGGTATCTCCAGACGTGAGGGTCAAGTCAACAGCTTAATCGTAAACTCTAGGTCTGGGACAGGATTCATGGAAGGAAGGAATGATTTGTATCGATGTCTGTTGCTACGACAGCTAGAAGAAGACACTGTCTGTACTTTGAATCATCCTTAGAGCCCTTTCAGTCACACTCATTGACCGCATGCAGCTACTCTTTCCCCTGTCCTCCAGCTCCCTGAGCCTAGAAGGGAGTACAAAGGCGGGTGTTTGCAACATGTCAAAATGTTCACCACCCCATGCTGCTCTCCTAGCTCCACTTCCATGTATGCTGCCCTCCAGATTCATCTATCCTTTTTTACTTCCTCTACTTGAAACATTTTACATGCTCAAGTCTCCTAGACCGGTGCCGGTTTCTTGCTTTCCCACTGCTAACCTTCACTGACTGCATCCATTCAGCAAAATAATTCTCAACCACAAAGAGTCTTTCTAGCACCCTAGCATAAGTAGGAATGCATAGAGAAAGAAGTTCCGGCTCGGATGTCCTTTAGAAACACCTCACTCAGAAGTCCGAGCCCTGAAGCACCGATTTTATCGTAGTCATCGAGTACCATGAATGGTTTAGTATGACCCAATGAATTCTCAGCCACCGAGATGTCATCATGCCGAAGCTGTATAAGCTCTAGAAGACTCTCAACCACCTCCTCAAGCCAGTCCTTAGCCGCCTGTGAGTCGGGCTTGCCTTTGAACTTGAGGGATATTCGGTGCTGGAACATGTAAGGCACTAAGCCTACAAGTGTCCTCTACCAGTACCGCTGGTAGTGTCTGTTGTCCAAGAGGTAGTGATGTAGCTGACACTCTACCTGATGTTACTATCTCAAGCATCATTCCACATACCGAAGCCTCTTCACTATACAGACCAACCCCATGGTCACTCACTGGGAAACAAAAGTAGCTAAGTCCACTACCCGCTCTACTAGTGTCTAAACTAGGCATAGAACTCTAGAAATCGCCTCCATCCAGCCCACTGTTTCCTGGGAATCTGCCTCACCTCATAACATCAGAGCCTTATGCTACCCAACGGGTGGTGGTTCTGCTAGTACACCACCCGAAGGATTCAAAATAGTAAGAGGGCCCCGCACCAGAACCTCATCTCTCTGTGGGTCATCATCTCGTACAACACTCGGAACCCTAGCTGGCGGCCATCGTGGGGCCATCCTAAAAAGAGACAGGTGTGCCACGGTCAACGATTTATACCTGGTGAGCTGACACAAAGTAATCACAAAGAAAAATTTTGAAACACACAAGAAGTCAATGTTTTCATGCACTAAGTTGGAAATCAGAAGTCAGGGTCCTGGTGTACGGATACGTCGGCATCCGCATCAACACTGGACACCCTGGACTGATAATCACACTCAATACCTATAACACTATTGCTTCACATAGAAGAACGATCAGAGTTCTGAGTTCTGCGGTAGAATCGAACTCCTCTGATACCAATTTATCACAACCCGTCCTTGGGGCTTGTTCCGTGACTACCCCAAGCCCGCCTTCCATAGGCCAAGGGCTGGCGACTGGCACCAATGGCATAAATCCCAATAAAAAGGGAAGGCATTGCCTTTATAAAAGTAAACAAACACCATAGTAAAAAAGGTTAAGTAAACACTAAATAAATTGAGTACATATGTAAGTGCTGGAAAGTAAATGGGCCAGAATACAAACCCAACTGAAAGAAAGTACAACAACTGAAAAGTAAAGCAGCAACGTCGAGCCGTCCACTGGAAGTCCTACCTGAAGGGTGGGTACAGATAGCCTCCTCAGCTCCTTGGGTCCAGCTGTCCGCTCCGTGTACATCCCGCCCAGTGGTCCACCTCTAGGTACCGACTTGCTCCACGAGCCTCAACCATGATCAGCGTTGTCTATCGTCTGCATCCAACACAACGTAGTGCAGGCATAGCCCATGCAGGTGTGAGTATACGCTACTCAGTAGGGACCCCGAGCCCCCGAAGCTCTCCCAGAATCAACAAAGGATAACCACAAAGGAAATATACAATCACGAAGTAACATCCAACACTACTTAGGTATATTCCCATACATATACCTAAGTCATCAATTCTAGTTCGGCTCCAACATCCGAGCATAAGTTTGATCATGTCCACATAGGATAGTACAACCCAATCCACTCAAGAAAGCACAACTCAATCCACATAGGAAAACAAGTCAGTCATATCGAAGATAATGATTGAATGTCAAGACTCAGCTCACACAGATATACTTCTTCGTAAGGAGATAGAGATGATAAGATGTAGCCACTGATTCATCTAAGCTGGGACCCACGTAGGATACTAGACCAGCTAAGCTGTCGAACCCACATATGATACAGACCAACTACTCTACCAGACCCACATAGGATACAAGAACAATGTCAAACACTACCAGACCCACATAGGATACAAGAATAGTATTCTTCACCGTCGAACCCACGAAGGCTTTCAGTAAGGCCGTCATCGCTGCCGAACCCACAGAGAATTTCAGTGCAGTCGTCTTCACTGTCGAACCCACGGAGGATTTCAGTGTAGTCTTCTTCCCTACCGAACCCACAGAGGATTTCAGTGCAGTCATCATCGCTGCTGAACCCACAGAGGATTTCAGTGCATTCTTCATCGCTGCTGAATCCACAGAGGATTTTAGTGCAGTCTTCATCGCTGCCGAACCCACAGAGGATTTCATTGCAGTCGTCATCGTTGTCGCAGCCAGCTCAAGGGTTCCCGCACATAGCATGCTCGATTCTGGGAGGGTCCGCTCCACGGGCCAAGGGGTTCGATACATCAACTGACACATATTCCAGAGTTGATGTATCCCAAAGTACCGCCTCGACAAAAGGAACTCAACGCAATAGACGGCACATCAATCGATCGCCCGGTCTGAGAGTTATTGGCTTTTTCGTTCGAGGGGCTCGGTTGGTTTTTAAGGTAAAACCAACCCCACCACACTCCAACTATGTCCAGACCTCGAGAAGAGTAATCCAAAAGGTCCATCTCAGTAAGAGGAATCCAACAAAGTCGAAGGCACGTCAATCGGACGTCCAGAGCTCAAGTTATAAGTGTTTCTGCTCCGAGGGCCCGGTTGATTTCATGTTTGAACCAACCTGGCTATACCCAAAGATCTCCAAAACCTTAAGTGTAATGTACCAAAACGACCTTGTCGATTCAAGGATCACATCTCAAATTACGGTGCGTCATTCGAAGGTCTGTGACCCAAGTTACGGGCGTTAAAACAAACCTGTCCGGTTTTAGGGGGTTTTGGGCCCGTACCGACCCGGACCAAGACCCCCTGGGTCGGCCCGAACCAGGTCGACCTGACCTGGGTCTGGGTCCAGCCCATTAGGGCGTGGCCCGGCCCGGCCGGCGCGGCCCAGCGCGGCCTGGGCGGCTCGACCCGGCCTGGACAGTCCGGCCCGGGGCGGCCAGTTGGTCTGGCGCAGGCGCGGTACCCGTGTGCAAAGCGCACGCGGAGAGGGGGGGGTGCAGCCCCCTGGTCATGAAACGGCGGCCCCCCACGTGGAGGGGGGCCACCGAGTAAACCACTGGGGGTTACGACCCCCAGACTCCCTTCTGAACTGCCGGCCATGGTTGGCCGGCTGGTGCCGTCGCTGCGGGACCCCCCTCGCGGGTCTCGTCCCCCTTGAACACCGGTGGCCGGTGGATCCGGCTGCCGCCCCTTGAAAAACTGCCACGGCTTCCTTTTGATTATCGTCGGCCTGCGAGGTCGGCCGCCTCCTGCTGCTCAGCCATGGCCAAAGGCCGCGACCTTGTCCGACATGCGCGACACGACGGCGCCACGCCCCTCCGCTGTTTCCCCGCTCTGGCCGCAGCCTCTTCATGGTTCTCCATCGCGGCGCACCGGTGCCGCGCCCATTCGCTGCGGCCCGACTCTGGCCGCATATTCTTTCGGCCTCAACGGCGCGGTGCGACGACGCCATGTTTTTTCACCGTGTTCCTCCTTGTTTTTGTGCAGTGCAACGACACCGCGTCGCTTCCATTTCAAGCCACAAAGATAACCATCAAAAAGGGGAGGAGGTTCGGCCGTGTTTTTGCAGTCCGACCTCCTCCGTTATTTTGATAACATGTGGCCAATATTATCAAAGAACGTCCGAATAAAATCCGAACGTAAAGACAAACCCCTACCTCGAAGAAAGCTCGTGTTTGTCAAGCGCCGCGGTTGATAGCGTCCATCCTGTCGTCGGTGTCTCCTTCCTTGTCGCGGAAGAGGAAGTGGATGGAGAATTCCGGGACCGCCAAGTCGACGTCCTTCTTCGGGGGAATATCATTCTTCAACGAAGGAGATGAAGTTCTTCAAGGGAGCATGAAGATCTTCCAAAGCTAGAGCTCCCTCTCTCTTCCCTTTTCTCCACACAACAAAACTAACCCCCCAAAATAAAATAAGCTCCTTTATTTTTTTTCAACAGGCCAACGGTTTCCAGCTTCAAAATTCAAACATAAACCAATTAATTGAATAGGTTCAATTAATTAAATAAGGTGTGTTGGAATTTAATTAATAGGATAGAGCGGTGAGTTACTTAAAAAAGGCATGAGGTTTAAAGAGGATGAGTTAGGGGTTTAAGGAATATGAAGGGGTAGGGTTCGTGTAGGCCCCACCTCGCCTTTATCCTTACTAGGTTCTTTTCTCTAACGTCCACACAAAGGTTAAAACTACTTAGAAGAGAAATAAAATTGGATTATAATTTTATTTTATTCTTCACTTAACCTCAAATTTAAGCAACTCCTCCCGAGAAGACACACCTTCGGAAAAGGTCTTTTTAAACAATTACCGGCGCTGCGGTTTCATCGGTGCCCTCAGATTTAAATTCCGAGTACCAGTTCAAAAGACAAAAAAACCTGCTTATTCGTTCACTGAACATAACCGAGCTAATCTTCAGAAATTGATTCCGGGCACACCAGGCCTTGGAATCTGGTGCCGTCAAAAACTGAGGACTCGTAAAATTCCAAGGAAATTAAGAAACAAATTTACTTGAAATTTCTGGGTCTTTACATGAGTGGAATTATTATATCGTACCTATGTATACGGACCCACATACACCTCTATGCATGCATTCATCTATCTCACAATCAGAGTACAATAGAAATACAAAAAGTTCAAATATAGGGCCTACTAAATAAACCCATAAAAGTATCGGACCAACTCAGAAGAAGGGGATCACTGTCAAATGCACCCACTGGATAGCTCCTTTTCCATGCTCCGGTAAACACCTTAGTCGGTCTAGCTCACCAAGCTCCACCTGCTCTAGGTCCTCCTAGGACTCCTTCGAAAGGCATGTGGTCCACACAAGACACAGGACAAGTGCGGGAAAATCCCATTCATGGGTGAATATAAAGATATATAGTGGGCGCCCCAAAACCCCAAACCAAAAATGGGGAAACTGATAAGCGTTATTTAATTTGACCCAGCATAAGGGAACATATAAGAGAGATAAGATTAATCTCAATACCATCCTCGACCATACATGAATAGTCAGCTCGACATCTCTAACATGTCAACAAAACAACACAAGCCATGGGGACTCCCAGAACATACCCAAATATACGAGGCTCCAAGTCTCATGGTCCTGAACATATACTAACCATAGTAAAAGACATGTGGTTCCAACGCAACACTCACAATGGTCTCATAAGGTATCAACCTCATAGACAACAACAAAAGACAATCCATCCTTAATAGCTCGAAAATGAATGGTGAAAGCATTGAAAACTTGAAGTAGGTGAGCCAAATACACCATCCCAAATGGAACTCTGCTAAGTGATGCCACTCCATCAGTAGAACGAAAAAACGACACACCCAACCAACCCTTGTGATACATGTCTTCCAGGGCATGGTCGATGGACAATGCCATAGAAGAAGTCACCCGATGACGAAACTACCAAAAATTAATCATGTAGGGGATCTCACCTAGGGTAAAATGGTGGACACTAAACCCTATCAAGAACACCAAACATAGAGAGGGGTGTCACATAAAAACTCAAATATGGAATAACTCATCTCATAGAGGATCAACACCCATGTAGTGTCGATCCGGCCGATACCTAGAACTCCACCAAGTAAAATGTCAAGATCAAGGTTTGACACCTTGGAGATCATATCGTTCATATAGGGGATCATTTACTAGGTAATTTTCGTCACGACAATACCCCAAACCCTGCCTATTAACTCTTGTAAATGCATCACAGAAAGCTGAAAGAATAGATATCAATACATAGCTAGAGGGTCATCTCTCTGGGCTCACTGGGGCTATGTCCCCTATTGAAACATCCTGGGTAGAGGATCTATGCCAACATAAATATTGGTCACATCAATTAAAAGAACTCTTGGGAAACATGAAGGGACGTTAGGATAGTTTTACGCCTATAAGGGAAAAAAATTATCCTAAT
The DNA here is from genome assembly GCA_963277665.1 of Viscum album. Classification (NCBI taxonomy): domain Eukaryota; kingdom Viridiplantae; phylum Streptophyta; class Magnoliopsida; order Santalales; family Viscaceae; genus Viscum; species Viscum album. The sequence goes on along the minus strand of OY728125.1, from coordinate 477,182,896 downwards.
AAACTGATTCTACTGTCAAAGTGATTTAAGACATCTCACTCTAGAAAGTTGAAACATGATCCTCTCCCTAGCATGGTGGGGAAGAACCACTCCACGAATCGCAAACCCACTCCCTAACAGGTTAAGGGAGTAGCACTATGTTGCATGTACGCAAGCAGCTAAAGAAGGGTCACAATCTAGTTAAGTGTTAGTGATACCAATATCCCTCGTAATAGCTGAAGAGTGATCACTATCCGGTGATGAGGGTGTGATACTGAAAAGCCTTGCAACTAAAGGTCCAGGGGGACCCACTCAACCCAGCTAGATGGAACCCTGCCATATGAAACTAGAGGAACCACTCCACCCAGCTAGTAGTAACATCTCTAAGAGACCCTGGGGAACCACACAACCCAATAAGTCATCATCACCAACAAAAGAGACCCAGATGACATCACCTAAATTCCACATCTCTTAGTCCCAAATCGTGGCCACCATCACGTTCTTTGTGGAATAGCACACAGGATAGGCAACTCACTCACCCAAAATGCACAACCAGTGAAAATGTACTATTCACCCTAACAAGCCTGAGAGGGTCCTCATTGGGATCACTCCCCAATCCCAACACTCCTCAAATGGATCGGGTCATTGCAATCCTCTCAAGAAAACACACAGTATCGACTACTCATTCATCCAAAATAGAAACCCATTGAAAAAGTAACATTTCACCGGAAACGCTCAAATAATGCCTCATGGAGCCCACACACCAATTTTGGATTGAGAAAAATAAATTTCTCCATAAATTTATGCCTTACCATTAGTGTCACAATTCCACTAATGGGCATCAATTGGATGCTCCATTCATATTTTATGGAAGAAAAAGATGAATAATAATAAAATATTATTATTATTTCATCATTTTGGGGCTTGGGCCGCAAAAATGATTATTTAAATTCCAAAAATGGCATCAATGAGTCCATAATGAAATTATGGTCATGTATCTACAAATGGAACATAAATCGGACACGCAGTTTTCATTTTATGGGGGTTTAAATAAAACGCCAAATATTTCTGGCCGGATTGGCGTTGGCACTGCTGCCTACCAGAGCGTCGCTGCCTCACCAAAAAATGCCACTGCTGCCAGAGCCTCCTTTCACTAATAAACCATATGTAGAATACTGATATGACCTCAATTATCCAAAAATTAATTTTGTACCAGATCCAAAAACCTCGGGACACTATCTGCAAAGACTCGGTCTCTGCCTGGGGATCTGTCGCCATTTTACCGAATGAAAAGTTTGAAGATATTCTATTCACTTTTGTGCCTCCTCTGCCACCTGAAACCCAAACTTGGAATATATCTAAAACCCTTTAACCATAAACTTCACATATCCATGCCTCACCTAATGTTTTTATGTCATTCTCTAAAATCAAAAAGTAAATAATGAATAATTTCAAAGAATAGACGAAGAACATGAAATCAAGAACTCAATATGACGATGGTCATTGTTTGTTTGAACATCAGGGGAGATAAAAAAATCAGCATAAGTGACCAGAAATAGTTTTGGAAATATAAAATTAAATCAGTAAGGATTATAATCTGAAATAAAAATCCTACTTGGATTCTAGATCCATCGTCGTATTTTATGCGCTCTGATCTTCTAGGACGTGATGTTCCATCGTGATCCTTTAAGAATCTGACAACGATCCGCCTTTCAAAAAGAGATTAGAACCTCTTTCGGTCACAAGAGAAAATAAGCCAAACCCATTCTCATCTTCTCAAACTCATTAATATATAAAACAAATGAAATATCCACCAACAGTCATGGGATTTAAACGTACCATTTCCACCCACTTTAGGTCGCAGCTAGCACAAACACTTCGCTACGAACCAAATAGTGGTATCAGATTTCTAGTTCGAGTCCCTACTCAGAATTAATTCAAGGAAACATTCGATATAAAATAATTTTATTTAATTATAATATTTAAAGTTTACCCTTTTGTGAACTTTAATATATAAGGCTTTTACCGACCAACATTATACACCACCTAGGGTAAACACCACGCTCCGGACTCAACTAGGGCCTCATATTTCTTTTTCGAGCTACCATTTGAGATATATATCATTTCTTCCTTCTGTATAGTATAAAAATACATAATATTTTTATAAATGTTATTTCGGGCACACCAAGCCTCGAAATCAAATGATGTCTCCACACCTAACTCAAAAATTATTCTTAGAAATTTTCAAAAGTTGGAAAGGTCAAAACCCATGTCTTTATAAACACATTCATTTTGTCAAGTTTTCTTATAACAGTAGCTTTCAGTCAAGATTTCAGATTTCTCCATAGGAAGCCCTTAATGAATATAAGTGTATAAAACTTACATAATATAGTAAATTTAGAGAAATAAAGATATTGGGAACATATATAACTAAGTAAATGGTAGACAATATTAGTGTTGTTTAGAAATAGATAATATTGGAATAAAGTAGGTAGAAAATTTATCCTGAAAATCGATGATTTCTTCTAGAATTTGAATTTTTTTAGAAGGGGTTTCTATGAATTTATCTTTGGAAGAAAGAATGGAAAACTAATACCTAGGTATATTATTCCCTTTAAAATTATTGATCAAATTGGGATGGTAGTTTATCTATTAGCTCTTCCACTAAACATCTCTTATGTCCATAATGTGTTCCATGTATTTGTCTTGTAGATTTACATAAATAATCTATCACATGTATAAAACTTAAAGGTCGTACAACTAGTGATCATATTTATTATTTAGAACAATAAATTGAGATTATGGATCATATAGAGAAAGAGCTACGAAACAAAAACACTCAACTAGTCAAATATTTACCGCAAAATCCCTTGCTTGAGGAAGTTGTGTGGGAATGTGGTGAGGCGGATGTATCCACATATTTGTATAAGAGTGATGAATTTTAAGGTATAAGTTCATTTTAAGGGGGTATAATGTAACACCCAAAGTATTCATGAAATTATATTTATTATAATTAATTTATTCTATAGTTTTTGTTACACATAACACAACGTTCTAACAAAACACGAAAAAGTTTTAAAATAATTTTATTTAATATGATAGTTATCATCATTCTGTTGGAATGGAGGGTATGAATAGTATTAACTAAATTATGAAAATATATGGATTACATATGTATATAAAATTAATTCTTTGTTGACTAATTAATTACTAATGAAAATAAAAATGATTTGATAATAATGGAAATATTTTCCTGAAAAAAAAAATATGTGATAATACATGTTTTTATCTTAATAAATTAAATATATAAATTTTAAATAATTTTTTTAATAATTTGTTTATATTATATAATAAATAAAATCTTTTACATTAATCTTATTTGTTATTAGTCATGATATAAGAATAAATCTGATTTTACGATTAAGAATGTTATTTTTCTAAAAAGTAGTTTTGTCACCTTCTACGGACTTCATTTAAAATTAATTTATTACACTTTAAAAAAATTATGTGAAAAAATAAAAATTTAAATTTAAATCATCAATTAAGCAATATCTTAGGTTTGATTTTTGGAACCATTATAAAAATATTTTTTTTGCTGAATAGTGAAAAATATTAGTTTTTATTAAAACCCACCTTTTCATATAAAGAATGTATATGGTTCATTTTGTTTTAAATTTATATTAAAGGATACATTAGTTTAATTATTTCTTTATTAATATAACTTAGGTTATAGGAGTTAATTTTATATTATATCTTTTTATAATAACTTTTTAATCATTTTATTATTTTCTCTTCGGAAAAATACTCCCGCCATGTTTGGGGATATGTTTTCATATTAAATAAATCCAATTAAATGAATTGAATATGGAAAAATGGATTCTATATTTTGAACCAGATTAATTTATATTCAATAATTATTTTAATTTATTTTTTTGTCAAAATGAATAGTAAAAATAGTGAAAATTAATTACTATGGTTAAGGTTAAAACAAGTTTATTAGGGGTTAAACTAAAAGGATAAGTAATAAAATGACAAAGAACCTTATCCAAAAGAAATTTTCTACAAATATTTCAACCATATCACGTATAATGATCAGTAATGGAATACTTTGGAGTTTTTTTCATGTGAAAAAAGTGGTTACATGTTTTTATTTTCAGAAATTCCATGTTTCTCCCCTCTTCAACTTATAAAAGGCCACCCCATATCCACTCCACTTAACAGTTACAAAACTATTTGGATCAACCATGACTAAACCAAATATCTTCATTATGTCCCTAGATAATTTGATAATTATTTAGGTTAAACCTTAAGAGGTTTTCTAAAACATATGAGGATTGAATGTGTACAATGGAAATCGTGGCTTAAGTAAAGAGTTTTTTACAGTTTTTTTCTTCATTGGGACATAATTTATATTATGTACCTAATATAATTTATGAGGTGAATATAAATACCATTTCAAAATTAATATCAAGAAATTAATTATTCTAAATATATTTTATGTTTCATTTAATGTTATTCTTTCACTAGGATTATGAATAAAAGTTTCCAAAGTGGTAAAAGTTTTATGATACAATCACATTGTTTATTAGGATTGTTAATTTTTTTAATGGTTGAGGTTAAGACACCACTTTATTGAAATGAAAAAAAGAAAGAATGGAAAGGATGAACATCCAAACAAAAAAAAAAGATAAAATGACTTGGGAATGAGTTCTCATACTATGGTGGGGGGATCTGCCACCCCTACCTCAAGGGTGACATCCCTGAAGCCATGTTCTAGCCAGCAACCAAGGACTACCTCCATCGTCCGGATGATCAACATCACTAGCATTCATCATCGCCGTTGTGCCAGACCCCCATTCACAATTTTTTACTTCCTCCTCACTACTTTTGGATGCAATTGCATCAAAAGAGTTGGATAAACTCACCTTCTAAGTAGATTTAATCTTGTTGGATAAAATAAAATCTGGACCTTCGTGGGACCATATGTTCGCTAATTTATTCAGTTTGTGGGCCACCAATTTTGGAATAACTTGACTACCTCTGTCAAAAATGTGATGAGGTCCAACATTTTTCAGGTATGGACTTACCAATGCCTCATTTTATTAGTTTCCAATGGGTTTTATAATATAAACCACATCTTTTATTTCTCCCATTATATCTAGAGTTAAATGGAACCCTAAAAAATCCTTTCCTGCACCTGGAATTATAGAAACTGGGATTTGAGTACCCTTTGGCTATAGTCGAAACTACCTATTTTGTAGTTTACCGAAGCCCTCCATAGATCATGCTGAGGTATAAAAATCTCCTTTATTAATTGAACATTTAAAGTGATACGTAAATCCTTGCCAACATTAGAAGAGTCTACAATCGCATCCTTACATGTCCCTAAAATCTGAACAATGTCTATACCTCTTATACCCCTTTCACTTTCTTGACTCACTTTAGTTGCATGATGAACATTTGATTTTTTTGGGATGTCTGCCTCTAAGGACAGGGGAGTTAGAAAACTTCTTTTTGGAAACAAACAGGACGACCTCCCTCATAGAGATGCTTCTTATTAATAATATTTTGAATGTTTCATCCGGAATTCAAAGGATATCCAACTAATATTTTTGATCCCTGTCTATGAATATGGTTTTGGGAGGTATTGATCCTATCCATTATTAAAGAGGCAGCAATCCATTTTTGTTTTCCCTTTTCTATTCTTTAAGAAAATCACTGATTGTTCCTACTGAAAATTAGTATCAACATCAGCTTGTGATTCATGCTCTTTAATATTATGGATATCGTTAAATTATTCCCACTCATTTTCTTCAGAAAGTACCCTAGATAGGGAATCTCTAAATGTGAATCCACTAAAAACTAGTTGTGTATCCTCAGCCATATCTTCCCAAGACTGGGAGGATTGTTTAGTTTGGGTCTCATAAACAAGACTATCAGTATAAAGAGTATCAAAAGGTATTGTATTCAATAAATCAGCACAACCATCATTCAAAAAATTGAAATTATAATCGAAATATTTAATAGCCAGGGAGGAGTTTGCAGTATTAATAGGTTTCAAATATTCAACATAATTTAATGTTCCAACTTGCGCTTGACAAGTCTGATTTTTAGACAAATCATTTACATGATTTATTTTTATAAGACATCATTGGATATCATGACCCTTAATATAAAAACTAGAATAGATAATATTTCTTCTATATAAATATTTTTCATTCCCAACAATACCACAAACATCGCAAAAAGGAGGGGTTATCTCATATTCAATTCTGAAATTTATCTCCCCATTTGGCGTTGACCAAACTACTCTATCAAATAACATTTAACTCATATCAACCTTGACTAAAAATCAAGAAAAGTGGACATAAATAACCATCTATGGAGTAGTCTCAAATATAATTGGGATACCTATTGTAGAAGTAATATCAAATTGAGTTTTCAGGTGCCATAAAACCTAATTAAGACCATGAATTTTCACCTAAACTTTTGAACATGTGTCATTGAAATCATTAAGGTTGATGTTCAAATTCCATTCATAGAGCCTCAAGGTATCCGGTCTGACATTTACTAAGCCAACACCCCAGGCACCACCTTTCAATTTATCATAAGGAAAATGAAAAAGAAAAAAACAACCATGTCCTATTAAAGGCATTTGAAATCCAAAATACCCCAAAATGAAATAAAACATGTAACCAGATTAGCGACCTTCCAGGGTTTCAAACCCTTTTCTGAAGAAATGAGAGCAATTAGAGAATGATTACACAAATAAATAATTTATGTGATTGAATCATTTGAGGCTGAGATGTGATAAATGGGGATTTTTTAATAACTCATTGCATAGATATATTCTTCTGTCAATCAAATGGTCCTTTAGTAAGGCCATTAAAGGTCAAAACATCTCTCTAGATTGCCACCATACTCATACGAGTTTGATTTTTAGGAGATAATTTCAATTACACATCATGATTCATGACATAAGCATTTTAATTTCTTGAGAATACATTTTCTTTACTTCATTTTCCTATCTATATACACTCTAGATTTTAAAATAATATTTTTTATAGAAAACAAACTTTTTTCTCTTTTCGCTAAAAAACCTTTTATTCTTTATCCTTGTTTTACAAAAAAATAAAAATTATTTTAAAATTATCCAAAGTATTTATTAAATACATTATTAGCCATTTTTTGAATTTTTAGAAATTGTTTTAAAAGTAATCTTCACATAATTTTCCAAAAAAGGATTTTTGGATTTTTCTCAAAATGTAACAGGAATATTTGTTTTAACAAATACGGTAAACAATAATTTCATACTTCTATGAAAATTATTTTATTTAATGAATCCTATAAAAATCATCAAGTTTATTTTCAAAGAAAAGAATTTTAAAAAAATTATGTTTTTCAATGTTTTTTTTTCAAAGTGGAAAGGTTATTTTATTTAAGAAATTTTTTAAATCTTTTTTAAATACTACTTTATAAATTTTCAAGGTTTTTTTCAAAGAAAAGATTTTGGAAATTTTTTTAAGTTTTGAAACAACGTTTTCCAAGTGGAAATGTTATTTTTCATAAGAAATGTTTTAAATAAATTCTAAACCTCCCTTTAGAGGTATCCAATGTTTTTTTCAAAGAAAATAATTTTAGAAAATTTATTTTTTAAAAACATTTTTTCAAAGAAGAAATGATGTCTTCCTCATGAATTGTTCCAAGTGATATTTAAAAAGAATTTCCCACAATATATGAAATCGTCTGATGTTACTTATACTTTACTGCGGATATGATCCCAGTGATACCATTCTTATTCTCTCCCTAAATGGTTTATTATTATGATGAAATTATGTTTATGAAACTTGTTTCTATTCAATGAAATAAATCATGATAAAATAATTATAAAAATCCATTATTTTTTAACAATTTATGCTTTTATGAAACAATTAAATGATTGAGAAACATATTTATTTCACACATATATGATATAATGAAATTGTTATGATACCTGTTTCATTCCATGGGTTCTGATATGATGAATGTTTTATGATCTTAGGGAAGACAAATTTATAGATTCGGTTGTGGGTGGGTCTTATATATCCCTCCAATTAATTGGGTAATGATTAATGTTCTATGATCTTATAAGGTACACAATAGGTTATTCCATGCTAAAAAATAGGGTAACTTTGAGGTTATCCCAAGCCCGAAGCATGTACATTAGTGGATAGGTCAAGGCTAATGTGTTATAAATGTCTTGGTGGGTATCCTAGATAAATGTTTTTATATAATTATTTGTTTTCCACTACTCTATGCCATATTAAAATGTCATAATATCATAGACTATTTTATTTGATTATTTTATTATTCATGTCTTATGAACTTCCAAGATTTAAGACACAACTCACATTTGTGATCTATGATATGTTTCATTCTTATATAAACTAGTTATATTGATATATTTCTTATTTACCTGTACTAATAATATAACATAACCCTTACATATTTTTCATTTTATCAATATGAGAATAAATATTTTACATATTATATCTCTAAAAAGGTTTCTAGTAACGATGAACTTATTTTTATATGACACATTTCACCAATGAACTAGTTTTTCATGTGTCCATGTTTCTAAAGGCACTAGACCAAAACGATTCTAGAATGGATCATTATGATATGTAATGAATATTTATAGATTAATATGTAATATTTATGTGTGAGAAGTTTTGTTCTCAATATATACACTTTTATATCTTCAGGAGGTATATGAGAGTTCCCTTAAATAACTTTTACATGAATAAATTCTAATCAATGTAAAATAGGATTATGGTTGAAACCTAACTATAAAAGCATGATAATGGGAAATATATTGATCCAAATATGTAAGACATATATGGGGTATTATACACTTCTTTTATTAATTTATTTTTGGATAAATCATGAGTTATCAACATTTAATGATGTGTACTAGTCTTAAAATATTCTAAACATAAATATCACCAGTGTGGCTTCATTCATCGTCATAATTAAATGTGTGGAATTATAGATAAAAAAATAGTGATGTACATCATTGAGCTCAACATAGGAATAATAAATTGTTGTAACCAAAATTTTCACTCAAATTATGGGGATGACTCGATTTCTAGAATACATGCTGGATAAGTAAATATCCCACAGTGATCTTCATTGAAAACAAGAGTTTCATTAATCTAACAAAATATAACATATAGAACTCCACTACCAAGAAAACTAATATCAGGTATAAATTTATTAAATAAAATGTGGAGTAAGTAATTTTCATGGTGGTGCATGTTAGATATAATGATAAAGTGAAATAAATCATGAAAAAAACCAATTGGGTATTATAGTTTTTTAAAAACATCTGTCAAACTTTGGCGTTAAACCACAACACTAAGTTTAAGGTGGTTTAGATTTTTCCACTCTCCCTATTTGTATCTAATTATCTATATGGTGTGTTTCATTTCTAGTATGTACGTTCAATTTGTATTTATTTTCAAAAAGGTAGAATAATGGGGAAATTTAATAGAGACATAATATTCCTCCTATATAATAGTGGTTTTGAAAATTCCCATAAATTTTGTTATTCCAAGATTATATATTCAATGGGGAGTTCATGGTAAAAAAAAATAGGGGGAGATACAATCAATAAGAAATAGAATAAAGGTTTATTATATTATTATCAAGGGGGAATATAGTTGGATTTATGGGATAGGTAATGATTCATGACACGGAATTTTATTTTTATATCCTGTATTCTATACCAATAAATGCTCATGTACACTTAGAGTGATGGATAAGATTTAATGATTCCATATATGTAGATAATATGTGTTGGATTGAATTTCACATTTTATTTACAAAAAACCAAAAGGGGTAGAATATTAATAATGAGGGTATTCAAGGTATAATATTATGTTATATTTGTTAAATTTCTAGTTTCGGTAGAAAATGATATAGTGATTGCATCTTATGTGAATAGTTGATATAGAAAAAAAAGACTTATGAAAATAAATTTTTCAACTTGTTCGTGAGGTTCATTAGAAAAGAGAATGGCTTGGAGGACATTTGGAAGTCTAAGAGATGGATAGAGGAATTTAGGAGTTTATTTTGATGAAAATGGATGGGGACATACATTTCAAAGTGTTCTCATTCTAGCATAGGTGCTTTGTGTAACATGGGAACCACCCTAGTCAGCAGTTATGTGCTATTATAGATATTTTATCTAGTTATAGGTCTCACACAAATTGAGTTACATGAGTAATTCAGTATGAAATTTATATCATTTAGTATTACATGAAGGAAAGGTTTATCCTATAAATACAAAACTTTTCCACTTCATTGGGAACTAATGAAGACTTTTAGGAGGATTAAAGGATCTCTTTAACAAAAGCCTAACTTTTGAAATGATACATTCATGAACTATACTTGATTTAATCATCTAGGAAAAGTAATATTTACGTAGATAATACCACAAGATATACTAAAGAAAACCTACCTAAGAAAAATGGGTTTTCATGAACTAAGTTTTGTAAATATGTTAAGTGAATTAGATTACATGAACATGGATCCATAAAACTGTAACATTGAAGAACATTCACAAGAAAGTTTTTCAAGAACCAACCTGAGTTAAGTTATTTAATAAAACCTTAATTTTGTGAAAGGAATTGAGAAAATGAGCTTGATATGACATTTCTAAATGAAATCTAAGTGACTCTTCATGTGAAAATTTTAGTATTTGATGATAGGATTACTAGTGGTTCTTTTTGAGAATGAAATTTTCTTTAGATCATCATAATATGTCCTTCATAATGTCAATAAAAATTCAATATTTTTTATGATATTGAGAAAACCTTTAAGAAATTAAATTGAATATGAATAAATAAAAATAAATGAGAAAGAATAATTCAATGAAACTATTTTGAGGGAGGTAGTTCGTTATACCTGATTCAAATTGTAAATATGGAGAGCGTAGAATGGAGTGACCATTGCTAACTTAATTTATCCACTAAACTATTGAATATTAATTGATTCATCTAAAGTTTAAAAATACAACCTATATGCAGTATGTAATATCCCTTATTGGTGAACTAAGTAAAATTAGTGTACTATTTATTTATTCTTTTAATTTTTTATAGGGGATTTGTAACTTAATATGTTAGTTATAATGAGTACCTAACAATGAGGGAAAAATATTTGATAACATGAAAGTGAAATAAACCCTAATTTTCTATTCCCCTCTCAAGGATTCTTAGGTTTAAACATAAGGTGAGAGTGAAATTTTTTATGTGATTCCATGAATGTTTAGTATGACTTATGGAGGGTATAAGAGCACATTTTTGTAGGACATTGGGGTATAGGAAAACTCCTTCAGTGGGAAAGTTTAAGTGGGGTCACCTTTTTCTATATAATCCATTTTTTATTAACTTTCAAATATTTTTGTATTACTTGGTGAGTTATATTTGGTTGGAATGGAATATTGTTGACTTAATTTAGGTAATGAGTAGATTTTACTCTTTATTCATTGGGTATATCGTATACTTCTTCCACATCTTCAAAATAGGTTTTGAGGACCATCCTACTGAGTATAATTATATTTTCTACACTTATGTATATATATATATACATATTTGTTTTTAGGTTCTCTAGTGAGTTAAAGATCAATTTGGGACAAACAAGATTACGGAATTTGGTTAAGGTTCTTTCTAGGGATCATGGTTTGACACCTCGTATCGTCACAGGATGTGAAAATATAGGGAATTTTGATTTTTTTACCAAAATTTGTTAAGATAAAAATTTTAATTTCTCCTATAATATTTACATGGATAGTTTTTCCAACCACTCTATTATACTGGGAATAGGGGGTTACACTAGGAAGGAAGTTTAGTGTAAATCTGTGTAGTTTGAACTTTCACTAAATATTTGATATTTAATCAATTAAGAATTAATTTATTCACACATGTTCAGGAGGTGATATTTTTTAAATGGAGTATCATGTTGAGATTATGTCTCCATGATTGAGTCTAAATGGGGAAGTTTTTATTATGTGAGGTATAAATTCATTGTGTTCTTTGAGTATGGTCCTTGTCCCCATTTAGTATTTTTTATTTCATTTTATTTTCATTGTTATCTCTTTTGTAATATCACATACTCCCCCATGAGAATCCCTATAGAAACCCAATCCTTTTATATATAACACTATATGATTCTAAGTATATTTATACATTAGAGTAAAAGCCAAGGATCATTAATTCTAGTGTCTTAGAGGACTAGGTACATAGAACAATAAACATAGAGATAAAAAACACTTCTTTATTTTATCTTCATAAAGCACTCCTAACTTTATTTCAGCCCTTAAATCTACACAGGGTACACAGGGAAACACATGAACAAAGGGATGAGAAAAAAATCCATGTAAGGGAAAGAACATGAGGATACATCTTAAGCACATGAATTAGGAGGCGTGACATAAATATATCTAAAGAATGGAACATATGAAACCATGTCATATAAGAATGGGGTCATATAAACATGGAATCATATAAATATGTAATAATAATAAAACAAGTCTTTAGTACGAGTCAAGGCTAACCGCCAATCTCGTTTCCCATTTTAGTATGAGGTCCAGGATTGCCGCCAATCTCCATTCCTGTTTTAGTACGGGTCAAGGCTAACTGTCAATCATGTTTCACATCTCATCTCTTGAGACTTAACATTAACCAATTAATTGGATCACTATATAGGCACACCCATCTCAACATTTTAATGAATATTATTTCCACATAAATAATCATACATAATCAACCATACATAAATATAATGATACCCATGGAACGAATCGGGTACCACAATCATGACATAAAACATAACCCATGAGCATATCATGAAAGTGTCCATGAAGAAATGGATTATAACATATATGGAAATACCTAAGGTAAAATATGAATATAACATGGTAACTGATTTTAAATAGAAGTCACAACATATAAGAAATGTATTTGAGATACATTAGCGTCAAAACATTTTTGTGTGGTTTTAAGGAAAATACAATAGGTCTTTTAAAATAAAAAAGAGGAAAATATTTTTTATAAAACCAGAATTGAACCAAGAATGTTTTTTAAAAAATATATTTTATAAAGAAAATTGTTTCTTAAAATAGGGGATATATTAAATTTAAATTGGCTAAAAATTTGGGACGTTCCCTTAGAACATGTTTTCTTTTTAGAAAGTTCTAAGGAGGGAATTTTTTATAAACATGTATATCCAAAAAAGAGAGTGATAAACGGGTATTCAAAAATTAAATTTTTAAAACTAAAAGAAAATAATAATATTCACATAAATATATAAGAAAACACCATTTTGATATAAATAAATAAATGGAAACCTAAAAGAACAAAGGAGGTTCGGGTAGAATTTGTTACGGTTTGTCAGTATGGTGTCAGGTGTTCCTAATAGGGATTTATGGGAGAGAAATGGGTTTATTATTACTCATAAATCATGAGGGACGTATGGGGGAGGTGAGAAATCATTCCAAATCATTTTTTATTACACAAAAAAGGCATAGCATATAGGACAATCTTGAGTAAGATTGAAATGGAGAAGATCCCTTACCTTAACTCTGGTGGTGTTCTCCCCTTGTTATTTATGACCTGAATAAAAAAATTCGGTTTATTAGTTAATAATTAAAATACCTCATATATGTCAATATGGTTTATTGTAAACTTTTTAAGTTTATCCATGACCTTTTAATAGGTTAATTTGTTCAATTCCATTGTCTGGGACCGTTTGTTTACTTGGTTTTCAGGATTGGTTTACTTATATTCATGTTCAGTTAAATATGTATGAAGAAAGTGTTTGTACATGACTGAATTTATATGTTATTAGTGAACAACCAGGAAATTATATGGTTAAAAACAAAATTTGGTTACTCAGATTGAAGTTGAATTATTATATAAAAACTTAGTGATAACCATATTGGTTAATCAGTGGGTTTGATTACAACGAACATGTTTTAATATATAACATAATAAAATTTGTACAAAAGGATTACAAAACCATAAATAGGATATGGTTTATATATATAATAATCTGGTTCAACCATAACACAAATGGATTCATGAATATAATCAAAGATGATAATAGAAATTGATAAATCGTTTTCCTAGAATGAGCAAGATTAACTCATCTAAAACTTTGTTTTCATTTTTAAATAAATGATGGGGAAAGGATAGATTATAATGGAATATACAATTTGAATAAAAACATTCTTTTACATTTATGTTACTATATTTATCATACTATTTGGGTGAAGGTAGGTGAGAAAATAAATAAGAAAATAAAAAAACCTAAAAGAAATAAAATAATTTGAAAGAGGAATTTACCTCTTGAGTTTATGTCCTCTAAGAACCTCTTAAAGGGAGAGGTTTAGGTATTTTGAAGAGTATAGGGGATGTAGGACGTGGGGGAGGAGATTTGGGAGAGATTTGGGAATGATACTAGAAAGAAAAAAGGCTCGAGAGTAGTGAAGAGAAGAGGGAGTGACAGGGGTTCCTATAGTGGAGGAGAGGATGGTTTTCATGATTTTCAAATCATTGGATTATTAATTTACATAAATACCAGGAATAGAGCTGATTACATGCCCATGAATAGTAATAAATACATGTGAAGGTGAAAAAATTGGGCTTACATTAGTATATCATCATCAATGACTCAATAAATCGATTATTTAGCATTTATCGTAAATTGTCGTATTTTACTATTCATAAAAAATTAAAGAATTTTAGAGAAATCCAAAAAATTCACCCTAACGTTTTTTCGATGTGTAGAATCCAAAAATGGAATCCAATTTTCAAAAATAAGTTTTGAAATATGATTATTTTAATATTTAATTATACTCATAATTTATTAAAAAACAGTTTTAAAACATTCATTTACTTCTTCTAAAATATAGGTACATTATAATTTCACATGAATATTATTTTTATACTATCATAAGTAAGGTTACTATTCATTAGGGAATATCACTATTCATAAGGGTAGGTTACTATTCATCAAAAATTATGTTTTTTATTGGACTGCAAAGAACATATTAATTGAAACTGTGTGTGTTAGTTTTTCAAAATTCAAATAATTGAAGTGATGAACTTATGTTTTAAAGGCCACGTAGCACTTAGAAGTTCATTATGTTTTGATTTCATGACATATTTATAAGAAAGTAATTTCCATTTATAAATCATTAGGTCATTACAATCCCCCTTTGAGGTATTCGGTTGATAGATATAGAGGGAGTGAAGAGGGATAGGTATGAGACACTATAGAGGGTTTGTATGAGGCCCAAATCAGAGTATTGAGGCTTCAAGTGGTGGATTCAGTGTGAAGTATCAGAGGATTCCACCTAGTGGTAGGACTATTTTTGGTTTTTCAATAAAAACCCATGTCTTGGTTTTTTAAATTTTTAAATCCTTTTATGATTTTTTGGGGACCTCATGACTATCAATCTATGATTAATCAAGTAGAACCATGGCTTTCGGTCTATTTTGGGGGTTTCCATTCTGAAAACCTCATATACATAGTGTGTAGTTCAAAGTACACATGTCGTGTATTACTCTTTTTTGGGGAAGATGGTTTTTTAAGACCACATGTCATATACCTTGGGTATGTGCCGTATATTTCCATCTCGGGTGTAGTGGGGGCACATGGTTATGTAGGTTATACAGTTAGATCTAATGTTAGGTACACTGTTAGGGGTGGTTTATTGTGCTTCTACATACCCCATGTGGGGGTACATGTCTAGGTACATATCTGGGGACACCATGTTGGGTACACACCATGAATGAGGTGGTAAAAACTATGTTGTCATGTGGTGTACACGCTAAGTGGGATGAGGTACACAAACAGGTAACCTTTTAATGTTACACACCATGTACTAAGAGTCACATGCCATGTAATTTGGAAAAGTAAAAGACAAGTGGCCTAGGTAATATGTCTAGGGAATATATTTGGGATTACATGATGAGTACCCAAAGAACACATTGTGTACTGATTTCTAACATGGCCAGATTTTTTTTCTAGAATATAAATTCTACAAAATTTTACCAATATAATAATTTTTCAATATAGATCCTGATGGTCAAATACATTAAATGTTTAGTGGCCTCCTTGATGGTGTTTTGTATGAGTGGTCGTTAGAAGTATGTTTTCTTCGAGGTTTGGTTTTAGGATTATCATAGGGGGTTACATTGTGAGTTGTGATGCCCATGTGAGGGTTCTGATGCCCATGTGAGGATTGTGATCTTAGTGGTGGGATTGTCTCATGTGTTCAATGTAAATCTATTTGAGGTTCATTCGGATGGATTCTAGTATGCAGGATCAAATTGTATATAAAATGAGACCATGTTTTTACCCTAGGTGGTGGGACTGGTATCTCTAGGATAGTGAATTATAGTTTTAGATCCAATGTTTTAGGATTATAACTACTAGATCATTTGGGTTGGGATGGATTTATTGGATGATAGATATTCTTTCAGTGTTATTTAGATGTTGAGATGAGTCTGATGGTCCCTTGAAGACACCCTTGTGGGTTGGTTATCGACCGAGTGGTCAATGTATGTCATAGTTGTATGTTGGTAATTCTTATGCGGCGTTTTGTTCTCTAGATTCCCATTTATGTGATTTGGTACATAGGGATGGGTTTTTTTTGGGAAGGTCTAATGAGGTTTTCTTGCATGGGATTTTCCGCATGATTTTTCTTGAATGATGTTTCCTGGTTGGGTCCTGTTTTTGAGGTTTTTGTGAGGACCATGGTGAATTCCCTTTTAGGAATGATTTGTTTTAGAATGCTTTTTGCATGAATTATTTATTGAGAATTAGTGCGAAGCCACTGTGGTCCATTTGGGATATTTTTTCACTGGTCATATCTAATGATTTTGGAAGAGATTAAGAAACCCCTAATATAGTTTCCTACTCTTACCGTGTCTTTTGATCTATTTTAGTATCTTTTAACAGAAATGGACCAATATCTAGTGTACAGTAGGGGATTATATAGTTTGGAATCACTTTATGTCGTGACCTCAAGGATTGAAAGGATTCTGGATTTTTTATTTGTACCTATGGAAAGTCATTGAGAGCCTATCATTCCAATATGATGGATACGGATATATAGGGTGATGGTAGGGGACTCATGATTTGTGGACCAAGATTTTATCAGTACTACTAGTTTATCTCTTTGGATGGTGGGTTTTAGAGTTTAAATGAACCAAATTCTGTAGGAATTAATCCCTAATGATTGTGGCAGTTACTACCCACGGATTTTGATTAAGGATGAGACCCTTGAGATACCTTGGATCAAGGTTTTGCCCAGATTTTTAATCGTTTTCTCTCCTTTATTGGATGTATGTGGTTATATGGCCTTACAGAGCTAATGGATGACCTCAATGAGTGAATCCCCCCTTTGGTTGATTGTATTGTTTACATATAGTGTCTTTTGTATTGTGACATTCGAAATAACTCATGGAGTAGGTGTGGCCACCTCATTTTATTTAATCCTTCTAGACCCATAGATTTTCTACACCCATGGGTTTATGTATAGATTCCATATAGTTTCTGGTTTATAGACCATACTTGATTCTTTTTTAAGGGACATGAGGAAAAATTGTTTCTCAAGTTATTTCAATCTAAATGTTCCTATTATCAGTTTAGATCATGATATTACAGTCTTAAAAACTAGCATATGTGATTTATCATGTGGATGTCTACAGTAACATCTTGGATTCTATAATTCATTCTTTTTCATATAGTTATCTTATAGCTCCTGTATTGATCTGGTGAATGGGTGATCCACCTGTTTTATTTCCTCTGGTGTGGGATAGAGCGGGGATATATTTAAAATTGGTGCAAGGATAAAACCTATGGTTAGCTATTTTACTAATTTTTGTATACCCCTTTTTATATTTATTTTTATGTTATTTCTTTTTTCATTAGTCTTTAGCTAGGATGGGAATATTAGTTGTGTATGCTCATTTTATGGTAGTATATTATAGATTCACCATTGGGGGAGGCCTATGAAGATTTATTTCTCTACCCTTGTTCATTTACATTAGTGTACGTAAAAATGAAGTTCTACTATTATATGGGATATTAGGTTGTTTTATGGATAAGGATGAGGCCCATAGTTTCTTGATTGAGTGTAGTCGATCATGTGGAGTCTCAAGATTGGGCAGGTGCAGCTCGAGTGTTGTGGATATAGGTTATATGGTTTGGCTTAGTGTTGTAAGTAGATCCTAATGTATTAATTTATTGTTTGTTTATTTTTTATACATGGTCTGCCTTGTGGGTGTACGTCTCTTGTTTTTTTTTCAATATTTGGGACTGTATAACTCCATTTTGTAATTCATTTACTATAGTATGCTTATATTTTAGTTATTTATTATACTTACGCAGATGTTTTCACCTATTGATTTTTTTGTTAACTTAATCTATTATTGCACGTTGATAAAAGTGTATAGTCTCCCCACAACACCTTTTATACCCATGTTGTTGGTTGGAAGCCTTTACTATTTGGGAATATTTACTTGAGTCCTTGATATGAGCTAGATCAGGTCACATGTTAAGTCAACCTGGGCTGGTTTGTTACAAGATGGTATCAGAGATTTTAGGTTTTTTGGATTTTAGGAGTTGGTAGATAGTTGTTAAAGGAATGTGTATAAACTTGTAGTTGATATCTAGAAAGAGTGTCAAGAACACATTTGATGATAGTAAGTATAAGATTCCATGTAATGGTATTATTTTTCAAGGATTTTATTTTTATGGTTGTGTGATTTCACCTAGTGTGACGCACAAGAGTTAGGGAATTTATAGTTTCTTCTAGTTTTTTTATCTTTTCCTATTTAAATATTCTAATGTTAATGAATCATTATTGGCATGTAGGATTCACCTGACTTATGTCTATTTTTGGGGTTTTTATGGAAGATGTATGTTCCGTTGTTTAAATTGTCAACAACTACCCATATTGTATTTTCTCATGTAATATCTTTGTGTAATTATACTCCACTAGACCTCATGAATAAATATTATTCCAATGAAAGTTTGTTTGTATCATGTGGTGAGAAGTTTTTCACTGATGGGGATGAATTTCCTTCATCATGGGATGCATGGAAACCCTAGTGAGTCATTAATGGGCACTAAGTTCCCTATTGGAGGCCTGATAAGGGAAAGGATTCCTAAGGGGTATTTGGATTTCACTCTAGTTACACTAAGGTAGTGGTTCCCTCAAATTACTTGGTTTTTGGTTCATGGTATGGAGCATATATTTCCATGTGTTCTTTTATATGTCTTGCAGTAGTGTCCATGTTCCTATTATCGCCACAGACTTGGGTGGTCATGGCTATTTTGACATGGAAGACACCTTGAGGTTGACAATTTCAAGGATATGTTAAGGCAATATGATGCCTAGTGTTTGAAAATTTGTGTGTTTGGAGTTCTCTATGTCTCATCAGAGTGAGGTTTCGGTTGGAACCCTACCCCTATTCATTTTGGTTATGACTTGGGAAGTGCATTGGTAGTGTGGTTGGATGCTTGTGGATTTAGATTGACACCCAACTGGAGGATGGTCTTGTTGATGATCATAGAATAAGGTATATGCCTTGTTTTTTGAACAGGAGTGTCTAGGGTGCTCTGTTTTTCTATAACTAACATATTTTTTGAGAATTTCTCGTGGTTTTAGGTGATTTATCTAGGTTTTGTTAGGAATTTTCCCACATGAGGGTCAGTCCTATTTTTCCCTTGAAGAGTGGAGTAAGAAAATACACATGGTAGAGAGTAAAACATAGGATGATGGAGGTCATGATCCTTATTTAATTTGTTTACTAAGAAACAAGTTTATTTTTCTGTGTGGTTCAATAATGAGCATAGGTTTTTTTTGGTTTTCATGATAGAACCTGGGTGTAAGTTATTTAGAGATGTATATCCAATGATTTTAGTGAAGGAAGTAGCATGATCTAAGTGGATTTCTATTTTAGTAGTGGGGAGATGATAAGGATACTCTTGTGGTTTGGATCATCAGATTGGTTGTGATTGAATGTCTCTCTTATTAAGAGAGAGTACTATACATAACAAGTTCAATTATTAGAAGGTCATGATTGTGTCACCTATTCCAATATATGTGGGAGAAAATCATTTAGTGTTGACCACCAGGTCTTCTTGGGGTTGAGAATTATCTGTGTTGAGGAGTTTCTAGTGCCTCATGTCCTCATGGGTTATAAAAATCTAGAGAAAATTGATTTTTTTTTCTCAAAATTATTTTAGATGGAAACCATAATTTCTCTAATAATATAATCTCATATAATTTCTAGGACAACTCTATTGGTCTTAGAATTATGTTTTTACCTAAGGACATGAGTTCGGTGTAAATCTGAGTTGTTTGAATTTTTTCATAATATTTTATAATTTATTTGAGAATGTTTATAGGTTATATATTTTAAATATAGTTTTCAATCGATGTTATGTATTCAAAATTGATTTTGGAATGTGAGTTTTTTTTTCTATGTGGTCTATAAACTTCTCATTGGGATAGGGGTTGGTTCCCTTTTCATTCTCTTTATTTTTTTTATCTTTGTTTTCATTATTCCATTATTTTTCTTCTTTATCTCATTTGGATTATCATGTATACATCCATGGGATTCCCCTTGGGGTCTTTATCCAATATGGTAAAAGGTAGAGACGAGTGACATGGGGGAGGCATCATCGGGGGTTCATCTGAGGATTTAATTAGAATGTAGTCGATGTGGTTGTCAGATTCATTGTGAAGCATCGGAGGATTCCTCACCAAGGTAGGATTGTTTGTCATTTTTAAAATTAAATACATTTTATTGAGTGATTTTAAATAATTAATACAATTTATGGATTTTTTGGTACCCTTTTGTGGTCTAACTAGGCATAATATGAGAGAAACAAGGGTTTTGGGTTGTTTTGGGTGATTTTTGTTTGGGAAAACCCATGTATATGAAATGTAGTTCAAAGAAAACATTTCATGTTTTCTTCTGGTTCATGGTAGACTTATTTGGGAACACATGACTTATACCTAGGGAGTACACCATGTAGTAGTAACTCTAGGTGTTAAGGGGGAACATGGTCATGTAGGGTACATGTGAAAATCTCATGCAAGGTGTATAGTTAGTGGACATGTATGGTTCTTGCCCAAACCTTATGTTATAACACTTTCATAGGTACATAGGTTGGGACACTATATATGGTACATGAAATGTACATTGTGATACAGGACATGTAGTTTAGTGGCACAAATATCAAGTGGGTTGAGGTACATGGGCGTGTACCCCATTTAGGATATACACCTTATACTGAGAGGCATGAATCATGTGCTTTTGGAAATTGAATTCCAGCATTTATGGGGAACATATATAAGGAGAAAATTTGGGGTTATATGTCTTCTACCTAAAGTATATACTTGGAACATTTTTTATATTGGCTTGTTTTCCCTATTACTCAACCTAGTGTTATAATTGGACACAAGAGTAGTCTATTCAGAGTGTTTTTCACCCAAATTGTGATGTTTGAATCCTTTTGCTGTTAAGATGACACAAGTAGTTTTTTAATAGGTGAGAATTTTCATTATGATTTCTTTGAGTTTTATCTTCATAATCCTCCTAGGGGTTCTGTGATGAACTGTCATGCCTAGGTCATGGTTGTCATCTTTAGGATTGAATCATCTAGAGTGTGCCATTGATATCTATTTAAGGTTATTTTGGATGGATTTTGAAGGTGATATCATGTTTAATATTTAAGGATATCTTTTTTCCTTATGTCCTTACACTAGTTTCTTGAGGTAAGGTCATTTGAGGATTGTCTTATGTATTTGAGGATCAGAGTTGTTGGAACCTATGGGTTGGGATGATATCATGGTATTATGGTTACAACAAGGTTGTATTTTGTTATTGAGATTATTCTGAGGGAAAATAAAGGATACCCTTTTGTAATGGCTAATGATCAAGTGATACCTGGATGTCATTGTTGGTTTTTTAGAATGATTTTATGGTATGTTGTTCTTTGGATTCCCTTAAAAGAGAATTGGTATCAATGGATGGATTTTTGACCAGGAAGAGCAGATGATGTTTTCCTTCAAGGAATTTTTTACTATGGTTTTTCTAGATGAGGATCCCTTATTGGTTCTAGGTTTTGATTTTTTCACAAATACAGTTGATAAATCCCTTTTATGAATGCTTTTTTCTACTTCTAGTTGGAAACATTGATAATCTATGATTAATTGGAGGCTAATATGGTTTATTTTGGGTTATTATCATATGAAATTTCATATGATTTTGGATGCTCTATAAGGACACATAAAACGGTTTCATACACTTTATGTAGATTTTGAGTTATTTATGGAACTTTTAATGGGTTTTCCTAAGATATTGGGTGCAGTAGAGGATTCCATAGTTAAACATGGCTTTATATTGTAACCTTAGGGATAGTTGGTTCCCAAAGTTTGTTTTACCCCTTAGTTGGGTTGTAGAGAGTCTATAGTGACTCTTTGCTGGATATTGATATCTTAGTTTCTAAGATAATATTTATTCCTTTTCATCTGATATTTTATTAACACTACTAGTTCAGTTGTTTAGACAGTTGGTTTGATTATTGGACTAAGACACATTCCATTGGCCTTTAGAAATAATGTTTTAGGTAGTTCCTACTAATGAATTTATTTTTAGGAGGATACCCTTGGGATAGTCTAGATTAGTTGTTGGACCAATGTTTTGATATGGTTCTCCCATTCATTAGTTCTATATAGTCAGATAGTCATAGAGAGTTAATGTACGACCTGGATGGTTATATCCCCCCACTCGTTGAGTGTGTGCCCTAGAAAGAGTGGTTTCAAACTAGTGAGGTTATGAGGCACTCGTGGAGTGTGTGTGTCCATTGTTGATACTTTTTCACACCCATCCCAATGGATTTCTTGTACTCATGGGGAAATGTTTCAATCCCACTTATTGTGGGGTCTATAGCTGGTGCCCAATTTATTTTTCAAGACTTTATAGATAGACAATTCCGTATTTTTGTTGACCTATATCTTCTCATTAAAACATCAGATTGAACTATTATATTTATATAGCCTAGTAGATACACATTTTCATGTGATCACATATGGTTACACCATATAGTATAGTATTCATGCCTTTTATTTAGATTTCTTTGATCTCCAGTGTAGATCTGGTGGAAGCACCATGTAACACCCATAAATTATAAAATATGAAAATTATATTTGATAGTTAAAAGGAAACACAACACAAACATTATATTTCAGTACAAAAAAATACTCATTTTATATTGTGTTACATGTAACCTTGATATTTTTATGTTTGATAACTTATTCAACACGCAACACCAAACATAAATGACCCATGATATATATATATATATATTAATATTATAACCTAGTTCTTAAAATGGAAGGTATGAATAATATTAACTAATTTAGGAAATATATAAATATATAAATATATATAAATAACTCACTCAATATAAATTTCTGATATGTTTCTAATTAATAATCAAACAATTTTTATTAAAGTGGTTTTATTCTTCAAAAATATGATTTCTTCAAAAATGATTCTTATTGATTTCCATGGAAAAAACATAATAATATTTTTTTGAAATTAGATATTTTTTTTGATAAAATTAAACTTTATTATAGAATCATAACTTTAAAATTTACTTTGGGTGATATTTTTTGATTTTTTTAAAAATATTTATTTTTTAGTAAATAGTAAAAAATATGGATTTTGGTAAAAAGTTTTTTGTTTTAAATTAATTAATTAATTTCAAAGTAGCACTATGTTCTGAATATGTTTTAATGTAACCACAGTATCATTTATTTATATTTAATTAATTTTGAATAAAAAATATATTGGTTTTAGTTTAAGTGGGTTTTTGGGTTTCAATACAAGTTTTTCAAAACAACGGTATTAAAAAGTATAATGTTTCTTATTTTTAATTAATTAAAATAATCCAAAATGGGGAAATTTTTAAATTAAATTTATAAATCATATATAATTATATATTAATCTAGTATCATGTAATAATTCTTATTAGTTGTTTATTTAGTAATGAATAATATTTTCCAAAAAAAATACTCTTCCTAAAAAAGCGTTGTCTTGCCGCGTCTGCGGAATAAATATTAAATTATATTTTTCCAAATAGGTTAATTTTATTTGTAAAAATGGATTATTTAATTTGAATCAGAGTAATATTTAATTCCAAATAAGGTCATCCTACTTTTTGACCAGTACTATTATTGAAAATAGTTAATTTTAATTGCAATGACTAAGTTAAAAATGATTTTACCAAGGGATTAACCTTCAAACTTAAGAGGGGAAATGACATAAAAACATATCAAAAACCCATTATATGGACATATATATACACTTGTGAACCTATTATATATTTCTATATGTTTTTTGGATATTTTTTTCCCTTAAATTGACCCATATAGTATGTGAAGTAATGAAAGCAAAAAAACAAAATTCATTTTAATTTCTATAAAGATTTGGGATAGGGAAAAAGGACATAGGTTCAGTTATAGTTATTAATTTTAAAGGTGAATTATATTTTTTATCATGATAATTTATATTTAATTTTTATATATAAAATAATTACATTGAGTTTTTAAGAAATGTCAACACAAGGATTATTGACATAACAATTAAATGTAAAATATGATACTAAAAATTTTAAAAGTGAAGTACATTGAGTAAATCATTTTGTTCCATTATATTTTATATTAATTTATAATTTTAAATAGGTTTTAAAATAATAAATTCACATTCTATCATTGTATTTATATTTTTTAAATTCAATTTAAATTAATAATAACAAAATCGACATTAATGTTATTTTATCATAAATTGTATTGTTTAAAATGATTTAAAATCATGAAAAATATTATATTCTACAGTGTGATTTTTAAATTTTAATAAATATAAAATATATTATTTTAATGTACTAATTTTTATTCTATAATAAAAATATTGAACCCTTAATTAATAAAAACATTATTAGTATTGTTAAGAATAAAACTGTGTTTTTGAACATTTCATGTGCTTGTGTAAAAACTCAGTTTCAAAAAATATAAGATTATTATTTAATAAATTGAATTTCGAACTTATAATTAGTTTTTAAAAAGTATATAATAAGTCTCACTTTAATTTATTCTTAATTGATAAATTACTTAGGATAGAAAACTAGTTACCATCATGAATATCCAAAATGAAAAAATAAAGAAACTTCGGAGTTAAAGAACAATATATTTAAAACATGTGTTTAATTGTGTTGTGTAGGATTTTATTGACCATATAATACCTAACCACCATTAGTTATCAATTTTTTATCTAATTTAGGTAATATTCACATCCCAATATTGAATGATTTGGAGTATTTGACACTCATCTTCAACTATAAAAGGGAACTCAATCCTCTCACTATATCACACCTCTAAATCCATTTATATCATCAAAATATTCCCAAATCATTTTTAAAATTCACTAATATTATTATATAATCCCTAATGTGGTAATAAACCAAATCAATTAAGGCTTTTGGTTCAAAAAAATTATTCCCAGGAAGAAGAGGTAATATTCATCAACGAGTATTTTTGTTTTATTTCTTTCTCCATCCAATTAAGATATTGTTATACAATAATTATATAACAAATTAAATATCATAAATATAATAATGTATTTTTATTTAAATATTGTGACCTAAAACCCCAAAAAATTCCATCAAATGGGTTATGAAATCACGGTTTGTGTGTATGGTGGACTACCGCCTCATGAAATGTTGTCAATCATTTTTCCATTACCACCACTCATGGTTGTGAATAATGATGAAAATGATATTTATATATTATATTTATTATACTTTAACATAATTATACCACCAATTTAATTATATCTTATATAACTTTTCACATTCCATACCATAGGGGATACTATAAGATTGCTTGTGTGTATGGCGGACTACCACCCTGTGAAGCGATGTAAAGTGATTTTCACTAACGTGTTACATGGAATTTAATGAGGGTGAATATAATGGATTTATGTGATATAAATTAAATAATTAATATATTAATGAAATAATTTTATTTTTCTACATATAATATATCATTTTTTAAATTACATTTTCACACACTGAAAACATTATAACATTATTCGTAGACGTGTGAACTATCGCCTCCTCAAATAAATGTGATTCCATTAACATAAAAAAATGATATATATATATATAAGTTTATATAATTAATTATAATGTGATTTATGAACTAATTTTAGTTATATAAAAATAAATTATTACTTGCTTTCTTTCTATTATGATCATTGAAAAATGGAAACATCACTCATGCATACATATAGCCTACCATTACTTGATCATAACATTATTTCTTTTTTCATAAATATATATCATGAATTGTTTTAAAAAAAAATTGACCTATAAATATTATAATTATTTCCATTATTAAAATAATTTATATGTTTAAATAATTATGTTCTGACCATATTCAAGCTACAAAATTCCTTTTTTGAAACACAATCTGAATATGTTCAAAACATCTGATATAAACTTAATTGATTAAGTAATTATATATAAATTTTTTATAATTCAAATAAATGTAATAATAAAATTATAAAAGGCTCTCATGAAAGTAAATAATTAACATAAGTTTATTACTCAAGAATATAAATAAAAAGTTTAATGAATCAGACATTAGGTAAGGGTTTTTCTCATCTCACATTATTTC
This sequence comes from Viscum album, assembly GCA_963277665.1. Lineage (NCBI taxonomy): Eukaryota > Viridiplantae > Streptophyta > Magnoliopsida > Santalales > Viscaceae > Viscum > Viscum album. The sequence goes on along the minus strand of OY728125.1, from coordinate 477,156,111 downwards.
TTTGAGATATATGCCATATTAACCAATTATATTGGTTCTATGGTGTAAATAGTGTACATTAAATTATTTTATGATTATTATAATTAAAATTATGTTTATTTTCATATACATTTTAGGATATCTATTTTATAGAGTCTATGGTTTCAATGTTACCTAATCAGTTAAGGATATTTTACCTCAATTTTTCTTCTTTGACACATTTGTCATGTTATAAACCTATATTCATTTATAATGTGTATATACAGAACATTACACAATTTATATCATGAATATAATTTTTTTTTCTATATTCTTCGAATAATTTAATTTTATTCCTTAATGGGAATTGTAATTCAATGTTACCAAAGCAGTATGCTTCTTTATTTTACAATCTCATAATTTATCAATATTGTATATGATAAATAATCTGATTTTTTAATTTATAATTATAATGACTTGTCTTCTAATATAGTAATTAATTATATTTACATGTAATATTAAAATTGTACACTCTTTGGTACTTAAGATTATTTGAAATATGTATATTAAAATTCAACTTTTTCTCTCTTTGATTGGAAATGTTTTTCTTCCAAACCTATATTTTTTAAATAATGTTTCTAAAAAATATATTAAAATCTTGTATTCATATAAGAAAAGATATTACAATAAATTAATATTTTAAATTATTTTTAAAATCTTCTATTATAATATTTCATGGTTATTTTAAAATAATAGTATTTTAAAAATATTCTACTTTTTAAAAACTAATTTTCAAACTGAAATTAATATTTTCCTCAAATGTTTTTAATAATATTTTAATGGTATTTAAATTAATCAACATAAACTTACCATGTTGTCACATATCCTTATATAATTATATTTTTTATTGATACTATACTTATTATTTCTCTTCATAGATTATGATTATTTCAAAAATATTGTTATTGCACCCATTTCTTCTCTATGGGTTAATCATGATTCAAAGAGATTATGATGGAACCTATTTAATTTATATGGGTTAATCATGTTATGAAAAGAATAAAGTTTGTTACAATTTGTTATGATGAAATTAATTCTCTATGTTCTTTATTCATCATTAATTTCATGGACATTATAAATGAAGGGTGCACCCTGATAGCATCAGTTGAGCCCAATATAGCTTATATGATGGGTTTGGCTAGATAGAGCTCCAATGAATGGGTAATTATTATGATCAATTTGAAATTATATTAGAATTCATCTGTATGGTTATCCCAATTGTAAGGGTTATATAAGGGTGTTTTAAGGGTTCTATACTATGATGTTTCAAGATATGAATATTTTTATATATGTTTTATATGGTGTATGATGTTTCATTTGATCAATATTGATATGAGATGACACATAAATATGGATTATTATTAATTTTTTCTTTTTTAGTTCCTTATTACATGTTTTCATGTATTATGATCAAACTATTTATGGAAATGAATATCTATATGATATACTCATGCACTTTGATTATGTAATTATACCCTTATGCTCTTTTCATACTCACGGATGATATTTATTTTTTAATGATTACGTTTTCTATTAAAGAAAATTTAAGCTCAAACCTCTTTAATTTCATTTTCCCCAATTTGTATCAAAATATTTTTAAAGAATTGTGTCTAGAAAGTATTTATTATGGATAATGATGATTTGTTAAAGTAAAAAATAAATGTTGGGTTAAGTGGGAGAATTTTCATTTAAATTCATGTGAATTTCTTATATAAATTTTTTTCATAATTCTGTAAACTCTAGAACAAAAATATCATGGATGTTTTAATTGATCCATTTTTTTCTTTTAGTGTTCTATGGTTTGAATAAAAAAGATTGTGTCAAAATTATCGGCATCAAATGTGAACATTTCATGGTTTTTATTTTAGCACCTGATCTGGGATTGTGGGTCATAGGTAGATATAGTTGGTATCAAAGGTTATTTTAGATAACATTGGAAATTTGGATGTTTTCATGAGGGGTTTTATTAAGAGTTATGGACACCATAGTAGCTCTATAAGATTAATTTTGGTCATAATTTAAATGTCTTAGACACTTTATCTTAGGGTTTTGAGTAAAAAAATTAGTTTATAGACCTTTTGGAAATGCTTTTATTGGGTTGTGGTATTTTTATACCCTAAGATCAACATGAAATGATATATAGGGAGGTATTATTTTTTTCATCTATATAGTAAAAGAGGGAATCCCAGAGGCCAGGTGACAACTCGTCACATCTGGAATGTCTTTTGGGATTAAATCCATAATCGAAGGGAAACAAGAGTGTAGCGGCTACTACTTGATTACGTCATAAATTGGTAATTGTGACATTTTTATAGGTAAATATTAAGATTATTTCAATAAAAATAGGGGATTTTATTTGAGTAATAATTGTTTATTTATCTTGGAAAAGTAAATGATCAAATCCTTCTAATCCCTATGTTTCAAAATTACTCCGGATGTTTTTAAAGAATTTTAAGGATAGTTATTTAGGGAATTATTTTTCTTGACCTTTGGGCATTACTATAAAATTTTGATGGTTTCTATATCCATTGATGGTTTATTAATTTTGGGAATTATCATACCAGGTTATTACCATTTTGGTTTTTGTAAATTTTTAAAGATAAGAGTAATAGATTTTTATCTCATTATGGTTATGTGGCCTTTAAATTTTTATATTACTGATTTATGAATTAAACTTTTATCATGAATACACGTCATTTGGAGAAAAATATGAGATTATAGTATTAATAATGAAAAGTAAATAGATTGAAAACATATTGAATTTACAATTAGAAATTGGTTTTAAAATATTAAAGAACATCCAAGGATTGGGATTTATTAGTTTGATGAAAATGGAATCATTAATTGGAAATAAAAAAGATTCTTTTCTTTGAGATTTTAACTAATTTACTTACTTGAAACAATGATGCGAACAAACGCAACAACGGTTCTTCTTAGATTATTTAAATAAGAAGAAGATTGAGGTAAGAAAAGGTTCATTGATGACAGATGTTAAAAACAATTAAAATATGAAGAACGGTTTTGGCGATGCAGAATGGGTTGAAAAAAATCGTCGAAATCAATCCACATGGCTTGTATAAGAGTGGAAAAATGAAAAATATTGAAGAAATTAGAGTTTGGGTAGAGGGAGTATAAGTGAATGAAAGAAGAATTAATGAAAACAAATAATCTCTATCCCCCCAATCCTATACACAACTACTATTTATATAGATAGAAAATTACACGATCTGTAATGCTGGTCTGGCGTTTTCTTCACAAATTTTCAATATGTGTGTATCTCATGTGAAACTCATCTGAGATTTCAAAATATGTCTCTCTTAATGATGTGTAACTCGATTTCATGTTCTAAAATTTCCTTCAGAGAGATCATTTTTATAGGGTAATATGATTTAGATTCTACACATCGTGGATGGGTGATTCACATCTTCTAAGGATGGTTCACATCATGTAATGAGGTTTCATGTCGTATAACCTACCACGACATTGAAATTATTTATAAATTGGATCCCTGGCCTATATCATGTGGTGAAATGATAACACAAGTCATGTAATGAGGTTTCATCATTTTTAATATCCAATTTTTTCCTTTTCGTCATTATTTTCCTTTGATCCTTGAAAACCTAATTCCTACAATAATAATGTCATATCATGTACATTATTGAGTAAATAATTGAAAATATTTCATCAAATGACATATAAATTTATATATGATTTTATATTATCAAATTACCCAACACTTGAATAATTTCTTATCCTCAAGTAGAAAGAACTTAATTGGGATTTCAAAAATGTAATCAATTTTTAATGAAGGAAACATTTATTATATCTTGGAAAATAAAACTAAGTGTAAGAAGAAAAATTATTTCTCCAGAATCATCCCTACATAGAAAATCAGTCAGGACTTATATCATAGTTCTTTACAAAAAGTCTTAATCTGTTAATCACAATTTCTTAAATATTCCCCGAACTCTATACCCATTTTCAATTTACCTCACAATGAATTTTCCCTCATCACTCTAGGTGAAATGAAACTGGGGTTATTCTCATACCCTAAGTACTTGATCCTAACTATGGGATTACATTGATTATATCATCTCCACATCATAATGACAAATATAAAAAAATTGGGGGCTTAGAAAATAGGTTTTGATTAATTAAATATTGTGGGAAGGTAGGTAAATAGTGAAAAACAATCTCCAAAAATAGGGTAGTATTTAGAGTATAATTCATGAATTTAGTGAAAAGTGTAATAAAATGACTCCTCTATATCAAATAAATTGCACATTCCTATTAGCTCAAGTGATATCCATGTACATATCATGTGAGTGCAAGATGATTATTTGTTTCCTTTTTTTTCTTTTTTCCTTTGTATTTTTTGAAAGTCGTGTCTATGACAGATCTTATATCAATCCCAACACCACAAATGATCCTTTATGGGATTCAGAGATATATAAATAGTGATTTTTGACCATCTTAGTACATAATACAAATATTTTAATTCTCTTCTTATTCTTAAAAAAAATTGGATAGATGTGAAAAACTACAAGTAAGAATTGATCACAATTAATCGATCTAATGAGAAACACAGTACATCTCCATAGGATAATCATCTCATGTTGGTTGAAAAACTCTGCCACACTTGTTCATAGTTAATTCCTACATTATATAAAAAACATGGAAATAATGGATAATCAGATCCATCTAGTTGCATCCTATACGTTCATTAATGGAAGCTATACTATTAATGAAGCAAAGATGTAATGTGGGTTTTAAGAAAGAGTATCTAAAAAAATTCCTCATTCATTTTAAAATTTTATTTTTTTAAGTCATGTCCTCAGTATGATCTTAATGCATGATCTGATAGGTTTACATGTCCAAGGTGTCACTTAAGAAATATGCACAGAAAATAATATGCAATTATAGGCTCCGATTCTTCTTAGTAATGAGAATAAATAAATAAATTTCAATAACTAAGGGTATAAAACCACGTAATGAGTAAATTTAATGTAATTTCAAAAATTTTGAATTTCAAGATAAATTATTGTCCTTAGAAATCATTTTAAAAAATCTAAACAAGGAAAAAAAAGAATTTCCATTGATTTTCAACATAATTTTTTGTTTTCATTAAACAAGTATAATGATTTATAGGTCAAATGTATGCTTCCAAATTTAATAATCTCTCCTAAAAAATTATAACATGCAAAATATTAAGTGTATCAAAAGTTAAAATAATGAAAAACTCCCCCATACTTAGAATGATACGATGTATCCACTATAAGTCGAAGTACTATGGGAGGATTATAGAAAATAAATCTTAGATAAATGAAAAGTAAATTCAACAATTAAGGACTATTGGTATCGATAGATCCTTGTAATAATGGCATTCCATATAAGAACTTGGGAAATTTTGATTTGAAATTTTGATACCTGCAAAATGGGTTAGAAATACAAATCATGCACCAAATAAATCATTATTCCATAGGTTTGAAACTGTTTGAAAGTAGAAATACAATCAGGTGCATAATATGAATAGTAATGAGACATATTTTATTTAAATTATATGTAAGTGTGTACAATAAAATAGAAAGTGACTCCTGAAAAAAAAGTAAAAAGAATCTGGAAGTAAAATAATAATAAATACTAAAATGAAAAATAGATGAAATATGGGTTTCCCCCCATAATGTCGTGACAAATGATGTCGCGATCCAGATAGATAGACTGAAGTATTAGGTAGGTGTGTCCATCATCCCAGTGTCTCCTCTGTTTTCCATAGCGACTCGTGGTAGCGTCCCATAGATCTTGGGGTCTTTTGGTTGTATCTATCACTTTAGGAGCATATTGATCATGGAACTGGTGTGGTAGAAATGGTATTTGTGTTTTTGGGGGTAGATGTCGAGCATGAATCTTAAGGGATAGATCCATGAGTCGATGCTCGACCTCGTCCAGGTTCTTAGCAACTCTCCAAACTGGAATAGAATATTGAATAGTTCCTTCTAAAACCATCGATAAAACATAGAATCTAGACACGGATACTATAAAATTTAAAAAATTTTAAAAATAAGCCAATTAAAATGGTGAAAAAACTATTTCTTATATAAAGATAAAGTGTAAGAGTACAAAATTAAAGAATACACTAAGTAAATGGATAATCAACAATCCCCGATACATGTGACCAAAATAAATATGGAAATGGTGGGTAATTAGGATAATACAACACTCTCAAAAAGATCCTCAAGCATCCACTTGTGATCATAGGGTGGATGTAGCTATCATTCATGGTCTGTGTAAGAGATTTCAGAAGGGGTTTTGGATGACTAACTGAGAGTGGTTTTATGGTGTTGGTAAAATTATCTGGGGTAGGTGGTGGGGATGTGTTGATCCTTAGTGTGGTCATGTTTCTATCATCTGGATTAACAAATGGAGCCTCAGTGAATGTGGTGGTGGCTGGTCCCTTGTCCTGTCGGGCCTGCTCTGCAAGGTACTTCAACTGGGTGGCAATATCTGAGAGATCTAATGGTAGGCCAACCTAAGCTATGGGTGAGTCAGGGGTGGTTGAAGAGGTAGGGATAATAGAATCCAATTGTGGGTGAGAATCTATTGGATTTGTAGGTGGTGTAGGGTGGTGAAATGGGAGAGATCTTCAAAGGGAATGTGAAGATATTTGGAGATCCATATCAGATTCTCTAAAATGAAGATTTTTATGGCCCATAAATCTATCGTGGAGGGATGGGTTGGTAGAGAAGTAGTGGATGTGGAGGTTGTAGCACTAAGAATATAAAAGGTAGGGTCTAGAGAAGAATTGGTGCATTGAGTGGGTGTACAGACTGTTATAGGATCTCTTGGCACCTCGTCAATTATCACATGGACTCCTAGTGCCCATCAGTAAGTGTCATCATCCCTAACGAGGAGTAGCATCTTGTGAAACATTACAATATCAATGGTCTCCATCGTTCCAAGGGATGTGAGTGGAAGGAATGAATCAAAAACTCTATGATAGGAGGTTAGTGATGAAGGAACTATCCATCATTATACATATGGTCCTATGAGTGTGATCTTGGTAGTAATATGTGAATTGATCATCCATGTTGATGGTAGGGCCACTCATGGCATGTTCTAAGATGATAATGTAAATCATGCTCACACTTCCATGATAGTCCACCCAGGCATACCACACATGAATCAAGTCTCAAGGAAGGATCTGAAGTGCAGGGCAACAAATCTTTGTGGATTTAGTAATCCTATGATCATGCATTATCGGATCATCGCATGTGATTATCTACCAAATCGACCTTTAATCAGACCTCGTATTCTTGAGATCGATGGTCGGAAATATATTAAACATAAAAAACTCCTCTGTATAAATAAAAATTACTATCCCAGATTCATAAAATGAAAAATCATGAGGTCCTCCACCAAGTCTTAAGTGGAGGCTGTCAACTGCTACCTCAATGGTGGAGAGAAACTCTAGAAATTATTCTTGGTATGTCTCCTCACATACCTCAATAATGGATGCATTATGAAAGCACTCGAGGAGCTAGAGGATCTTATCGCTGATATAAAGGTGGGAGAGAATAGCCAATTCTATGGTTCTTTTAGTCCTCATTGGCTTTTCCTACAGCCTTTGGTGGGTAATATGATGCTTGGGATCATAGAAATGATGGTTTTGGTGAAAATACAAGTTAAATCTCCAAATAACTCACTAGACCTAGACTGGGAGTCATCCTGAGTAGTGGGATCTGTATGAGCTGTAGTGGAAGTTTAGAGAGATTCAACCCAAGGTGGTGACCGTTTAGTATGTGCAGTGCCTTGTGTATGCTTTGTAGGAGCTAGATCATTGTGGTCAGATGTAAACTTTGTAGGTGCTGGGTGCACAGATGTTTTGGGTTTCATTTGAGCTATGGGGAAAAGGTCTTCAGAAAATTAGGAGGATTGTGGGGGGGTTCATCTTTGGTCTAAAGGTAAAGAGGTATGGAGGTGTTCCCATGAGTGGGTGGGAAGGGAGGGGGTTGTCTATTTCATGGATGTAATAGTAGGGGGAGGTTTTGTGCGAGAGGGTGGAGGAAGGGGGTTTCTGGGGGAAACGAGCAAGGATGGGGTTGGGGTGTGCAACCAAGAGGGAGCAGAGGGGAGGGGTCATGAGAGGGATTAGGGGGTTAGGTTGTGATCCCTAGTTTCACAAACTATTTTCAAAAAATATTTTTGTGGTATTACATGATCTTTAATGATTCTTCCCATCATGTAATACATGGGTATTTTGAAAGTGTAGAATAAAAAGTTCACATCGTGAAATGGGGTTACACGACAAGTAATTATCATTTTTGTTCAGTTTTGGTTCAAACCCTTGTCATTTTCTCCTATCATGTCCTAGTCTTTCCTATGTATTATTCTAACCTAATCTAGGATAAGGTTAACTATCATGGGTTTTATTTTAGTCAGGTCTTTCATTAACTTTTAGAACTTTATGCTTTGATGTTCAGATGAATTTCAGGTTCATGAAGTAGCCTTTACAGAAGGTTTCTTGATAGATTTTTAATATTTTACCATTCAATTTCAATGGATTATAGTGGGAAACATGAATCAATGCAAAGGGTTCTAACGATCCAGTTTTTATCTTCCCAGGGAATAATTTTAATCTTTAGTTGAATAATAAGACCTTATTTCTTATGACAAATATGTTTCTTAAAATGCATTGATCGTACCATATAATTTTTTTATAGATCTTAGAATTTTTATAATAACCTTTTCTTATTTATTCTAATTAATCCGATTATAGCATCTGAGATTCTTCAGATTTTTTAGAATCCAAATTGAGCTTCTTAATTTTCCCGTACGAGTGATGCTCTAGTTCAAATGGAATATGGAAATGTTTTCCATCAACCAATCTGAAAGGTGTGGTACCAATGGGTGTTTTGTATGTAGTGTGGTATGCCTATAATGCATCATCCAATTTTTGAATCTAGCCACCTGGACTTGTTGTAATATTTTTTTCTATGATTTATTTTATTTCCTTATTTGAGAATTAAACTTGCCTACTTGTTTTTGAGTGGTAGGGAGTTCTCGTGTTATATCATTTCTATATTTTTTAGAAATCCTTTAATTACATGATAATTGAAATTTGTCTCGCGGTTACTGTTGATCAATCTAGGAAATCTAAATACTGAAAACACATTCCTTCATAAAAAATTCATGAACTCTTTTGATATTTCATGTGATGTAGCTTCAGCTTTGACATAATTGGAGACGTATTCAGTGCCAATAAGAATATAGAACTTTACATGTGAATTTTGAAATATTCCCATAAATCATATTACCTATGCTTTAAAGATTCCAACATTTATGATTGGGTTTGGAGTAATTTTTTTTGTCTCATAATGGTTCCAGTTCTCTCACACCTATCAATGTTTTGAGAGTAATCCCTCACATCTTGGGATATCATGGTCTAGAAAAGTACACTTTGTGAGATATTTTATTTAGTGTAATCAGGTACATGATTCCCTCTATTTGGTGATATATGAAACATGTTTATCACATTTTGGATTTCATTCATGGGAATGAAACATGACAATAATCCATCAGCACTACGCTTGAACAAGAGTGGTTCATCACAATAGTAGTATGCCAATTTAGCTAAAACTCTTATATTTTGCTAGTAAGAGAGATATTAGTAGAGATATATCATGGAAAGATAATTATCAATATCAAAAAACCATGGATGTACTTTTATAATAAAAAGTTATTCATCATGAATGTTTACATTGATGTCGATATCGTCCCCGTCCTTGATGAGCGGAATGTGAAGTTGGAATAGATGATTAGTGATCAAATTTCCAATGCCTTTGGTATATTTTATGATGATATAAAATTCCTAGAGTAGGAGGATCTACCTTATCAGCCTTGTATTTTAATCCTTTTTTGTTCATTAAATACCTAAGGGTGGAATGATCAATGTGCACAATCACCTTGGACAACACCAAATAGGAATATAATTTATCGAAAGTATACAAAATAGCCGGGAGTTATTTCAAGGTAATTATGTAGTTTAATTGAGATTAATTTACTATGTGGATAACCTAGTATATTGGATAGAATATGTGACCAACTCATTTTTCAAAAATAAGACCAACAACAAATTCACCGATGTCATACAAAATTTCAAATTCCTTATAACAGTCGGGTGAAATGATTACAATGGCTGCCTTCAAGATTTTCATTAAATTATTTAAAGTATTACAAAATTATTCAATTAATTCAAATAGATATTCTTTTGAAAAATGGTTTATCACATGATGGGGAATTTTTTAAATGTTTTTCAAAAATAACCAATAGAATCCAGCATGGCCTAGAAATATCATTGTACCCTTAACTACTGATGGTTCAGATAAATATTTGATGATATTTATCCTAGTAGGATCGACATCTATGACCTCACTGGAAATTTTATATCTGAGTAATATGACTCCTTGAACCACAAAATTATATTTTTAACAATTAAAATCTAGATATTTTTCTTCACAATATCACAAAACTAGCATAAAATTTATTAGTTAGATAGAAAATTAACATCCATAAACTAAAAAATCATCCATGAATATTTGTAAGAATTACACCACCATATAATGGAATATATAAATCATTCATATTGGAAATTTTTCAGATCCACTACACATACTGAATGAAATTTACATTTAGTTGAAGGAACCAAATAGACATGTGAATGCAGTTCTTTAGTAATAAGTTGGGATGACTACAATCTGATTGTATCCAAAATATCCATCTAGAAAATAATAAAATTAATGTACTTATAGTCTCTCCAAAATTTAATGGATGCAACGAAAGGGGAAATTTTATTTATTAACATCCACGTTTAAATTTATATAATCCGCATAATTTTTCCATGCAGTGATTGTGTGTGTTGAGATTAATTCATTTTCATCAGTTTTCTCCCACTATGAGCCCACCTTTCTTTGTAACTACTAATAAAAGGCTCACCTAAATTATCTCATATATAGAAAATATAATTCTAGAATCTAGAAGATTCAGTTCCTCCTTTTTTTAAAAACATTCTTCATTGGTGGTGTGAGTCACCTCTCTGGTTGAATTCTGAGTTTGACACCTTCCTCAAGTAGGATTTTATGGGTGAATTCAGCAGGATTGATTCATTTAATGTCAATCACTCCTTATTCAAATGATTACTTATGTATTTTTAAGACTTCATCTAATTTTTCCTCCTATAACTGAGATAGGTAAAATTTAATGATTACTAATATAGTGGTTGGAGCTCCTTTGAATGAATACTTAAGAGTAATAGGTGGATTCCTCAACTCTTGTATTGGTGGTTTAATTATTAAGGTTATAAAGGGTGGAAAATTATCCCTTGTGAAAACATTAATGATTCTAATATCCTGAAAAACATACTTTTCTTCTTCATTAGGGAGTGACTCATCATTTTCTTCTTCTCTGGCCTCATATTAATTTCTCTCTTGGGTAAGAGAGATAAAGTTTCAATCAAAGGAATCATCTAATTATTTGTAATCTTTGATAAGTTTTAAGACTACATGTTCTTGTCTGACTTGAAATATTAAACTCCCTTGAATTATTTCTATCAGAGAATTTTTCATGTCGCCATGAATGGACTTCTGGGAATTATGGGAACGTTACCATCTTCTTCCATTTCTAAAAAAAAGAATTCTTTTGGAAAGATGAACTTTATGAATTTAACTAATACATCCTCAAGAATTCATCTAGGGTACTTTACGACTCGGTGTTCAATTTGTAGCGCTACTCAATTTAGTTTGAGATCATGAAGTCCCAACTTCCAAAATACGCTCTTTGACATTAAGATAATACTTTTTCCTATATCACATAGATATCTTCCAAATTTACACTCTCCAATGGGACATGGAATGGAAAAACTTATGGGGTCTCTAATATGAGGCGAAATTTTCTACTGAGAAATAGTATAATATTCTTCATTTAGTGAGATGATGCCTAGAACTTCTATTTTTCTTTAATTTGAAAGCATATATTTTTAGAATTTGGTACAAATATGAATCTTAATAGCATCCTCTGCAAAGGGTATATCGATATCAAATTACCTGAACATTTACAAGAATATCCTGTATTGTTCCTCCTCTCTACCTTTTCATGCACTTGAAAGAAAAGGAAGAGGTGGATTTTATGGAGGTGGGGCAACATATACTGTCTCTTTTGATTTCATAGGTCTTCAGGTGATTGTGGCTGGTGATGCCTCTTGGTGTATTACATGAGCAGCCCTATCAACTTCTACTTCTATAACTAGTTAATATTTATTAAGTTCCTCATCTTTTCTCTTTTTTATTATGAATCATAGCTGAAAATCAGAAAAATACACTTCTCAATGCTACATCCTAAGTTTATTCCCTTGAGTATGTCTCTATATTACCATTTATATTACCTAATAATATTTATGATAGAGTCTTTGAAATTTTACCCACTGTAATTTTTAGATTTTGAGGGTATCTTTTTGGTTCTGCATCTCCTTCTATTGAGTAATCATTTTCCAGTCTTCTATTTGAACAAATTTAACTTGGAGGATCTATAATTTACTCCAAATAGGTGTTTTTTTCTGAGGTCTTAGTTGAGTTCGTTGAAACTATTGTTGTGCTCTCTAGTGGAAAGGTTGTGATTTTGATTATTGATGCTATCTAGGAACAAGGTTCATGGGTGGGTACCCAGGTGTTCCTTGAGTATGAAGTGGTTCTAGACCACTTATCTATGGATAATATTCTTGGTAATTTTAATGTGGATGTTGAGACAACCAATATTGATAATAATTTTGGGGGAGAAGGAATGTTGTATTTTACTGATTGTAATTGATGTAATTACAATATGGAGTTTTTTTATTGAAATCCAAATTCTCAGTATTTATATCAGTGTGGTTCACCATACATTTTACATGACTAAATCTTCATTATAGGATTTATAGGGGGATGCTGTAACAGGAAGCTAGAATGAATCTAACATCTTATTCATGGCTTAAACTTGTGCTTATCAGCAAGTATTCCATTCAAATTACTAGATAGTACACCAAGAAGGTCTATGATCACTCATCCATAGGATTTAATTGTGATATACTTCATCCAAAATAGCTCTTTAATGTTCATATGTCTTGAACATAATCCCTCCACTGGCATCAGCATTGGCAACTATGCGTACGGCTATTTATAGGCCTTGGTAGAATGATTTTATCTACATCCACAACTCTTGTACATAGTGATGGAAGTTTCTCATCAACTCCATTAATATATCCTCATCTTCCCATGTGGATTCTCCATTAGTCTAAGTGAAGTTTTTTATATGATTATGGAGAATATATGTCTGAATTAGTGTGAATTATTTGTCTAAAAGATTCATGGATAGATCATCCAAAGATGTGATTGACTCGGGATCTTGACTCTTTATCCAATCCTTGGATTGACCTTGTAATGATAAGGGAGATACAAGATGTCTAATAGCATTAAAAGAGATGTCCTAGTTGAAAAATTCGTCGCACACATCTAGGAAGTTTGAAATATGTTGATGGGGATCATCACTTTGAATCACACTAAACTGGCCCATGTTTTGGATCATGTGAATGGGTTCGTGTTTTATTTCAAAAGTGTGTTCCTGAATAAAAACGCTCACAATACTTGGTGTATCACCCTGGATTAATGGAAATCCATAATCCATGATGGTGTATTCTTGATGTGTCAGATTCTCTAGAGGATTCATTTTTAGTGGTATTGGTGGGTTGGTTTGAATTTGACCTTCAGGATTACTCAGACATGCCATGTTTGACCAGTGGCATGTAGAGAGATGCCATTTGATTTTTATTTTGAAGGAAAGTTATTTTTTGATGTCAAGGCTCATCATAGGAGAATAAGGGCCCAAATGAATGTATAATTCTTTAATAAGAAGGGAAATGGTCGTGTCTGAAAAAAAAGGGAAATGAATAATGAGAGAGGTAATTCCACGTTCTATGGTCAAAGGATACTATGTGAAGTAGATGAAAATGTTCCCTAGAAATGGAACCAAAATTTGACACCATTCCACATGTCGTTTAATTCGCATCGACTGTACTTATAAAAGATTTTATTTTTTCTGAAACTTCATTTCCCATTGAGATATAGTATAGTGATAGTTTGGGGTTGATCCCATGGGTAATTGAACTGGTTGCAGAAACATAATGCTTAGAACCCTATATATAGGAATCCTCATGAGTTTGGTTTTGTTTGGTAAAATTGTTTATATGGACTTGAGGTTTGGAATAAGATATAGAGAATGAATCATGATAAATTTTGTGGTGTTAGGTAAAAGATATTCTCTATCCTAAATTGGTATAGCCTTATGATCTTGGTTGTAATGAAAGTGGATATTTCTTACAGACTGCGGTCAAACCAACAAGTTCTACCTAAAAGGTGGCCACTTCATAGTCTAGAAGTAACCACAACCTAATCCCATTCATCTTAGTCTCTAAAGTAGAATGTTTCATAGGCTATTGATCAATCCTAATATACTCCAATCAGGCCAGGGTCATTCAACTGAACTTCTCATGGTCATGTTTTCATGAATATATTGCCTAACAATTTGTTGTTTAACCTTATTAAAATTATTAGGATTACTATGTTTAGGGTTAGAGATTCATTAATATTGTAAACCCCTATTCTTGACCCGTTCCCTATATGGTTTATCAACTCAGTGTATGATTAATCAATAAAGGGAAAGAGGTTGAAAACATATTGAATTTACAAATTGAAATTAGGTTTAAAGAATTAATGAACATGTTTGGATTGGTATTTATTAGTTTGATTAACATACTGTCATGAATTGGAAATAAAAAAAATGGTTTTGATTGAAATTATAAATACTTTACTTACTTGAAACAAGGATGAGAACAAATTCATCAACAGTTCATCATGGCTTGTTTTAATTAGAATGAGAATGAGTGTAGAAAAGATTCATTTATGAGTGGTGATCAAAAGAACGAACGTTGAAACAAAGCTGTTGGTGATGAAAAATAGTTTTAATAGTGTCATCGAAATCAATCCACACAACATGTATTAAAGTAAAACAATGAAAAATATTGAATAATTTCGTGTTTCAATAGATGGAGAAGAAGGGGACGAGATAATAATGAAGGAAAACAAAGGTTGTCCACCCCCCCCCAATCCTATATGTGGCTACTGTATATATAGACTGAAAATGACATGGTGTTTAATTGGTATTCACATCGTGTAATACTTAACCAGGGATTTCTCTGTTAATTTAATATATTCAAGAACCTTGTGTGAATATCATCTGAGATTGGGATTTTTGGCTTCTTCCCCCACATGTAACTAGATGTCACGTCATGAAATACTCTATGCCTATGTGATTTTGATAGGAAAATATCATTTGGAAGCTGCAAATTGTGGACAGTTGATTTACGTTGTGTACGGATGGTTCACATCATGTAATGAGTATTCATGTTCTGTAACATCCCACGACTTTGAAGTTCCTCATAACTTGGCTTCACAGCTTGCAGAATGTGGTGAAATGATATTGCATGTGATTTAATGATGTTTTACGACATGTAATAACCAATTTTTCTTCTTTTCTACATTTTTTGTCCTAGGAACCTTGAAATGTTATTTCCTACAACAACCATCACATGTCAGGTGAATTATTGACTAAATCATTGAAAAAGCTTAATCAAATGACATCAAAATGTTAATATAATTTTATCTTATCATTCTCAAATTTATAAACCTAACTAAGTTTTATTCCATATGACCTTTGATAAAGATTAAATTGCAAGGATGCAATTTATTAAAGGGGGGAGGATGCAGCACCCATATATTGTAAAAGATTAAAATTATGTTTGATTGCATGAAATAAATGAAACACATAGTATATATTTTGTTACACGCAACACTCAATTTATGTTTTGTTACATGCAACATTGAGATTTTTATCTGGAATAGTGTATTCAACACACAACATTAAAATTAAACGACCCATGATATATATATTACCATTATAACATAGTCATTAAATTGGAATGTATGAAAGGTATTTACAAATTTATAAAATAAGTACATATTATATATTTATCACTCAATATAAATTATTGATTTATTTTTTTTATATAATATATCAACTTTTAGTATGTGATTTTATTCTTCAGAAATTTTTTTTTTCAAAAAAAATTACTTCTTTTTATGAAAAAAATATTATAATCAATTTTTGGAATATTTTGAAAATTTATTTGGTAAAATTTACTTATTTTTTATAATTTTAATAAAAAAAATTTAATTTTGGTGATTTTTTGGGATTTTTCAAGAAATAGTGACTTTTCGGTGAATTGTAAATAATACCAATTTTTTAAAAAAATATTTTATTTTCAATAAATTAATTAATTTTAAAGTTCTAATTTGGTTTAAATATGTTTTAAAGTAACATATGTATTATTTGATTAATTTAATTACATTTTAATCAAATTTATATTTGTTTTTTGTATATATTGTTTTTGTTTAAAAATGGGTTTTTCTAAAAACTATTGTAAAATGCATAATTTTTCTCCTTTTTAATTATTTAAAATAATACCTAATGATAAATGTTTTAAATTAAATTTATAGATTATATAAGAAAAGATTAATTGATTTCCAAACAATTATTATTGTTTGTCGTTGTGTTAATATAGAATCATATTTTTTTTAAAATACTCTTCCAATACCCATTATCTCGTCGTTTCTCGGGGATTAATATTAAATTAAAATTTTCCAATTTTGATAGTTGAATTTGAAAAAATTGAATTTATCTTTGGAATTAACATAACTTATATTTTCTAACAATCCAAATTAATTTTTTACCAAATTGATTAGTGAAAATTGTTAAATTTAATTATAAGGATTAAGGTAAAAATGAGTTTACCAAGGTATTAAACATTAAACTTAAAAATACAATTGACCAAGAAACTTGTACAAAACCCATTTATGGACATATTTCAAACTGTATGATCATATGGTACATTCATATAAGTTTTTGGGGCACAATTCCATGAAATATATCTGTATAATATGTTACATAAAGAAAAAGATGAAAAGGAAAAAATTTTCCTTTTAATTTCTATAAAGAGTTGGGAAATATAACAAACATAGGTTAAGTTATAGATATGATTTTGAATTTTAAATTATATTTTTTTCTCAAGTTAATTTATATTTATTTTTCAGATATGAAATAATTACATAAAATGATTAAGAAATGTCAACACAATAATTATTTAGTTGTAAATTAAAAGTAACAAATGATACTGATTATATTAAAAGTAAAGTAAATTGGGTGAATTATTGTTTTAAATTATTTTTTATATGGATATATAATTTTAATCTGGTTTTAAAATAATATATTCAAATCGATTCATTCTATTTATATTTCTAAAATACAATTTAAATGAATAATGAAAAAATTGAAAATATTATTATTTTATAATAAATGATATTTTATTAAATGGTTTAAAATTACTAAAAACCCTATATTATACCAGGTAATTTTTAATTATTAATAAATATAAAATATTTTTTATTAATGCTCTAATATATCTTTTATAATGAACATGTTGACTCTATAATCAATAATAACTATGTTCACGCAGTTAAAGTTAAAATGGGGTTTCTGCACATTACATGCGCTTGTGATAAAAATGATTTTTGAAAAACATAATATTTTTATTTGATAAATTGGTTATATTAATTATATTATGTGGTTATGAATTATCTAATAATGACCATGTTAATTTATTCTCAAAGGATAAATTAATTAGGTTAGATAACCAGTTAACATAATGAAAAAATGAAATGAAAAATATAAGGAAACATAAGAGTTAAGGAATGAAATGTTTAAAAACTATATTTCATTGTTTGGTAGAGATTTTTATAGACTCTATAATCCTTATAAACATTTAATTATAAATTTTTTATCCACTTTATAAAATTTTGACCTCCCAAGAGTAAACAGATATTAGTATTTGCAAGAATTCCACTCCTCCCCAACTATTTTTTTTGGAAGGTGGTGCCTTAGTCAAAGACCAAGGCACAATTTAATGAAAAAAATATGATCAAATATTCATAAATATAGAAATTTATTTCAATATTTATCATAAAATATGATCAAATGACCAAGCAAGTCATCCTACCTTGTAATGTCCTGTTTGGCCCCCTTGTTGGCAAGACCATCAGCAACCATGTTTGCTTCACGAAATGCATGAGTGGTAATGTAGATTATTTCCAAGAACGAAGAAAGGAAATTAATCCCATGGGATGTAAAAGGCCAATAAAGATGATGAGGTTGTACTAAAACTGCCAAAGAAGCATCCATGACACTGACCAAGATAGTCCTTGAAAATGGCACCATATACAGCAAGTCATGGGTTTCCTTTCGAGGAACCATCGACATTTAGTTTGATCTATCCTGGAAGTGGAGCTTGCCAGAATACCTCAAAGGTGTGTCATGGTTGTCTGTAAGAACCAGCAATCTGAAGTCAGTGTAGGATATCAAAGTCAACAACATTGTTGTCACAGTACACTTTCTGAATTGAGATAGTGTCCCAGATGGCAATTAGAATCCATGTCTTAACTGGATTGAGATCGTATGAGAAATTATTATAAAGAATATTATTTCTATCATACTAGATAACATGTAAGAGTTTAGAAACTATAGTCAGAAAAAGATTCTAGATCTGTCGAGAAGATTCAGAATATACACAACACTACAATTAACATCTTATTGAATCAATAAGTAACCATCTGCAGAACAAAAATGTCAATAATTTAATTCCAAAGAGCTATAGTTAGAAACAAATTATTAGAATCCTCTCTGTTTTGGTTGCACGGGTTTCATCTAGAGAATAGATAAATCACAATGATTGTAGGTAAGCATTAGTGGGGACCCTATTGTGATCAATATACCAAATAAGATTAAATCTCAAGGGCTTAATACAAGGATTACTAAAATCCTTCCACCAACATAGGTTAGAATTGGAATTTATTAAATTTTTAAGGTAAAAACTTTTGGAATCTAGAACACCATTGTAAGCATGTTCCCAAATGAGGAAATATTCATTGTTAGAGAAGGGATAATTTTCAATAACGTAACTAATGATATTAAGGAGAGTGATGTCATGTGAATTAACAACATCCTTAATAATGGAGTTGTTATTGTCAGGAATAGTAGTGGAAGGCATCATGGAGATTAAAGGCACACCAGTCTCGTTACCAAGCCAAAATTTCTTAGAGGAATTAGTATTGACCATCCATCTAGAGTTGTTATTAATGACAGTGAAGGATTGCCTAATGGAAGACCAAATGGAAGAAGTATTGTAGCTTAAATTTCCATTCTTAAGTTTAGAAATGAATCTTTTTTTTGAGAAAATACATGGAATCATAGTTATTATGAATCAACGTCCAAGTCATCATAGCATGAAGAGAGTCATTAAAAAGCTTAAATTTTTTTCCCTAGACCACCCTTGTCCAAAGGCTAACAAAATGTGACCCAAGGAACGGTCACAATATTCTGTTCGATCATACTACCGATCTAAACAAACTTTTTAATGTAAGAATTGAGTTTCTTAAGGAGAACGAAAGGCCATTTGTAAACTATCATCGAGTGAACCATTTTGGAGACAATTGTAGATTTCACAAGACAAATTCTTCCAACCAAAGACAGAGATTTACCCTTCCAAGAATAATGTTAATTGGATATATGATCAACAATGCTGTAAAAGTAACTATGTTTAGGTATTCCCCAGAAGATATGAACCTCAAGATAAGTGTAGGGGAAGGAACCATACATTATACCTAAATAATTAATGTTATTAATTTTTTTGTTTGAAGTAAAGTTATTCCAAAAGAACACAACTGATTTTCTCCGTATTATTTACTGACCAAGTATTTCCTCATAGCGAGACAGGGCATTTTTAAGGTTTTTTATATTCCTTTTAGCACCTTGTAAGAATTGAGTAATGTCTTCCTCATATAAAATATGGGCAAGAACATTTAAGTTTCTAGAATCCTGGATAGGTTTAATCTTGTTTTCATCCACAAAGCTGGTTAATAATCTTCTATAGTAATCCTATGAAATAGAAAAAAGAATATAATAAAGAGTATCACCTTTCATAATGCCCTTGGTTCATTTAAAGAATCCTTTAGGCCCACTATTGACAGGGACAGAGATGGATTCTGATTTGAATAAAGAACTGATCATACCAGAGAAAGCGTTTCTAAACCCCAAGTTTTTGAGAACCATAATAATGAAGCACCAATCAATGCTATCAAACATTTTTCTAATGTCAAGTTTAATGGAAACAATACCTCCTCTAGTGACTTTTATTAAGATATTAGTGCATTCTGGAGCAAGAAAGATGCAATCTAGAATAGACCTACCTTTGATGAAACCAAATTAGTTCCATGAAACAAATCTATTGAAAATAGAGGTAAGTCTATTAGCAAGGAATTTAGAGATAATTTTTGAAATATGATTAATATCAGAAATTGTTCAGAAAAGGTGAATCTCAGATTCATTTTCCACTTTAGGAATAAGAGTAAGGAATTGGGAATTTATCCCATTTGGGAGAACACCATTGGAAAAGAAAGTTTTGACAATTTTACAAAAAACAAAAATAATGATCTCCCAGTTGTGATGAAAGAAACCATTGTTGAAACTATCAGGTCCTAGGAAAATATCAGGATTTAGGCTAAAAATAGTGTTCTTGATTTCATGATCCATAGGGATGCTTAAAATGTAGTCATTATCTTCAACAGTCACTATATTCAGTATGATATCAGGTAGAAGATCTTTAAAAACATCCAAACCATTGAACAAATTATGAAAATAAGAGACAATATGATTAGAAATAGCCTCATCAGAGTCAAAGAGGTAGCCCTCATCTTTAAGAAAAGAATGAGGTCTACAAACCTTTTGCATTCTTTGGAGATAATTTTAGTACTCTGTATTCCTGTCTCCATCCAAAGGCCATTTGGTTTTGAAGATTTTCTTTGGCATGTTGATTTTAAGTTTCAGAAGAGAGTTGAGTTTCGAAGCGGTACTAATTTCTAGTTGAGAATATAAAGAAAAATGTGACCAAGTATTAGAGATTTTAAATTGAATAAGGTCATTCTCCAGAGATGAGATGTCCATTTCAAGTGGTATAGATTTTTAGCTACGCCATCACTTCAGACACTACTTAAGGTACCTTAGTTTAGTGATGCAAGAAAAGTCATCATTGTGATGCCTCATGCCATCCCAAAAAGCTTTAATAGTGCTAGTACATTCAGGATCCTTAGACCAAGCATTATTAAATTTAAAAGGGGCATAAGGTTTTACTTTTTTTAGAAGACTAACTAGAATAGGATGATTGTTAGAGTTGATCTTAGGTAAGTTAATACTTGATATAGAGTCCTGTTTATTGAGGGCATAGATATTAGTGAAATCCCTATCGAGTTTACTAGCCACTACCCTATTGTGGTGTCTTCTATACCAAGTTAAATTAGAACCTATGAGATTTATTTCCATAACATTACAATACCCAATAGAATATTTAAATTCTCTTAAGGATATAGAAGAGTGGGATGGTTCAATTTTTTTACTAGGGGTATGAACAGAATTTAAATCCCCGATCACAAACTAGGGTCATGTATAAGGTGTTGAGTCAATAAGGTTTTCCTTATGACTTTTCCATTCCTTCTTGTTTTGAAAATCACAAACACCTTATCTTTAGGAAAATTTCTTTTATAAGGAAAATTGCTTTTATAAGGAAAATTGCTTTTATAAGAAAAATTTCTTTTATAAGGAAAATCGCTTTTGTAAGAAAAATTATTCTTATCATATTTTCATCCAGATTTTTCTTAAGTATGAGATTCAGATTCAATTTTATCTTCTCAGAATTACTTGAAACTTTGATATGTAGTATTCTGTTTTAGGATCCGAATTCTGGACAAGAACTGTAATAAAAGTTTCACTCCGAAATCCAGAATAAGAACTGTGATAAAGTTTCATTCCGAATTCCGAATACGAAATCTGATTAACTTATACTCTAGATTCAGGATAATGAATTCTTATGAAGTTCGATGAAGAATTCTCATTACGAATTCTGATGACGAATTCTCATTACGAATTCTGATGACGAATTCTCATTACGAATTCTGATGACGAATTCTCATTACGAATTCTGATGACGAATTCTCATTACGAATTATAATGATGAATTCTCATTCCGAATTCTCATTCCGAATTCTCCTATAAAAAAAATTTGATCATCTCTGTTTTATACACTATGAATTAATTCAACCTCTGAAAAATATTTTGGTTAGACTCCGAACTTTTATTCTGCTTTCATTTCTATAATCTGTCTACTCCTTATCATTTCCATTACACTCCAAATCTTCACTCCGATGCTTTCATTCCGAACTTTTGAGTTAGAATTAAAATGATGTCGTACATTCTGTTACACTTGTTTTGTTATGAAACGATGTCGTCTATTTTGTTATAAACTAACCGTTGTCTAAGTGACACGTGTACAGGTCCCTCCGATCTTTAAGGAAAATATGACCGTTGGAGAAGGAGCCGACCTTACCTATAAATAGGAGCTCAATTGAAAGATCTCGGTGTTGAAAGGCTGACAGATCTTCGACTCATGTGATTACATGCTGTTGAAGTGATTTCTAGAGAGAGAGTCTCTTATTAACTCTCAAAGCTTCGTGCGACTCCGAATGTTGGTGATTACATTCAAGGGCTTCCGGGGATAGGAAGACAGAGGTGCCGACTACCTTGAAGTTGATGGCTTCCTTGCTGAGGAATACAGAAGTTGCCGACTACCTTGAAGTTGAGGGCTTCCTTGATGAGGAAGACAGAGGTTGCCAACTACCTTGAAGTTGAGGGCTTGCGGGGATAGCAAGACAGAGACTCCGATCTTCGTATCGAGGGCTTACCTGGGTGTGGGTAAGACAGACTTGCTTGAAAGTATAAATCAAGGGACCTTTATCCAAGGTTGTTGGATACCCTTCTCTTTGGGTTAAAAGACTTATATCTTGTTACTTGTAGTTCTACTAATTGTTTATTTCCGCTGCCTTTTGTATTATAAGGAAAGTATAACTTTCTTATACTTCCTTACTTGTACTCTGTTTCATTTATATTCTATACGCTTTAAGGTAGAATCTCATATTGTAATCTTTTTTTACGGTTCAATTTCCGGAACCATATTTCTGGAACCCACGTTCGGAATCTCTTTCCAAGTTTGTATTTAGAGTTAGAGGTGTTGTGAATTTGCTTAGTTTAACTTTGTTAAACATAGCCCTTTCCTTCTTTTAAGGAAAACATAGTTATTCTTAACTAACTTTAAGGGTTCCAAAGGAATTTTTAAAGTGTACAATTCACCCCCCCCTTGTATATTGAGCATCTACATCACTATTTCGATCCTACAATTGGTATCAAAGGAGGTTTCTGAAATACTTATACTCACGAATAAGTTTTTCTTGCTCATTTTATCATTCCGAACTATTTTATTCCGAACTATCTCATTACGAACTTTTCCATTCCGAACTTTATTATTACGAATCTTTGCTACTAACAAGTTTGTGTGTCAAAGGTAATTTTAAGTATGGCAGGAATTAATGTTGGTTCGATTGATAATCTAAATCCTACAAGACCACCTATATTTGATGGTAATGATTACGAGTACTGGAGAGATCGAATGAAGACTTTTGTTATCAATACTGGAGTAGATAACTTTGTTATGCTTACTGGTGATTATAAAATTCCTGACAAGGAAGTCAAAACTTTTACTAACCACGAAAAGAAAGAATATCAACTCAACTATAAGGTACACAATACTCTACTATGTTCAATGACTAGAAATATATATAGCCAAATTTCTTCTTGTGAAGCAGCTAACTGTATCTATAAGAAGTTAGAGGTTACACACTTTGGGACTTCTAAAGTTATTGAGACTAGAAGAGCTATGCTTAGAGCTGAATATCATGGCTTCAACTTTCCTTATGGAGAACCAATCTGTAAAGTTCAACAGAGATTCATGACTATAGTCAATAGCCTACAGTCTATGGGAGAGAAAGGTTTAGATGATGAAGCTCTTGTGGATAAAATAATTGATATTATGCCCAATGAATGGGAATCCAAGAGAACAGCTATAGATGAGAAGAGGAAGGTCACAAAGATCTCTCTTGATGAGCTTTTTGGAACTCTTCTACAACATGAAACTAGAATGAAGAGAGATGCAGACAACATAAAGAAGAAGAATGGAAATGGTACTGTTGCTTTTACTACAACTTCAAATCAGATGAAAGCTAAGACTCCTGAGAGAGTAACCAGATCCATGTCTAAGAAAGTTATTTTCCAGTCCGAATCTAGTGAGAGTGAAGTCTCATAAAATGAACTAGAAAATCTTGCTCGAAGGATGAACAAGATAGATGGCCAGAGAAATTTCCAATCAAAGTATAAGAAAAAGGACAGGAAAGATAAGAAAGATGGAGAAGTTACTTGTTATGAATGTAAAATAGCTGGGCATATTAGACCAGATTGCCTTATGCTCAAAAAGAAAGAAAGGAAAGAAAGGCATTCAGACAAGAACAGAAAGAAATATTATAAAGCCAAAGCTAAAAATGTCTTGAAAGCCAATGACACCTGGAGCGCCAGTGGTGGTGACTCTTCAGATGAATCTTGTGATTATGAATCTTCAGGAAAGAAGAATCTTGGTCTTATAGACAGATTACCTATTGATAATCATTGTTTTATGGCTAAGGTGCGAAATGCTGAATCATTGACCAATGTTTCTTTAAATTCTAATGATAATAAATATTATAACTCTTCTGATGAAGAATCTTCTTCTGATGAAGAAAATACTTTACCTACTTATGAAGAAGTCTCTAGATTTGTTGAACTTCTTGAGATTGAGAATTCCAAACTCAATAAGAAACTTGATAAGGAAAACTCTAGGAATTATATTCTTACAAAAGAGATATCAGATCTTTCTAAAGATCTTGATAAGAAAAATGCTGAGTTTGAAAGTGTTTCAAAGAATCTTGAGGAAGTAAGTTCTAAGAAGATCAAACTTTCTAAAGAATTAGAAATAGCAATTTCTAATAAAAATGTTTTCGAGCCTAACTCTAGTTCAAAAACTGATGATTTTGAGGATAAAAACTTGGTTGTAAAACTCAAGTCCGAAATTTTTTCCTTAAAGAAGTGTTTATCAAACTTTACCCATGGTAAGGAAAATTTCGATAAGATGTATTCCCAAATACGACCTTTAAGAAATAAATCCAGATTTGGTTATACCCATGCAAAACCTATTTTCAGTAACAATTATTTCGTTCCTCAAAGTGCCCCATTTTGTACCAAGTGTCAATGTGGTAGTCACTGGGCAAAGAATTGTTCCTTAAACAAAACTCAATATTTAGGATTTCACAAAGCTTACTTTTCTAAGATAATGTGGGTACCAAAAATTTTATTGTCTAGAAATCTCGGATCCAAACAAGTTTGGATTCCGAAAATCTAATTTTCTTTTTGATTTTAGGAAAACAAAGAGAGTACCAGCAACAATACATAGTACATGGATAGTGGATGTTCCCGGCACATGACTGGTAACAAAATCTTTTTCGAAAAGATTATTAAAACGAAAGGAGGAAAGGTAAATTTCGGAGATAATGCTAAGGGAGAGATTGTTGGTATTGGTAATGTTGTTATTCTTGGTAAAATCTTGATTTCAAATGTTCTTTTTGTTAAAGGTCTTAATCACAACCTAATTAGCATAAGTCAGTTATGTGATGAAGGTTACCTTGTGAATTTTAGGAATGATAAGTTCTTAGTTCACAATCCCAAGGAAGAGTTTATTCTCTCAGCCAATAGGCAAGAGAATGTCTACACTTTAAACTTAGAAGACCTCAGAAGCCAAGATTTACCTTGCCTAAGTGCAATGGAAGACCACTCCTGGTTATGGCATAGAAGACTAGGTCACTGTAATCTTAGGAACCTATGTAAACTCTCAAAGAAGAAACTAGTTAAGGATCTACCGGAGCTTAGATTTGATTCTTCTAAAGTTTGTGATCCTTGTCAATATGGAAAGAAACATAAATCTAGTTTTAAATCAATCGGTGAAGTCTCAACAACCGATGCATTACAGTTAGTGCACATGGATCTTTTTGGTCCAACACAAACTGGAAGTACTGGAGGCAAGTACTATGTGTTTGTTCTAGTTGATGATTACACTATATTTACTTGGGTCTATTTTCTAACAAAGAAGTCTGAAGCTTTTTCTTATTTCAAAAGTTTTAGAGATCAAGTTAAAAATGAGAAAAACCTTCCATTGAAAACTATTCATAGTGATCATGGAGGAGAATTTCAAAATTCGGATTTTGAAACTTTTTGTAGTAAGAAAGGTATTACTCACAATTTTTCATCACCTAGAACTCCTCAACAGAATGGTGTAGTTGAAAGAAGAAATAGAATTCATCAAGAGATAACTAGAACCATGTTGAGTGAATATTCTATTGCTAGACATTTCTGGGATGAAGTTGTAAGTACTGCCTGCTATACTATAAATCGAGTTTTGATTAGACCTTTTCTTAATAAAACTCTTTATGAGTTATGGAATGGTAGAAAACCAAGACTATCCTACTTCATGGTTTTTTGTTGCAAAGTATTCATTTTGAATACTAAAGATAACTTACATAAATTCTCACCAAAATATGATGAAGGAATTTTCTTATGATATTCCACAACATCTAAGGCTTATAGAGTTTTTAACAAAAACACTTGTACTGTTGAAGAAACAGTACATGTAAAATTTGATGAGTCAGATCCTTTTGTTTTTAAATCATCCCTACCTACATCCTCGAATGTGTTTTCAAAAACTGATTGTCAACCTCTGATAGAAGAACCTTCTGATAAGGATAATGTTCAAAAAGATACTTCTGAAACATTTACCGCAGAAGATTTTCTACTCTATGTTGATGAACAGGTTTTACAAAACCCAATTCAGGTGATTCTAAAGAATCATCCTTGTGATAGTATCATTGGTGATGTAAATCAACCTGTAAGGACTAGAAGTTCCTTAAGAAATGAAGTAGAACATATATCATTTCTTTCCCAATTAGAACCTAAAAGAACTTATGAAGCTTTAGGTGATAATGATTGGATTAAAGCCATGCAAGATGAGCTAAATGAATTCGAAAGGAATAATGTCTGGACCTTGGTTGAAAGACCTAAGGAAACATCTGTTATTGGAGTAAAATGGGTTTTCAGAAATAAATGTGATGAAAATGGATTCATAGTAAGAAATAAAGCTAGACTTGTTGCTAAAGGCTATAATCAGCAAGAGGGAATAGACTATAAAGAAATCTATGCTCCAGTAGCTAGACTTGAATCTATCCGTATTCTACTTGCCTTTGCAGCATTATTTAATTTCAAACTTTTCCAAATGGATGTGAAATGTGCTTTTCTTAACGGTTATGTTCAAGAAGAAGTCTTTGTTGAACAACCTCCTAGTTTTAAAGATACAAAATATTCTGATCATGTTTTTAGACTTACCAAAGCCTTGTATGGCCTTAAACAAGCCCCACGAGCATGGTATGATAGACTTACTGGATGTTTGCTTCAAAATAACTATGTTAAGGGAAATGCAGATCCAACCATTTTTATAAAGAAAAATAAGAAAAATGTTTTGATTGTTCAAATTTATGTTGATGAAATCATATTTGGTTCAACTCAGCAATCATTGACCGACTCTTTCTCAAGTCTAATGAAATCTGAGTTTGAAATGAGTATGATGGGTGAGTTAACTTTTTTCCTTGGTTTTCAAATTTCTCAAAAACCAGAAGGATCCTACATATCTCAACATAAGTATATTAAAGATCTTCTTAAAAAGTATGGTTATGACAATACTAAGAGTATAAGTACTCCCATTGGTACCTCAAATTATTTTGATCTTGATGAAGCTGGGAAACTAGTAGATCAAACAGCTTTTAGAGGTATGATAGGAAGTTTACTTTACTTAACAGCTAGTCGACCAGACTTAATGTTTTCAGTCTGCTTATGTGCAAGATATCAATCCAATCTTAAGGAATCTCACTTAAAGGCAGTAAAAAGAATTTTTCGCTACCTTAAGGGAACCATGGATCTAGGATTATTTTATACTTCTGGAAATGATTTTGTTCTAAAAATCTTTTCTGATGCTGACTTCGGTGGATGTAGAATGGATAGAAAAAGTACATCCAGAACTTGTCATTTCTTAGGAGATTCGTTAGTTTCTTGGTCCTGCAAGAAGCAACATTCTGTAGCACTCTCCACTGCTGAAGCTGAATATGTAGCAGCTGGAAGTTGTTGTGATCAATTGTTGTGGATACAACACACACTCATAGACTATGGCTTGAGTTTTACCAAAACTCAAATTTTGTTTGATAACACAAGTGCCATTTCCCGTAGAAAGAACCCTGCACATCACTCCTGTGCAAAACACATAGACATTAGGCATCACTTTCTTAGGGATCACATACTTAAAGGAGATATTATTCTTCAGTTTATCGGAACGCAAGATCAACTTGCTGATATTTTCACAAAATCTTTGCCCTCTGATAGATTTGAATACATTAAACAGAAGTTAAGAATGATAACCGTAAGTTAATCTTTCTTAATTAACTTTCTGTTGAAAAAAATCTCCTTACAGCAATAAACTCCTTTGCATAGGGGGGGTACATTTGTTTGTTAACAAAGTTTTTCAAAGTTTGTTTTCAAACTTTTCGGAACGAAGATTTCCGGAATGGATTTTCCAGAACTAAAATTTTCTAGAATGGAAATTTTCGTACAAAATACTTCTGGATTGGAAGTGTTTGAATTGGAAAACATCCGGAATAGAAAACTTTGTACTGGTATTTCCATAATAGAACTTTCGTACTAAATCTTTCATAATAAGTTTTTTGTTTTCAAAATTTCATAATGAATTTTTCATACTAAGTTTTTCCTTATTAAGTTTTTTTTCTTCGTTCTAAGTTTTCCGTAATGCGTGTTCCTTAATGAGTTTTTCGTATTAAGTTTTTTTTATATAGTGAAGCTTTTGCGAACTCTGTCCTCTCATAATAAAGATTTTTTTAGTCATTTTTATATTACCCATTACGAATAATCCTCCTAAGCTAATCTGAAAGGTATGATTACCTTACTCAAGTTTCCGTAGTCATATTTTACTTGCTGGAATTTTCTTGTATTATGTTTTCGGATTATAGTTTTCTTACTTCCTTATTTTAATAAAAACATCAAAAAGTTTGGATTCAAGTTTTCAATCGTCAGATCTGATCTCAGTTTCTCCCAACCGTTAGATCAACTGTGGAAGGTGAACCGTCATCTCGTTGCCTATATAAAGGGGACCCGAATACCCGTCCCACATCGGTTCTCAAGCTCTCATGTCTCGAATCTCTGCCTCTCTATTTTAAGGCTGTTCCGAACTTCAGTTGTCTCCGTTCCGATCTTCTCAAAGGTTTTCAAGTCCGAATATCTGTGGAAGTAGCTTCTCAAGAAATGTCTTCAACTAAGCCGATCTCGAAGTGGTTATTTTATAGAGAGAGGCTGGTTCATCTGGATTTCTTCAACAAGTATGATTCTCTTATTTCTAAGAATATCAAGCTTAATGGTTGGGAATATGTTGCGGTGTCAAAACCTGGGAACCAAGATGAAGTGTATTCAGACTTACTTGTTGAATTCTATGAGACTGTTTATTTTCTTCAGGAAGATGGTAAGGACAAATTGTCTTTTAAGTCTTATGGGAAGACTTATAAACTTTCATATACCAAGGCAGCCAGCTTGGTAGGCCTAAAGAATGAAGGTGAAGCTGAGTTTGTTTCTCATGTGTTGTCAGATTCTAAATGTAGCTTCGACAAGGAAAAAGCTTTAGAAACTCTCGGACTGGCTGATGACAAGGCTCTGAAGATTGCTAGTTTATCTACAAATTTCCGGATTCTAGAGCTATGGGTACAAGGGATTATCGTACCAAGGAAAGGTGATAAAGATAGCTTGAAGAAGAGTGAGATCTACATCCAAGATTTTCTAATAAATCTCAGGAAGTTTAACTTGATGAAGCACATTCTTATCACTCTTGAAAATTTGAAGAAAGGAAATCTGAGAGCTCAGATTATCATGTATCCAGCAATTCTCTCGAAGTTGATAGTTCGGTGCCTAGAGTCTTTCAAGAAGGCTTTAAAATCTAAGCCAAGAGTTTACAAGATTATGCTGGTGAGCGATGGTACTCTTAAGAGAATGCTTGTAGCTTTTGATAAGGAGTCTGGACAGTTTATTGATTTACCTGCTCAAGGAGAAGCAGTTCCGAAAGATGCTGATCTGGAATCCTCTAAAACAGTAAGGAAGAGAATGCTAAAAGAAGTGGAAGTAGAAGCAGAGAATCCTAAGTCTATGTAAGTCCATTCCGCACCTCCAAAACCAAAGAAGAAGAAAGCCTATCCTGATGATGTTGTTGCGAAGTGGAGAGCAGATAAAGAGAAAAGGAAAGAAGGGGATCTGCAGTTCGGATTGCACCCTGCGGAGGCTAAGGCCTTGAAGGAGAGAACTGCTGATGAGATTGAAAAACATGTAAAGGAAAAGAAGCTCAATAATAATATGTCTGAGGCTGATGTAGCTAAGACTTTGTTGAAATTCAATGAGATGGTTTCAGCAACTATTCAGGTTCCGAGATCTTTCTCCTTGGAATCTCTACCTGAGACTCCAGGAAGAAATTTCGTTGCTCCGGAAGAAGCTGTTGCTAAGAATACTGAGGAAGTAGAAAAAGTTGAGCAAGTGGAACAAGAAGAAGATGGTGCTGAAGGAAGTGGTGAAACCGGAGATGTGTTGAAACAAGTAGATGATTACAAGGGGACACCTTCGGAACACTTATCACTCCGAACTTCAGAAGCTGAATCTTCGAAGCTAGTTACTCCAGCAATGGAAGAAGAGAAAGGAGAAGAAGAATTTACTTATCATGGAGAAGAAGAACATCTTTTACTTGATATTTCTCAGAAGTAAAATGTAGGGGTTCGTGTTTAGGAAGTTGCTGATGAGGAAGATAATGATGTTCAAGTTCATGATAGTGAGAAGAGAACTCCGGAAGATGATTCAATTCCGGAAAAAGACAAGGGAAAGAAAATTCTTGCTGATACCCCGAGCTCAGAAGTGAGAAAGAGGAACGAAGTTTGTAGTTCTTCGAAAAGAAAGCTTGACCTTATTGAAGAAGAAATTTCTCCAAGCAAAGTTTCAGATTCGGAATCATCCTCTGTGGGGCATGACTTTGTTGTCCAGTCTTTAAAGAAGTTGGTGGGATCCATTCCGACATTCTCTAGTATTGATTCAAGATTTCAGATGCTCCAACATGCTTTGAATCAGAAAACAGACTCTGTGTCTATGGTCATGGACAAGTGCGTCGAGATTGAGGCTCAGTTCAAAACTTTTTTTGTTGGCTAAGAAGCTCATATAAAATCTTGCAAGAAGATTACAAACTGGTCGAAGAAGACTGTTGAAGATATGAGGTTATTTGATGAGTTTCAAGACAATGTCAAGGATGCCTTTGAGACCGAGGACAAGAAGATAAATGACCTCACTTCATCCTTTGAATAGAATCTGACAGATGAAAAGAACTTCTGGATTCAACAAGTCAGAGATCTGAATGGGAAGTTAAATTCTGTTTCTCAGAACTAGAAATTTTAAAGAGATCATCGGATTGAGTTTGAACAGAGGATGAAGGCTCAGGAAGAAAAGATCAAAGCTCAGGAAGAAAAGCTGAAAGCCCAGGAAGAAAAGATTGAGGATCAATCTTCAAGAATAGTGGTCTTAAAAATGCATGCTAAAGATGATCATAAAGACCTGAAGAAGATCAAGACTATTCTTAAGGGGCTCATGTCGAAGGAAAAAGATCTGAAATAACTAAATCCTATCTTTTTATTGTATCTAATTTTCTTTGTTGCCGAGATTTTAAACCTAATGAAAATTGTACTTCTCGGTTCCTTTGTTGTTATTACTAATTTTTTTTCAGGTACTTTGTTTTTTTTTCATTCCCTCGATTTCTTTTTGAAAATCACAAAGGGGGAGAATGAAAAGATCCTTAAGAAAAAGAAGAACTCCAATGAGAGTTTATCTAAAGGGGAGAAGGAAAATATCCTTAAAGGAAAAATAACTCTAATAAGAGTCTATCTAAGGGGGAGTTTTTCATTAAAGAAGACTTTCTTTTTCGTAATAATATGTCACTCTGGAAATCTAGAATACGATCCTTAGAGTTTCAAAGCCTAAGGGGGAGTTAGTCGTATTCATCAATATCCTTAAAGCAAAGGGAGATAAGCCTTAATGTTTTTCTTTCTTCTTAGAATTTCTTTTTCGTAAGGATGTTTGTGCTTTCCAAAAAGGGGGAGATTGTTGAGTCAATAAGGTTTTCCTTATGACATTTCCATTCCTTCTTGTTTTGAAAATCACAAACACCTTATCTTTAGGAAAATTTCTTTTATAAGGAAAATTTCTTTTATAAGGAAAATTGCTTTTATAAGAAAAATTGCTTTTATACGAAAAATCGCTTTTGTAAGAAAAATTATTATTATCATATTTTCATCCAGATTTTTCTTAAGTATGAGATTCGGATTCACTTTTATCTTCTCGGAATTACATGAAACATTGATATGTAGTATTCTGTTTTAGGATCCGAATTCTGGACAAGAACTGTAATAAAAGTTTCACTCCGAAATCCAGAATAAGAACTGTGATAAAGTTTCATTCCGAATTCCGGATAAGAAATCTGATTGAGTTCTACTCTAGATTTAGGATAACAAATTCTTATGAAGTTCGATGATGAATTCTGATTACGAATTCTGATGACGAATTCTCATTACGAATTCTGATGACGAATTCTCATTATGAATTCTGATGACGAATTCTCATTATGAATTATAATGATGAATTCTCATTCCGAATTCTCATTCCAAATTCTCCTATCAAAATAGAATCTGATCATCTCTGTTTTATACACTATGAATTAATTCAGACTCTGAAAAATATTTTGGTTAGACTCTGAACTTTTATTCTGCTTTCATTTCTATAATCTGTCTACTCCTTATTATTTCCATTACACTCCAAATCTTCACTCCGAAGCTTTCATTCCGAACTTTTGAGTTATAATTAAAACGATGTCGTACATTCTGTTACACTTGTTTTGTTATGAAACGATGTCGTCTATTTTGTCACAAACTAACCGTTTTCTAAGTGACACGGGTACAGGTCCCTCCGATATTTAAGGAAAATATGACCGTTGGAGAAGGATCCAACCTTACCTATAAATAGGAGCTCATTTGAAAGAGCTCGGTGCTGAAAGACTGACAGATCTTCGACTCATGTGATTACATGCTGTTGAAGTGATTTCTAGAGAGAGAGTCTCTTATTAACTCTCAAAACATCATGTGACTTCGAATGTTGGTGATTACATTCGAGAGCTTCCGGGGATAGGAAGACAGAGGTGCCGACTACCTTGAAGTTGAGGGCTTCCTTGCTGTGGAAGACAGAGGTTGCCGACTACCTTGAAGTTGAGGGCTTCCTCGCTGAGGAAGACATAGGTTTCCAACTACCTTGAAGTTGAGGGCTTGTGGGGATAGCAAGACAGAGACTCTGATCTTCGTATCGAGGGCTTACCCGGGTGTGGGTAAAACAGACTTTCTTGAAAGTATAAATCAAGGGACCTTTATCCAAGGTTGTTTGATACCCTTCACTTTGGGTTAAAAGACTTATATCTTGTTACTTGTAGTTCTACTACTTGTTTATTTCTGATGCCTTTTGTATTATAAGGAAAGTATAACTTTCTTATACTTACTTACTTGTACTCTGTTTCATTTAGATTCTATACGCATTAAGGTAGAATCTCATATTGTAATCTTTTATTAAGGTTCAATTTCCAGAACCATATTTCCAGAACCCACGTTCGGAATCTCATTCCAAGTTTGCATTTAGAGTTATAGGTGTTGTGAATTTTCTCAGTTTAACTTTGTTAAACTTAGTCCTTTCCTTCTTTTAAGGAAAACATAGTTATTCTTAACTAACTTTAAGGGTTACAAAGGAATTTTTAAAGTGTATAATTCACCCCCCCTCTTGTATATTGAGCATCTACATCACTATTTTGATCCTACATAAGGTTAGCTAGGATATTAAGTTCATGCCAAAGGGATATTCGATCTTGGAATCTATTCTTATCATAGATCGTAATCCAAAAAGAATGCAGAACATCATAAGAAAACTCATAGGTAAACATCTTCTCAGAAATATTGAAAACACTAATAGACTACAAAGATTATTGATAAAAAACCAAAGTGATTCAGTAGCAAGTAAAACCATGAAAGAACATAAAAAATTATAACCATTAGAACACAGATGCAAATATTTCGAAAAAAAATAGTTTTAGGCTCAGAAATAGAAAAAAAATTGTGAGTCAGAATAAATCTCTTATGAACAATATAAGTTTCATAGTTATAAATACCCAGACAATTCCAAAAGAAACAATTCATTGAAACCTGCATTGGGAGTTAGAACTCCCTTTTTTGAGCAACATGATCCCTTCTTCCTTGTTGATATTCTGGGTGTTTGAGAGGAGGTTGGGCAGGAATTATTTCCTTGTTTAATAATATAGGAAAGAAAATATAAATTAGAAGTGCCTGAAATATCTTCACTTTAATTTTTCTCGAAATATTTTTCATTCAAATTTGGGGTTATTTGGAAAATAGTTGGAGTCATAAGAGAAGTTTTATCAGTTGTAGGTGTGCGTGAAGATACAGTAGTAGTGGAAAAAATTAGAGAGTGCACTTCCACTATAATATCACTTGAAACTAAAGCCTAAGTTTGTAGAGTCACTTCAGTGACAGGTCTCAGAATGACCATATCTGTAATGTCAAGATTTATTTTAATAGATGGATCATTCAAGGAAGGAGCCAATGGGCCGCCCCTTGCAATCCAAACTTGTTGTTCTACTTGATTAAAAGTATTTGAGGGAAGGTAAATAGTAGGTGTAGTGGGGTTTGAGGCCACTGCATCTGTTATTACATTAGAAATATAAGAAATTGAATTTATAGATTCATCTACAACAACATCCAGTGTCACCATACCTGAAAGGATATCAGAGGAATGGCTTGTATGCTTCTAATTTTCTATAACCTCACTCTTGCCACTCCCATTATTTTTTATATTACCCGAAGAATCACCTCCATCTGCCTTATCATATGTAGGAATATGACCTTTAGAGACTAGAGATGTGTTGAGATCCTTCCAATCATGTGAGAACACAAATGTTGCAACCTGCTAACCATCACCCATAGAGGTGTGTTAGCATGAAACATGATCAATATCAACTTCTTGTGACTGCTCATATATAATAAGCACCATTTTCTCAGTCTCCTCGAATATACCTTCATCAATATTAACATTATCAACTTCCTCCACCAAATCATACCAGGTAGAACCCGAAGGCTCTCCCAAATGTGGTGTCTTTTTCACCCGTTTCCTAATTTTATTCATGAAGACTTTAGTTTTCTATAAGACAGAGGACTTATCCTTTTTATTCCTTCTTACTTGAGTCTATTCGTCATCTTTTTTCACTCCTTATCGATTTTAACCTGACACTTCATCACACTAAAACATAGTAAGGAGTGACCAACTATTTTACAGAGTTCGCGGAATGGAGTCTTGCACCCATACTCAAATAAGACCTCTATTTTGTAGTAATTTTCATTGAAGTCAACCTCATCCAGAAGATTCTTCTCAAGATTTAATTCTACCATGACCCTGGTAAACAACTCGAGCTCAGATTTTAACGTTCATTGATCAATCTTCAGTGGGGCTCAATGCAGGAGGTAATGTAATTTAAAATTTTAGGACGCCAGAAGCAAAAATTGAGACCATTCATTCTCACCCATATTTGACCAATAATTTTCATGTGGGTGTTCATATTAAAAGATAAATCCCATTCAGATAGTCAGAGGAGGCCGGGTTTAAGCTGAAAATTTCCATGTTTCCAGATGCGATCGAGCTCCTACTGTGAGCTTAATAGGATATAGAAATAACCACTTCCTATTGGAACAAGATTCCAATCCATGAATCCCCAGATATTTGAAATTTGAGGCTTAAGACCCATGTCCACCCATGGTTTATCGCCTTTGAGATATGCAGTACGACCCATGACTAAAAACATACAAATTTGAGAGAGTTTTTGTAAAGCCTCTGGATCGGCTTCTACTGTGTAGCATCTGTATTCCAATATCTTACAAAGGGAATCCTTCATCAAGTTAGCCTTCTACAGATTGGAACCCTTGATATCTTCCAAGAAAGATATCACTTTGGGTCTTTCACTCAGAAGAGTTTGATCTTTTTGTGTTGTGCTTCCACAACCATCAAAGTTTGTCTCCCATTTAGGATCAAAACCTACTATGGTGAGTGAGATCAGAAAATATTCAATTTGTAGACAAAATTTTTTGTATGTGAACCCTATAAGATGCAAATAGAAATACGTCAAGATCTCTCAATAGGCCATCATTCCTTTCACCCTTTGGTCTTGATTAAGCACATACCTCCTCCTCAAATATAAATGGAAACTCACTCCCATGACATATTCACACCCATAAAGACATTTGGATCATCCAAACACAATTCAAGTAACTTCCTAGATTCCATCATCTCATCATATAAGCCACAATTGGGTGATAAATTAAACCAAGTTATTCATTTGGATCAAACCAAATGGATTTACCTGACGAAGAGGTAATGTTCCTCAATGAGAATTTTGGTTTTATTTCTATCCCTACACCCATCAATTCTTCTCAAACAATGATTATATAATAAAATCAGTATAATCAACATATTGAGATGTTATAATGTAAATTTTATGACCTAAAAAACTCAAACCTCCATCAAATTTGTAATGAAATCATCGTTCGTCTGTATGGAGGATGACCACCTCGAGAAATGATAACGTTTATTTTTTTAACATTATCACCTCTCATGGTTGGGAATAATAAAGATCATACTGTTTGTATATTAAAATTATGATATTTTATATTTGTTATATTTACAACATAATTAATCCTTGGTACTCATTATATCATATAACCCTTTTTAGATTCCATATCGTAGGGGATATGATAACATCTCTTGTGTGTACGACAGACTACCGCCTCGCAAAGTGATGTGAAAAATTTCTCATTAATGAATTACATGTAAAGTAATAATTTTAATGATAATTAATATATATGATATGAATTAAATAATTATAATACTAATTAAATAATTATCTTTCTATAAATTTATTATATCATTTTCTTTATTACCTTTTCACACATATAAAAAGTGACAACATCATTCGTGGGTGTGTGGAGTACCACCTCCTCAAAGTGATGGGATTCATTTTACAACAAAACACTCATATATATACATTTTTCTAATTAAATATCATTGTATTTTTTATATTATTTTCATTATTAAATGATAAATTATTACTTATCTTCTTTCCAAAATGATTATTGAAAAATTGAAATGTTACCCATGTGTATATACAAACTACTGTCTCCATGATCATAATATTAATTCAATTATCATGATTTCTATTAAAAGTATTATTGATGTATAAATATTGTTATTGTTTTATGAATATTATTATGTAAATTCTTTTATAATGACTTTTTTACCATAGCCAACCTACCAAAATCATTTTTGACACATTAGCTGAATATGCTCAAAACATCCAACATATATTTAGTTGACTACGTAATTATATGAAAATTTATTATAAGCGAAATAAAATTAATAATAAACATTAAAAAGGTTATAAAAAATTAAACTATTTAAATAAGTTTAAAATTTAGGAATATAAATAACATGCATGGTGAATTAGACTCAAGGTAAGGGTTTTCTCGTATCACTTTTATTTCTATGAGATACATTCCATATTAGCCACTTATTTTCTTGTGTATTGAATATAATCCCCATGAATGTTATTTTATTATTATTATAAATAATTTTATGGGGATTTAAATATGCATTTTATGATATCACTTTCGTGGGTTTTATAGTTTAAAAGTTACCAAAGTGGTAATGGATTTTTTGTCACAATTTTCTTTCTTTGAGATGTTTGTAAGGATATACAACTATCTGATTTTATGAGGTGTATATGTTTTATATTTTAAATTTTATATCATTAATATCCTTATTTTTATGATATTATAAGTTTCATTTAATTTTATTCATTCATGGTTGTTACTATTCAAAGCTACTAAACTTGTCAGAGTGTTTTATTACAATCTCATTGTGCATAATGATTCTATATAATTAATTATTTGAAGATGAAATATTAGGATTAAAATTAATTATCTTATGCTGGGGTTATTCATGACATATAATGTTAATTTTAAAAAATTTCAAGAATTTGGTACTTAAAATTATTGAATTTTTTTTAATGAAATCGAACTTTATTTCTCTGTTCGATCCGAAATTTATTTTCTTCCAAAATCGTGTTTTTGAAAAAATATTTTAAAATTTCTGTTATAATAGATTACATAAAAATCCAAAAGAATATTTCCCTCAAGTAATTATTTAAAATATTTTGAAATGTATAATATATAAGTTTTTAGGATATTTTCAGATAAATGATTTTCACAAAAAAACTATGTTTTAAAAAGTGATTTTCAAAATGAAAGGGGTATTTTCCTCAAATGATTTTAATGAGTTTTAATGGTATTTGAATTCAACAAAATAAAAAACCCTTGTTGTTTATTATCCTCTACTAGATATATATTGTATTGATACGATCCTCATACATTCTGAGGATGGATTGTGATTGTTTGAAAGAGATTTTACAGAACGCTTTTATTTTCCACGATTCAATAAAATTTCAAATAGACTATTGTAGAATATATTTATTTTCCAAAGTTTAATCTTGTTATAAAAACAATAAAGGTTTTTTTAATGAGGAATTATGAAATTAATTACTATGAGATTTATTTATTATTTTTATCTTGTAGATTATAAATTATTGTT
The DNA here is from genome assembly GCA_963277665.1 of Viscum album. Classification (NCBI taxonomy): domain Eukaryota; kingdom Viridiplantae; phylum Streptophyta; class Magnoliopsida; order Santalales; family Viscaceae; genus Viscum; species Viscum album. The sequence continues at coordinate 477,117,012 of OY728125.1, read as the reverse complement.
GCTCCCAAATAGAACCAGGTTGTCCTGATATAGGTTATATTATGGAAACACCAAGAAACCACTACAATTAAATTAGTATTATGTATTTTTTACAAAAAATCATTTTGGATGTTGTCCTTGTAGTTATTTTAATTTTAAGGGCTCTGTAAGGGTTGTATGAGATGATTTTCCAAGATACCAATAGGTTTTATCCACACTTTCTTTGGGTTTATGATGTTTCATTTGATCTCGATTGATACCACATAGCACATAATTATTAATTATTATGAATTTTTCCATTATTAAGTACTTATTCCATGTGTTCATGTTTTATTATCTATGTATTTATGGGTATTAATATTTTAACATTATAATAATTCACTTTGATTATGGGTGATTTTGATTTCTTAATGTTAAAATAAAATTTGGGATAAGTGGGAGAAATTATAATTTAAATTAATGTGAATTGGTTATGTATGAGTTTGTCCTAATTATCTAAAATTATAAACCTAAACATCCTTGAAGTTATAAGTGATCATGTTTTCTGTTTTGGTGAGCAGTGTGTTGAAAGTCATCTGGTTGGGATAAAGTAGGGGAATATTTAACTCAGGATTTAGGATAGAACCCATGGTTAGCTATTTTAATTTTTTCACCTTTCTATGGAGTTGTTTTATTTATATCAACTATTATTTATCGTCGGATTGAATGGGAATATCATGTGTTCATGTAGTTTTTGTGACAGAATATTATACATTCTCTGTTGGGGGTGGCCTTCTGAGATTTATTTCTCACCACCTATATATGCACATTGGAGTGCATAGAGAAATGATGTCTTTTTTATGATGGATGATTTTCCTAGATATCATCATTAATACCTTCAGGTGTTGATCAGATTAAAAATTTATTCTCCCAAAATACACTAACTACATGTTATACTAAATTAGTGATGTGGAGTTGATCCCTTAGAGAAATATTGTTAGACAAGAAAACCAATTGTTAGAACCTTTTGAGGGATTCCTCATGTTTACTATCTTTGGATTGGTTTGACTAAAACTAAGTAGCTTAGGCCTTAAAAATTAACTCTACTACAAAATAGGCCTTTAACAGTGCTAAAATGGTCTTTATCAGTGCTAGAAAAGTTATAACTATCGGAGAGAGATTAAAATTTCTTTTCTTTTATCATTATTAAAAAAGTATTGATAAAGGGGTTATTTATTAGTGCTTTTTAGCACTGATAATAGATCGCTTTATCAGTGATATTAATTAACTCCAAAAATTGGTTCCTTTATCAACATTTTCAAAGCACTAATAAAGGACCCATTTATCTGCACTTTTAAAAGTGCTAATAAAGGACCCACGTATCTGCACTAATAAAGGGTCAAACTATAGTGTGTTGTAAAAGCACACTACAATACCAAAAACACCACCATATATCAACAATACCAAGTAAAAATTCATAATTTAAATAAAATTAAATTTATAACACAAATAAAAAAAACTATATTATAGAGATATAAAACATTGGTTTATACAATTACATAAGTTAAAATTAATAAATACATTCAAATACCAAAATTTTCCTTTGTCTTTTGATCCTGACCCTGAATCATGCTATTTTTGAACAAAAAACCCCTACTCAATCAAAACAAATCATCTGTATAAAGAAAAAATTCTTATGTTAGTAATAATATAATTCAAAAATTAACATAAAGTGTTTTATTTTAAACTAAACTTTGAGACATACCAGGAACACCGTGTATCAAGTTGAGTCATGGATGATTCTTACATGTCACAACATTTATTACTAATATTCAAGAATTATCTCTATAAAAATTAATTAAATAAATATAAGATTAATCACCGTTGGTGAAACCCTTTGTTTGCGCCATGTGGTGGTGTTTGGTGATGTGATGCATGTTTTAAACTAAAATAACACTTGTATATAGAAAATACACACTTGGAGTCATACCAGTCGCACTATGTGTTGTATTGACATGTGGAAGACTCCTACATTTCTCAAATGACTTATGGATAATAGTATTAAAGTATCAAAACAATTTGAATGTGTTTCCTTGGTTTTGAGTATGTTATTTGTCTTTTTTAATAAAATATAATTTTAAAATAGAGACACACACATTGACTCATACATACCACATCATGTGTTGGTTTGATGTGAGACTAATTCCTACACATCACAAATTATTTATGAATTGATTTCCTAAATTATTAAGAAAAAAGGATATCGTTTTCTTGGTTTTAAGTGAGTGACGCTTTTTGGACTAAAATCTCATTTTTAAAATGATAACATACACTTTGAGACATACCGGTCACACCGTCTGTCATATTGAGTTATAGATTAGTCATACATTCCCCAAATGACTTATGGATCATTTTCTTAATGTTTCAAAACAATCTAAATGCCTTTCCTCAATTTTGAGAAGGTGAGTTTTCCATTTTACTAAAATTTAAGTCAATTTTATATAAAAGACACACATGGGATAATAAATATCACACCATACATAATATTTACATTCAGATAACTCAAACACATCTAAAATGGTTTATATATATATTTTTAATAATTATCAAACAAATATGAATGTGTTTTATTGGTTTTGAGTACGTCACTTTTCATTTTTACTAAAATATAATTTTAAAAAGGAAACACACACTTTGACTCATACCAATCACATCATGTATCAATTTTACAAGAGACTGATTCATACACTTAAAAAATTAATTATATATAACTTTCCAAAATTACCAAGAAAATAGGTGCATGTTTTATTTGTTTTCATTGAGTGAAACTTTTTGAACTAAAATGTCGACTTTAAACTGATAATGGACACTTTGATTCATACCTAGAACATCATATATTATATTTAGAATAGGTTGATTCATACACGTAAAAATGATTAATAAATATATATTTTAAAGCATCAAAACAATCCAAATGAGTTTTATTTGTTTTGAGTAGGTCAGTTGTTGCTTTTACTAAAATTGATGTTGATTTTAAATAAAAAGATTCACTTTGAGTCATAATAGTCACATCATGTGTCAAATTTTGGTTAATTTGATTCCTACAAATCTATAAATATTTGTGGATTGTTTATCTAAAGTATCAAGACAATAGAAATAAATTTTCTCATTTTTGAGTATGTCACTTGTCTTTTTTACCAAAATTTCATTTTAAACTAGAAACATTCACTTTGACAAATATCGATCATATCGTGCATCGGTTGGATGTGAGACTAATTCGTACACATAATAAATGACATATGAATATTTTTTATAAATTATAATAAAAATCCAATATCATTTGATCAATTTTCATTGACTAACACTTTTTAACTAAAATGTCAATTTTAAACTGACAACGAACACTTTGAGTCATACTGGTCACATAATATATCTGATTGACGTTCGAAATATTCCAACATGTAGAAAATGATTTATGGATCATTTACATTATTTATCTAAACAATCTGAATTATTTTTTTTTTGTTTTGTGTAGGTTAGTTTTCAATTTCACTAAAATTAATGTCATTTTTACGTAAAAAAATACGTGGAGTCATACTAGTCACACCATCTGTCGGATTAAGGTGAGGTTGATTCCTAAATGTATCAAATTATGTATGGATAGTTTTACTATAGTATCAAGATAATCCGAAAGTGTTTTCTTATATTTGATTACATCACATGTATTTTTTTAGTAGAATTGCATTTTAAACGGGAAACACGCACCTTGACTCATACTAATCACATCGTGTATTGGTTTGATGTGAAACCAAATAATACACATAAAAACTGTATTCCCAATTATTTTTCTAAATTTTCAAGAAAATATTAGAACATTTGTTTAGTCTTTAGTTAGTGACACTTTTTGAACTAAAATGTCAATGTTAAACAGATAATAGATACTTTGAGTTGTACAGGGTGCATAGTGTATTTAATTGGGGTGTGGTTGATTACTACATGTCATAAATGACTTATGTACAATTTTAGTAAAGTATAAAAAATAATAAGATTTTGTTTTCATGGTTTTTAGTTGGTCATTCGACCATTTTACTAAAATTGATGTTAATTTTAAATAAAAAGATACACTTGGAGTCATACCGGTCACAACATCCATAATATTGATGTGAGGATGATTCGTACACATCTAAAATGACATATTTATTGTTTTACTATATTATCAAAATAATCTTAATTTTCTTTGTATGTTTCTAGTATGTCACTTATCTTTTTTTTTCTAAAATGTCATTTTAAACTAGAAACATGCACTTTGACTAATACCAATCAAATCGGGAATGAGTTTTTCATGAGAAAAATAATTACACATAAAAAAGGACTTATGAATAGTTTTCCACATTTATAAACAAAATACAAGTTCATTAAATGGTATTTTAGTGAGTGAAACTATTGGAACTAAATATTTTTTTAACTGATAATAGAAACATTGAGTCATACCAGGATCATTGTGTATCCGATTGAGGTAAGGATAATTCCTAATGATTAAACATGACTTATTGATCATTTCTATAAATTTTCAACACAATAAAAATGTGTTTTCTCAATTTTGAGAAGGCCAGTTGTCCATTTTACTAAACTTGATGTCAATTTTAAATAAAAATATGCACTTGGAGTCATACATGTCACATTATGCCTCGTATTAAGGTGATGATGATTTCTAAATATCTCAAATGACTTATGGATCATTTTTATAATATATCAAAAATAATATAAATCCAATTGATCAATTTTTGATTATTTATCTTGTATTTTTTACTAAAATGTCATTTTAAACTAGAAACACGCACTTTGATAGATATTGATCACATCATGTATTAGATCGATGTGATATTGATTCCTTCACATAAATAATTAATAATAAATTTTTGTCCAAAATTATCAATAAAATATGATTGTGCTGGATATATTTTTATCAAGTGGCACTTTTTGAACTAAAATTCTAATTTTAAACTAATACTAGAGATGGTGTTGTACATTGTTTGATACTGTAATCGAATGTTATAGTCTAGGATTTGTATTTATGCCTTCAAGGTAAAAATTTATTAGGTCCTAAAAACACATTATTTGAGGAATGTTTCAACTGAACTGAGTGTGTGTATTGTTTATAAATAGGATGCCCCAAATTTCCTTTAATGTTATATCTTGATTAATTTCTATAAGCAGCTAAGTCATTTATTATCTCATACAACATAGAATCCAATGTGAATTATTCACTTCTTTGGGTATCATACATTTTAACACTTTATCCCACATCAATTTCAAATCTTTGATCAATGGATCCAAATAGTCATTAACATCATTACGAGGTTTCTTTGGTCTAGATATAATTAGAGATAACATAATTTTGTTGAAATTCATGCATAATTACGGTGGAAATATATAATTTACCAACATTATTGGCCATGTACTATTATTATTACTTTGTTAACCAAAAGGATTAATTACATCTGTAGATAATGCAAGATTATAGTTTCTTTTCTCATTTTCAAATTCAAGAGAGTCGTAATAAATTTTATTCCACTGAACATAATCTACTGGATGAATTATGTTCCTATCGTTAATTATTATATCAGCATTCAATGTTAATTGTCTGCTTTTTTTCTGAAATCCACATAGTCTTCTAAATATTTTAATGATAGTATAGTTTCAAACATATTTCTAAGAACAAGATGTATTTTTCTTGTATCAATTTATGCCACCACTTAAGGAATTTTATGAGTGATTCGAGGTCCTTGTGAAAAAATATGAAATCACTTGGAAAATAATGTATTTTTTAGTAAAACATTCCACTGAATATAGAATTAATTTATCATGATATGTTCGACATGGTAGTTCATTTCCTTCGGGTAGGAAGACCATGTAGTTATATAAAGTTGTGTCCCTCTATCAGAAACCACCTCTCAAATTATATAACTTCAATACAGCTGAAAATGTTGTGTATTTAGTTCAACTTGTATAGAGTGGTCTCTTCACATAGTTATTTAAATTCTAAAAAAACATATAAAAATCAAACACGGTATCTTAAATTTCAATTATAATTTATTCCATGTAATCTTAATTACCATTTACACTAGTATTCATATAAAATGATCCATAAACTACAGTATCATTCCAATCGGAGTTGAAGTTCTGTTTTTTCCCCTATCTAGTCCACATTTATATGTATGACATATTCTATGAAAAATAAAACGGTCATACAACTCTTATGGACTAATTTTTGTAAATTAAAACAATGTAAACACACAAAAAAGACTTTATAAGGGTCTTATGCATGCTCTCTTGCAAATTTGAGAAACATTGTAAACCCATCTTCATACCCTTTTGTCAAATGATTATCGCGTTTCCATTTTTGATTCATATCAATCCTATTGATTTCATAAAAAATTAATTTTGTACAACAAATAAATAAATACATATAAGATATTTATTATTAAAGGTGAAAGTTATATAAAATTATAATATGGGAAGCCCAATACATGATTGTTTTAACTAATATCAGTATGCTCTGAATAAAATGAGAGATTGGATTTAATAGAATTATTTCTCCACTATGGTAGGTTTTATCCTCTGAATTCATTAAAAGGTGAAAGTTAGACAACTTCCATTATTTTTATCTCATCTTCTAAACATTTATCATTGTATATTTTTATTTGGCACACATTATCCATCTATTATGAACATTCACCTATGTTTCTTGAAATACCCTATGTAGAATTCATCCATGGGATAACTACTACTCAGACTAATGCTAAGAGTAGAATAACCAACGTAAAAGGGATGGGGGTTGAGTCTCAAGAAACAAATTACAATAATAATTGTTGTTTAACACACATAAAGTCTTCCTTAAATCCCATAAACAAATGAAAATATAATATAGGAAATTAAAGAGTAATAAAAAACCCATATATGATAAATATAAAAAACATCTCTCATTAAATCAACTAAAAGTTATAAAAATTTATTGATAAAAAATTTTAATAAATAAAGGGTTATTTCATATACATGGATGGTAATTAGAGATCCCTAGGGGTGGAACCAATACATGTAGACCTAAAATGATGAATACCTAAAAATAATTTTTAATATATATAATTTAATAACCAACATTCTATTTTTTGGAACAAGTGATGTAAAAACCTATGGAATTATTAAATTTAATATTAATTGTATATCAAATATTTCAAAACATCTCAAGAATCTTGGGATATCATATTGTCACAAGGACCCATCCCAAGGATTCTAGGGAGGAAATCACATCAAATCTACCAATATAAAGAATTATAATATGACCATCTAGTATACATTTACCCATCATTGAGATTATAGGGATGTACATAAATAAGTTTTCATAAATAAATCATCCAGATCTACAAGCTATATCACAAAAAAGGGAGAAAACACACCAACCATTACAAAATCTGTCCCATACACACTAGACTCTACTGAGATGAAACGAATCTCATGTGGTTCCATTTTCCAAGTGGAGTACCCTTACTTAACTCATAAATTTAAGTCGAACCACAAAATTAACAGAAAAATAATACATCACTCCCTATATAAAGTCTCTACTACATAAATATGAAAAATACCTAATCTGTTTAGTACACTACGAAGGAGTCTCATAGGCTAACCAACCACCATCATGGAACTTGATACATACAAAATTATATAGACAATGTAAAATGGGATAAAAATTATACCATATCATTAATTCCACAATTTATCAAATGAAAATAAAGCATGATTCATCCACACTTTCACATAAATAAAATAGTACCTCACAAATCCCATCCATTAATTCACATATGTAAATGATAAGAAAGTAGATGCTTATATTGACTGGAAGAGAAGCTTGGAAGGCTCAATGTATGGGTGTTTCACACTCTAAAGATTCCAAGCATCAAAATTGATTATCTCCATGGAAAAATCTCAAAAATAGCTAACTCACCACACACAAAATTTCAAAAAAACCACCACCACGGCCAAAACCATTAATGTTTCATACCCCGACTTTCCCAGAAGAAGGTAGAGAAATAATTACATTTGAGAGAAATTAGTGAAATTATTACATTTGAGCCTTGGATTTATTTGAACATTGACTCTTTCGAACCTAGTATTCGAGAGTTGAATTATTTCGAGACTTGATTCATGCCTGATTCGTGTTTTGATTCACCAAAGAAGAGAACCGGTAGAGGGTGGCATCCACAAAAACCTTTAGTTATCACAAAGGGTTTGCGACTGGTTTGGGTTTTAAAAATATATTGTGACAATTTTATTAGTGCTTCCAAAAAATGCCGAAATAACTGCCTTTTCCATCACATAAATAATAAGCGTTGACAAAAGGAATCATTTTCAAAGCTTGTTACTTAAGTGCTGACAAAGGATTTATAATTATAATTATAAATAAAAAATTCTCTAAATATATATATATATATATTATGAAAATATATATAGTAAATATATTCTTTATTAAAATAAATTTATTACAATTCTATAATTATTCAAATATATAATTATTTATTTATAAATATATAAATATTTTTAAAAAATAATTATATTATAATATATATATATATTTAACAAATACATACAAAGATAAATATAGTAAATATATTCATTATTTAAATAAATTTATTATAAATTTAATAATTATTTAAATATATATAATTGTTTATTTAAATTTATATAAATACATTTTAAAAAATTTATTTTTATTTATTTATAATTATAAATATATAAATGTATAAATATAGTAAATATACATTTAAAAATATAATTATTTACAAAAAAAATTTACAAATATATTTTTAACATTATTGATGAATAATTAATCTAACGTGCATGCATGTTAAAAATGAATGAATTTGAATAAATTAAAATTAAGTACACTAACAATGTTGAAAAAGTGGATATATTTTCTGTGAGTTCGTTGTATATAAAAATGTATTAATTATGTATGTGAGAACTCAATATAACACACGTTTGATCTATGTTAAATTGAAAAATAAAATGCCATTCTATTATGTAAATTAATATATGCAATTAGTCAGTATATTTAATACATAAAAAAAATTAGTTATCAACCATTATTCACTAAATATATTACTTTTTAATTTAAAGCATAAATATTTTGTATTATATAAATCTTATTTATATACACACATATATATCTATATATTTATTATATACAATTTATTAACATTATAAAAATTCTCTAATTAATAAAATGTTTAATATTTTTCTCAATTTAGTTATTTTCATTTTTTATTTGTTTAATTTATATTTTTTATATATCTATATATTTAATATATTTATATATTATTATTTATAATTTATATATATTACAATAAATTTATTCATTTTTTTGAATAATTATTTAATTAAAAATAATATTTTTTTAATAAAATTGTTTTTATTTTTTATTTATTTAATTATTTCACTTTATTTGGACATTAATCAGTGTTAAAAAAGCGATGATAAAGGATCCCTATATGAGCACTAAAAATAATGCACTGATAGGGGGTACCCCGACTCAGTGGTAAAAAAAACTGATGATAAAGGGTACCATTTATCAGCACTAAAAATAAAGTGTTGATAAATGGTACCCTTTCTGAGTGCTAAAAAAAGAGTTGATAAAGGGTACCTATAATCAATGCTAAAACAAAAGCATTGATAAATGGTTCTATTTATCAACACTTTTTTAGCCCTGATAAAGATCAACACTATTAATGGCCTATTTTGTAGTAGTGTAAAGTAAGTGATCAGGGTCAGTTTCTGGGTAAAGGATAAGGGTAATCAACAATCTGACAAAGGATAGATCTATAGCTTAGGCTGTGATGTAGTGAAAAAAACACCAATTGATCTGGGCCAAACCAATTGGGTCAACCTAAGTTTTAAAATACTCTTTGGTCCAAAACATTTGAAAACATAATCACTATAATCACGGATTATAGGAAGAAAGAGTTATCGGCTATTGGTCATACCCAAATCTTCTCTTACTAGGTCATGGCCATTTAAATTTCAATCTTGGGGGTCATTGAAAGTTGAAGATAATCAGATTGAAAAATATTTTGACTATGGTTACTAGCCATAGGGTTACCCAGTTTCGATTTTAGATATTCATTAGGTCCAAGACAACCTTACTCTCAACCTCTAACCCTAAGAAAATTATCAACACATGGCAATGTTAATAAAAATAAAATAAATAATAAAAATTCTCATTATAATCATAAATTAATTAATAAATAATAAATCCATAATTAAAATAGTAATGGATAAAGATAAAAATTAACTGTATTGTAAATATAATAAAGAACTTACTTGGAAGGAAAAAAACATTAAAGTAATAGAAAGTGGCAATGAAGAATGAAAAATAATATCAAAAAAGATCATCAAAACAAAAATAGTATCCTAATGATCAAAGAACAGATGAAGGGAAGACATATAATGTTAAAAATGAATAGGATTTATTAAATAATGAATGGAATTAATTAATACATGTTTTTAAGGGGAAAAAAGAGGAAAATATAGGGATAAAATTAGATAAAACAGAGGTCTCCAATCCCCCTATGTGGTGGGTAGAAGAAAAAATACAAATAGGCTAAAAGATAAACAATGTGTAAAGAATTCACGTCGTGTATTTTCCTTATGTGGATTCATGTATCACCTTTTAAATGATTTGTACAGTTTACATGTCCTGTACTCTATATCCACAATCTCCTCAAAAAATATTGTATAACACAGGATCTTAGGGTAGTATCTTTTTTTCATGTATTTTCTGAAAATATTCTATAATTTATGATGATTTTGATGTTCACAAATACCATTTTTTCTCTTATGATGTTTTCATGAATGATATTTCATGAATTCATATACGGGTTAAAGTAACTGGACATTATAATAATTACACTTAAAAACTATTTCAGACCATATGTTTGGTAAATGAATGTATCCTATCAACCCTACATTACACTGATAAGTGAAACGCTTGCATATGGTATCAACCCTATATTACCTTGATAAGTGAAATGCTTTTGAATGGTATCAGCCTTATGTTACGTGGAGAAGTGAAACGCTTGTGTATGGTATCAACCCTTCCCTATATTAATCATTTTTCATCTGGAACTACATCCTTAAATTCATAGAATCATTAAATGTATGGATCAACAATATTACATTGGTGTCAGGATTTACTGTTCATACCCTACGTGTGGAAACATTGAATGTATGGATAATCAATTCCACATTCGAGAGATTATGCTGACAAGGATAAACGTATGGATTATTATCTTTATGCTGCTTTTGTTCCCTACGTTACATGAAGATGAAAGTATGTTCAAGAAACCAAACATTGGTATAAACCCTTTGCTATATTAAAGAACTCTACGCTAAGTGAAGAAATCCTACACTATGAAAAAGAACTCTAGGATATTCATATCAACCCTGAGTTATGTTCTCAATAGTTATGTTCTTCAAGACTCATTTTCAATCTGATATTTCTACAATGGTCAAGTCAGAATTAAAGACTGATTCAAGGATTGGGTTTATTGTTTCAAAGAACCATGTTCATCAAGGAAAATCCATCCAATTTTTATGGGAAGTTATAAATCACCGGTTCAATATAAATTTGAATTTCCATGATCAATCGGGATATTATTTTTGGATCTGGAATACCCAAAAAGTAGTCTGTTTTATATATTCATTCAGAGTATCGCTTCAAATATATATGTGTGTGTGTGTCTATAGGATAAGTGATTCACATATGAGACTATATTATTGAAATTTTATTTTACAATGCTACATCAAACAAAAAACTATGATAGATGACTACACTTTAAAGATATACATATTCTATCTTGTTCACCTTTTATCTTTTTGCTGCTCTATTTTCTTTTTTTCTAATTGAAGATCATTGTAAAAATGGGATTGCTTCAAACTATTTCATTCTTGAAGATATTATTTTCTAAAGATGAATATCTATCATTTGTCAGTTTCTTTTTTCTGCAACTGTGAAGAATAACCCGAACCTTTCAAATCAAACACTTTTGATGGAGTTTCAACTACTCGTACTCAGTTGTGGTGGAGTATCATCTTATCGATTTAATTTTTGTATAATCGGCTCCCAATTATAAAATTCGAAGTTTTTCTTATTAGTCTTTTTATAAAGGTGTCAACTTCATCGAATCGTTAATAAATTTATGGTTTTGTGATAAGAGGACCATTATATTGAAATTTACCAACCTCGTAGTGACAATTATTATTATGGTGGACTAGGGGATCTTTTCACCACAAACTACTATAAAAATATGTGTTATTTATTTTTGTTTATCCAATGCATATTTTCATATAGAATAAAAACATAGCATGTCCTCATAAACCATAGTGGGTGTCAAAAGCTATAATTTTGGAAGATTTTTGAAAAGACACAATTCATCCTGCCCTAGTGTTACTTTTTATATTCCAACCTATCAACTGGTATTAAAGGTGATATTTTAGATAAATATATAGAAAGATTAAAATTATAAGGTCTAAAATAGATGGAAATGGAAGATCCGGGAGAATTAATTTCAATCATACGTGCTCTATATTTTAATGGTGAAAATTATGGGTCCTGGAAATCTCAAATGATTATCTATATAAAGAATCTTGTATTTAGAGAATAATATAAAACTATTACTCCTTATAAGATTCTAGAAAAACCTGAAACTTGGGATGCCGTAACAGAATTTAAAAATGATATGAATTTAAAGGAAATGAATTCTATTATTTTTTTCCTTAGAATAAATGAATTCAATCGTGTATCACAATTTTCAACTGCCTATGAAATGTGGAAAATTGTTGTCTTTGATTATGAAGGAAAAAAGAAATGTCATAAAGAAAAGATATGCTACAGCTAACCTAAAGTCATACATATTTAGAATCTTTGATGGTGAAAGCATCTCATAGATGAATTGAAGGCATACTTAAATTTTCAACAATAATGTAGCCTAAGGTGAACCCATCAAGCAATCTGATCAATCCTTGAAAGTACTAAGAGTACTACCATTTCAATGGAATGGAATATATTCTGTAATTCATCAATAATCACCTGTCAAAGATATGACAATGTAAGAAATAGTTGGAACATTGATGGTGTATGAAGCAAAAATGCAAGCTAAAGCTAAAGATCACAAGATTATTGTAAATAAGGAAAATACTTTCCTGAAATTGACATCTCAGAAACATAGCATAAGATCAAAGAAAGAATTTAAATAAGAAAAGATGTCATATTCCTAATAATATAAAACGAAATTGGATCAACTATCTAGAAATCTCATCAAGATCTACAAAAAGAAAAGAGTATTCAAAAAATCCTTCAGGAAGGTTGAAAAGGAACCAAGAGAAGTTCAATGCTATAAATGCAATAAATTGGGTTATATTAAACCTGATTTTATTCAATTGAAAGATAATAAAAAAAAATTAGAGAAAATATATAGAAGAAAAATGATGACTATGATCCCAAAAGTAAAAGAGAAATGAAATCTACATGGAGTGTATTTAAAGACTTATGCAGCCCTTCAATGATTTATTTAGAGAAGTAGTAGTCAAATCTAAAATCCAATATGCGATTTATGGCTGAAGAGTAAAATGTAAAAACTTGTTACTCTTCTAATAATTATACTAGTAGATTCTTAAATAATAAATTGGCAGCAAACAGTTCAATGTTAGAATAAAAATATGATTCTTTTCAAAAGAAGCATAAATATTTGAAAAACATTCATAATGTTGTTTTAAGACAAAGAGACACCATTCTAAATCAACATTAAGAGATACTTTAAAATATAAATTCCACTACATCAAGCAGTATGAATCATGAAAATAAAATCAAGGAATTATAGGACAAAGTAGAATCTTATTAGATTGTTTCACTTGTTTTTAATAAAGAATGAAATAATTTAAATGAAATTATTGGAAAGAATTTAATTAGAAGGAATGATTTAGAATAATAAGCAAGGGTTATAAATCAAAATTCTTTGAAAACTATTTTCTGCCTAATTCTTAAAAACTACTTGTTATCATTTTGGGATAAATGGTCATTTCACTAATAATTTCTATTTGAAAATTTCTAAAATATATGGTATTAAAAGAGACTTTATTTGTAAATTTATTTTCTGAAGTAAGTTATTTAAATTATGGAAAAACAAAGTAAATCGAGATTCTCAAATAATTTCATAAAAATGCTACTAGACCAAAGAATATATGGGTTCCAAAACAAACATTTGTTTCATTACTTTTGAAGGATATAGTTAACAGTAAAAGAAAATTCATATGGTGTACCAATAGTGGATTTTCTAGGAATATGAGTGTAGATTCAACAAAATTTAATATAATGACTCAATTGTAGGGAGGATTAGTCAATTTTGGTGACAATTAGAAAGGAAAAATTGTTGGACTTGGAACTATTAGAGATCCAAATATTATCTCATTTAATAATGTATTGTATATGCATGGGTTAAATCACAACATTATAAGTACCTCTCAACTCTATGATGATGGATTTTGTGTTTCATTTTATAAAAATTCATGCTCTGTGTTTACAGATATGTTTCTTAAATTTAGAGAACTTAGAATATAAATTTTTTTTATTTTTTTTAAATTCCGTATCTAAACAGAAAGTGAATTGTTTCACTACTAAGACAAATGAATCATAGATTTATCATAAAAGACTTGGACACTATAATATATTTTCTTTAAATTAATTATCTAATAAATGGTTAGTTTTTTATTTTCATAGTCATATGTTTGACAATGACAAATTCTGTGGTGCATGCCAAATTGGAAAACAGGACAAATCTTGTTTCAAATATATTAACAAAATGGCTACCTATAAGCCTTTAGAACATATCTATATAAACTTGTTTGGACAACCAAGACTAGAGAGTTAAGCTAGTAAATTATATTTTAATGATTTAATAGATGATTATTCTAGATTTAGTAGGGTTTATTTTCTAAAACTCAATAATGAAGTATTCATTATTTGTGAATGTTTTTTGTAAAATTGTTCAAATTGAAAGAGGTCTCAAAATAATTTCATTAAAAAGTGATCATTCTGGAGAATTTTAGAATAAATAATTCAATTCTTTTATCTCAAATATAGGTATTATACACACCTTACCTTCACCAAGAACACCACAATAAAATGGAATTGTTGAGAAAATAAACAGAACTATTCAAGAAATGCAAAGGACTAAACTGAATGAATACAGTCTTCATACCTATCTTTGGGTAGAAGCTATAAGCACAGCCTGATATATTGTGTATATATTTTTAATAATGCATATTTTCAAAAATATTTCTCATATAATTTGAAATAATAGAAAACCTAAAGTAAATTAATATAATGTTTTTGGATGCAAGGGGTATATCTTGAAAACTAAAGACAACATTTGTAAGCTCGATCCAAAAGATGATGAAAGAATATTTTTGGGATATTACGCTACCTCTAAATGTTATATAGTGTTTAATAAAAAGGCAATGATTTTGTATTAATCAATTCATGTGAATTTTGATAAACTGACACTTTATTAGAGAGAAAGATCAAACTGATGAAATTACTAACCCTTTTGATTACATGATACTTGAAACCCTTAAAATTGATTTTGGAAATAATATTAATAACATTTATTATAGTCTATAAGAACATGATAATAAAGAACCCGAAAGTGAAATGCCTAGACAGTCTAAAACTATAAAGAACCAACCTTTAGAAACTTTTAGAGGAGACCTGGACATAGGAATTAAAACTAGAATAAATTTATGAAACCTTGCTGAATTATCTACCTTTATATATTAGTTAGAACCTATGACTATTTAATAATCCTTAAAAGATGAGATTGGGATATTATAAATAAAATAAGAGCTAAATTAGTTCAAAATAAATGATGTTTGGGAACTAGTAGAGAGACCAACCAATTATCTAGTTATATTAGCCAAGTGGATATTTAGAAATAAAAAAAAATATGATAAAGGAATCATAACGTAAAATAAATATAGATTAGTAGAAAAAGGATATGATTAGGAAGAAGCTATAGAGTGTGATGAGTCCTTTTTCCATGTATCTATATAAGAATCCATTAGAATCATTTTATATCATACATCCCATATGAATTTTAAATTATAATATATAAATGTTAATAAATCCATTTTAAATGGTTATTTAATGGAGGAAGTTTATGTTGAACAAGCCCCTTGTGTTGAAAATTATCAAAAATCAACCACTATTTTAAAACTTATTAAAGATACATATGGCCTTAAACAAAAACCTATAGCTTATTACGAAAGATAAAGTTCTTTTATTTTTAAAATTGGATTTCATATTGGATTGTAAGATAAAATACTTTTCAAGAAAACTATTAGTTCTAATATTTTATTAGTTTAATTTTACGTTGATGATATTTTTTTTGGTTCAAATAATAAAAATATTTGTCATGATTTTTGAAATTTAATGAAAAAATTAATTTGAATTGAGTATTATGGGAGAACTGAATTTCTTTTTAGGATTTCAAATTTACCAAAAATATTTTGAAAATATTTTCAATCAAATTAATTATATTATTAATTTATTGAAAAAAAATTTAACTTGAGAACAACAAGATATACACAACTCCTATGTGTACCAATATAAAACATTATTTGGATGAAACTGAAAAACATGTTGACAACATGTAATATTAAATTTTTGATTTTTAGTTAGTTATATCTTAATGTTAAAATACTGAACATTATGTTTTTTGTATGTATTTCTGCTAGATTTAAATCAAATACAGGAGTCTTTTCTTAATACTCTTCAAAGAATATTTATATATTTAAAAGGAACCATATTCTAAATCACATCATTACCCCAAAACTTCTGAATTTTATTTAATTTCATATTTAGATGCAGTCTTCGGAGTCTGACATTTAGATAGAGAAATTTCCTAAGGAACATGTCACTTTTTAGGAAAATCATTATTTTAATGGAATTCTACAAAACAAAACTCAATTACCCTATCAACCTCTTAGGATGAATATGTATCTCCTGGAAATTGTATTTCAAAAATATTGTGGATGAAAAACACCTAAATGAACTTTGGACAGAACATTAACAGTAAACCTATTTTATGTGATAATACTCATGCGATAAAAATTTCAAAAAAATTATATATCACATTCTAGTATTAATCACATTGATATAAGACGTCATTTCCTAAGAGACTGTGTCCCTAAAAATGATATATCTTTAGAATTTGTTAATACTGAATACAAATTAGATGATATTATTAATAAACCACTTATAAGTGAATGTTTTGATTTTATTAAGGGGGTTAGGAATATTTTAGTTTAAGTGATTTTTTATTAATTTATTTCCAATATCTATATTTTTATTTTAATAAACATCATTTAATATGTTTTATTAGATTATTTTTTAATTTATAATTTCAATTCAATTTTATTTTACGTGTTTTTTAAAATTAAAAGTTAATTAGTGCATTCTCAATCGGTGTGAGAAAACTTTTTTCCTTCTCTCACTCTCTTTCTACTCTTCTACAAGTCCTTTCAGTTTATAGATCTTCATTTGATTCTCTTGTGTTGAAACCCAAAAAAATTAATCCCTTCAATCTTGAAACCCTCATAGATGGAAACCACATGAAGATCTATATATTCCAAGTTAGACAATAATAATTATGCTTCATGAAAATCCCTCAAAGTGATCCATATAAAGGTAATTGATATTAGTTATTTAGATTCTAAGAATCTTTCTCCCTAGGAAGCAATGAAATTTCACGGTTTTTTTATTCTTTTAGAGAAGATAACATGTCTATGGTTTGTGATATTGAAGAAAATAAATGTTATTGAAATGCTTCAATTAGTATAAGATTTGAAGAAGATTCCATTATTATAAGATTAATGATTCTTGAGTTTTCTATGTCTTCTATGGAAATGGTTTTGATGTTACTTTTTCCCATGAGGGATAGTTTCAGTTTTATTTAAGGGATATCTATAGTAGAAAAAGATTTCCGTAAAATATTTTGTTTTCATTAAATGGAAATAGAATTTTCAAAAAGTTAATAATGGAAAAACTTACACCTGATCATCATGTTTTGATGAAGTTTATTCAATTTGGAATTTTAACTAGAAATATTGAGCTATAGAAAGTCCTATATCCAAACATTTATATCTTATTTTCATTTTTGAATCATATAAAGTTTGATTTCTATCGTTTTATGGAAAGATATCTAAATAATTACTTCCACACAGATGTGAATATGGTATATTATCCATATAGACAAATTATTAATTTTTTGCTATAAAGAAAAGGAAACATTGTCAATATGTTTTATGGAAAAAAATTTCACCATAAGAACACATTGAAAACTAGAACTATGAAAAAGAATGTATTTTTCTGGTGAAAATCAGGCAACAATCTTCTACTAGTTGGTGCAGAACAATACAAAATGTTTTTTTCAGCAGCTCAGTGGGAGAAAAGGATTATTCCTTTAGTTGTATTTTCAAGACAGAGGCCCGATGAAGAAGGAGCTTTAGGGAAAAAAGAATATCTTGTTCAGAAAAGAAGAATTTCATTAATTATTCTAGCGAATGTGGATAGACCACTAGGAGTAGCTTGGTGTAACGCCCCGACCCCAGTTGCCCAGAGTCGGTGCATTAATTACATAACATTGGCATGATCACAAGAAAGATCAAATCCCGAAAGACCGATTGGTTTAGTAGCCTTGGAAACACTAGATATAATCATAAAGTTTTACATTACATTTCAAAGTGAAAAACTACTACAACAACAAAGACTTCATATCCACACTATTAACCCCTCATAATATCCCTGCAAGTCATTCATAAATTACTTCTTCACTACCTGGGAAAAATAAAACATAGAAAAGGGGTGAGCTCAAATGCCCAGTAAGGATAACAATATAGTGGAACATTCAAAATAAGCATAAACATTTAAGGCAATGAATTACTAAAACAAAAGCCTTTTAAAATTGAACTTCAACATAGTATGGAAAAAGTAAAATGAAATAATGCCATTTACTTGTTCACATGGATATTCTACTAATCGAATAATCACATGCAATATCAATAACCACTTTCATAATGTTGGAATGCATAATGCCAGACTATCATAACCACATAGCCAAGGCCTCGTGCCAAGACTACAAATAAGATTTTGTCAAGGCCTTGTGCCAAGACACTAGTTTGTCTCATGAGACCTACCGATGCATCGAGGAGCTATAGCGGGCTCCACCCGTCACTTATTAAGTCCAATGCATTCCCATATGAAAAGGTTTAAACATAACATAAACATTCGTATTAAAACTAGCATACGAAATGTCAATAATTTCACCATAAACTATGAATGGTATAAAAATAGCACATCCACAGTCAAACATATCACAAAACCTTCAATACAATATAGAAGTTTTGTATCATAATAAATCAACTTCGAATAATCTTAAAATCCATCAAAGGATGTTGACATAGATGAAATCAAAATTCTTTTTAAAGAAGTATCTCCTTTTATTTTGAAATCATTTAAGATCCATATAAAATAAAACATTTTCTTTGAAAATATTCTTATAAGCTTGTATGGAAAGCTTCGACGATTTTATAACGGCGGAAAATAACCGCACCCGCCGTATAAGTTAAAAAAAACATTCTTACCTCAATTCTGTCGAAAAGGTTAAAAAAGACCTTGTTTTGAAAACGACGGAAAGATTCCTTTATAAACCTCTTATAAAAAGTCAAAAAAAGGGTATAAATGACTTTAACCCATATTCTTGTAAATAGTAAAAATGTTTTGAAATACATTTTTAAGAAACATGGATGTGGATGATAAAGAGATCCCAGTAGATTATTACATATAAACAACCTCGGATAATGAAGAGATTGTGAAATAACCCTTACCTTGTACTTTTCCTTGGTTGGGGTAGGTTAACCTCCTGTATAATGGTGAAATAATTGTTATTAAATTATACAAGAATCATATATATTAATATGATATCATATATGATCTTTTAACATTAATTTGTTAATAATATCTTAGAATTATCGTCGTTTCGGGTGTTAACTTACTTGTTTTCTTTTATATGTTTTGTTACGTAAGACATGTTTGTAAAGGATAGGTTGTATATTATTCATATCCAGAATGATATAAAGTCCTTAAACATCATTTTTAAATCATCAAATGATAATTATACTTGAATGGATATGATGGAGAATGAATCTCATCGCGTTCGTGGAGACGGTAGTCCGTACGTACGCACGAGCGACAATATCATTCTTTTGATATTAAAATAATATATGAATGGATGGTATATCATATATACAGAATCATTAACATGTTATATTTATTATTTACATGAGTTACATATCATTATTATACCCATACAAATAATAATATATTGAATAACAATTACACCACGACGTGGAGACGGTAAGCCGTACGTACACACGTATGGTGACATGTTATTCAAAGGGTGGATATAATACTGAATATGGTTGTACCATATTTATAATAACATCACAGTATATTTAAGATACTGGAGTTATTATTTTAGAATGGTAAGAACAAAGAAAGAGGAAGTGGAAGAAGAAAGAAACTTAGAAAAGGGTGGTGAAATCATTACCTCTTCTTCGGGTTCTTCCTTTTGATTTGATCAAAAGGGCTCCTTAGGTTGGCTTTCTGATCAAACTAAGGCCTCTAGGTTGTATTGAGGGATGTTGGGAGAGTATTTGGGCAGAGTTTGGCCGAACCAAAAGGCTTTAGAGGTGTGAAAAAATGAGAAGGAGGAGTGACCTTTTATAAGAGGGGTGAGGGGTACCTTTGGAAAAGCTAGAAATATTAATTTATAATAAATTCATATTCGGTTTCTAATGGCTCCAAAGTTGACTATTCAAAGGATGAGGTGGGGATAGGTCTAAAACAACTCATCCAATAGAATTTAGACAGGTTTGGGTACTTATATTAACCTTATCTTTAAGTATTAACTCTAAGTTAATTAGTTTCACTTTTACAATGTTTCTTTGTATTTTTATATAATATGGTTAATAAACTTACTATATACATCCAAGAGACCCCCAAGTGGTCCATTAATGATTAACCTATCATACTATAAGTCTCTTGGCCGAACCTTAGATTTTTAGGAATTTAATATCAATTAATAATATAATATTTGTTTTAAGAACTCTTTTATGTCAATTTTGACACTATTCAATAGTTGATTTTTGTGAAACTCATAACAGATTGATTACTTCGAACAAAGTCCATTAAATCAATCCTAATATATCATATTAGCCTATAAAATTAGTTTAATTCATTAAAAGTTTCATATTATATTTATTTGGGTATTTATAATATCAATTATTTTAATTTTTCACTATTATAGTAATTACTGCATCATCATTGTGTCATAAATAAAATAAATTATTTAATGTCTAAAAATTATAAATAAAATATCATTATGTAGGATATCTTTTTAACTTTCTAATTAATATTTATAATCTAAAATCCAACATATATAACCCTATGTAAAAATTGTTGTTCTAAAAGATATATGCTTGTGTCATTTTTGTATTCATTTTAACTAAATTAAAATAAAGTGTCATTATCACTTACAAGTGGATCCATGGGGTCCCAAAATTGACACAAAGATGCCCATGGTCGACCATCTATCAACCAATAGGGTTAAGACACGTTTTTAGGGTAATTTATTATTATTATAATATTATTTTTTTAACCCTTATTTACAGGATTTACCCTTAACCATGGTAAATAAAATATTTACCGCAGTAATTATTCAAAATGTCTAAAAATAAAAGTTACCTATTTACACAATTTGAACATCCTGATTCCAAATATGGAATCCATTTTTCTAAATTCAAAACACAGAAGTGGCAGAAATTAATTTAAAATTAAATCCCGCTGTCAAAACAAAAAGCGTGTTTTTAAGAGATAATAACTATCAAAAGATTGACACTTGTTTATGTTCGGTTTAATTGTAAAATTATGTCCAATGATAAACATTAAATTGAATGGTAAAAATATATTCTAAATATACTTTAAAACCACTCAAATTCATAATTTATCACTATTAATTATTTTGATTAAAAAAGTTGTTTTTAATTAAAATTTAGTAATTTTCACTATTCATCAAAATATAAAAGTTATCCGAAAAGTACCAAAATTTCACCCTAGGATAATTTCGATATTCCGAATCCAAAAATGAAGTCCATTTTGAAATATAAAATATATATGATTTCAAAAAGTCGGTATTACTATTTACAACGGCTAGTTTAATTAGTTGTGGTGTGTGTTAGAACTCGAGGTTGCGTACAACACACGCTATCGCATTATTCAAAGGGAAACGTACCGTAGAAGCTTGGGGTGTTACATTCTCCCCTCCTTCAAATAATTGCGTCCTCGCAATTTCTAGGGTATTACTGCATAAAAAGACTCGGGTGGTTCTTCATCATAAGTTCCTCGGGTTCCCACGTTGCCTCTTCCATCTTATGATTCCTCCACAAAACTTTTACCAGACGCGTCGTCCGGTTTCTCAGCACTTGTTCTCTCGTATCAAGAATCTTGATGGGCTCTTCGCAATAGGAACGATCGGGTTCCAGTTCTAATTCCTCATAGGTGAGTACATTCATTGGGTCAGGCATGTATTTCCTCAACAGAGATACGTGGAACACATCGTGAACTTTGGAGAGACTTGGCGGCATTGCCAATCGGTAAGCTACAACCCCAATTCGTTCTAGAATTTCGAAAGGTCCGATGTACCTGGGACTCAATTTGCCTTTCTTACCAAAACGTATGACTCCCTTCCACGGAGATACCTTCAGGAAAACATGATCACCGACTTGAAATTCCAAATCCTTCCTTCGATTATCGGCATAGCTCTTCTGCCTACTTTGAGCTGCTTTGATGTGATTTTGGATTACCTTCACCTTTTCCACCGTTTCCTCCACCAGTTCTGGGCCTACAAGTTTTCTTTCACCAACGTCATCCCAACAGGTTGGTGTACGACATCTCTTTCCGTATAACGCTTCATATGGTGCCATCTGAATACTTGAATGGAAGCTATTGTTATAGGAAAATTCTACTAGTGGTAAATATTGATCCCACATACCCTGAAAATCAAGTGAGCAAGATCTCAACATGTCTTCTAAGGTCTGAATAGTCCGTTCTGATTGTCCGTCTGTCTGAGGGTGGTAAGCAGTGCTCAAATGAAGTTCAGTATCCAGGGATTTCTGAAGACTTTTCCAAAATCTTGAAGTAAAACGGGGATCACGATCAGAAACAATCGATAGGGGTACTCCATGAAGTCTCACAACTTCATTAATGTATAGTCTTGCTAGACGTTCCAGGGGTAGATCTTCTCTTATAGCAAGAAAATGTGCTGACTTGGTAAGACGATCAACAATAACCCATATTGCATCGTTCCTTCTAGGAGTCTTTGGTAGCCCCATGACAAAGTCCATCGTAATATTGTCCCATTTTCACTCCGGTATGGGAAGAGGTTGCATGACTCCTCCAGGCTGTTGCCTTCCAGCTTTGACTTGTTGACAAACCATACATCTTGACACAAAATCAGCAATCTCCCTCTTCATGTTGTCCCACCAAAAATGTTCCTTCAAATCTCTATACATTTTGGTGCTCCCAGGGTGTATAGAGAAATTGGAACTATGAGCATCATCCAGCAATTCCCTTTTTAGATCAGGTATATTGGGAACACAAAGTCTCTTCCCGAATTCCAAAATTCCACCTTCATACGCAAAGTCTCTCAATCTCCCATCATTCACAGCTTTAATCTTCTTTTGGAATTCTTCATCATCAGTCTGAGAACTCTTAATCCTTTCTAGTAAAGATGGTTTGGCAACCATTTGAAAAAGCATTGATGTTTCACCTTCCCTGGTTATTCCCATTTCCATCTTCACTAGATCCATGAAAATTGGATCCCTTTCAATTCTCATATTGTTCAAAACTCCATGGTCTTTTCTACTCAAAGCATCTGCCACCTTGTTTGCCTTCCCCGGGTGTTAGTGTATCGTACAATCATAATCCTTGAGTAATTCAAGCCATCTCCTTTGCCTCATGTTGAGTTCTTTTTGTGAGAAAATATACTTCAAACTCTTGTGATCAGTATAAATCTCACATTTTTCACCATAGAGGTAGTGCCTCCATATCTTCAAAGCAAAGATCACAGCTGCTAACTCAAGATCATGAGTAGGATAGTTTTATTCATGAATTTTCAACTGTCGTGATGCATAGGCAATAACTCTATCATTCTGCATAAGGACACAACCAAGTCCTTTCTTTGATGCATCACTATAAATAACGAACCCATCATTCCCCGATGGTAGAGTCAATATAGGAGCATTGACTAATCTTCTCTTCAGTTCTTCGAAACATTCTTCACACTCTTTTGTCCAAACAAATTTAACCCCTTTACGTGTGAGCTTCGTTAATGGGTTAGCCATTCGGGCAAAATTCTGGACGAAACGTCGATAATAACCTGCCAAACCAATAAAACTACGTACCTCAGTTATACTCGTAGGTGCTGGCCATTCTTGGATTGCCTTGGTCTTAGAAGGATCAACAGAGATTCCATCTTTAGAGACAATATGGCCAAGAAAAGAAATCTCCTGAAGCCATAATTCACACTTGCTAAACTTTCCATATAATTCATGCCTCCTCAGAGTCTTCAAGATAATGCCCAAGTGATTTTCATGATCTTTGTAGGTTTTGGAGTATACCAAGATATCATCAATAAATACCACCACAAATTCATCGAGATACTCCTTGAAAACTCTATTCATCAGATCCATGAATACAGAGGGTGCATTAGTCAATCCAAACGGCATTACAGTAAACTCGTAATGCCCGTACCTGGTTCGTAATGCTGTCTTTGGAATGTCTTCCTTCTTTACACACAACTGATGGTATCCAGATCGAAGGTCAATCTTTGAAAAGTATTGAGCTCCATGCAGTTGGTCAAATAAATCATCAATACGAGGTAGGGGATACTTGTTCTTTATCGTTATAGCATTGATCTCCCTGTAGTCAATACATAACCTCATAGATCCATCTTTCTTTTTAACAAAAAGAACAGGGGCTCCCCATGGAGAAACACTAGGGCGAATAAATCCCTTATTACTCAATTCCTCTAGTTGTTTCTTTAATTCGACTAACTCTACAGTGGCCATTCTATAAGGGGTCTTCGATATAGGCCTTGATCCAGGAATCAAATCAATGGAAAACTCAACTTCTCGTTCTGGAGGATGTCCAGGTAAATCTTCCGGAAATACATCTACAAATTCTTTCACAACAGGTACATCCTCTATTTGAACATTCCTTTCCTCACCGGCAGTTATTTCATTCTCTTCCTCTCCAATAATTGAATTAAGTTGAGCTACTGGGGGTGGATCTAAATAAGAATTAGGTGGTGACGATTCTGCTCTAAAAATAAGGTGCTCCTTATCATTATCATCAAGAATCGTAACCTCTTTCTTCTTACAATAAATCTTCGCATCATAGTCCAAAAGCCAGTCCATACCGAGGATTATATCAAACTCAATCATAGGTATGACGATGAAATCAGCAGATAAAGAAAATTTA
Organism: Viscum album; assembly: GCA_963277665.1. Classification (NCBI taxonomy): domain Eukaryota; kingdom Viridiplantae; phylum Streptophyta; class Magnoliopsida; order Santalales; family Viscaceae; genus Viscum; species Viscum album. The sequence continues at coordinate 477,091,349 of OY728125.1, read as the reverse complement.
TGTGCTCTAATGGGGACTGATTCACAAAACTTTGTTGCAACGATACTTCCCTTAGGAGTTTTAACTGACAACTCCCTTATTAAATCAAATTGGAAATATCTAATTTTCTTAGCAAACTGGGAAGATATGAAACAATGCGATGATCCAGAATCAAATAATTCATTTGCTAAACTTGAGGAAACCATTAAATTACCTGCCACCACGTCTTTCGGAGCTTCTACCTCAGCAGTAGTGATAGCATAAGCCTGGCCTTGATCCCTTGGCCTTTTCTGAGGTAAGTTCTCCTGACGCTTAGGACATGCATTTGCATAATGCCCCATCTCCCTGCAATTGTAGCACTGAACGTTGGTAGCTTCCTTCTTCCCCTTGCAATCATGAGCTTGGTGGCCTTTTTCACCACACTTGTAACAGACTCCCATTCCCTTCAAGCAAGTACCAGGATGTTTCTTCCCGCATTTACCACAAGATGGATATTCAACCTTTCCTTTCTTCCCCTTATTTCCATTCCCAGATTGATCAGCAGGTCTCTTCTTCTCTTGCTTTGCTTTAAAGTCATAAGACTTAGAGAATTCCTTTTCGGTCTTGATAGCACATGAGACAATGTCTTCGTACGATGAAAAGGATTGTGAGACTAATGCTCGATGGAGAAATGGTTTTAACCCATCAAAGAAACGATCAATCTTACTTCTTGGGTTGCGAATATAATCTCCAGCATACCTCGCTAACCTTGTAAAGTTAGCCTCATACTTTGTGACATTCTCATCCTCCTTTTGTCTCAGACTCAGAAATTGTCTTTCCATATCTGCTCGATGGTCGCGAGGAAAGTATTTTTCTAAAAACAGATCTTTGAACTCCCTCCATTCCATGTTTGATACTTCATCATCTTCCTTCATGTTTTGAATCAATGACCACCATTGATCAGCATCTCCAGTGAGGCGGTAAACTGCCATGGTAACTTTTTCCCTTTCACTACTCCCCAAAGCCTGAAATATTTTCTCTAGGGAAAATATCCATTGCTCAGCTACTAAGGGATTTGTACTCCCATTGAACGTTGGTGGTTTTTGTCTCATGAATCGATCTAACATTGATCCTCCACGCTGCGGATCAGGGTGCTCCATACGGGTAAGGTTATTATTCATAACCTGAGTAAGTTGTCCCAGTATGGTGATTAGTTGATCAGCACCAGTTGCATCACCAGCCCCACTATAATTATCTTGAGCAGGAGGGAAATCCCTACATGGAGTGCGTGCATTGATACGGTTTCCATTTCTTCCACTAGGCGCCATTTCTAAACAATGGCATAAACTAGATCAGTTTATGAATCAAAATACATAATCCCATACTTATAAAACACATAGCATAAATTGAACTATTTATGGATATAATCCATAATCATAAAAATGTTTTCTTTGAGGAAGTATATACTCATAAACCCTTCATAATGATTTGTAAAGAAAATGAGAGTTATCCTAAGCATATCCCCCGGGAGTGTCGTAACCAAGAGTGCAGCAAGGCCCGTTGTCGTGCACCAGTTCCCGTTTGAGTCTAGCTCAAAGCGGTGTTTTCGGGTTTTACCCCTAGGTACATCTGTGCCAGAGCCGCCTCTACCTGCTCGTATCCAGACAGGGATGTATTGCTCGGAAAACTCACAAAATCTCTACAATACCAAAATTCTAGGAAGTTCTTCTATACTAATCCTCAAAATTCATCTTAGGTCTACGTGATCTAATCAGAGTTTATCTAAATCTAGCTTCCAAGGTTTGTACTAAACTTCCTCTGATACCAACTGTAACGCCCCGACCCCAGCTGCCCAGAGTCGGTGCATTACTTCGTAACATTGGCATGATCACAAGAAAGATCAAATCCCGAAAGACCGATTGGTTTAGTAGCCTTGGAAACACTAGATATAATCATAAAGTTTTACATTACATTTCAAAGTGAAAAACTACTACAACAACAAAGCCTTCATATCCACACTATTAACCCCTCATAATATCCCTGCAAGTCATTCATAAATAACTTCTTCACTACCTGGGAAAAATAAAACATAGAAAAGGGGTGAGCTCAAATGCCCAGTAAGGATAACAATATAGCGGAACATTCAAAATAAGCATAAACATTTAAGGCAATGAATTACTAAAACAAAAGCCTTTTAAAATTGAACTTCAACATAGTATGGCAATTGTAAAATGAAATAATGCCATTTACTTGTTCACATGGATATTCTACTAATCGAATAATCACATGCAATATCAATAACCACTTTCATAATGTTGGAATGCATAATGCCAGACTATCATAACCACATAGCCAAGGCCTCGTGCCAAGACTACAAATAAGATTTTGTCAAGGCCTTGTGCCAAGACACTAGTTTGTCTCATGAGACCTACCGATGCATCGAGGAGCTATAGCGGGCTCCACCCGTCACTTATTAAGTCCAATGCATTCCCATATGAAAAGGTTTAAACATAACATAAACATTCGTATTAAAACTAGCATACGAAATGTCAATAATTTCACCATAAACTATGAATGGTATAAAAATAGCACATCCACAGTCAAACATATCACAAAACCTTCAATACAATATAGAAGTTTTGTATCATAATAAATCAACTTCGAATAATCTTAAAATCCATCAAAGGATGTTGACATAGATGAAATCAAAATTCTTTTTAAAGAAGTATCTCCTTTTATTTTGAAATCATTTAAGATCCATATAAAATAAAACATTTTCTTTGAAAATATTCTTATAAGCTTGTATGGAAAGCTTCGACGATTTTATAACGGAGGAAAATAACCGCACCCGCCGTATAAGTTAAAAAAAACATTCTTACCTCAATTCTGTCGAAAAGGTTAAAAAGGACCTTGTTTTGAAAACGACGGAAAGATTCCTTTATAAACCTCTTATAAAAAGTCAAAAAAAGGTATAAATGACTTTAACCCATATTCTTGTAAATAGTAAAAATGTTTTGAAATACATTTTTAAGAAACATGGATGTGGATGATAAAGAGATCCCAGTAGATTATTACATATAAACAACCTTGGATAATGAAGAGATTGTGAAATAACCCTTACCTTGTACTTTTCCTTGGTTGGGGTAGGTTAACCTCCTGTATAATGGTGAAATAATTGTTATTAAATTATACAAGAATCATATATATTAATATGATATCATATATGATCTTTTAACATTGATTTGTTAATAATATCTTAGAATTATCGTCGTTTCGGGTGTTAACTTACTTGTTTTCTTTTATATGTTTTGTTACGTAAGACATGTTTGTAAAGGATAGGTTGTATATTATTCATATCCAGAATGATATAAAGTCCTTAAACATCATTTTTAAATCATCAAATGATAATTATACTTGAATGGATATGATGGAGAATGAATCTCATCGCGTTCGTGGAGACGGTAGTCCGTACGTACGCACGAGCGACAATATCATTCTTTTGATATTAAAATAATATATGAATGGATGGTATATCATATATACAGAATCATTAACATGTTATATTTATTATTTACATGAGTTACACATCATTATTATACCCATACAAATAATAATATATTGAATAACAATTACACCATGACGTGGAGACGGTATGCCGTACGTACACACGTATGGTGACATGTTATTCAAAGGGTGGATATAATACTGAATATGGTTGTACCATATTTATAATAACATCACAGTATATGTAAGATACTGGAGTTATTATTTTAGAATGGTAAGAACAAAGAAAGAGGAAGTGGAAGAAGAAAGAAACTTAGAAAAGGGTGGTGAAATCATTACCTCTTCTTCGGGTTCTTCCTTTTGATTTGATCAAAAGGGCTACTTAGGTTGGCTTTCTGATCCAACTAAGGCCTCAAGGTTGTATTGAGGGATGTTGGGAGAGTATTTGGGCAGAGTTTGGCCGAACCAAAAGGCTTTAGAGGTGTGAAGAAATGAGAAGAAGGAGTGCCCTTTTATAAGAGGGGTGAGGGGTACCTTTGGAAAATCTAGAAATATTAATTTATAATAAATTCATATTCGGTTTCTAATGGCTCCAAAGTTGACTATTCAAAGGATGAGGTGGGGATAGGTCGAAAACAACTCATCCAATAGAATTTAGACAGGTTTGGGTACTTATATTAACCTTATCTTTAAGTATTAACTCTAAGTTAATTAGTTTCACTTTTACAATGTTTCTTTGTATTTTTATATAATATGGTTAATAAACTTACTATATACATCCAAGCGACCCCCAAGTGGTCCATTAATGATTAACCTATCATAATATAAGTCTCTTGGCCGAACCTTAGATTTTTAGGAATTTAATATCAATTAATAATATAATATTTGTTTTAAGAACTCTTTTATGTCAATTTTGACACTATTCAATAGTTGATTTTTGTGAAACTCATAACAGATTGATTACTTCGAACAAAGTCCATTAAATCAATCCTAATATATCATATTAGCCTAGAAAATTAGTTTAATTCATTAAAAGTTTCATATTATATTTATTTGGGTATTTATAATATCAATTATTTTAATTTTTCACTATTATAGTAATTACTGCATCATCATTGTGTCATAAATAAAATAAATTATTTAATGTCTAAAAATTATAAATAAAATATCATTATGTAGGAAATCGTTTTAACTTTCTAATGAATATTTATAATCTAAAATCCAACATATATAACCCTATGTAAAAATTGTTGTTCTAAAAGATATATGCTTGTGTCATTTTTGTATTCATTTTAACTAAATTAAAATAAAGTGTCATTATCACTTACAAGTGGATCCATGGGGTCCCAAAATTGACACAAAGATGCCCATGGTCGACCATCTATCAACCAATAGGGTTAAGACACGTTTTTAGGGTAATTTAGTATTATTATAATATTATTTTTTTAACCCTTATTTACAGGATTTACCCTTAACCATGGTAAATAAAATATTTACCGCAGTAATTATTCAAAATGTCTAAAAATAAAAGTTACCTATTTACACAATTTGAACATCCTGATTCCAAATATGGAATCCATTTTTCTAAATTCAAAACACAGAAGTGGCAGAAATTAATTTAAAATTAAATCCCGCTGTCAAAACAAAAAGCGTGTTTTTAAGATATAATAACTATCAAAAGATTGACACTTGTTTATGTTCGGTTTAAATGTAAAATTATGTCCAATGATAAACATTAAATTGAATGGTAAAAATATATTCTAAATATACTTTAAAACCACTCAAATTCATAATTTATCACTATTAATTATTTTGATTAAAAAAGTTGTTTTTAATTAAAATTTAGTAATTTTCACTATTCATCAAAATATAAAAGTTATCCGAAAAGTACCAAAATTTCACCCTAGGATAATTTCGATATTCCGAATCCAAAAATGAAGTCCATTTTGAAATATAAAATATATATGATTTCAAAAATTAGGTATTACTATTTACAACGGCTAGTTTAATTAGTTGTGGTGTGTGTTAGAACTCGAGGTTGCGTACAACACACGCTATCGCATTATTCAAAGGGAAACGTACCTTAGAAGCTTGGGGTGTTACACTTGGCATGGGAATCTGGTTGATGATCAAGTTAAGTAAGAGGCTCACAGTCCAAAACTTATCAGGGAAGATATTCCCGATACACAAAATCATGTTGTTCCAGATTCTGAAATGGTTGGAGGATCTTCCTTAGGAAAAAAACTAGTTGGTAATTAAGAGCCAATTTTGGCCTTAGTATAAGTTAGTCAAGGGAAATATTTTCCAGAACCTAGCACATTATCTTCGGAATCTTCTTATTCTTTGGCTTAAGACTTAGTTATAAATATCAATATGTTGGAGGCTCAGAATTTTTTTCTCTGAGAACATTTGGATGCTGATAAAAATAAATTTTAAGAATACAACATTTTTCAGTGCCAAGAGCTGAGTTTTCAACTTAGAATCTCCCTTTATGGTAATTAAAATAAAATCTAAATTTTTTTAGAGACCATAACGAGCTTATCATCAAGATGTATTAATATTTAAATGTTTTAATTGATGAATTTGTTAAGAAATTAGAGTTTGATGAGTTTAATCTGATGATTGGGAGAATATTTAAGTATCTCAAGGAAAGTAGTCAAGCATCAGCATCCTCTCAACAGACACCACTAAAACTACTTAGAATGCTTGAATTTATTACCTCTATACTAACTGATTTCAATGATATAATACACACTCTTCAGTGTGATATTACTCCTATAAGTGTGATATTTTAAAATCAAATACATATAACTAATCAATTGAATTCATGTGAATACAGGTAGGGACTATCTATTAATCAAATTAAGGAATATATGACCTCGTTAATTCAGTCATAGGAATATGTGAATGAATTTTTAAAGGTTAATATGATTGATAATTTTATGGATGGAAATTATTCTAAGAAGAATCTTCAACAATGGTCAGAAGTCTTCAACAACCATTTCCATAGCCTTCTTATAATGCTTCTTGATATTAGTAGTGCAGTTCAAGACTTTCCTCATTCTGATAAACCCTCTATCCCAGCTAATTTAAACTGAATCCCTTCATATGGAAGACCCTTTAATTGAGTGAGGATTATATTTTTGTTTTAAAAATAATTGAATTAATTTTAATTTTAATTTTCTTTCTTATTATGTTTTTAGAATTTGTTTTTTTCAACATTTAAACTTTCAATCTTATATTTTATATTAGGAGGGTTTTATAACTATTTCTTATTGTTCATTGCAATATTAAATGTGTTTTATTTTGTTTATTCTTTAAAACCTTCATTTTGATATGAAAAAAATGGTGATAATATTTATGTAAATGGTTTATATTTTTAAGAAAACGAATGTAGAATATTCATGGAGACAATGGGGATATGGGGCAGAATTGTTACAAACCACAACATTTCATTAGAGAAAATATTTAATTTACATGTATCTATTTTTGTTATCAAAATAGAATTATGAATTCAAAATATTTTATATATCAATTTTTGTATGTTTATAAATCCTACATTTTCATTAAAAAAATTTATTGATTGTGTTATGGGTTTTGTGATCATCAAAAAAGGGGGAGATTGTTGGGAATCTATTTTCTCAATAATAATCTATAATTTATAATGATTTCAATATTCAAAAATACCTTTGTTTTTTTCTAGTAAAATTTTCTTAAATGAGTTTTCAGAAAAATTTATACGGGATAAAGTAATTTTACATTATGATAATTACTTTGGAAACACTATTTCAAAACCTAAGTTTGGTAAATTAATGTTTGGTATAAACCTTACATTATGATAAGAAGTGAAACGCTCGGGTTTGGTATCCACCCTATGTTATGTTGAGAAGTTAAAGGATTTTTTATGGTATCTGCCCTAGATTATAATGAGGACAAAAATGCTTGCATATGATATCAACCATTTACTATGTTAAATGGTTTGTGTTTAGATCAATATCCTTAAGATAAGATAATCATCAAACATATAGATAAAAAACCTTATGTTAGAGTCTAGATTTACTCTTCATGCCCTACATGTAGAAAAGTTAAAGTTAAAGTTAATCAGTCCTACTTCCCAGATTTTATGCTGACACGGATAAACATATGTATTATCATGCCTATGCTACTTTTGTTCCCTATGTTACGTGAATATGAAATTATGATTAAGAAAGCATACATTGGTAGTAACCCTATGCTACGTGAAGGAACCATATGCTATGAAAAATAATCTTATGCTGCACATATCAAACCTACATTTCATTCTCAATGGTGAATTTTTTCAATCTGTGTTTTCATTCCGAGATTGCTACAATGGCCAAGTCATAATTAAATATTGATTCAATAATTGTTTTTTATTTTTTCAATGAATTGTTTTCATAAAATAAATCTCTCTTATTTCTATGGGTTGTTTCGACTTCCTGGTCAATTGAAATTTTAATTTCTCCAATCAATCAGGCTATTCTTTTGGATCTGGAATACCGAATCATGTTTTTTGTTCTATATATTTTTTCAGAGTATCTCTTCAAATATGTGTGTGTGTGTGTGTGAACATTGATTCACATGTGTGACTGTATGATTCAAAATATCTTTTATAGTGCTATATAAAATAAACGACCCTAATAGAGGACTACACTTTGGAGATATACGTGTTCTATCTAATTCCTCTGTATGTTTGTTGTTGATTTGTTTATTTTTTATGATTTTTAATTGAAGATATTTGTTGAATCAGGATGACATCAGACTATTTCATTCATGAAGATATTATTTTGTGAAGAATAATAAGATCCGTGATTTTTCTGTTTCTTACTACGACAATAATGAATAAAAACCTGAACCTTTGAAGTCAAACTCTTTTGATTTATTGTAGTTTCAACTGCTCATACTAAGTTGTGGTGGAGTATCAACTTCTTGATCTAAGATATGGATAATCGGTTCTCTGCAATAGAAACAGAAGGCCTTATTACTAGTCTTATTTTAATGTTTTCAACTACTTGCACTCTGTTGTAAATTTATAGTCTTGTGATAAGAGGATCATTCTAGTAAAATTTACCAAGCTTGCATAGAGAGTGATTGGTAGAGAGGACTAGGGTATCATTGTGCCTGGAACCAAGCTATTTTATTTATTTCTATTTATACACTCCACATTTTCATACAGAATTAAAAAAATTCATAACCTTATAAATGTAAATGGGTGTAAAATTACATAATTATGGAATATTTTTGAAAAGACACAACTAACCCCCCCCCCCTCGTGTGTTAATTTTTATATTAAGACTTAACATATATTTAATAGGATGGGAACCAAAATATTTTCTCATCATGTATACTCTACAAGCTGTGTATTTTATTCACTTCAACAGATATTTTTTTTTTAATTTTCATGATGTGTAATGTATTTACATATTGTGTAACAAAATCATGATATGTAAAGTCTTCACAAGTTGTTATATGGTTCTACAGGAATTCTATTAATGATAAATACCAATCATGTATGATATACATGACGGGAAATGCCTATTTTTTCACTTTTCATCATTTTTTACTTTTAGTCCAAAATTCTACATTTCTATGAAAACAAACCAAAATTCAAAATATTATAAAATAAAATATGAAGAAAAATTTAATAAAAGTGCCCAAAATATCCATGTAAATCCAACTCATCAAATTTCTCCACACTGGAATTATTTATTGTCCCCAGGAAAAAATTATCTAAATAGGGATTCCAAATGAAATAATTTTTAATGAGAGAAACATGAATTAAAACTATGAAAAGAAAACTAAGTGAATGCATAAAAATATAGTCCTACACAATCCGTCCAGAAAATAAAATCATTTATGCCTCATATTTTAGTTCTTTTACTTAGATTCATTGGACCTTTAATTACAATTTAAAATATATTCTTTATATACTATACCCATTTTGGAATTTACCTCACAAAAAAAACTCATCACTCAAGGTAAATTAAATCTAAAGTTATGCTCATGTTTTGAATACTTGTTCCTAACTATAGGATGACATTGGTTATAAAATCTCTACATCATAAAGAAAAATAAAATATCAATAATTTGGTATTCTTCAATAAGGTACAAATACCTTTAAGGATGTGTGGAGGTGGAAAAATAAAAAAACAATATCAATAAGGAGGGTGAGAATTAAAGTGAATTTCAAGAGAATCATCAATAGTGTAACAAAGTAAATCCTCCAGGAAAAAAAATTTCCATGCTCCAATAGCTCAATGTGGGTCTATAAATATATCACATAAGAATAAATAATATACCATGTCCCTTAATTTTTCTCTTTTTTTATTTTTCAAAAATCATGTCAATCCCAGGTCTCACATCCATCACCTAACCACATATGATCCAACATAGGATTCATCAGTCTAGAAATGGTGTTTTTTGGCCTTTTTGATATACAATACACAATATTATACATATTATTATATTTTTTTAAAAGGAATAGGTTAAGGGAAGAAAATGAAAAAATTAAACATGTATCACATCATATCAATATATTGAAAGTGTCACCATATGTATCATTAGTATCAATTTCTTGTGTCCATTAGTAGTGAAAATTCCCCCACAGTTGTTCAAAGGAAAATCATGCATCATTCTAGAACTAGGGTCAGAATGTATAAAAGGATTGAAATAGATCCATACTAATAAGGTTATTCATGGTTACAATGGTCTAAAGAAAGAAATATTTATAAGTGGGTCCCATAGAAAAGTGGCTCACAAAAATAAACCCAAAAAATATAAAAGTGTATTTGTTTAATCATATACTCAATAATATCTTAATGAAAGTCTTGACAGGTTTACATGTCCCATGTACCTCTCAAAAAATATGATCAAAAAATGTTCAGAAAATGTAAAAGTAGGATAATATTAGGAATGTAATAATTAATAAATAACTAACTTAATTAATAGTATCTAGTAAAAAGTCAATAAAAAGTAATTGAAAGGGTCAAAAATTATAATTAAAGTAATAAACTCAGCAATAATACTAAAATCTAAACTTTATCAAAACATGGATTTCAAAAATATCCAAAAACAATTGTTCTTCTACATAGATGGATATAAATACATTTTAAGTTTGAAGAATGATTTCAATGAATAATTTCACCTAGACTAGTGAAAACAATAAGAATTCCAATTGTATTTAAAATAAATCTAAAAAAAGACTCCCCCACACAGAAAATGAAAAAGCGTATCTATTGTCTTTAGAAGTATAGTGGGAGGGTAATTAAGTATATCATAGAGAAAATAAATATGGCAATTCAGGATTTTAAAATAAGGAATCTAGATCTCCCTGAGTGAATGTCATTCCATGGGGAAATTTATTGGATGATGATTGTAATTTTGGATACTTCCATAAATTTTTAGAAACAAAATAATTACACTAGATAAAACATCAGTCCACATGGTTAACCAATATGGAAGATGATAATGGGGATGTTGTACATAGTTTGAATTATGAAAAATCAGCTTAGACAAATGCAGTAATGGATTACTATGAATTGTGGGTAGACCAAGGAATAGTAGATTTAATAAAAAGGAAATAAAATGATCCTAAGAACATGACTAAAATAAGTGGAAAAATATGGATTTCCTCCCATAAAGAACCATAAATGATTTCATCAGCCAGATGGATGCTCAAGAAGGTCAAACAATGTCATGAAACTACTCAGTGGTTCGATGTCTCCTATATTAACTCATGCCAGTGTTATTCTAGTTCACAGGGGTGCTTGGTGGGATCAACCACCTCGAGAGTGTATTAATCATGAATCTCATTTTACAGGAATAACATCCATGATCATCGTGGTTGGTAACTTTGATAATATTTAATATTAATATGGATATCATCATATTATCACTATAGGTCACCAATAAGCGGATAGATCTTGATTGTCATTCCATAAGATAAACTAACAAGCTCGCTAGTGACCATAGAAGAAGTGGTAGATCACGATAGGGAAAAGGAAAATTAAAATTAAAATTAAAATAAGACAACAATTTGTGTTGTCAAAAATATTATCTCATACATATATGTAATAAATGATACATAAGTGAAGATGGAATAAAATTAGTAAAAAAGTGGAAACCCCAATACAGTACAAAATGGGATGGGACCAGGATATACCGGACAGTAAAATCAATGTTGTTGATATCCAGATCATGAGTCCTCCCTTGAACAGTGGGTTTTTGCAGCTAGCCCTCCCTATCAATGATATTTATGGAATATTTTTTGGGTTTTTCAACCATCATGGTGGTTTCCATGGTGTTTTCAGTGGGCTTGGTTGAGGGTGTCGGTGGAGAGGTATTGATCCATACTGATCTCGTGTGTCTGGAAGTTGGATCAATTTAGGGAACCTTATATAGAGGTGGAATGGTGGAGTCCTTTCCCCAGATAGCATACTCTAAAAGGTAACACTATTGGGTATTAGAGTTAGTAAGCTCAAGAAGTATATTGGGAAAGGAGTGATGTTGTGTGGTAAGGGAATAAGAAGTAAGAGAAGCTGGTGGGAGAGGGTGGGAAGATGATGTAAGCATTGGTGGAGGGGGAGGGTTAGTGGAATGAAATGAGTCATTGAATGGAATGTGAAGATAATGAAGAGGTTGCAACTATCTCTCTATGATGGCTTGGATAAATGATAAGAGGTCTATGGGAATGGGTGAATAGGGAGAAGATGAAAAAGGTTGGTACACTCCATCGGGACGAGGGATGTGTGAGGTCAAAAAACATCAAATACACCGATGTTCCTTGCTATCTAGGTAATAAAATATCCTCCCATCAACATACCTCATATTCTTATTGCCATGGTCCATTACAACTGAAAAAATCTTTTCTATGTTGATTACATGGCCTCCCATGGATAAGGAATGAGCGATGAACTCTCTCTGGCTCACACTCCCATGAGAAGCACCTCAAGGCAGCTAGTTTTGAGCTAATGCTTGGTGTAGAATCCAACGGTCATAACCACGTAACTACATTTTATTCATCATGTGAGGATCATAAGGGATACGTGGATCTTTCTATATCCCCACCCAAAGTCATGTAGTGTCAGCTTTGTTAGGCTCAACATGTAGTATTGTGAAAATGGGGTATGTAACAAAGTCGATGGATTAAAATTTGTGGTCGATGCCACAGTCACTAAGGGTGATCTCCCATGGCCTATCACCAAATCTAAACCTACAAGAGTTGATGGATAGTTTAATTTTGTCTAGGTACTCAAGAAAGAGCTCCCTATGTTTCTACTCACATTCTTTGTTAATTTGTGAGAGGTCCACTAGGCTGATGTAGTCAAGTACCTCCTCGTGAATGTGGTTACTGTAAAGCATTTTGAGGTCTGGGGTTTTCTTGGACATCATAGGCTTCAACTATAGGTGTACCAATATGTCTTAGACCTAAAGTGATGATATGTTTAGTCATGGATGGAGGTTCGAATGGGCAGCACCATGAGACCCACTAGAATAATTCTACGAGTCCTCAGAAGTGGAAGCAGACATATCTCTAGTGGAGGAAGAGGAGGTGTAAGGATATGTGGGTGGAGAAGGAAGATCATCTCATAGATTTTTTGGTCAAGGAATCTCATCAATCTTAGTCGTACATTTGGAAGGATAGGTATAGACCATTTTTTCATGATATTTCAAATGGAAAGGATTAAGGTGCATTTAATATGACTGGTGATGGAGAGGGGAGGAGGAGTAGAGGGACGGTCAACCAATGAGAGGAGGAGAGGCATTGGGAGTGGATGGGACACACATGGGAGGATAGGGGGTAAGGGAGGCAATGTCAATGAACTTTGGGTCCAAATAATTTAAAGTTACCCTAAACATTACATGTCGTGTATCATATAAACAATTTTTGATCGTTGGTTTTCATTTCTTTTATTCCATATACATTTATATGAAGTTTAATTAATACACAATATGTACTTTTTATTTTGTACCTTTTTGTGATCCAAGCCCACTAATTAATCTCTTGACATTGCTAAACAATATTAAAGACCAAAATAGCCTATTCTATCCTATAATACTTTCCTCGGGTTACCTCTCAATCATATTTTTTTATTTTCTAGAGCTACATATGCTACAATTTATATTATTTCATAAACAATGGCACACTTCTCTGGGAAATGATCATAAAGCGAGAGTAAAAATGGCAGTACTAATTTCATGTAATATGTGCATTGTAATTTTGGTTCTTATAAACACAAGATCTATTTTCAATAGGATCTTCTGTCTTATTACTTTCCTTACTAGTCACATGATCATATTTCTTATCAGTGAGGGAGATATCTTTATAATTCCACATCTCATCGTTTTTATTAGAGGCCTTCACCCAATCAAACACAACTTGTTCTTCGCCAAACCTAATATATCAATCTACCTTGATTGACATTAATTAGCACTATCTTAATGGCATGAAATGGTCTTCTTAAAAATAGGGGAATATATCCTTATTACTCCATGTCTAGGATGAATAAATCAATAGGGAAAATGAATTTTCTAAATTTTATAAATCCATTTTTGAGAAATCCGTATGGGTGGTTGACTGAGTAGTTGGTAAGTTAGAGTTCCACCCTAGTTGGTATTTGTTATTGAATCCCTAGATTCTAAAATAAACACATAGGCATGATATTTATACTTATTACTAGGTAACCTAATTCTATTTAGAATTTCATTTCTCTGTAGTGTATAGAATTGATAAAATTCTGCGGTCTGTCATTTTTTAGATGCAACTTTTAGTGGAAAACTATATAGAATTATTTGTTTAGGGAGATCATTAAAAAGTCCTCCAAATTAATTTTAATTGAGTTAAGGTATTCTAAGAATCTTATGAAGTTGAGAAAGTTTATTTTCAAATAGATTGTTGATGTGGAACTGCTAAAACACCTCAAGTAAATTTTTATATTATCCCCCATTCATAGATTTTTTTCAGACTTTTAGTAAAATGCAGAGGGGATTATATGGTGGTGACAACACATATAAAGTTTCCTTTTTATACATTTCTTATATGATATCTTTTTCAGTTTATTTTATTTCTTGAGTTTTCTCCAGACCAGCTTTATCAAATTCTTCTAACTTCTTTTTCTCATCTCTACATGGTTTCTACTAGTCTGGAATCTTTCAACTTATAACAAATATAGAGTTATCCTCATCCCTTAGATAAGAATCAGTATTAGGTGGGTGAATAATACTTAATGTAGCACTACTAATTTATGGAGAACCATAGTCCATTATGGTTCGCACTTACCATGCTAGTCACCCAACGTGATTGTCAAGTGGAATATATTAGGGTTTCTAAAGGTGTGGTGGTGCATGATTAATGCACTCAACCACTATGAAATGTCAACATGCATAAATTATTCTACCAATATATGTATCAAAAATAAATAGTTCTTGGGTGTCTTGGAACTTTAGGAGATTCAAGTGTCTTTGGTGAATGCACTAAACGGAAGACGTCAAATGTAGGTTCTAATCTGTGAGCATAAAACTATAACCTTAAAATGGGAAGGAGAATGAAGAAAGAATAATGGGTGAGGTAATACAATGTTCATCTAATGTTCATTATGCCTAAGCACAATTATCCCCAAAATGGGGCCAAAATATGATACACACATAAGGAATCGTTGATTCTTATAGAAATTGATCATATTAAAAATTTATATTCCCAAACTACACTTACTAGTAGGGGAAGTAAATAGGTAGTATGGGGTCAATACATAGAGACTTCTTATTACAAAATCAACCTAGGGATTAGAACCTTCTATGGGATTACTCATGGTTTCTCACTTTGGTTTGGTTTGAATAAAACTATGTATCTTCAGTATTAAAAAATATTAAACTATGGGTTATGGTGAATTATAGCATAAAGGTAGAGATTAATCCTCAATATTACTTGGGATATACCAATGGATTAGGATGCAAAGTGATGAAAAATAAAAAAATGATCTCATTCCAACTGACTGGATCAACCTAAGATGGAAACTACTCTTTGGTCCAGAATAATTGACAACCTAAGTGTAGGAATAATGGATTTTAGATACAAATAATTATAGGGTATTGTTCCTACCATAATCTTATCAAACTATTTCATGGTCATCCAACTTACACTTATAATGGTTAGGTATAGTGAAATATAATAATATTAAAAAATGTTTTTAACCTAGTTACAATCCGTAAGGTTACCCAATTTTGATTTTAGATCTTCATTAAGTTCAATCCACCCCTACACTCAGCACATAACACTAAGCATATTTTCCACACATGATGGTGTTGAGAAAAGTAAATAAATACTAAACTTGATCATTATAATCATAAATCCATTCAAAAATAATAAATCCACAATTAAAACAAGAAAAAATAAAGATAAATAATTAGAATAATTATAAATCAAAGAATACACTTACTCGAAATAAAGAAACAACGTAGGAACAACATGCATCAATGAACAGTGGAGAACAGTATCATGAATAAGAATCAAAGCGAAAACATAATCACAACAATCAAATAAAGGATAAAGAACAAAAGTATAATGGTACATAATGAAAATAATTTGTCAAAATAATGAAAATATTTAATTAAAACTAGTTTGGTTAGAAAAATAGAAGAAAACTAAAAAAGAAAATTAGATAAAATGTAGGTCTCCAAGCCCCCTATGTAGTGGGTAGAACCAAAATATAAATAGGATGAAATATAAATTATATGTAAATAATTCAATTCATGTATTATATTTAATATTATTCTTGTCTCATCTTTTACATGATGTGTGTGGTTTACACATCATGTTCTATAAATCCACATTCTCCTCTAAAAATTTTGAATATCATGATATCTCTAGGTTGTATCTTTCACAGGATGGGACCTTGAATGTTTTAACATTGTGTATATTTTATACGTCATGTAGTGGATACAGTTTTAGTGGGATTCTAATTTGGAAAATCTCATAATGTTTAATGTATGTACAAGTTCTGTAACAGCTCCATCGCATGTAAAGTCTTCATGGGTTGATCTATGGATATACAAGAAGGTTATCCATGAGGAAAAAATTTCATGTATTATATACACAACATGTGATGTATTTGCTTTCCACTTTTCATTATATATTAGTTTGAGTCAAAAATTCTAAATTCTTGAAAAAACAAACTAAGGCCCAGTGCATTATCAAATGAAACATCAATAAACCGTAAATAAATTTTCCCAAAATATATATATAAATTCATATTATCATTGGAGAAAAGTTTTTATGATGGATAGTTCTGGGTATTTTTGTTTCATGATCTGGTGGATCTAGTCAGGTGGTGTCTCAAGATCAGAACAATGCAACTTAAGCATCGTAGAGACTGGGAATGTGTTTTGGATCTGTGTCTTCAGTAGAGCCTAATGTTTATTATTTTCTATTTTTAATATTATATATTTAAAAAAACCTAGTGAGAAACCATCCACCATATATTTTAAATTCATTGGGTCTTTTATTTACTTTAATAGGAAAGAGGGGCACTTGTCCATTTTTTATTTAACTAGGGAATTCCATATTTTTTGAAGAGGGGTCCTTTATATATCCCATAGGCCTATTGTGAATTATTTCTCATTACATCATGGACCGTAGGCCAAAATACACATTCTTAGTGGACCATAACCCATATCTTACAAAGTAGATAACCCAAAGACCCAAGAGGTATCATGATTCATGCCAAGTTCTAGCCAGATGTCTCACCCCCACCCCCAGTTGGACTTGTTGCATCAATGATACGAGACAAAGATTTTGTGTCACTACCACAACCATATGTTTCGTTTTTATGGATTGAAATAATAAGGAAGTTAACCAATCCATCCTACATTTTAATGTGTTGGAATACATGATAATAGGTGTTGTCACACCCATTACACTTTTGATATACCCACCCAACATTTCTTTTGATGTCGTCGCTGCAATTTCAACAAAAGGCGCGACACCATATGAATAAAAAAAATATAGGAAGTGAGGTTGGGTTACCTTAATTTATATAAAATATATGTCTTAATTATTGTATCCCCCACATAAATATCTCTTTGGAGGACATCCACCAAATGGAACTTGCACAATGTGTTTCAAAATGTGTGGATATTTTGTTTACTTTCCAATGTTATTTCATTCTAACCATAGGGTATAGTATCACCAATAAACTTATTAGAAAAATGTCATTAGTAATCATTCTATAGAATCTAAGGAGACAAGCTTAAGGCCTTATGGTGTGCCAGATCAGGCAACGTGTCAGGTCTACCTGAGCTAGTTCATTACATGTGGTCATTTTCATACGATTTTCCCAACATGTTTCTAGTTTTTATATTGATTAGAGTGAAATTAAAGTTATTTTTATTGGTTTTGATTTTTTAATATTATGTTTTTCAACCGTGTATTATTTATCATTTCCAAGGAATTTTGAGTAAATGTCTCTTGTATATATGCTCTATACCCTCTGTACTAGTCTCCAACCTTTGGAATATTAGAGGTGGGGTTTATAGGTTTTCTTTATCTTAAATACTAGCCAAAGTAAGGTGAAAATAATGGTGGGTCATGAAAAATTAGAATCATTCATTTTCATTGATATATAGATTGGAGAATATGGATAGCCATATGTCATGATTTCATGGTTTGGTAGAGAAAAAGTGTTATGCCTCACGATTGTATGCACATATGATTGAATTGGGAAGATAATGGATACTAAAATAAAACTAAATTTATTAATTTTAATTATTCCATAACTAAGGTTTATGAAGTCCCAAACATTTAATATTTTGTAGGTATAGCTTATGGTCAATGTACCAATCAGGATCTTGCTGGTAATATTCTGTAAGATACTGTAACAGATCACTATTGAGTTGAAGTTAATGAAGAAGAAACATAGAGGAAGATGCTTATTGAGATCTTGTATTAGATACTATATAAACATGAGGGATCAATTTCTAATAAGAATATTGAGTCTTTGTTAAACGAGATGTATATTTATTATAGTATCATTTATATTTGGAAGGATAACTATATTCCTTTGGATATCAGTATATTATGAGAATACACTTATCAATAGTGGGTTTTATTCCACGATTATCGATATGATACAATTGTTTCATGGGAGAACATCCAAAAATATATTTAGGTTATTATCCATTATTCATATATGAGGATGGCACATCGTTGGGAGATTCTTTCTCTTCTTTAAGGTAGTTCCAGTATGTAGAGGTTTGGGATTCAGTTCAACAACCTCTTATTTATTCTTTAGAACACCTATAGAATGAATAATCTATAGAGATTAATTTATTGGTGGTATATTCCCATTAGTAAAGAATCATGTCTCCCTATTAATGTTGTTTATTTTCATTGAGGTTCTAGTGAAAGTGGATTTTATCAAGAAGTAGCCATATTATACTAGATCATCATGGGAGGTCAGTTTTAGAGACTCCATTGGTATCTAAAATTTTAGAAAAGGATCATAGTTATCTAGATAGTGGAAATTTTAGATAATAAGTGGTTGGATGAAGTTATCTTTTTCTCATTTAATAAGACCTAGAATTTATCATACCTTTGTTGAGTGGTAAGACATCGGTTTGCCCTCTAGAAGAGCTTGTTCCCATTAGAAGTTTGAGTCACCAACATTCTTAGATAATCAACATGGAGTTGGTGGAATGCTTTAGGTCCATCTATTGCATTAGTATAAACTAAGGTACACTACTATAAAATTACCCAATACACATGGTTTTTAACTATGGGCATAAACCATAAAAATGTGGTTATAGGCTATACACATAGTTCATAGAACTACGGTATCTCAATCCTTCAGTATAGATCTAGGGGAATATGTGTATGGGAAATATTCCATCGTTTCAAAACCCATATTACCACGGTTTTGAAACTGTGGTTATAGGATTTAAAAAAATGACTACCTCTGGATTCGGACCCTTGACTACCTCTATACGATCCATGTGCCAAAACACTGCACCACATATGGTTATCGATATATAAATATATATTTATATCTATATAATTTTCTAAATTGTGACTATAAGTGGAAAACTTGGTAATAGGTTTTCCCAAGTAAAAATTTTCCCCCTGTGGAAATTTCTTCCCTGTTCTTGAGCATGAAATCTATCGAAACTATTTAGCAAAATCATGTCTATATGGATGGCATATAACCATGTTTTTTGGAGAACCATGGGAATAGGTTTCTAACCAAACCCAATACCAATGGTTGTTTGGATAACTATGGATATAGGTCTTGAACCAAACCTTATACAAACTATTTTTAAAATATTGTGGCTATACATCTTGAACAAAACCCTATACCCATATCCATTGCAAAACCATGGGTATAGGTCTGACCCAAATACCATACCCATGGTTTTTTTTTAAAATATGGGTCTAGCATGGTTTTCCAATAGTGGTAATAGTAGAAATAACAAGTCACATTAGTCTTTAATCAGTAAAGAGAAGACAGGGTGGGAAGAGGAAAGCCTTAATATACCCTCATCCTTGAGCACATAGGGTGAAGTGTAGTCATAGAGGTAGTCAAAATTTAGGATAGAGACATCATAGAGTAGGATTTGGAATTACAAATATGATAGAGTTGTTATTTCTAGGAAATACAGATGTCATATTGTGTGCTTAGTCTAGTAAGAACTTGTTCTAATAATCACAAATCATTTTTAAATTCATTATAATCCATTCTCTATTTTATGAAAGAAAATTCATTCTCACTAATATTTTCTAAATCTATAAATGACCGCACCATATAAGAAATTTACTATGAAAAATATATTACAAAGTATCTATGTATCCTCAATACATATAATGTGAGAATATAAAGTCTCAATAAAATGTGGTTGATTTTTTCTTAAAAGATAAATTGATTTCATGAACATCTGATCGACCATGGAAAAATAAAAAATGACTCACGTTATAGAAAATCTATTCTGATTGACCACATGGAAAACCTATCAACCATAATTAAAATTTGTAGAAACCAAGAATATATCTCACCAAATATGGATTTGACCATAACCATAAAAGATCAACCACAACAAAAATATTGACCATAATAAAAATGATTAATCGTAAAATACAAAAATTCAAAGTGATTGAAAAATGATGATATGGATATTAACATGGAAAATGGAATGATTGTAAATGATGATGTAGAAACCTTAAATAAAACATATCAAAAGGTAATTATCATTTTTTTAATACTAATATAAACACTATTCCCTGCATAACTTAATGCATGTATAATGTGTTAAATGTCCACAAAATTATTGCTAAAATACAAGGATCTTCATGATTATTTCTCAATATCTATTTTTCAGAGAAGATGTTTTTAAAGGAAACCAAATACATGAAAAATATGGGAAGAAAAAAATAAACTAGATAACACATACTTTTCTAAACATACAAGAAATAAGAAAACCCATTACTATATTTTGATAAGTGCCTGAAATTCTACTATTGAACTCAATCAACACATTAATGAAAATTAAACTGTCTTAGAACAACTTTTTAAAATCAATATATAAAAATTAGAAGAAAATAACTACCAATAGAATAACAAAGAAACATACTTTGCTGTAATAATTTCTTATCATTCTCCAACTATATTTTTGTTTATTCTTGAGTTATCTCTATGAATTTTATTTGTAAATCTTATGAACCAACTCATAAGATAAATTAGAGATTGAAAGACACACACTCAATATCTCTTACTTATTAGTGATACCATGCAGAATTTAGAATAGGCTTTGTGGCTGGAAAACCTTGTGATCTGTTGTGAAAAAATCCATACTATGTTTTGGATCAGATTATTTAATAATAAGCTAGTTGACAGGAAGTGATTTCTAAGTGAAGTAGATTACTGCTCATCTTGAGACCAAACCCCTAGTTTATTTTCACTGTTTTCTTCTATAATATATTTTTATATTTTATTCATAAAAATTAATTTGATTCTTTTATTAAAACTGATATTTATATACTGTTTTTAATTATAAAAGATCAGTTTTAAAATGTAAAATATTTTCAATTTTTTTAAAAAGAAAAGATTTAAATTTTCATGATTTTTTCTATAGATAAAACCTTATAATAAAACACTTTTAGTTAACTAGGAATTTATATTAATTAACTGATTTATGCTTTAAATTATTTTTACCGGATTTTTTTATTGGAAACTAAATTCATCCCCCTTTTGAGTTATTCACTTGGACAAACTTTTGGTTTTAAAGGACATTAAAATATCATTTACTTTGATCTAATTTTTCTAAAATATCATAATTTCTATTAGCTCTAAATTTATATATTTTTCAATAATAAAAAGATTGAGGGAGATGTTAATACTAGGACACCTTATTTTAAAGGAGAAAATTATACTCAATTGAAGATAAAAAAAATTCATTTAGATAGCCAGGGATTCAATGTTAGTACTACAATTGTAGACAAATACAGAATCCCTAAAAGAACAAGAAACACATGGGGTTCTACGGTAATAGTTACCTACGATTCAAATAGTAAATATATGAATTCGTCATAATGTGTTTAAAGAGAAGATGAATTTAATATAATATCTTCTTGTGCTAATTATTTTCAGATATGGGAGACACTGGCTATTCCTCATTAAAGAACTTCCAATATTATATAAAATTATTTAAAAACATATTGTAAGACCAAGAAATTTAAAAATGTGAACATAGTATCTGATAGCATGTATAAAAAGCAACACAAAGAGTATAATGGAATTTAATGTCTTGATAATTTATGATATATTTATTATCTCAATCTTTTCAGTATATTTTGATGCATACAATAACGAGTTTCTTCGATAACATGTGTTACATGACAGACCAAGATTTACCGAACAACAATATATAATTAATATTATCATTTAACATAATAGATATGAAATAGCCATTTGATTTGAGAGTATGAAAAGTATTCATTAAATTATGTAAATAAATGGAAAAATTCATTGGTTACTAATTAATTAAAAATGAATATAAAAATCAATTGGATATAAAAGAAATTGTTTAACAAATAAACTATTATTCTGCACAAAATAATGATTACAATAACAAATTAAAATAATTAGTATTAGTTAAAAATAATAAATAAATTTACATATTATATATTACATCAAATTTTTTCAAATTCAGAAAAAGGATTTTATAGGATTAATATAAAAACAAATTCAGTTTTACACATAAAAAATCAGTATTATTCAAAAGGAAATGTTCCCGCCTTTTAATGGGGCACTTATTTTAAAACTAAAATTTAATTTGAAAATATAAAATTTATTTTTAAAATTTTAATGTCAAAATTATCCTAGGATTAATTTTTTTTATTTTCTGAGAAGATTCATATTTTATAGATAGTGAAAATGTTTGATTTTAATTGAAAACAACCTTTTTGTCTAAATAATTTATAATGTTAAATTATATTATTAATTGGATATAAATTAAAAAAATATCAATTATATATATATTAATCCGATTATGTTCATTAGAACCATTTTAATATATAATTTAGATGTCAAAACTTTGTAAACATTCGAAACATTTCACTTTAAAAACCAGTTTTCTAATCGAGTTTGTGGGATTAATTTTAAATTATATTTTTCCACTTGTGTGGTTTGAAATTGGTAAAATGGATTAAATATTTTCAACAAGAATAATTTATAATTTATAATAATGTAGACTTTATTTTTTAACAAAATTAATTTTAAAATCTTTTAAAATTAATTATAGTGGTTAAGAAAAAATGAGTTTACAAATGGATAAAACTTTAAACTTAAGGGGAAACATGAACTAAAACCATTTCTAAACCCCATTGGTTTTCAATATATAGACCTTATATATTCTATTATAGATGTTTTTCCATTATTGGATCCAATTTACATGAAAAAACATAGTTTTAATTCTCCCTTTTTAAATATTATAAGATTGTTTCTCACCCCACTTACAAAAGGTCACCCCCTCCCATCCTCCATTCACACATTAAAACAACATTATTCAGAAAATACATTCCACATAACTCCCCATATTCTCTAATATAATCCAAAAAACATTTATTTTTCCATAAAAAAATCGTTTTTAGGATTTATTACGAACCTATGGAGGATTCACGAAAAGATCTAATGATCTTCTAAAAGTGTTTTTATTTTATTTCCCTCTCCACCTTATTAAATTGTTATTATACCACGATTATATAATAACCTAAGTATCTTCCATATAATAATATTTTGTTATTATAAGGTTAATATCTACAACTTCACACACTTCTTTCAAATGGGTTACGAATTCGTCATTCGTCTGTATAACGGACTATCGCCTCACAAACTGATGCCATTCATTTTTCTATTACCACCTTTCAAGGTTGACAATAATTATAGATTTATAGTCTATATATGATATATATGAGATTTATTATTTTATTTTTCTTCTGTAATTTTTATATCTCACACACCATCATTCTTTCCATTTTGTGGTAATTTGATAACATCGCTCTTGTGTTCAGTGGACCATCGCCTCGTAAAGCAATGTGATTCATTCACGCTTTATATAGAATGTATTAAGAATGGTTTTAGTAAACATATGTCATAAATATAACATAATAATTATATAATAATTATAATATATATGTATAATTTACCTTCCTTTCTTTTAATACGATAAGAAAATGAAAAAAAGCATTAATGCGTATGTACGGCGTATCGTCTCCATGAATAGTTTATATCATTTTCTAAAAACTGATTTCATGGATTACTATAAATGAATATATAATTAATATATATGATATCTAAATCATGTTATAAATTCTATATATGATTAAAACACAATTTATTTAATAGGAACAAAAAAATTACAGGAAGAAACATACTCGGAAAATAAGGAAATTAACACCTGTAACATTCAAATTAATGAAAGATTATTTAAGAAAAGGTGATTCGATGTTATAAAATAAACATATATGATATTTTAAATATTAAAATGAATATTTTATATGTTAATAACATGTTTAATAACACTATAGATTAGGTTAAATCATGTTTGTTCAAAAGGAAACGTGAGTAAGGGATTTCATCTCAATTTCATTTTATTGAGCCATATTGTACTGTTATACAACTAATTAATTTTATATGGTTTATATACTACCATTTAACATGTTATATAATTAATAATTCATTCTTAGTGTTATTTTAAGTTTCAATCTAAATTATTTCATCTATGGGTATTTAATTAAAAATTATCATATGGTAAAGAATTTCATAACCCAATTAATTTTCGTTGGGTTATGTTACTTCCTCGTTGTCATTAATATTCTATGATTATGTGTATAATAAATTTTGACCATCTATTTTTGTATTTAAAATTTTATTATTAGGATTTATAGTTGATATGCATAATCTATTCGTTGAATAATTCTCACCTAAATATTATGATCAAATTAAGAGTGTATCTCACAATCTCTTTAATGTCAGATTATTTATTCTTGAATTTAGATTAAAGGAAATTATGTGATAATTGTTTAATAAACCATTTAATTTTATTCTCCTCCTATGATTCATAATCATTTTCATGTAATAGTACCATTTTCCTACTCTTTTCTTCTTAATATGTTTTGGAAAATGTTTTCAAGGAAATATCATTTTACTTATCTCTTTTGTCGGAAATATGCCTTCTTCTAATTCCATGTTTTCTAAAAAATGTTGTAAAATTTTTTTAAACCTATAAAATGATTTATAAAATGAATTTTCATATATTTTTAATCTTAATAAAATTTTTTGAAATTTATTTTTATATAAATTTATTTCTAAATTGTTTTTAATATGGAAAGCATATTTTCCTATAGAATTTTTTAGAGATATTATTATGGTTTTTTATTTTCATTAATGAAAAAACCCATTTAAACTTAATCTAATAGGTATATATTGTAATGATATCATTATTATTGATTTAAGGGATGTTTTTTTATTAGTTTAACTAGGTATAAACAATTTTGATACCATTCACTTTACTTCAGATGGTCTATGATTATGTTTATTTATTGGGGAGAGTATTTACATTTTGTATTCTATTTTTAATGAAAATGATTGTGTTAACCATGTTTAACCCCGTTCATATGAGGAACTTATTATATTTTATATGTGATGTGTAGGTCCCACTACTTCCCCACAATGTATAGATAGTTTTCATGAGAAAGACTATATATGGTTTTGGCTTAGGCCTTACCCATTTATTAGAGGTATTTGCAAGTGGCCTTGACGGTACTAGATGTCTTAGAAAATATCCTCAATAGTAAAATATGTCTTGGAAATAATCCTAAAAGGTATGTTTTAGATATCCATTGTTATGAATTCCATCATTATGAATTCAATTACTAAAATTACATCAGATTATTCAATTAGTTATAATATCTAATTTCATGTTTCAGGCTCATGTTATTATTTATATGAAATTATTTGATCATCATTTATTCCTTCCACATTATAAAAAAGTTATTGATTGAATGTAATTTGAATTATTTTTTTATCATAATATATTTATTATACCTTAATTAATTATATATTCCATTGTACTTAACCCTTACTGAGAATTTGAGTTAACCCTTGTTTTTTTCTTTTCTCCATGATTCCATGAAGTTTATTATGACAGATATGCAATGATATTCTATAAAGAAAAAATTAATCAACAAAAAAAATTATGTTGCACTTTTTAAAGTCAATTATAATTAAATTCTCATGTATGTATCTAATTTACCAAGGCTAATAAACTATTTGTTATTTTTTTATGTGATTTCCTTGTATCTTATTCCAATGTAATGGAATCAAGAATTACCTTCAAGATACTAGGGTTCAGATCACTATAGTTGGTATCCATGGAGAATAGTATAATCCTTGGGAACTAGAGTTAGGAGAAAAATATCTTATGGAACATAACCCTAAGTTTGACTTTGAATGTGAGTATAGAAAAAAAAACTAAAGTTTTTTTAATGTAGAGATTATGTGGTGTTCAATTTTTATACATCCATGTATGTATACTACAAGTGTACATGGTTCTGGATTTATTTACCTTGGTGTAATAACTCTAAAAATGGTATTTTGACCTTGAATCAAGGGTGACCTATTACATGACAACATTTCATACTACACACTTTGACAATACCTGGGGATATTCTTAGGATAATTCAATTTTTATTTCCAAACCATGATAAAGGTGTATAAAATAAAGATATTCCACCGGAAACCATGGTTATTATAATGATATTATCTATTTTAAGTGTTTCACTAGTTTTGGGATTATATATTATGTTTCATAATGTAATGATATAATCTAGTGCATACCATTATTTAGAAATGGCATTTAATGTAAGTAATGGGAACTATATCAATGAGTGTACTCCATGTAGGGAATACCCACCAGGGAAATATAATGAATATGTATCTAAATATCTATATGGAACAAGTCAAATTATCACCATGTTGGGGTACCTGAATTAGGTTATGATCAATAACATTTCCCATATGGAGCAATCTACTAATCAAATATGTGGTGTAATAGTGTTATATTATTTTATGTGTTTGTGACCTCCATTATTAAACAATACTACCAATATATTTTTAGTGGATTAATGGTTTAGTTCCATAACAAAAATATTTCTGTCTCTAGGAAGTAGTGAAAGGTAAAAAGTTTTGGTGAAAGTTTATCATCTCTTACGTGATACGGATCAATTTTTGTCATTGATTCAAAACACTGAGGATGAGGAAGAAATAACATGAATAGATTGGAAGGATTTAAAGGTAATATTATTATAAAAATATTTCCCTCATAAGAAATGATTGGATATAGAAATAAAGTTCCTAACACTAAGACATAAATAAGAGGAAATTTTTTTAATGTATGAAGTTATCTTACAAGGTTCTCAAGGAATTCTATGGACTATTTTTTTAATCCAAATAGAATGATTAACCATTTCTTTAATGGGATTAAGATAATTATATAAAGGTCTCTAGTCTCCAAAACAATCTCATCATATAGGGACATATTAGCATGTGATATTAAGATAGAAAAATAATCCTCTAAGTCTTATGGATTCTAAGGGTTGAAAGAGAAAATGAGTAAAGGAGAGAAAAAATATGGATAAAGGGTAGAATGGAAAGAAATATTTTTCCAACATGTGATACTTGTGGAAGGAGACACCTTGTTACATGATTAAATAGAAATGTAATATTCCTAATGTGTGTAGAAGAGGGCCACCTTGACCAAGATTTCAAGGTAGAGAGAGAATTGTCCAATGTTAAATGATTTAACTATAATTATATGGGTCACTATACAAATGAATAACCCAATATCCATGGTAATATACCTTATAAGCAAAGGGATCATGGTCAATATTATTTTTTTACTAATGATGAAGTGGAATTGTCATTTTTCCTGCAATTAGATTCAAGAATTATGTTTTAAGATTATATTAATCACTGATATTCTAGTAATTATGAAATGTATAAGGATTATACAACTATAATTTTTATTAAGGATTTGAAAGAATTTGTTAAATGGTATTGATGAACAAAAAAAATGATTTATTGGAAATTTTAGCTTCACAGAAAATAGATGATTGAGGGAAAGATAACACTTAATATATTTCTAATATTGAGATAATTATGTTTAGATAAATATATGATTGATATGGAAAAAGTAAATTTGATAAATCTTACTACCTCAGAACTAATTAATGATTCAGTATCCCTCTTTCAAAAGTAATAGATCATTATATTTTGGGAGGGTCATAAAATTAAACATTTATGAAATGGTTTATGTTGAAATCTAGTTAAGGTTTTATATATTAGTTAATTATATTGGATAACTTGTGATAACCATATTAGTATTTGAAAAAAGTTAGATACAATCATAAAAACTTGTTTTACAGGTCTTATGATCTGTTATAAGTATATTTTCGTGCCTCAAGCATTAAAAATTAATTTTTTGTATTCATTTCATAGAGTAATGGGATAAATTTTAAATTGATCAAAGCACAACCAAAATTTGAAATTATGTTAATGAAATATAAATATACCAAGTAAGTATATTTATTAATATTTATAGATAGTAAAATAAATACTGAACATTAGGAAAAGGATCTCAAAACCAAAATGTTATCCAAATACCTTTATTTATGTTAAACTGATGGTCTTATAGATCATCACAGATGTATAGATTTTTTAGCCTTATATTTCCATTTATATATCGCTTTATTATGATAAAGTACCTTAATTGCTCTTTATAAGTATTTATTCTTTTCCCCCATGCCTATATCTCCGCTTTCCACTGATGTTCTCTTACTCGGGAACCCAATTATGTGTCATTCCACTTGACATTTCTACAACCATTTCTCTATTATTAAGTGAATAATTTATTAAAACTTTTAATATGTTGGTTTTTAAACCATGTAATTTCCATGTTTAAAACCCTTGACTACCGAGATCATGTTGAAATTTTGAGGATTCAATTTACTTATTTTTTTTGCGAATGTAACACCTCGAAATCTTAAAATATAAACATCATATTCGATAGTGTGTCTGACAGACAACACCA
Organism: Viscum album; assembly: GCA_963277665.1. Lineage (NCBI taxonomy): Eukaryota > Viridiplantae > Streptophyta > Magnoliopsida > Santalales > Viscaceae > Viscum > Viscum album. The sequence goes on along the minus strand of OY728125.1, from coordinate 477,062,240 downwards.
AGCATAGAAAGGAATATAACATCATGATACTTTATGATATATTTAATATTTTAATCTATTTTATATATTTCAATGCATGAAATTTTTAGTTATCTAGCTTTGCACACAATAGCGAGTTTCTTTTATGGCTTGTGTCATACGTAAGACTGGGTCTTACTAAAAAAAATTCTATTAATATTATTATTTAATATGATAGCCATAACCTACAAAATGGAATTGTGGGTATTAATAGAAATAACTAAATTATGAAAATATATGGTTGAATTCATTGGTTACTAATTAATTTAAAATGAATATATAAACAAATTGAATATAAAATAAATGTTTTTATAAAAATGTATTGTTACCCACCAAATGTGTTTTATCATAATAAATTAAATTAGTTATTATTAATAAATGATATTTAATAAATTAATATATTATATATTCAATAAAAAAATTTACATTCATCCGTTATTTTGTATAGTCATTAGATAAGAACAGATATAGTTTTACGCATAAAAGTGATATTTTTTTAAATATTGTGTTGTCGTCTTTTAATGGTGCACTTGTTTTAAAAAAAATAAAACTTTTATAAATTTTATATGCAAAAAAGAAAATTCATTTTTAAAATATTAATATCAAAATTATCTTTGGGTGATTGTTTTGAATATTTATGAGGTTTTTCATTTGTTTAATGAACAGTTAAAAATGCTAGAGTATAATTGAAAACTACCTTTTAAGGAAAATAATTAATAAGGTTAAATTATATTTTAAATTGCTTTTAAATTAAAAAATAGATAAATTATAAATAAATTTATCCAATTTAGGTCATTGGAATCATTTTAATACTGGATTTATATATAAAAACTTAGTAAACTTTGGAACATTTTTGCTTTAAAAACATGATTTCTTATGGCATCTATTGGATTAATTTTAATTTAATTCCTTTCTCATTTGTATTTTTAATTTGGAAAAACTGGATTCCATATTTTTAATTATAATAATTTATAATTTCTAATATATTAATGATAATTTTTTACCAAAATTATTAGTGAATGTAGTTATAAATAATTACAGTCATTAAAGGAAAATAAGTTTAATAAGGGACTAAAATTGAACTTAAGGGTCCAAATGATATATAAACTTGTTCGATAATCATTTTACATAACATTTTCAACCCAATACCTTATAATATTAATATTAGTATACAGTTGGATCCACTTGACAGGGAAAAACAAGGGTGTAATTCTCCCTTTTCAAAAATTACATGAGTGCCACTCATGCCACTTATAAAAGGCCGCCCCCTCTCCTCATCTATTAAAAAATCCAAACTGATTTTATTTTGAGAAATAATTGCTAAATAACTCCCAAAATTCCCTTAACTAATTATAGAAACGTTATTTTAGGCATAAATACATCCTTTTAATGTATTTGTGAAAACCTAAAGATGATACCCAAAGAAGAGGAAATAACCTTCTAAAACGTTTTTCGTACTATTTCGTTCTCTACCTGCTTCAATTATTATTATACCAAGATTATATAATATGATCAGTATATTAAATAAAATTATATTTTATAACTCTATTTTTCTGACCAACAACTTCACACATTTCCATCAAATGGGTTACAAAATTATCATTCTTGTGTACGGTGGACTACCGCTTTGCGAACCAATGTTGTTCATTTTTACATTACGACTTTTCATGGTTAATAATAATGTTGGATTTATAGTTTATATAAAATATAAAATATATTTAATATGTTTTTTTATTCCTTAACTATTCTATCACACATTCCTTCATTCTTTCAATTTTTTGGAAATATGATAACATTTCTCATGTTTACGGTGGACAACCACCTCACTAAACAATGTGATTCATTTTTGACTTATATGGAATGTATTTAAGGTGGTTCCAATAAAAATATGTGATATATATAACATAATAATGATACTATAATGATAATATATATATGTTCAATTTAATTTTCTTTTATTCAATAAGACAAGAAAATGGAAACAACATCCATGCGTACGTACGTTCTACCGTATCAATTAACAGTGTACCAAAATCTTTCATATTATTATAAATACATATATAAAGAACAGATATTATATTTAAACCATGTTTTAAATTATGGATATGATTAAATCATGATCGAAGTAATAGAAAAAATAACAAGTTAAAACATACTCAAAAAACAAGGCAATTAACACCCCAAATAATGAAAATAATGATAGATTTGTAAAAAACAGATGATAAGATGTTATAAAATTATAAAATAAGATGTCATAAATTATAATACAGTATTTTTATAATTATATAATATGTTTAAAATCACTATATTTTATTTTAAATAAATTACATTCAAAAGGAAGTGTGGGCTAAGGTATTTCATACCAATTTCATTTATTTTAGGCATATTGTAATTTTATGCACCAAAATAATTTAATATAGTGTATATGCTAGACATTTATATGTATATCATGAATAATTAATTTTCCAATGAGCATGTACCCTAGTGGTATGGGCTCCTTCTTGGCATCCAAAATACATAGGGTCAAATCCAGGTAGGGAACATTTCTGAGGTTACTATAGATGTACTGTAGCAGGAGACTATAGAAGACTCTAGTGGAAGTGAAACTGTAGTAGTGGTGAAACTTTAGCAGTGAAGGCACTATAGAAGGAACTGTATCAATAGTAGTACTATATCAGGTACTACATATTGTAGTAGTAGTATTCACTGAAGGGGCCTTTGGGCCAAAAAATCTGCTTTCAAGCCTCATATTGAAGCCACTTGGCCTTGGGCCTTCAGGCTATGTAATGGGTCTCTCTCTACCCAAACAAAAAGAGGTATTTGATTTAATAATAAAAATAAGGCTTTATCCCCAACCTTTATAAAAATGAATAATTAATTATTTTTGGTATTTTAAGTTTCAATTTGAATTATTTCATCTATGTGGATTTTAATTAAAAGTTACCAAGTAATAATGAATTTCATAACTCAATTTTTTTATCATGTTATATTTCATATTAATTGTCATTAATATTTAAAAATTGTGTTTATAAATTCTTTTGACTATATATTTTTTTATTTACACTTTTTTATGTTTATTATATTTTATAAACATAATTGATTTATTTATGAATTCTCACTTCAATTTTATGATCATTTTAAAATTTTATTTAAGAATATCATTATATTCAAGAAATTTAGTCTAGAATTTCCATTAAAGGATATTATATGATCACTATTTAATAAAACCCAAAATTTTATTCTTATATAGTTATTTAGGGTCTTTTTTAAGTAATAGTTTCGTTTTTCATTGTTTAGTACTTAAAGTTTTTTTTTAAATATTTACAAAACAATCTGAATTCACTTCTCTCTTTGGTTGGAGATATGTTTTCTTCAACGCCATGTTTCTTAAAAAATCAAAAAAATGTTTTAACCTTTTAGAATGATTTATAAAAGTAATATCCACCAATTTTCAATCTCTAATGAATTTTTAAAGTGGGTTTTAAAGAAAGTGATTTTTAAAATTCTTTTCAAAATTAAAATGATATTTTTAAAAATATTATTATGTTATTTTTATTAATTAATGAAAACAACTATTTACCCTTAATCAAATGGGTATATATTTTAATGGTTTCATAATTATTACTTATTTGGATCATTTATGATCAGTTTAACTGGGGATATACTATTTTTTACCATTAACTTTACTCTATATTTTCTATGATTATAATTGTTTATTGGGGAATGTCTTTATATTTTTTTATTCTAGTTTTAATATGAATGTTTATGTTAATCATGTTTCACCCATTTCATACGGGGAATGAATTAGATTTTCTGTGTGATGTTTGGGGCCTGTTATAGCCCCTTGATACATCAATGTGTTTCATGAAACAAACTATATTTTGTTTTGGCTAAGGCCTTACCCATTTATTTGATGTCTTGGAAAGAGGCCTTGATGGTATTAGATTTGTGGCATAAAGCCTCAATGGTGTTAGATTTCTTGTAACAAATCCTCAATGGTATCATTTAGATAGCCATATTTAACCACTCCATTATTATTAATTTAGTGATTGATATTCCTTGTGATTATTTTATTAGATAGAATATCCAAGTTTAAGTTTCATGCTAATATTATAATTTATATGTAATTATTTGATAATCATTTATTCCTTCTATATTATGCTCAAGTAATTGATAAAATGGAATGAATTCTAGTTATTTAACTTTCCATATTGATTATTAATTATTTATTCAAATATTCTACAACAATTAACCCATACTGAGCATGGGAGCTCACCCTTATTTTGTATTATTTCCATAGGATTCAATGAATTTTACTATGATTGATATGATGGGATATACTAGATGGAACAAAAATATTATATAAAAAAATTGTAATTTTTGTAATCAATTTTAGTCCAAGACTCATCTATTTATCTTTTCTAGCAAGACTACTATATTATTTAGTCCTTTGGGATGTGATTCCCTTATATCTTATGCCAATTTAATGGTTGTAGGCATGGACATTGGGATATTGGGGTCAGGGTTACTACTATTAAACTATTAAATATAATAAATTTAATTTCAATCCTCATGAATCCATTACTATGTTATATCTCAGGTTCAATGAGATTTTTAACATGATACACACACTAGGAAAACATATTCCGGACAAAGACTAGGTTATGTGAATTCTCATATGCTTACCAAACATACGGAGAGGCACAAATTTTTCCATAAGAAAACCATGTGACTTAAAAAAATTATATTTAATTATAACATAGGAATTATCACTATATATAAAGAATAATTATAAGTGAACAAATAAAAAGTGGATGGACTAAAGATAATTCAATAGCCTCCATGACTTTTGACTTAAATCGAAAGAGAAAAGATCGAATATGATAGTTTGATTAATGAATAATAATATTTGTACAGTGATGAAAGAATTTATCACCTAAACATAAGTTTAAAGATGTTATACAAGAATAATATATTCAAAAAAATAAATTACAATGGAAATTATGGTAAAAATTTAAACTTGAGAAAAAAATGGAAAAAGGTTGACACCATAAATGAAATGATATTCTTTGTCTGTAAAAGGAAAGGACACATCAAAGAAGAATATCTAAATCTTAAATAAAATAATAAGTTTATAGAAAAAGGTAAAATGTTTAAAAATGATATGAAATCCATATAAAGTTTCTTTAAATATATTTCAAGAGTCTTGAACTATGGAATAGATAATAAATCTAATATGTGTTTCATAACTAACACATGTGATGTACAAAATTTTATTCCTGGATCTCTTTAATATATTCCAAACCATTTTAAAATTTTTTTAAAAAATAAAATATTTATAGTTATGATTTATTTAAATATAGTAATATTCTTGAGGAAATATTTAATAAATTCAAATATTAATATAAAATTGTTTGGAAGAAACATCCTTTTTCTGCTAATTTTAAAACTAATTTTTCTAAAGATAAAGATAAAAATGCTCAACAATTAAAGAATAAAAATGATCATAAAATGTATAATGAGAAACATAAAAAATATATATAAATATAAACTAATGGTATAAAAATTCTAACTCATATTCTTGTTAAGAAAACTACACCTAAATATACCATAGAAATTGCATACCAATATTGATAGAGGGAAATTTAAAAAATATATTTTTACGTTGTTATAATTATTCCATTTCAATAAATAGTTCTTATTCTACTAGAAATAATTAATTTTTTATTTCTAAAAGTTTAAAATCTTTTTATAGGAAACTACTTAAACAGTAATGGATTCCTAAAGCAAATATTGCAATCATTTCTATAGTCAATAAAATATCGGTACCAAAATAATATCTTATTGAACCATTTGATATAAGAAACCTTTTTGAAGAGTAACATAAATAACTTATTGTATCTAGATATTTAATGTTTTATATTAATTACTTGGTACTACTCAAGTTTCAGAAACCTAATCAAAGTTGATGATGGATTTTCCACTTTTGGTGATAATGACAAAGAAAAAATTATTGGAGTATTCAAATTGGAAACTATAGTACTATTTTAATTTCTAAAGTTTCATTTTTATTTTGATTAATGTATAACATGGTTTTCATATCATATATTTTTAGTGATTGTTAACATGTTAAATTATATAATAGTTCCTCTAAATTTTATTATTGTAAGAATGTTTTGGTTCTTACTACCTAGATAAATGACAATGTTTATGCTCTTGATTTAAATACATTATCTTCTAAAAAATTATTATTTAAGTGTCTTTCAAAAATAATCTTGGATTTGGAATAAGATAATAGTCCATTGAAATATAAATTCACTTAGGAAGCTAACTAGGAAATTTTTATTCAATGATCTTCCCAAACTGGAATTCTTATTAGGCAAAGTATTTAATCATTTTCAAAAAGGAAATTATCACAAAATATCTTTCAAAAAAAATATGTTTCAAATTCTCATCCTTTACAGTTGGTTCACATGGATTTTCATAGATCTTATAGAGTTTTCAGTACATAAAAAATATTATTTTTATATTATAGTGGATCATTGTTTTAGATATACAAGGTTATTTTTCCTTACTTCTAAAAGTGAAACTCATTCCTATTTTCCCAATATAACAAATTTGTAGAGAAACATAGTGGAATTTACATTAAAATATTAATATTGATAATTTTGTGAATTTTATTATTAATAATTCGAATCTATATGACCAACACATGGTTATAATCATAACGTTTTTCTCCTTAGAGCATATAGAATAATGGTGTTGTGGAAAAAAGAAACATAACCCATCAAAAAATTTCTAGAACCTTGCTCAATGAGTTTGAACTTCTATTTTATTTTTAAAAATAAACCCTGAGTATAGATTTCCATATAACAAATAGATTTCTTTTCATACATCTTTTAATGAAATCCTCTTATTAATTATGTAATGGTAGAATATCAAAAGTTAATTACTGTAGTGTTTTTTGTCGCAAAGTCTTTCTAATAAATAGAAAAGATAATTTAGAACAACAAATTAACACAAGAGTGATGAAGGAATTTTTCTTGGATACTATACATCTAGTAAGTCATAAAATATATTCAATAAAAGGACTAAGATTTTTTAAGAATCAGGGAATATCAAATTTGATAAGACATATCACCATGAGCCTAATACACCTTTAGAAAACCATGAATATGATCTTTCTAATTTATATATCAATGCCAAAAATAGTGAAAAATCTATTAAATATGAAGAAAAATCATCTATTTTAGATAAATATTTTAAACCAAAAACTGTTGATAAAAATTAACTTTTAAATACTTCACTACCAAGAGAAGTAAGGACTCATATATATTATCCATAGGATATTGTTATTGGTGACCTAGATAAATTAACTCAGAGTAGAGACTCTCTACGAAATGAGGTTGCACATCAAGAATTCTTATCACATCTTAAACCTAAGAACATTATATATGTAATTGATGATGAATTCTAGGTAATGGTAATTCTAGAAGAGCATAACCAGTTTAAATTAAATACAATCTAGGAATTAATTTTAAAGACCTAAAGATTTCCTAACACATTTCACTAAATGGGATTTTAGAAACAATGTATCTGAGTTAAGGACTATAATTAGAAATAAAGAGATATTGCTTTCACAAGGATATAGTCAAGTGAAAAGGAACATCCAAGATCAATATAATCACTGATATATGGAGGGGTGAATCTTTTATATCTTTTTCTTTTTAGGTAAATTTTATTAAACACCTTCAACTTCGGTTAAATAAAAACATATTTTCTAAAAAAAATCAAACAAATCCACAATAACAAGAGAATTTACATGGTTAAAAACTTAATAAGAGTAGATTGTACATGGAATAGTTTGTAAGTATTAAAATACCAAAAATCCACTATAAAAAATCCTTTTGTGTGGATATAATAATTATATCATACCGTTACAATTCGGTAACACTATGATCGATACAATTGTTCAAGTTATTCTCCTAGAACAAAAAATATATAAATAAGATGTTTTAACATGTTTGGAATCCTTCACCAATAGGTTCTATAAATTTTCACTATAAAACATCAGCAAATTTCACTTTTTATAATCTTTTAAAAAAATCTTCAATAGGTTACTCGGAAGCTGTTTAGTACAACTTCTATAGAATTCATATAAAATTATCTATGGTCCCTCGTATGATTCCTTGGTCTAATTTGACTATTAGGAAATGAGTTCATTTTATTTCTATATTTTAAATTGGATCCCTACTCTTTACTTAATATTTCTCTGATTAGAAACTATTATTCTAATTTTTTATTCTGATTAAATGAATCCTGACACCAACTTCTCTGATCACTTATTCTTCTGTCTCAAAACTTTTCTCTTAAATCTCTTTCCATTAAATAGTTAAAAACCATTACTCTAGAAATCTACCTTCTTACATGTGAATTATTTCATAGTAATTTGTTCTTGGACCCCTTTATATAGGTTCATTCAAAGAATAAATGGAAAGAACCAAAATTAATTTTCCAACACAATGAAATTTCAGATCTCTGAAATTTATGTTCATTTTGATTCCATTTTAACAACTTATCAATCATTATAAAATCTTTTAGAGTCCTATATAATCTTCATGAAATCTCTATCACTTCTTAAAAGGTCAATTCACTTGAATAATAACTTCACAATTTCTCAATCTAGAAAATTATTTCTAAGAAAAACTCTGTCTGAAGCTCTTTTCATCAATTTAATTCTCTTAACCAAATAAAAAATACATAAAATATGAGACTTCTCACTCTAATGATCCAAACCAACTAAAAATAATCAACTATTTTCTTGTTATATTAAATTTCTTATTAATCCAATGAAACTAAATCTAATTAAACATAATATTTGATGGATTTTTAGTGCCAAATAGATCATCTTATGAATCGATACCAACCATCATGTCTGATGGATCGGTGTCAATGTCTCCTAAAATGGTTTTTTGTCTGCATTTCTTTGGATTGATATGTCTCTGATTCCTATACATTGGATATGTATCCAAATATAAACTAATTTATTAGTGCCAAGAACTCTCCTTATTCACAAAAATTATCTCTATTCTATCTTATACAACTTTGGAAGTCCAATGTTCTGCCTCCGATGGAACTATAAATTCAATGAACCACTTCGTCCAATGGCTAGGCCCTTCCAATGGATCATTCGATAAGAAATGTTTCATAACATCTAAATTTATAAATTTAAAAACTCCAGTCGTCAAACAAATTCAGGGTTCAACACATCTCAAACTATTGATTTTAATCTAGAGAAATTTAAATTAATACAAACACTAAAAAATATTTTTCATTTCTTCTACAAACTCTTGCTAATATAATTACTTCTTTTTTATTTTATTACAATATATTATCATCAAATATCCAAAATATTTTTTATATTGAACATATGTTATAATAATATGAATTTGATACATCTTCACTATCCATTCTGAAAAACTTTATTCCAAAAATGTGATTTTGAAAACAAGTTCACCTAGAAAATAGTATTCAGAATATAAAACTTCAAATTTTGTAATTTCTAAAAAAACTGTATCTATTTATCTAAGATTAAAATAACTTCATCTGTTTAATATATTTTATAAACTGAGTGAATTTTTATATAGAAAAAAAGGACAAAACTTCCAAAAAATCTTCTTTCAAATAACTCCTTCAGCCAACTTGCTACCAAAAATCTCCCCCTTAGAATTGTTTTGTAAACCAGGATTCATAAATCACTAAAACATTGTAAAATTAATTTATGAATCACTTACGAAAAATTATAATCCTACATGAGAAAAATCAATATAAGAAACCAGAATCATTTAATATAAAACCAATGTTTTCCATATACAGGGACTTAGAAAACAACATCTTGAACATAAAACCTTCCAGCTCTCATCTCTTAAAAATGTGATAACTTTCCTATAAGAAACATTTTCCTACATTCACATAAAAAAAATATTTAAACAATAAACACATTTATACACATTGATCATTGCTTAAACAGATTAAAAACTCCCCCTAAATACATGTTTTCCTTAAAAGGTTCATAATATACTAATGGGTTGATTTATGAATCATAATTTTTCTCCCCCTTAACAACACTATCCAAAGACAAGACGATAGATGGAAAAAACCAATATCACATCTTTAGATAGAATAGGTTGGAGGACCATGTTCAACTCGAATTTGTAAAAAACATCCATTGGTGAAGTTTTTATGGATACTTCAGAAACTTATTCCATTGTTAGAATATATTCTAACTTGGGTTCATTATTCTCCAAATGATATTTTATTAAGTGATATTTTATATCAATATGTTTTAAAAAATAATTTTTAGTAGTCTTTCAATTTGGATTTATACCACTTTGATTATCCCAACCTAAGAAAAAAGGTAACTTCACTATAATTTATGAATCTTCCAACTTAATCTTCATCCACATAAGTTATGTTGAAGGTCATGTGACAATAACATATTCAACATCATTTGTTCTATGAATTATAGAATTTTACTTTTCACTATTCACATCACAAAACTTCGTCCCAAAAAGAAAACTCCACCATATGTCAATATTCCATCATTATCACTACCTTCCTATTAAGAATATTTATACCTAAACAAATAAATTATTATTTAGCTTCTATATTTGATACATAAATATGTTATGCCTCTAATATATATTAGAATTCTTTTTCCTAAAAAGTAATGAGATTTTTTTAATAAACTTTGGAATCTTTCACATAACTTAATGGAATATACAACATATATTCTTAAATTAGCCAGGTATAAAAACCTCCAATCCAGTTTCTAAATAATTTCGAATCCACTTCATTTCCATCTCTTTCTTTATAAAACTTGGTTTCCACTAAAAAAATTTGGAAACTCGTTTTGAATTTTTTATACCAAACTTCATGAGAAGTTATTTAGCATACTTGTCATGAAATAGAAAAATGTATTTCTTCTTTTTAATATTTTTAATCATAAAAAATATTTCATTTCAACATTCAAGTACATTTCAAACAACTTCTTTATTTCTACAAAAAAAATTCACAAGTTCTTTCATTATTCCCATAAAAGATAATATCATCAACATAAACAATTAAAATAAGAGACGTCTTCATATTTTAAATGATGTATATATTAATATCAACTATGTATTTCATAAAGTTTAACTTTCTTAAGATGGCATACAATTTAGAAAACTAAACACTTGGATCTTTATTTAACCAATGCAATTATTTCTTCAAATTTCACACATAAATTTCATCTTTTCTGTTAATAACTCAGTAAGGTTGTTCAATATAAAAATTTATATCAAGTTCTCTATTAAGAAAATATAATTTCATATCTATTAGAATAATTTTATAACATCATTCGTAGAGATAGAAATAATTATTCAAATTGTTTCTAACCATGTGACTAGAGAAAATGTCTCATCAAATTAAATGCCTTCAATTTTTGAGTATCCTTTTCCAACAAATCATGCTTTTTTTTATATCGTGTCACCATATTCATTTAATTAATTTTGGAACATCCTCTTTTTACAAAAAATTATTTTTTTTTCGTTTGAATGAAAGTTACCAAGTATCATTCTTCGAAATATTATCTAAGTTCACATTCATAGACTGAGTCAACTCCTGATGCTCAAAATTTTCGTTAACATATTTTGGATCAATTTTGGAATACCAAGAAGTACGAGCAACAAAGTTTTGTGTTATTTTTGTTGGAAAATTTTTTGTTGATAACCAATGATTTTTTTCACTTACACATATTTCCACATACATGTATAAGATATTTATAGTTATTAATCATCATTATAAATAGCTATGTCTGAATCATTTATTTTCTGGGAATCACCATAATTTGAATTCTTTTTATATTTTCCAATTAAATAATCTTCCTCATCCACATATATTTTCAAAACTTCTTCATACTTTTTAGGAACATTTAAATTATTATAATCAACTAACTTCCTAATTTATTTGTTGAAACATTTATACCCTCTAATATTATGATAATATCCAGGAAAATTCCTATCTCCATTACTTTGATCAAATTTTCCAAGATTTATAATTTTTTTATGAAGCAGGGACTCTCAAAAACCCATAAGTTTATCAAACGTATAATTTCAAGGTAGAACATTTCCTAAGGAGTTATATTAGAACATGGACTATTGAAACATTGATTCTCAATTTAAACTACACTACTCATTTCATGCCTCCAAAAGTAATGAGAAATACCATTTTCAATAAGCAATTTTTGCCCTATCTCCACCAAAATACTATTCTTTATTATAGTAACTTCAATTTTTTTCAGTGTGTAAGGCTTACTGAACTCATGAACAATACAAAATTTTTCAATATAACTTATTAATTCTTTTTTTTTACTCACCGCCATTATAAGTTCACAAATTATTTTTAGAATATATTCATTTAATTTCAACTCCTCTCTAAAAATATACAAACATTTTTACAGAATCTGATTTAGTTTTTAAATACATTATACATGTAATGTGAGTAAAATCATCAACGAACCAAAAAATTACATATCATTGAAAGTTAATTTTTTTCTCATTGGTCTAAAACTATCAAAATAATTAATATCCAAGGTTTTATTTGAAGTAAATTCAACATTCTTGTGCACAGAGTTTGAAATTTTCCCTTTCTGAAAAATTAAACAACACTAATCTCTTCCCAATATCATATCAAGAATATCACGAACATTGTCTCCTTTTGTTAACATACTCATATTATCATAACATATATGTCCCATCATTTTATTCCATAGTTTATTATCTTCCATGTTTCTTAGATAACAAAAATTTTTGACATCACCCGCTTTAAAAAATTTCCCTACTATAAATTGGCCTCTCTTAATTACTATTCCATATCCAAATCATTTTACAATAATACCATATTTTTTTAAACCGACTATATTGCTATGAAAAAAATAGTTTTGAAACAGTTAACGAGTTTTGTTTTAACCCATCAACAAAGAATTCCTTTTTGGATTTCAGTTTTTATTCCCAAATAATAGAATATTAAAACACCTTTGATTATAAGATATTTTTCATTTACAAAAATAATTATTCCTTCTTTAAAGAATTCAAAATTCTTAAAAGTATTAAAATATATTTTTATATTTGAAAAATACCTAATATTCAAAATCTCGTGTCGTTCTCCCTTTACAACATTGAGAGAAGTTTCTAAAAAAAGTACATTAACATTCATGTTATCTTCCTTCACATCATTCTTTTGAGAATATTTATAAAAAGGTTGTTATGCAGGTAAAAAATAAGAAAGCCTTTATAAAAATTTTAGGTTGTCCACATATTTCACAAATAGTATCTTGAGGTTGGAATCTATTTTCAGTCTTCATACAAACTTTCACATATTTCTTTCTTTGAGAGGGTTTACTCCCCCAAAAATATTTCTTCAAATTAATAATGGGATAATTATCATGTTGTTGACTAAACAAACACATATTTTCAATATGGATAAATCCTCCACAATACCAATAGTATCCATAGAAATAATATTTTACTATGAAACTTATACATTGTCTAGATTTGATAACTTGTTTTTACAAAACTTTCATACTTTTCCGGCTGTGACATTGTTAAGACCCATAATTTTTTATACATCTGGAAATATTCTTATTTAACAGAAAATTAATCTAATATTCACTAGAATCACCAATAATATCAACATTATATTTGATCTTTGAAATTTTTGAAACCACTGAATTTTTAAATTTTCTTGGTTGGCTATAAATACGATTTAATGATCTTTTTTTATTCTTATAAACATATTCATTTTTATTTTCATCTTTTAAAGATTCATTTTGTTGATCTTTATCATCTACAAACTTCTCATAACTTTCACCAATTTCATAAATATATTTTTTTAAACACATAACTACTAGAACACTTTTGGAGATCTCATTTTGAACAAGTTTTAATTCATCCTCATTAACTTTTATCTTTACATCAATTTATTCATTCTGATTATTATATTTTTCAAGATATTTCATCAAAAGATCAATATCTTCGAAAAGCATTGATTTAATTAAAAAACCATTATTTAATATTTTTTGCATAACTTTCCTTTTTCAACTGCTTAGTTTCTCTCTCAAGTCTTGAAATCTTTCAAACACATTATTTCAACTCTATTTTTAGATAAAATTATAACTGAGAATCTTCTTTAGAAAAAATAATTATATAATTAACAAATTATTCATAATTTAATTGTTTCATTAACATATTTAATGTAGAAACTTTAGTGAATTTTTTTGCTTTAACTTCCTTTTCATCATCTTCACCATCTTTAGACAAAAAACATCTCCTTTGAAATTTGGAGAATTTTTTATCATTTCCCTTGGAGTATGATTTTTATTTTTTAACATGTTTCATTGAAGATATTTTTGGCTCTCGATCTTCTTCATTACTTTATTATTCATCATGTATTCATGGAAAATTTATTAAAAAATCCTATGTATCCACAATAAAATAATTTCTATACTAACTTCCCTTTGTACTTTCCTATGCATATTTTAGCATTTTCATAAAATAAGGAAAACATTATCATGATTCTAGTTAACCTCATCTTCAGTGTAGAATTCAAAAAATATCTTCATCTTTGATAATATTATTATATTTTCTTCTCTTGGATTCATTGATAGAAAATTCTTGATCAACATTTTAAATTTTTTTAATAAATTTTTATCTTCTCATTTCATATGAAATGATAGTGTTATATAATTCATCCAAAATATAGAGTTTTATAATCTCTATCTTCCAAAGATGAAACCATAGAATCAAACTTTTTTGAAATAATCAGTAATATCTTTTCAACAACATTTTAGTCTTCCAACTTTTAACCAAGACATCTTATGGTACTTACACTATCATTCACCCTTGTGAAGAGGTCACCAAAAAATTCATAGTCACCATTTTGAGGACCCCAATCATTAACATCCCGATTTTTTGTTTTTCCTTATTCACCGCTGTATTTCCTTCATATATATTTTTTTCAAATTTTCCCACCTACCTAAGGAAATTATAACTCGTTTTACTCTATTAAATTCACTTTCAAAGAGTAAAGAGAGAAAATAATTCTTATTCCTTCCAAAATTATCTATTTTTTATCATTAATTTTAAGAGGAACTTTCTCATTATAAGGTGGAAATGCATTTTTAGCATCCTCCATATCTTCATAACCATGAGAAATCAGATATTGAAACATTATTTATTTCTAGATATGATGGTTATTTCCATAAAAACTGCAATCCCCTTATTATTCACACAATTCATATTATCCTTAGCAACTTCTATTCATACATCACTGAAGATTAAATAAAGGGACCTTTCCTAGGATACCAATTAAAAATTCCAAAGTGGGATCAATGTAATAACTGAGAGGGTGAGAGGTGAATTAGTGATATCTTTTTCTTTTTATGTTATCCTTCTTAACAATCATTGCCTCATGTTAAAGAGAAACAAATTTTTTGGAAAAACAAACCTGCAAACACAACCATAATAATATAATATATTATACAGTTCACTACTCAAAAAGAGTATCCAGTCCTAAGAATAGTTCTTAAATAATATAAACCCACATAATCCATAATAAAACAATCCATTCTTATAAAACAAGTAGGAAATACCTTTAAACTTTTGCAACACTTTAATCAATATAACATTACATGTGTTTATTCTAGCACAAATGATATAAATAAGATGTTATAAAAAGTTTAAAAACCTTCACCCATAGTTTCAAAACATTTCCAATCTACTTATTCAACAAATTTCACTTTTGATAATCTTCAAAAAAAAATCTTCACTTTCTTACCCAGCATTAGGTAGGAATAAATTATCTAGAATTTATATAAAACATAGTCTAATCCCTTTTCCTGATTCATAAATCTAATTAAACAGTCTAGAAATGATTTAATATTATTTTAATACAATAGACAAGAAACATGCCCATACCTTTTTGATTCAATGATAAGAAACTGCCAGTCTTATTTTTCAGTCTGATCCGATGAGTCTTGGCCACCGCTTCTCTAATCACTTCATATTCTCTCGAGAAACATTTTTTCTAAAGCTCTATCCAATATATAGTGAAAAATCACATCTCATGTGCTCTTCCTTGTTACATATGAATAGTATCAGAGTATTTTGTACTTTTATCCCATTATATTGGTGTCATTGAAGCAACAATGGAAGAAACGTGAAATAATTTACCCACTCAATAAAATTTTAGATCTTTGAAATTTATGTTCATTTGAATTTGATTTTGACCAATTAACAATTTTTCTCAAATAATATAGTGGCTTCTTAAATCGTCATAAAATATCCAAAACTTCTTAAAAATTGACTTTACATGAATAATAACATCAAAGGTTCCCTCTCAAAAACATGGTTTTCTCAAACATCTCAATTTGAAACTCTATTTATAATTATAATACACTTGAACCAATGAAAGAAACATAAAATAAGATACATCCAACTCCAATTCTCTAACTTAAAGGAAACTTTTAAACTGATTACTGCATCTTTTCAACTACTCAATAATTTGAAATATTATCCAATGAAACACAACATCTTATGGATAATTAAGTCTAAACAGACAATCTGATGAATCGGTACCAACCAACATGTCTGGTGGATTGATGTCAACATCTCCTATTGTTATTTGGTGTCTTGATTTAATCTTATTGATCATTTATAAAGCCCATATAATGGATTGGTCTCTAAATATCAACTACTTTATTGGTGTTAAAAGCTCTCCAAATTCACATACAATTACTCTTTTCCATATGATACAACTTGTGTAGTTCGATGTTCTACATCTAATTGAACTTCACATCTGATAAAATGGTTCATCTGATGGGTTATCTGATCTAAATATCAGTTGGTCATCACATTTGAAAAACAATGGACTTTATTAAATTAAACAAAAAGTCTTCAAAAAAATTATGAACCCAGTACATCTAAAACCAATTACATGTATCTGAAAAAGTTATACTTCATATAAACACCAAAAAATCACATTTTTCTTTTCTTCTATAAACTCATGCTCATATCATGACTTCTTCATGATTTTGTAACATTAAATGATTATAAAAAATCATCAAATTATATATACTAATCCTTTTGGAAAAACCTAATTTTGTAAATATGAGTCTGAAGACAAGTTCACCTAGAAAATAGCATTCAAACTGGAAAACTTCAAATGATGGACTTTATCAAGAAATTTTATACTAATTATCTGAGTCCAAAACAACTTCATAGTATAAAAAATTACAAAGTTAGGTGATTTTCATAAATACCACAAAATAAAACACTTCCAACAATCTTATTTAAAAAAACATCCAACTAGGCCTCAACTTCAAGAAGTTGGTATTTACTATGGAAAAACATTTTCACTGGTAGCTAGACTTGAATATATTATAATGTTGTTTCATATGCAGCACATTTGGATTTTAAATTATATCAAATAGGTATTAAGAGTTATTTGTTAAATTATCTTATATTTTTGGATATTTATGAAGACAACTCCTTGGATTTAAAACATTAATTTTCCTAAACATGTTTTCAAAGTATATAAATCGTTAAATGTTTTAAAAAAATATCATAAAGCTTGATATCATAATATCATGTTGTTTTTAATTTCTAATGGTTTTAAAAATGGAATAGATGACCCTAATATATTTATAAAAATAATTTATAAAGAATTATTAATATTACAAATTTACATTTATTATATTATCTTTAGATCTTATATAAATTATTTATTTACTGAATTTACAAAAATTACTAAAATTGAGTTTGTAATGAGTTTAATAGGTAATTTTTAATACTTTAATTGATATAATTTTTTAAAAAAATAATGTAGAAATCATTTTAAATAAAAATTAAGTAAACCAAATACATTTTAAAACATTGTTTTTTGATAGTATTAAAAATAGTGATACTCCCATGAGTATAATTTTTTAATTGGATCTTGATGAAATTGAAAAACTCATTGATCCAAGCAGTTGTAGAGGTATTATTGGAAGCTTAATATACATATCTTCTAGATGAATTGATATTATGTTTATTGTGAGCATGTGTGAAAACATTCAATCAATCCCAAAAGAATATCACTTGATTTTTTTGAAATTAATTTTCAATTACCACAAAAATACAACCAACATAGGATTTTTTTACCCTAAAGGTCATTTTTTAAATTAGTTAGTTATTTAGATGTTGATTTTTTTGTTTATAATTTTGATTAAAAAAATAACATCTGGGATATTTCACATTTTTTGAAAATATTTACCTTCATGTTGTAGTAAGAAACAGAATTGTTTCGCATTATTTACTTCTACAGTTGGGTACATCGTTATTGCTAGTTTGTGTGAATGGATTTTTTGGGTGAAATCCAAATTATTGGGTTATAGATATCTATTTCAACATGTCCCAAAAAAATTTACTGGACAATTACGATAAATATATCTATGAATCCTATATTTATTTATAAAAAAATCATATTGGTATAATATATCACTTCTTGATAGATCATTTTTAAAAAGGATATGTCACTATATAAGTCTTTACTATATAACATCAGTTAACTGATATTATTATAGAGCCTTTAAATAGTGGTAGAATGAATTATATAAAATATTAATTTGGTATACCGAATTTAATTTAAAAAAATAAAAAAAAATATACTTTTCATTATTTCATTGAAAAGTTTTTGTTCTTAATTTATCAAATATTTTATCTTTCTAATTATTTTATTGTATAATATAGAAAAAATATTAAATGCAAAAGTTATTTAATACACATTACTTTATAAATAAATCTATAAATGATTTAAGTGTCAAATCAGAGTTAAGTCATCACACCCTTTGTAAAGTTGAAGAAAATCCTCTTTCTTGAACCCTTCAATTGATTCTGGAGCACCTAAGTTACAATTCTCAACCTTCTTGATTAAGAAAATGTGGTCGTTTGGAGATAACATTCTTGAATCGTCCAAGATATCAAAAATTTTCTATAGTATTAATAAGAATATTTTGAATTTTTTCCATATTTATTGTGATGTTGTAACTAAAAGAGAAGTATATGTTGAATGGTTCAAAACCATTTACTCATTAACATAGAGTGAAGTTTGTCTTAATTACTAGGAAATTTGGTTTTTAAATGAATATCTCCCTTTATATCCACAACCATTCTGATAGTTTTATATGAACATGGTTTTTGAAGTCGATAAATATGAAGATGTTATTCGAACCAATATCAATGGTCAACAATTTGAGTTTACCTCAACCTTCTAGACTGACTATCTAGGAGTGCCACAAATTCAAGAATATAAGTACTATTAGAGCTAGTATCTAGTAATCCATTCTCATTTTGGTATTTTAAATTCATTATAAGAAATAAAAAATGGAAAAATATTCATAAGACCCATTGATAATAAGCTAATTGTAGAATATAAAGCCTTATTAATTTTTATTTAGCACAGTACCTACCTAAGGAATAAATATTTCATTTCTGTTTGATATAAAGTATTTTTATTTCGGTGACTAATGGTTCGGGGAATTTATATTAGATTGTCTCATATCTTCATGAAACATATTTAAGATTTAAAAAATATGTCATATAAATTCAACACAATTCCTTACCATAAGTTTTTCTTTGTCTTGTTGGAATAAAAGAGACTAGTTCTAGTACAAGATGAAAGGAGTGTGATCTCAAATGGTGTCTATTTAAATCAAACTAATTATAAAAGAATGAATATTAGTTTAGAATCCATGAGAAAATATTTGGGTGTATGATGATGAGAAAATCTATAAAATATTTAGTCCTATTTTCCATACCACTAGGACAAGAGATATAATTGATTCCAATTTTGAACAAAATGAAATAGTTAAATCCATTTACTCCTATTATAAAGAAAAATATGAGTATCCTATCAATCTAGATGAAGAATCTTGAAGGAATTTTGAGAAAAGATTAAAAAATACTCTACTTCATGTTCCTATTTTATAAGAACATATAAGGGAAGAATCACCTACTATTCTTGATGTTCCTTAGCCTAAGGATGTAGTAGTTGAAGTAGAAGAAATATATTAATTTTCTAGTGTTAGAAGATACTATTTTGGAAGGATTTGTAACTACTATGGGGGAGATAATTCATATATCTTTGTTTTTTGGACAATTTCTCACATAATGTGAATGTGATAAGGTTATATATCCTACACTAGTATAGATTACAACTATATTTGGGACATGGGGATTAAATTTTTTGACACTTCTCAATCTAGTTAATAAAATCCTCTATATAATTCATTCATTAATATGGGTGTGTTAGTTCCATAATTTGGTGATAAACCTGATGTTTATCTTGTAAAAAAATATTAATGAAAATGAATTCAATAAGAATGATTAATATAAATATTATGGTGATTAAAAAAATCTATAATGTTCAACTTATTTCTGACCAAGGAAGAACCTGTTGTTCCTAAGAATCCCTCTACTCATTCTATGGTATGTCTCATCAAACCAAAATTTGGTGAGGATATTTTGAAGCAGCTAAAAACTACACTTGCTCCAAAATATGTTCTAAAAGTCCCCTTTATAGAATATCGTATTTATGAATCTTCTTCAAGCATAGATATTGTGGGTATAAACAATTCTTCAAATGAATATGAGGCCTCATTAAAAGTAATTGAAACCCCTCTTGAAATATTTTCACCTAAAGAGACTCTATAGAAAACCCCTTATAATTTTGTCTCTATTTCTCATCCATCTCATCTAATTGATGATCCTTTTCCGAAAGTTTCTTATACTAAAGACAAGAATGCTCCATATCGAGAATATAGACCATCTTCTGAGACTCCTCCAGTAATAACCTTTGAATATATTAAAGATTTTGAGAATAACCTTTTGAAACTATTAAATTAGAATTTCTTGGGTACCTATTTTACAATTAATATGGACTATGAGGAAGATATTTCTTACACTATTAAAAAATTTATTACCCATTTTGATTTGAAGTTCTTTCTAAAATAGATCATAATAATCAATATGTTTGTTCTTTCGGAAGGGAAATGGAAAGTTTTAAAAATAAAATATGATCCTTCAAATGATATCTCACTTAACTATTTTTTATTATGGATATATTGTACCATGTGGTGATTATAAATCCAACTAAACCATAAAATTTTTATTTATAACCTACTCCTATTTTGACTTTATTGATAAAAACTTGATTCAAATTTTTATTCATTTAGAAAGTATGAATGTTTTTAATAGTGTGAAGGAAAGAAAAAATCAGTTCAAGATGGGAATTTCTTCTCATAGTGAAATGCAGTATGATTTGATAAATATAAGACCACAAAAACTGTCAATCATAAAGGTATAATCAAGTTTTTCGTCTGTTTTTATCTAAAATAAATCTATAAAAATGTGGATCTTAAAACCTATTTTATGTGCTAAGAAAAATATTTAAAAATTACACCTCTTATTATAGCTTTAAAATCATTCGTAGGGAATTCATTGGTAAATAATCATGTACTAAATTGTTTCATGACATAGAAATATGGGTTTCTTAGGGTAATGGAGAATAGAATAATAGAGGTATAATGTATCAAAAGGATATTGGGACCCCGTACTTATGTTTCAAATTCCCCTATGTTGTTACCTCATGTTTTTTGAGTGTTTTGATTCTATTTAGTTTCATCTACTATTTCAGAATCTGTTTCTGTAACCTCTTCCTTGCATATACCTCCAACAATAACTTTTTGTCTCTCTATTTCCCATGATATTCTTCACATAATCCTAGATTCCAAATATATATCCATTCAGGGACCTCCCTCCTAATTTTGGAAATGGAAAGGACCATTCCAATCCTGAAGATTTAGATTCCAGTTGTTCTCTAAGAAGAATTTTTTACACCTTTTTTGATATTTAATTAAATTCTATTTTCTATTTATATCTCAGTTATTTCCATTTAGTTTCATCTTTTTGATAATCCAAAAGGAGGAGTTAAATGTATAATACGAATGACCATTATCTAACTTGAAATTACTTAGTCATTGTTTTATATTAGAATATTTATTCCCTGAATTATGATTATCAAAAAGGGGAATAACAATGGAATATTAAATAAATTACATATTTAATAATCTCAAATCATGTTTATGTTCATTCTTGTCCATTTTGTGTTATGTGAAAGAAAAAGGATTCTCCCTTAATTTTCATAAGTCAATAAATAATAGCACCTTATAAGTGATCAACCATGGAGAATAATATAAAAATTATATGAGTGACCACAGGTTATATAATGTGACTGCATATTTTCATAATCAATCATGGTAGAGTTTTTCTCAAAGGAAAAATCAACCACATCAACATATGATCGACCATTGAACCACAAATCTAGTTCGATCAACAACATATGAAACATGTTGATCACAAAGAAAATTTGGAGCAATCATGTAGATATCTCACCAAGTATGGAATCGACTATAATCATACAAATATGAACTTCTACAAAGATATCTACTATAAAATCAAATGATCAATTACATATTATAGTAATTAAAATTTATTAAAAATTATGGCATGCATATTGGCATGGAAAATTGAGGCGACCATCACTGATGATGTGGTAGCTTTAAATTCACTATAAAATGGTATTTATTAAATAATTATTATTTAAGAGTAATCTTACTACTTTTCAATGAAAAAAATAATTCATGTCAAAAGAATTAAATGAATTATAATTTATAGCCAAATTATGTGGATCTTTATAATGATTTCTCAAACGATATATTTCAAATAATAACTTTTTAAATACAACCAAAGCTAAAAAAATAAAAAATAAATATACAATATCATTCATATATTTTTGAATATACAAGAAAAAGGACAAACTAGTACTCTACTTTTAGAATTATTTTCAATGTTGTTCCTAAACTCAGTATACACATCGAAGAATATTCAAACAACTTAAAACATATTTCTTCAACCAAGAGAGAGCAACGAGAAGAGAAGAAATTCCTATAGAATAACAGAGAAATGTACTCTAATGTATTGATTTATTATCTTTCTATAAATCTATTTTATTTAATTCTGAGTTTTTCATGTTCATTTTGTTTATAAATATTATTCACCCACTCTTGAGCTGAACTGGAGAGTATAGGACATAGAAACTCTCTCTCCCTCTCTCTCAATCTATGTATCTTACTTATCTATGATCCCAAGTATAACTATGGAAAAGGCTTTGTTCCTAGAAAACCATGTAATCTATTTTATAAAAACATGATTCAGATTTTAGATTAGTTTATTTAATAATGAAATTATATGTAATGGGTGACTTTAAAGTGTAGCGAATTATGTCTTGGCTTGAGACCGAACCCCTTATTTATTTTCAATGTGTGTTTATTTATTTTTCAATACTATATTTCTAAAACTTATTTACCTAACTTATATTTGATATTAGTATTAAATCTATGTTTTATATACTATGTTTTATTATACTAGATTTGTTTCAACCATTAAAATATTTTCAAAGATATTATAACTAAGATATGATTTATCTTTTTATAATATTTTAAAATATCATATTATATAATTCTGCACTTCTAGTTTACTAGTTTTTTTATTAATTTGGTGGATTTACATTTTAAATTATTTTTAATAGAAATTTTTTATTGGGGACTCGATCTCCCCACCTGAATTTTCACCCATGAATAACGCATATAATGTTCCATCTGTCTATTTTCAACTTGGGTATTTACATTATTCCATTTTGGAGCTACACACTTTTTTATTTTACCCATACTATTACTGGATCTCAGGAATGAGGTAGAGAGGATTTTAGTACCCTTAGTGTTGACTACACTGTTTAGAGGTTGAGTTAGCTTGTATGATCTATGTAGATATTGATAGCTAATGTTAGGGAATCATTAGTATTCGAAATATTTCCTATTTTTATGGATCCATCCGCATGAATTTATACTTAATATGAAATGGTGGTATTTGGTAGAGACTAGAACTTATTTATTGAGGAGGTTGGTTATATATTTTGGGGATGAAAAAGAGCATTCTGTTTTTATTACAGATAGAGACTGTCATACATGTCATATGAAAGATGAGTCCTTATCTTTTATGGTATTTGAGATAAATTTGAGATCAAGGAAGTTTTAACTAGTGGTTTTTTAGATTATATAAAATTAAATTATTGTATTTTTTGAAAAAATTTATAATTCTACACTCAAGGTGTGAAATTGGGTTTGGATAGATTCTTATTTGTATTTCCTTTCATTTCAATGTATGTACTTAGGGTATCTCTATTTGAGATTTGGGATCTATGAATTCGAATTTATGATCTTATACATGGAGGTTTCATTACACAAAGTGTTTCAACTTGGGTGATCTAGAATTGTTCATGAACAACAAGAATGAAAATCTAAAAATTTGTATCAATTATCATCACTTAATCTAGATGAAAGTGAAGAACAATTATCCCCTTCAATATATTTATGATCTACATGATCAGATGAAGAGATCTATCTAGTTCTCAAAAAATTAATTTGGGATTAGAGTATCAGTAGATGTGAGTGAAACACGAAAATATTTAAAATATTGAATTCATGTGTCATTATGTCCACCATAAGTTTTTGGCACTGTCATTTCCTTTCATCAACACTTGACCATGTTCATGGGGTTGACAAATTTTTTATTTCATAAGTTCCCGGATTAGTCTCTAGTAGTGTTGATTGATGAAATCCTTAAGCATCCCAATTCTAAGCAGGAGTATTTAGAGTATCTATAATGATTTTTAGAAGTGTTTTAGTTCCATCATCTATTTAGGATGTTTCCTAATTATAAATTTTAATTTTGAGAGATATATTTCTTGATAAATTTTGTGTCTTACAAGGGGTAACAGTAGATCCTTCAAATATTGAGGTATTTCTTTCTTGGTTATCCTCCAAGAATGTCACAGAAGATTAAAATTTACATGTTCCCATCAATTATTATAGTAGTTTTATACTTGATTTATAGTTGATTGATAATCCTCACAAAGTCATAACCAAGAAAAATCATTCTTTCATGGGGATTGTATAACATCAATCAACTTCTTAATATTCGAACTAAAGGCTCGAAAATGATCTTGTTATCCATTTTCTAGTGTATGGAGTTTTTATTTATGTTTTCTATGATTATTCATGCATTATATTGATTTATGTTCTGATATAGTAATGAGAAGTTATTTCATATGGATCTCAATAAGTATGAACCCATAAATGTAATTATTATACATGTGATCTAGATATTTTTACAGTCTTGTTTTCCTTGAATTTTTTGTGACATAATATTATCATTGAAAACATTATAGTCTTATCAAATCATAAGGGTATGGGATATAATTTATTTTGATGTTATTTTAAATTTTATATACTAAAGTGGATGCAATTCTTATAGGCCTGCAACTTCTACATTTCTTACACAATAATGAAATGATATTTTTTTCATACAAGGTGAGTGAAAAGTCAGATGATAATGTTATTAATTAGTTTTAGGTTTTTTTAGTGAAATTATAGAGATAATAACATTAAATATTGATATATATAAATTTAATGGTAAATGGAGGTTCTACAAGTTGATTGTGTAAATACCTATACTGTAGTAGGAGGACGAATGTCAATTAGGGATTCTGAGGTAGTGGTTTAGTGAGATTGAGTTACTTTTGGTGATACCCTAAAAGGGTTTTATAAGGATTACCAAAATCATTTATTGTACCAAATAAGGATCTTCATTCCATTAGTGATTCAGGGGGTGTTTATTCACAATTTTCAAAACATACTCAAGTCTATTTATTCTAGTGTGGAAAATATCTCTCATGTTTTGGGAGGTTGATTCTTGTGGTCAAGGATGAAGAGAAAAATATCACAGTTCATGTACCAGTGTCCAGTATTTCAAAAGGTGAAATCAAAACATCATATTCTTGTAAGTTTTCTTCAGCTTTTACAAATTAGTAAATTGAATTGGGAAAACATCTCGATAGATTTTATGACTAGTAGACCTTAATATCAATGTAGATATGATCATATCTATATGATCATTGGTCATTTAATGATGTATCCACACACCTCGGAAATTAAAGAGTCGAACTCAGTGGATATCTTATCGAGGAAGTATTTAGATGAAATTTGGTGGCTCAATAAGATTATAAAAAAAAACATCTAGGATCATGATCCTTGTTTGAAATCACGGGGGTCAAGTGGTCCCCATCAAGATTTTAGCACTCAAATACACCTAAACAAATATTTTCTTCCATAAAAGGGTGGTAATATTGTAGATACCCAAGCTTGATGTACATAGACATTACATTAATTTTTTGGAATAATTAATACATAACAAGAACCAACACTCATGGACCATAATAGTTTAGTGTCTTTGGAAACTCGGAACATAATCTTCTAATCATGGTGAAAGATCATCAACATCTCCCATAAAGATCTTCCCCTTTTTTTCTTACCTAAAACATTTCTTCAAATCATGGGAAAAATAAAAATATAAAGGGTGATCTCAAATGATCAGTAATGGTAAGAATGGAGAAAATAAAAAAAATCATATACATTTGAACTTAATAAAAACATGAACAAAAAGTTTAAAAATCAAAATCTTGAGAAATAAATCTTGGCAGTACATAAGGCATAGATCATAAAGGAATATTAATCATGATAAAATAGCATGGGAATAAAACATGTAATTGTGGAAATCCATTAAGCACGTGATATTATTTACATAGTAGCCAAGGCATTGCTTCCAAGACCATCTTAGTGGACAATGTCCCTTACTAAATCGAGTTCACTCCTTGTTCCAGTCCTGTATCACTGAACCGGATTAACTTACTGTTCCAGCCATGTCTATCTCATGAGATATAACAATTTACCCAATGAATTTGAGGGAGATATAGGTTCCACCCTTCTCATAATAAAATCATTCTTACTTGTGCCACAAAATAAACATAATTCATTCATCATAACCCAATGAATAAAATGGGTTTCATAAACATCATCCCATCATAACATAATCCATATAAAACAAATGGATATAATTTCATCATAAGAAAAAATCAAACCATGTAAATAATAGATACATTATACTTGAAACATAATCATACCAAATAATTTCATCTTAGATAGAAAATAGTTTTGATAAAACACTTGAAATGAATTCTCGACGAAAATATCCTTTCTTCTTCAAAAACATTTTATTTTCACAAAATTCTACTAAATTAAAAAAGAAAAGGATTTTGTTGAATATAATAATGAAATCTTGTATAGGAAGCATCATAAAAATTAGGCGTTATGAAACCGTAAAAATCCATTCATGCCGTATAAGTTAAAAAAACATTCTTCTTGTACTTTTGCTGGAAAAGTCAAAAAGCACCTCGTAAGGTAAACAAAAGAAAGATTCCTTCCATAATAAATAGTAAAAGTCAAAACATAACATTAAACATACATGTAATAATATTAAACCTTTTATGGAAACATTTTAATAAAACATGTACATGGATGATAAATTTAACCCGAGTAAATACTTACATATAAGTAATCTCGGATAAAAATGAGATTGAAAAATTATCCCTTACCTTATGTCTAATTTCTTCCGTATGTGTCTGAGACTCCTATATAGTGGGTTTAAACATATTATTAACTTGCAACAGAACCATAAAAATATTTATGATATCATATATGATTAACTTATGAATTTATATTACCCGTTCTTTTGTCAATTCCATGTTAAAGAAACCATTTTGGGTAAAATCGATTCATTTGTCGTACGTGTTTTGACTTGTAATTATTCATATGATTACCTAGATCATGATTACTTACTTCCTGAATGTAAAATATGATTTATATATAATATATATTCATAATATTAATATATATAATAGATTGATAAATGAAACGAAATACACCGTCTATGGAGATGGTAGACCGTACGTACGCATGAACACAGTTTTCATTTCTTTATTGACTTGAATGGAAGTTAGTAGAGACATATATATATACATAAATCCAGTTGCATTTTTATGTCATATATATCGTTTTTATTCATTATATATACTTCACAGTTATTCTTAAAAGGTTAACATGGAGAATGAATCTCATCGGGTCGTGGAGACAATAATCTGTACGTACGCACGAGCGATGATATCGTTCCCATAATTATTGAATGAAATTGGAGGGGATGATATAATATATCAGAATCATTTTTATATTATAATAACCATATATAGTTATTCTTTGCAACATTATACCCATCCAAGTAAGGTGGTGGTGGAAAAACAGATTACACAATGGCGTGGAGACGGTATTTTGTACGTACGCGCGCACGGTGATTTCATTTTCCGTAGGATGAATAGAAGGTGAAATTGGGTTGTTTCATATTTATAATAACATATCAATATATTATTGACACTTATTTTATTACTTTATACGAAAATAATTAAAAAAGATGATGTAGAAGAAGAACGAAACATGAAAGTATCGGTAGGAGAGATTACCTCTTCCTCAACGTGCCTCTTTTAAACTTCCTCTTAGGGCACTAGAGTAGGTATTTTGAGAAGACCATAACCTCTATTATATAACTAGATATTTTGATAAGAGAAATGGTCAGGTTTTTTCTGAGCTTGAAGGCTCATGTTTGTGTGTGGAGAAGAGGGAGGAGGTGCCCTTTTATAAGGGAGGAGTGGGGCACCTTTGGAAACATAAGAAATATTAATTTAAAATAAAATCCAACCCCCCATAAAAACCTCCAAACAAGACTCATTTAGAAAATTATATGACATAGGGTTTTAATCACATCAAACAATAAAATTTAGACATTTTGTGAATTTATTTTAAACCTTATCAAATTGATTTATCCTTATTTAATCTATTTAATTTTATTTGTGGTAATAATATTCTAAATTTTAAATTGTTATAAATAATTACTTATGTTTTGTAAGTAGTACATAATTGTATAATTTATGAAATCTTATATCATATAAATTTAAATTTTTAATTTTTAAATATTTTTGTGACTTTTAAACAATTTTATAATATGTTATTTTTTTAAAATAACAATAGTGTTAATTTTGACACTATTCATTTATTTAAATAAAATCTAAACAGAGGATATATTCGAACCAAAATAATTAATAGATTCCTAATATTTAATATTCATCTAGAAAATTCGTGGATCACATTAAATAGTTCATATTATATTTATTTTAATATTTTTTAATCCATTTAATTGATATTTCAATCAATAGAATAATTTCAACATCACTATTATGTCATCAACAATGACAATTATTTAATCCCTAAAAATTCTAAATAAATTCACATAATGTAGATAATTTTATTATATTTCTATAGACTATTCATGTTCGAAATTTTATGAAGTTTATCACTAAATTAAAATTAAAACACTTATAAGATATAAGAGAGTGACATGTTGTCACTTTCTTTGGTTTTAATTATAATTATATCATTTTCATGGCCAATAGTCCATGAAAAGAGTCTATTATGACCCTTATTTGATGTGGGTCGACTTTTATTCATCTAATAGAATTTTGGAATGTGATAGGGTAATTTTATAATCTTATTTTTATCCTTAATTACCTGATTTACCTTTAACTATAGTAAATAAAAATTACCGTAGTTATTATTCATAATGTCAAAAAAATAAAAGTAACCCATTAACATAATTTGGACCCACTGAATAAAAATATGGAATCCATTTTTTAAAATTCAAAACACATAAATTTCAGTAATTTATTTAAAATTAATCACGTTGTAACGAAATTGGGTTTTAAAAGTAAAAACATTGTCAAAGATTGATATGTTTTTACCAATGAATTTTGTATAAAATTAATTCTAATGACATGAATTATATTAAATGGTAAGAATATATTCTATTTATACTTTAAAAAAATTAAATTTTATCATTTAACCATCTAAATTATCTTGATGAAAAAAGTTGTTTTTAAGAAACATTTAGAGTGTTTTTACTATTCATCAAAATATGAAAGTAATCAGAAAAGTATCAAAAAATTTTCCAATGAAAATTTTTATATCCTGATTCAAAATAAGAAATTTATTTTTTAAAATTGAACTTATAAACTTTTC
The DNA here is from genome assembly GCA_963277665.1 of Viscum album. Lineage (NCBI taxonomy): Eukaryota > Viridiplantae > Streptophyta > Magnoliopsida > Santalales > Viscaceae > Viscum > Viscum album. The sequence continues at coordinate 477,032,014 of OY728125.1, read as the reverse complement.
ATGAATTATATTTAAAATGGGTGTTCCATCAAAAGGTGGTAAAACTGCATTTTTTTAAAAATACTTCTTTTATCCGAAAAATTGATTTTTTTTCATATATCATTATAGAAAATGTGTAAGATGAATTATAATGTTTTAGAATTCAAAATTCAGTTAATACTATTCATAACGGAAAGTTTATAATATTATAATAATATATCATTGTTTAGAAAAACTCAATATTACGTACAATGCAAGCGATTGAGGAAGGTTGCTCTTGCGTGTAATGCAGCCCAAGAATTGTGATGTGTATACAACAAGCTAATACGATGTTTCTTATAGTGAAAGATAATCTTGGTGTAGCATACAACACAAGACATCAAAGAAATTAAAAATAATATTTCTCATAAAATTTCGAAGTGTTACATTCTACCCCCCCCCCCTTAAAATGAATTTGAGCCTCAAAATTCATCGGGGTTATAAATGCTTTACTACTTGAAAGTTTAATTCATAGAAACCCACATCGTAAAAAGGAATACTAAAACATAATTTTAAAAACTAATGTATGAAACATAACGGTTACCCAAATTAACTCATCATTGGGATTTCAAATAGAAGAACATAGGTGAAAATATGGATATGGAATAGAAATATAACAATCAACTTCTGATAAAGTGTGGTAGAGGACATGGATATGAAAAAGACAACAATAACAAAGCCATAAATTTTTGATGACCTAAGGTACCATCTGATTCATCAGATATGAGGGCACTGGGACAACATTTTTGGTTTTCAAGGTCATTTCCCTAATGTTGAATAATTAAAAAAAATAGTTACTTGATTTTGGTACAATCTCACTGTTGTTTGTTCCTTGAACAATTTCCAATTCATCTCTTAAAGAAATGATGTTGAATTAGTCTTCCGTGAAATGTTAGCAGATCATGCGATATAATGATAGGTCATTCCATCTGTCTGAAACATAATGTTAGAAAAAGTTATATACATAAGTCCATATTATGGTGAGATTACCCTTATATGACTCCAAAAATGGACTTATAATTCAACTATCATACTGCTTAAAAAATTAAAATGAATTTCTAGTAACCAGGGACTTCTTGTAGGCCATTGGTATGCGATAAAGGCTTGTCACACTTAAGTTTTGGGTTCGATTCCCGCAACCTAGTCCGACGTGATGGGTTGTCGCTCGTCCTGCAGGTTGTCCTTTTTCTAAAAATACACTGTTATAACATTATAGAAAAAATACCAAAAGAGTTCTAGCCTTAAACAATAATATCTGATGTACGATATAATCCATTCCAATCTTTGAACATATCCAAAATACATTTGTCCAATCTCATAGTATAAATAAAACGATTACTAGAAAGGTCGCATAACAAGCACGTGAATACCATCATTTATCATATGATATATCTTGTTGGTTGCATTCCAAACATGTGAATACCTAAATCTTGTATTCTAATGAAAAATGAAAACCCATTTAGCCTTAGTGAAAACATGTGTGCTGTCAAAAGTTAACACTTTCCACATACCAAAATCCCAAAAAATCTATATACTCAAATCATTATATCACTTTGTCCATTTATCAGTTATGAGCTCATGAATACTATCAAGCATATTATTTTCACTGTATCCCTTCATTATGCACATATAATCTTCTTTCTAAAAATACTTCAATCACATCTCATGGTTACCGGTACCATATAATTATTGAAAACCACAATAAACCAATACAAAGATATTCCAATATTCCACAATACTATAAACGAGATTCAACAACATAATTTTGGAATCCCGTTACAGATAATCATCCCACTACATCGTTGTCATGATCAACATCGCCAATAGTGATCGCATGTGACTTCCCTCTGTCCTTTTCCTTAAGTGGTTGTTGAGGTCGATCATCATTAAACCTTGGATTAGGGCATTGGTTATTATAATGCCCCATTTCCTTGCACTTGGAGCATTGAAGTGTTGGTGGAGCATTCTCTATAGTCTTTTATTTATTCACTTCATTAGAAACATTTTTTCCCGTTACTTCACCACTCATCTAATCTATGACTATCTTTTCCACTCATGAAACATTTTATAATACCTCTTAAACAATCTCCACCATGATTCTTTCCACACATTGATCATAAAGAAACATTCAACTTTTTTCACCATTGTTTTGAGATTTTTCCTTGAACTCCATCTTTCGTTTCTTTTCAAAACCATGAAATGAATATGAAAAACAAACTTCCAGTTCTACCTTGATAGCACAATGCACAATTTCTTCATATCTACTGAAGTATCTTATAGCTAATTCCCTTCGAAGACTTGGTTTTACGCCACTGAATAATCTATCAATTTTACTTTCAGGTTGGATGATGAAGCCAGATGTATACCTTGCAAGCCTTGTAAAATTTTCCTTGTATATACCAACAGATTCATCATCCTTTTTCATAAGCTCAAGGAACTCCTTTTCCATAATTTTTCATAAAATACGAGGGAATTACTTATTGAAAAACATGTTCTTGAACTCGTCCCATTCCATGGATTTAATTTCATCTTGGGGAATTGTATTTTTAACTAGAGTCCACCACTGGACTTCTTTACCTTCTAACTAGTAAACAGACAAAATGACTTGTTCATGCTCTGAACAGCGAAGTATCAGAAATATCTTTTCAATGGTACTAATACATTGTTCAGAAATAAGTGGATCAGAAGACCCACTAAAAGAAGGCGGGCGTTGCCTCATGAAGGACTCAATAGAATATTGTTCCCTTCTCTGGTCATTTGGAAGTCCAGAATGATTCATAGCTTGTGTAAGTATAGCAATAATATTTTTCACTCCATCTCCCATCAAATTTGGTTGTTCGAGGGGAAAATCATTGTATTTTCCATTACATTGATAAACATGGTTCCTTCAGGTTCCATCCATCGTCTAAAACCCAAAAAGAAGAGTGTGAGAGGCAAACATCATGCTTGGAAAATAGAAAAATAAAGGGGGAGTACCTTCAATATATAACATCCTAGGTTTAACAATAAGATCATTATCATAATTCTTGGACTATAACCTATACGTATACTTATCTTTAGGGACATCCCTAGACATTACTTAGAAATATCTCTAGGGATCTCTCTATAGTTTTCACATCCTAGTTTCCAAATGTTAAGTAAATTTTTCCTCTGATACCAACTGTAGAGACCCAAGCTTGATGTACATGTACATTAAATTATATTTTTAGAATAATTAATACATAACAAGAACCAACACTCAAGTACTGTAATAGTTTAGTGTCTTTGGAAACTTGGAACATAATCTTCTAATCATGGTGAAGGATCTTCAACATCTCCCATAAAAATCTTCCCCTTTTTTTCATACCTAAAACCTTTCTTTAAATCCTGTGGAAAACAAACATATAAAGGGTGAGATTAAATGCTCATTAAAGGTAATCATGGAGAAAATAAAACAAATCAATACATTTTAACTTAAAAAAACATGAACATAATGTTTAAACATCAAACTCTTGAGAAATAAATCTTGACAGTACATAAGGCATAGATCATAAAGGAACATTAATCATGATAAAATAGCATGGGAATAAAACATATAATTTTAGAAAACCATTAATCACATGATATGATTTCCATAGTAGCTAATGCATTGCCGCTAGGACCATCTTAGTGGACAAAGTCCCTTACATAATCGAGTTCACTCCTCATTCCAGTCCTGTATCACTGAACTGAATTAACTTACCAATAAATCCATGTCTATCTCATGAGATATAAATCTCTACCCAATGAATTGGAGGCAGATATATGTCTCACCTATCTCCTAATGAAATCATTCTTACTTGTGTCCCAAAATAAACATAAATCATTCACCATAACCCAAAGAATAAAATGGGTTTCATAAACATCATCCCTTCATAACGTAATCCATATAGAACAAATGGATATCATTTCATCATAATAAAAATAAAACCATGTAAATAATAGAGACATTATACTTGAAACATAATCATACTATATAATTTCATCTTATATAGAAAATAGTTTTGATAAAACACTTGAAATGAATTCTTGAGGAAAATATCCTTTCTTCTTCAAAAACATTTTCTTTTCACAAAATGCCACTCAATTTTAAAAGAAAGGATTTTGTTGAAAATAATCATGAAATATTGTATATGAATCTTCATTAAAATTAGGCATTATGAGACCATAAAAATCCATTCATGTTGTATAAGTTAAAAAAACATTCTTCTTGTACTTTTTCCAGAAAAGTCAAAAAGAACCTCGTATGGTAAACAAAAGAAAGATTCCTTCCATACTACATAGTAAAAGTAAAAAAGGGGTAAACATGTCTTTAAACATACATGGAAGAATATTGAACACTTTATGAAAACAATTTAACAAAACATGGACATGGATGACAAATTTAACCCTAGTAAATACTTACGTATAAGCAATCTTGGATAAAAATGAGATTGCAAAATTATCCCTTACCTTATGTCCAATTTCTTCCATATGTGTCTGAGACTCCTATATAGTGGGTTTAACCATATTATTAACTTGTAAAAGAACCGTAATAATATTTATTATATCATATATGATTCATTTATGACATTATATTACCTGTTCTTTTGTCAATTCCATGTTAAAGCAACATTTTGGGTAAAATCGTTTCATTTGTCATACGTGTTTTGACTTGTAATTATTCATATGATTACATAGATCATGATTAATTACTTATAGAATGAAAAATATGATTTATATATAATATATATTCATAATATAAATATATATAATAGATCGATAAGTGGAACTAAATACACTGTTCATGGAGACGGTAGACCCTACGTACGCATGAACGCAGTTTTCGTTTCTTTATTGACTTGAATGGAAGTAAGTAGATGCCATATATATATATACATAAATACAGTTACATTATTATTTCATATATATCATTACTATTCATTATATAAGCTTTATAATTATTCTTAAAAGGTTAACATGGAGAACAAATCACATCGCCTCATGGAGACGGTAATCCGTACGTACGCATGAGCGATGATATCATTCCCATAATTATTTAATGAAATTGGAGTGGATGATATAATATCTCAGAATCAATATGATGTTATAATAACCATATATAGTAATCTTTACACCATTATACCCACCCAAGTAAGGTGGTGGTTTAAAAACAGATTACACCACGGCGTGGTGACGGTATTCCATACGTATGCACAGATGGTGATTTTGTTTTCCTTAGGATCGATAGAAGGTGAAAAAGGTTTATTTCATATTTATAATAAAATATCAGTATATGAGTGATACCGATGTTATTAATTTATAATGAAACAAATAAATAAGAGGAAGTAGAAGAAGAAAAAAACATGAAAGAATCGGTGGAAGAGATTACCTCTTCCTCGTCGTGCCTCTTTTAAATTTCCACTTAGGGCACTAGATATTGTCTTTTGAGAAGACCAGAACCTCTATGATATAAATAGAGATGTTGACAAGAGAAATTTTCATTGGTTGGTCGAGATTTAAGGCTCAAATTTGTGTGTGGAGAAGAGGGAGGAGGTTTCCTTTTATATGGGAGGGGAGGGGCACCTTTGGAAGCATAAGAAATATTAATTTATAAGAAATTACAACCCCACCTAAAAACATCCAAAAATAACTCAATTCAAATATGAGATGCGATAGGGTTTTACTATCATCATCCAATAAAATGTATACATGTTATGAATTTATTTTAAACCTTATCAAATTGATTTATCTTTACTTAATCTATTTAATTTTATTTGTGGTCATAATATTATAAATTTTAAATTGTTATAAATAATTACTTATGTGTTTTGAATTGTCCATAATTGGATACTTTATGAAATTTTAGACCATATAAATTTAAATTTATAATTTTTAAATATTTTTGTAATTTTTGAACAATTTTATAATATGTTATTTTTATAAAATAACAATAGTGCAAATTTTGACACAATTCATTTATTTAAATAAAATATACACAGAGGATATATTCGAAGAAAAATATTTAATAGATTACTAATATGTCTTATTCATATATAAAATTCATGTATCACATTAAATGGTTCATATAATATTTATTTTAATATTTTTAAAACCATTTATTTGATATTTCAATCAATAAATTAATTTCAACATCACTATTGTGTCATCATTAATGATAATTATTTAATCCCTAAAAATTCTAAATAAATTCAAATATTGTATATAATTTTATTATCTTTCTAGAGACTATTCATGTTTTAAGTTTTATGAAGTTTATCACTAAATTTAAATTATTACACTTAAAAGATATAAGAGAGTGACATGTTGTCACTTTCTTTGGTTTTAATTATAATTATATCATTTTCATGGTCAATAGTCCATGAAACGAATCTATTATAACCCTTATGTGATATGGGTTGACTTTTATTCATCCAATAGAATTTTGGCAGGTGTTAGGTTAATTTTATAATCTTATGTTTACCCTTAATTACCTGATTTACCTATACCTGTAGTAAATAAAATTATCGTAGTTACTATTCATAACGTCAAAAAAATAAAAGTAACCTATTAAAATAATTTATACCCATTGAGTCCAAATAAAGATTGCATTTTTCAAAATTCAAAACACAGAAGTTGTAGTAATTAATTTAAAATTAATCTCGTTGTTAATAAAACGGGTTTTAAAAGTTAAAACATTGTCAAAGATTGAAATGTTTTTACCTATGAATTCTTTATAAAATTAATGGTAATAACATGAATTATATTAAATGGTAAAAATATATTCTATTTATACTTTAAAACCATTAAATTTTATCCTTTCACCATCTAAATTATCTTGATGAAAAAAAGATGTTTTTAAGAAAAAATTAGCGTATTTTTACTATTCATCAAAAAATGAAAGTTATCAGAAAAGTATCAAAAATTTATCCAATGTAAATTTTTATATCCTGATTCAAAAGAAGAAGTTTATTTTGTAAAATTTACCTTATAAAATTTTCAAAAATTACATTTAAAATGGGTGTGCAATCAAAAGGTGGTAAAACTGCATTTTTTTAAAAATACTTCTTGTATCCGAAAAATTGATTTTGTTTTCATATATCATTCGAGAAAATGTTTAAGATAAATTATAATGGTATAAAATTAAAAATTTAGTTAATACTATTCATAATGGCTAGTTCCTAAAATTATAATAATATATCATTGTTTAGTGAAACTCGGTATTTCGTACAACGCAAGCTATCGAGCAAGGTTTCTCTTGCGTGTAACGCAAGCCAGGAATAGTGTTTTGTATACTACAAGCTAATACGGTGTTGCGTATAGTACAATATAATATTGGTGTAGCATAAAACAAAAGACATTAAAGAAATTAAAAATAATATTTCTCAAAAAATCTCGGGTTGTTACATATATGGATTGAACTATCTATACATTAGAAGACATATTGCACTCATGTGCTCTAGATTATTTATATTTATGGGTAAATCACTTACCCATAGTTGATTTTTACTATAATAATATTTAGCACTAAATATTTGGAATGGAACTATTCAAATCATCATATATCTAACCTTGAAGATATTTTTATCTTTGTCAGAGGTTTAAGACTTACCAATTCTCAAATTGTAATTATTATATAACATGATAGAGAAGGTTCCTGTGGTTTTTGAATGAATTAAGGCATACCAGGATTGTAAAATTTCCTATGTTGATCATCAAAGGAAGCCCTAAGAGCTTAATATTAGAGATCATATATTATTTAAGGTGTATCCTCATAAAGGGATGTGAAGTTTCAGTCATTCAAGTAATATTTGCCCCTAATTTTTTAGTTCATTCAATGTATTGGAATGCATTAGTGAATTTGTGTATCGATTGGCACTCCATTCATAGATGAATCAGATCGATTTTTTCTTCCACCTATCACAGCTTCGTTGATATCTCTACAGTGAATATCATTTCATTGACTGGGTAGAGTTGGATATTTATAATGTTTTAAAATTCAAGGGATGGTGTGATTCCCCTATCTTAAAACCATGCATCAGTAACCTAACTAGAGCACCGCATAATCACAGGCCTAACTCCATATTTTCTAGAGGCTATTGACTAGTTGTGAGGAACTAAATCATACATTACGGAGAAATTTACCTTAATATGAAAATATCAATAAAAAATAAATAATCAAGAATCAACCAAAATAATATTCATAGTATGGTGAAGTGATGAACAATACAACATAAAATAAAAATTAAATATTATCATCCATGAATGTAATCATATTAATTGCTCACACGGTCGATCACATATACAAATACTAAATAGAATAAAAATATAATGAATCACTACTATAATTCTTGAAACCTACACAAACCTAGTCTCTAATCCTTGTCATGCTTCTCTATCCTGATCTTTTATGCCTCAATTTCCCAAACCTAAACAACAGACATAAGGTCTACATGCTCACCAGAGTGACCATTCATTGTTTGAGAAATGCTTCTCTCTAGGGTGTCACCAGGTTCCCCTAATATAATATGTCCTATCAATTTGAATGAATGAGAAAAATAAATGACATAAATAAACATAAATATTTATCCATCCAAGATTCTCGAATATATTAATATAATCAAGGGGGTCATGCCTAACACTATAACCATATAATATATCCTCATGGGGAAGAGAGCCCATAACTAAAAACATATATCATATATCTTCATGGGAAAACACACTCCACAAAACATATATCCATATTATCAAGGGGGATAGTTCCTCACCCAAGAAATATATATCATATCAGCAAGGGTAATAGGTGATCCATCCAAGATTCTCAAATATCATCAAGCTGATAATTGTTCCATCCTAGAATCTCATATATAATTCGGTGATAAGAGGACCACCCTGGAATCATTTATCAAAACATAATTAGACGGAATAATTCTTTATCATGGAATCTCATATTGAATACACACTTTAGGGAACCACTTATTTCCCCCATAGTTTATCCAGCAAATCAATAGGGTTCTCATCATTGAAAACCTAGCCTCACATCTCATAGAAAGTCTTATTGCCTATCTAGCCTCATGATTGATCACCTCAAGACCATATTGTTCAAGCAAGAGAATATTTTCAAGCACATTGTAATTATATTCTCCCCCTAAGGGAATCTATGTGAATATACAAACCCACTGTAACACCCCAAGCTTCCATGGTACACTTCTCTTTGAATAATACAATAGCAAGTGTTGTATGCAACACTAGGTTCAAGCGCACCACGACTTACCAAACAAGTCGTTCAAAAGAGGTTATGAATAGTATTAAATGAATTTTAAATTTTATATTAGCCTTATAATTTTATAATCCATATTAACAATTTCTAAGACTTAATTTAAGAACAAATTCATTTTTTCAGATAAAAGAAGCATTTTTCAAAAAATGAAATTCTACCGCCTTTTAATGGAGAATCCTTTTTAAATCCAATATTTGAAACTTTTATATATTCAATTTGACAAAATGAACTTATTATTTAGAATCAGGACATAATAATTTAGTTTCAATAAAGTTTTGGTGTTTTTCTGATAACTTTCATACTTGGGTGAATAGTGAAAAATACTATATTTTAACTAAAAACAACCTTTTTAATCAAAATAATTTATAGTGTTAAATTATACATTTTAATGGTTTGGAAGTATAAATAGAATATATTTTTACCATTTAATCCAATTATGGTCATTATTAGTAATTTCACTTTGAAATTAGACATAAATAAGTGCCAAACTTTTAATAGTTATTATTTCATAAAAATACGCCTTTTGGTTTTTACAGTGAGAATTAATTTTAAATTAATAAATGAAACTTATATGTTTTTAATTTGTTAAAATAGACTTTATTATGGATTTAAGAAAATCAAAATTATCTTAGGGTGAATTTTGGTTATTTTTTAGAAAACTTTTAATTTTTGATGAATAGTGAAAAACACAGAGTAATTGGTTAAAACCGACTTTTTATTTAAAAAATTATTTATTTTATTTAAATTCATTTTAGGTAAAAATAGATACATAATACCTATATATGTTCAATGTAATTTATTGGAATCAGTTTATAATAATTTTAGACATATAAAAACTTTATTGAACTTTTCACCGTCTTTTACCCATCTCTGAGGAGAATTTTCAAATTCACATAAAACATAATTTTAGCGCTTCTATGAGGAGAATTTTGAAAATATGATGACACTATTAATATCAAGGAGTAAAATGTGGTTCAATATGATAAAAATATTTTTTGGTGAATAGTAACTTTTTACTTTTATTTACCACCGTAAAAAGTAATAGAGTAATTAAGGATAAAAATGGTATTATTGTTACCCTAACACTTGTCCTAATTCTGTGGATAAGTATAATTAAACCAAAAAAAAACTTAGGAATAAAATATGAACCTCTTTGGTCCACTTGGATTAGATTAGGACAGTTATTATTATTTAATTCAAAGACGAGTTAAAAGAGTTAAAATCGAAGTTTAATAACTGAAACATTTTTAATATAAGGTTATAAAAAAGATAAATTAGATTATATATATTCATTATAAAGATAAAACTATTTTCTATATAATGGTATTTTATTTATAATTTCTAAACATTAAATAATTTAATTTATTTATGATACAATGATGATGTAGTAGTTAACTAATTAATGAAATATTAAAATAATTGATATTATAAATATCCAAATAAAAGTAATTTGAGAATTTTTTTGAATTAAAATAATTTCATAGGTTAATATGACATATTATTATTGATTATATGAATTTTTTTAGAATTAATAATGTTGTTATGAATTTATCAAAAACAAAATACCCAATAGTGTCAAAATTGACATAAAAGAGTTTTAAAAAAAACTATATTATTAATTGATATTATATTACTAAAAATATAAGGTTTGTCCAAATGAAATATATAATGATAGGTGTATAATTAATGGACCACTTGGTGGTCTCTTGTAAATATATAGTAAGTTTACTAACTATATCAGATAGAAATACAAAGAGACATGGTAAATGTCAAACTATTTAACTAAGAGTTAAGATAAGGTTACTATAGTGACCCAAACATATCTAAAATCTATTGGTTGAGTATTTTTCGACCCATCCCCAAGTTACACTTTGAATAATAAACCTTGGAGCTATTAGAAACCGAATATGAATTTATTATAAACTAATACTTTAAGTTTTTCCTAAAGAGGCCCTCCTCCAACTTATAAAAGGAAACAACTTCTAACCAATTATTCATACCTTAAAAGCCTTTTGGTTCATCCAACCTCTTCCCAAATACCCTCTCAACTATCCTACCTTAATTCTAGAGTCATTCCTTTAGTCAGAAATCCAACCTAAGGAGCCCTTTTGATCAAATCAAAAGGAAGAACCCGAAGAAGAGGTAATGTTTTCACCACCCTCTTTCAAGTTCCTTTCTTCTTCAAATTCTTCTTTCTTTTTTATTTCCATCATAAAAAAATAACTCCAGTATCTTCTATATACTATGATGTTATTATAAATATGGTACAACCATATTCAGTATTCTATCCATCCTTTGATTGACATGTCACCATATGTGCGTACGTACGGCCTACCGTCTCCACGTCGTGGTGTAACTGTTATTCAAAACATTATTATTTGTATGGGTATAATAATGATGTGTGATTAATTTATATAATAAATATAACATGATAATTATTATATATATATGATATACCATCTAATTATATATTATTTTTTGCTCGTGCATACGTACGGATTTCCGTCTCCACGAACGCGATGAGATGCATTCCCCATTGTATCCATTCAAGAATAAATTTTATTTGAGGATTAAAAATAATTTTTAGAGACATGATATAATTCTGGATATTAATAATATACATCCCTTCCATAACAAATATGTATCACATAACAAATAATATAATGAAAAATGAATCTGTTAACACCCGAAACGATGATAATACTAAGATATTATTAACAAATCAATGTTAAAAGATCATATATGATATCATATTAATGTATATTATTCTTATATAATTTAATAACAATTATTTCAGCATTATACAGGAGGTTAACCTACCCTCAACCAAGTAATGTACACGTTAAGGGTTTATTTCACAATCTCCTCATTATCAGAGGTTGTTTATACATAATTATCTACCAGGACCTCTTTATCATCCACATCCATGTTTATTAAAAATGTATTTCAAAACATTCATAAAATTTTACATAATATGGGTTAAAGTCATGTATACCCTTGTTTTAAATTATATAATATGTTTATAAAGGAATATTTACGTCATTTTCCAAACAAGTTCCTTTTTAACCATTTCGATAGAATTGAGGTAAGAATGTCTTTTTTTAACTTATACGGCGGGTGCGGCTATTTTCCACCATTGTAAAATCTTCAAAGATTATCTTAAAAGATTATAAGGATATTTTCAAAGTAAATTTTTTATTTTATAATTATGTGACTTTTAAATGATTTCAAAAAAAGAGATATTTCTCTCAAATAGTTTTGATTTCATCCATGTCAACATCCATTGATGGATTTTATGCTTATTTGAAGTTGATTTATTATGATACAAAGCATCCATATTGTATTAAATTTTTTGTGATATGTTTGACTGTGGATGTGTTATTTTTTTATACCATTCATGGTTTATGGAGAAAGTATTGATATTTCTTGTGCTAGTTTTAATACGAATGTTTATGTTATGTTGAAACCTGTTCATATGAGGAATGCATGGAACTTAATAAGTGACGGGTGGAGCCTGATATAGCTACTCGATGCATCGGTAGGTCTCATAAGACAACCTAGTGTCTTGGAAAGAGGCCTTGACAAAATCTTATTTGTAGTATTGGCACGAGTCATTGGCTACGTGGTTATGATAGTCTGGCATTATGCATTCCATCATTTTGAAAGTGGTCATTGATATCGAATGTGATTAGTCGACTAGTAGAATATCCATTTGAATAAGTTAATGGAATTATTTCATTTTATTTCTTCCATATTATGCTGAAGTTAAAGTTTAAAAGGATTTTGTTTTAGTTATACATTGCCTTAAATGTTTATCCGTATATATGAAAGTTTCTGTTATATTGTTATCCATAATGGGCATTTGAGCTCACCCCTTTCTATATTTTATTTTTTCCAGGATGTGAAGAGGTATTTTATGAATAACCTGTTGGGATAGTATAAGGTGACATGAGTGTGGAGATAAGATGTTTCTGTATTTTTCACTTTATGAAGTAATGTAAACTTTAGGAATGTATCTAGTAATTCCGAGGCTACTAAACTAATCGGTATTTCGAGACTTGATCTTTTATGATCATGCCAATGTTATGAAATAATGCACCGACTCTGGGTAACTGGGGTTGGTGTGTCACAGTTGGTATTAGAGGAAGTTTAGTACAAACCTTGGAAGCTAGATTTAGATAAACACTGATTAGAGCACATACACCTAAGATGGACTTTGAGGATTAGTGTAGAATAAATTCCTAGAATTTTGGTATCGTAGAGATTTTGTGAGTTTTCCGAGAAATACATCCCTCTCTAGATACAAGCAGGTAGAGGTGGCTCTAGCACAGATATACCTAGGGTTAAAACTCAAAAACACCACTTTGAGCTGGACTCGAACAGGAATTGGTGCACGACAACGGGTCTTGCTGCACTCTTAGTTACGACACTCCCGGGGGATATGCTTTGGATAATTCTCATTTTCTTTAGAAATCATTATGAAGGGTTTATGAGTATATACTTCCTCAAAGAAAACATTTTTTTTATTATGGATTATATCCATAAACTATTCAATTTATGTTAAGTGTTTTACAAGTTTGGATTTATGTATTGTGATTCATAAACTAATCTAGCATATTACTTTCTTTAGAAATGGCTCCTAGTGGAAGGAATGGAACTGTATCAATGCATGAACTCCATGTAGGGATTCCCTCCTCAAAATAATTATATTGGATCTTGTGATGCAACTAGTGCTGAAGATCTAATCACCATACTGGGACAACTCACTTAGGATATGAATAATAACCTTACCCGTATGGATTACCCTGGTCCACAGCGTGGAGGATCAATGTTATATTGCTTCATGAGCACCAACCACAAACAATAAATGGGAGTACAAATCCATTAGTAGCTGAGCAATGGATAAGTTCCCTAGAGAAAATATTTCAGGCATTGGGGAGTAGTGAAAGGGAAAAAGTTATCATAGCAGTTTACCACCTCATTGGAGATGTTGATCAATGGTGGTCATTGATTCAAAACAATAAGGAAGATGATTAAGTATCAAATATGGAATGGAGGGAGTTCAAAGAGTTTTTCTTAGAAAAATACTTTCCTTGTGACCATCGAGCAGTTATGGAAAGGAAATTTCTGAGTTTTAGGGAAAGGGAGGATGAGAATGTCACAAAGTATGTGGATAACATTACAAGGATAGAAAGGCAGGCAACATATTATATACGTAACCCAAGAAGTAAGATTCATCGTTTCTTTGATGGGTTAAAAACGTTTCTCTGTCAATAATTAGTCTCACAATATTTCTCGTCGTACGAAGAGATTGTCTCATGTGATATCAAGACAGAAAAATAATTCTCTATGTTTTAGGACATTAAATCAAATTAAGAGAAAAAGATATCTATTGACCACTCTGGAAATGGAAATAAAGGGTGGAAATGAAAAGTTGATTATCCATCCTGCAGTAAAAGTGGGAAGAAACACCCTGGATCTTTCCAGAAGGGAATGGGAGTTTGTTATAAGTGTGGAGAAGAAGGACACATTGTATGTGACTGCAATGGTAAGAAAAAGGTTTCAAATGTATAATGCTTCATTTGCAAGGATTTGGGACACTACGCGAACCAATGTACAAATCATCATAGTATGCCTTAAACGATGCAATTGGATAATAATCAAGTTATGATACTACCACAAATGAGGAGGAATGATTATAGTTCTTGTGTTGTTATTATAGAATTATGTCATTTGAGTGTTGTATCAACAATGTAATGGTTATAATAATTATGGAGTATATAGGGATTGTACTGCAGTACTATTTCATTAAGGACATGAGATTGTGTGGATATAGGAAAAGTGACTCAATAGAAGGTTAGATTTTTGGAAAATATATCGTTGAGAGAAATATAAACAATAATATGGTTCTGATACCGAGGTAGTGATTTTGAAATAATACATGATTGATATGGATAAATTATACTGGATATTCTTGATTACCTTGAAATTGATTAATGATTTGTATATTCCATCATTGTTGGAGTTTACAACATTTTTTGATGGATGAAGTATATCTAATATTCTATAAGGAATAAGGGAGCATGAATGTAATCAATAAGGTTTTATGGTAATTCAGGATGTTTCAGTGTTTTAAAAGAATACATGATAAAGGTATTCATATTTTATTATGTGGTAAAAAGGATCTATATTATGTTTACCTCTCATATAAATTTTGGACTGAGAGTTTGGAAGGAAGTATTTTGGATAAGTATAAAGGTTGGAATGTATTATATTTTACATTGGATACTATTGTTAAGGTTATTTTTGGATATTTATAAAAAGGACAACATGCAGATCGTGTGACAACCTGTCGCGTCAGACAAAGCTATGGGAATCGGACCCATAACCATAGTGTGATTGGGATTTATCACCAACCACAAGACTACGTGAAGTCCATGGAGTGTATGATGTAGTTTTTTTTATGTTCTGATAGATGAATTATAAATTTATTTTTGGAACCCTATACGGTTAGGATAAATAGAATATTTTTGAGTCCTATTACCTTTTTGAGTGAAAGATGGGTTTGTGGTAAAAATTTAGTAAGGAATGGATGTCTATATGACAAGTAAGTATATTTCCTTACATTCTTAGTAAATCTCATAAATAAATTCTTCAACTTTAGGAAAGGTAACTTAAAATAAAAATGTTTTCGGTTAACTTTTCCTACTGGGGAATCAAAGACCATTTAACCTATCACAAGTTTGTGATTTTCTTATAGTTAACTTTCTCCTAATCCTATTTTCTACAACTCTCCATCAGAATTGGATGGTATTTTTCTCCTCCATATCCATGTTTTCATAGAATCCAAGTATGGGCTATCTTGGGTGACCTTTGTACTTCTCTTTCTTTCTTTTAAAGTTATATTTTTATTAACCCTATTTCCGAAGTGGGTTTTCTAAAAAGGTATTTTCAATTTTCAACCTTTTATTTTCAAAGAAAAATTTCAAATTGCAAGGATGCAATTTATTAAAGGATGGGAGAATGTAACACCCCATTCTTCCATGGTACGCTTCTCTTTGAATAATAAAATAGCGCGTTTTGTACGCAACACTGAGTTCAAGCACACCACGACTTACCAAACTAGCCGTTCAAAAGTGGTTATGAATAGTATTAAATGATTTTTAAATTTTACATTATCCTAATAATTTTAGAATCTAAATTATGAGTTTCTAAGACATAATTTAAGAACAAATTCATTTTTTTCAGATAAAAGAAGTATTTTCCAAAAAATGCAATTTTATTGCCTTTTAATGGCGAAGACTTTTTAAATCCAATATTTGAAACTTTTATATATTCAATTTAAAAAAATTAACTTCTTCTTTAGAATCAGGACATAAGAATTTAGTTTCAATAAAGTTTGGGTGTTTTTCTGATAACTTTAATTTTTGGGTGAATAGTGAAAAATACTATATTTTCACTAAAAACAACTTTTTTAATCAAAATAATTTATAGTGTTAAATTATACATTTTAATGGTTTGGAAGTAAAAATATATTATATTTTTACCATTTAATCCAATTATGGTCATTGTAAGTAATTTCACTTTGAAATTGGACATCAACAATTGACAAACTTTTGATAGTTATTATTTCTTAAAACTACGCCCTTTGGTTTGACAGCGGGAATTAATTTTAAATTAATAAATGCAACTTCTATGTTTTTAAATTGGAAAAATATAATTTATTATTGAATTCGTAATATCAAAATTATCTTAGGGTGAATTTTGGGTATTTTATGAAAACTTTTAATTTTTGATGAATAGTGAAAAACGCTGAGTTATTGGTTAAAACCACCTTTTTATTTAAATAATTATTTATTTTATTTAAATTTATTTTTGGTGAAAAATATATTTAATACCTATATACGTTCAATGTAATTCATTGGAGTCAGTTTATAATAATTTTAGATATATAAAAATTTTATTGAACTTTTCACCGTCTTTTACATCTCCTAGGAGAATTTTCAAATTCACATACAACTTACTTTTACCACTTTTGTGAGTAGAATTTCGAAAATCCAAGAGACACAGTTAATATCAAGGAGTAAAATTTGGTTCAATATGTCACGGCCCGACCCAAAGGGGCTCGAGCCGCGACTCCCCAAGCCCACCTCCAATAGGCCAGGGGCTGGCGACTAGCGCCGAGTAGGCTATCACACACATGGGAGGCATTAGCCTAAGGTACCTGTACACACGCACCCACAAACACCTCCATGAAATAGTGCAGAGATATATAAAACTGAAAAGGAAATGCATGCATACATCTATCCCAAACCAGAGTATAGTAGAAGTACAGAAGGGAAAAACAGGGCCCACCAAAGGAAAACTACAAGCGTGTCCAACCTGCTCTGACGAGGGGAACGCTGCCACAAACACCCGACGGAAATATCCCTCAGCATAGCTCCGGTAAACACCCCGGTCAACACGCTCACTAAGCTCCGCCTGCTCAGGGTCCTCCCAGAACTCCGTCGAAGGGCCTGTGGTCTGCACAAGACACAAACATGTGCGGGCAAAGCCCGTGCAGGGGTGAGTATAAACATGCTCAGTAGGCACCCCAAAAACCCAAAACCCAAGGGAGAAAATGAAAGGAAACAGTCCACTCAACCTAGCCAGAGGGAACCCAGACAAGAGAGAAACTCCATCTCGTGACCATCCTTGGCTAAACACATCAAGTCAGCTCAGCTCAGCTCAGGTGTATGCCCATACATACACCTTGAACAATCCAGATATACTCAGATCACGCCACAAAGCCACAAGAGGTACCGACCTCGTCACCAGCAACTGTCCACATCTAGGAGAGTACACCCCATTATCACTGTCATCCCGGATGACACTCATCCGAGAGATACACTCCATCGGGTCCCTAACAAACATCTCAGACGCTCACCCGAGAGACCACGGTCATCGGATAACATCACTCGCCGAAACAACATAACCACCAAACTCCTCAGATTGGGGATCGCCGCTAGGGTCCGATAGGGGATACCAAGTCCCACTCCGGTATACATAGCTCATAGATAGGGGGATCACTCCTAGGGTCCGCTGGGGGATACCCTGACCCGATCTGGCATACGTAGTTCTCACTGATAGGGGATCACACCCAAGATCCGTTGGAAGATACCATAACCCGATCTGGCGCTCGACAGAAACTCCACACTCTGATAGAGGATAATCATCCATATAGAGATGGTCACGACGATATCGGAACCCTATCTGGTATAACTCGCGATGTAGGGGATTGAACTGACGATGTCGCAACCCTACTGAAACCACGCGCTGAGTAGGGGATCGCATAACAAACGATATCCTAACCCTACTATAAACCACATGCTGGGTAGGGGATCGTATACCCGACGATGCCACAACCCTAATGAGAACGGCCCACCGCGTAGGGGATCATATTTCCAAGGATGCCACAAACCCTATGGGGTTAACCTGCTAGATAGGGGATCGACGCCCGTAAATAAGCGGTTACAGCGATACCAAGAACCCGATCTAGGGTAAAGATGCTAGAGGATCCACTCCGGGCCCACCGGAGGGATACCACAAATCTAACAGTTTAAACATCCCATCGAGAGGATCACAAACCTATACGAAGGTTGTGATGCCACACGAACCCTCGTAGGAACGAACCAAGGGAGAACTCTCAACCACTGCTGGTCCAAACGCCGCTAACCCGAGCGGCCCGCCACAACACCACACTGCGCACCTCCTAAGCCAAAACCGAGGCCACCATCGCGTTCCACGCGGAAACACACGCAGGATAGGCTATTTACTCGCCTGAAACGGAGCACCGGTGAAAAAGGCACTATTCACCAAAGCTAGCTCGTGCGGGGCCCACACAACGATCCCGAAACCCATCGAGCAGATCACACCACAGTGATACCCTCGGAAAAACAAGCGGAATCGACTACTCGCACGTCCGAAACGGACACCCGGTGAAATAGGTACTATTCACCGAAGGCTAGCTCAGGTGGGGCCCATGCTTGGATTCCGAAACTCATCGAACGGATCACACCATTGCGATCTTCTCGGAAAAACACACAGGATCGACTATTCATCCACCAAAATCAGACTCCTAGTGAAAAAGCTGCGTTTCTCCGCAAACGCCAAAACCCACCCTCATGGGGCCCGCACCTCGTTCTCAGTCCAAACACTCAGAAACCATCTCTAAAAGTCTGTCGTACCATCTGGGTCTCAACGCCACTGATGGCACATTAATCGGACGCTCCGGGTAGAATTTACAACGACCCGAAGTCGTAAAATAATAAAAAAATATTATTTTATACGACGTTTCTAACTCCCGGGCCACGATCCCGAACCCTTAAACCCTCAAAGTGAGATCAAAAGGTCAGTCTCGACACAATGAGCGCGTCGCCGCAAACAGCTCGCAAATCGGAGTTAAGGTTTGCGAGTTACGGGGGTTTAAAGAACCCCCGGAACAATCTGGCCGGACCACCGCAGGGTCGCCGGGAACCACCGCGCCGCCGCCGGACTCCGCTGTGCCGGAGCCGGAAACAACCGTGCCGCCGCCGCGCCGTCGCGGAACTCGCCGGATTCCTCCATGGCCGCCGCGGGTCTCGCCGGAAAACCGGGTTTTCGCTGGAAAACTTCCGGGCGCCACCGGGAGCACCCCGGTGCTCCAAATTCAGATCCGAAAAATGTTTTGGAAAGCTCGGGACCTGAACTATACAACCCTTATGAAAATTTGAAGAAAAATAAAACAAAAACGAGATCTGGTATTTTAAAACTCAAATCGCCTACCTCGCGGGCGAAATGCCGACGTTCTACCTTAGATCCGCGCTCCAGAGCTTCCGCTGCACGCTCCTGGAACGTTCGTCGTTGAATTCTGAGCTTGTGGGTGCTTTGTTTGCGCGATTCGGTGGAGCGGCGGTGAAGAACGATGAACAACGTCAAGAGGAACGATAAGGGGGGGCTGATATTTATATCATCCGCCCACCGGCGCCAAACCCGCATCGGACCCGACGCCCGATACGAACAAAAGTAAGGTCACCCCTAGGGTAAACACGCCGTTCTGACGCAACGGTGGACTCAGAGTTTCTATCCGAGACTCTGTGGAGAAGTTATTCGAGCCGACGCTCGCACACTAACTTCGCTACTTATTTACGAAAACACCCCTGGTGGCGTTTCTCACCGCAGACCCGCGCCCGCAAATTTTACACCTCTCCTAGGGTAAACGGCACGTTCCGGACGCAACCGTGCCCTTAGATTCCCATTCTAAGCTACCGTTTAGGATATATCACACCCCTGCCACGTGCTTAGTATAAAAAAACTTAATATTTCTATAAAATTAATTCCAGGCACACCGGGCCTCAGAATCGCACGCCGTCTTCGCGCCTAGCACTGGAATAATTCGTAGAAATATTACAAAGTCTGACAGGTCCAAAAACCCAGGTCTCTCCACAATAAGATAAAAATAAATTTTAGTGAATAGTAACTTTTAACTTTTATTTACCACGGTAAAAAGTAAATAGGGTAACTAAGGGTAAAAATGATATTATTATTACCCTAACACTTGTCCTAATTCTATTGGATAAGTATAATTCGACCAAAAACCACCTTATGAATAAAATATAAACCTCTTTGGTCCACTTAGATTAGATTATGACATTTATTATTATTTAATTCAAAGAAGAGTTAAAAGAGTTAAAATCAATGTTTAATAACTCAAATTTTTTTATATTGGGTTATAAATAAGATAAATTCGATTATAAATATCCATTAGAAATATAAAAGATTTCCTACATAATGGTATTTTATTTATAATTTTTAGACATCAAATAATTTAATTTATTTATGACACAATGATTCTGTAGTAGTTAGCTAATTAATGAAATATTAAAATAATTGATATTATAAATATCCAATTAAATGTAATTTGAGACTTTTTATGAATTCCAATAATTTTCTTTGTTAATAAGACCTATTATTATTGGTTATATGAATTTTATTCTAAGTAATAATTCTGTTATTAATTTATCAAAAACAAAATAATCAATAGTGTCAGAATTGACATAAAAGAGTCTTTAAAACAAATAATATATTATTAATTGATATTATATTCCTAAAAATCTAAGGTTCAGTCGAAGGACTTATATAATGATAGGTGTATCATTAATGGACCACTTGGGGAGTCTCTTGGAAGTATATAGTAATTTTATTTACTATATAATATAAAAATACAAAGAGACATGGTAAATGTAAAACTATTTAACTAAGAGTTAAATCTAAAAGATAAGGTTACTATAGTGACCCAAACCTATCTAAAATCTATTTTCTGATTGGTTTTCGACCCATAACCACCATAGACTTTGAATAATCAACTTTGGAGCCATTAGAAACTGAATATGAATTTAATATAAAATAATAATTTTAGTTTTTCCTAAAGAGCCCCTCCTCCCCCTTATAAAAAGACACCACTTCTAGCCAATTATTCATACCTTCAAAGCCTTTTGGTTCATCCAACCTCTGCCCAAATACCCTCTAAACTATCCTCCCTTAATCTTAGAGGCCTTCCTTTAGTCATTAATCCAACCTAAGGAGACCTTTTGATCAAATCAAAAGAAAGAACCCGAAGAAGAGGTAATGTTTTCACCACCCTCTTTCAAGTTCCTTTCTTCTTCAACATCTTCTTTTTTTGTTATTTCCATTATAAAAAAATAACTCCATTATCTTCTATATACAATTATGTTATTATAAATATGGTACAACCATATTCAGTATTCTATTCATCCTTTGATTGACATGTCACCATACGTGCATACGTACGACCTACCATCTCCACGTCGTGGTGTAATTGTTATTCAATACATTATCATTTTGATGGGTATAATAATGATGTGTAATTCATGTAAATAATAAATATAAAATGATAATGATTCTATATATATGATATACCATCCAATTATATATTATTTTTTCACTCTTTCATACGTACGGATTGTCGTCTCCACGAACGCGATGAGATTCATTCCCCATCGTATCCATTCAAGAATAAATTTTATTTGATGATTAAAAAAAATTAGAGACATGATATAATTATGGATATGAATAATATAAATCCAATCCATGACAAATATGTCTCACATAAAAAAGAATATAAAGAAAAACGAATCCGTTCACACCCGAAATGATGATAATACTAAAATATTATTAACAAATCAATGTTAAAAGATCATATATGATATCTTATTAATGTATATGATTCTTATATAATTTAATAACAATTATTTCACCATTATATAGGAGGTTAACCTACTCTCAACCAAGTAAAAGTACAAGGTAAGGGTTTATTTCAAAATCTTTTCATTATCCGATGTTGTTTATACGTAATTATCTACTGGGACCTCTTTACCATCCACATCCATGTTTCTTAAAAATGTATTTCAAAACATTCTTACTATTTTACAGAATATGGGTTAAAGTCATTTATACCCTTGTTTGACTTTTTATAAGAACTTTATAATGGAATCTTTACGTCATTTCCCAAACAAGGTCCTTTTTAACCTTTTCGACAGAATTGAGGTAAGAATGTCTTTTTTAAAAAGTATACAGCGGGTGCGGCTATTTTCCACTGTTTTAAAATCTTTGAAGCTTCTCTTACAAGCTTATAAGGATATGTTCAAATTAAATGTTTTATTTTATTATTATGTGAGATTTAAATGATTTCATAAAAAGAGATATTTCTCTCAAATAGTTTTTGTTTTCTATGTCAACGTCCTTTGATGGATTTTAAGATTATTTGAAGTTGATTTATTATGATACAAAACATCCATATTGTATTGAAGGTTTTGTGATATGTTTGATTGTGGATTTGTTATTGTTTTATACCATTCATGGTTTATAAAGAAAGTATTGACATTTCGTATGCTAGTTTTAATATGAATCTTTATGTTCTGTTTAAACCGGTTCATATGAGGAATGCATTGGACTTAATAAGTGATGGGTGGAGCCTGCTATAGCTCTTTGATACATCGGTAGGTCTCATGAGACAAACTAGTGTCTTGGCACGGGGCCTTGACAAAATCTTATTTGTATTCTTGGCATGAGGCCTTGGCTACGTGGTTATGATGGTCTGGAATTATGCATTCCATCATTATGAAAGTGGTTATTGATATAGCAGGTGATTATTTGACTAGTATAATATCCTTGTGAATATGTAAATGGCATTATTTCATTTTATTTCTGCCATTTTATGCTGAAGTTCAAGTTTAAAAGGCTTTTCTTTTACTTATACATTTCATTAAATGTTTATGCTTATTTGTCAAATTTTTCGCTATATTGTTATCCTTATTGGACATTTGAGGTCACCCCTTTCGATGTTTTATTTTTCTCAGGATGTAAAAAGTATTTTATTAATGACCTGTAGGGATACTATAAAGGGATCTAAGTGTGGAGACAAGATGTTGTTGTAGTTTTCACTTTATTATGTAATGTAAACTTTATGAATGTATCTAGTTATTCCAAGGCTACTAAATAATCACTCTTTTGAGACATGATCTTTTGTGATCATGCTAATGTTATGTAATAATGCACCGACTCTGGGTAACTGGGGTCGGGGTGTTACACCCACCCCATCTATACTCTCTGTAATTAATCCATATCATTCACCCCATAGTGATATCAGATCCCATAGGCTCTTTATAACAACTATTCTCTTTATTACACACTTAAACATGATTTATAACATAAATATTCACTTAAAAAAACCTTGAGTATTGATAGGTATAGTGTATGGAGAAATTAGAAGCATTACATAACAACATAGAACATAAAACACAACAACTTTGTTGAAACCTTCTTTTACATGACCACAACATTTCTTCATGCATAGAATTTCATGGGATAACCGGAGGAAATTCATAAGAAAATGGTGATCTATAAAGCACAGTAAGGAATTATTCAATGCATAACATTAAGAATATAATAAATGTCAAGCGTTACTCATATCAATGGAGCGCAAAAGAAACATGAACATAAAGGAATGATATAGCATGATAATCATGACATGGAAATGTGGCAAAAACATTTTACAAGATATTAGCATGATCTAAGGCTCATTTCACATGGTTCATGATTAAATCCATTTTGAACATGAATTATCAGAAGTAAATCGTCATTGCACTTGATGAAACATAATACTAATTTTACCGAATGCATTAGAGCACTATCAGGACGCACCCTTTTTAATCATTTCATTTCATGCATAAGTGTTCCACATATATCATACAACATGGATTTATTAAACATCATAATTTATTCCAAAATAAATGAATGTTAAATTCATACATGCAACTCTCTAATGAATAAGTAAATGTGAATAAAATTTAATACCCTTGATAAATAAATGAACATGGTATTCACTACATAATGACTTTGTCTTTGAGAATCATGGTGTAATTTCAGCTGCATAATGTTCTGACATAAGAATTCATAATAAAATTTGATGGGAGAGAAAGGGGTATCTCATCATATGTACATGAAATGGATATTAAGGGGGGCATATAGACACATGTCCCAAAATATGTAATGGAACTTAGATGCACAATTTAAAATAATTTATTGAATGTAAATGAGAATTGAGAAATTACTTGCAAAATTTTAGCATGGTAACGGGTGTGCATGGGAGGCACTAATGATATATAAATAGTTCTATCACCATTAAAAAATAATGAGGGAAGTATGTGGGAGGTGATAAATCATACCCCATATTTTTTAATTAAAAACAAAAGGGTATAACACTGTAAATAATTTGATAGAAAATAGAAAACAAGAAATACCTTATATTGAAGTGTGATCCCAAAGGATTGGGAGAGGCTTGAGAGAGGATTCATGGCAGATTGGGGTGCCTTGGGAAGATTATATAGAGGATAGAGAAGGGGTTGGTTGATATCTAATTGTTTTTATTGAAGAGTAATGGGAGATTGAGTGGGTTTATTTAGGAAAAGAGTGGGAATTCTTTATTGTTTATGTTTTGGACACCACACATTAAAATAATCAAAACCACAAACCATGACACGGTTTTTGCACTTGTATTTTTTCAAAGTGGAGTAGAGAACATTATTTGATAATGAAAATGGCCTAAATTATTAAAATATTATGCTTGATTATGTGTAGATGAGTCCCACTCTCAATGAAATCATTTTAAAATTATAAAATGTTTTATATGTCTTGGAGGGTCCACAAAGGATTTCTAAAATAAATAAAACAAACCTATAACCACATTATCTTAAATTTAAAACATATATTAACTGAAAATCCCATTTATAGTATTTTATTACATCATTATTGGGTCATTATGATGTCTTAAAACAAATCATATATTTAATTGGTATTTAATTTTTACCCAAAAATTATACCCTCAAAAAATAATTAAAAATTCATCATTGGATAATTTCAATGCACTGATTACAAAAATAATATATATTTTATCTAAATAATTTTTTAAATATGTGAATGTTTACTATAAAAATAAAAACCTACATTTATATAAAATTCATGGGTTTTGAAAAAATAGATTTCAATCCATAAAACAATTAAAATTGTATTCATAAAAATTATGTGATCATTTATATTAAATAAAAAATAATTTAGCAATAATATTTTACTAAAATATTAGTTAATTAAAAATTCCATTAATTCATCACAATATATTTCTTAATTGAATATTAACTAAAAGTACGATTCATTCTTTAAAAACTATTTACAAAGTAAAAATAATAAAATGAATGTATATTCTTTATTCTACACAAAAATAATGTACATAATCATAGTTCTAGGGTCATGTCACATAACCCCTTATAACACCGACATAATACCGAAAGGTAAGGTGCGCGATGGTGAAAGACTCTTGGAGAGACTCAGATAACATCACATGGATGGAAATCTCTATTAACTTTCACTTCTCTTATAGGCGGTTGCATTCAAGATTAAGGTGTTAATGTTTATCATGGGCTTGGTCAAGAGTGAATCCCAGTGATGCTACCTCATTTCCAACCTCCAAAAAATGGGCTTCGTATGGAGGAATTCTACTCGATGAGTCCATAAATTCCTCTTCCTGTGTAAATTGGATTTGTTTAAGCCCTATATTTATACTAATATTGTGGTCACTATTTAGCGGCTATATAAGAAATGGTAGCAATTATTAATGGCATTTTAAAATCCAAAAACAAAAAACCAAATAATTTTATATGTCTTATATAACCAATTTACGTAGTAAGACATTTAATCAAATAAATAGAAATTATCATTAATAATAGAATTGGTCATTAAAATCTTCCCCCGTTAATAAATTTTTCAATAAAAAAAATTCATTTTCCCAAAAAAATAGATGAGGGTTACACTACTTCATCACTTCCTCCAAATCCGATGTTTCTTCTTCAAACTTTCAGTTTCTCCATAACACCTTGACGAGGGGCATTGTATTTTTTCGTAGAACTTTTTCACTGTAATCAAATATCTTCACCGGATTCTCTTCATAGGAGAGGTCATTCTCCAATGGTACCACCTCTAGATTGAGTACATGCGATGGTTCAAGTATGTACTTCCTCGAGAGTGATACATGGAATACATCATGTACTTGAGAGAGGTTTGGTGGGAGTGCTAGTCGATAGGCCACCGCCTTAACGCCATCAAGGATATAAAAATATCTGATGTACCTTGGAATAAGCTTTCCCTTCTTCAAAAATCTCGTAACTCTCTTCCATGGTGATATGCAGAGGAAAACCATGTCTCAGACAACAAACTCTAGGTCTCATCAATGATTATCAGCATAGCACATTTTCCAAATCTGAGCATCTTTAATGTTCTTCTGGATGGTCATAACATTTTCCACCATTTCTTCAACCATTAATAGACCTATGAGTTTTCTCTCCCCAACTTCATCCCAACATGCTGTTGTTCTTCACCTCTTCCCAAAAAGGGCTTTATAAGGATCCATTTGGATGGTTTAGTGGAAATTGTTATTGTAAGAGAACTCTACCAGAGGAATATGTCGATCATATCTTCCTTTAAAGTCCACTGAGAATGCTCTCAACATGTCCCCAAGTGTTTAGATAGTCTGCTCTGATTGGTCGTTACTTTGATTATGATAAGAATTACTGAAGTTTGGATCAGTATTCAGAGCATGTTGAAGACTCTTCCAAAACATAGGGGTGAATCTTAGTTCTCAATCAGATGCAATATATAGTGGTACTCCATGTATCCTTACAAATTTTATGATATATATCCGTTCTAGTTGATCCAATGAGAAATCCCTTTGAATTTCAATGAAGTGTGCATTCTTTGTAAGACAATCCACAACAACCCAGATAGCATTGATTCCATTGGATGTTTTCGGAACTCAGGTGAAACATTCCATGGTGATGTTATACCATTTCCTTGCTGTTATGGGTAATGGTCAGATCATCCCCTTAGACTTCTACCTCTCATCCTTCACTTTCTGATATACCTGGCACTTTGATGTATACTCATTGATCTCCTTCTTCATGTTATCCCACCAATATTTCCCTCAGAGATATCAATACAAATTTGTGTTTCTTGGGTGAATAAAGAAATTTCAATTATGTGAATCATCCAAAAGTTATTCCTTTCACTCAAGATTTTATAGAATACATATCATTGACTGAAATATCACAATTCATTCTTCATTAACATTGAACTATAAGGATTTCCCTTTTCTGGTAGTTTCCACTTTCTTTTTAATTCCCACATCAACCTTTTGAGCATCCTTTAACCTTTCCAAAAGATAAGGTTGATAAATCATTTTTGGAAGGATTGATGATGTTCCCTTTTTTATGATTTCTATGTCAGTATTCATCAAATCTAATAAGATTGTATCCTTTTCAATTCTCATCAATAATAGAATTGATGGTTCCATTCTAAATAGAGCATCTCCCACCTTATTCGCATTCCCAGGGTGGTAATGGATTGAGCAGCCATAGTCTTTGATCAGCTCTAACCATCTTCATTGGATCATGTTTAAATATTTCTGTGTGAATATATGATTGAGGCTTTTGTGATCTATGTATATTTAATACTTCTCCCCAAATAGGAAATGTCGCCAAATTTTTAAAGCAAATATTACTACAGTAAACTTCAAATCATGTGTTGGATAGTTTTTCTCATGAAATTTCAATTGCCTTAAATCATAGGTAATTACATTGTCATTTTGCATCAACACACAGCCCATGCCCCTCTTCTAAGCATAACTAAATACCAAAAAACTTGTTCGACTTCTGGGTAATGTGAGCATGGATGCAGTGATAAACCTTCTTTTCAACTCCTTGAACCTATATTCGCATTCATCACTCCAGGAAAACTTGACTCCCTTCGGAGTTAGCTTGGTAATAGGGTTTGACAACCGTAAGAAATTTCGCACAAACCCGTGATAATATCTAGCTAGCCTAAGTAAGATACGGATATCTGTCACAGATGATGGCCTCGACCATCCCTCAATTGTAATTATCTTGGAGGGATCCACAGATATCTCATTTCTTGTAAAAGTATGACTCAATAATGAGACTTCCTTCGTCTAGAAATCATGGTTGTTTTACTTTTCATAGAGATTATCCTTTTGAAAAGTCACTAGTACACTGCTTACATGCTCCTCATTCTCCCTCTAGGTTTTGGAGTATATTAGAATATTGTCTATAAAGACAACCAAAAATTTGTTGAGGTAATCTCTAAAGACTCTATTCATCAAGTCGATTAATACTTCTAGTGTATTAGTGATTCCAAAAGGCATTACTATGAATTCATATTGCCCGTAAATTGTACGAAAATTAGTCTTGGGGATATCCTCCATCTTCACCCTTGGTAATATTCGGACCACGGATCCACCATAGAGAATTAATGTGCTCCACATTACTGATCGAATAATTAATCAATTTGGGGTATAGGATACCTTTTCTTTATCATTATTTTTTTGAGCTTATGATAATCTATTCAAAGGTGCGTTGACCCATCCTTCTTCTTGAGGAAGTGAACTGACACACTACATGGTGAAGCACTAGGGTGTATAAACGCTTTATCCAGATTCTCTTGTAGTTGTTTCTTTATCTCCCCAAGCTCAAAAAGAGCCATTCTATATGGAATCTTTGATATTGGCAATTCCCCAGATAAAAAATCAATCAATAATTCAATATCTCTTCTAGGAGGAAGACCAGGAAATTCTTCAAGAAACACTTCAGCTAATTCCATCACAATAGGCATGTCTTCAAGGATGGTTGCTTCCTTATAATCAATCAATTGATAAATATGCAAAAGATCATAGGGTAGTAATATCCACACTTTAGATGATGTATCTGAAAAATATTCATCCTCCTCCTTGCACTTGTACATAATCAGGGGTCGATTCTCTATATGGATAGTGATTTCCCTCTCAAAAAAATTTATGTTGGCTCTATATAAGGAAATCCAATTCAAGACAATAATTGCATCAAATTACACCAAAATTATTATGATGAGGTTCTCTATAAATTTTAATCCACAAATTTTGATAGGGGAGGAGTTATATTCATGGGTTGCAATAATTTCCCCATTTTCCATTCTCACTAACATCTTTACTTCCATGATTTGGGGTGGTGTTGGGACTGTTCAACTAAACTGTAGGGATATAAAAGAATGAATATAACCAAAATCAAAAATTATATTTTCTATTCTTGAATTAATAACTAGCATACATCTTACCACCTCATTGTTAGGGTTCACTTTGGAAATAGTGATGTAAAAGGATCGCCCTTACTGCCTTGAAGGTTATTGGTTGCCTTAGAAAATGTTTATCTTAGGGCACTGGTTTTCAAAGTGCACGGGTTCTTCGAAGTTGAAGTAATGAACAATGTGTTGAAGGTCGAATGGAGTTTTCCTCTAATCTATCACAGTAGCGATTTTTTCTTATTTACAATTAATATCTTGGTGCCCTTGTCTCCCACACCCAAAGAATTTCCTCATCCCCTTCTAGAAATTTCTAGGGTGCTTCTTTCCGCACCTTTGGAAAGAGGGATACTGAAATTTCTTAGCACCGTTGGATTTATTCATCATACCAATATAATTAATGTCTACCTCATTCTTTTATTCTCATGATACCCCTAATCTTCTCTATGCTTTATCTCGACTTTGATGGAAAATCAGAAAATTTCCACATAGATCTTTAATTTACAGATCACTAAGGCTTTATGTAGGCTATGTTTTAGCCCACCAAAGAAGTATTCAACCTTGAATTCAGAGGTAACGATAAATCCATAGGCTTATCATGTAATACTTGTGAAGTTTTCCTCATAATCTCCAGTTGATTCATCATCTTTTTTCTTGGTGGAAAGGAAGTCCCTTTCCATCTTAAGTCGGAGGGAGTGAGGAAAATATTTATCGAAAAAGATTTTATGAAAATCCTTAAATTCCAATCCCCTCATTTCCACCTCTGGCTTCATATTTTTTATCAATGTACACCATTGATCATTTTTATCCTCCATACAGTAAGCATCCAAAAGTACCTTCTCTTGTTCAGAACATTCATGTATGGAGAAGATATTTTCAATGGAGTTGATCTATTGTTTGACGATTGAAGGATTAGATGATCCATTAAAAATAGGAGGCTTTTATAACATGAAGCTATAGAATGTGGCTTGTTCTTTCTTGGGGGGGTGAAAGTTCCTCTTGACCCATGCTTATATTCAAAACTTTAGTTAAATGAGAGAGTATCACAAAATATTTTTTGATTCCCACTCCTATCGGATTGGGTATCTCATTAGAACAGTCATCACATTGACCATCACATGGGTTTTTAGCCCGAGTCCTCCTATTACCAACTATTGGATGGAATAAAAGGAAAGCCATGGGTAACACGTAAAGGGGAATCTGATGACAAAAAATGGGATGACTTATAAATTAAATTTATTTATTTAACTTTTATATATTATCCATGATCTATTTCCCAAAATATATTCTTCGTAGTATTTTTTTATTTCCCTTAATAATGGTTCATACTAAGCCTTTGAATTTTTTAAATCATATCCCTCAGGAGTTTCATAAACAAGAGTGTAGAAAGGCCCACTGTTGTGCACCAGTTATCATTTGAGTCAAGATCAAAGTTGTTATTACGAGTTTTACCCCTAGAAACATCTATGCCTGAGCTGCCTCTACCTACTCGTATCCTGATAGGGATGTATTTTCTTGATAAACCACTTACTAAATACTCACTAAAATTTTGGTATGTTTTTATTATACAAAGTCTTGTGCCGAATTCTTTCACTAGGGTTTTCTGATCCTAATCCCAAAAATAACTAAAGTTGTCCTCTGATACCAACTATAACAACCCTTCTCTTTATTACACATTTAAACATCATTTATTACATAAAATTCCACTTAAGAAAATATTGAGGATCTAGAGGTCTAGTTTCTTGGGAAATTAAGAAAAATAAATAACAACATAGAACAAAAAACAAAACTTTATTTAGAACTTTTTTTACATGACCACACCTCCAGAAATTATTATTTTTTATTAAGAAAAACACTTTTGTTGGAAAAGTGAGAAACCAAAAAGTTCAACAAGCACCAAACAGCCCCAAACAGAAAACCAAAAACAGTCTCATCCAAGCATAGGCAGCAACCACCAACTCCAATGAAGGACCACTTGGCGATCCCATGCAAGCATGGTCCCTCCCGAAGCCAAAGCCCTCCCTCTAAGTCAACCAAGTCCCAAATGACCTACAGTGGAGAAAGTAGCATGCTCTATCCCATCTGAGCCGAACTGACCCTCAAACATTTCCACACACATCAAGGGTGAAAGCAGAATCCTTTAAAACCAATTGAATTCTGTCAGGGTCCATATCCCTAAACAACTTCAACGATAAAGTGGATACCTGAGAGTGTGGATCCTCCCTTATCAGGTCTTGAAATGCAGAAGTCAGTTTATTCCAGATCTGAATGTACTCCTCTAGCCTGATCATCCCCTTTTTGAATCCCCCAACCAGGATCATGTCCTTTTTTTCAACCCATATATATTGCTCCTCATTAAGATCCACTTCAATAGCCCGACCCATAATCTTGGTAGCATCCTCTTCCGAGGCATTGAGAAATAAAACCTACTCTGTCACCTCATCATCCAAGCACAAAATCAAATCCAAGGATAGTTCAGGTTGACCAGGTGGTACTAGCTGACACCTGACCCCGCTGTCCAACTTCACATCCATTGTCTTTTTTGCTGACCGGGTCCTCATAGGAGGTGGAAAAGGGGATTAGTCCTTCTTACCCATCCTCCTCCTATTACTCCAGTTTCCCTTCAAACTAGGTTCTTCTTCAGAGTAGCCCTTACTAACCTCAGTGAGTTATTCAGATGATTCATCTCTAGACTCTACCTCAGCAAGACTATCAAACCTGTTGCTCAAGATGACTGGAGTCCGGGTTGAAGAATCTGCACCCCCTACCTGATTTCCAGGGCCCGAACCCCCTGCTTCCCCAAAACTGGCCCAGAAAGGTACCTCCAAGACAGTCCCTTGAATAACATCAGCTTTCTCTTCCTCTGTCCCCTCCAGAGAGACTTGATCTGCACTGCCTGCATCTACTTCGATTTGGACCGGACCTTCCTCCATCCCCTTGTCCATAAGATCTATCTCAACAGAAACTACCTCTCTGACCACATCTATCATCGGGGGGATCTTCTTCCCAGCCTCCACACAAGCCTCCATAGAGCACTCGGCCACCCATCCTTCTCTACTATCCACACCCTTACACGAATTGATTGAAGAGTTATGAACTAGGAGCACAGGCTCGCCAAAGTCGTGCTGGTGCTCAAGTCCCCTGCCCATAAATAGAAAGGCAGCATCATGACTCAGAAATTTGGAGTGACCAGTCTCCCTTCTGCACGGCTCATAAACCTCTGAAGGAATAGGCACAGCATCTTCAGACATGGGTACCTTCCTCCTAACCTCATCCAATCCTACCTCCCCTGAAGACACCCCCGGCACCAGTGAGATATTGTCATAAATTCGGTTAGAAGGATCCTGACAGTCCTGAGACAGGCCTGCGCATGTGGTCTCGGCACTACTTTTCCCAGCATTAGGGATGGCCACACCACCCCTCAAAGGTGAATCAATAGGCACAGCTGGGGTCTCAGAGGGTCGGACACTCTCGGACCTTCTTCGAAAACCATATTCATCATGACCCTGTCTGTGAAAATATGAATAGAAGTTAGTCTAGGGTTAATAGACAATCGACGGTGCATGCCTGTACTCCTCCTCAAAAACAATCCATACGATCTCTAGTAGAATTACTGAGAGATCCATTTCAACACATATTCTTGCTGACATGGGATGCGACAAAGATGTTGTCCTTTGGTCACTGCACACAAATCGTCCTATAGAGTTTCCAATTGATCTCAGCAACCCAAGATTCTGGAACGGGAGAGGAAGGTTGGGCCATTGAATCCAAATCGACATATAGGGAGAATCACGGTTCATGTGAGCATCAAAAGACCAACGAAGAAAATGGAAAGGGAGACCCGAGAAATATTTCCTCTTTCTAGACCAAGCCCTCCCCAAATCTTCTTCATTAGAAAAAATAATAAGGAATTGACGCGGACCCAGAATACTTACCTGTGCACGATGTTCTAAGCCCCAATCTTCATTGACGGCCTTGGAAAAGTGTTCCACAAGAGGTCGTCGCTGCACAAATCTCACAATTAGAGACAAAGAAAGTAACGCAGACACTTCAGAGAACTCTTTAACCTAAATCAGAACAATATTTTGACCTGAAATGAAACCAGGGACTTTCGGAGCAACCTGGATTTCAGGGACGAAGAAACCTGCATCCGACGAGGATCAAAAGAAGTCAAGATCGCTCGATTTTGCAGCTCCAGGATCGTGAGTAGAAGGCAGAGACCCCCACCCCCCATGGGAGGAGGGGTCGCGGCGGGCGTCATCACCGTAGGGTTATCGGAGCGCCATCGTCATCGGGAACCCGTAGGTCGCCTCCCACAGGTTAGCGTCTCTTTAAAAACTACATGACCACACTATTCCTTTGTACTTAGCATAACATGATATAACTTAAGGACATTCATAAGAAAATGGTGGTCTATAAAGCACAATAAGGGAGTAATAAAATCATAACATAAATAATATATTATAAGTTAGGAATTAGGCAGATCAATGGAGAGAAAAAGAAACATGAACATAAAGACCTGATATAGCATGATTATCATAACTTGGAAATGTGGAAACAATATTTAACCTGATATTATCATGATCCAAGGATCACTGCACATGGAGAATGAGTAAACCCTCATTGAACTTGAATTAGAATGAGTAAAACCTCATTGCAATTGATGTTTCATGATACTAATCTATACCAAATTCATTGGAGCACTGTCAGTGTGCCCCCTTCTTAATCATTTCATTTCATGCATAAGTGTACAACAGAGATCATACAATATGGATTCATTAAACATCATAATTTATTCCACAAAAAAATAATTTCGAATTCATACATGAAACTATTTAATCCTTATGTAAATATGAATAATGTTGAATACCTTTGATATAGAAATGGGCATGGTATTCACTGCACAATGACTTTGGCTTGGAGAATCAAGGTGCAATTTCAGTACCATAAACACATGACATAAGAATCAATAAAAATGGTTGATGATAGAGACAGGGTAATATAAAAATATGTACATGAAATGGACAGTAAGAGGTTAATATAGATTCATTTACCAACATATGTGTTTCGCGCGGAATCCGGGGATGACCTCCCGGACAGGAGATTCAAACGTTCTGATCGGTTTCTAGCGGGTTTGTTCGTAGAACCGGAAACATACAATGATTCCACATCCGTTTGGACCTACTTTCCAAAGGCAGGCGCTCATTAGCTTGTGGACTGATGAGGCTTAGGAATTTGCATTGGTCGAGAGGATGGGAGGTCGGACTCATCACACCTTTTGAGGGGAATTATTGTCTACTCCGGGACTCTCTTTATAGATTTAAGTTAAGTTCGTGAATCCTTATTACATTACCAAGTATAAAATGAGCTTTCCTTTAGTTTTAACAATCAATGATTAAATATGAAAGAAATTTAGAGAATCTTTTATATGTATTCGAGGTTCTTCATCAATATGGAATCATCTATATTTGTTTAGAGATTCTTGGTCAATGGTATCCTTCAAAACATTTATATAAAAGTCTCTTGGTCATTTTGATGACCAGGCTGGTTTTAAAGCCACTCAGTGGGGCACTTGAAGTTTATCGTCATTCAGAAGGACAAAGATTATCTCAATGTTGGGATCGAACCCATAAATGGGCTACCTACGTATCCTTTGTTTTGAAAAAGGAATCAGAACCCACGTAGTTCGAGGAATGGGGTATGATGTTTATGATTGATGGCTCAAAGATGAATGTCATAATTACTTTTACACTCTAAGCTCACGTGAGTCATGCTCGGTGTGAGAAACAAGAGGTATTGGTAAAATTTAGACAATTGTGCCATGAAAGATGCAATCATAAGAATTTGTTTGGGGCTTATGTATAGATGACTGCCCAGATAGACAAAGGTTTAGGATTTACTTTTAGGGAGAAAATCCATGAACAGGGTCCACAAAGTTATATGTGCTTCATGGAGATTTGAATACTCTAATCTTGGGGCTTATTCCTAAGGAGGATGCCCAAGTTAGGAGGGGACTTATGATTGGGTTTTATTCCTGAAAAGGGAACCCAAATCAAAGGTAATTTATGACTGGTTAAGAGAAGTTTTAGGGGACTTGGGGCTTATTCCTGAAAAGGAAGCCCAAGGTTATGACTGAGTCTTATTCCTGAAAAGGAGACCCAGGTTAGGGATTAAGGTTTGGGGCTTACTCCTGAGGAGGATGCCCAAGATTAAAGGACTTGATTTGGGGCTTATTCTTAAGAAAGATGCCCAAGATTTATGACTAGGACTTACTCCTGAAAAGGAAGCCTAGGTTAGGGGACTTGGGGCTTACTCCTAAAAAGGAAGCCCAAGGTTATGACTGAGTCTTATTCCTGAAAAAGGAGACCCAGGTTAGGGATTAAGGTTTGGGGCTTACTCCTGAGGAGGATGCCCAAGATTAAAGGACTTGATTGGGGCTTATTCTTAAGAAAGATGCCCAGATCAAAGGTTTTATAACTGGGGATTATTCCTGAAAAGGAGACCCAGGTTAAGATTCTCTCATCTTAAAGGATGAGGTTGAATGAATGAACTCTCAATCTTTGGTGATATAAAGATGTTTAAATCACTAGGTTTTGAGAGATATTTCACAGAATTCCTTTCAGATAAGGATGTCAAATCAAGAAATCATGCCATAAATGGCTTTGAAGAGTATCTTGGAGACTGAATCTTGAATAGGAAGGGTGAAATGGCTTAAGAGGGGTAAAAATGGGCAAGATGGGCACCCAAAAAGATAGGGGCGCGCAAGTCTTGAAAGGCGCGCAAGTCCTGCGGCGGCGCGCAAGTATTGGTCGCGCAAGTATACTTGCGCGACATGAGGGGTACTTGCGCGATTTTCAACCAGTATTGAAATGCTTGAGCGACTCTTTATTAAACCCTTTACCATCCTCTTGAGGTTCTTCCAGAAGAGTGACGCGCAAGTTATATTGAAGGAATAAAGTAGGCGCGCAAGTGTTTGTTAAGTTTCAACACTTGGGCCTTCCTTTTTCTCTTTAGATCTTCCGTTCTAGGTAAGAAATTACCTTAGAAGTGTTCCGGAAGCTTTGAGAAGAGACTTGGGCGTCGGGAGCTTCGATCCGAGTTTCTGGAAAAAGATCCTCTCGAATGGGGGGCCCACAGGGTCTATTTATAGGCCAAAGAAGACCCCAGGCGGTTACTGGGCGGTTACCAGGCGGTTACCACATATGTCGCGCAAGTCCCTTGCACGAACATGAGGAGTCGCGCAAGTATTGAGGCGGCGCGCAAGTGTACTTGCGCGACAAAGAGGGAACTTGCGCGACCTATGGGCAATGTTCTCCTTTTTCATCCCTTTGTCGATTTTTGATGTTTCTTCAAAGGATGAATCACTTTATGCTCAGATATTCCCCTTTTCCGATCTTTAGATTCTGTGACGAAAGGAGCGTCAACAAAAGTCCCCCCTCAGAGTTGGATCCGGAAAGAAATGAGGATTTGACTCTGAGGAAATTGAATCCATCCAAAGGAAAAGGGGGCGCGCAAGTCTTCAGGGCATAGAAGGTAGCGCGCAAGTGTGCTGGAACTTGACTTTTATTCAGAGTTCCTTTTTCTTTTGTGTGGGCAGTTTAAAGTCATGCACGCCGGATATAAAGGGGCTAATGTTTAAGGTCTAAATAGCTTTGACCGAAAATGGATTAAAAAGAAAAAATGGATTCAATTCCTTGACAATTTATATGAAAACATATTACCATACTCAAGTATGAGGGAAAAAATGTAAACTATGGCTTAAGAATATTTGAATCTGAGGAATGATATGAAAAAGAGCTAAAAGGCATTAGAAGAAGTAGTTTCCAAGAATGAAGTTACTATTATTTAACAAAACCCGTTAGGGGGTTGAAATATGCAGGGCCACCTATGGGCATTGGCTGCATAGTCAAATAAAATAGCATCTTTTGGCTGACAAGTCTGTTATGTGGACTGTTTATGCAAGGCCACCTATGGGCACGTGCTGCATAGTCAGGCAAAAGAACTCCCAGAAATTTACTTTCCTAGTGCTAAAAGCTAGTGAAAGTTTATGGAGATTCAAATTTTCTAAAGCATAGAGTTTGTTGTATGGAAAGAGGTACTTGAATATGGAGAAGATATTTCAAAACAAGAATATCTAAGAACTGGATGAATATCACTCCTACGAAGGTCTGACCCAAACGTAGGGAAGAAGAATAAACCATAGACTTGAATACTTTCAGATCATGAAAAAGGATATGGGACAAATACGTTAAGGATGGCTATTTTTGCGGATCCCTACATACTGTCGTTTAAGACAAATAAGGACAAAAGAGGCATTCTTCCCAAGAATGAAGTTACTATTATTTAACAAACCCGTTAGGGGGTTGAAAACATGCAGGGCCACCTATGGGCATTGGCTGCATGGTCAAATAAATAGCATCTCTTGGATGACAAGTCTTTTATGTGGACTGTTTATGCAAGGCCACCTATGGGCACGTGCTGCATAGTCAGGCAAAAGAATTCTCAGAAGTTTGACATTTTTGTGACTAGAAGTCATGAAAAGGGTTATGAAGATCTGAAAATATTTAAGGTTAGGATTATAATACATAAAGATGGGTATTTTCCAATGTATATAGAGATACATAGGTCAATGAAAACCATAATCATGTTGTGGCTGGGTCCTGAATTGAAACTTGGACTTCACTACGTATCTCATAAGAATGAGAATCAAGCCATACGTAGTTCTTGAAATGTAGTTTAACGTCGTGCAGGACGAAAGTATGAGTGATCTTAGTTTAGGGTCATAGAATTCGGACCATAATAATGAATACACAGTGTGTGTTTTCATGAAGACTTTTTAGCCAAGGGACTGAAAGTGAAATTTGGGGTTAGGCCCAAAAGACTTGGGACTGGATTCGAGGGACACTCGAATGTTCCTACGTATCCCATAAGGATGGGAATCAAGTCCACGTAGTTCTAGATCTACCCTTTGTACAAATTTGGTTCGTACATGTGAAGGGTGAAATGGGGACTTTAGTGAAATGATGGTTTTAACCTAAAATAAAAAGTTTAGGCATTACCATGTATGTACGTAGTCTTTTGAAAAATGAAAACCATGATTGAAAAAAGAATCAATGTTAATAATGGTTCCTTCTCAAATGAGGAAATCAAAGAATATTGTAGTTTATTGTCGTACCGGACAAAAGTGTTGTATAGTATAACGTCATATAACAAGGACGAAAGTGAATCAATGTAAAGATATTGATTCCAGGGGTGGTTTCACAAATCATCATCATATGAGATGGTGGTGAACCAATGTGAAGAGATTGTTTTTGGGCTTGAACCTTTGGGAGGTTGCCTACATACCCAGCCTGGAGGGCAAGGATCAAAGTCTGTGTAGTTCAATTAAAGAATGAATCAATGATCAAGTTGTTCTTCTGGACAATGATCTAAATAAAAAAAAATTGTTGGGACTTACACATGGTTAGTGGCCCAAAGGGAGTGTTATGGTTGATGTTCGCTCTAAGCTCACGTGAGTCATACTCGGTGTGAGAAACAAGAGGTAATAACAACCTTAACGATGTACAGTTTAATGTCATGTAGGACATAAAAAAGGGACTTTCTGTACAGTTTAGCGTCATGTAGTTAAGACGATGGGGACAATATAGTTTAACGTCATATTGGACGAAAAGGGGGACTGTGTAGTTTTAATGTCATGCTGGACTTTTGATGATTATATAGTTTAACGTCTTTCCGGACATGAGGGACTTTTCTACAGTTTAGCGTCATGTAGTTAGGACGTCACAGTTTAACGTCTTGCTGGACATATTTGCAAATAGTTTATGGTCATATACATGGACCAGGGATGATGCAGTTTAGGGTCATGCTGGACGGTTCATGGAATTTTTTCACAGTTTAATGTCGTGTGGGACGAAGTTGCAGTTTAAAGTCATACTGGACCATTGCTGTATAGTTTAACGTCATATAGCAAGGACGAACTGGTGCTGTACAGTTTAAAGTCATGTAACTAGGACTTAGGTGAACCAATATGAGGATATTAGTTCTGGTGACTTTTTACAGTTTATCGTCATGCTGGACGTTGGAAGTGCCACACAGTTTAATGTCATGTTGCTAGGACACAATATAGTTTAATGTCATCTCGGACAAAATATAGGAACTTCTATACAGTTTATTGTCATGTAGGACAAAATCAGGGACTATGCAGTTTAAAGTCTTGCAGTTAGGACTATTGGTGCTGCACAGTTTAGTGTCATGTTGCAGGGACATAAGTGCGAATAGTTTAAGGTCATATGCATGGACCGTACAGTTTATCGTCATGCTGGACGTAGTTGTAGTTTAAGGTCATACTGGACCAGAAATGTTACACAGTTTAATGTCATGTTGGACGAAGTTGTAGTTTAAGGTCATACTGGACCATTGCTGTATGAACCAAATGTAAGAGTCTTGGTTCTGGGAACAATATTTTGTGTTTATACAAAATACTTCTTCAGAAATCTGGCATTAGTTGGAGTCGTGATGTGTTCTCCATCCATTGAAATCAGAGAATACGCTCCATTGGAGTAGACCTTATGTATTGAATAAGGTCCTTCCCATTTTGGTTCAAGCTTGGGAGGCTTCTTTCCTGGTGTCATTGGTGTTCTGAGAACCAATACCAATTCTCCCTGAATGAATGAACGAAGACGAACTTTTTTGTTAAAAGCTCATGCTATTCGATTCTGAAAGATTTCCAAGTGGTGCAAAGTGCACAATCTTTTCTCATATAACTGTTCCAATTCATTCAAACGCTTTTGGGATTGCTCATCTGTTGATAACTGATCACAAATGGCTATTCTGAGTGAGGGCAATTGAACTTCAATTGGCAAGACTGCTTCTGTTCCATATACCAATGAATATGGAGTAGACCGCGTTGCATTGCGAGTGGTAGTCCGATAAGCCCATAAAGCATGAAAGAGTTTATCAGGCCATGACTTCTTATCTTTATCCACCATCTTTTGCAGTATATTTGAAAGAGTCTTGTTGAAGGCCTCTATCTGGCCATTAGCCGCTGCATGATATCGAGATGAATGGTTGGACTTAATGTTGTATTCTTGATACAATCTCTTTACCTCATAAGAACAGAAGTTGGTGCCGTTGTCTGTCAATATGGTATGAGGGACACCAAATCTAGTAATGATGTTAGACTTGATGAAGCTAACAATGCATTTAGAACTGACTTCTTTGAGAGGTACTGCCTCTGCCCATTTGGAAAAGATATCAGTAGCAGTAAGAATGTACTTAAACTGCTTGGTCGTAGCTGAAGGGTAAGGTCCTACCACATCCATTCCCCATGTGGAAAATGACCATGAGTATTTAGCTGTATGAAGCAACTCTGGAGGTTGATGAATGAAATTGGCATATACTTGGCATGAATGACACTTCTTTGTGAAATTAACACAATCTTGTATCATTGAAGGCCAGAAGTATCCAAGCCTTCGAATTTGATCAGACAATCTATGTCCAGACTGGTGGGCACCACAGACTCCTGCATGCACTTCTTTTATGACAGCCATTGTCTCTTCACCATCAATACATCTGAAGAGAACTCCATCAAAACCACGTTTGTAGAGAATTTTCTCGAGGTGGTTTGGACCATCATAAAGAGTAAAATTGACCACACGTCGCCGAATTTGATCTCTCTCGGCTCTATCAGGTGGAAGTGTTCCATTTTGAAGGTATTCCCTGATAGGTGACATCCATCCTGTAGTATGACCATATGGTTCAGGAATGGGACTAATTTCATTAATTTCCTCTGTTCTGTCTTGAACATAAGGTGAAATTGCACGACGGTGGGCAATACAGATGGTTGTCTCGTCCCGATTTGGATCTGCTAAAGCTGTGGCTATATTAGCCAGTGCATCAGCTTGAGCATTTTGTGATCTTGGGACATAAGAAAATGTCGGTTCTGAAGGGAATTCCGACATTAACTCTCTGACGTAATCATACAAAGGGATTAATTCTTCTTTTCTGATGGCATAATCCCCATTGACTTGTTTGATTACCAGGTCTGAATCACCTTTCACCTTTAAGTGATTCACTTGTGCTTGAAGTGCTAACTCCAAGCCTGCAATGAGAGCTTGGTATTCAGCTTCATTATTGGTACCACCTTCCCACAACAAAAAGGAATAAGGTAACACTGCCTTATCTGGAGAAATGAGCACAATTCCTAAACCAACTTTGTTGAATTTAGGATTTTCCATTTTCTTCCCTGTTGGACTTCTAGAAGCACCATCAAAATACATTTCCCATGTTTGAGGACTCTCTTGAATAGAAAAAACATCCTCATCAGGGAGTTCGATATCTGAATACGTGTCTTCCACTGAAGGGTGTTCAGCCAGGAAATCAGCCAGAGCTTGGCCCTTAATTGCCTTTTGAGACACATACTGGATGTCGAACTGCTGTAGAATAACCGCCCACCTTGCCAGACGTCTTGTAAGCATTGGACGACTAAGGATGAATTTGAGTGGATTATTACGAGATACCAATTGGACCTCGTGATGTTGCAGGTAGTGTCTCAGTTTCTAAACTGCAAAGATTAATGCTAGGCAGCATTTTTCAATACTCGAATATCGGGTTTCTGCTTCAAGCATAGTTCTACTAAGATAGTAGAGACTATTTTCATTCCCAACATCATTCTTTTGAGCGAGAAAGTCACCCAATGATCGCTCTAAAGCTGTCACATAGAGGATAAGAGGCCTACCCTCAACAGGTGGCATGAGTACTGGTGGACTTAAGAGGTATTTATTGAGAACATCAAATGCTTCTTGACATTCTTTAGTCCACTGGTAAGTGACTCCTTTCTTCAATAATTTGGTAAAGGGTAAACTTTTGCCTGCCAAATTGGCGATGAAACGTCGAATATAGGCTAAGTGTCCTTGAAGTCCTCTTAATTCTTTCAAATTCTGAGGAGGTGACATACCAAGGATTGATTTGGTCTTCTCAGGATCGACTTCAATACCACGATGGCGTACAACAAAGCCGAGTAATTTTCCTGAGGTTACCCCAAAAGCACATTTTAAGGGGTTCATCTTCAAATTATGTTGTCGAAGCTTGTGGAATATGACTTCCAAATCAGCTAAGTGATCAAAACGTTGTTTGGATTTAACCACCAGATCATCTACATAGCATTCAACAAATTTCCCTAGAAAAGGTTTGAAGATACGGTGCATGGCGCGTTGATATGTTGCACCTTCATTCTTTAAACCAAAGGGCATCACCCGGTAACAAAACACACCTTGAGGAGCTCTGATGGCTGTATATTCCTCATCTTCTGGGGCCATTCGGATCTGATTATATCCAGAATACCCATCCATGAAAGAAAGTACTTCATAGCCAGCCGTCGCATCAATTAAGATTTCTATAATCGGAACTGGAAAATCATCTTTGGGACAATACCTATTAAGATCTCTGAAATCGATGCAAACCCTAATTTGTCCGTTATTCTTCTTTACAGGGACAATATTAGCCAACCACTTGGGATATTGAACTTCTCTGACGAAGTTAGCTTTGATAAGCTTATCCACTTCAGCCTCAATTTTGGAAGCATAGGTTGGGTGTGTTCTTCTCGCGGCTTGCTTGAATCCTCGATGTTCTTTTGGCAAACCCAAATGATGGGTGGAAACATCAGGATCAAGGCCAGGCATCTCTGTATAATTCCAAGCAAAAATATCTTTATTTTGCTTTAGAAAAGAAATATACATCTCTTGTTCTTCAAGGGTCATGGACGCACTAATTAAAGTGGGTCGTGGATCTTTCTCTGTACTCAGATTTACTTCTCTGAGTTCATCCACAGTGGTAGAGATACCCTCTTCAAATGCTGGAGGAGCATCTCTAAGATCTTCCTCTTCCTCTTCATTATGTATTATTTCTTCCGTTTCTACTTGTAAAGTAGATGAAAAAATGAAATTCTCATGACCATAAGAGATGTCAAAATTTTCACATTTTGAAGAAGAAGCTTCCATTTCCGACACTATTGATGATAAAGGGTCTTCTTTGGGAATCAAAGAGGAGATGATGGATTGAGAATCGACATCAATA
Source organism: Viscum album (assembly GCA_963277665.1). NCBI lineage: Eukaryota > Viridiplantae > Streptophyta > Magnoliopsida > Santalales > Viscaceae > Viscum > Viscum album. The sequence continues at coordinate 476,987,934 of OY728125.1, read as the reverse complement.
TTCACCTCTGGTGTTGCTATAACTTCTTCTGCCCTGATTAGCGAAGTATAGACTTGTTGGATTTCAGCAGACGAAATGAAAACGTCACCACTTATGCTTTCATCACTGCTCGGTAAGTTACCAATTTCTCCCATGTTGTCTGGCTCGATTGCCGTAATTGACATTATGGATCTTTCCATAAGAGTATTTTGATTTGGGCCTATTTTGTCAATTTGACTGATAGGTAACACATAATCAGTACTCACATGTGAAAATGGATTTATTGGAATTTTTTCCAAACCATATGGAGCATTAACTTTGGTAATTTCCTTCATTGTAGATTTTTCTCTTCCCTTCATGTGATAAAATTCTGCCTCAATGTATTGAGACTCACATGTCTTGAACGGGGCCTTATCACCATACAATGTTCCAACTTGACCATCGAAACAGTATTTGAGACATTGATGGTATGACGATGGAATAGCTGCATGCTTATGTAGCCAGGGTCTTCCAAGCAAGATATTGAAAGCTGAGTCTTGATCAACAATCATGAAATCGGAATTGGAAACAAGATCTCCAAACTGAGTTCTGAGCGTAACTTCTCCCAGTGGTTCTTGTTCATTTTTATCATATCCTTGCAACATCATGGTAGAAGGAGAAAATCATATTCCGTGAGGCCCAATCGACGAAGTGTACGAATGGGCATGAGGTTGACTCCTGAACCATTGTCAATAAAAGCTCTCCGAACATCTATACCATTGACTTTGCCAGATAGGTACAAAGGTTTTATGTGCCCATGCACAACATCATCTTCATCTTTATCAGTAAAAGATATCACTGCATGACATTCTGCAGGATTATTCTCTATGTGATAAATTTCAGCTGCAGCAATCTCAACTTCAAACTCTTGAGGACTTGACAAAGCTTCGATGAGTGCTTCCCGAAGATCTCTTGATAGATTCAAAACATCCAAAATTGATAATTTGGCTGGTACTTGGGCCAAGTGTTTCAATATATCATACTTTTGATCTAGAGGCCTGCGTTTCCCAATAGGAATATGCGGTTTAGCAGGTACCTTGGAAGCAGATGCTTTGGAAGCTGATGCATCTTGTACTGAAGTTGGCAACATCTTTGGTTTTGGAAAATTAGACTGATTAGATCCATTTACTTGCTGAGATAAAGAAGATGGAACATTTAATCGGTCTTCCAAAATAACTGTGCCGAAGCTGAGTTGGCCATTGGCAGAAGAACTTGCTTGTTCATTTTGATCTCGCTGAAGGGCTCTACCACGAGTTTCTGCTGCATATACAGTGCTAGCAGGGGTAGAATTAGAGTAGTGGCTTCGGAAAGATCCACGCCTTCCCCTATATCCTGAACCTCTAGAACTTCCTCGGGTTCCTTTATTTGATACAGGGAATTCAGGCTCATCAAGACTGGAATATGAATCTGTTAATTGAATCATATTAACAGAACCAAAGATCAATTCTTCGTCTGATAAAGACTCTGCCTGGTTGGCCTGTTTAGGCTGTGCCGTTTGGTGGGACGGTGCCCGTGGTTTTGAAGTAGATGGCATGAAATCTGCCAGAGTCAAAGACAATTTAGGCTTTGATACATACTCATCTTCTCTTGATTCCTCTTTCTTCTATGAATTGCGCTGCCCTTTTGAGGATTTATCCTTTGATGGAGGCTTTACTGCAGCTTTTGTAGGAGACACAATTGGCTTCTTCAATTGTGTTCGCAAAATGGAATGGGTCCGATTGATTGTCTTTCTGACCATCCAATCATCATATTTTTTTCGCAGTTTTGCTTTTGACTTCCTGCCACTCACCTCCTTCCTCTGGATCTATAGCGGTAATACACACTACATGAGCTGAAGAACCCTTCAATTTGACTTGTCCCAAGTCGACCATCTTTTGTAGGAGGTCTTTAAAGACAAAACACTCCTGGATGGGATGTCCCAACATTTGATGAAAGGGACAATAATTGGGACGGTCTTCATCTCCTTCCTTGTTTGGCCTCTTGGGCACTGGTAATTGAACCAGATTATTTTCTAGAGCTGAAATGAAGTAACCAGGAACTTGCTCACTTCGGAAAGAGTATGTTTTACTCTTCATATCCTCAAATTATTTTCGTCGTTGATCTTTTTGATCATTTGGACGAAACAGCCTTTGTTGTTGGTGTTCAGGAGGTGGAGCCCTTTGAGAAGATGAAGGTTTTGAAGTAGAAATAGGTACAGGTGCCTGTTTAAGCATAACTGTAGCAGTTTCTGCTTTACCCATTCTTCTTCCTGGAGCTGATGGAATTACACGAGATTTAACCTTAGCCTGCATAAGGGAATCTTCAATCTGTTGAGCGATTGAAGTAAGGTCCCGAAACCCTCCTGTGTATTTCACAGGGATCAATGGCGTGCGTAATTCATCACGCAAATTTGCCACACAGATTGGCAACAATTCCTCCTGAGGGAGTGATAAACTCAAGGAATACGTTAATCCCTTCCAACGAGCAATGAAATCAGAGACTCTTTCATTCTCCCTTTGTTTGCAGTTTGTAAGATCGAAAACTGTCGTTTTTGGCAAAGTTGAGTTGAACTGAAGAAGGAATTTTTGACGAAGATCCTCCCATCCGATGACTGACCGGGATTGCAAGCTTGTATACCAGACAAAAGCTGGTCCTTGCAAGGTTCGCACGAAGCATCTGAGTTTCACTGCTTCTTGCTGCTCTGGAGTTCCCATCATAGGATCACAACAAGATACGTAATGTGTCAAATGTTGTTCAGGGTCTCCTGATCCATTGAAATTAGGGAAAATAGGGTTTCCAAAACTGGATGGAGGAGAAATTGAATCTACCCATTCAGGGTAAACTTTATTTTCAGGTTGAACTTGCGCCCGTTTCCCTTCCATAGTTTCTAACCGAGCTGTTAATGACTCAATAGTAGTTATTAACTTTTGAGAAACGTCAGGTTGAACTTGGTTTTGGGTAGGTGCAATGAATGGAGCTTGGACAGACGTGGTGGTTGGTGCTGCAACTGATGGTAGTGCTGCCAACCGTTGTTGCGTTTGACCTGTAGGATTAGACCTCTGTGGGTGTACTGACAAAGGAGGATATTCTTGATCCATCTCAGTATTTACAACAAATTCCTTCGGCTGTCGGACTTCAGCATTCTTAAGAAGAAGACTACTCTGAAGTAGTTCTGCATTCAACCTTCTTAATTCTTTCATTTATTCCTCCTGTTGTGCAAATCTTTTCTCTAATGAGATCGATTGACCTCCTTCAGAGGAAGGGTGAGAAGTAACCTGATTCTTTCCTTTCCCCTTATTGGATCCTTTTCGGAGAGGGGGAAGTGGGTTACTTGAAGGAATACCCAGATTTTGGGTAAGCCTTTGATTACGTGTGCGCACACCTTCTTCATTTAGGTCTGTGTGCGCAACTTCTTGAGCAGGAACCTCTTCGTCTGATCCCTCTGATTGAGCCTCATCTGGTGAATCAGCAGCAACAGCATTGATGACATTAATGGATGCATATTGCATGGAATCCTTTCTATCAGCATTACTGTGATATTGTCTCCTTATATGTCCATGATGAGACATGGCATTCCATTGACTTGATCCCTCCGGAATTTCTTGGAGAACCGTCACTTGGAGAGAATCTCCTGACATCTTGGATCTTCGTTCCTCTTGAGGCTTATTCCCTAATCGAGAGAATACTGACTTTCTCTGAGGGAGGGATTGAAGATTTGAAAAAGTCCCCAGTCCGGTGGACTGGGGGTGTTCCTGTTGCTTCCGCTCAACTCCTCGAATCCCATTCGTTGATTCTGAGGGTTGGGTTAGAGAAGTCCCCAGTCTGGCAAGCTGGGGTGTCTCTTGACATGCTATGTCTGAGATCTTTTTAAAATCTCTCTTGATCTTGCGAATCTTAGTTCGGAAATTAGCTGGATGCATTAACCTGTATCCACTTTTATCACCTGGTTCAACAGACCGTTGGATGATTTCCGAAACTTCTGTCATTTGATGACGTGTTTGCTCCAGACGAGAGGCTTGCGCAATATTCTCGCCTGCTTGATGTAGGAGCAATTCAACAACCTGTTCTCTATATACTTGACTTTGAGAGGAACTAGTTGAAGCTTGATCTCGAGCAAGTTTTTGATTATGAACAAAGCCCATTGACTGTGGCCGGCCATGGGCAATAACATTGCATGAGACCATTTTCGGCGGGCTCTGCTGACCGGAAAGCACTGTGAAATGTAGTGCTCTATGAACACCCCATCCTCTGATATGAACATTAGATGAAGCATTGGAAATTAACTGACGCAATCTTCTTAGTGCGCCAAGGCATGAACGTTGAAGGGTTCTCTGTTGCTTTTCAGCCTTCGGATACCGAGAGACTGATAGAGATGCCAAATCAATCTGGCGTTGTAACCCTTCTCTTATCTTAAGATGATTTTCATATTCATCGTAAGATAATACCTTCTTCTTTAATTGACAAAGAGTTTTCCATATGTTAAGACGAATATCATGGATTCCATCATCCGTCAACATCTTTGGAATGTCATACTGTGAATCAGCCAAAGGCCAAAACATGACTGGTACTTCACCTTTTGCCAGTTTTTTCCACATGTTCAGCATTTCCTCTTTATCATTAAATGAAGATTCTTCTACCTGTTTGGACCAGAGTTGGTGTTTCCTTGTTGCTTCATCGGATTCAACAAGATTGGTAGAGGAATTACTATTCATGCTAGTAGATGAATGACCCAGGGAAGGTTCGGAGAATAACCTGAACCCCAGGCTATCTTCTGATGGAGAAAGAATTTCACCTGCCGATAGTAAAGAATCAGACATGACTGGTTTTATGTTTGCAAGTGCCTCGAGATAGGAGGGCTTTCTCGTCACTACATTGCCTTCTGAAGAATTTTCGAGACAACGTGAATCACTACTGCGGAGAGGACTTTCGCAGAGAAGTTCATCACCATGAGGAGGACCATCATGATGGGTTACAGCAAAAGATGAGATCTCTTGCTCCTTGGTCTTCTGACCACACAGAGGGTTCCTGTGGTTCTCATCTGAAGAAGAAACTTCAAGATTGACCGAATTTTCATGAAGCAAGTCTTCATGAGGAAGTGTCTGTTGAAGACCTTCGGGATTAATGTTCCTGTTTTTGGGAACTGAGGGAGTAGAATCTTGAATTTCGACAGATAAATGTCTGAGGGCTTCATGAACTCCAGCATCGAGCAAGGCCTTGTTGCAGATTGGCCTTTGATCTCCTGACTGTGCTGGGCGGATCTTTTTCTTAGATGCCTTCTTACTCGCTTTAGAAACCACTTGATGACGAAAGTGATTGCTCTGAGCAGGTGTATGTGCCTAATCAGGAAAGATGGTCAGGTTAGGCTGACGATCATCGCTCAAATCAGGTGTATGTGCCTGACTTGGTTGTCCATATGATATGGGGGAGTAGGCCCCACAACCCTCTTGGACTGGAACAGATGTGTGTGTCTGTTCCGGAGTGAATTGTTGATGTGTCACTCCACTGCTAGGGATAGATTTATGTGTCTGTCCCTGAGATGATGCTGAAGCTGTTATGATATCCTAGCAAGCATCCAGAATATGAGCAGGAATATGCTTCTGCTCTTTCACCATTGACAAAATATGTTTGGTGACTTCAGCCATCGGAACGGGGATATACGTCCATTCCGGGCTTGGAGTAGGTGTATGTGCCTGCTCCTGTCCTCCTTTTCCTGTCAGTGAATCCTGACAGTAATCAAGTGTGGAGGAAGAGAGTTTAGTCTGCCTCCTGTTTGTCGTCGGGGCTTTCCGACTGACTTCTTCGTGCGCTACCAAGCGAGACTGTTGGTAGGCTTGATTATTATTAGCAGGTGTATGTGCCTGCTGATTACACTTCGCCAAATGCGGTTGACAAGATCCATCATATGTAGTCAGACGAGCCTGCTGACTAACTGCTGATGTATAAGCAGGTGTATGTTCCTGCCTATGGTACTCCGCCGGAATTGCCTGGCGGGATCGGCTTGATGCTGCCAGACGAGTCTGCTGGACAACGGGATTAAAACGAACAGGTGTGTATGCCTGCTCGTTATTTGCCACCAAGTTAGGTTGGTGGACTTCTCCGGAGATGGCAAGGATGACAACCTGCCTATTGTTAACTGGATTCCGTCTCTGGCGGTTCATCTTGCCTGCTCGGGTTCGAGGAACCTGAGCTGAATGCCTGGAGTCGGTACCCTCATCATGTTGAGGGCGCACTACCGCACGAGTCTGGCGGCGATTGTTGATGGGAGCCCTTGAGAAGGACTCCTGTTTTTTTGAATTAAGGTCCTGCGGGACCTGCTCATTCACTTCCTCGGAGTAAGGGAGTGAATGGAAATAGCGTTCCGGGGATAACGACCCGAAACGGTTAGAGACGGTAGTCAGCACCGTCTGCTTCTTGATTGCTGGTCGCCGTTGTCCGGACGACCAGGTAGAATTGTTAACTTGGAGGGTTTGACGAGCGGCCTCCAGAGTTGGGATAGTACCGTTGCGACGGTACTCCTTAACCAGTGCATTAGAAACACAGCGTTGAAGACGCTGAGTTGGTGATGTCATCCTCAGAGCAGATGACGTTCCAGCAGGAGTAGCAGCATTGGTTTTCACAGCAGCAGACCTCACAGTAGAGGTGTTCCCAGCAGCAGTATTCACAGGGGTGAATTTAAGGAAAGCCATTTTTGTAGAAGATCTTGAAAAAAGAGTGCCTGTTCCATGTATCAGACATAATCAAGATGAATCTGGCTACTGCATCTTTTGGATGATCATATGTCAATGATTGCCTTGTTGGCCCAAAGGGCCTAACAGATAAGAAAAACATCACTTTAACTTTGTTAAGTATTCACGTCGGGTTCACCATTTTTGTTTCGCGTGGAATCCGGGGATGACCTCCCGGACAGGAGATTCAAACGTTCTGATCGGTTTCTAGCGGGTTTGTTCGTAGAACCGGAAACATCCAATGATTCCACATCCGTTTGGACCTACTTTCCAAAGGCAGGCGCTCATTAGCTTGTGGACTGATGAGGCTTAGGAATTTGCATTGGTCGAGAGGATGGGAGGTCGGACTCATCACACCTTTTTGAGGGGAATTATTGTCTACTCCGGGACTCTCTTTATAGATTTAAGTTAAGTTCGTGAATCCTTATTACATTACCAAGTATAAAATGAGCTTTCCTTTAGTTTTAACAATCAATGATTAAATATGCAAGAAATTTAGAGAATCTTTTATATGTATTCGAGGTTCTTCATCAATATGGAATCATCTATATTTGTTTAGAGATTCTTGGTCAATGGTATCCTTAAAAACATTTATATAAAAGTCTCTTGGTCATTTTGATGACCAGGCTGGTTTTAAAGCCACTCAGTGGGGCACTTGAAGTTTATCGTCATTCAGAAGGACAGAGATTATCTCAATGTGGGGATCGAACCCATAAATGGGCTACCTACGTATCCTTTGTTTTGAAAAAGGAATCAGAACCCACGTAGTTCGAGGAATGGGGTATGATGTTTATGATTGATGGATCAAAGATGAATGTCATAATTAATTTTACACTCTAAGCTCATGTGAGTCATGCTCGGTGTGAGAAACAAGAGGTATTGGTAAAATTTAGACAATTGTGCCATGAAAGATGAAATCATAAGAATTTGTTTGGGGCTTATGTATAGATGACTGCCCAGATAGAAGAAGGTTTAGGATTTACTTTTAGGGAGAAAATCCATGAACAGGGTCCACAAAGTTATATGTGCTTCATGGAGATTTGAATACTCTAATCTTGGGGATTATTCCTAAGGAGGATTCCCAAGTTAGGAGGGGACTTATGATTGGGTTTTATTCCTGAAAAGGGAACCCAAATCAAAGGTAATTTATGACTGGTTAAGAGAAGTTTTAGGGGACTTGGGGCTTATTCCTGAAAAGGAAGCCCAAGGTTATGACTGAGTCTTATTCCTGAAAAGGAGACCCAGGTTAGGGATTAAGGTTTTGGGCTTACTCCTGAGGAGGATGCCCAAGATTAAAGGACTTGATTTGGGGCTTATTCTTAAGAAAGATGCCCAAGATTTATGACTAGGACTTACTCCTGAAAAGGAAGCCTAGGTTAGGGGACTTGGGGCTTACTCCTAAAAAGGAAGCCCAAGGTTATGACTGAGTATTATTCCTGAAAAAGGAGACCCAGGTTAGGGATTAAGGTTTGGGGCTTACTCCTGAGGAGGATGCCCAAGATTAAAGGACTTGATTGGGGCTTATTCTTAAGAAAGATGCCCAGATCAAAGGTTTTATAACTGGGGATTATTCCTGAAAAGGAGACCCAGGTTAAGATTCTCTCATCTTAAAGGATGAGGTTGAATGAATGAACTCTCAATCTTTGGTGATATAAAGATGTTTAAATCACTAGGTTTTGAGAGATATTTCACAGAATTCCTTTCAGATAAGGATGTCAAATCAAGAAATCATGCCATAAATGGCTTTGAAGAGTATCTTGAAGACTGAATCTTGAATAGGAAGGGTGAAATGGCTTAAGAGGGGTAAAAATGGGCAAGATGGGCACCGAAAAAGATAGGGGCGTGCAAGTCTTGAAAGGCGCGCAAGTCCTGCGGCGGCACGCAAGTATTGGTCGCGCAAGTATACTTGCGCGACATGAGGGGTACTTGCGTGATTTTCAACCAGTATTGAAATGCTTGAGCGACTCTTTATTAAACCCTTTACCATCCTCTTGAGGTTCTTCCAGAAGAGTGACGCGCAAGTTATATTGAAGGAATTAAGTAGGCGCGCAAGTGTTTGTTAAGTTTCAACACTTGGGCCTTCCTTTTTCTCTTTAGATCTTCCGTTCTTGGTAAGAAATTACCTTAGAAGTGTTCCGGAAGCTTTGAGAAGAGACTTGGGCGTCGGGAGCTTCGATCCGAGTTTCTGGAAAAAGATCCTCTCGAATGGGGGGGCCACAGGGTCTATTTATAGGCCAAAGAAGACCCCGGGCGGTTACTGGGCGGTTACCAGGCGGTTACCACATATGTCGCGCAAGTCCCTTGCACGAACATGAGGAGTCGCGCAAGTATTGAGGCGGTGCGCAAGTGTACTTGCGCGACAAAGAGGGAACTTGCGCGACCTATGGGCAATGTTCTCCTTTTTCATCCCTTTGTCGATTTTTGATGTTTCTTCAAAGGATGAATCACTTTATGCTCAGATATTCCCCTTTTCCGATCTTTAGATTCTGTGACGAAAGGAGCGTCAATAATATGTAATGGAATTTTGATGCATAATTTAAAATAATTCCTTAAATGTAAATGAGAAGAGAGAAATTCTTTATGAAATGTTTCTCGGGTAATGGGTGTGCGTGGTAAGAATTAATGAGAGAAAAATAGGTCTCTAATCATTAAAATGTAAGGAGGGAATTATGGGAGAGTTTATAAATCATACCCCTACATTTTTAATTGAAAAAATGGTATAACAATATAGATAAATTTGGAAAAAAATATAAAGGAAGAAATCCCTAACAGGGAAGTTTGATCCCAAATGCTTGAGAGAGGCTTCTTGGGAGCTTGGGATGCCCTGGGATGATTCTAGAGAGAGGAGGTAAGGTTTTAATCGAGCTCTAAATGGTTTTAGTGAAGATTAATTGGATATTGAGTGGGTTTATATAGGAAAGGCGAGGGGATTCTTTATTATTTAGGTTTTGGACACCAAAAATTAAACTAATAAAAACCACAAACCAACCCATGGTTTTTGCCCACAGTTTTTGACTAATAAGAGTAGAAAACATAGTTTTATAAGTCCAATGGCCTAACATATTAAAATATTAGTCTTGATTTTTTTGAGGTGAGTAGAACTCTCAAGGAAATCATTTTAAAATGTTAAAATGTTCTATAAGTCTTGGAGGGTCCACTAAGGCTTTATAAAATAAATCAAAAAACAACTAAAATCAAATTATTTTAAAGTTAAATATATATATTTTCCAAAAAATCCATATATATATTTTTATTAAATCACTATTTGGTAAAAATTATGTCATAAAAAATTATATATTTAAATGCTATTTAATTTTTACCCAAAACTTCAATTATCTCAGAAAATAAAGAAACATTCACCATTAGTTAATTTCAATGCCATGATTAAAAAACAATATTCATTTAATATAAATAATTTTCTAAATATTTGAATTTTTACTTTTAAAATAAAAACCAAAATTTATCTAAAATTCATGGGATTTTACATAAATAGCTTTCAAACCATAATAAAAAATACGAATTTATTCATAATAATTATAAGAACATTTTTATTTAATAAAAATTAATTTACTAATATTATATTATTAAAATATTCTTTAATTCAAAAATCCATTAATTCATAAAAATATATTTCTTAATTGAATATTTACTAAAAATACTTTTTGTGCTTTAAAAACTATTTACAATGTAATAATAATAAAATGAATGTATATTATTTATTATATACAAGAATAATGCACATGATCATAGTTCTAGGGTCTTGTTACATAACCCCTTATAACATCCACATAAGACCTAAGGGTAAGGTGTGTGATGGTGAAAAACTCTTAGGGAGACTTAGATAACAACGCTCGAGTGATAATATCTACTAACTTCCACTTCTCTCATAGGTGTTTCCAGTCAAGCTTAACATGTCGAAGCTGAGATTGGTCTTAGTCAAAAGAAAATCCCAATGATACTAACTCCTTTCTGAACTCTGAAAAATGGGATTCGTATGGAGAAATTATACTGGATGAGGTCATCGCTTCCTTTGTCTGAGTAAATTGGATTTGTTAAATCCCTATATTTATAATAATCATGTGGTCACTGTTCAACAGCTATATTTACAAAAATAATATTTTGTATTGGTATTTTAAAATCCAAAAACATAAAACAAAGGAAGTGAATTTGTCTTATAAAAAAAATTTAAATAGTAAGACATTTAATCAGATCAAGAAGAATTTTCATTAATAAATGTTTGGGTCGTTAAACTCTTTCTAACCCTGGCCTCAAAGTCCAAGTTCAAACACTCTTCTAATTATTACATCACAATCTAGTCCTACTAACGAGAAAACATGTTGAGCTAACTAACACTAAGATCTTTTGAAACCCATTACTAGGTCATCATAAATTCTTACAACCCTTGTTGGGTCTCTCGCATATATCCTTTCTATATCTATATAACTAGACATTTTGAGGTAACACACCTTGTAACATATCATCCATCCATGGAGTACTCTTCCCTCTCCTAGAAAATGACAAGAATATCCACCCTTAAGAAGGTTTTTCTATCATATAAGAGATATACATTCATCACACCCATCAGCAGTAGACCTAAACCTCTCATACCTATCATACTATCCTGAAAAAATAAATCTAATATATTTAATTCTCATCCTATATCCTGATATCTGCATTGAGTCTCTCTTAAGTCAACTAGTAACTTCGATTCTTGATGACTTAGTCATCGGGTAATCCCAAAATACCCAAGGCTCAGTGCATCCCATGTCTCATCTCTAGGTGGTTCAATGTTATCCTATTTTGTTACCCAGGTAACTCTTAGTCCATGTCTTTTTACCTAGTTCAGTAAAAACATAAAATCTTGAAAAATAATGCATAAAAAATTTGTTGGTTTCATATTATAGGGACCACATACCTTGGTATTCGTGTTTTCATCCCTGAAATGATTTGTATATCCTCGGTCAAGCCCAAAAATGACTTTTATAATCTAATATACACTTTTGAACCTATATATCAAATCTAATTTCTCAATAGATAAATCTAAAAAATTATAATTAATTATTTAATTTATTCTAAATATACATGACATATAAAAACTCATCAAGTGAGGACTACTAGTTGAAACCTTGATCAAAGGACTCTTATAATCTCTTGGAATACTCATTTTACATCCCCACACAAAATATCTATAACACCCCACCTGTTCACTCACTAGTTTCATACAATTTAATCAAAATATGTTGAAAAATTCAAGGGTTGACATATCACCAGCAAAATGGTGGGCAATGTTGTCATAATCCTAGGATCTCCTCTCACTAATCCAAGTAAAATCCCAGACACTCTATCTCAGTTCAGATGTGATATAGTAAAAATCTTGTCAAATCCTAGAACTAATTGTCCCTAAACCATAGTTAATCAAATGGAAATAATAATGGAGGGAAATAAAGAAAATCATTGTCCTTGATTTCCAAGGAAGAAGGAACCATAAACACCATTTATCGAAGGGGCACGACAACAAATCAGGGGACTAGCGAAAGTTTTTTTGGTTTGTTGGTAGTTTAAACCACTGTTTAATGTTTTGGTGATGGTTTATGTATACTTAAAATAAATTGTTTTTCAAGAATAAACTATTATCATTATCATAAATTTGATGGCGATTTTAGCAAGCTTCGTGAAACATTTTTATCTACATTTTTTTTATTGGCGGTTTTTTAATATCAAAAGTGTGGAAGTTTTAGCTGCGGTTTAAAAAAAATTACATTTATTATATTGTTTTAATCCATCCCCATATATAATTTCTAAAATCATAAAACCTAAAAAATTTGAATCCCCGCCAAAAAATACCAAACAGTTAAATAACTGCAAAAAAATAAACCCTTGACCATATCACCATCAATAAAACACAAGCCAATGCTATAACCATATCAATTATAAACAAATGAGTATAAACTAGAACATAATTCTAAAACCAAAAATGACACTAAATCAATCAAAAATAACACTTAATAAAATATAAAACCAATGGATTTGAAATATCATAAAGTAATATCAAATAACAATGAATGAAAGACCTTATCAAAACACAAAAATACACTACTAAAACCAATAAAAGAATATATTATCTAAAATCAACACTACAATTACCTATCAGTTCAAAAGTCACTATAACTAAAAATTCTAGCTCAAACCATAGTAGAACACCATATTTATAACTAACTCATAATTAAATAGAAAAACAAAAAACAAAAACACACCACCACATCTTCTAACCACAATCTAGCCATCATATCATAAAAAACATCATCACGTTTCCACTTAATTTATTCTTAAATATAACCACATTCCACAATATTACCACATCACCGCAAACTTTTACATAACTACATAATCACGTAACCCCATCAAAAATATATAACCCCACACTTGTACATTTCACAATATTACCACATCACTCCATACCATCGCCATACATCCTCATAAATTGTTACCACATCATCACCAAACTACTTAAAATAAACCAAAAATCTATAAATAACATAAAATCAATTAATACAATAAATTTACTATAATAAGGCCTCTATATGACCTGAAAACAATGAACATATCTCATATAATCTCATCAACCATTCCTTCATTAATCCCAAAAAACTTGCACAACTCACTATAAGATAGTAAAATTTCTAATATAACATCACTTTAATTCTAAAACCATGAAAAAACCTTAATTCAATTATAATAAAAATGATAAAATTAGAAACAACAGATAAAACCCAACTTTTCTAAACCTAGGACTTTCTTCCTAACCTCCTCATCATAAGGACTAACCTAACACTCCATCCAAAAATGAGCCTATTAAAATCCCTGCTTTTATAATAGTAATCATACACTACCCATCCGGAATATAATATAACTTTTCAAAAAATGATATAAGGATTACACCCTATCATAAATCATCGATTACAAAACACATCCTTTAGACCATAACAACATCACTTTAAAATGATACCAACCACCCCATATTTATCTATTTTCCCACATTCTTCCCCAATATTAAGATAGAACGACATCACTTACTCATATTCTCTTATAGAATAATGGAATTAAAATAGTTTCCAAATAAAAACCCCCCAAGAATAGGCACCCACCATCCACCGATAATTCAAAACATAGTTTGGAATCTCTAAGAATATTCTCATCAATTTACTCCATCAAAGGAAAAGGAAAAAAGTTATCAAACAATAATGTAATAATTTACATGGAATTGTTTAAAAAAGAAATCAAAAGTGCCTAAGAATGATGATTATAATGGAAAACTAGGAAGAAAACATAGAAAGGCAACTAAGAATTTAAATATCATCTAAGGGAATAGAAATATGAACTTCCCATACCTCAAACAAATAGATAAATTCATCCAAGCCATAATATGGTTTCTTAATCCCCATATCATTGTTTTATTTTGTCATGAGTTTACATACAAAACACCACTACTGTAAACAATTTAAATCCCCATAGCTACATGAAAAAATAAGATCATATCCACCTCTATCTCCACTCCCTTATCCTGGCACCAATATGGAAATTTTATTGAAAATTAAATAGTGAAATATATTTAATTTTTAACATAATCCCACTAAAAGTGTGTCTGGTAAATGGTTATAAAACTGTTTGATTTACCTACTAACTCAAACCATCCATTAATTCATTTTCACCACAGACATAAGAATTATTTTTCTAAAATAATTCAACCAATTAATTCTAAAAAGTAATGGAATTCACATCCTACTATTGTATATGAGTCCCATGTTAATGTATTATGCCCCCTTGTTGTTGAATTATGTTTTTCATTACAAGAAAGTACTTATGAGCATCTAAAGGTGGGTATTAACAAAAACTTGTAGTAGATGTTTCGGAAATCTCCAATGACCTTACAAAGACCTCAGATGGTAATAGTCCGAAATACATCTGATGAATTCCACCAGGATGCTATTTCCCTATTACCAGAACTACTGGATCATCCTAGGAGAATGAGAAGGGTATCATGGTATTAGAATCCCATGGTTCTTCTAATTTTTCCTATATATAAAATATTTTTCAAATTTATATTAATACATATTAAATATGTGAAATATGAAAATAAATTCATACAAGAAAAAATTATTTCATGACCCAACATCTTTGGTAGGATCATTCAAAAAACTCCCATAAGATTTCATAAGAACGTCTAACCAAAGTTCCATCTTGGAGACTTAGTTCCATAAATTATTTTTCAATATCAAATAGAGATAAATGAAAAATTTAATATATCAAATATATAATATTATCATATATATATATTTACTAATGAAAATAATACCATATTTTATTTTTATCTTGAAAACACATTGAACAGGTAGTGCAGGGGATGATTTTTTTAACTCCACTTGATAAATTTTTTCTTGAAACATCATGAAATAAATAACATGAAATTTAATATTAATGCATGAAATGTCATATCCTTTTCATATGAAAGTATATATATATAATGATATTAATATAATAATATATCTTTTAACACTATGTGATACACATGATGATGGCTATTAATAAAAACTTTCTACAGCTCCAAAGGTGCACCTTCAAGTACTTTGTCATACTGCAGCTGAATTATAAATGATATATTGATGAATTTATTCCACAATATCCATATAAAATATTTCCACTTGTTTCGAAGATTTTCAAATCCACTATCATGTGATAAGATCAACAAGTGTAATGTGAAATAACACATATACATGGTGGTTCATTTTTAAAATGTAAGAATTTTATTAAATAACGACATTCAATTATTCGATTTTTTATTAAAATTATATTTATCTAGGAATCGAATACTTCATTATTACAAGATTGATCCATATGACTCCAATCATAATATCTGAGTCTCTCCCGATTGAGAGATTTCATCTCCTAGGGTTTCCTAGGCCGGAGTTCCCCTGTCCGTCCGGCTATCGGCGGATCCTTCTCCCCCCGAGCACCCCGCTTCGGTGTTTCGGTTCACCACTTCTCCTTCTTCCTCATAGAAAGTCTTCTGTCTCCTCCACTCGGTACCACCCCTTGACACTCTGCAAAGAAACTGGGCTCCTTATTCATCCGCCCGAATTCTCCTACAGGCGCAGATCCAGCCGCCCCCCCCCCCCACCCCACCCCCCCCCCCCCCGGAGCTTTGAGGCTCCTTCCATCACCGTCATATCGCGTCAGTGCCAGATCTGGAGAGGGTGGGAGATTCCAAATCTCAAAAGCTCTAACTTCACCTTCTCTTCAAATCTGAGTGATTCTTCCTCAAGACAAAATCCCGATTTCGAGGAAAACCTAACCCTTATCGCATATCCCCCTCCGCACTCAGATCCGAAAAGCCCTGAATCTCAAATATCCATCTGCGTTCGTGGACTTCTTCACCTTTTGGTGCTTTGATCCTGGCTTCCTGCGTCCGTGTTGAAATGCGAGGTCTTGTGGGTGGTTTGAGGTGTTCTCATTTCTGTGAAGCTTCCACCGCGAAGTGGACTTCTCCGCGAAGAACCTTCCACGGTTGAGTCACCACGCGGTGTGATCATAAAGGCCGTCATGACGCCCTACCACGGGGTTTTGAACGACTTTTTTTGGTGCTTTGTGAAGTGGGAAATTCTCAGTGGGCGGTAGACGTTCCCATATTACTAAGAAGTTCCACAGCGAAGTGGCTATTTTGAGAAGACCCATTCCGCGAAGATCCACCGTGTTGAAGGTTCGGGAAGTGGCTGCTGCGAAGCTCTTGTGTAGGGAGTTGATCCACGATGATGTGGTAAGACGAAGGTGACCTATGGGTGGCCTGAAAAACTCCATTGTGGTGTGTTCTTATATGTGAACACCTTTCATGATGGTTTTGACGGTTGAGTGGCCGCGAAGGGGACGTCGGCTGCGAAGGGGTTTCTGGTCCTGAGACTTGTTTTGGTGGATTGTGTTTTCCACTGATTGTTTTTTTCTCTTTTGATGCGGATTGTTGCTGAATTTCTCGGAGAATGGTGTGAAGTAAGTTGAGATCACGTCGGATCAAGGAGCAAAGGAGATTTGTTCGGTTTGGGTTGAGATTCTCGCGAAGGGAGCTCGTGAGATTTTGCTGCGATGAACAACTCTACAAAGACTGTTCTGTTTTGCGGTGTGCTTGTGCAGTAAGGGTTTGAGGAGCCCTATCCGCGGAGCCTCTTCTTCTCCAAGGCCTTGTCCGCGCTGCCCCTTTGTGGAATAAGTCCGCGGAGTGGGGTGTCAGGACCGATTTTTTGGGGTGGCAGACATTCGCGGGCCGACCCAAGAGGGGCGGATTACCGGGCCTGTCTGTAGCTCTTTCTTATCCCACGTACACTGAAAAATGGAGGTGGATATTTTGAACCTTTGGAAGAGGATCTCCCTGGCAGATAAAGAGAAAGAGACTATTGAAGCTCGGAGAAACGAACATAAACTATTAGAAAAACACATGTCACAATGGTTGGTTGGAAAGTTTGTGGAAAATATTTCAGTCAACCTAGGGGCACTTAAAAACACTCTATAGAACCTTTGGAAATTGGAAGCGGGTGTGTCCATTTGTGAAGCGGGGAACAATTGCATTGTCTTCGAGTTCTTCAACAAAAGAGATAGAGATAAAATTCTTAGCGGCAGACTGTGGCCCTTTGATAATAAACTCCCCCTCATGGAAGAATTCAGAGGGGGGGATGACATCCGGAACATTAAGCTAACTCGATCCCCTTTCTGGATACGTATTAAAGTAATTCCCCTTCATGGACGAAAATAATGTGTTATGAGAGAATTTGGGGACAACATTGGCCTATTTATTGAATGGAACCGCTTGGACCCTATCCAATGGGGACCCGAGGTTCGGATTAGATCCAGAATTGAAGTGTCGGAGCCGATGATGAGGGGTATGTTTTTGAAAATAGATGATGCAGACAACTGATTGTCATTCGAATTTGAGAAGCTCCTAATTTTCTGCTTCTTCTATGGACGTCTTGGCCATCTGGAAAGAGAATTTGGCTCAAAGCCAGGGGAGGGAGTAGGTAATATCATTCTTCATTATGGCCCATGGCTCTAGGGCAAAATGACTAGATATGCCTTCATTCCTGAGGCAGAAAAATTAATGGATCTTGAACATCTCAGGGTGGCCCACACAAGTCAGGCGGGAACCGAACAGGGAAAGATCATTAGGCTTGGACCACCAGAGTTCCCTAAAGAGAACCCAACCAATCAGAGGATTAACAGCATGTATACACCCCCCCCCCCTGAAGGACACAGCCTCAACACTTATTGAGCTGGGGAACACACCAAAAGATCCTGCAGAACAAACCACGAGGTCAATGCAGATGCACGCTGAACCACCAGATCCTGACCCTAACCCAGAAATGAACTTGGTTGACATCCTAATATAAGATAAATATGGAAAGTCTGGAACTTCACCACCAGGCCCAATCACCGGTCGAACCTGGAAAAGGGTGCAACGCAAAGTAAGTGCTGGTAAAATGGGGGACTCTGAACCTGGGGATCGGAAAAGACAAATTGAAACATGCCAGTCAATGGGGAACTCCCCAAAGAGAGGAAAAATGATGGGTGGAATAACAGGTGCCGATAATTCAAAGGCGGAGGCGGGTGAGACCCAGCCCCGCCTAGATTAATGATTGTCCTATGTTGAAACGGTCGTGGGCTGAGAAACCCATGAACGGTTCGCATGCTCCAGTGCAATTGTGCCCAAAGTCTCCCTGATATGGTTTTCCTGTCTGAAACCATCTTGGAAAACAAGGACACCACATGCATTGCTCAGAAATGCAGCTTCCAAGGCTTTCTACCGGTCTCCATACAGGGCCACTCTGGGGGAATTTGTCTCCTATGGAAGGATCATCTCAACGTCAGGATCTTGTCTTTCTCCTCGCACCATGTGGCTGCGACTGTTCAGGCGGACCACACCCCTCCATAGACCTTTGTGGTATTCTATGGCTGGTCGGCCCACAATGAGAAGGGGAAATCTTGGGATCTCCTCTACAAACTTCGTCACGAGCTTCCAAGCCCTATTATATTTAGTAGAGACTTCAATAAGATTATGTTCCATAAGGAAAAAAGAGGCAAAAATGTCTAACACACTACTTCGATGGAAACTTTCAAGGATGCAGTCACTAGGGAGGACATGGTCGATTTGGGATACACAGGTAATCCCTTCACATGGTTTCGATGTAATACAGATGACACATGCATCGTTGAGTGACTTGAAATATTTATGGGATCAACAGATTGGATAAATCGCTTCAGCATGTACCACATCGTCCACATGATTCTCAACTGTTCAGACCACTGCCCAATTTTTATTGACTGTATTCAAGGTGAACGCATCAAACACCTTGTAGACCTTTCAGATTTGAAAGCTTCTGGGTAAAATATCGGGAATGCGAAAATGTTTTAAGATCAAGCTGGAATATCACTCACAAAGATATTGGCCTCAATCTCCAAAAGGTCACATCCGATCTGAGTTCTCTGAGTAATAAGAAATTCCGTAATCTTGAGAGGCACTGTGATTTCCTCGAAAAGAAACACCACAACCTACTCAAGAAACCCCCATCCAGTTGCACTATTGGCATGATTGGAGCCACTCAAAGAGAGATGGACGCAACCCTATGCGTGAAGGAATGCTTCTGGGCTATGCGGGTGCGGGATACCCACATCTAAGAAGGGGATTCCAATACCCGGTATTTTCATCAGAAAGCATCAGCTAGGAACTGGAAAAATTTTATCAATTGCATCTCACAATTAGATGGCAGCAAAGTCTTTGATACTAAGGGAATTCACGAAGCTTTGACATGTTACTTCCAGAACCTCTTCAATTCAGGAACTCCTTTCATTTCGGCTGAAGTGGAAGAATGTATCTGACCAGTGATCACCGAGGAGATCAATCGACATCTTTCCAAAGATATATCAGATGAAGAGATAAGCCTGGCTCTGAAATAGATACACTCCACTAAGGCCCAAGGATCGGATGGATTCCACGCCCTATTCTTTAAGCAATACTGGAACATCATCGGTACCGACATATGCAAAATGATAAGGAATATATGGGCCGGGAAAACAAGTATTTCGACCATCAATGAAACTATCCTAGTCCTCATTCCCAAAATTAAGAAGCACCAGGTGGACTCTGATTTTAGGCCTATCAGCCTATGAAATGTCACATACAATATCTTCTCTAAGATCCTTGTTAATCGGCTACGACCATGGTTGCCTGATATTATCTCAGAAAACCAGAGTGCCTTCGTGGCCAAGAGGATGATAAATGATAATTCAATTGTGGCTCGTGAAGTGTTTCACTCTATGAAAACACGCTCCAATGTGAAAAGAGAAACCATGGCCTGGAAACTGGATATGACAAAGGCTTACGATAAAGTGGAATGGAATTTCCTCAAAATTGTGATGCTGAAAATGGGTTTCTTCACTAAGTGGAGAGATATGATCATGCAATGCATCTCGACCATCTCTTTCAGAATCCGGGTCAATGGGGAGCTCACTCGAGGATTTGTGTCATCTCGTGGCATGCGCTAGGGAGATCCCCTCTCCCCATTTCTCTTCATCTTGGTGGCTGATGTCTTTTCTAACCTTTTATCCAGGGCCGCATCCGCTAAAACTATTCATGGGGAAAAGGTTTGTCGCGTAATTCCACCAGTGTAACACCATTTTTTCACGGACGACTGCCTCCTTTTCTCCAGAGCAACTATTAATGAATGTCAGGTGATCAGCCATGCGATTCACCAGTACGAGAGGGCGTCTGGACAGTCAATCAATAACGGAATATAAGAAATCTCCTTCATTGCAGGGGTACCTTTCCCCAAGAGAGATGAACTCTATGCAGCATTTGGCATACATATGGTTGAGAAACACCAAAAGTATCTTGTGCTACCCATGGTAATTGGCCAGTCCAAAAAAAATTTGAATTTCTTGTGGATAGGATTGAGAAGAAAATTCAAGGTTGGACCCCCAAAAAGGATCTCAAAAGCAGGAAAAGAGACCCTCATTAAAGTTATCATCCAGTATATCCCAAGCTATTTTATGTCCCTGTTTAAGATCCTGACGTCCATCATCAATCAGATCCATACACGCACTGCCAACTTCTGGTGGGGGAAAAACGAGGGAAGAAACAGACCCCACTGGATGGCCTGGGAGAAACTTTGCATCCCCAAGATTGAGGGAGGGATGAGATTCCGGAATCTTCTTCTCTTTAACGACACACTGTTGGCCAAGCAAGGATGGTGCCTTATTAACCGTCCATCATCCCTCTATGCACGGGTATTATGAGCTAAGTACTTTCCCCACACGGACTTCCAGGTTTCTTCACTTGGCCCACATCCTAGATTCCTTTGGAGAAGCATTTGGGGGGCCCGAATGCTCTTGGAAAAATGACTAGGATGGAGGATTAGGGATGGCTCATCTGTCAACATATGGTCTGATCCTTGGCTGATTGATACGGTAGGTATGCGGGCTACAT
The DNA here is from genome assembly GCA_963277665.1 of Viscum album. NCBI lineage: Eukaryota > Viridiplantae > Streptophyta > Magnoliopsida > Santalales > Viscaceae > Viscum > Viscum album. The sequence continues at coordinate 476,966,694 of OY728125.1, read as the reverse complement.
CCTACACACAACCAGGCTTTGAAGATGCCACTGTCAGAAGCCTCCATTCCGACCAAGGAACAGGGTGGTGTGTGGATAAGATTTTTGAATGATTTAACGAAAGAGACCAAAGAATTATCCTAAGAATCCCATGGGTCCCTGACGCAAGCCCTGACCATCTCTTCTCGTGCAATGACATATCGGACGAATACATGGTGAGTTCCGGATATGGGCTTGCTCTTGGAAACCACCCAACCGACCGAAACGAGGGACAATGGAAATCGCATTGGAATCTCATCTTCCCCCCAAAAATATGCCACTTTTGGTGGCAGGTCTGCATAGGCACCCTCCCAACAATGAGCCTTCTCGCTTACCGACATATGTCCAATGCCGCTTTCTACCCGTTTTGCTTGAACATCCCAGAGACCCCCTTGCATGCCATCATTCACTGCCCAGAAGCTAAGTAAATCTGGAATAAATGGGACCCAACCCCAGATGCATCACTGGATACGGCCTCTGACCTCCCCGCTCTCCTGGTGCGTTGATTCTCCTCTCTCTCAGCGGCTAAGGTGGGGTCATTCTGCACCCTGGCCTAGATCATCTGAGTACGGCGTAACGACGCTGTTTTCCACCACAGGCATAAACCTCCTGAATTCTGGATAGATCGGGCCACCTCATGGATCTAGGGATGGAATCACCACAATGGAAATCAAATTACTGATGCTCCCTCTTCCTTCCCCCCTCATTGGAACCCCCAATAGAAGGTGTTCTTAAGATCAACATGGACGCGTCTCTCCCAAAGGATGGACTTGTCTCCCTCGGTCTCCTGGTCTGAAATCATCTGAGGAAAATCATCGCAGCAAAGTATAAATCACATCATGCCTTTTGGGAACCTGATGTAGCTGAGGCTAATGCCATCCTGGCAGTTTTTATGCTGGCGTTGGAACGTGGGTGGGTTGATATTTCCATTGAATCTGACTGCCTCACCGTGATCGATGCCATTAACCACAACAATAGTGGACTCCAGTCTTTTGGCCTCATTATTAGGAGAATTCTCTCGCTCTTCCAATGCTTTTCATTCTGCACCTTCTCCTTTTCCAAAAGAGAAGGCAACAATGCATCCCACCAGTTGGCAACATCAGGCCCCTTCGAGGCCAACCAGCTTTTGCTGGACAATTTTCCTTTGTGGCTTTGCATTTGTACGTCTGCTGATATTCATCATTAATGATATATGTTGTTTCTCAAAAAAAATATTACTATTGAACCATCTTTGGGGAGCCTATAGAAATAAAATGGGGAAAGTATCATCAATCCATTCAATTTACATACATATACTAAATATTTGTCTCAATAGTAAAATTATTTCCATATTTTATCAAAAACAATATTTGTATAAAAAATTGTAATAACTTTATTCAATTTAAAATTTTTACATATAATCATAACCCTATAATATCCTCAAAAATAAATAGTTGTGACCACTTGTTATATTATTTTAGATTAATTTCATGTTGAACGTTGTGAATATAAAGGCAGTGTACAAGATACTAATGGGGGAGATAGAGGGTGTCCCAAATATAGACTAGATGAGATAAATGTTGTGGTAGATTCCGATAGGAGGGATATGAAGTTCATCCCATATGACTATAGGGATGGAACCTGAAGAATCATCAAGTAATATTGATGACAACTATATGATCAGGGGAACATCAACTGAGAGTCAACTCTCATCCTTGAATTTATTCTTCCTTGGCATTACAATCATTTAAACAAGTAAAAATAAATTCAAAACACATATTTTGAAATATTCCTACAAAAAAATAAATATCTAAATTTTAATGGATGCACAGTTTTTAAAAATATAATATACATAGGTATGAAAATTAATGACTCCGCATAAAAAATATAGCATTTTCTTTTTAAAAACTAACAAACCCATGCATATAAATAATTTAAATATTATAAAAAAATCCATAGGTATTATAAATGATTAACAAATAATATAGGGGATGTTTTTGGAATGTTTCATGATACTATTTTCTGTGGTAACTGTAATTATCTGTGTGATCAATATGGTTTCAGGTGTTTTACATGTTTCAAACCTCTATTTTTTTAATGTTCCAAGCCTCTATTTTCTATTATGAAAGAAAAAAGTGAAATAAAATCTTAAGAAGAAAAATAATTTTCAATCATGATGGTTTTTCAAGAAGGAATTAAAAATATATAATGAAGAAAGAAACATATTTATGTAAATATTAAACTCAAATGACAAGATTATGAAATTCACCACTGTCCATAATAAACACTGGGGGAAAGGGGAAGATGGAGAAACATGATGTTAGGGGATAAAGGCTACATATGTGGAAAGGGGAGTGAGTGTTACCATGGGTTTAAAGGATATCATGAGAGTGGTGATGAAGATAGCTTAACGGTGATGGATCAGGGACTGTGATGGCTTAGGGATTACTTCAGGGTGGAGGAAAGGGGAGTGAGGGTAACCAGGTTGAGGTTGATGGTAAAAGTGGTGGTTTTGAGGGATTGGTTCTTAGGTATCAAGGGTAAGGTCTTGGTAGAGAGGTCTCGGGGACAACAAGGTATTGGGATATTTCTTTGGGATTGGTTGAAAGGGGTAGAGGAATTGGATTAGGGTAAAATAATTCTTAGAGATGGGAGAAGAGAATTGTTTTTATTTTTAGTAAATATTTAATATTGGTTTTTTAAAAAAATACTGAAAAAAATATTTAAATACTATTCAGTTGTGGTTTCCAAAACTGTTTAAAAAACCTGCCATTAAAATATGATTATGATGTAGTGGGGGTTGAATTATAGAATATAGGAGGGAGTATCAAGCTGAAATAATCATACCCAGATGGTAGATTAACCTAAAATAAAAGAGTGTTACCCTAAAAATTTGGGTTTTTCCCTATTTTAAAAACTATGAAATAAACCCATTGCATTGTGACAAATATAGGTCATAGTATGACATATTTTTATATACCCACATTTTGGTGAGGCCCTTTAGTTCTTGTAATGATGCACCTACCCTAGCCAAAAATAAAACTCTTAGGCACTAGCCTCTATTTAGTGTCCCCTTCCTTCCATGTAATATACTTTTACCTCTAGCATAATGCCTCCCCTTGATGATAATTCTATTCACACTCTAAGTTATGATGCCCCTCATAGAAAGGCGTCATGATATAAACCTACAAGATGTGAAATGGAAATATTTAACTATAAATAATTATAAATTAAATATGAAATATAATATTAATAATATGTAATATCAACCTCCATGGTTTGGCACCCTTTTCATTAGTATAATTACCATAATTTAGGTTCTATACTTATTAAAAACTCACAAATAAATCTACCATGGTTTGGCACCCTAACTCTAAACTGAATCATATTAGTCTCCACCATCTATGCAAAAAACTCAAAAAGATTAGAATTTCCATGAAAATTGACATTTTAATCCAATAAATATATTTATCAAATTTGATCGGATTCACCCAATTTGGCTTCCACCTCAATCAAATAATCATATGAAATAATAATATTTTATCCCCATTTGGATTATGTTTCTTGAAAAAAATCAGTTTTACCACTGATGCACTATTACATAACCCGATCATGATGCCTTATTTTTTGAAGGCCTATAAAATTTTTCAAAAACCCACACTGAAGTCTAAACCAGACACTTTTTCAAATTCCATTATGGGATTATCATTTTCCCACACCATACATCATACTCTCTCCCAATCACCAATGAATCATTGATAAAAATAACTCTCAAATTATGTCAAACATCATCGCAATTTTGATGCCAGCACCCAAATTCCATCTGACACCATATAAAAATGCCAAACCAAGTATACCCTATAGAACTAGAAAATTTTTAATTTACCATCCCACCAACATCCACGTGACATCTCGATCATCTATCGATGAGACTCACTTCACCCAAAATCCTACCAACATGAGGGTCAAACATAATAAACTGATACAATTCCCACCATAATTAGAGTATCCTTATCATCACCCTACTAAAAAGAAATACAATAATCTATAAATCCCATATTTAGTCTATTATTAAATTTAATGGCCATATATGACCATCCCATTCATATATGAGCATCAGTATAAAAAACTTATTGTTTCTATTTCACAGCTCGCTAGAAAGATCATCAACAATTCTCACCAAAATATATCTATAAAATGGATCACAAACTTCATTTTTGTATAGTGTACTACCCTTAATGTGGATTCCCATAAACTTATCCTTGAGTTCAACCATGAATAGTTTCTAACATCACACACATGTTTCACATTCCAAGACATTTTCATCCCATCCTATATAATACTTGTCAATGAAAAATACTAGAAAAAAATACCATGGTACCCTAATACTTTTTTAGTGTCTCCACTATCCATTGTGGAAACACCTAACAATATCATCAAATAATTAGGATTCCTTTCCCATAATCATCTCAACAAATTCAATGGTTCTCAATCTTAGAAATTATCTCACTAATATATAACCCCAATAGTAACTGCGTAAAACTAACATTAACTGACCCTTGTGAATCAATAATTTTCCATAGAAATAGATTAAATCATTATTTATCCTCTCCTTCTATATAGAAAACTTTAAATAATCATCAAACATGTTCTTATATACCATCCAACTCAATCTTCCACTCATTGTCCCAACTATACACATACTCCATTGAGTTTTATACATTCAAACATAAGCCCAAATATATAAAAATTTATCATGACCCTTTATATATTAATTTCATCTATATAAAATCCTTATCAATTATTTCTTTATAAAACATATAAGTCAGATCACTCATTCCATGGCCAATATCACAATTAACCCCATCATGATGTCATTATAAACCATAGTTTCTACCAACTATCTATCCATCCTAGACTCAACCATCATGGATCGTGATCCATAATAATAAGCATTCTACCAATAATATATTCCAAAACCCAACCATGATAAAATAATCACTTCTATTACTCTATATAATAGAACAAAAAAACATCTAACATGCCATTTCTCATCCCTATCAATGGTATCTACATCTCACAGAAACCTTTTCTGGCTCTAGATCACATCTCCCAGCATAATAATACCCAAAACCAATAACCACAACACATTCAATCCCCAAACCAACCCACTAAGGGTCTATCACCAAGGTGTATAAAAACCTATAATGACCCACCAAGGATAAAAATACATTACTTTCACAAAGGTTATTCATAGGAATTTCCAAATAAACAAACAATATAAGATCAACATGACCCTTCATTAGATGAAAATTGCATACCTCAGCAACATAGAATACCACCAACAAGTTATATGGGAAACCAGTATATAATTTTCTGATATTATATACAACTAAACCCTCTGTCATTAGTGAAACCAATCACACAAGGTCATATATATGTCATTTGAAAATTAGGTTCCAAAAGAATTATACATACATAGGGATCTTACCACCAATGTTCAAGATCCAAAAAAACAAATAACGATCTCAAATACATGAATTATACTGGACTAAATATCTCATTTGTAATTATGAAATATAAGAACAATAATACTATAACCCTAAAAACATAGACTTCCTATAGTAAACAAGTTGACAACTCACTAGTATAAGGTCCATCACAATCCCTGACATATCCCTAAGTTATGCTGCCATCTATATGGAAGGGGATAAGTCATATATTGGGTAAACTATTTCCTCAATTCCATGCCATCAATAACAATTAGAAAAGCAATATTCCACCACAATAATAATAATTGTGCATAAAATCAATGAAAAATATGTCCTATGATAAAAAATAAAATATTGTCTTATAGGTATAAAATATTACTAATCACCCATTGGTATTATCATATATACAAAAAGGGAAATAAAATACATGGAGGATGTACTACAACTTTCAAGCCTCACAAAAATCCAGTATTCAATACCTATTGAGAGTCACCATCCCAATCCAATACACCTCTTATGATCAAACCAAAACAACACACATAAGGTCTGCATACACACTAGAGTTCTGGTATAAAGTGTGATAAATAAACCTCAGTTGGGTCTCACCAACTGACCCTAATATAAATCATCATATTTTTTTGTATGAATGAGGGAAGTAAATGTAGAAGAAAAACATGCATGTCAGGTCATCGTATTCTTACTACGACACCATGATATAAAGATATACCTAATTTATCCTATATTAGGATCTAGTCACCATGTGTCATATATATCATCTCAAAACAATAAATTCAGAGTGAGGTCTCATGCTGAGGTTCATTAAAACACAACACGTAAAACCATTAATATATACCATCATGGGAGAGGATTCACCCCTCCCTGGAATTATATATATCAAAATGGGGAATGGTTCCCCATCTAAGAATTATATATATCATCGGGGGATAATCAGACAACCCTGGAATCACATATAGTCTATCATCAATAAGAAATAGTACCCTTCCATAGAAACATATATCATATATCATCGGGGGAATACACTATCACTATAAATGTATATCATTATCATCAAGGGGTTGTACATTTCCCTAGAATCATATGTCATATATTATTTGGGGAATACACTCTCCATATAAATCTATATAATTATCATTAGTGGGATATAACCTATCCCCATAAACATATATCATACAATCAGGTGTGCAATAACTCCTATACCTAAAAACAAATATGATATATCATCGATGTAATACATTATCCATATGAAACTTTGTTAGTATCATGAATGTGGATTGTTCCTCATCCTGAGAAAATACATCATATCATTAAGGGGATGATCGGTCTATGATGAAATCTCATATATCATCATGGGATATTTAATATACCCTAGAATCTCAAATATGATGAGGGGAAAAATTGGTCGAGTCAGTAATATCATATATCATTAAGGACAACAGTGGTTCACCATATAATCATGTATCATTAAGTCGTCAAGGGGAATGAAACCTCACTCAATGATCTCATATTGAATAACCATTTTAGGGCACCGTAGCCATCACCAAAATTTTACCAACTTTTCATCAGGGTGATTTTCACTCATGACTTAGACTCATGTCACACAACATGATTATTCATGTTTCTATCCTCATGTATGATCCCCTAAAGACCATCATGGTTGCACAAGAACATTTCATAGAACCCATTAACCTTCTTATCATGCCAAAAATGGTATATACTTTGTTCTACAAACCAAACATGATCTTTCCTATCATGAAAAAGATAAATTAGTTAACCCATGGTGAAATCAAAGACCATATGGTCTCTTTCAAATAGTTCCTCAAAATAATTATCCAAATCCTCTTATGATTCTCAAATTACAACCCAGTACCACTAACCAGGGATCATCCTGACCTATATTGAACTAACACTATTGGAAACCCAATTCCAATTCATCAAAAAATACCATGAAACAAGTTGGGCCTCTCTCACATCTACCATAGAGATATCACAAGATAGACATCATGAGGAAAACCACTTCATCACACCTCATATATCATATAAGGATTTATCCCACTAAGAATGCATTCTAAGTCACTAATCCACCCTTAAGAGTGTGTTTGGTCCATGTGTGAGATGTACAGTCATCTCACCCATCACTACTTGGACTAGGACTTTAATGCCTTCCCAATTTCCCTAATAAATATAACATGGATATTCATATCTCACCTTAAATCCTAACACCAACCAAGGTCTCTCTGAAATCAATTATAACTTATAAACCTTTGTGATATAGTCTTTAGGTGATCCTAAAATACCCAAGGTTCAATGAATCTATAATCCCATCTCTAAGAGACTAAATTCCATACTATTTATTTATCCTATATTCTCAAGTTTATTATACCTTTATTTTCTCACATAAAAAATGGTTATACACAATCCTAAATAAAAATTGTACGATTTAGTATTATACGTACCGCCTACCCTGATATCAGAGTTAGCATCCTCATGATGATCTGAATATCATCGAACAAGTTCATTAATGGATTATACAAGCTCACATCAACTCCCAAGACCCACTCTAAAATCAAAATTCAAAAAAAATTAATTAAAATAATTTATAAATCATTATTCAATTAAATACAAATAGGTTTAACAAACTAAAACTCATCGAGAGGAGTATAGTCTTTGGAACCTCAAGCAATGGTAAGCTAACATTCCATGGTATTTTCATAGAATATACCAACATAAATTCCAATCAAATAAAACGTTACTACTATACAATTTCCCCAAATTTAATTTAAATACCCATATAAATAATTTTGAAACATTCCTCCAAAGAAACGGGGAGAAATAGTTTTCGATTATCCTCCTAAGATCTGAAATCAATAAGGTGAGAAAAATCACCATCATCTCAACTTGATTACTCCATGATCTAGTGGTATCAAGATAAAAAACTATTCCAAATTGACCCCAAATCTTATTTGGTGAAATATAAATAAAAATAAATTGAAAATGAGTGATGAACTCACCTAAATCACTCTCAAAAATGAAACCAAGAACACCCTTTATCAAAGAGTTGTTAAATGGTGAAATATAGGGGAGGATCCATCAGAAATAAACCTATTTGTTTGACCTACTAGCCCAAAATTAAATTAGTTTACATTAAATAATGAGTCTACTAATATTTCAAAAAATGGTATAGGTACACATACCGATGTGACTTATATGTGTTAAGGTGTGATTCCTTATTATAGAGACCTATCATAGTGTGTTCACTTGGGGTATCACATGAAACACCTCCCTTGGATGGAACCAAAAATTCGATGTTATGGCCTCTATGGTGTGGACCTCAACCTCAAAAAAATGTCCTTATCACTCCATATTAATGCCTCCTCATGACAATAATATTCTTCACCCTCTATGTTTCAACACCCCTCAGGGAAAGTTATCACAGTGTGGTAATATTAGTCACAGTGTGACTAGATCACTATATGATATATCACAAAGTCAATACTTAGTATTTTTTCAAATAATACATAAAATACACATCCACAGTGTAAGTCCTTTGACCACTATGTGATTACAATATGTAATATTCTTTATTTCGAACAAACCCACACCATAACCTACCATTACATAGAACCATCTGATCTTGTTATAACCAACTACCTCTATGCCCTGGGGCCTCCCTAAAAATGGCATGACTCATCATCCAGGACACATCATAGCATGGCCACCACTCATCATATCATAATGATCCATCTATAATAAAAATTTGAAAAGGGTTCACTCTGACCACTCTGAAAAATGCTTGTTTTAGTGAGTGTCCTTACTATGTTAGGTTTCCAAGAATTAGTGGTCTCATTTTAAAGTAAATAGTTCCTAAGAAGATCTTGGTGAATTCAATATATAAAATGAGCCGAGGATTAACACCCATGTTGGTGGGAGTGGATGTGGTGTATCATAGGGGTGGAATTTGGAAAATTTTGAAACTATATGTATAAAAAGAATAATCTTACATTTGTATTAATACACATATGTCTTGATATACCATATTTTTACTACGGTATACATAGATAATCATGCCTTGATAATAGATATTTTATTGACCATGTGTACCAAGATATTTCTAGTGAAATTGCTATGAGAAATGGGGAACGATGAAATAGCCATGATGGGAGTTATGGGGGTGTTACACCATGGTTATAATTATTCTTCTACATGTTCAAATTCTTTATGAATAATGGAAAAATTTAGTGTAGTAACATTATATCAAAGTCATTCATCAAGGGGAGTAGTGGTAAAGCTCATCATGAATTATTTGGGTACCATTATGTCATGGTATTGGTATTACCCATTTTAAAATGTTAAAAATATCCACTGATAAGATCTACTATCAACCATTTTGAAAACCTAGAGTTTCGTATTTGGCTTTTACGAAGTCCATAAAATCTATTTTGGAAGTCTCCATTTTATGATGATGGAACATAAGATTAATCTATAAATATGGGTCATGGAATCCTTTAACTCAACTTTAATTTTACTTCATTTAACCTTAGTAGACCCCAGGTCTTTCTTAATTCCCACTAGTCTTCGCTCTTGATGTATTAAACCCATTGGTTCACGGGAATTAATCTCTATTTATCAAAGGTAAAATATTATTAATTCATTATATTTTCCTTTTTTCTATTATTTATCATAGGTTACAACTATGAGGTTTCTGGTAATTTTGGTCAATATTCATGTATTGGTTATGATGGTTCATTGTGATTAGGTTCTGAGGTGGTTATCAACGAGTTTCTTAATGGTAGAACCATAGTTATTCCATTATTGTACGATGTTATTCAAAGCTTAAATCAATGTAGAAGATATGATACTTATACTATATTATTATCTATAAATTTTGAATTAATATTATTTAGTTTTCTAGTGGGTAAATATTTGGAATTTTTTTGAGAAGACAACAATCTAGAAATAAATAATTGAAATGGGAAAAGTTTGAGAAGCACAGGTCTTCATATTTTTTCTCATATTAATTATTTATAATATTTTATTGGCAGTGTGGTAGCTAATTTCTATTATTATAAATTATTTACATGAGTATTTAATATTCCTAAAACTAATTAAACAATTTAAATATTATAAAAAACTGGATAATTAATGAAGTATGCATTGAAATTTTAATCCTTTCTTAGAAATGATTCACATGATAAAGTGATTCTTTGAGTATATAATTTAGATGATTGTAGTTATTTTTGGATACTAATTATTATGTATCTTGTTTACTAGAATATACTCATAATAAATTTTTTAAGTTATATGTAAAAGTGAAATGATGATTTCTAGAATTAAAAATAGTGGTTGACTATATTTAGACCTTGTTTTCTATAAGATTTCATGCATAAATGATATAATATTGATTATTAATTATCATTGTTATTTCTGTAATTTTGATTTATTTCCAAATATATTTTAAATATTAGACCCCTTGTATTGATTTAACTTGAAACCTGGTGTGTTTGATTAATATTGAGAGGTTTAATCTTTGAGGAAATTATTGTGGAAGCAAATTGATGTGATTTATTATGGTTTTTGGAGTTGGTGGTTCCATAAAAACAACTGCCCTTATAGTTTTTATTACACTTTATATTACTGGTGCTTGAATATAATATATTGTATTATCACGTCTTAATTATTATTTTACATGATAGAGCTTGTGGTAATTTCTAAATGAAACATGATGCATGGGAAATACAAAGTAGTTCGCTACTATGATGATACACATTAGATTATACGATAGTATTCCTAAAACCCATGTTCTATAGAAAAATGATATTATTTTATGGTATGTAGATAATTTAAATTATTAGCAGTAGGAGGATCGTATAGAATTAGGATACCTTCTCATGGTGTCTTCCATTGGAAGTCTACAGAAAGGGTGGTTAGGAGAACAAACCTGCCAATATGAATTCCATAAGTTTCATGTATCATTGGATATTAAAATCCATGGACCCATGTAATGATCATTTGACTATAATATTATTATTAATGAGTGGCATGGCTCACAAGCTTAGGTGTATTTCAGGTATTATGATGATAATCATTCAAGGTGGTGTTAGATACATTGGATTCATCATGAGTGGAACAACATTAATGAATAAAGTGATATATGATTTATCCCTTCCATTTGAAGTGAATATCTCAGGCCCTTTGATGGAATAGAATAGTTTCATTAAGTATATAGTCACTGTGGTTTATCTATGTTTTAATTTCCCTTAAGTAAAATAAATATAGTAAACTAAATTTGTTGATTAAACAAGCTATGAAACCTGTTTAACAATATATATTGTGACAAAGGGATTATATTACATGGTATGGGTTCATAGGAGGTTGAATTTCATTGTCACAATAACTCATTTCTCTATGGTTTCCATAGCTTGTTGCAAAATTTTAACCATGGATATTCGCTATATTATCCTAATTCCACTAGGAAATAGGCATAGACGGTCACACACTATGTATATCCAAGAACCTTGGTTAAATTTTATATCTGTTTGAAATGTACCTTAGAATAGTACTATCAAGTCTGGGGAATAATATTTAATCTAGTTTATCTGTTGATCACAAGTATTTATTTATCGATGTATAACATACTTATATTTATTTATCAATTTAAATAAATATATTTAATACATAGTCCGATAAATAATGATTAGTATGAGAAAATTGTGTTATGGTTCGGTGAGAATTTAATATTATTTCAATAAATATTATTTTATTTATTTGCGAGACATTATATTTAACTATTATGGAGGTTATAAACATGTAAATAATATATTATTATTATTATTATTTTTAATTATAAAATGGGTATGTAAAGGGTTTGTATAATATTAAAGGGGCATTGGGAAAATAATATTCAAACCCATGCTCTATAAATACCTGATAGTATAATTCTTATATTGGGGGTTCTTTTCCTACAAACTGTTTTTTCACAACAATTGGATCTCTAGAGAATTACCTTTCCACAGAGATATTCTAAATAATACACCATTTTCTATGAGTATTTCCTATCCTCATCCTCCCTCTCCGATGGTAAGAGAACCAAGAGAACCAAACATGACTCACAAGGATTCCATGTTCTGATCAATAATTAATAACACAGGGCATAGGTATTTGTTGACGCTCCTTTCGTCACAAAATCTAAATATCGGAAAAGGGAATATCTGAGCTCAAAGTGATTAATCCTTTGAAGAAACATCAAAAATCGACAAAGGGATAAAAAAGGAGAACATTGCCCATAGGTCGCGCAAGTTCCCTCTTGGTCGCGCTAGTACACTTGCACTCCGCCTCAATACTTGCGCGACGCCGCATGGTCGTGCAAGGGACTTGCGCGACATATGTGGTAACCACCTGGTAACCGCCCAGTAACCGCCCGGGGTCTTCTTTTGCCTATAAATAGACCCTGTTGGCCCCCCATTCAGGAATATTTTTTTCCAGAAACTCGGATGGAAGCTCCCGACGCCCAAGTCTCTTCTCAAAGCTTCCGGAACACTTCTAAGGTAATTTCTTACCTAGAACGGAAGATCTAAAGAGAAAAAGGAAGGCCTAAGTGTTGAAAACTTATCAAACACTTGCGCGCCTACTGAATTCCTTCAATATAACATGCGCGTCCCTCTTCTGGAAGAACCTCAAGAGGATGGTAAAGGGTTTAATAAAGAGTCGCTCAAGCATTTCAATACTGGTTGAAAATCGCGCAAGTACCCCTAATGTCGCGCAAGTATACTTGCGCGACCAATACTTGCGCGCCGCCGCAGGACTTGCGCGCCTTTCAAGACTTGCGCGCCCCTAGCTTTTTGGGTGCCCATCTTGCCCATTTTTACCCCTCTTAAGCCATTTCACCCTTCCTATTCAAGATTCAGTCTTCAAGATACTCTTCAAAGCCATTTATGGCATGATTTCTTGATTTGACATCCTTATCTGAAAGGAATTCTGTGAAATACCTCTCAAAACCTAGTGATTCAAACATCTTTATGTCACCAAAGATTGAGAGTTCATTCATTTCAACCTCATCCTTTAAGATAAGAGAATCCTAACCTGGGTCTCCTTTTCAGGAATAAATCCCCAGTTATAAAAACCTTTGATCTGGGCATCTTTCTTAAGAATAAACCCCAATCGAGTTCTTTAATCTTGGGCATCCTCCTCAGGAGTAAGCCCCAAACCTTAATCCCTAACCTGGGTCTCCTTTTCAGGAATAAGACTTAATCATAACCTTGGGCTTCCTTTTCAGGAGTAAGCCCCAAGTCCCCTAACCTAGGCTTCCTTCTCAGGAATAAGTCCTAGTCATAAATCTTGGGCATCCTTCTTAGGAGTAAGCCCCAAGTCTCTTAAAATTTCTCTTAACCAGTCATAAATTACCTTTGATTTGGGTTTCATTTTCAGGAATAAAACCCAATCATAAGTCCCCTCCTAACTTGGGCATCCTCCTTAGGAGTAAGCCCCAAGATTAGAGTATTCAAATCTCCATGAAGTACATATAACTTTGTGGACCCTGTTCTTGGATTTTCTCCCTAAAAGTAAATCCTAAACCTTCGTCTATCTGGGCAGTCATCTATACATAAGCCCCAAAACAAATTCTTATGATTGCATCTTTTATGGCACAATTGTCTAAATTTTACCAATACCCCTTGTTTCTCACACTGAGCATGACTCACGTGAGCTTAGAGTGTAAAAGTAATTATGACATTCATCTTTGAGCCATCAATCATAAAACATCATATCCCATTCCTCGAACTATGTGGGATCTGATTCCTTTTTCAAAACAAAGGATACGTAGGTAGCCCATCTATGGGTTCGATCCCAGCATTGAAATAATCTATGTCCTTCTGAATGACGATAAACTTCAAGTGCCCCACTGAGTGGCTTTAAAACCAGCCTGGTCATCAAAATGACCAAGAGACTTTTATATAAATGTTTTGAAGGATACCATTGACCAAGAATCTCTAAACAAATATAGATGATTCTATATTGATGAAGAACCTCGAATACATATAAAAGATTCTCTAAATTTCTTGCATATTTAATCATTGATTGTTAAAACTAAAGGAAATCACATTTTTTACTTGGTAATGTAATAAGGATTCACGAACATAACTTAAATCTATAAAGAGAGTCCCGGAGTAGACAATAATTCCCCTCAAAAAGGTGTGATGAGTCCGACCTCCCATCCTCTCGACCAATGCAAATTCCTAAGCCTCATTAGTCCACAAACTCATGAGCGCCTGCCTTTGGAAAGTAGGTCCAGACGGATGTGGAATCATTGGATGTTTCCGGTTCTACGAACAAACCCGTTAGAAACCGATCGGAACGTTTGAATCTCCCGTCCAGGAGGTCATCCCCGGATTCCGCGCGAAACAAAAATGGTGAACCCAACATGAATCCTTAACCAAGTTAAAGTGATGTTCTTCTTATCTGTTAGGCCCCTTGGGCCAACAAGGCAATCATTGACATATGATCATCCAAAAGATGCAGTAGCCGGATTCATCTTGATTATGTCTGTTACATGGAACAGGCACTCTTTTTTCAAGATCTTCTACAAAAATGGCTTTCCTTAAATTCACCCCTGTGAATACTGCTGCTGGGAACACCTCTACTGTGAGGTCTGCTGCTGTGAAAACCAATGCTGCTACTCCTGCTGGAACGTCATCCGCTCTGAGGATGACATCACCAACTCAGCGTCTTCAACGCTGTGTTTCTAAGGCACTGGTTAAGGAGTACCGTCGCAACGGTACTATCCCAACTCTGGAGGCCGCTCGTCAAGCCCTCCAAGTTAACAATTCTACCTGGTCGTCCAGACAACGGCGACCAGCAATCAAGAAGCAGGCGGTGCTGACTACCGTCTCTAACCGTTTCGGGTCGTTATCCCCGGAACGCAGTTTCCATTCACTCCCTTACTCCGAGGAAGTGAATGAGCAGGTCCCGCAGGACCTTAATTCAAAAAGACAGGAGTCCTTCTCAAGGGCTCCCATCAACAATCGCCGCCAGACTCGTGCGGTAGTGCGCCCTCAACATGATGAGGGTACCGACTCCAGGCATTCAGCTCAGGTTCCTCGAACCCGAGCAGGCAAGATGAATCGCCAGAGACGGAATCCGGTTAACAATAGGCAGGTTGTCATCCCTGCCATCTCCGGAGAAGTCCACCAACCTAACTTGGTGGCAAATAACGAGCAGGCATACACACCTGTTCGTTTTAATCCCGCTGTCCAGCAGACTCGTCTGGCAGCATCAAGCCGATCCCGCCAGGCAATTCCGGCGTAGTACCATAGGCAGGAACATACACCTGCTTATACATCAGCAGTTAGTCAGCAGGCTCGTCTGACTACATATGATGGATCTCGTCAATCGCGTTGGGCGAAGTGTAATCAGCAGGAACATACACCTGCTAATACTAATCAAGCCTACCAACAGTCTCGCTTGGTAGCGCACAGAGAAGTCAGTCGGAAAGCCCCGACGACAAACAGGAGGCAGACTAAACTCTCTACCTCCACACTTAAGTACTGTCAGAATTCACTGACAGGAAAAGGAGGACAGGAGCAGACACATACACCTACTCCAAGCCCGGAATGGACGTATATCCCTGTTCCGGCGGCTGAAGTCACCAAACATATTTTGTCAATGGTGAAAGAGGAGAAGAAAATTCCTGCTCATATTCTGGATGCTTGCCAGGATATCATAACAGCTTCAGCATCATCTCAGGGACAGACACATAAATCTATCCCTAGCAGTGGAGTGACACATCAACAATTCACTCCGGAACAGACACACACATCTGTTCCAGTCCAAGAGGGTTATGGGGCATACTCCCCCATATCATACGGACAACCAAGTCAGGCACATACACCTGATTTGAGCGATGATTGTCAGCCTAACCTGACCATCTTTCCTGATCAGGCACATACACCTGCTCAGAGCAATCACTTTCGTCATCAAGTGGTTTCTAAAGCGAGTAAGGAGGCATCTAAGAAAAATATCCGCCCAGCACAGTCAGGAGATCAAAGGCCAATCTGCAACAAGGCCTTGCTCGATGCTGGAGTTCTCGAAGCCCTCAGACATTTATCTGTCGAAATTCAAGATTCTACTCCCTCAGTTCCCAATAACAGGAACATTAATCCCGAAGGTCTTCAACAGAGACTTCCTCATGAAGACTTGCTTCATGAAAATTCGGTCAATCTTGAAGTTTCTTCTTCAGATGAGAGCCACAGGAACCCTCTGTGTGGTCAGAAGGCCAAGGAGCAAGAGATTTCATCTTTTGCTGTAACCCATCATGATGGTCCTCCTCATGGTGATGAACTTCGCTGCGAAAGTCCTCTCCGCAGTAGTGATTCACGTTGTCTCGAAAATTCTTCAGAAGGCAATGTAGTGACGAGAAAGCCCTCCTATCTCGAGGCACTTGCAAACGTAAAACCAGTCATGTCTGATGCTTTACTATCGGAAGGTGAAACTCTTTCTCCATCATAAGATAACCTGGGGTTCAGGTTATTCTCCGAACCTTCCCTGGGTCATTCATCTTCCAGCATGAATAGTGATTCCTCTAACAATCTTGTTGAATCCGATGAAGCAACAAGGAAACACCAACTCTGGTCCAAACAGGTAGAAGAATCTTCATTTAATGATAAAGAGGAAATGCTGAACATGAGGAAAAAACTGGCAAAAGGTGAAGTACTAGTCATGTTTTGGCCTTTGGCTGACTCCCAGTACGACATTCCAAAAATGTTGACGGATGATGGAATCCATGATATTCGTCTCAACATATGGAAAACTCTTTGTCAATTAAAGAAGAAGGTATTATCTTACGATGAATATGAAAATCATCTTAAGATAATAGAAGGGTTACAACGCCAGATTGATTTGGCATCTCTATCAGTCTCTCGGTATCCGAAGGCTGAAAAGCAACAGAGAACCCTTCAACGTTCATGCCTTGGCGCACTAAGAAGATTCCGTCAGTTAATTTCCAATGCTCCATCTAATGTTCATATCAGAGGATGGGGTGTTCACGGAGCACTACATTTCACAGTGCTTTCCGGTCAGCAGAGCCCGCCGAAAATGGTCTCATGCAATGTTATTGCCCATGGCCGGCCACAGTCAATGGGCTTTGTTCATAATCAAAAGCTTGCTCGAGATCAAGCTTCAACTAGTTCCTCTCAAAGTCAAGTATATAGAGAACAGGTTGTTGAATTTCTCCTACATCAAGCAGGCGAGAATATTGCGCAAGCCTCTCGTCTGGAGCAAACACGTCATCAAATGACAGAAGTTTCGGAAATCATCCAACGGTCTGTTGAACCAGGTGATAAAAGTGGATACAGGTTAATGCATCCAGCTAATTTCCGAACTAAGATTCGCAAGATCAAGAGAGATTTTAAAAAGATCTCAGACATAGCATGTCAAGAGACACCCCAGCTTGCTAGACTGGGGACTTCTCTAACCCAACCCTTAGAATCAACGAATGGGATTCGAGGAGTTGAGCGGAAGCAACAGGAACACCCCCAGTCCACCGGACTGGGGACTTTTTCAAATCTTCAATCCCTCCCTCAGAGAAAGTCAGTATTCTCTCGATTAGGGAATAAGCCTCAAGAGGAACGAAGAGCCAAGATGTCAGGAGATTCTCTCCAAGTGACGGTTCTCCAAGAAATTCCTGAGGGATCAAGTCAACGGAATTCCATGTCTCATCATGGACATAGAAGGAGACAATATCACAATAATGCTGATAGAAAGGATTCCATGCAATATGCATCCATTAATGTCATCAATGCTGTTGCTGCTGATTCACCAGATGAGGCTCAATCAGAGGGATCAGACGAAGAGGTTCCTGCTCAAGAAGTTGCGCACACAGACCTAAATGAAGAAGGTGTGCGCACACGTAATCAAAGGCTTACACAAAATCTGGGTATTCCTTCAAGTAACCCACTTCCCCCTCTCCGAAAAGGATCCAATAAGGGGAAAGGAAAGAATCAGGTTACTTCTCACCCTTCCTCTGAAGGAGGTCAATCGCTCTCATTAGAGCAAAGATTTGCACAACAGGAGGAAAAAATGAAAGAATTAAGAAGGTTGAATGCAGAACTATTTCAGAGTAGTCTTCTTCTTAAGAATGCTGAAGTCTGACAGCCGAAGGAATTTATTGTAACTACTGAGATGGATCAGGAATATCCTCCTTTATCAGTACACCCACAGAGGTCTAATCCTACGGGTCAAACGCAACAACGGTTGGTAGCACTACCATTAGTTGTAGCACCAACCTCCACGGCTGTCCAAGCTCCATTCATTGCACCTACCCAAAACCAAGTTCAACCTGACGTTTCTCAAAAGTTAATAACTACTATTGAGTCATTAACAGCTCGGTTAGAAAATATGGAAGGGAAACGGGCGCAAGTTCAACCTGAAAAGAAAGTTTACCCTGAATGGGTAGATTCAATTTCTCCTCCATCCAGTTTTGGAAACCCTATTTTCCCTACTTTCAATGGATCAGGCGACCCTGAACAACATTTGACGCATTACGTGTCTTGTTGTGATCCTATGATGGGAACTCCAGAGCAACAAGAAGCAGTGAAACTCAGATGCTTCGTGCGAACCTTGCAAGGACCAGCTTTTGTCTGGTATACAAGCTTGCAATCCCGGTCAGTCATCGGATGGGAGGATCTTCGTCAAAAATTCCTTCTTCAGTTTAGCTCAACTTTGCCCAAAACGACAGTTTTTGATCTTACAAACTGCAAGCAAAGGGAGAATGAAAGAGTCTCTGATTTCATTCCTCATTGGAAGGGATTAACATATTCCTTGAGTTTATCACTCCCTCAGGAGGAATTGTTACCGATCTGTGTGGAAAATTTGCGTGACGAATTACGCACGCCATTGATCCCTGTAAAATACATAGGAGGGTTTCTAGACCTTACTTCAATCGCTCAACAGATCGAAGATTCCCTTATGCAGGCTAAGGTTAAATCTCGTGTAATTCCATCAGCTCCAGGAAGAAGAATGGGTAAAGCAGAAACTGCTACAGTTATGCTTAAACAGGCACCTGTACCTATTTCTACTTCTAAACCTTCATCTTCTCGAAGGGATCCACCTCCTGAACACCAACAACAAAGGCTGTTTCATCCAAATGATCAAAAAGATCAACGACGAAAACAATTTGAGGATATGAAGAGTAAAACATACTCTTTCCGAAGTGAGCAAGTTCCTGGTTACTTCATTTCAGCTCTGGAAAATAATTTGGTTCAATTACCAGTGCCGAAGAGACCAAACAAGGAAGGAGATGAAGACCGTCCCAATTATTGTCCCTTTCATCAAATGTTGGGACATCCCATCCAGGAATGTTTTGTCTTTAAAGACCTCCTGCAAAAGATGGTCGACTTGGGACAAGTCAGATTGAAGGATTCTTCAGCTCATGTAGCGTGTATTACCGCTACAGATCCAGAAGAAGGAGGCGAGTGGCAGAAAGTCAAAAGCAAAACTGCGAAAAAATATGATGATTGGATGGTCAGAAAGACAATCAATCGGACCCATTCCATTTTGCGAACACAATTGAAGAAGCCAATTGTGTCTCCTACAAAAGCTGCAGTAAAGCCTCCATCAAAGGACAAATCCTCAAAAGGGCAGCGCAATTCAAAGAAGAAAGAGGAATCAGGAGAAGATGAGTATGTATCAAAGCCTAAATTGTCTTTGACTCTGGCAGATTTCATGCCATCTACTTCAAAGCCACGGGCACCGTCCCACCAAACGGCACAGCCTAAAGAGGCTAACCAGGCAGAGTCTTTATCAGACGAAGAGTTAATCTTTGGTTCTGTTAATATGATTCAATTAACAGATTCATATTCCAGTCTTGATGAGCCTGAATTCCCTGTATCAAATAAGGGAACCCGAGGAAGTTCTAGAGGTTCAGGATATAGGGGAAGACGTGGATATTTCCGAAGCCACTACTCTAATTCTACCCCTGCTAGCACTGTATATGCAGCAGAAACTCGTGGTAGATCCCTTCAGCGAGCTCAAAAAGAACAAGCAAGTTCTTCTGCAAATGGCCAACTCAGCTTCGGCACAGTTATTTTGGAAGACCGATTAAAGGTTCCATCTTCTTTATCTCATCAAGCAAATGGATCTAATCAGTCTAATTTTCCAAAACCAAGGATGTTTCCAACTTCAATACAAGATGCATCAGCTTCCAAAGCATCTGCTTCCAAGGTACCTGCTAAACCGCATATTCCCATTGGGAAACGCAGGCCTCTAGATCAAAAGTATGATATATTGAAACACTTGGCCCAAGTACCAGCCAAATTATCAATTTTGGATGCTTTGAATCTATCAAAAGATCTTCGGGAAGCACTCATCGAAGCTTTGTCAAGTCCTCAGGAGTTTGAAGCTGAAATTGCTGCAGCTGAAATTTATCACATAGAGAATAATCCTACAGAATGCCATGCAATGATATCTTTTACTGATAAAGATGAAGATGACGTTGTGCATGGGCACATAAAACCTTTGTACCTATCTGGCAAAGTCAATGGTATAGATATTCGAAGAGCTTTTATTGACAATGGTTCAGGAGTCAACCTCATGCCCATTCGCACACTTCGTCGATTGGGCCTTACGGAATCTGATTTATCTCCTTCTACCATGATGTTGCAAGGATATGATAAAAATGAACAAGAACCACTGGGAGAAGTTACGCTCAGAACTCAGTTTGGAGATCTTGTTTCCAATTCAGATTTCATGATTGTTGATCAAGACTCGGCTTTCAATATCTTGCTTGGAAGACCCTGGTTACATCAGCATGCAGCTATTCCGTCATCATACCATCAATGTCTCAAATATTGTTTCGATGGTCAAGTTGGAACATTGTATGGTGATAAGGCCCCGTTCAAAACATGTGAGTATCAATACATTGAGGCGGAATTTTATCACATGAAGGGAAGAGAAAAATCTACAATGAAGGAAATTACCAAAGTTAATGCTCCATATGGTTTGGAAAAAATTCCAATAAATCCATTTTCACATGTGAGTACAGATTATGTGTTACCTATCAGTCAAATTGAAAAAATAGGCCCAAATCAAAATACTCTTATGGAAAGATCCATAATGTCAATTACGGCAATCGAGCCAGACTACATGGGAGAAATTGGTAACTTACCAAGCAGTGATGAAAGCATAAGTGGTGACGTTTTCATTTCCTCTGCTGAAATCCAACAAGTCTATACTTCGCTATTCAGGCCAGAAGAAGTTATAGCAACACCAGAGGTGAATGTTGATGTCGATTCTCAATCCATCATCTCCTCTTTATTTCCCGAAGAAGACCCTTTTTCATCAATAGGGTTGGAAATGGAAGCTTCTTCTTCAAAATGTGAAAATTTTGACATCTCTTATGATCATGAGAATTTCGTTTTTTCATATACTTTGCAAGTAGAAACGGAAGAAATAACACATGATGAAGAGGAAGAGGAAGATCTTAGAGATGCTCCTCCAGCATTTGAAGAGGGTATCTCTACCACTGTGGATGAACTCAGAGAAGTAAATCTGGGTACAGAGAAAGATCCACGCCCCACTTTAATTAGTGCGGCCATGACCCTTGAAGAACAAGAGATGTATATTTCTTTTCTAAAGCAAAATAAAGATATTTTTGCTTGTAATTATACAGAGATGCCTGGCCTTGATCCTGATGTTGCCACCCATCATTTGGGTTTGCCAAAAGAACATCGAGGATTCAAGCAAGCCGCGAGAAGAACACACCCAACCTATGCTTCCAAAATCGAGGCTGAAGTGGATAAGCTTATCAAAGCTAACTTCGTCAGAGAAGTTCAATATCCAAAGTGGTTGGCTAATATTGTCCCAGTAAAGAAAAATAATGGACAAATTAGGGTTTTCATCGATTTCAGAGATCTTAATCGGTATTGTCCCAAAGATGATTTTCCAGTTCCGATTACAGAACTCTTAATTGATGCGACGGCTGGCTATGAAGT
Source organism: Viscum album (assembly GCA_963277665.1). Lineage (NCBI taxonomy): Eukaryota > Viridiplantae > Streptophyta > Magnoliopsida > Santalales > Viscaceae > Viscum > Viscum album. The sequence continues at coordinate 476,944,208 of OY728125.1, read as the reverse complement.
ACTTTCTTTCATGGATGGATATTCTGGATATAATCAGATCCGAATGGCCCCAGAAGATGAGGAATATACAGCCTTCAGAGCTCCTCAAGGTGTGTTTTGTTACCGGGTGATGCCCTTTGGTTTAAAGAATGCGGGTGCAACATATCAACGCGCCATGCATCGTATCTTCAAACCTTTTCTAGGGAAATTTGTTGAATGCTATGTAGATGATTTGGTGGTTAAATCCAAACAACGTTTTGATCACTTGGCTGATTTGGAAATCATATTCCACAAGCTTCGACAACATATTTTGAAGATGAACCCCTTAAAATGTGCTTTTGGGGTAACCTCAGGAAAATTCCTCGGCTTTGTTGTACGCCATCGTGGTATTGAAGTCGATCCTGAGAAGACCAAATCAATCCTTGGTATGTCACCTCCTCAGAATTTGAAAGAATTAAGAGGACTTCAAGGACACTTAGCCTATATTCGGTGTTTCATCGCCAATTTGGCAGGAAAAAGTTTACCTTTTACCAAATTATTGAAGAAAGGAGTCACTTACCAGTGGACTGAAGAATGTCAAGAAGCATTTTATGTTCTCAAGAAATACCTCTTACGTCCACCAGTACTCATGCCACCTGTTGAGGGTAGGCCTCTTATCCTCTATGTGACAGCTTTAGAGCGATCATTGGGTGCCTTTCTCGCTCAAAAGAATGATGCTGGGAATGAAAATAGTCTCTACTATCTTAGTAGAACTATGCTTGAAGCAGAAACCCGGTATTCGAGTATTGAAAAATGCTGCCTAGCATTAATCTTTGCAGTTCAGAAACTGAGACACTACCTGCAACATCACGAGGTCCAATTGGTATCTCGTAATAATCCACTTAAATTCATCCTTAGTCGTCCAATGCTTACAGGAGGTCTGGCAAGGTGGGCGGTTATTCTACAGCAGTTCGACATCCAGTATGTGTCTCAAAAGGCAATTAAGGGCCAAGCTCTGGCTGATTTCCTAGCTGAACACCCTTCAGTGGAAGACACGTATTCAGATATCGAACTCCCTGATGAGGATGTTTTTTCTATTCAAGAGAGTCCTCAAACATGGGAAATGTATTTTGATGGTGCTTCTAGAAGTCCAACAGGGAAGAAAATGGAAAATCCTAAATTCAACAAAGTTGGTTTAGGAATTGTGCTCATTTCTCCAGATAAGGCAGTGTTACCTTATTCCTTTTTGTTGTGGGAAGGTGGTACCAATAATGAAGCTGAATACCAAGCTCTCATTGCAGGCTTGGAGTTAGCGCTTCAAGCACAAGTGAATCACTTAAAGGTGAAAGGTGATTCAGACCTGGTAATCAAACAAGTCAATGGGGATTATGGCATCAGAAAAGAAGAATTAATCCCTTTGTATGATTACGTCAGAGAGTTAATGTCGGAATTCCCTTCAGAACCGACATTTTATTATGTCCCAAGATCACAAAATGCTCAAGCTTATGCACTGGCTAATATAGCCACAACTTTAGCAGATCCAAATCGGGACAAGACAACCATCTGTATTGACCACCGTCGTGCAATTTCACCTTATGTTCAAGTCAGAACAGAGGAAATTAATGAAATTAGTCCCATTCCTGAACCATATGGTCATACTACAGGATGGATGTCACCTATCAGGGAATACCTTCAAAATGGAACACTTCCACCTGATAGAGCCGAGAGAGAACAAATTCGGCGACGTGTGGTCAATTTTACTCTTTATGATGGTCCAAACCACCTCGAGAAAATTCTCTACAAACGTGGTTTTGATGGAGTTATCTTCAGATGTATTGATGGTGAAGAGACAATGGCTGTCATAAAAGAAGTGCATGCAGGAGTCTGTGGTGCCCACCAGTCTGGACATAGATTGTCTGATCAAATTCGAAGGCTTGGATACTTATGGCCTTCAATGATACAAGATTGTGTTAATTTCACAAAGAAGTTTCATTCATGCCAAGTATATGCCAACTTCATTCATCAACCTCCAGAGTTGCTTCATACAACTAAATACTCATGGCCATTTTCCACATGGGGAATGGATGTGGTGGGACCTTACCCTTCAGCTATGGCCAAGCAATTTAAGTACATTCTTACTGCTACTGATTTCTTTTCCAAATGGGCAGAGGCAGTACCTCTCAAAGAAGTCAGTTCTAAATGCATTGTTAGCTTCATCAAGTCTAACATCATTACTAGATTTGGTGTCCCTCATACCATATTGACAGACAACGGCACCAACTTCTGTTCTTCTGAGGTAAAGAGATTGTATCAAGAATACAACATTAAGTCCAACCATTCATCTCGATATCATGCAGCAGCTAATGGCCAGATAGAGGCCTTTAACAAGACACTTTCAAATATACTGCAAAAGACGGTGGATAAAGATAAGAGGTCATGGCCTGATAAACTCTATCATGCTTTATGGGCTTATCGGACTACCACTCGCAATGCAACGCGGTCTACTCCGTATTCATTGGTATATGGAACAGAAGCAGTCTTGCCAATTGAAGTTCAATTGCCCTCACTCAGAATAGCCATTTGTGATCAGTTATCAATAGATGAGCAATCCCAAAAGCGGTTGAATGAATTGGAACAGTTAGATGAGAAAAGATTGTGCACTTTGCACCACTTGGAAATCTATCAGAATCGAATAGCACGAGCTTTTAACAAAAAAGTTCGTCTTCGTTCATTCATTCAGGGAGAATTGGCATTGGTTCTCAGAACACCAATGATACCAGGAAAGAAGCCTCCCAAGCTTGAACCAAAATGGGAAGGACCTTATTCAATACATAAGGTCTACTCCAATGGAGCGTATTCTCTGATTTCAATGGATGGAGAACACATCACGACTCCAACTAATGCCAGATTTCTGAAGAAGTATTTTGTATAAACACAAAATATTGTTCCCAGAACCAAGACTCTTACATTTGGTTCATACAGCAATGGTCCAGTATGACCTTAAACTACAACTTCGTCCAACATGACATTAAACTGTGTCACACTTCTATCCGAGATGACATTAAACTATAATACGTCCAACATGACGATAAACTGTACGGTCCATGCATATGACCTTAAACTATTCGCACTTATGTCCCTGCAACATGACACTAAACTGTGCAGCACCAATAGTCCTAACTGCAAGACTTTAAACTGCATAGTCCCTGATTTTGTCCTACATGACAATAAACTGTATAGAAGTTCCTATATTTTGTCCGAGATGACATTAAACTATATTGTGTCCTAGCAACATGACATTAAACTGTGTGGCACTTTCATCGTCCAACATGACGTTAAACTGTGTCAGTTCCCTTATCGTCCAACATGACGTTAAACTGTCACATTGGTTACTAATATGTCCTACATGACACTAAACTGTATATGTCCGAGATGACATTAAACTATATTTTGTCCGAGATGACGTTAAACTATATTGTGTCCTAGCAACATGACTTTAAACTGTGTGGCACTTTCATCATCCAGCATGACATTAAACTGTAAAAAATCCCCAGAACTGATATCCTCATATTGGTTCACATTAGTCCTAGCTACATGACTTTAAACTGTACAGCACCAGTTCGTCCTTGCTATATGACGTTAAACTATACAGCAATGGTCCTGTATGACTTTAAACTGCATCATCCCTGGTCCATGTATATGACCATAAACTATTTGCAAATATGTCCAGCAAGACGTTAAACTGTGACGTCCTAACTACATGACGCTAAACTGTATAAAAGTCCCTCACGTTCGGAAAGACGTTAAACTATATGATCATCAAAAGTCCAGCATGACATTAAAACTGCACAATCCCCCTTTCGTCCAATATGACGTTAAACTGTATTGTCCCCATCGTCCTAACTACATGACGCTAAACTGTACAGAAATTCCTTGATATGTCCTACATGACATTAAACTGTGCATCGTTAAGGTTGTTATTACCTCTTGTTTCTCACACCGAGTATGACTCACGTGAGCTTAGAGCGAACATCAACCATAACACTCCCTTTGGGCCACTAACCATGTGTAAGTCCCAACAACATTTTTTTTAGATCATTGTCCACAAGAACAACTTGATCATTAATTCATTCTTTAATTGAACTACACAGACTTTGATCCTTGCCCTCCAGGCTGGGTATGTAGGCAACCTCTCAGGGTTCAAGCCCAAAAAACAATCTCTTCACATTGGTTCACCACCATCTCATATGATGATGATTTGTGAAACCACCCCTGGAATCAATATCTTTACATTGATTCACTTTTGTCCTTGTTATATGACGTTAAACTATACAACACTTTTTGTCCGGTACGACAATAAACTACAATATTCTTTGATTTCCTCATTTGAGAAGGAACCATTATTAACATTGATTCTTTTTCAATCATGGTTTTCATTTTTCAAAAGACTACGTACATACATGGTAATGCCTAAACTTTTTATTTTAGGATAAAACCATCATTGCACTAAAGTCCCCTTTTCACCCTTCACATGTACGAACCAAATTTGTACAAAGGGTAGTTCTAGAACTACGTGGACTTGATTCCCATCCTTATGGGATACGTAGGAACATTCTAGTGTCCCTCGAATCCAGTCCCATGTCTTTTGGGCCTAACCCCAAATTTCACTTTCAGTCCCTTGGCTGAAAAGTCTTCATGAAAACACACACTGTGTATTCATTATTATGATCCGAATTATATGACCCTAAACTAAGATCACTCATACTTTCGTCCTGCACGACGTTAAACTGCATTTCAAGAACTACGTATGGCTTGATTCTCATTCTTATGAGATACATAGTAAAGTCCAAGTTTCAATTCAGGACCCAGCCACAACATGATTATGGTTATCATTGACCTATGTATCTCTATATACATTGGACAATACCCATCATTATGTGTTATAATCCTAACCTTAAATATTTTCAGATCTTCATAACCCTTTTCATGACTTCTAGTCACAAAAATGTAAAACTTCTGAGAATTCTTTTGCCTGACTATGCAGCACGTGCCCATAGGTGGCCTTGCATAAACAGTCCACATAAAAGACTTGTCAGCCAAGAGATGCTATTTATTTGACCATGCAGCCAATGCCCATAGGTGTCCCTGCATGTTTTCAACCCCCTAACGGGTTTGTTAAATAATAGTAACTTCATTCTTGGGAAGAATGCCTCTTTTGTCCTTATTTGTCTTAAACGACAGTATGTAGGGATCCGCAAAAATAGCCATCCTTAACGTATTTGTCCCATATCCTTTTTCATGATCTGAAAGTATTCAAGTCTATGGTTTATTTTTCTTCCCTACGTTTGGGTCAGACCTTCGTAGGAGTGATATTCATCAAGTTCTTCGATATTCTTGTTTGGAAATATCTTCTCCATATTCAAGTACCTCTTTCCATACAACAAACTCTATGCTTTAGAAAATTTGAATCTCCATAAACTTCCACTGGCTTTTAGCACTAGGAAAGTAAATTTCGGGGAGTTCTTTTGCCTGATTATGCAGCACGTGCCCATAGGCGGCCTTGCATAAACAGTCCACATAATAGACTTGTCAGCCAAAAGATGCTATTTTATTTGACTATGCAGCCAATGCCCATAGGTGGCCCTGCATATTTCAACCCCCTAACGGGTTTTGTTAAATAATAGTAACTTCATTCTTGGAAACTACTTCTTCTAAATGCCTTTTAGCTCTTTTTTCATATCATTCCTCAGATTCAAATATTCTTAAGCCATAGTTTACATTTTTTCCCTCATACTTGAGTATGGTAAATATGTTTTCAGATAAATTGTCAAGGAATTGAATCCATTTTTTCCATTTTTCGGTCAAAGCTATTTCGACCTTAAACATTAGCCACTTTATGTCCGGCGTGCATGACTTTAAACTGCCCACACAAAAGAAAAAGGAACTCTGAATAAAAGTCAAGTTCCAGATCACTAAATATACATTTTTTTGTATGATTTAGGTAATATTGAGTAGTTAAAAGGTTTAAAGTTTGTAGGGTTATTTGTAATAATCCTAGTAAAAATCAAACTATGCTTACTAGGCCCATTGGCTTAAGTAAATTTGAAGCAGGTAATGGAAGAATGCAAGTACAAATGATTGAAGACAAAAGTGTTTTTCATCGATACACAAGAGTTAGAAGGACATCCACAGACTGGAGTCTCTTCTTTTTCTTTCAAGAATTACAAGAGGCTTTCAATATAACACTTCATTTGATTTATGGCATCCCGATCTTCATTAGCAACCACCTAGAATTCATTCATTCAACTGGATACAATAAGAGATGCAGTGATACCAGCTCTTCTTGGAACAATTGTAAAAGGATGTTCTTGAGTGCGGTTTGAGAAAATTTTCTGCTGATCAAACAGTGACTCTGTTTCTGTCCAAGAGACTTGGAAGATGGATACGTGGATTTGAGAATGGAGCATTGGAAGTAAAGAGCCATTTGGAGAGAGTACTCTTTTCAGATATTGCTCTAATACCATGTTTGTCTTCTCTCCACCAACCGGCAGTGGAAAACATTTCAGCCCATGGGTTTGCCATTTTCATATCTGCAAGGGAATGACATGGAGGAAAAATTTGAAAGTTCACACCATTGTTGTTACTCTTAATGCACAACATAACCGAAATAGAGAAGTAGCAGTGCAGCTGCATCTCAGGTGTATAATTGTTTGCATTTGGAACATTGACTCCTTGCAGATGACCATGAACACACAGAGACAGGTAGATGCTCTGTGGTAAATTAAGATGATATTTCTTCAAATACTTATCCAAATCTGGGAAAGTGCTGTCGCAGATATCATAGTAATCATGGCCAATAATGTTCATCATGTCATCAATCCGCTTGCTAGCCAGTTCATCAGCCGTTTCAATTCCCTTGGGAACCACTGAATCTGCACAAAAGTTGAATAAATTAAACTCTTAAATGGGTTTTATTTTTCATAAAATTTGTGAATAGAATTTGAAAAAAATGGCTAAGGCATTTAAGTCGCGCAAGTCTAAACATGGCGCGCAAGTATTTGTGTGTCGCGCTAGTTTTTGACGCGCAAGTATAAACCGCGCAAGTACAAATACCTTTACAGTGGCGCGACATCGAGGAAACCCTAGAAAACAGAGCAACTTGCGCGGTCAAGGTGACCTGCGCGGCGAGAGCTCGAGAAGGGATGATGTCCGGAAATCCGGATACTTGTACGGAGGTGAGGCCGTGTATTTATAGGCTCGGAAGCCTACCTGTGCGCCTTACCCAGAGCAATTAAGGCCTGCGCGACGCACACTTGCGCGCCTCCCTCTGCGCACTGAAGACTTGCGCGCCTCCCTTTTCCTTTGGAGGGATTCGATTTCCTCAGAGTCAAATCCTCGTTTTCTCTCCGGATCCAACTCTGAGGGGGTACTTTTGTTGACGCTCCTTTCGTCACAGAATCTAAAGATCGGAAAAGGGAATATCTGAGCTCAAAGTGATTAATCCTTTGAAGAAACATCAAAAATCGACAAAGGGATAAAAAAGGAGAACATTGCCCATAGGTCGCGCAAGTTCCCTCTTGGTCGCGCAAGTACACTTGCACGCCGCCTCAATACTTGCGCGACGCCGCATGGTCGTGCAAGGGACTTGCGCGACATATGTGGTAACCGCCTGGTAACCGCCCAGTAACCGCCCGGGGTCTTCTTTTGCCTATAAATAGACCCTGTGGGCCCCCCATTCAAGAAGATTTTTTTCCAGAAACTCGGATGGAAGCTCCCGACGCCCAAGTCTCTTCTCAAAGCTTCCGGAACACTTCTAAGGTAATTTCTTACCTAGAACGGAAGATCTAAAGAGAAAAAGGAAGGCCTAAGTGTTGAAAACTTATCAAACACTTGCGCGCCTACTTAATTCCTTCAATATAACTTGTGTGTCCCTCTTCTGGAAGAACCTCAAGAGGATGGTAAAGGGTTTAATAAAGAGTCGCTCAAGCATTTCAATACTGGTTGAAAATCGCGCAAGTACCCCTAATGTCGCGCAAGTATACTTGCACGACCAATACTTGTGCGCCGCTGCAGGACTTGCACGCCTTTCAAGACTTGCGCGCCCCTAGCTTTTTGGGTGCCCATCTTGCCCATTTTTACCCCTTTTAAGCCATTTCACCCTTCCTATTCAAGATTCAGTCTTCAAGATACTCTTCAAAGCCATTTATGGCATGATTTCTTGATTTGACATCCTTATCTGAAAGGAATTCTGTGAAATACCTCTCAAAACCTAGTGATTCAAACATCTTTATGTCACCAAAGATTGAGAGTTCATTCATTTCAACCTCATCCTTTAAGATAAGAGAATCCTAACCTGGGTCTCCTTTTCAGGAATAAATCCCCAGTTATAAAAACCTTTGATCTGGGCATCTTTCTTAAGAATAAACCCCAATCAAGTCCTTTAATCTTGGGCATCCTCCTCAGGAGTAAGCCCCAAAACTTAATCCCTAACCTGGTTCTCCTTTTCAGGAATAAGACTCAGTCATAACCTTGGGCTTCCTTTTCAGGAGTAAGCCCCAAGTCCCCTAACCTAGGCTTCCTTCTCAGGAATAAGTCCTAGTCATAAATCTTGGGCATCCTTCTTAGGAGTAAGCCCCAAGTCTCTTAAAATTTCTCTTAACCAGTCATAAATTACCTTTGATTTGGGTTTCCTTTTCAGGAATAAAACCCAATCATAAGTCCCCTCCTAACTTGGGCATCCTCCTTAGGAGTAAGCCCCAAGATTAGAGTATTCAAATCTCCATGAAGTACATATAACTTTGTGGACCATGTTCTTGGATTTTCTCCCTAAAAGTAAATCCAAAACCTTCGTCTATCTGGGTAGTCATTTATACATAAGCCCCAAAACAAATTCTTATGATTGCATCTTTTATGGCAGAATTGTCTAAATTTTACCAATACCTCTTGTTTCTCACACCGAGCATGACTCACGTGAGCTTAGAGTGTAAAAGTAATTATGACATTCATCTTTGAGCCATCAATCATAAAACATCATATCCCATTCCTCGAACTACGTGGGTTCTGATTCCTTTTTCAAAACAAAGGATACGTAGGTAGCCCATCTATGGGTTCGATCCCAACATTAAAATAATCTATGTCCTTCTGAATGACGATAAACTTCAAGTGCCCCACTGAGTGGATTTAAAACCAGCCTGGTCATCAAAATGACCAAGAGACTTTTATATAAATGTTTTGAAGGATACCATTGACCAAGAATCTCTAAACAAATATAGATGATTCTATATTGATGAAGAACCTCGAATACATATAAAAGATTCTCTAAATTTCTTTCATATTTAATCATTGATTATTAAAACTAAAGGAAAGCACATTTTTTACTTGGTAATGTAATAAGGATTCACGAACATAACTTAAATCTATAAACAGAGTCTCGGAGTAGACAATAATTCCCCTCAAAAAGGTGTGATGAGTCCGACCTCCCATCCTCTCGACCAATGCAAATTCCTAAGCCTCATTAGTCCACAAACTCATGAGCGCCTGCCTTTGGAAAGTAGGTCCAGACGGATGTGGAATCATTGGATGTTTCCGGTTCTACGAACAAACCCGTTAGAAACCGATCAGAACGTTTGAATCTCCCGTCCAGGAGGTCATCCCCGGATTCCACGCGAAACAGTATATCCTCACTAAAATCCAAAGAACCCAATTGAAATTTTCAAAGATTCTTAATTAACATGTGGATAACCTCTATATGTAATATACCCTTGATTCCTCCATCTCAAATAAGGTTTAACAATATGGTCCAATTTAATTCAAAAAATCATTAATATTAAAAAAATATTTAATACTTTATATATCTAAATTAATTATAAATTACATGTGGGATCACCTCTTCCTAGATTCTAGTAATGTTATTCAATCTATTTATGAAAAGAAATATGAATACTTTGACTAAAATATAGTTGGAAAATAGTTTGATGGCTTCCATTGTACCGAGGAATATTCAAGTGGTTTCAGAGCTGTCACATATTAATTAATAATTATATGGATTAATTGATTGTTTTATACATCTTTTCTTACATCCATTACTATTTTATTCATTCTTTAATAAAATTATCCTAGTTATCATTGTTCCCCATCATGTAACTAAAAATATGTTAATGATTATTTAATGATGAGACAAGTAGTTCATCATGAAGTGATAAATATTTATGTTGGAAAATAAGGACACAAAATATGTATAAAGTGGGGTATATCAAGTTCCATGGTTCACCACACTATATTTCCCTACGAGATACATTGGAATACCGGTGGAATTGGTTTATTTATTACACCATATCTATGAGAAAATATTTTCTAAAAAAGGTGTACCAATAGTAAAAGTAACTCCCATTCTTACTAATTAATATTTTAATCCATTATCATATTTTCCTTCCCACCAATGTTCCCCTATATTTTCAAAAAAATATAATATGGATTATTTTTTCAGTTATTCACATAATTCTCTTTACCTATTTTTAAAAGGAAAAGTTAATAATCCTTTTTATAATTTTGGTTTTAAAACCAAGGATTTTAAGAATATTTTAAAAAATATTTTTCTTCCTTTCAAAAAAAAATTATTTATCATTCACAACTCATTTTATTATAACCTTAACCTCTTATAAGGATATTTCATTTTAAACTCTTTATAATAAGGTTTCTAAAAATATAATCCTTTATTTCACCAAATATAAATTTTTAAATTAATTTATAAAACTACTTCAAAATAAATGCTTAGAAATATTTTTAAAGTGTTTTTTTCATCACTTATATTTTTACACCATAGTTAATCTTTTATGAAGTGATTTTCGAATCACACAACTAATGTTATTACAATTTTATTCCTTCTCTAAAATGATATTTTTGTCTTACGATTTCATAATTATGTATTATATGATAAGATTAGGAAACCCAATATTTTTTCAAGGGATCATTAATATATTTTTATGATTTATTTTAAGTGGAATGAATATGTATGTATGATGATAGGTGGTCTTATATACTGCCCTATAATTAATTGGTTAATGTTCTTATCTCATAAGATAGTCGTAAATTTACATAGTGATTTTGTTTACTCATGTGTGGAAATTGTTTTTTTTTATATAATTTATAGAAATGTATATAATGAGATTGTTCGCATAGGTTCAGGTATAATGGGTTTTTAAACAAATTAATCATATACTTATGGTAATTCTATATTTCTAATTGGTTTTACCAAGTTATGCCATATTTTCAAGATTCATTTCATGTCCATAAAGTTCCATGTTTTCAAGATTATGAATTTTTAAGTATTCACACTTTTATTTCATGTTCAAATGTTATATGTTTTATGTTTTATATTTTATTAATGATAATTTTATGATATAATGTTTCCATAAAATGTTTTAGGATTATCATATATAGTCTTATACTATTTTAAAAAATATAATTATCCTTTTCATAATTTTCCCCCTCATGTTCATGATCTAATTCATAATAATATTTTTTTTTAATAGTAGGTGTTTTATGCCACCCCTTTTTTATGTTTTTGATCACCTTATTATAAAAAAATATTATGTCATCTAAGTTATATAGAAAACATTCTACAGAATTAGGTCTATAAATAAATTTTGTCTTGTTTTGTAAAATAATATGTTTGTGTAACTAATATCCAATACACTAAGCCTTTAGTTCCTTGGGTTGTGTGACTATTTGTGAGATTTATTATTTAAAACATGATATTATTGTACTAATTATACTATTTTTATCTTTGGTATATTTAATTTAAATTCTATAGGAATTGAGTAAAATTTTATATAGTGGTAACAAAAATATTTTCTCTAAGAAAAAAATTACAATGGGTTTGTTGATAAAATCAAAGCATTACGTGAAAAGAGAAAATGTTACACAAACTGTGTGAAGTAATGTATTTTAAGAGTGTTTCATGACAAACTTAAATTTCTATATAAATCCTTTTTTTTACTTCCTGATGTATTCTCCTTTACCAATTCCTTCCATGACAAAATGTTACCTAAATTCAAATGGTCCGAATTTTTTATCTATAAGTTTGTTTGGGCTCAAATAATAGTAAAATTAAATCATAACATTGAGATACAACCCAGGATGTGGGGTATATAAGGAGACCCTCCTTTTCTTAATAAATATTTCATTACGTGGTAACAAATTTAATAATACATAGTATCTTTTGAGGTTTATTATATTGGTAATAGGAACATAATACAAGAATACATAAAAACAAAACAATTCTTCTAATACCCCTGAAATACTTCTTCATAGGTTTGTTCTAAGTAACTTTTATTGTATCTCTCATCCTGGGGACATACATCAAAGAATGTGGTGAGCAGAAATCCTTGAAAGGTATAAACAATGAAAATCAATCATAAATCATCGAAGGTAATACATAAGGCATGATAAAAGAACATGAGCAAGAGGACAAGAGTAATCACATGATCATAATTACATAAGTAATAACATGATCACAATTAAAGTAAGAAAAACATGAAAATATAAATAAAACATAATCCTGAGGAATTCATAAAAATATCACTTTAAATAATCAATATGGTGTTTTAGAACTATTATCATGGATATTGTACAAGGTATCTTTGACCAATTCACTATAGAGAATCACCTTACCAAATAATTCTCATATCTATTATGTGTAACCAATTATAGGTAAACTTTGTCACTTTACCTAATGCATTAGGGCACTATCATAATGTACCCTTAATATTACCGAGGTTTTTCACCAATGTATCACAAAACAACACCAATACATGATTAGAAGGTATCACGAATATGTAACCTCAAGAGATTACTTCTTTACTCAATGTAATGGTCTCTTAAGACTAACTAGCAATAGTTAACTCTATCATCACTTAGAAGTAAATTACATAAGGTAACTATGTCACTCTACCCAATGAATTGGAAATATATCAGGGCACACCCTTCATATTTTTTAATTATTTTATTCCATATAATGTAAATTTACATAAACACATCAATAATAATAGAATGACCCAATGGAAAATAAATGGGTACCCAGTGAAAGTAAGAATCATTGTAAATATCATTTAACCATAATAATGAATTATAGGGTATTTACACAGTATAAAATAAATGGTGTATGTTATTGTAAATAATTTTCCAAATCAAATCAATGTATGGTTATCTTGGTGAATAACATTAAATTAGAATAAAAATTAATGGTTGAAAGGAATTATTATATGTGGCTGATGATAAGAAAAGACAAATACAGTGATGGATCATTATCTAGGGAGATCAAATTTCTACCATAACATGTGTACATAGAAACATAGACATGTATAAGAAAATATAAAATCTATGAGAATGAGAGTTTGGGAAAGATAACATGAACACTGGTTACAAATTGGGTGTGAAAGAACCCCCATCAATGGATTAATGCAGCTATCTGTGTGAATATACAAAAATCATATTTATAAACTATTAGATGTTCATAATATAAAAGGCTAGTGAACCATTTGAAGGAATGATATATAGAAGTAGTTAAGGGTGTATAAATGGAATAAGAATATAAATTGAATGTAAATATCAAACCATATATTCTGATTCTTTATTATAGCTCATAATGTTCATGTGAATTATCCAGCACAAATCCCTCAGGAGTGTCAAACTAGGTGTGTAGTAAGGGACATTCACTGCACACAAGAATGATAGATGGGATATAAGAAACCAAAAAATTTAAATGTTTTAATATCTATATTCATCTGATCCAAAAACACACCCACTTGTAGTATTGATAAAGGGATGCCATTTCAAGGAAAACCACACACAGTTTTATTTACCATATTTTATTTGTTTTATAGCTATGGAAAACCATGAGAATTATAGAAACATATGAAGGTAGTATAATGAGATGTATTGGTGATATATAACTCATAAAATAGTAAGTAACAATTAACAATGATTTACAATAACATTTTCTATTAAACTAAGAAATAACTAACAAGGCTTGCAAAATAATGGGAATTGTGGGATCAGGAACCTTTTGTTTAGCATAGTAATGACTTAGGAAGAAGATATAATGATAGGGGAATTAATTATAACATTAAAAAGACATAATATTGATTATAATGGGGTTATTTAAAATTACTATATAATATAATTAAATTGATAATGAAAGTCTTATACAAAACAAGAACTTGAATTAAAAGAAGTGGAGGAAAATATCCCTTACCTTGGGAGGATGTTTATTAAAGATTGAAAGGGACTCCGTAAAACCTTGGTTATTTAGATTTATATTGAGAGATAAATAATTCTAAAAGGCTTTAGTGTATAAATTAAGGAGGGAAATGTGGTATTCATAATTGAGGGGAGGTGGATTTAAAGGTTAAAATAAAGGATATTTTATTATATAAGACAACCACTTGAGGGTAAATTGAATTTAAACCAATTTTATAGAAAAATAATTGATTTTATAGGGTGGTTGAATGTTTTAGGACTTCGTAAACTAAAACTAACCTTATAAACCACCAAATTAATTCACACAATAAAATTCCGAATTTTGGTTCCATGAAGTTAGGTATAAATTTCAAAATTAAAATTAATATTTTTAAACAAATTTTTAGAGTGACTAAATGGTATTTTTATTAAATGAAATGTTTCATAAACTATTAGTCTTGTCTATATAATAATAATGTCATAAAATTATAGTGCTTTGTAAAGCTGCAATTTTCACTTTTTCAATAAAATTTCAACTGTCATAAAATTCCCAAAAAAATCACTATAATATAATTATGATATTCTAAATCTAAAATAAATTTTATTATATCAAAATAATACTCTAAATATGATAATTTTTCTTTTAAACAAATATCCTTATTTATTAAAAATTATCAAGTTCATAGAAAAATAAAAATTATGACCATTATAAAAATAACTTGGGACTTTATTAAAATATATTAAGATTTAAAAAGTGTTTTGTCATATTATTTCATTAAAATAAATTTTTTCTAAAACTTATATGTTTACCATAAATTCATTTTTACAATTTTTTGTTTATAGTCTAATATATTTAATATAATTATGATTATATCAATAAATAATATCTTTACAATTCCTTGTTGAAGTTATCCAAGACGTTAAAATTTACTATGAAATGTAAAAGTATTTATATGTTCTTATAGTAAAGTATATATTAGGAATTAAATTTTTTATTAATATCATAAAGTAATTTTTGGGATGTCACGTTGTTCCCCCCTTATAGAAATTGTTTCCTTCCAATTTTACTAATTGAATAACACTTACTAAACCAAAATGTTCACTTAAATTTTATATATATAAAGGACATATTATGAACACCTAGGAGATTATAATCCTATACAGTAATAATTTTTATAATTCACCTTGTATTATAGATAAATGTGGTACCATTTCAGGCTCTATGCTAAAATATTCTGAATCCTAATTTCCGAAAATAACTAAATCATCCTTTGATACCAACTATAGAAACCCTCTTTTCCATAAAAATTTCATTTCATAGTATAAAATTTAACATTACAAAGGATTTTTTGAGTTTTACTATCGTGGAAATAGAAATATAATACATTAATACATAAAAAAACATAAACATTATTCTAATCCACTTATAATTCTTCTTTATAGTTTCTTCCAAAGTGACTTTTATTACATCCCATATCTTGGGGGAATATATCAAAAAAAGTGTGATAATAAAGCCAAATAAGGGGAAAACAATTAAAACATATTATAAATTATCATAGGTAATATATGAGTCAAGATAAAATAACTTGAACATGAGGAATAGAGTCATGAAATGATCATAATTAATTGAGTCGTAACATGATCATAAGTATATGAGAAATAACTTGAAAATCTATCTGAAGTTTCCCAATTAGGATTCAAGTATCACTGAGAGGGGGAGGGGATGAATCAATGATATTTTATTGTTTTACATTTATGTACTAATGAAACAACCATCACCTCATGTTAAAGATTTTTTTCCCTACTAAATAGAGTCCAAACACACATCCACATAAACATAAGAATTTATGAGTTTCACTAATCAACAAGTGTAGCTACGTCCTTGGTATAGTATGAAAATAATCCAATACCACACAATCCACTAGAAAAACATAATTTTTGGTGGAATACAATGAGTAGGATATTCCCTTGAACTCATGTATAACTTTGAAAACAATCCAATAGTGCATGTTGTTAACATAGAAAAAATATTATATAATTTAATGTTTTCATTCTTATTGATCATATTTCACAAATTGTATCTTTCAAAATAATTATGCTCTTTACTACCCAAAAGCTGATATAAATTTCCTTTAGTTCTCTGAGAACTGATTTACCTCCTCCACATACTATCTCAATTATCTATATATTTTGTAGCATAAATGCTTTATGCATAGCCTTCTTCCTCCGTAAACCATAATTTCTCTGTGGAATGTCACAACTCGGTGTACTGCACCTAATCTGTGTACTAAATCTTCCTTTTCAAACCACCTCCACATACAATATTTCAATTCTACATGTTGCTTCCACATGCTCTATAATTCCTTCTTCAGTGAACTTCTCCTTCCAACTCGATGAACTGTTTCATCTTTCGTGTACCACTTCTTCGTATGTAGAATCTCTCCTATCCTAACTGCTTCCTTCGCAGAATACTCCATCCTCGACTACTATAGACTTCTTCAAATTTCTTCCCATTGAAAATATGTTTTGTAAAAAATAACTCATAATTAGTGAAGGTATTTGTATCCATTATATAGGAAAATAACTTCGAAAATTATCTAATTTATTGTACTGCAATTTTAAATATGGTATAGTCTTCACCATGTACTGATCTTCTCCCAAAAACTGAAATTATTCCATGAACCATTTTCATCCAAAAACTGTTTCCAAACGCAATTCACAAATCAACTTTATTCCTTTGAATCATCTAAAATCATTGAATCCATTTCTCCAAGTAAAATCCATCCTACGAACCTCCATCCTTACATGTACTGCATGCCTTCACCACGAACCGCTCTCTATGAAAAGTTTTTCATTCCTTGAACTGTTCATGCTATGTGGTTTATAGTTTGTGTTGTGTGCTCCACATACCACCTGTTTACCAACATTCATAGTTCTCTAATATTGATCTTTTTTTCATATATATTATTTTTCAAAAAAATAAACAAAACCTTCGATTGTGAGGCCCAAATTTTGGAAAACATTGGGAACAGCACCACCTAATAATATGCTTCAGCACAAACACTCGTGCTTTTTCTTCATCCTCGAACTTACTCAAAAAATAGCTAAATTCATAAAAACCTTACTTTTCGTGATATATATTCTTTAATAGATCACTTTTAGCGTTGTAAAATTTTCCAAGGAAAGTATTGAAACTTCTCTATATTATTGTAACATATTTCTTTCCAATCATACCTGAATATGATTGGATACAACTATACTCCCCCTTTTCATCAAAAGGATTCCATCACAAATTTTCCAAAAAAACATATGATATTTTTGAAATAAAAATCATAAAAGCATCGCCTGTTTTTAAAATTATTTTATAAAGTGAATTAATTTATCCATTTTTACAATAAAAAACAACACTCTTAAAAAACAAACTCTATGAACTTCCTTCCCCAGCCAAATTGGTCCAAACAATATCCCCCTTTCTATTTTGTGGTCAACCAAGATTTATAAATTACTAAACATTTTATTCCCAAGAAATGGGTTACTTATATAAAATTCTAATCCAACATGAACTAACTCATTGTAGGAAACAAGAATTATTGACAGAAAAAACTATGATATCTAAAACTAGTGATTATGAAAACTATTCAACATTTATCCTCATCATTCTTCCACAGCCTTATCCCACTTATTAAAAATTCTTTAACTTTATTGGAATAAATATTTTTTCCCAAAAACCACTCCAACAAATAGTTAGAATAGTTCACACATTTATATGTTCAATTCAAAGCTTACCCAGAACTCCCCCTTTATTTATGCTTCCATAAGGTTAGAATTATGAAATAATTTTCCCCCTTGAAAATACTATACAAAAGTAATATGGGAGAGGGTATAGAGACAAATACCTCAACCTTGATATGCCAACTAACACAACTTTTCCCAAGAATGATCACTCCAGCAGATTTGGATCTTCTATCATCAACATTTCCAACCCAATCAGCATCTGAATACATAAAAAAATTAATACTTTTGGAGTTATCGTACCAAATTCCAAAATTTGTTGTGTCTTTAATATATCTAAGAATTATTTTTCTAGAAATTGAATGTCATTATTAAGAAGCACTCTGAAATATTTTATATAAGGAAACAGCATATGCAATTCCAGGTCTTGAGGTAGTCAAATATTAAAAACTTCCAATCATATTTGGATACTTTTATGAACAACGTTGTTTCCTTCTCTATCTTTAGACAACTTTGTTCCCACTGAAATTGGTTTGGAAATTGGTTTTTAATTTTCCATTCCAAACTTCTTAATAAGTTCTTTAGCATAATTTTTTGAGAAAGAAATTTGTTTTTCTTCTTTTGAAAAATTTGTAACCCAAGAAAGTATTTCATTTCTTCATACATGGATATATCGAATAACTTCTTCATTTCTTTAGAAAATTGTACACATTATTTTTCATCATTTTTATCTTAGAATATATCATCGATATAAATAATTACAATGAGAAAAAAAATCCTGACTTTCCTTTATGTAAATATTTCTATCAACTCTTCTCTACATAGAACTCATTTTCCTTAAACAAGTATCCTATTTGGAATACCATGCCCTCAAGGTTTGTTTTATCCCATACACTGACTTCTTTAACCCATAAACATTAATTTAATTTATCCCAACAAAAAATCCACAAGGTTGTTTAATATAAAATTCTTCATCAAGATCCCCATTCAGAAATGAAAACTTCACATCAATTTGGAAAATTTTGTATCCTAAATCTCCAGCAATAGTATGAAAAATTCAGATTGTTTATAATATTTTCACCAGAGAAAAAGTCTCAAAAAAATAAATACCTTAAATTTGTGAGTAACCTTGGAACACTAACCTTTCCTTGTTTCTTATCACTTCCCCTTATTCATTCATCTTGTTCCATAAAACCTATTTTGTACCAATAACATTGTTGTTATCCAGCTTGGGTACTAGTTTCCACGTATGACTCTTTAATATCTGATCAAGATCATAATTCATATACTAAACTCATTCTGGTTGCTCAAATTATTATTTTACCTCATTTATCTTCACTTTTGAATACAAAGAAGTTTGAGTAATTTCATTTTATGTTCTTTCTATTTAAACCTTCTGATGTTGATCAGCAATAATGTTCTGGGATTTTACTTGTTTCCTTATCCTAGGTTGATATTTTCAAGTATATATATCATCACTAAAGATATATGAGTCTGATTCTTCTTCATGATTAGAATTACCCCAATCGGAATTATCATCATGAATTATTATCAAGACATTGCTTATCCTGCTTAGCTTCCACATAATCATAAGTCTTGTTTTCATTCTCAACATTTTAAATAACTTTTACATTAGCAGAATCTAAAATTCTTCCAATTACTTTGTTGAAACATATATACCCTCTTCCATCTAAAGCATAGATACTAAATATTACATCATATCCCCTTTTCTCAAACATTCCTAGGTTTCTAACTTTCTCTTTTAGGATTTATGGACTCCCAAAAACTCTTAAGTGTTTCAAACAAGGATTTTTTACATAAAACATTTCACATTGAGTCTTATCTGATCGTGTCCAGTAGAAACATTGGTTTTGAATATACACAGCAGTACTCATGGGTTTCATCCAATTGTAATGAGAGATACCATGTTCAAGTAACATAGTTCATCCCATTTCCACCAGAATTCTGTTCTTTCTTTTAGAAAACCACATTTTGTTGAGGTGTGTATGGGGAACTGAACTTATGATGGATTCCATGCTTCTCAAGATACTTTTCAAATTCTTCATTCTTATATTCACTGCCATTATTGTTTCTAAACTTCTTCCCTAAATACTCACATTCCTTCTCATCTTTCCTTCTGAAAATTTTAAACATTTCCAACACAACTGACTTATGTATCATATATAACACAAGTAATGAGAGTAAAGTTGTAAATGAAAGTGATGAAGTTATTATCTCCATTTATTGATTTCTTTCTCATTATCCCACAAATATCAAATTGAATAAGTTCCAGTTGTAGTTTTAAACAAATGTTAACTTTCTTGAGCACATAATTTTTTATTTTACCTGTCTGAAAAATAGTGTAACACCAACCTATTTTTCTTGACATATTATAAATATATCGAACACTATAGCACTTTGATAATATTCTCATGTTTCTATGACACAAGTTTCCCATCCTTTTATTCCATATCTAATTTTCCCCCACCAAACTGATGTAACAATAGTATTGCATTGACACCAACTTGTAATAAGTTTCCTTTTGTACATTGGACTTTTGTAACAATCTTTACATATTTTTCACTTTTCAAAAAAAACCCATATTTTCCATAGATAACTTTGTTACCCTCATCACGAAGTTTTGAAACACTTAGCATGTTATTTTTTAACCCATCAACATATAATTTTTTCTTATATTTCATCTTTTAATTCCCAATGATGGCTGATCCAACACCTTTGATCCTAAGAGGTTCATCATTACCAAATTTCATCATTCATTATTTGAAATCTTTCTAATTCATCAACAGCTTTAATTATCATGACATATGAGAAGAACACCCACTTTCAAGAATCTATGTTCGTTCTCATTTTATATATTTCTAAATAGTTTCAACAACAAGAGATTTTTCTTATTCCTTTTCATTATTCACTTTCGTCTTCTGAGAATTTTTATGTAATTTTTGTTATACTGGTAAAAAAACAAGACAACCCTTGGAAAGATGTCCAAGTTGTTCCCATCTTTCAAAAATATTTTTGAGTGGTTGGAACCAATTCTCAACATTCAAGCCAACCATCTTAGGCTTCTTATGAATTTTCTTCTCAAAAAATTTATTTTGATAGTATTGGATCCCCCTCAAATCATGTCTTCCATAACATGTATAATATTAGTAATGTCATTGGATGAACCGACACAAATTTTTTATATGTCTGAATCCACCATTATACTGATAATATCTATATAAATAATATTTTCCTCTAAAACTTCCATAATCACTAGAGTTGTGTACATGCTTCTTTGCAACTTTCTTAATAAAATTGTGTTGGCCATCAACCTTCCAATTTTCAAACATGACTTTATTATTAAACTCAAATTTCATTTGAAATTTATTAGAACCAGAAGTAATAAAAAAATTGGGCTTAGGATTTTTAGATGATTCTGATTTTTCAGCATTGTTAACTTTATCCACATACATAACATTCCCCAGTATTATTATTCTAAAAAATCAACTTTCTTCTCAACCTTTGAATGTAAATTTTATTGATTCTTATTAGGATCATCCTTAATAGTAATTTCTATAACTTCTGAGATAGAGATCCTAAAACACAAATACCTATATTCACCTTTAGAATGTTTTTGTTGGACAAGTTTCTTCTCTTTACTTTATCTTTACTTCCATATTTTCATTACAATTATTTTTATTCTCAAGATAATTTTTCAGATATTCAATCTCTTTTACCAACTTTAATTTCTCGTTAGAAAAACCTTCTTATTTGATTGATGAGGATTGTTTATTTATCAACTACTTATTTTCCTTTTTAATCCTTCTAATATATCTCAGAAACTCTTTCAATTCTACTTTCATATGAGATTCAAGTTCAGATTCTTCTTTCTCAGTACTGATGCCCATAAAATATTCCATATTCACTACTGAAATAATGGTATTCTCTCTAGCTTTCTCAGAAAAATATTTTTCAGATTCAACTTCACTATCTTCATCATCTTCATCTTTGGACAAAAATCTTATTTTTTGGATTTAAATAAATTTTTATCTTTCCCTATAGAAAAGGATTTTTTTTATCACCTTGTTTCTTTCATAACGTTCTTGGACTTCTTTCCTCTTCATAATTTTCCTCATATTTCCCTTTTTGAAGACAATTAGTTCAAAAATTTCCAATGGATCCATATTCAAAACACATCAAGTTAAGTTTCCTTTTTTATTTTCCTGTACCTCTTCTCACATTTCTAGAAAATAAGGATAAAAGTTTATCAAAATATTCCCATACCTCATTTTTAGAGTCAGAGTTAGAAACATCATCTTCCTTGAGATCCTTCTAATACTTTTCTTTCTTGGATGTTTTGAAACAAATTTCTCTATCAACTTTTGTTTTTCTCTTCCTATTATTCTCCCTTCTCATTTCATATATAATGAGAGTACTATTGAAATCATCCATAAATAGTGTTTAAGGGTCTCTATCTTCTAATGAAGAAACAGTTGCATTAAACTTATCAAGAATAATTCTTAATATCTTTTCAAAAACTATAGAATCATCCAACTTTTCACCAAGACATCTGATTATATTGACAATGTCATTTACCCTCGTAAATAAGTCCCTAATAGATTCATAATTGCCCATTTTTAAATCTTCATACTTCAGCCTCCATATTTGTAGTTTTTCCTTCTTCAATTTTATATTTCCTTCAATGTTTTTTTAGATTATCCTAGATACCTTTAGCTGTGGAAACACTTATTACTATTAAAAATTCACTTTTAGAAATTGATGAGAGTAAATAATGTTTAGTTATTCCATCAATCTCTATCTTCTTCTCATCAATAGGTGTAAGAGTAACCTTTTCAAAAATAGGATCAAATCCATCTGTTTTAGCTTTTAGAACCTCATACCTAAGAGACAGAAGATAAGAAATCATTATATCTTTCAAGATATGATAATTATTTCCATAAAATATAGTAATTCCCTTACTATTCAAACAATTCCAAATCATCATCACAACTTCTTTTAAAAACCTCATAAAAGAATAAATGAAGGGAACCTTCAGCTCTGATACTAATTGAAGTTACCCAATCATGATTTAAGTATCACTGAGGGATGATGGGGTGAATCATTGATATATTTTTATTTTATGTTTTCATACTAATGAAACAACCTTAAACTCTTATTACAAATTTCCTTACCTTCTGAACACAATCTAAACTCACATCCAAAGGAACCCAGGAATTTACAAGGTTCACTACTCCAAAACAGTAGATACTACCTTCGTATGTTATGGAAACTATCCAATACCACAGAATCCACTAGAAAAAAATACTTTGGTGTGGAATAAAATGAATAACAAAATAAATTTCACTCATGTAGAACTTCGAAAACAATTCAATAGTTTATTTTATTCTCCTAGTGGAAAATGATGCAATTTAATTTTTTGGTTCTTCTTGATCAGCTTTCACAAATTTTATCTTTCAAAATAATTCTTCTCTTTTCTAACTAAAATCATGTAGAAACGTTCTTCAGTCCTCTATGAAATGGTTTGCATCCTCCACATATTGCCTCTATCCTCCATGTATTGTGTAGCATGAATGCTTCATGGAAAGCCATATTCCTTGGAAAACCATCACTTCCCTATAGATTGTCACTACTCTGTGTACCGTACCTGCTCTACACACTACTTCTTCCATTGCAAACTCCCTCCATGTACTATTTTCAATTCCGCATGCTGCTTCTATGTACAATATAATTCCTTCTTCTATGAACTCCTCCTTCCCATTCCCAAATTCTTTCGTCTTTCGCATACCACTTCATCCTATGTGGCATCTCTTCTCTGTTAACTGTTTCCTTCATGTAATTCTACCTCATGAACTACTCTGAACTTCCCCAAACATTCCTCCCATAGTTAAGTGGTTCTGTTAAAAATCTCTCTTACTTAACGAAGGTATTAGGATTCATTATATTTGAAAATGACTCTAAATAATTTGATAATCTATTTTACCATAAATTTAATTGTCGTACAGTCTACACTGAGTACTGAGCTTATCCAACGAACCGCAATTATCCCATAAATCATTTTTATCCCCAAACTATTTCCATATGAGGCCCCACGTATGGACTTTATTTCTCCTCAATGGCCAAAATCCCCACCTCCATTTCTCTAACAACAATCCATCCCATGAACCTCCATCCTTCCACGTACCACATGCCTTCATCGGGAACGATTCACAATGAACTGTTTTCCATTCCAAGTACTATTCCCATTACATTTTTTTTGTTTTATGTTTCATGATACATGTACCACCCATGTACTATCCTTCATGTTCCTATAACATTTCTATTCTATAAATAGATCTTACTTTTCTAAAAAAGATTCCAAACTCCCGATTCTAAAGCCCAAAAATTTGGCAACCACTGGGAAACGACGTCATATTAAAATTTTCTTCTGCACGAACACCCATGCTTCTTCAATGTCATCTAACTTACTCAAAAAAATAATTGAATTCATCACAAAACTAACCTGTCATGATATATATTCTTTGATCAATCACCTTAAGTATCATCAATATTTCAAATAAGTATTAAAACTTATTCTCTTGCAGCAATATATTTCTTTCCAATCAGACCGGAATATGATTGGTTGCACCTTTACTCTCTATTTTCTTCATAGGGATTTCATCAAAAATTTCTACAAAAAACTATGATATTCCTAAAATAGAAATCATCAAATCACCACCAGGTTTTACATGGCATTTTCAAAGTGAATTTATTTATCCTTTTTTACAACAAAACAGAACACTGTTAAAAAACAAACTCTTCAAACATCCTTGTGTAACCTACTTGGACGCAAGAGTGGATAAAACATAATCATGATACATTCATAAACATATCACAATATATCATCACTAGGGTTTCATATAACATAATACCGAATCACTTATCCAAGGTATCATTACCCAATTCACTAGACAGAATAACCTAATCGTATAATTCTCATATCACTTAGGATTAACTTTTCATCAATAAATTTTGTCACTTTACCCAATTAAATAGAAAAATAATAGAGAACAACCTTTAATAATACCTTGTTTCTTAACAAAGGTATCATAAAACATTAACAAGCTATGATGAAAATATATCATGAACATTTCACCTCTTCAGATTACTTCTTTACCCAATGCATTAGTCTCTTAGGAGTAACTTATGATAGTTAACTTTTTCTTCTCTTAGGAGTAACATACATAAATTAACTCTATAATTTAACCCAATACATTAGAGTGATATTAGGTTTCACCCTTCTTATTTATTAATTTTTTTATTCCAAAAAATTGAAAATTACATAAATCCACTGATAATCATATCATCAACCCATGGAAAATAAACAAGTATCTAGTGAAAGTAAGAATCTATGAAAATACCATTTGATAAAATTAAAGCCTCTAATACCTATGGTCATACATATTTTTATTATATACGGATAATCCCATTTTAATGGTTGATTTGGAACGTTACATGGCCCATAGGACTTAAAGATAGATATGACCTCATACATGGCCCATGCAGGCCCCAGAGCATGACACCACAAGAGGGACCCACCGAACATATATATTTTCATCAGGATCCTAAATTTTCAAGGTTGCACAGAAATGAAATTTATAAGAAATATAAAATCCATGATAAATAGTAATTAGTAAATATAAAATAATCATTAGTTAAAACTTGGGTGGGAAAGAACCACTTCCAATGTATTAATGCGGCTATCTTGGTGTATATCAAAAAATCAATTTTGCAAATTATAGGAAGTTCATAATGAAAAAGGGTAGTGAAAAAACTGAAGAAATGATAAAAATAAGTTATTAAGGGTAAATTAATTTCATAGCTATATCAATTGAATTTAAATATCAATCCACATATTCTAATCTTTTGTTATGGCTCCTTAAGTGCATGCGAATTATCCAAAGAAAATCCATCAGGAGTGTCAAACCAAGTGTACATTAAGATCTCATTCACCATGAACCATAATGATGGTTGGGAAATAATCAACCATAGAATTTGTAGGTCTTAATCCATATATTAATCTGATATAAACCACATCCACATCTATTATTCAGGCAGAGATGTCACTGCTGGGAAAACCACATGTGTTTTTCTTTACTAAATTTAGGATGGTTGGGTAGGAGAACCAATGGTGATCTATAATTTATAACATATTAATAAAATTATAACCATGATTTATATTAACATTTTTCATTGAAGTTATAAAAAGCTAATAAAGATCACAAAATAATGGGAGATAAGTGGTGAGAAACCCATGTTTCAGTTAGTAATGACTTAGGAAGAAACTAAAATGAGATGTAAATGAAGTATCTCATTAAAAAAACAGATTTATAGTAACTGGGGTATTTAAAACCACTTGGAAACATAATTAATTTATAATCAAAGACTAATACAAAATAAGAACTTGAATCGAAAGAATTTTAGGAAAAGATCCCTTGCCATGGGAGGTTGCTTCTTAATTATATAGATGGGATCCTTAGAACCTTGGAACTAACCTGGATATAATATTTGGACTAATATTGAGATATAAATCATTCTCAAAGGAAGTTATGTTGAAATTAAGTAGGAAAAGTGTGTATTTATAATAGAGGAGAGGTGGATTTAAGGGTTAAAATTTTGGTTATTTTATTATATGAGATATCCACTTGTGGTTAAATTGAATTACAAAAATATTTATGTCTAATAAATGAGTGGGGGAGGGTGGATGGGTGTTAAAGGCCTTTATAAACCAAAACCTACCTTCTAAACCTCAGAATTAATGCACACAAATAAAAAATAATTTAAATCTTAAAATTCCTATTTTTGGTTCCATATGTAAGGTATAAACTTCTCAATTAAAATTAATAGTGTTAAATTGATTTTTATAATTATAAAATAAATGTTTACTAAATAAATGTTTTACAAAATTTTATTCATAATGGAATAATTATGATGTCATAAAATCACAATGGTTTGTAAAACCGTAATTTTCACTTTTCCACCAAAAAATAAACTTTTCCATAATATTACCTGTCATGAAATGCCTTCACCAAGATGAGGGAAAGGGATAGAAGACTTCCCAACCCTTCTTTCCTCATGTTGAAAGAAAGATAATGACCCGTTGAGACCCGCCTTCAATAGTCCCCGGGGTGGAGATTAGCACCAAGGGTATAAAATTACATGTAATATGGAATCCATTAACCTTTTTATTTAGTAGGATCAAGAGATAAGATAGTAAGTCCCAAACAACATCAAAACTGGAAGTAAAATAAAATCCCAAATAATAATTTTCCCATATGCATGTTTCAAATAATATGTACTATATTACAAGAAAAATCCTTTGGTAAATACCAAAGAATGGAAAACAGCAATAGCAACTGTCCGAATTCCAGAACTAGTACGGCCTCGCACAGTCCACGAAGTTCTCCTGGAAACCTAAAAGTAGTTTTATATATGTAGGGAGATTATATAGGTACACTCAATAGGGAAAATGAAAATCTCTCGTGCATAAGTGGGAAGGCATTCTAATGCCCCATGCAAAAAAATAGATAACCAAAGAACCTAGAAAGGAAACTATCCACCCAAACCTCACCAAGGAACACTCCCCAAATAATGCAAGTCAAGTAAAGTAATAGCAATATCACATCAATATTTGGGTACCCTGAACCACTTTCCCATTGGTTGTTGAAGACATATTACGCGTTAGACCTTCCCCACCATTATCGCTGCAGTCCCACTGCCATACCCCACCCACACACACCTAGGATATCACAACCACACATCCCGCCTACAAACACCTAGGCCAAAAAAACCAATCATAACCACTCCTAGACACACCTGGGAAAGAAACACTAATGCCACACCCAAAGACACCTGATCCCGAACAACCTGTCATGCCAGAAGACACTTGGTCCCAAAAAACTACTGCCACGCCCGAAGACAACTGGGCCTCATCCAGAAGACACTTGGGAAATAACCTACACGCACACACCTAGGACAACCACCACCACGTACCCTACCCCAAGGATCTAAGGCTATAACGGACCTCAGGCCAAGACAACCTGCCCGAAGAGTCTTGGGCTAGTCGGGAAAGAGATCAGAAAGGATCTAATTACCAGTCACTCAAATTAGTGTTTGAAAAAACACCCTCCCCCATTAAATGGGGGTGTTCGGCATGAAGTTCTCAACTTGGATGGGGCACGAATAACAAACATAAAAACTAAATTATATATATAGGTAACAATCACTCATCCTATCCTAGGGGTTCTAAAACCAGCCCATACACAAACACCATTGTTTCTATTAATTCATAAAAAGCACCGTAACCACAACCATGTCACAACTCATTCCTAGAAAATAGTTCCCCATTGAACCCATTCTTACTATCATATTCAAGTTATTATATTTAGATAACTCTTCACTACTAGGGAACTAACAATCATAGCTAGAAGCCAAGGAATGAAAAATAGATAAACAACAATTTAAGCATTCAACATGGTTCTCTTGTAATGTCACAACAACAAAGTGGATCTGTGAGATCCCTAAAAGTTCTGGAACCAAACAGGGCCCCAACATATGACCCCACACGGCCCCAAAATCCACAAGCTAACAACTGCACAACAGGAGACCCCACCCCATCCTTTTCACCTCACGAGCATCAAGCATAACAACCATACACATCACCAACACAGAGTAAGAGAGTCTCCAGATTTTGACACACCATTCCTTTAGTTTTGTCTTTCCATTTGGTTAGCCGGGGTGACCATACTAGGTTTCTTATTCATCAAACATCCATCTAATCAACCAAGTTTACATGATTAACCAGTTTCCATGTTACTTCCAGTCAATCACAGAATTATCCAGAAACCAAAGGTTCATTAGTTCAGAAGGAATGACCACCAATGGCCATGATTTTTAGTGGAAATAATCCCATATAATTCACAACATATAAAAAATAATAGAAGTATACTTCAGCATCATCAAACTCACACCATAATTATTTAAAAGCCTATTTATTGTCTTTATTAAGGCTTGGTTTCATCCATCCCCATAGAATCAATAGCATACCCGCCCTGCATGATACATAGTAAAGAGGTATAATGGAATAAACCAACTTGGATGATCAACAATTGATGTTTTTTGTCCACACGCCAAGAACTGGTGATGCGCGAATTGCATGGGAGGAACTCTGAGGACTCCAAGAGGGAGAAAAAAAGCTCCATCATAGGCGCACCACTTGCATCAGGAAGGGGGGACACCAAACGCATCAAGGAAAGGAAAAGAAACCAACCAAGTAGAATATATAAGGAATTAAGGAATTCTTGTTTGATAAAGAGGCAAGATCTTATAGTTACGGGATAAGAATTTTGAATGACTATAAAGGAGGATCATGGTTTCACCATGCGGTTGCATGGTTACACATGATGGAATTAATTTTCATTTAATAATTATTATTGGGTAGGTGGTCTTAACGGCTGTGAGTTAAAGGGTTTCCTTTAAAAAGAGGAAAACTCCAACAGGGGTGGAACAAGAAGTTAGGAGAAAAAGGGTGAGACCCCGAGGAAAAGCCACACTTTTTGGTAAGTCAATGGTCACCCAAAAATTGGGGGATTTTAGATGTCATTGATTGGATTTAAAAAGGCATTGAAAGTGGGACGTCATTCGATGAAATGCCATAATGGTTCCATGTTCATGATTCCACCATAAGCGTTGTCACCATCATAGTGCCACCATCATGGTGCCTCCATGACCGATGTCACTGTCACAGTACTTCCGTGACTAGTGCCACTATTTTGGTGGAACCGTTTGATAGAACTGAGCTTTACGCAAATTCCTTAATGAACCACTGCTCGGGCCGTTACATTACCAAAAAAACACCCTAAGATAATTTTTATGTGATGATTACAAAAATAAAGTTTATTTTAACAAAATAATTACCTGAATTTTATACTTTCAACTTTTAAATAAATATCATTATTTATTAAAAAATTCAATTTCATAGAAAAATAAACATTATGGCCATTACATAAATTACTTTGGACTTCATTAAAAAATAATATCATTAAAAAGAGTCTTGTAAGATTATCGTATGAAAATAAATTTAATAAAATTTTCTATTTTTATCAAAAGAACATTTTTTATAGAGTATGCTTTCAGTCTTGAAAAATAATACAATTCTTAATATATCATTAAATAATCCATTTACCCTTCTTATTTGTAGTTATCCATGATTTGGAAAGTTATTTTGAAATGTAAAAGTATTGTAAATTGATCATACTAAATAATTTACTGCACAATAATAGTTATATTGATAAAATTAAGTAATTTTTGGGGTCTTATAGTATTCCCTATAGTAGGTATATTTTATGGGGCAGAAAGGATCCTAGAATACCTCTGATGATGGGTTTTAAGGCTTCGACACCCATTTTAATTAGAAATGGGTGAATTATATAACTTAATCTTAGAGGGAGGTTCCCACCACCACATCACTTTATTTGGAATTTTTTTAAAGGATATATATCCCTTGATATTTGATCATTCCCTTAGTACAGGTAAATTTCACTCTCTCATTATTTAGACGTGGATATACTTTTCCCTCAAGCTCATATTTTGTTTTTTGTGTGAGGACCATCTCATCGTTCCTCCGAAAAAATGCATGAAATGAACTAAATGGTTCCAACACACATAGTAGAGAAATATAATTCTGTTAAAATATATATATAGGGTTTAATAAATTATAGGATTATTGAGATCAAAAGAAAATAAGATAAATTCTAGAACTATGCTATAAAAATAAATAGGAATAAAATTATTATAGATATATGAAGTGAAGTTAGAAAAGGAATAAGAAATTTATTATAGGTTATATCACTATAAATTCATTAATTTTCATGTGGATGAAAGATAATTTAGTTAATACATTGTTTCAAGTGTAAAATCACTCTCAATTAATGTAAGATTCAAGAAAATAGCACTTATAGTAGTAGTGAGTTCTCCATGGGTTTGTACGAAATAGGTTACTAGTATTTTGAAAATTATATAACTAGAGGGTTTTTTTAAAACACAATAAAATATAAATATAAGAAGCGTTATTGTTGCTTAAGGTGAATCGGAACATCATCATTGTATGCACCATAGATTATCTTAGTTTGGGTTAACCAAGTAAAATTAATTATGACCCAATATTATTTGATTTATCACTCTATAATAGTTTTAAGGGAGAGATTGTTCCTAATAAAAAAATAACCAAATCATCAGTGGCGGTTGTTTGAATAAATCGACATACATTGCTCCATCACCTCCCTCAAGGATTTTACAATACTTATGATCAACATAATCTCTAAACTATGACCAATTAGAGTTGATCATATAAGGTCCCTATCATTTTCACAATCGACCCAGAATGTGTATAAGTTGGGGAATTAAATGACAAAAGCCATAGTTTTCAACACTTTATATGGTATAATTGGGAAGTTATCCGATATAAATAACACATTTTATGACCTATTGGTATATTATGTATCACTATATAAAATCCAACACACACTAACCATAATATTTCATCACAACCTGTAATATTACTTGATGAACATCAGTTATGGATAGCTCAAATTCTCACTTTGAGAGTTCAATTATCATTTCACTTCAAGTAATGTATGTACCCCACATAAAAGGATAATAAAATTCAGACCTCTATTTTTATAATTGGATATATATTATTTTCTTAAAATTTTATAATAATGCTAAAAAAATTATACATAAGGGATTTCCCAATCATATCTCATATGATAAACCACAAGAGCACCCCTATGTTTTCTACACTTAGTTTTTTAATAAACATTATGACACTATGTAACTCCTATTGCATCACTTTTTAACTGTAAAATCCTCCCACTAAAATTCTTTAGTGGGTAACATCTATATAGTAATATAGTTTGAATAATAATAATACTTTAGAATCTTATTCATAATGTTACACTCCTTAAGAAAATTATTTAAACTCCTTAACTACACAAATTTCAATGTTATCATTTTATTAACTTATTTTTTTCTACATAGAAATTTTCTATGTTCATCACCATCATTCATGGAACCTTTTCCATCAAACATTTTCATTTAAATATTTTGGAAACAATATGTAAATCTTTACATTTTTTTCCTAACTAACACATACTAAAATACTTTTATGATAAAAAGTGATTTTAAATTCATTATAATAACTAAATTAAATTCTTTACCTTTATCTTTAAAAATATTTCCAAAACTCATTTAGGATATTAAGAGATGGTCACTTTGAAATTGGTTGGTAAAATATTTTATTTTTTAATCTTCAAACATTTGTAAGTTAAAAAATACTCCCATTATACCCTTAGAAAATATATTATCTTCAAAATATCATTCTAACAAACCCAAAGTCCTTTATGTTAGGAAAAAACTCTTATTTAATTTCAGTGGGAATATTTAATAAATAAAA
This sequence comes from Viscum album, assembly GCA_963277665.1. Classification (NCBI taxonomy): domain Eukaryota; kingdom Viridiplantae; phylum Streptophyta; class Magnoliopsida; order Santalales; family Viscaceae; genus Viscum; species Viscum album. The sequence continues at coordinate 476,911,771 of OY728125.1, read as the reverse complement.
TATTGTGTCTATATTATAAATGGTATTCAATATATTTGGATTGTTATATTAAAAATAATGTCTTAGTCATTAAAATATGCCACTAATGGGTGGTGGAAACAAAGTTCCTTATATTTTAACAACTATATATAATAAACTCTTTATCTAAGATAAAATACTTCATTAATTTCCTTATTTTTAATAATATTATAAAATCTAACAGATCATAAATCATGCTTATTAAATTATACTATTCATAACAACTTCTTGTTTGTAAATAAATTATCTACTAAAATTAGTAAAATAATATAAAAATAGACATCCTTTATACAGATCCATCTAATATTGATATATTTCTTCTACATTCAACTCTGTGATTTAGCAACCATTTTATTTTTTATCATTCAACAAAACTTGTCTTTATAATTATTCAAAAACAATTTTATTAATTATTTTAATTTAAAATAAAATCTTTATTAATTTTTCCTTGATTTTGAACTTTGATATATTTATAACATTTCTAAAATATACATTTTATATCATATATACTTCAAAATTGATGAATTGATTTCTATAACACTAATACCACACATGGAGTTTCCATTGAGTTTTAGAAACCCCTTCAAGAAACCATGACAATTTATATCCTATGGAAACATTTAACTTTCTTCATTACATTTACATTAAGTTTAGATGACCAATGTTGGCTGTTAAAAGAAACATTGGTTGAATTTACAACTAATTTTATGTCTTCTAGTTTGAAATATTTCCTATTATTACTCTCAATATAGAACCAAAACCTAAAAATATCATTCCTAATTAATTTATCATAAATATTTCAATAATATGAGATAAAATATTATTGAATTCGCTCTTATTATGAACATTTATAGTGATTATTACAAAATAAATCCATTATATGGATCGATCCTTGAAGGGAATAGTTATTCATTATAAGTCATTAAGGCCAAATCATAATGATTACATGATAATAGGATATATTTAATTGAGTAACCTGAAATATAATTCCTTTAAAACCATATTTAAACCTATATATTCTTCTAATAATCATTTAGATTCACTTGTAAAAAAATTAAAAATTAGGTCACTTAGAAAGGGGTATCTTTAACACATATAATTTTCTTCTAATTTAATAATAGTTCTTAAATTTTGTAACCAATATATAAGTTGTTAGGATTATTCCTCCTAATAATTAGTGATTTATCTCAAAGTAATTCTCGATGAAAATGATTCCAACAATCTGAAATAGAATCATTTATCATATGAGAATCATATTTTACATTCTAATAATAAGGAATTTTATTATATATTCTTCCACTAAAATAATGACCACTTTTAAATATGCATCATAATATTTATTAAGAAAATATATATTTTTTTTATCATGACCTACACCTGTTAATAAATTAAATAAGTAACAACTATATATGGTAAATAATCATTTCAATCATATCACATAAGACTCTTGGATAGTTGATTGCAAAACACCTTTCCAAATCAATCATATGGATTATATTAACTCTATTCCTCTAGTATCCTATTAGTTAAGGTTTCACAAAAAATTATAACCCAATAAAAACACAAAAAATGGTTTATAAGGCTTTTAAGGTCAATAATTAATTTATAACCATACATAATATAGTTCAAGGTAAAAATACTTTGGTATAAAATACCTAGTAAAATGATTAAGGTATTGATAACTGATATATTTAAAAGGAACCTAAAACTTAATAGTTTTAAATTGGATTTATTCTAACCTTTTTATCTCATTTTCTTCTCATAACATACATATTTTCTTTTCATGATTTAGTTTTCAATATTATTCCTTCCATCAAATCAATATTGTCAAATTATATTAATGTCTAAAACTTTAAACAACTTGTAGCTTGTGTTACTAAATCAAATAAAAATTAATCTATTTTTATACATATCCTTAGGAATTGTATTCATAACATACATAAAACCCTTTCTTGTAAAGTATAAAAACATATGGAATCAATAATCCATATAAGTGTAAACTATGAGGGATAGATATAAAACTTCAAATTTTATAGATAAGGCATAAACATTCAAAAAAATGATTAATCTGGCCTATTATCCTTATAAAAAATTACATTACTCAAGACAGTACAAAAATACCTCATAATTACAACACCTAATATGTATAAACAATAATTAATTTATTAGTTCAAATTTACAATCGATTATAAGACAGATTCAAGGTAGTAGAAAACTAAACAAATTATCATAACATTCATGTAACACCTAAGATACATGTGTGATGATTTATCAAAGAAATTTAACACTTTAAACTAAATCATACATCTATTAAAATATAAAAAACTTATATATATGAATAAAGTATGGAATAAACTTAATAAATGAACAGTTCATATATTTTAAAATAGGATAAGCTATGAAAGGATCACTTAGGATGTTATAAACATAAGAGGGAGTGCTAGAAATTTTTCTCCCAAATATTTATAGTGCTCCCCCTTATTCATAAAGTTTCTATCCAACTCACCATGATAAAAAACTAAAAGGGACACATAATGTTTGTTAATGGGCCTCTCATTTATGTGGATGGATGCATCCCCATTGTAAGGTGGTTTATAACACCTAATCTTCAATTACGGTTATTCAATGTTTTATGTCCAAGAAACAAAAGTAAAATATATATTTTAATATTCCGTTGCATAAAAATTCTGATTTCATAGGTTGAATTTTAATTTTTTACCTTCTATGAAAAATAACCAAAATCAATTTTCAAAATTTTCACTTAGAAATAAAATTTTATGAATAATTAAAAATGTAATATTTAAATAATTATCATTTTATTTGAAATTATTTTTTAAAATATATACAATTATTCATGTATTTATTATAAATTTTATAAAAATAAATACAATATCATTTGTAGGTAAAAAGATATACTTTTCAAAAAACTATTTTGAAGTGTATGATATTTGTCCATTTTAATTAATTAAAATAATCTATAATATAGAATTATTAAACTAAAATATATACTATATATCTAAATATGTGAATTTAAATTCATATAATTATTATTACTATTCATATATTTAATGTAATATCAACTTTTTCTTGAAAAATTCATTTTCATAAAAAAAATTGTTTTTCATCATTTTTTGCGGGTTCATTTTTCAGAATTAAGTTTTACCTCTTATAGAAATGGAATTTGTTAAAATATTTCCCTGATTTTGAAGAAATATTTAAAAAATTTCTAATGTTTTCACTAATATTTTTCTACATTATAAAGATTAAAAATTATAAAAATTTGTTACCACATTTAAGGGTAAAATCGATGAAAATGTTTAAAAATAAAGGGATATGGCTTCCTGATAACACAAAACAATTATGTAAACCTCATTATTTGGATATATTATAAATATAACCTTATCACCATCGAATATGAGTCATTTTTTATCCACTTTTCCTGATTGATACATTAATATATTTTAATCATTTCAAAAATTACAAGTGTGCCCTCTCCCACACTTATGAAAAGGAACTCCTCCCCTCATTTTTTTCACACCTCTAGAGCCATTTATCTCCACCAAAACCTACCCAAATATCTCCCCAAAAATCTTTATTAATGTTATATAGATTTTATTTCTTCATAGAATACCAATCACAAGGTTATTAAGATGATGTACAAATGATCTCTTTCAAATAAGTGGTAATAATCTTAACTGAACACTTTCACAATTAATATTATTCTACCACGACAAATTATGTCTTAAACATTAAAATATAGTAGAACCATTATATCCCATAGATTTCTATTTTATTATGTCGATGTAATAAAATTTAACCATCTCCTAGTTCATCAAATGGGAAACAAAACCACCGTTCGAGTGTACAGCGGACTGCCACCTCACAAACTGATGTAATCTTTTTTCCATCACTGCCTCACATAATAGTTCATAATGATAAAAATAATGAATATATATAATATTTATGACATAATTTTGATTCTATAAATTTAATATATTATCTACTTCTTTGACATTCTACCTGCTAAAAAATGATAACATCACTCGTGCATACGTGTGGACTACCACCTCCATGAAGCAATGTGATTTATTTGTCATGACTGTTCTTCATGGATGATTATAAATATATATAAAATGAATATATTTTATTTTTAAACCAGTATTAAAAAAATAAGATTATATAAATATGATCAAGTCATAAGGACCATAACTTATGTATAAAAACATGCATGAAAATTGAAGCAGTTAACAACTTAAATAATGATAAAAATTAATTATTGTTAACAAAGATGTGATAAGATATTATACTTTAATTTTATATTTTATTATAGACCAATAAATGGTTGTTTTACATAATTATAATAAATATAAATTAATTATATATGAGGTAAGATCATTTTCAACCAAGTGGAAGCATAAGGTACGGGATTTCATCTCAATTTACACTCTATTGAGACATATTTGGTATTATGGACCAATTTTATTTTAAATGGTTTATATAATTCCTATTTTAAGTATATAACATGAATATATATTTATTAATTCTAATAAAATTTTCAATTCATGTTTACCCTTTCAAGGGGTTACAATTTAAAAAATACCAAAGAGGTAATAATTTATTTTTCAAACTCTTTCTTGGGGTATTTCTTATATTTTCATTGAAGGAACATTACAACCCCTAATTTATAAACTAAATATATAATCTTATACTCTATATATTTAATTATTATACATGTCTTATTTTAAATTTTCATCTCTTTGGAACTGTAATCAATCACATAAATGTTTAAAAAAATGTAAACTTGTTTCCCTTTTCATCGAGTATATTTTTCTTTCATGCTTATATTTCATTGAAGTTGTTTTAAAAAAGTCCTTTTTATTAACTCAAATGATTTATAAAGAAAATTGTATCTTTCCATTGAATTTTAATAATATCTTAAATGAATCATTATAATTTTTTCGAAATGGTCGTTATATTAATTTCATTATAAAAAGTCAAAAGGTATCTTTCTTTGAAACGTATGGAGTTTTAACATATTCTCTCACTACCATAATCATTTTATTCTATTTAGACTCTTCTAAAAGTTTTAAATGGTTTCATAAAGAAAAAAATTAATGAAATCTTATTTTAAATTTTCCCACAAATTTTAATTTATGCACCAAAATATATGATTTTATTACAAAACCTATATTTCAAATGAATTCATGGTATTATTTTATCCATTATTAATTTATTAGTTATTAAATTTCTAAAGAAACACTAACTTTATTTTTATCATATTCAATTGGAAATTATATTTATCATTCATATCCATATTCTTTGTATCAGGGATAATCATATTACCTAAATCGTATACCGTTTCTACATAAAGTGTTTTACTATGAAATTTATTTATTTAACAAGAGAAATATTGATATTCCATATTATTTACTCAATATGAATATTTTTTACAAGAAATATTGTGTATAAATTAAATTTATCATTTAATAAATGAGGAATGAATTGGACATACATTTATAGTGGGGCCTAGTTATAGATATCCCATTGAGGCATTGATGGGGCTCATGAGAAAAATTAATAAGATAAACTTATTAAATTGGATTTTTTGTATGCCTACCAAAAATTAGAAATATCTTAGCATAGGGACTTGATCATAGAATTTTGATTTTTGAATTTTCATTATAAAAAATTCAGTTACCATTATCTATGAGATTATTACTTTGATATTATCCATATATTCATTTTTTTCTCAAGTTATTGATTAAATGGAATGTTCTTTCAATAATTTACCATTACATATTTATTATGACTTATTTACCCAGGATAGATTCTATTGTATGAAACCCTTACAAAATGTTTTAGCTAACCCTTATTTTTTCCCTTTCTCTATGATATGAAGAAGGAATCTATTGATGAGTTACAAGGATGAAATAAAATTACTTTTACTTTGTTTTCTAATGGGACTCCCTTGGTTACTCGTTTGTCTCACAAAATGTCAGTGAGAACAACTCAGAATACATATGGGTTTTAAAACATCATAGTATTATCATTCATTCATGCACAAAAGGTCAGCAGGCTATCTCAGTTTAAATTAGCATCTAGAGGATGGTTAGTTCTTTTACTTTTTTCTATGCCTCTACCTCCTACAGAAAGAAAAGGGAGTTTTGGGACACTTTTGAAAAGCTCTCTCATAATAAGAAAAAGTTTTGGATTATTATTGGTGATTTCAACACCGTTTTACTTCGCATTGAAAAAATAGGTTCTCAATTTAATAAATTTGTAGCTAATGAATTCTCATCTTTCCTTGATAATTCAAAAATGTTTGAGGTACAAATAAATTGAGGTAAAACCCTTTAGTATCTGAGGAATTCTCATCTTCCAAATTTTCATTCTGACCATAACTCCATTGTGGTGGATATCTATACAAATAAATTGAGGGAAAACCCTCTTCCATTTAAATTTAATAATGTGTGGATTTTTATGAACAGTTATAGGGAGTTTTTAGAAAAATATTTGAGTAAGGAAGATTTTGGATGTCCAATTCAAATAATGTATATAAAATTGAATAATGTAAAAAAGAAACATATTCATGAATAGAGAAAAATCTATTTCTCCAATCTTGATAATAACATCAAGGATGATGAGAAATTTTTACTTCAATGTCGGAACACTAACCAGGACCAAAAATTCCTTATAAATGATTATATTCAATCAATTTTCATGTTAGATGATCTATTTATCACAAAGGAAAGGCTTTCCCAAAATCAGTATAACATATGGTGGATGTACGAAGGTGATAAAAACACTAAATATTTCTATCTTCATCATAATGAAATGAGTATTGTAAGGGGGTAACTTTCTTTTGCCTTAATGGATCTATGTATTACTAAAAAATGAAATTTAAAATACTATGGTTGGATATTTTGAAAGACTCTACTCAGAACAAGGGGCTGATTACACCCACAAAAGAATGGAAAATATCAATTGTATTGTTGATAATCATCTGAATGTCTCTCTTGATACAGATCTTTAGGAGAAGAAGGCTGGGAGTTCCCTTTTTTCTATAAATCTTGAGAGTTTTTATGGTCCTGATGTGTTCACAAATAAATTTTTTTGTTCTTCTGGTACATAGTTCGTGATGATATCCTTAATTTTTTGAGGGATTTCTTTAACAATGCATCGATTCCCCCTATAATAAATGTCAATTTTATTTCCCTGATCCCAATGAAGAAGAATGCAGTGGATATAAATGATTTTAGGCCTCTTGATATTGGATTTACCCTTCCAAAAATAATTATAAAATTCATTTCTATGTGGTTGGGACCCACTAATCGAGGGTTTATCTCTTCAAATCAGTGTGATTTTATCCTTGGAAAGAATATTCAAAACTGCCTCTTCATTTCCTATAAATTTGTTAATATAATGAAATGAATAGTTAGGAAAGGGAAATTTGGTCTAAATCTTGATATTTCAATGTACTTTGATACCATAAAGTGGTGTTTTATTTTTGAAATTCTCAAAAGCTGTGGATTCTTTGGGGATTTCATCAGAAATATTAGTACCATTTTACAAAGTGTGAGGTTGTTTGTGCTAATTAATGGATCCCCAATTGGCTTCATCTAGTATTCTTGAGGAGTAAATAAAGGTGATCCATTATTTGGGATTCTATTTTCTATGGATGATAATTATTTGGGTGCATGCATCAATTATTTTGTGCAAGCTAGTATCTATAGGACAATTAAGGATAGAAGGGATCTCTTCACCCCTTCACACCTTTTCTATTCAAATGACATCCTCATTTTTTGGTAGGTGAATAGGGAAATATTTTCTTCTATAAAAAAGATATTTTCTCACTATAAATATTTATATGGTCAGTTTGTTAGTTAGAACAAGTCATTTGTGGTGTTTGGTGATGGAATAACTGCTTCCCAAAAGAATATAGTGGCCAAAATGCTGGTGTGAAATGGGAAACACTTCCTTTCACATATCTTGCGGTACCTCTTTTCTAGGGAAGAGTGAAAAAGTCTTGCCTTGAAAATATAATTTCTTGAATTATTGGTTAATTGGAAACCTAGAAGGTCAATTCAATATCGCAAGCGGGTCGAATTTGTTTGGTTAAATCAGTGATTACCTCAATGTTTGTTTTTTCCTTCCCACTTTATAAATTTCCCAAAAACATTCTTAAATAAGATCAATCTTTGATTAGAAACATTTTGTGGAATGGATATATCCATGAAAGTAAGATTATAATGGTGCCTTGTATGGATTTTATTAATCCTCTTGATATGGGAGGCATGGGTATTAAAGATATAGGTCTCTTTAATGAGGCTCTTCACAATAAATTCCCTTGGAACCTTTGGACATCAGATGACAGCTCCTTATTATTCCTTTATATTAGAATCATAATAACATTACAGAATGATTACTCCAAGTACATTCCATATTCACTATGTCCAGTAATTAAGTCTTCCAATACTGTGCTCATGAGGTCCTAAAAATGGTTTGTATGTAAGTAGACGTCTTTGAACATCTGGCACACACTATGGCTAAGCAGACCAACTATTGATGATTTCATTGTTCCTAATCACATGAAGAGAATCTCTATTAATAATTCTTTTCTTGATAACTCTATGTAGGCTTCTCAATCTCCTTCAATATTAATGGAAATACAAAACTATGTCATTGTTAATGTTGATATGTTATGGTGGACTCCTGACAATGTTCTGAATTTTTCTTCTAGGGATTTATATAGGAATAATTGTGTTTGTGGAATTGATATTCATTATTGGCTAAGAAATTTTAAGGAACACTTCATTTCACCTAAAAACCTACCACTATTGTAGAGGATTTGTAAATGAAGGTTGTGTCTTCAAGGATAGCTCTAGCAAATAGGATTTCATCTTAAACATGTGGGCTTTTTCTGCTTGTCCTCAGTGGAGTCCATTGGGCATATGTTCATGTTATGTTCTTTCTATTCATAGTTTTGGTTGTACTTGTAGTCAGTTTTGGGAGTTTCCTTGAGGCTTAGTTGTTTTGAAGATACTATGTTGGATATATACAGTTCGAAATGCAGCAAACAGATACAATAGTTTTTTTATGCAGCAGAAGCTTCCATTATTTCCTATGTTTAGAGGGAAAGAAATGCTCTTGCCTTTGAGAATTAATGACCAACTGTGCAAGATGGACTGACTTCCCTTCAAAGGGAAGTTTTAGTTGTCTCAAATATCCAAATGGGTACAATGAATAATGATTTCATTGACCTTATTATTCTGATAACTTTTGGTGTTTTCGGCAGGATTAAGAAACCACTGATGCTAAATTCAATTAGATGGATTCCCCCAATTCCCACATGGTTATAGTTGAATGTGTATGGAGCAGATTCAGATGCACTAGGCCCATCATGTTCTGTTGGCATCTTCTGTATGTATCAGGCCTTCATTAATGGCTTCTTCTACCATTATATTGGGAATGGTTTGGCTATTGAGGCAGAGTTATGGGAAATCATTATGTCTATTAAATATGTATTTGAACACAACTGGAGTTGTATTTGGGTTGAATCTGACTCCACCATTGTTGTCCACTTTTTTAAGACTTGATCTCGATGTGTTCCATGGTGAGTGCTCCCACAATGGATTAAATGTCAACATCTTGATAGCAAAATTTATTTTTATATAACCCATATGTATAGGGAATCCAATCAAGTGGTGGATGCCTTGTCAAAATGATAAATCTTAGAGTCTATCTTGAGCTGGTAATTCATCATCCCTAATTATTGTTCTACTTTGGTTGACTAGGATATGTGTGGTTTATTTTATTCTAGATTATGTAAACCCCCTTGTAATACTAATTTACCTTTGTTTTAATAAAAAAAATTACGAACAGGCATTGCCAGGATCATGAACCTTTTTTATTATATTTTATTTCTAATGTAAAATGGGAACCACATATGTATATGGTTCTTTACAACTACTTAATTAATTGATCCTTAGTGATGTGACCTGGAGGATATTATTCTAATGTAACAAAGTCTAAACTAAATCTGGGTTACTATATTTCGGTTTTTTGTGTGGTTTTTATCCCATACACACATATCTAGATTTCACTATGAAGAAGTAAATTTAGGAAATAGAATGGCCTTCAACCTATAAAAACTCATTTCAAGAAAAAGACATAGAATAAGATTAGAACTAATGAAAAAATCTCTAAATAAATTGAAGGACACTAAGGAACTATATTTATTTTAACTCCTTCATCTTAACCTCAATCAAAAACTCCACTATACAGTTCTTAAAATTTAGAATTCCTCTTGAATAAATACAATATTGTAAAATTGTATTCTTCTACTTCTATTTTTATTTATATACATATAATCTCAAAAGAATATCATTTTTTTAAATTACATATGAAAAACTTTTAATGTTGGTATATTATTTTTTCATAATCATCAATCATAAAAAAATATCATGTAACCAATCACCAATAATATAACCGTTTAATCTCATAGAAAACATTTTCTTAATTATCTATATGAATAATAATAACTAAATATTTTAATCTCTATGATACCTATGAAATATAATCCATGTATCTATATAGTATCAGTAAATAGATCTAACTTTGGTTAGTCTATCATTCTCAAACTACTTCATGGTATGACACATCTCATCACATCATGGAAACATTCTCCTATAATTCTCTTTGAATCTTAGATTGAATCATGGATTAATTTTAAAATACTCATGATATTGAAACATTTTAGAATAGCACAACATCACCTAGTTTGATTCTTATTTGGAAAATTAAATTCAAGAAAAATAAAATTTTGGGACTTTGAATTTTATTCACTGATGTTCCTTAGGAATGGGTACACCACTGATAAGGGAGAGGATAAATTTGTGGTGTCAAAATTCATTAATTTCATAAATAATAAAATTATTCTAAGTGATATTTTAATATTAGATCCTCCCTATATTATCTCATCCTTAGTCAATGAAAATTTAAAACTAAACAAACACAAGCACACATAAATTTTAAAAGTATTTGGTCCCAATGTGGGAAAAGACTCCTTATTATATCTATTTTCTACCCTGGTCCATAAATTTTCCACTAATAATGAACCATTTATTATAAGTGGATATTGAGGTATCAAAATATAAATTGGTGTCTTTATAAATATAAAACAGTACAATACTAGAGTTATAATATTCCACTAGTTACAATATTATCAGAATAGTTTGAGCAATATATATAGAAAATGTCAGCTTATTTAGAAGTGATGTTGATCTTCTTCTAAGATCCTTCAAGAATATCATAATAGCATGTGATCGGTTCTTCATGATTTTTTACCTATAATGTCATATAATAAACTCAGTTCTATCAACATTAAATTATGCAGAATTAGTTTGATTATTTTCATCTTTATCTCAAATAATAGTTTACTCAGGATCTTCTAGTTTTCTTTTATAACTTAGACTCCCAGATTTAAGATCTATTTTATAAATCTTTTTCTTGGTCTTATTTTTTCCTCAATTATTCTATCTCTAAAACAATCCCCTTAATTGGTAAAACTCCCTATTATGTAATTAAAAAAATCTATAAATCTATTACAATTCAAAAAAATGAGATTTCTCATAATAGATTGATACAATGAGATCCCCCAAATATTTCCTTGATCGTATTTTCATATGGGAATTATCGCATGACCACCAAATATACTCATTCAAATTTAATCATTACATCCATTTAAATTGACATATTACCATTTTCTTATTTCAACTGATAAATAAAATTCTCCAGTATTTCATAATTATAATTTACCATTTAATATATTTAACAAATACATGAATTTGTTAGTTTCGAAATTTTACACTAGTGATATCATTTTTCTACTAAAAAAACAGTTGTAGTTGATATAATTTTCAAACATCCTCATGGGGTGAAGCATTAATTTTTTGTGTAACACACTTGATAACTCAACATGAATCACAACACCATGACTGGGATGTGAATTATGACTGAAATTTTTTTTATTAATAAAACACTTTTGTGGAGAAAGTGAGAAACCAAGAAGTTCAACTTATAACCAAAAAACCCCCAAAAAGTAACAGGACTGCCTCACCTAGCAGATTCAATGTGGCTATCACCTTCATCAATTCCTGAGCACTTGAAAATCACATGCATGCATGGTCTCGGTCCCAATGTCAAAGCCATGTCCTCCAACCATTTGATAAATATTATACTGTCTATGTGATTCCAGTTCCAAGAGTATTTTAAATGTTTCTATCCTTTTTCTACGAGTGAAATGTTTCTGCAATGTCTATTCATTATATTTGTAGGTACTCTTTGAATAATAGAGAATATTTTTTTCTTATAACTTCACCTTTTTTATTTTATATATTTCTAAAAAAACATGGTTTCAGTTATGTTTAAATTTCTAAGACATCATAAAATCTCTAAGTAGAGTTATTTAACACATAAAGATTTTAAAATATATTTCTCTTTAATAAAATCAAAATTTTTTATAGATTTTGATATATAAATAACTTAATTTATGTGAATAATTATTTATTAAGATAAAAAAATTAATCAACTATTAGATAGTTAAATGAAATTTATAAAATAAATTACTTTGTAAAAATATTTAAATTCACTTAAATAAGTTCTAAAAATTCATCAAAAATAATTTTGAACTATTTTTTTGAATTAATAATTTTTTAAAATTTTAATATTTTAAAGTAATTATATAAATAATTTTATTGATAAAATTGAAGAAAATAATTAATAAAATCAATTAAGGACATCCATGAAATGGTTAATTAATGATAAGGAATAAAAGATTAAATTAATCACTATTGATGGATGATTTTAATTAAATTTGTATATAATATATTCAATAAAATTAATTTTAATTAACTTAATGGTTGTTAGAGGGAAAGTAATTAGAATAAAAAAAATTTATTATTAAATATATATTTCTTTAAAAGTGGTTTTTACGTGTTCTAAGTGCTTATATTAGAATTATTTTCCTCTATCTATATAAATTTAATATTTGATATTATAATTCATATTTTGAATCACCTTAATAAAAATTATATAAAAACATTGACATAATTTTTGGGAATATAATAAGTTTCCATGGAAAATGTTTGTCACCAAGATAAGGTTTAAAAGTGTTAAAAGGGGATTAACCTCCATTATATTGACCCAATAATCACTAAAATGTCTAAGAAATTTATTGGTTAAATGTATTTAAACCATAAATTATCTTATATTTAAAATTGGATTTTTTTCCACTTTCCCATGATAATTAATTTATATTATTTTATATTATTTTATATTTATTGATATATAATAGGGGTCACTCCCATTAATTATAAAAGGGTACCTCCTATCCTCACTCATCCACACACTTTGAGAATCTCAGCCCTATTCGTCTATACCAAAGACACTTTAAAAATCATATACACATCCTAAAAGTTTTTCCCTACCAAAATACAAACCTAAGATGACTAAAGTAGTTACCCAATTGAGGATACCAAACGATGAGGTAATTGTCTTAATCGACTTTATTCAAGTTCATTCGTTATTCCACACCATATGAATTTATTATATCCATCCTAAAACAATGAAATAAGTATCATAAATTTAATTAAATATCATTATGTTGGTGAAATATTGGTTATTTACCTACTTTCTGTGTATTGTAAAATGAAAAGGTCGTCATGTGTATGTGTGGACTATCACCTCCATAAAGAAATGTATTTTATTATTCATAATTGACTATCATGGATGGTTATATAGATTAATTTAATAAATATATATATTATTTTTTATATAATTATAATTATATAAATACAAATTATTTTTTACCTTTCTTTCCATCCATTGAAAAATGAAAACATCATGTTTGCGTACATGTGAACTACCACCTCCACAAATTAATGTAACTCATTTTTCATCAACACCTTACAAGTATGGTTATAAAATAATATACAATAAAAACATTATTTATATGAAATTGTGAATATTTTTGAGATAATGAAACTATAAACAAGCTGCAAGGACCAGAAACACCAAATCAAAACATTCATGGAAAACAAAATAGTTCACACTGAAATATTTATTTTAATAAATAATTGTTAATAAATAGGTAATTAAGAATTATAATATAATTATATATAAAAATATAACTATTAATAATATAATTTCATATATTTTTAATAAGTCTAATCTTATTATAAAAGATGATAGAGTGCATATGAAGTATTTTTCCAATTAAGGGGAGGTTTTGGGTTTTAATCTCACTTTTTATCGAGATTATCTATGTTTCAATTTCAATGGATCAATTTTATGTTCTTTATCCCATTAACCCCACCTATTTTCTTATATTATAGTTATTTTTTTATTTTGAAACATGCTTTCAATTTTTAATATTTTGTAATCAAAATGACTAAAATAATGCTTTCAAGAAAAGTCGGGATTATTTCTTATTTTAGGTTAGGAATAATTTTCCTCCATATCTATACTCTTATAAATTAAATTTTTGAATCTCATATAAAGTTATAAATGAATTATAAATTTATTTTTATAATATATTTAACTTATTTTACAAAAGTTTTATAAGAATATTATTTTTGTTTCCTGAATGGATTATTTTTTAAATTTATTCAAAAATGTGAGAAATAGATTATTATTATTATTAATTTTATTATGAGAAGGATTTTTTTTCAATTTAATTTACTTTATTAGTCATGAATTTTTATTTACAAGTTATCATGGTTTGAAAAATAAAATATAACACCCATTTTTTGAAGTTTTTAGTTTGTTTTCAAATCCAAATGAAAAGGTCGGATTCTCATTTTTTCAGAGAATATTTATGATTCATTGAGTATATTCTATAATGATACCATTTACTTTATTTCTCTAGATGGCCTACGATAATGATGTAAAAACTAAGTTTTAATAAAACTCATTTATTTTCTATGGGTAAATTGAGATATGATGAAGTGTTGAATGTTTTTATGATATTATGGCATAGATATATAAGGTTGTAATTTTGTGAAGATAGTATTTGGAATTATATATCCCTATAATTAATTTCGTAAAGATTGATAACTCATCTTATATTATAAAAGGTAATGGAGAGTGAACCGAGTCTACTATGGGATAGTATGTTTGTGTGAATATGGAGTGAAGCCAACCCACTATGGGGATCCATCCAATATGATAGTTTTGGTAATGATCCTTAAAAAATGAAATTATTTCATATGTTAATGTGTATTCCAAAATCTTTTATATTATTCTTCTAATATTTTCTCGTCCATCATGACTAATTATTTATGATTATGCACTCTTATGACTAGTGTATTTTGTTATGAAAAAGATTTATACCATGACTTCTGATTTAGGATATATGAATTATTGGATACTTTTTATTAAGTTATGATCATGTTATCATACCATTATTCATCCCTTAGGATTGCTTATGATCATTAATTGATATCTCCCATATTTCCCCTTATTACGCATATGATCTCACCCTTACTTATCTTTCCATTTTCCTAGGTTATAAATATAAGTTTTAAGTATGATATGCCAAATAAGGGTACTATTTGGGATGAACTCTGTGAGAGATATTGAAAATATTTTGTGAAATACGTTGTTTATTCATATAGTCTCCAAAGAGACTAAAATGTTATGGTTATAAGGTTTGTATTATTTGTATATGTATTAAATATTAATATAAAATTATTTACTATTTAAGTAAGTGTTTCTCCATTCAACATAGATGGTATCAGGGTAGTATTTAGTTATTTTTATGTATTAGGATTTTAAATCATAATTGAGAAACCTAGGGATAATCCTAGATATAATAAGTATCCTAAAATTTTAGTAAATAGTAGAGTATGTGGATTCCTATTAATGACATTCCAACTGTATAAAACAAGTGGATGAAAGCCTTAGGATAAATGATTATTGGTGTAATAACCTTTAAAATTTTGGTTAGGAATTCACTAAATTTTTGTTGAGTTCATGACAAAGAGGCCTAACTACATATGGGTTGTGACACACCTATTGTATATTATTTGGTTAATTTTAATTATCTTTATGAAACATTCTGAGGGATTTTAATATATTGAGGACATAAAGTTGAATAGAAAATAACCATGGAAAAATTATATTTAAACCAATAATTTTAGTGGCTAATGTAACACCCCAATCTTCCATAGCATGCTTCTCTTTGAATAATACAATAGTGTACGATGTACGCAACACTGAGTTCAAATGCACCATGACCTATCAAACTAGCCATTTAAAAAGTGGTTATGATTATTAATAACAAAATTTTAAATTTTATATATATCCCATATAAATTTAACATTCATATTTTGGGTTTCTTTGACATAATATAAGGACAAATTCAATTTTTCAAATAAAAGAAGTATTTTTCAAAAAATGCAGATTTTTCGCCTTTTAATGGAAACCCTTTATAAACACAATATTTTTCATTTTTATATGTTCCATTTGACAAAATAAAATTCTAATTTAGAACTGGGACATCAAAATTTACTTTGGTTAAATTTTTGGTATTTTTCTGATAAATTTCATTTTTTATGAATTGTGAAAAATACTGTATTTTAATTCAAAACTCTCTTTTAATATAATTTATTTATATGGTATATTATCTTTTTAATTGGTTTTAAAGTTTAATTAGATTATATTTTTACAATTTAATTAAATTTTGGTCATTTTAAGTAGTTGCGTTTTGAAATTAGACATAAACAAGTGTCAATCTTCTGATAGTTATTATTTCTAAAAAAACACGCTTTTAGTTTTGACAACAGGAAATAATTTTAAATTAATTGATGCATCTTTGATTTTATGAACTTGGTTAAATAGACATAATTTTTTAATTCATAATATCAAATATATCTTGGGCTTAAATTTTGGTATTTTTCTTAAAAACTTCAATTTTTGATGAATTGTGAAAACACTAAGTAGTAGTTAAAAAACCGAATTTTTCATTTAAATGAAATTTTACCGCTTCTAAGAATGGAATTTAAAAAACCCAACATACATGGTTGTTATTAGTAAGTAAACTTTGGTTCAATAATATGAGAAAAATTATTGGTGAATATTAATTTTTGACTTTTATTTACTATGGTTAAAGTTAAATAAGGTATTTCAAGGAAACAATAATATGATAATAATATTAAATTACCCTAACACATGTCATAATACTATTGGTTAATACATTTCTGATTATGGGAATCCTTGTATCGATTTTGGGACCCTATGAAGCCACTTAAGAGTGAAAATGGCATTTTATATTAATTCATTTAAAGTAATGAAAAAAATGACATAAACATATATCTTTTGCTAAATCAATTCTTACATGAGGTTATATAAGTTATCTCTTCGATTATAAATATTAACATGAAATATAAAAAGATTTAGTACATCATGGTATTTTTTTTATTATTTTTAGACATCAAATAAAAACAATTATATATGACACAATAATGATGTAGTGTTTAACTCATTAATGAATGATTTGACTAAATCAGATAATAATGATTAAAAAAATTTCCAAAACCCGTCAAATTCTTATTGGATGATTTTATTCCGAACAATAGTCATCTTATATTTTAATTTAATAAGTTTTGGACCTTTATAAAAAGAAAATAAATATATAATAAAATTATATTTTCAAACGTTTCTAAAGAGCCCCTCCTGCCCCTTACAAAAATCCCTCACCTATAACCATATACTCACACCTCTCAATTCCCTTCACTCATAAAACATCTACCCCAATAATCTCTCAATATCCCTTTATTCTATCTATAATCATTACCTTATGCAAAAGCCACTTCAAGAAATCCTTTTGGTTCAAACCAAAGGGAGTTGCATGATTTAATGGTAACATCTTCTCTTATGTTCATTTATTTTATTTTATTTCTCCAACACCCTAAGCATTTTTTACCTTTATGTTATAACAAAACCATTAACCTCAATATACTAAATTTTATATATGATAATGATTCAAACTAAACATACACACACCTCCGTCTAATGGGTAAAGAACATATTATTTCTGTGGACGGAGAACTACTGCCTCATGAAACGATGATGGTTAAATCTTCTCCTACAACCTCTTATGTTGGCCATTAATATTGAACTGTATTTAAAGTTAATATATATTATATTTATATTACCTCTATAATTCTGTATTTTACATTTATATCATACCTTTTTGGTTTCCATAAGGGGTAAATATGATAATTTCATTTAAGGAAGTGCAGACTACCGCCCCCTTCAAGTGATATGACTCATTCATATCATACGAGGAAAATATAAAGGATGGATTTAATTAATTTACATAACATATATATTATACTAGAATTATAATATACCTAGCTATTATTATGTTTTCATTCCGTTAAATATAAAATAGAAATGAAAGTTGTGTTCATGCGTACGTACAGCTTACCGTCTCCATGAACGGAGAGTTTCATTTCATAATTTCCAATGATATGGAATATTATAAATACATATACAATGGATATATTTTAAATATATTATATCTAAATAATTAATATCATTCTGGAGAAAATTTAATTTTTACCACATGGAAAATTTGTAACTATAACAAGTTCATTTTTTGACTAAAGTTCCGAACATCAACAAAATGTCTGATTTGAACTCAAACAATTAAATAATTTTTTTAGCAAGTTAATAAGTGATATAAAAGGAAAAATAGAGTTGAAAAATGTTCTTAATTAAGTATAAATTAACTTAAGTTTATTATTCAAGAATAATAGAGAACATACGAGTCAAGTCGGACACAAGATAAGGGGTTTCTTATCTCACTTTTTATTTAATGAGATTTCCATTGTTCACCACTTATTTATTGCATGTGGTGTATTGTGTACTTCAATTTGATATATATTTTCATAATTCTATTTATATTCATGGTATTATGTAATTAATTTGGTGTTTTCTAACATTTTTTCATACGACTGGATTGATTACAACGTGGTAAGGGGTTTTCATCTCACTTCTTATACCTGTGAGATTAATCCTATATTACCATTATTTCCTTTTGTGTGGTCTATGTACTGCCCCATTATTATAATATTTGTTTAATATAATTTAATTTATGGTTATATACATCTTAATTTTTTGATTCTTCTTTCATGGAGTGTATGTTTTGTTAATTTCCAAACCGGTAAGGTAATTTCAAATATTAATTTCTACTCATTGTGTTTTACGTAAACTTCATTGATTATTTTACTCCAAGATTATGTGTGAAATCACTATTTATTTATTTATGTAGTAATTTCCACTCCCCTTTGTGTGTATATACTTTTGATACACATAATCACTCCATTGTTAAATTCTCAAGTCATTGATATGAAATTGATAAGGGTAATCTTAACTCAATTTCCATCCCTTGAGTTAAACATCTAAGTCATTGGTTTTGTTTTTACAAGAATATGTGTGAATGTCCTATGATTTATTTACACTAAATATCCAATCATATTGAGTTTATTTATATTTTTCATACATAATTATGTCATTTATTTATCCTTAATATAAGGATAAGGTCTTTATAAGGGATTTCATCACAATTTATATTCCATTGAGACATCTTTGTTGTTATGCGCCAATTAACTTTTTATAGTGTATATATTGTACTTTCACATAGTATATCATGAATTACTTTGTTCTCATGATATTATAAAGTTTTTATTGCATCAGTTATTTTTATTCAAGCATCTCTCATTTGGTTGAGAACTCTAAATAAAATGTTATTTTAAATGTTTTTAAGATTTATTCTTCTAAAACTTTATCATTAATGTCCATGTTTTAAAAATGGTTATAAGGATTTACATATATGGACATGAATGTTTTAAAATTAAAATTTCTTTTAAAAGTTTCAAAGTTTTCTGGGACACTTTGATTCAAAAATCTATTTTTAATAGCTTCTTGATTTATAGTTAGACTTTTAAATGTTTTCAACAAAAAGGGGATATTTCTCTCAAATAGTTTTACTGATTATTTTCATCAATGTCAATATCCTTCATTATTGTTGATTGAGGTTGATTTATTATAATAAAATATTCCATATTATATTTAATTGGTTATTTTTACTAAGGATGTGCTATTTATATACCATTAATGGTTTGTGGTTAAAATATTAAGATTTCATTTGCTAGTTTTAATACAAATGTTTATGTTATGTTTCAACATTTTCATATGAGGAATGCATTAGACTTAGTAAGTAACGGGTGGAGCCCACTATAGCTCCTTGATGCATCGGTAGGTCTCATGATACAAACTATTGTATTGTCATAAGGCATTGAAAAAATATTATTTGTTGTCTTGGCACGAGGCCTTGAATATGTGGTTATGATGTATGGAATAATGCATTCCATAATTATTAAATTAGCTATTGATATTACATGTGATTATTCGACTAGTATAGTATCCATGTGAATAAGTAAGTGGAATTATTTGACTTATATTTTCCATATTACTCTGAAGTTTATGTTTAAAAGTCTTTTGTTTTAGTCTTATTAATTGCCTTAAATGTTTATGCTTATTTATGAAAGTTTTATCTATATTGTAATTATTACTGAGCATCTGAGCTCACCTACTTCTATGTATTATTTTTCCCAGGATGTGAAGAATTATATTTTGATTGACCTACAAGGATAGAATAAGGGATACGAGTGTGTTGAAAGGGGGCATAATGTTGTTGTTTTTCATTTCATAATGTAATATAATACTTATGTATGTACCTAGTACCTCTAACGCTGCTAAACTAATCGTTCTTTCGATACTTAATGTATTGTGATCATGCCAATGTTATGTAATAATACATTGACTCTTGGTAACTAGGGTTGGGGCATTATAGTTAATTAGAATGTTTTATAAATTAAAACATCTCTATAATTATTTCCATTATTATATAGATTCTCACTCGGATTATTGATTCTTGATGCACCCACTATACAATTTATTTTTATTTAATGCATCAAACTTGGAGTAATCATGTTAATGATGAATATTATGGATAATTAAATGAAAATAATCATTATAAACTAAATAGAATGGGATCTAGGAAAAAAAATATTGTGGATATGCTTAGCCAACTCCCCCAAGATCAAAATAGTAATATGAATCATAATTAACTTCTAAAATTTCAAATGAATAAACAATACATTATTAAATATTTTATATAGAAACATCCACCATTATTTAATGGGTCCTGTGGTCCACTCGTTACTGAGAAATGGATCAATTCTATAGAAAATATATTTTCTATTTTTTAGTGCTCAGACCATGAAAGGGTTTTGTTTTTTGGGTATCATTTAGAAGATCAAGATGATCAATGTTGGAATATTATTAAGAATATATGGAAAGATTAATAAATTCACACCATGAAATGGGAAGAGTTTAAGAATTTATTTTTTAATAAATATTTTCCTTGAAATATCCACACTAAAATGGATAAGTAATACCTTGAACTAATGTAGAATAATGATGTATCCATTGGTACCTATGAGGAAATGTTTTACAGAAATACACAGTATGCTTCTAGTTTTATCATCAACTCGAAAAGTTAAATTGATCAAGTATTTAGTGCATTAATACCAACTATTTAAAATTAATTGGTTTTAAGATACTATGATAGCTATAAATAGATTTTTATATTTTATCTCAAGGTAGAAATAAAGAGTAAATACTCTCATTATTCTGATGGTTTTGGGGAAAAGAAGAGAAAAATGGATTTTAGAGGAGGATCAAAAAATAAAAACCATAGAGGAAATAAAATTAATCCTTTTTATCTCAAAATTTTAGAAATAATCATTAAGGAAATTTCCTTAAAGACAACAGTAAATTTTTTAATTAATGAAAATAGAGTCATAAATAAAATGAAATCTAAAGTGATATGAATAGGTCGAATAATGAAATTAATGGAGAGAATGATAAACTAAATATTCCACCTATATCCCATGATATAATTAAAATGATTATAGATATAATTATAATTGGTTTATGAATCCAAGGGTTAATGATGAAAATCTATGTTAATAGCTTCCTAAGATAAAGTATAAATACAAGGCCTATGAAATTGAAACTACTACAGACGGTCATGAGAACAAAGTGGTGAAAGGTACACTTGTCAACCTCTCTAAAACTTCCAATGCCTTATTTGATTCATGTTCTATATAATCTTTTATATCCATAGAAATTTCTATGAGTATCACATTTCCACATTTGATATTCTAAATCAACCTATGATCATTTATTAGTATGAGGATTATCATGAACATATAATATAAATTTCTTCCATTATATGGGTCGTAATACCTATTCGTGTTGGTTATTTATCTCAAATCGTTGGAGACAAAATCAAAATAAAAATTATTCATATTCTTTTGGAATATGATAAAGTATTTATTGGGGAGTTTCCTAGTCCACCCTAAAATCAAAAATTTGGATTTAAAAAAAAACTCATACCCGATGATACACTATTTCAAAGATCCCTTATAGAATGAACCCAATTGAGTTTTAAGAACTGAAAAATAATCTCTAGGAGAATTTATAAGAGGGATTCGAATGCAATAGTGTGTCAGCATAGGGAACACCTATTCTTTTTTTAAGAACAATGTTATATCAATGCATATTTGTATTGATTATCAAGAGCATAGAAATATTTTTATTAAGAAAAAGAATCATTTAATGTATATTTATGGCTTCTCTCATCAATACCATAGATATCAATAATCTTATAATAATAATATTTAATATGGACACAAAAGTGTAAAAATGTAGAATATACCCAAGATATTATTTTGTATGATGTATAATAACAATGAATTTAGAGTGATTTCATTAGTATATACCAATTCCCAAACTATATTCCTGGATATAATGAATATATTATTTAAATATTACCTTGATCATATTTTGGTAGTCATTATCGATGATATTTCCAAATATTATAAGATAAATGAAAATCATAATGATCATTCAAATATTATGTTAAATACCCTATGGAAGGATAAGTTATATACCAAATTTATAATGTGTGAATTATGTGTATATAAGTATCATTTTTGGACTATTTAATTACAATAGATGGTATATTTGTGGATATTTAAAAGACAAAAGATATTTAACAAGGGATAAAACTAAGCACAGTGGCATAGATACATAGTTTTCTTGGATTTTGTCGATATTAACAATTCATTGTGAGAAATATATCATAGATATAAAATCGAATAACCAATTTGACATGGAAAGGATCTAATTTTCTTTGTAAATATGAATGTGAAGAAATTTTAAAGGAGCTGAAGAGATGTTTGGCCAGTGAAACTATAATCACACTACACTATAGTGAATAAGGGTTTTTAATATATAGTGTTGCCTCAATGAATGCATTGGGATTTGTTCTCAAGAATAATGTAAATGTAGAAGCATATTCCCCATGTTAATTTCATATTCAAGATCAAAATTACCCTATTCGGGATTTTGAGCTATAAGCTATAATTTTTGCATTGAAAATATAGAGGTGTCATATTTATGGGGAAATGTGTGATATATAAGGATCATAAATTCTTGAATTATATATTCACACATAAATATTTGAATATGTTTCAAATGATATGGTTGTAGTTGAATAAATATTCCAAATTCTTAATACATTGCCACACTAGGAAGGTGAACAAGGTGGATAATGCTCTATGTTAGAATGATCATTCTTTTTTCCCTATGATGAGTACTAAAAGATATACAATACTTATTCATTTTTAAAATATGGAACTTGGAATTAGGGTTTAAGGGGAGAAATCCAACATTTCATAGATGGCTATTCAAACATTGATCCTTGTGAAGATTAAATAGGTGTGAAATAAGGTTTTCAGCTTCAAAATAAGGTAATGATTATTCCAAATTTCAACCTTGTCTATGATGGAAGGGTAAGGTTTGGGATCTGGATATGTTTCCATTCCAGACTATAATTGAAGTAGGACTTGTTAGATGAAGTTCATAACTTTTCATCCTCTATCTATCCTGGAAGTATAAATATGTTAAAGATCTCAATGATTATTTCTAGAGGGACAATATGAAAAGGTACGTTGTGTGGTATATATCTCAGAACCTAATATTTTTGTAAGCTAATTTTGAACATTATAATTTTAAGGGTAAAATGAATCTGTTTCACATACAGTTATGGAAATTATAAAACATCACCATGGATTTTTTTCATAGGACTCTCCAAGACATCTAAAGAACATAAATATAGATTTTTGTATTCGAACACCTTATAAATTAATACCATTTAATTTTTATCAAATAATAATTCTCACTTTACTAATTTACCATATATACATTAATGATGTGGTAATATTTCATGGATTACCTCTATAAATTATATAAAAATGAAATATGATGTTTACCTAAATGTTATAGATAATTATTTAACAAGAATTAAATATGAAGCTAAGAATCGGCACTACATATCATCCCTATATATATGGTTAGTATAAGATGACAATTCAAACCCTATAAGATCTCTTGTTAGTTTTTTCTATTAATTTCAAATGTGGTTGGAATCAACACCTTCCTCTATTCAAAGTTTCTTGTAACAATGAAATTCACTCAATAATTTAGATGGATATTAATTAATACCATTATTAAAATAATTATATAACTCCAACATGATACGATAAAGTTGTATAATGAATTTATTAGTACTTTAGATAGTTAAGGAAATGGAAATTTAAGTTAAAGAAAATTAGCAACACATAAGAGTAGCTAAGAGTTGATAGAAAATTTATAATGATAATATATGGAGAGATATATATTTAAAAGGTAATGATAATGTGTTCCTATGAATATCTACTAGGATGTGTGTTATGAGATTTCGAAATAAGGCAAAGTTGAGCCTCATATATATCAGTAGCTGTAGAATTATTGATCACATCCAGATGGTAGCATATCACTGGGAACTTCCACATAACCACCATAAAGTTCAATATGTTTTCCATGTATATATTTTTAGTAAGTATGTACCAAATCTTTAACATGTACTAAACTCAGAGACTATAGTTGGAGCATGATATTTTATATGAGCAAAAATGAGTAGAGATTCTAGATCATAGATATAATGTAATGTGGAACATGATCACTTACATGGTAATTTTTTTTTTGAAAAACCATAATTTGAGTAATATATGTGCGAACCTAAGGATCTAAGGGGTAATAAGTATCTCTGTATCTTCACAATATAATAACGTAATTTTTAGGGAGAAATTATTTTATGTGGATAAAATGTAACACTATGAGATCTTAGAATATATATCTATTTAATAAATTGGATATGTATGATAAATTATGATGCATGAAGAACTGAACTTAGGGGAAACTTTATTTATTAAAATTGAATTTTTAGATATTAAAATTAAATTGATAACATAAATGATCTTTTAAAAAGATTAAAAACCACTTAAGGAAATACCATAAATTATTAAGAAACTCTTTTGAAGAGTTTTGTTGATTTATAAATTTAAATTAACTTTAATAATCTTGTGGAATAAAATAAATAAAATTTATTGATATAATTTAATTAAT
Organism: Viscum album; assembly: GCA_963277665.1. Taxonomy (NCBI): domain Eukaryota; kingdom Viridiplantae; phylum Streptophyta; class Magnoliopsida; order Santalales; family Viscaceae; genus Viscum; species Viscum album. The sequence continues at coordinate 476,886,109 of OY728125.1, read as the reverse complement.
AATAAATATATTAAACAATTCCCTAAATGAAATTTTCAGTAACTATAATGAATAATAGTCAAATAATTATTGGTTAAATTAAAATGTTTAATTTAGAAACATTGTTTAATTTGTATACTTTATTATTTAAATGAAAATTTCACATATTTTGAGTATTAAACCAATGGACTAGTATTTTTATACATTTAGAAAAATAAATTATTATTCATACATTTATTATTAACTAGTTATAAATAAATAGAAAATCTTTCACAGCTAAAATGACTTATTTTTTAGAAAAAAATATTTTCTATGTGCACAATGTATTTTTATCTTAACAAATTATATTAATCAGTATTGATGAATTATTTTAATTAAATTTAAAATAATATATTCAATAAAGTAAATTAACATTCATATAATGTTTGTTACTAGATATGGAATGTGAAGAAAAATATTTTTTATGTATGAAGATTTAATTTTTCTAAAAATGGATTTTATGAATTTTTTGTGTAAAAAATAGAATTAATATACACCTTGAAAGATCCATAAATTCAATTAGGTGTGTTTTCTAATTCTATTTAAACTCCCTTTAATATGGTTAATTTAATTTCAATTGATTTTATAGAAGGTCTTGAGAGTGTCCTAGGGGTTTAGGACACCAAAAGGGGGAAAGAGGGGAAATGTTTTTCATAGTGCACGGTAGGTGAAGGGTTAGTACTAACCATGTGCCATAACCATGTGTCATAAAAGAGGAAAAATCATGGTTAAAAACCATGAATAGTGGCCTCAAAGACCATGTGACTTGATCCCACTTGGATAAATTTGATGTTCCTGCATGCGTCGTTGAATTCTTGTGGGCTGCGGTAAAATTAGAATTGTTGATTTCCCAAAATTCACTTTCTACTTCGGATTAGTATAGAAACAGTCCAGGTTTGATACCATAGGGATAGAAATGGCATTTTTAAATTAGATGGCTTAAAACCCTTAGGGGTATGAGTGCTTTCTAGTTTACATCAGTTTGGGTAAAAACTAGATCTATGGTGGTTGATGGTTGCTTCAAGAATGAAAGAGAGATCAGGATCAATTTTGAGTATCAGTGGAAAGCATGATATTAATTTTAACTTGGTAGGATCCTATGGTTTAGGATATGAATCAATTGTAGTTCTCTACCTTATTTTGGTCAAATCAACTACTTATACCTTGGAGTTAACTATTCCTTTATCAAGAGATAGTGACAACCTAGATAAATTAATCTTTGATTCCAAGGAAGAAAGCATTTCAGACTAATCTACTCCAACCAAGATTGAGTCCTACACTAAAATATCCTATGTTCAAGGATGTTTAAAATAATTTGGTAGAAAATTAACTTATATCCCTATTAATATCACTTAAGGTTACCAAGTTTTGAATTAATGATTTACTATGTTTAGATACACCTACTCATGATCCCTACCCTGGGTGCTTTAACAACTCATGGTATGAATGAATGTTAACAAATGAATAATGGATACCATTCTTGTCATGCTAATAATGTTTTAATTTAAATATTTAATACACACACAATGATTATGATTCACTAAAGGCGTTATCATGCAATCGGTGACATAAGAAATGTAAATCACAATTCAATCACATACTTACTTTGAATGAGGGAAAAAATGGATTTGACATGAATTCATTGGAAATTGAGTATGGAAGAAGGTATATATGAGAAAAGGAATCACAAAGTGGATTCAAAACAATACATGAAACTTTTATTTAAATAAAATAATAAACTAGGTGAAGAAAATTGAGTTTAGGGCAAAAGGGAACATGAGGGAACTTAGAGAGAGAGAAAAGGCACAATGGAATTTTGTTGTGTATGCCCGGAAACTACTATCGGGCAACATTATTTATAGCCAAAATATTGCAAGATATGTAATGTGTTTCACTTAACATGATTATTAATCAATATATATATATATATATATATTTGGTTTTTTAATATTACAAGTGTCCCATGCATATCTTGTCTGAGATATGAGGTTTGACTACTTTCACGACGTGAATCCTGGTCTCACGATGTCTATCGTCTTCTGAGCTGAATATACAGAGCGGATTTCTTATTCAATTAGTTCACGATGTGTATCCTCATCTCACAACATGTAATTGTTTATTCTCATTCAAAATTCAAAACTTTAGTCACTACATGATTCATGACATTTGGCATCCCGTGAGACTCTATTACACAACATGAAATGAGGTTTCACGATATGTAATAGACAAATTCTTCTCTTTTTGTGAATTTTCTTTTTTGAAACCTTGGGAACCTATTTCCAAAAAAAATAATCATAAATAAAGTGAACTATCAAATAAAATAATCAAAACCCTTAACTATATCGTAGAAAAATGTATATATGAATTCAACTTATCAAATTCCCTCACACTTGAACAATTTCTTATCCTCAAGAAAAAAGTTCTCGGTAGGGAACTCACAAAGATAATTAATTTCTAAAATAGAAAACATTCATTATTTAAAAGCAAATAAAACTAAGTATAAGAAGAAATGGTTAGACTTCAAAATCATCCCAGTATAGAAAATCCTTAATGCCTCATAGCTCAGTTATTTAAAAAAAATTATGTCTTTTAATTATAATCTCATAATAGTTCCTTTAATTCTATACCCATTTTCAATTTACCTCATAGTTAATTTTCTATGATCACTCAGGGTAAAAGGAAATAGGATTTATTCTCATACCCAAAGTGTTTTTTTCTAACCATAGGCATGTATTTTTACTATCATCTCCACTTTGTAAATAGTGGTACAAAATTAATCATGAGGGCTTCAATGATAGGATTATTTTGACTCTAAGATTATGGGTCGGTGGGTAAAAAGTGAAAATCAAGCTCAAAAAAACGGTAATCATTGAATTATAATGCGTTAATTTCTTTGAAAGTTTAATACAATGACTCCTCCAAGGTATTAAAATCCACACTCCCAGCACCTTAGGTTGGATCCAAGTATATGTCAAGTAAGTGAAAAAATGGTATCCTCTTCCTTTACTTTTTCTTTTATATATTTTTTTTGAAATTCATATCAAGGACATATCTCAAATTCATCCCTTAACCACATATGATCCTTCAGGGGATTCAGCGGTCTAGAAATGGTGATTTTTGACTTTCCTAATACAAAAACCATTTTCATTTTTCTTTTCTTTTTATATTTTTTAAAGGAATAGAATAGAAGTGAAATCTTAAAAATATATATGTATTGAAAAAAAATAATGAAGAGTATCACAATACATCTCTACAATAAAATCATCTCGTGTTGCCTAAAATACTCCCCCACACTTGTTCAAAGTAAATTCATGCATCACACAAATAGGAAGGTAGGAAGGTAAAATTGGCTTGGAATAGCTTCATCCTATAAGGTCATTCTTGGAAACTACAAATTAATGAAGGAAATATGAAAAGTATGTCTTAGGAAATAGTGTCCCAAAAATTATTTACTCAATAATTTTAGAATTATACTTGATAAGTCATGTCCTTAATAAGATCCAAATGCATGTTCTAATAGGTTTGCATGTCCCAGGTATCACTCAATAAATATGATCAGAAAAGGATATGAAAATGTAGGATTAGAATACTCATGGGTAATGAGAATAAAAATAGAGACTGGAAATCACTAGGGCTATAAAACCAAGTAATAATTCAATTGACCATAATTTCAAAAAATTTGAATTCAAAATAAATCTCTAAGCTCAAAAATCATTCGTAAAAATCTAAATAGTAAAAAACAAGGATTTTAACCATTTCCAATATAATTTTTTCCTTTATTTAAATGGAAATAATTTTTTTTAGGTTTAAATCATGCTTATTATTTAAAAAATGTTTCATAGATAGATGATAACATTCAATAATCATAGTGTATATAAAGTGAAAATCATGAGAAAATCCCCAACACTTAGAAATTGACAATGGCCACACTTTTCATGGAATTTTTGTTGTGGTGTTATAGAAAATAATTTATAGAAAAAATTTGAAGGGTAGTTCACAATTAGAATACTGAGGGAATCGAGAGCTCCCTGTTAAAAGTGACATTCCATGATAGAACTAGGTCTATCTTTTTCAAAATCTGTGTCACCTGCAAAATGGGTTATAAAAAAATCCTACACTAGATGTAACATTAGTCTATAGGTTGGAAATAAGGATAAGAAGAATAATAGGTAGTTTCATAGTATTATGAACATAGGGAATAAAGTTACCTATATTCTGTGGAGTTTTAAAATAAAGTTAAAAGGGACTCAAAACAAAAAAAGAAAAAGACTCAAGCATAAAAACTCAATCTAGAAAATTATGAACTATAGGTTGACTCACATAAATAACTAATAGAATGATGTCAGCGATATGGATGGAACAAAATATCCTCTAGTGGGGTCCCTCATCTCAGTTGCTCCTCTTATAATTATAGTGACTAGTGGCAGTGTCCTCTAGCTCGTGAGGTGTCTTGACTGGATTGGTGATTTCAAGGGTAGCTAGATCATGAACCAGATGTTGAAGGAATGGTATTATGGCTCAATGTGGTTGTTTTTGGGAATGTATCTCCACTGATAGGTCCTATAGGTGGTGTTTTATTTTTGTGGCATGTTGCATCACCCTTTCAACAAGAAAATATGGTTGAATGGGTCCATAGATAACCATGTATGACATAGAGGATCTAGACTTGGATATTTTAAATGTGATATATATGAAAAGAAGACCAAGTATAAGTGACACAAAATCAACTCCTATATGATCAGTAAAAAAAGTGGCATACACAAATGATAAAATGAAAAATACCAACCCTATCTCAAAAAATATTCAATCAAAAACAAGAAAAATGATCGAATAAGATCAATCATCAAGGACAAAAATCTCCTTCAATGTTATCCTACCTAGTGGTGGGGATGAAATTGGTCCTCCTGGATCAGAGTCCATGACGGTAGCAGGAGTTGGTGGGTCAGTGAAAGAGGGTGGAGTCATGAAGATGGATAACAAGGTAGGAGTGGGTGGAGGAGAGGTAAGGATTCATAGGGAGTCCATGGGTATGGTAGGGGATTCGATGAAAGGTACCTCTGTGGATATAGAGGTGGCTAGACCCTTTCCACAATGGGCCTCTCATCTAAGTATTCCTACTGGGAAGCATGGTTAGTAATATTTTGCGGCGGGTCAGTGTAGTCGAAGGGTGATGTGGGAATGGTAAAATAGAAGGGACTGGAAGAGGCTTGTGGTAGTTCCTCATGCACGGCTGGTGCCTAGTGGTTTAAATAATCCTCTTTTACTAAAAGATTCATCTTGTGCAGCATCACAAAATCAATAAGCTCAATTGAACACAGTGAGGTAAGAGGAAGGTATACATCCAAACCATCAAGGTTTTAGTCTAGGTGATCAATGAAGGATCCACTCATAAAAGTATCGTGAGCCCACTACTCATGGTACTTGTAGTAATGAGTGAAATGTGCAGCCATGTTCATGGGTGGACTGACCATGGCTTTTGTAAGAATAATCGCATCCACGTGGCTGATGCTCCCATGTGACTCATCCCTAGAGAACCACCAATGTTCCATAGCCCAGTGAAGTGTCCATAGTACCGGGATCCATAACTGGGTAGATTTTATGATCCATGGGTCATGGGGAAGTTGAAGGTTGTGTGAAATAATCTGCTATAGATAATATGAATCAGATCAAGTTGGATCTAGTTGAAGGTTCATAAGACCTCTTATGTAGAAAACTCATCTGTATAGATGTTGAGGCTACTACAAAACATGGTAAAGGAAACCACATGTAGCTGAACACCTAGTCAAAATCTAAGGATATCAATGACCACCTCAAATCTGGACAATAACTTTAGAAATAGCTCCCGGTAGGTATCGTCTCATACTAAAATGATTCATTCAACATGAAATGTCTCCAAGAGGTTGAGGATGGAATCACTGATGTTTAGTTGGGCTAGGGTGGGTAGTTCTAGTGTTTTATTCATCTTCATAGGCTTTTCCTATAGACTAATTAGGTTTACCTAGTGGTTTGGGTTTTAAAAAAATAGGATATGGTGTAAATGGAGGTTTTCGTCACATGAGGAGTCCTCGAAGGTGTATAAGGAGAGAGGTTGGGTAGTTGGAAAAGAACGGCTGGAAGTAAGAGGTGAATAAGGTCTGGGTGGTGTGGTACCATGTGAACGCTTGTAGGAGACTTCTCATCATGGTTGGATGATAAGTGGGATGGATTTGGGTGTTTGGTTTTTTCCATTGAGTAAGGACGGTTAGGGGTGTGGTTTTGGTTGGGAAGGTGAGGGTGGTTCGTTTGGTGCGGCGAGAGGGAAGGTGGGAGAGATTGAGAGGGAGAGGGGTGTGGGTGTGCATTAGTGGGTGAAATATGAGAAGGGTTTGGTGGATGTTTGAGGGAGAAGTGAAGGTGGGGGAGGAGTTGTAGTAGGTGAGCGGGTGAGGAAGTGAGTGGAGAGGGAGGTTGGGTTTATGCAGATGGGAGGTGGATTTTCGGGAGAATGGTGGGGGGATCAGGTGTCAGGTTGTAAAATTAGGGTTCTTGACCTGTGTATTTAAAAAATAGACATAGTTAATTACATGGAATTTAATAGGGGTTCACATCATGTACTTGTGTTTTAAAATTAATTTCTAGATGAAATAAGTACACATCGTGTAACATAATTACCGGACTTTTAATTGACTATTTTATCTTAATACTTATTCTTCCCTACCCTTCAACTCATGGATTACTTGAAACTTTACTAAGGATTATCCTAATCAAACCAAGGATAATATTTCCTAACTTGGGTAGCCTACCAGTGAGCACTTCCTTTTAAGTCGAGATCATGGATCAATTAATGTTTAATTTAACATGAGTATGATGACACAGCCTTCACGGAAGGGTTCTTGAAAGATTTTCAATCTTTGGATGTTGAATTTAAAAGTTGGTCCACCCTCTCTTGGAATTTCCATGGTCCAACATGGGAAAACTTGAACAACCTAAAAGGGTCTAGAACATCAGGATTTTATATTTCCAAGGAATAATTTTAATCGGGAGTTGAATAAGAGGACCTTATTCCCTTGGATAAAGATATGTCGTGAAATGAAATGGTCATTCTATTTATTTTATCTTTATTTTCATATACTGGAATATTCATAATCATATTTCATCATTTATTCCAACTCAGTAAACTATAGAAATTAATCATCTCTAGCTTTCTCTGAATCCGAATTTAGTTTCTTGATTGCCAATTATGATCGATTCCCCAGTTCTACTAGGAGATGACATGATTTCTCATAAACTATTCTGAATGGTGTTGTCCCTTTGGGTGTTTTGTATGCAGTATGGTATACCCATATTGCATCGTCCAGTTTTAGAATCCAACCAATTCGACTTGTTTTCATAGTTTTCTCCGGATTTGCTTCATCACGTTGTTTGGCAGTTCAACTTTCCCATTTTTTTGTGGGTGGTAGGTTCTTCTTGTGTTATATCGGATTCCATGCATTTCAATCATTACATTCACAGCTTGGTTAGTGAAATTTGTTCCTCGATCACTGATGAGTAATCTTGGAAATCCAAAACTTTAATACAATTTTTTTTCCATGATGTTCATGACCACTTGCATTGTGTCATGTGATGTTTCTTTGGATTAGACCCAATTTGATACATAGTAAACACCTACCAAAATGTTGGACTTTCTATGTGAAGTTTTAAATGGTCCCATGAAGTCTATTCCCCATATGTCGTAGATTTTGACTTCTATGATGGGATTTTGAGTCTTTTCATTTCTTTCCCCAATATTCCTTGTTCGTTGGAACCTATCACAACTTTGAAAAAAAAACCTTGCGTCTTGGTGTAGCACGGGCCATAAAATTACACATTGAAAAATCTTTTCTACAGTGTTCTTGGGTCCATGATATCCTCCTTTTGGTGAAGTGTGACACATTTCTATTACATTTTGTATTTCTTCTTTGGGAATGCAGCTCCATAATAATACATTAGTGCAACTCTTGAAAAGTAGTGGTTCATTCCAGTAGTAGTTTTTTTCATCTACCAAAATTATTTTCCTATGTTGATAGGAAATTCCTTGGTGGATGAATATTGAGGAGAGATAATTGGATGTATCATAAATAAACCATTTCACCTTAATTATGAACTGTGTTTCATCTGGGAAATAGTATTTTATATCAGTATCCTCACCATCTTTAATGATGGGTGGGGGAAGTTGGGAAAAATGATCAAAAATAACATACTCCATTACTTTATTATATTTGATCATATCAAATTATTTCAGCTGAATGATCCACTTATCAGCCTTGTCTTGGAATCCTTTCTGTTCATTTAGTACCTTAAGGTAGCATGATCAGTGTGCACAATTACTTCAGATAACACAAGATAAGAACATATTTTTTCAAAGGCATACACCATGTCTAAGAGTTATTTCTCTGTAGTTATGCAGTTGAATTTGTTTTCATTCGGTGTATGGATGACATAGTAGATAGGACAGAATATATGACAGAATGTATTTCATAAAACAACGCTAACAACAAAATTACTACATCACACATCGGTTCAAATTCCTTGTCCCGTTTGGGTGAAATGATCATAGGGGATGCTATTTGGATCTTGTTCAACGAATTGAATGCCCTATGACATTACTCAAGTAATTCAAATGGAACTTATTTTGATAAAATTTGTTTCAGTAGGAAAGAAACGTTTTCAAAATCTTTAACAAATTGCCTCTAGAATCTGGCATGTCCCAGAAACTATCTTATACCCTTAACTGTGGTAGGTTCGGGTAAATCCTTGATGACTTCGATCTTGGATAGATCAACTTGCATTCCTTCCTTGGATATTTTATGCCTGAGGATTATGCCTCCTTAAACCATAAAATGACCCTTCTCCTAATTCAGAACTGGGTATTTTTATTCACAGGGTCGTAGGACTACCTCCAGATTGCTTAGGAAAACTTCAAATAATCTTCCATAGAATGAGAATTCATCCATGAATATTTCTTAGAATTATTCTGACATTTCATGTTAAATATGTTTCAAGTATATCAAAAATATTTTTTGATCATTACACATTATGAACTGCATGCACCTGTAGTTGAAGGTTCCAAATGGGCATGTGAATGCGTTTTTGGGTAATCAGATGGATCGACTGCAATCTGGTTGTATCCTGAATATCCATCCAAGAAATAGTAGATTTCGTTTCATTCAATCCTTTCCAACATTTGATCAATGAATGGTAATCGAATATGATCCTTTACTTTTGCTGAATTTAGGCTTCAATAATCCATGAAAACTCTAAGGGTATTGACCAAAATAATGATCTAGGCCCCATTAATTTATTATATAGTTTCTATTTGGTACTCAAGCTCCAAGATCCCATGGTTTGATATGGTATGGGTACCTAGACAGAGGATCAAATTAATAATTATTTATCTTGAATTGATTAATTAATTTCCTTTTCAATTAAATTGTTTAACCCCTCATAGTCAATGGTTTAGACTTTTGGATTGGGCTAAATAAATTTTAGTGATTCAAGAGTTATAGGAGAACAAGGAGCCCATTGGGCTAATTGACAATTATTTAATTATTCAACCTATTTTATTCACTACATGTATATTATTTTTATATACTTATTCATAAACTACTATTGGATTGGATATTTATTTAGACGACATAAGTCATTGTCAACTCTTTTGTGCTCACACACTATTCCAGCCACTATGAGTACCTGGGCGTACTTCATTATTCCAGGTCTAGATAAGAGAAAAGGACCTTTGTTAGATGGTGATTTGGGATTCGAGAAGGAGCATGGATGAGGAGACTGAAATATTTTTAGGACCCATTTTAGGGGATTTTTTAGTATTTTTTATATTGTCTTTCCTCTAACATGTGACACTATTATGACATGACATATTTTTTACGTGTTTGCCACAAACTTAAACCTTGTTAGGACCACTTCAGATATACTCAACATTAAGAGATGGGGTGAATTAGTGTTGATTCAGTTTTAGATAAATTTAAAACATTTTATTTCTTTTACCTATTTAAAAATATAACATCTTTATTATATTATTCTCTAACATATTCATAAATTTTCAGAATACCCACAAAGTGGATAATAAATTTACAAGGTTCGCCTTTCAGTAAGAATGACTAGTTCATGGTACTATAAAGAAATAATCCATAGAAACATGACCCACTACAAATGATTAGTGTGTAAAAAATAATCAGGGTAAATCCTTAAAACTTGTATCGCACTATACTCTCTTAGATAGTGCTATAGTTATTCTTTACACATAGGTTACTCCACCACATTATGATAATTTCTAGTGTGTTTCCTCAATATTCTTCTTCCAATATTACTTAAAAAAGTAGTATGAAACTAACAATTACCCTTTTATACTTAAAATGGTATAACACTCTCCACAACAATATTTTTTTTGTATTTCTCATTCCTTGTGTTCTCTAAGTGCAAACAAAATCACACAAACATCTTCTTCTTATAAACTTCATGGCCAAATCAACCAATTCTTCTTCTTTTTATTCCTATGAAATAGATATTCACTATACTCTCTTATTATCATCACTTTTTATTCTTATTCTTCTTACTATAAAAATATATATGTAGAGAACCCTTTTACTCTCCTATCTCCCCCCCCCCCCGTCATCTCTTTTTATTATTCAATTCATATGATCTACATTGGTTCCCTTATTTTTTACTTCAAATCCCATCGTGTATAAAGAGAGTAATTGACTATGATATAATTCTTCATAATACCAAAATATTATCAATTGAATCACAATGTCAAACATATCTCACTCATCTTTCTAGTTCTTCATAAACCTACAGTGAATATTTATATGAGTTATTTTATCCTTAGTTGTTCCTTCCATCATTCAAACTTTATTCTTATACTCAAACTTTCATACTTCACAAATATTTTCATTAAATATTCCAAAACTCTCATTACATATTATTCAATTCGTATTTTGAATTATCAAGTTTTTCAGTAAATCGAAATACTTGAAATATTCACTATTTAATTTCTAGATATTCATACTTCAAAATCCCCAAAAACCCAGACGTATTCCAATTAATTCTATCCAAAAAATATACTTCACATCAGTTTTCCTTTTTTTTATCTTCATGAAATATGAAAATATCATGAAACCATTACTTCGAAAAATCCACATATATAAATTGTATTCACATAAACATATTGAATATGCACTCATTATGGTCGTGGATCCATTACTTTATGGCTCACAGATCACAGTTACTCATTCCTCATCCTTCATTAAATGGACCAAATCAACTCTTGTTCATTTATGGTGAGATTTATCCAAAAATTTATCTTCTTGAACTTTCATAAAACAAATTGTATCATGATGATAATTATTGTGACATATATTTTCATTTAATTTATGTTTACTTGGCATCTTTTGGATTTCTATTTCAACTTCAATAAGAAATGAAAGCGATAATTTGTATTGTGATGTTAATATCGCTAGAGTTATATTCATAATTTGAAATATAAAATCCTTTACTTAATTTATATTTCATGGAGAACCTCTTTATATACATGATGAAATTCATGTATGCAACCATTTAAAATATGATGTGCTTCACATTCCATTTCCATCACTTGTCCTATTCTCATATGTAGAAAAATCTTGTACATGGACCATTCACCTATGTTGATCCATTCATATAAATAACTAATTTTCATATGTGACTGATTTCTATACATGTCCAATTAGTAATAGAAAATTTAGGTATTAAGATTCTCCAACATGTACTATCACATATCAAAATTTTAATACATGGTCATTTTTATATGTATCAAACCATTTGAGTTTGTAGATTCACCTATATGGGAAATACAAACCATGATATTTCCTTAAAAAAATAACATATGTAGATTCACATATATGGCTCTACAGTTCTCAAAGAAACTTTCAGAACATCATTAACTTATATGTTCTACCCTCTCTCTTCTTTCAAAGTTCATCTTCATCTCATATGAAAGAATCACAATAGGAATTAACATGATATTTAATCCTTATAATAAAAATTTTCTTTAGAGTTATTGAATTAAATCTACCTCCTTCACACATATCATGTTCATATATCATCATCTTCCTATAGTCTGTAAGCTTCATTATTCGAGTCATACTATCTCAAATTATCCATTATTTGCCGTTATTCTCATCATGTAAGTTCATACCACATTGATGAACTCATTTTTTATTATTCATCTATGTTGAACTTTGAAACCTTATCTCTTTATTTGTATCGTAGTATTAATACCATGTGAAGCACATGGTTACATCACTAGATTCAGTTAACCCATCTCCTTTTAGGATATTTAAATTTAATAACCCAGATTTAGCATCATATTCTTCTTATTTTCCCCTAAAATTCTCTATGAAACCTAAAATATTCAATATCTACTTAGATATGGTAGAAATATTCCCGATTTTCACTATAAATAATGATAGGTTCCTTCACGAAAATATTAAAAAATGAGTCTTTTTTAAGTAAAAATGGAATAATACTTTTATTTTTTGAAATTGTTACACATAAATTCTAAAGTAAAATTATTAATCAAATAAATTTTTCTTTCAATATTAATTTACAAAATATTATTGGACATAATTTTTGGGATCTATAACTTTTATTACTCTTCATTCATAATTAATACTTTTTCATCAACATTTTCATTCAAAATAAAATCAATATCATCCTAATATAATATTTGTATATCTTGAAAACTATTAACAAAAAATATAACACAAAAAAAAGTTGGATCAACAATCTACCCCTTTGTATTTTTTTCAATACCCACGTAAAATAATCTATCAGTATGTGGCCTTGAATCTACTCATTTCTCTCTCATTTCTAATAATTATTTTATTTCAGATTAACTCCAAATTATTGAAAATAAATATAAATTTATTAGAGGGATCGTATCAATTCATACTTACGAAATGTTTCATCAACCATTCCACTCATGTCTACTAAGTCAATGCTTGTTTAAAACAACAAGAGGCTTTGATAAAGTCAATAAAGTCGTCTATTATCAACTAATACTAATACCAAATATCAACTGATATGAGAAAATTTTAATTATCTCAAAACTATTAAATTGCTTCTAGGTTGATATATGAAGGTTCCGGGAGCAGCAGAAGCACGTTGGTGGATGTGCCCACTTAGCTTTTTGTTATTATAAATGATCAATCCGGGATCAATACGACGATAAACACCAGTTACCATGGATCGATTCACAGAAATAGACAAAGAAGAAAAAAGGTCCTGGAACCACAAAATTGGATTGTCATAGGTTGATTATAGTTATTTTATTTAATTGACAAGAAGAACCTTTTGGGAGTTCTTTCTTCACTGATGTTCTTGATCATGTTCATATGTGATTCTTCGTTGCGTCGCAGAAGCCAAGTGTAGACTTCCTCTATCAGTGATCCACACGCGCACCTCCTATCTCTGGACATCACCAAAGGAGTCTCCGAGTGCTAGCGTGGAGAAACCTTTGCTTCCATTGTCCAGATTAGATCATCTTGATCCGATGGAAGAGGATCTCTCTCAGTCTTGAGAGCGTTCTTGGAGGAAGAGGTTCATTCAGCCTTGAAATAATTCTCCAGAATTGTTGTGTACAATGATTCTCTTGTGTAGGAAAATAGTTGGGGTTGTGAGGATATTTATAATCAGGTTTGAGGTTATAGAGTTATGAAAATAAATAAATGTGTTACACGTTTTATTTATTTCATTAACTCTTATTGAAACCCCCATGTCGAATAATTAATTCCTTGACATGCACCCATGCTGAATATAATAAATATCATTTAATAAAACAATATTATATCCCCAAAATCCCGACGGGAAAACTAAACGGTGTGTAATCATTAACACATGGTGTGTACTTGTTTTCCATAAAACTACATGGCGTGTAATCATTAATACACGGTGTGTACTTGTTTTTTATTTCCTTTGCATAATGAAAACTACACGACGTGTAATCATTAATACACAAAATGTACTTATTTTCCATGAAAAACGACACGGCATGTATATCTTGTCCTTCATTTACATCTTCCTCCATCATTAAAATGATTTATATTTCCTTGAAAAATTATTAAACCACATATGGGAATAGTGTTTATTCTACTTGAGATAGTTGGATACACATAGTGTGTGAACCACTAGGCCTCTTTCTCGTTGGCATTAGGCGGGCTTGCCTAAAGTCCAAGATTACTGTCTAGCAACGGGTTAAGGCACCTAAGAGAAAGAAGTTGACGCCGCATTGACGTGTAACCTCATACGAACGCTTACTATGTAATTTAATCCCTTTGTCTGAATATCTTGTCAAGAAGGGTTCATGGCAGTTTCATAAACCTATATGCTTGATTTATTGTTCTTTGACTTTCAGAAATAAACTCATCATGACACCATGGCCTTGGAGTTTTTTTGAAAGTTCTATTTCAATCAAAGGGATTGAGATATTTACTTCCATAAATATGGAAGGTACAAATCCTTCCTTGACATGTCCATTATCAACATGTCATCTGTGACACACCCAATGTACCCTACTTCCCACCAACTGTCTTCGTGGTGGTAATCTAAGAGCACAATTCATGACATGATTTAATGATAATCTTCTAGTCAAAGGACAATTACACACGCTCATAGATAGAAATGTCTAATGACACCAAGACATGCGGAATTGATATTGGCAGGTCTGTTCTCATAATATCTCATCTTAGAGATTACCAAGTGCGAAATCCATGAGAGAGAGTCCCGACTTCTTATGAGTACTCGGACATGACGGTCTGTATACTATGCATCCTATCATAGTATGTCATCCAACTGTAGAAATTTATTTAAGAATATTGTTATAGCATTTCAAGGTTCTCAACATAACGGGGATCTTCCATGACCTTATTAATGAAACAAATATTCCAGGACATTATTATATTATAGTGATGCAGAACAATGAACATTATATAATAAGAGTACATTCATGTAATCAAAGTACAAAACAGTTGGTTATTAGGACACCAACCCTTACAAAATCTCACTTAAACTAGAGCCAACTGCCTACAACTTTTAGTCTGCTAGACCTCACATGATGATCATGTTTCTGCTGAGTCAAGGCTTTAGTCAAGGGGAATTCCACGTTGTCTTCGGTGGAAATACTGCTCAATGCAACTTCACCTATCTGAGAAAAAACCCTCAAGAGATGATACTTCTGAAGTATGTGCTTTATCCGCTGATGTGACCTTGGCTCTTTTTCAAGTGCCACCGCTGTAGTATTATCACAATAGTGTGTGATAAGATCTTTACTTCTTGGTAATACATCCAGCTCTTGGACAAAGCTTCGCATCCATACTACTTCTTTACCAGCCTCAGAAGCTGCAATATACTCAGAATCTGCTGTAGAATATGCCACAACACTTTTCTTTGAGCTCTTTTAGCTCACTACACCTCTATTCAAACTGAAGATGTATCCAGTCTGCGACTTCATGTCATCTTGATCAGTCTAAAAACTAGCATCTACATGTCCTCTGATGACTAGATCCTCATCTCCTCTAAAAACCAGGAACATATCCTTAGTACGCCTCAGATACTTTAGGATAGTCTTGACTGCCATCCAATGGTGGTCTCCAGGATCATCCTTATGTCTTCCTACTACAATTAATGCATAAGAAACATCTAGACTTGTACATAGCATAACATACATGACTAACCCAATCGCGGATGCGTAATGGATCCTTGCATTTTTCTTTCTTTCCTCATGTGTCTGAGGACACATTTTCTTGGAAGGATGAATTCCATGTGACACTGGAAACAATCCCCTCTGGGATTGTTCCATACTGAATCTCTTCAGTATCTTGTCATTGTATGTACTTTGACTCAGGCCTAGCATTCTCTTGGATCTATCATGATGGATCTTGATCCCAATAATATATGTTTCCTCGCCCAAGTCTTTCATAGAGAATCATTTATCCAACCATGCCTTAACTGACTGTAAAACAGGTACTTCGTTTCCAATTAGTAATATGTCATCAACATATACTATTAGGAAAACAACAGCACTTCCACTAAACCTTTTGTAGACATAAGTATCACATTCGTTCTTAACAAAGCCAAATTCTGTTACGACTTCATCAAAACGAATGTTCCATGACCTTGATGCTTTCATTAATCCATAAATGGATGTATACAAATTGCATACCTTGTTGGTGTCCTTTGGAGTCACAAACCCTTCAGGTTGTGTCATGTAGAAATATTCCTGGAGGTTCCCATTAAGGAATGCTATTTTGACATCCATTTGTAAAATTTTATATTCATGGTAAGCGGCAATGGCCAATAGGATTCTGATGGATTTCAGCATCGCAACTGGTGAAAAGGTTTTATCATAGTCAATTCCTTGACGCTGCCTAAAACCTTTAGAAACCATTCGTGCCTTATAGGTACTGACTTTCCCCTCCATGTCTAGTTTCTTCTTGAATACCCATTTATTAACAATAGGATTTACATCAACTGGAGGATCTACCAAAATCTTGACTTGGTTTTGGTACATGGAATCCATTTTAGAATTCATAGATTCTTGGCACTTGGCAACATATGTGCCTTCAACTGTTTCCTTGTAGGTTAGAGGATCATCATCGTCAACCAATACTGAGTCACAATCCTTGGTGATAAGAAAACCATATCATTCTAGTTCTCTCACCTCTCTCGTGCCCCTACACAGTTCTTGTGTCTCTGTAATAGATTTTTCTTCCACGGGGCTTTGTGGAATCTGTTCTTGTACCAACACTTGTGTATCTTCATCCTCAACTTCATTGATGTCTATCTCGCTCCCACTATCTCTTTTGGAGATTTTCTCCCTCTCAAGGAATATGGCATGTCTTTCCACCGTAACCTTTTTGCCTAAGGGGTTGTATAGGTAATATCCCCTTGTTTCCTTGGGATATCCTATAAAGATACACTTTTTCCCTCAGGGTGCAGGCATGTTACCTGAAGAGGCCTTAACAAATTCTTCGCTACCCACACAGGTAAATTTGAAAACATGGATTTTCATCCACTCCATAACTCATATGGAATACCATTTATTGATTTAGTTGGTACTTGGTTTAGTATGTGTGTTGTTTTTTGTAATGCATATCCAAAAAAGGATAATGGAAGACTCGCATGACTCATCATTGATCTCACCATGTCCAACAGGGTGCAGTTCCTCCTTTCACTTACACCGTTCCACTGAGGTGTATAAGGAGGAGTGATTTGAGATAGAATCTCAAACTCCCATTAAAAATAAATAAAGTCCTGATTAAGATATTCTCTTCCTCTATCTGAGCAGAGCTTCTTAATCTTCTTACCAAGATTGTTCTCAACTTCATTCTTGTATTCTTTGAACCGATCAAAAGAATATGACTTATAATTTTTTAAGTAAATATATCCATATCTACTAAAATCATCAGTAAAAGTTATGAAGTACAAGAACCCACCCCTTGCTTCAACTGGAAATTGTCCACACACATCTATGTGAACTAATTCTAGAAGCTCTTTAGCCCTTTCAACTTTCCCACTAAATGGGGCTTTGTTCATTTGGTCTCGTATACAGGCATGACATACACTAAGTGGTTTTAGTTTAAAAGAATCTAAATATCCATCTTGATGTAATTTTTTCAAATTTTTCTCATTGACATGACCTACCCAGTGATGCCAAAGTTGGGTGTGGTATAAGTCATGTGAATTAACTTTGTCATCGATTTCCATTACTTGGTTTGTCTAGTCTACCACATAAATGTTGTTATATAAATTTTCCCTACCAAAACAAATGTTATCTTTATAAAAGTAGCAACATCCACTTCTAAAATTGAAGATGAATCCATCAGTATCAAATCTGGATACTGAAATAAATTTTTTTTTTAAATAGGGTATATAATAAAATCCTTTCAAAACCAAGACCATCCCAATAGGCAATGTAAGGTGGTAGTCTCCGATAGCTACAGCAGTGAGTCTAGCTCAGTTGGCTGCTCGTAGATCCACCTCACATCGGTCAATCTTTCTGAATCTACTTGGTTCTTATATTTGGATACAAATGTGAGCACCACAAGAAGTATCTAATACCCAATTAGTATAAATAGATAGATTACATTCAATAACAAACACACATGAAGCTTTCCCTTGCTTCCTTGGATGGGTGTAGTTTTTCTTCCAGTGGCCCTTCTTGCCACATGCAAAACAAACAACCTCATGTTCTCTTTCCTCCCATTTGATCTTCCTTTTCTTGGAAGGCCTAGAAGAATATTTTGTCTTAAATTAATTCACCTTCCCATTCAATTTATTCACCATGAGGATAGAAGGATTTTCACGATTCATGTCATTGTCCACTTGGAGAATAAGGATAAGAAGATTAGATAGAGATTTCTCAATGTTGTTCATGTTGAAGTTCACAACAAAGTTTGAGAAGCTCTGGAAGATTGATGCAAGAATGAGATCGGTACCCAATTATTCAGGGAGTTTAAACCCTATAACCTCCAAGCGCTCCCTATAGCCAATGATCTTGACTACATGAGGCCCGGATGGGGAACCCTCTCCAAGCTTGCTCTGAAATAGAGCCTTGGAGATCTCAAACCTTTCCTGTCTTGCTCTCTCCTGGTATAGACCACGGAGGTGCTCTAACATGATATAGGAATCCATGTCCAAATGAGACTTCATGAGCTCACATGACATTGATGATAACATCAAACATTGAACGTTGAGTGCATCGCTCAAATGTTGATCATAGACTAGGAAATCTCCATCACTCACCCCTTGGGCAGGAGAATCAGGAAGTGAGGACTCCAGCACGTAATACTTTCGTTCATGGTGTAGGATAACCCGAAGGAGCCTAAACCATTCCTGAAAGTTACTGTTGGTGAGTATATTGTATTTATCTAGAATTTATCGTAGAGAAAAGGTGGTTGAAGAGTTTGTCATATTCTACAAATTAAAAGAGCATATTTTATCAGTACTTTCTTGATTCCATTTCATAATAAATAATAAATTTTATTAATTCTCCCACTATTTTATTAAGTCCCAATGGCCCTCACCATTGAACTCGGAATGTCTGGTTGTTTTGACATTATAGTGGCAAGGATCCATATCCGCCTTTGCACAACCCCAACAACGGTTGGTCAAGCTATTTGAAGGTATTTAAGTAGGTAGTTCTTTTCCAACTATTAGCTTACAGTTCCTTGATCTGTTGAGTGGACTCCCCAATCCTGAAATTATGACTTGGATTTATTGAACTCTTACCCCCAATATTAAATCAAGTCTAGAAAGGGCTACTCCTATTGATGTAATATGGTTAATTCAAACCGAAACCTTTTATAATAGATTCCTTTATAAAAATATGTTTCCCAATAAGGGTTGGTCAAACACATAGTTTTATTGAGTCTTTCCCTTAATCAAGTAACGGAAGGCTTAGTCAGACATAATATTGTATTGAGGGATTTAAATCCTTTATGTGTATTTTCTAATTATCACATGCTTGTTAATATTAAGTGATGCTTGCTTAAGTGATTAACTATGTTCCAATAATGTTTACGCAAAGTCCGGTTTTTATTTTATTCCATCCTTTCATGCTTGTTCATTTTATTAAATATGAGATCACGACAACACATACATAATAAATAAAACATGCAATCAGACATAAAAAAATAAGATGACATGATCATGAGATTTTATTGGTTATCTTATCTAGTGGTTTGATAAGCTAACCCTAACCTAGGAAAAAACACCTTGAACCGATGGTTTTTGTTTTGCAGCTCCCACCTTCCCACCTTTGTATCTTCTTGGGTTGGTTTCACCTCAGCTTCTGGTTTTGAACCGTCTCCTCCAACTTGGGAGATCCTCCATTACAAGGGGTTTACATTAAAGAAACCATGGGCACTCAGGCCCTACATTTTATTGGAAGAAGGCTCACAGGCCAATGAATTTAAATTAAACAAATTTAAATATAACCAAACACACGTACAAAGGGTCTTTGGTCTAGATCATGATCATCCATAGCATGAAACGACATTTATGCATATTTAGAATTCAAATTCTTTAATCATTATATTATTTAAGATAAGTCGCGATTGAATTCAATTAATTATGATCTTATAATTAATCATCTCCTTATCTTAAATTCCTTTCTGAATTTGCTTGAGATTATTCTCATCCATATTCCTAGTACAGGTATTTGTACTTTTAGAGGAAACCTAGTGAAATTCCATTTCTGGAAAGAACACGATGTGTAGTTTATATTTACAAGGTGTGTATTTTTTTCATCCTTTGTCCAAAGTACACTCTAGGGGATTTGGCATGTTTTCTCTACTTTGAAAATTTTGGAGTACATGGCATTTAGATTAATCTAACATGGTGTGTACTTGTTACGAAATTACCGGCCTAGCAATCCCTTCTATGAGGAATACAGCTTTTCCTTGTACACGGTTTCTCCATGATCAAATCGGACCACACGACTTGTTGATTCAACATACATGTTGTGTATTATTGTTCCCACGTGCCATTCATTTCTGGTCAAAACAGGGTAATAAATACTTAGGTGTACTCAATTCACGCGGCGTGGTTTAGAGGACCAGTACCGGTTCGTTGAACCTATGTACACGGCGTGTAGTTTTCACTACACGCAGTGTATTCTTGTGTTGTATGGAAAAAAAGAGCGGTTCCACCAAATGAGATCCTCATTTTATATTTAATCAAAATTAAAATTAAAAGTTTGTTTCTGTGATGTGAATTGATAAACGAAGGAGGAAGAACAGATCTTGTTCATTCAATTTTATAGAATGATTTATCTTGAATTGAATCAAAAATAAATGCCTAAATTATCAACGAAAATTAAATATCTATAATCAATGTTGTAACCTCACTCTGATGCTAATTGGAGGTTTCAGGTGCAGTGGAAGCACGTGGGTGGATGTGCACACTTGGATTTTTGTCATTATCAATGATCAATTCGGGATCAATATGACGATAAACACCAGTGTCCACAGATCGATTCACAGAAAAACATAAAGAAGAAGAAAGGTCCCAGAACCAAAAAATTGGATCATCACAGGTTGATTACAATTAATTTAATTAATTGATAATAAGTACCTTTTGGGTGTTCTTTCTTCGTTGATGTTATTGATCACGTTATGATGTGATTCATTCTTGCGTTGCAAAAACCAAGTGTATTCTTCCTCTAGAGGTGATCCACACGTTCACCTTGTATCTCTGGACATCGCCAAAGGAGTCTCCGGGTTCTAGCGTGTAGAAACCTTTGCTTACGTTGTCCGCCTTAGATCATCTTAATCCGATAGAAGAGGATATCTCTCGGTATTGAGAGCATTCTTGGAGAAAGAGGTTCTTTCGTACTTGAAATAATTCTCTAGAATTGTTGTGCACAATGAGTCACTTGTGTAGGAAAAGAGTTGGGGTTGTGAGGATATTTATAATCGGGTTTGAGGTTATAGAGTTATGACAATAAATAATCATGTTACGAATTTTATTTATTTTATTGACTCCTATTTAAAACCCTATATTTAATAATTAAGTCCTTGACATGCACCAATACTGATTATAATAAATATAATTTAATAAAACAATATTATATCCTCAAAATCCCAACTGAAAAACTAAACAGTATATAATCATTAATACACGGTGTGTACTTATTTTTCATAAAACGACACGATGTGTAATCATTAATACATGGTGTGTACTTTTTTTCATTTCCTTTACATAATGAAAACTACACGGTGTGTAATCATTAATACACGTCCTGTACTTGTTTTCCATAAAAAACTACACTGCATGTATATCTTGTTCTTCATTTACTTCTTCCACCATCATTAAAACAATTTAGGCTTCCTTGAATAATTATCAAACCACGTATAGGAATAATCTTAATTCTACTTGAGATACTTGGACACACTTAGTGTGTGACCCTCTAGGCCTCTTTGTCATTGGCATTTGGTGGGCTTGCCTAAAGTCCAAGATTACTGTCTAGCAATGGGTCACGACACCCAAGAGAAAGAAGTTGAATCCGCATTGAAGTTTCACCTCATACAAATGCTTACTGTTTAATTTAATCCCTTTGTCTTAATATCTCAACAAGATGGTTTCATGGAAGTGTCATAAACCTATATGCTTGATCTATCATTCATTGAATTTTAGAAATAAACTCTTCATGACACCATGGCCATTGAATTTGTTCTGAAGTTCTATTTCAATCAAAGGGACTAAGATATTTACGTCCATAAATATGGAACTAAAAAATCATTCCTCGACTTATCCATTAACAACATGTCATTTGTGACGCACCCAATGTACCCTACTTCCTGCTAACTGTCTTTGTGATGGTTTTCGTCAACAAATCTAAGTGTGTGAGTCATGACATGATTTAATGATAATCTTCCAGTCTAAGAACCATTACACACGCTTGTAGATAGTAATGTCCGATGACACCAAGACATGCGGAATTGATATTGGCAAGTATGTTCTCATAATCTCCCACGTTCGAGATTACCAAGTGCAAACTCCTTGAGAGAGAGTCTCGTCTTCTAAT
The DNA here is from genome assembly GCA_963277665.1 of Viscum album. Classification (NCBI taxonomy): domain Eukaryota; kingdom Viridiplantae; phylum Streptophyta; class Magnoliopsida; order Santalales; family Viscaceae; genus Viscum; species Viscum album. The sequence goes on along the minus strand of OY728125.1, from coordinate 476,863,494 downwards.
GAGTAATCGCACATGATGGTATGTATACTATGTGTCCTATCATAGTATTTCATCCAACCGTAGAACTTTATTTAAGAATATTTTGATAGCATTTCATGGTTCTCATCATAACTGGGATCTTCCATGACCTTATTAATGAAAAAAATATTCTAGGACATTATTATATTATAGTCATGTAGAGTAATGAACAATATATAATAAGTGTACATTCATGTAATCAAAGTACAAAACAGTTGGTTCTCATGACACCAACCCTTACAATATATATAAAGGATACTAATTTTTATACATGTTTATCATCAAAATAAATCAAACAAAAATTCTTTCACTCACTTTAAAAAAAATTTTAAAAGCATTCAGGTATAATAGTATAATTTAAGACTACTATAGACCTTATTAGCAGCATCCACTTTTATTTCATTGATTCAATTTAATATCTCCCTCTTAATTTTAGGTTTTATTTTTATAACCTTGGATGATAGATTTATAAAAACATAATTTTTTATGACATGTACTTTAAGAACATTCCAAAATAATCAATGTTTCATAAAAATATAATTATAGAAGCCTAATAAACAATCTAAACTTGTATTCCCCTCAATTTTTCAAAATTTATCTTCTTCATGTGACCTTCAAGGCCTGAAAACATCTGTAACATCACCAAACATGATATTATTAAATATAGTTTGTTTAAAATATGAATTGTAAGATCAATCTAGGATGGTGAATTCCTCATATTTTTGTCTCTAATTTGATAGTACAAAGTTTTAAATTAATCAAGGATGATACTTTCATTATATTTTTAAGTATACTAATTTAGGAATCACTAAAGGATCACAACTAGAAAAAAGACCTATTGCCATGGTTCAAAACCATGGAAATCGGCCCCAAAACCGTGGCCATAGGCTACAACCATGGTTTTGAAAAACCGTGGCTGCTATCACTGTGGCAGTAGGTCCCAACCTATTTCCATGGCTTTAACCTTTGCAATATCTGTCTATGGAAATGGTTTTGAAAAATGTGGAAATAGGTCTTAAAAACGGCCACCGTGGTAGTTGACTTATGGCCATGGTTTAATTCGTGGATATAGGAAGCTATTTCCACGGTTTTAACTATGGATATAGCTTTGGTAATCCAGGGAAATAGCCTAAATACAAAATGTCACTAGAAGGTTTCGATCCCTGCACCTATGATCTACGAACTATAGAATTTACCACTACACTGACCGACATTACGAATATATATAAATATATATATAATGATATATATATTAATATAAATCATGGGAATTTCCTCAAAACTATGGTGGTAGGACTTCTTGCCAAATTTTTGGAGGGAAATGTTTTTCCCACCAAAGCGTGGGAACCCTATTGCCACGGTTTTGAAAAACCGTGGAAAAAGGCCATTAAAAAAAGTGTCTTATAGCCAAGGTTCTAAAATTGTGGCTATAGGCCATAGAACCGTGTCTATAGCCACAATCCATTGCCACGGTTATGAAAACAGTGGCTATAGGCCATGATAACTGGCCTATTTCCACAGTTTTAAAAACGTGGCTATAGCCACCTATAGCCACGGTTTTAAAATCGTGGCTATATGTCTGTGGCAGTAGCCTCATTTTCTAGTAGTGGATGGTAACTTATTTAATGATTATTATCCAATGTTGAAAGCCCATCCACCCCACATTTTCTTCCCTTGAGATCATACATCACTTTAAAATCCCTATATTCTAATCATAAATACAACACATAATTTAAAGGGAATAAGGTTGGTTTCTTTACCCTTAATGTGAGAAGCAGGGTTGAGAGGATTTTCTCAACCAAGTTTTTCCAATATTCAAGATACTGCATATGTTATTTAAAACTGATTTTGATTTAGTGAGTGTGAATATTCTCACATACTATTCTATTTGGTGTGGAAATATTATCTTCTCAATATCCTTCATGGAAAATAAATTCTTAACTAATTGAAGGGAAACTTCTTATTATGGTATAATGGTTATACATGATTTCACATTATAACTAGATTCCTTACTTATATCATATGGAACTTCTTCAATAAAAGGGTTGTATTTTCTTGAAAACATATTATGAAATTCAGAATCTTTATGTGAATCATCTTCCTCTCTTTTGGGACTAACTTTTTCTTGTATCTCTTCCAACATTATTGTATTCTCCAAAACTTCTGGCCAAATTACTAGTATATATTTTGGTATAGTCAAATAATATTTGGGTATTTTATTTTGAAAATTGTGAGATTAAATCTTCACATCATGCCATTTAGATAATTCATAATTTACGAAATTCTTGGACTCATTTGGGATTCAATTTACTTATTCTTGTTGTATAAGTATTTCCCACTTGTTTTCTTTGATATCTTCATGGGAGAATAGTTTTTTCATCATTACTAAGATTCTAACCTTATGTTTTTTCTCTATTCTTCCCATGTGTTATTATCTAATTACTTGTATTTGATACATACTTAGAGGATCATTCAACACTATTGTGACCACTAGTAATTCAAATTCCATAGGAATCTCCAAGTACCTCAAATTTTTAAAAACCTAATAGAATTTAATTCTTTATATATGGTAGTTTCATATTCTTTGAATTCTTACCTTATATATGGGCTTCTATTATGTTCCAATATTTAAATTATTTTACTAAAAAACAATTACAAGGTTCCAAAACCTATTAAAACACCAACAAAAACACAAAAACATTGATCTTTTCACATTATATATTTTCTCTCCATATTTTTGACCAAGATATTTTTTGGACTTCTTTCTATAGTTATTTGGCATATTTTGAGAAAATATATTTTATAAGTCTTATTATATACACCATAAAAAGATAGTAAAATTATCTTCATTTATATTTATCTATACATGTGTATATTTTTTTTCAACCCTGCATTTTCTATGGAAACAGATTTAGAGAAATCATTAGAAATATGGGTGCATGGTAACTTTCCCCCCACAGCTACTAGAGATAGATTATAAAATGATGTAATGATCCTATTTTCATATTATATAGTTATTTTATCGGTAGGATCTTTTATAGATCATTGGGTGGAAGAAAATACTTTATCATTCTTTTATGAGGACTCAATATGTTTCCTTTAAAAAATTTCCTATTTAACTTCCAATTTTAGATGCCTCAAATTGAGGATGTTCTTATAATCTTATAATCTCTAATTATAATAACCTTCTCTATAAAATTCTTCTTCAATATATCAACTTCTCTATAATTCATCTTATTTCTTGATTAAAAAAATGTAACAAGTTCCTTGATCCTATCATCATACAACCCATAGGTTCCCACCTGGATGGTAGTAATCCAATATTGAAACCCTAATCCCACCTCTAGTAGGCCAGGGGATGGAAAATAACATAGAGTAGGAAAATCACACTAATGGGAGACCTTTTCCGGAAGCACATATACATACACATTCATTTTAATACCCTAGTATAATGAATAAAGGTAAACAATAGCTAATGTAAATTCATTTTTAACATCTAATACCATGGCATAGTATAACTAATGAATAAAAATGAAAAAGGCCAAAATAAAATTATAAAGGAGTCCTGCTTACTAATAAAATGGGATTAATACTAAATTGTAACTCGGGGATCCATTTTTAGTCCATCTAACCCAAATAAAATTTTATCACATACTAGTCCAAGTCGACCACAAACCAGGCACCCAAACTGATCATTGGCATGGCCCGAATGGCGTTCCCGATCCCCGGGGGCAGGAAAATAGTGTCGGGCATCATTAGAGTAGACAATGGAATGATTTTTCCCAAATATATACAATAACGAAAATAGAGAAAAAATTGGACAACTCAATACACATTTATATAAAAAATGAACTGACATTATTTATACGACAAAACTGAAAGTAAAACAGAACGATACAACTAAACCGACCAGACCTAATGACCAACTAACTCCATGTGACCACTCTGGTCACTCTCTAACATAATGATCCCATGTCACTCAAGGCAACTGAACCCAAGCTAAAACTTGCACAAGGGATAAAAATAAAAGAAAACTACTGGCGTGAGTATTAAAACTCAGTAGGTTAGCCAGATATTCTATTCACAATGCACTTACACATAAAATAAAATAAACATAAATTTAATGTTTGAAATAAAATATATGAAATTATTTTTTTCAAACAAGTTTCCATGATATAGAAGTTCTCAGAAAAAATCATTCATGTTTTATACACAAGTATCGTAGAACAATTTCCAAAGATATGTAGCTTAAAAATGAAAACAACTTTCAAGAGGGTTTCCTTAAAGAAGTAACACTTTTAAATAAAACACGCATGATACTAAATTTTCTAGCCAAACACACCGTATGTCGATGGTGAATACCATATAGTTAATGAGCACTAGTCATAGGAACACCCCTTGGCACTAGTTAGTTGTGAGCCTCAGGTACCTCGTATCACGATAAAAGTATCCACAATGAATATCCATTCTCATGCACACGGGACACTGGTAGAAGAATAATACATAACCTAGTTTTCCCCAACATCATCATCATCATATTTTAGTTAGTGATATCGTCATCAAACGTCCAACGTAAAACAAGGACAAAACCCCCCGGATCACTAGCATAATAGTACACATTCTCCCACCTCGATACTCAAGTTTCCCTATTTGTTCTCAATCAAGTTTCATATGTTATCAGTACACATTACACATGAAAATTCCATTTCCAAATAATACACACAAATAACATACTGCAAATTGTTTTCACATTTCTTTCATGGATCAATAAACCAATTAAGATTTTCATAAACCAATTTCGAGACGTGTAATGAGGCTTTACCCATGAAATCCATTTAGAAATGCAATTTTTAGACCAAAAAAACACCAACACAATATATAACTAGATTCTTCATCCCCGGAATCATTTAATAAATCAATTTTATGGACCGTAAAATGACCCCAAATGATACAACATAAAATATAGAGGAAAACAATCTTTATATGGAAAATGTTGAATAGGCATTTATGCATTCTTCAAAAAAACAACATTTATTAAAAGGATCAATTAAACCATTCATAAATAAGGGTAAAAACATAATTTTAATCAAAAAATTAATTAAACCCCTTAAAAATTCATATCATGCATTCAAAACCCACCGATTTCTATAAAGATAAAAAACAGGCCTTCTATTGGCAACACATGCCAAATCACCTTAAAAACCAATACTCATTTCATTATAAAACACAAAACATATTAGAATCCACATAAGGAACCCAACAAACATTGATTAAAATTATTTAAACATTTTTCATAATACAATCCAATAATTTTATAACTTCTTCCACACAACAGATCCAATCAGGAACTTTCCCGAAAACGATGCATGCAACATTTAATAAAAAAAACTCTCTTTAACATTAAAAAGGTTTTAAAAAAAATATGCATGTAAAAAACTTATTAAAATAGTAAAAACAGGTCATAAACATCATAAACGGTATGAAAAAAATATTGGAACATTTATTTAAACAAGCAGTGTGCACGTTTATAGGAAACAACTCCATTTTACACAAAACAAGGCATAAATAACCATTTTTCACACAAAAAAAGATTGTACAAAGGTTGTAAAAAACACTAAAAAAGTATATAAGGTGATAATTTTAAAAAAAACATGAAACTTAAATAATAATGGCATGTGATTGGGAGAGAATACCTCAAAACCTTGGCAGAATGGAAATGCCCAACTGAAATCACCTGTCACGGGTTTATAAACAATAAAGCCTATAAAGACCTACCCTAAATGAACATGACCCCATCAAAAATAATTCAAAAACAGAAACCTGGGTCATGCATGACTAGAGTAGAAGAAATAAGTAAGAAATAAGGGAAGTAGAGGGATAAAGGAGAAGAAAACTCACCTTGAAAACTAGATAACACTTCATATTCCATTATATCCAAACCCTTGGACGAGAGGGAATGGCATGGAATTTATTGTAAAGGCTCTATATGTCTGTAAGAACCATGGAAACACCATTTTTGGCGGAAATAGAAAAAAATAAATGATTCATGAGAGAAATAATTTACCTTACAAATATGGAGGATTTGAGAATCCTTGAAACTTTTCTCCTAAATCCAAGTCTAATATGAGCTTCAAAGAGGGAAAATGGAACGTGGTGGTGTATCTATGTTTCTTGGGATAGAGTGAGAGCTGACACATAACACTCCAAATTCAAAAAAGTAGATCAAGGGACACCATGAAACTCACTTCCTCAAACAATAAAATTTTACCCAAACAAGAACTTGGAGATACACAACACTATTTTATCTCACTCGGAATGAGGAGTAGAATAGACAAGGTGCATGGATAAACACATAAATTTCACCAAGTACAACTAACCCAACCTATAGGTACACCATTATATAAAGGCATTATAAATCGATCCTAAAAATCTCTCTATTCCAACACATAGGCTCAGGCATTATTCGAAGAGGTTGATTTAACATTTAGAATGAATCCTTAGGTTGATCACCTAGAAAAATTTAGAATGGAGAACCATCTATGGACCCATCACAACATCCAACACATATTCCGAAACCCACTTAAGATTTATCCAAAATAGATCCACCAATGAGATCTCATATCAAGACACAACAATAGTATGACTTCCATAATGTAAGGAAGCATAACGAATAAACAACACTTCTAAGATATAGGAAAAACTAGCCACATAACCATCAGTTTTTAACAAACACCACCATTTTCAGATTAAAATAATTTTGAAAGATAAAACAACTTTTTGGATTTTCACATTCGAAAATAGTGTTTCATAAATTCTCACTCATATAGATATTTAAGTGCCACCCCGGGCACCCAACCACCATTCCATACCAACCATTTATCCCCAAATCCATAAAACCGTGCATGTGAGCACCCATAAAAACACTTAAGTCTAAAATAAAAAAACATCACTCCAAAAAGAATCATGTACCTTCCAAAGGTACATTAACCACCAAATCAAAAACCATTTTCAGATTTCACAAAATAGACCACACTTCATAAAGAACAATTCGACTATAAACCCAATCTATTTCATTTAATAGAACATCCAAAAACAAAAATTCTATTCCAAGTAGATCTTTCCCATTTTCAAAAATTCAGCAAGGTCTCTTTTCATAATCTTACAACCACAGAGGCCAAAATCCCTTTCCAGAAAAACACCAGCCATTCAAAACCAAATTTCAAAAACCAATTCATCAAATTTAAACACTTTTCAATAACCCAAAACACCCCATTTAAAACAAAGTTCATAATCAAATTAAAATAATCCAATATTTCCAAACATTTCATTTCATGAAACCATAATTTAGATTATGGAAATTCAATCTCATTAAATTGTTTCCTCTTTATCCCCAAGAATTGTTTCACAAAACCCAATATTCCAAAACCTTTCTCATATTAAATTTTGAAAACCCATTTTCCAATTTTCAACAACTTAAATTTCCTTTAAAACCCATTTTAAAAATTGTCAAAAAAGTATTTTCAAAACAAAATTCCAAATTTATTAAAAGTACAAGAGAGCCACAAAAGGGAACTAGTGTCAGTGGGTGACTTGACCATATGGTTTCCAGCTATATGTCAAACACACCACCAACATAAAGAGACTTATTAGGACTGTTACCTAGCTTAACATGGCTTTCCAGTCCCTATTATCTCACATAGACCATTATTCCAACTCCCCTTGTCATATCCCAACACCAAACAATCAATAAGAACCAATGACCCTAATAAAACCGGACTTCCCATGGACACCTGAGGGTTGGAATGAGAAAGAGTTTGTGACGCTCTTCCCAGACCTACCCCTAAATTCCTAAAAATCCTACTCCATCAACTTTGACATCCCCAAATAAAAAATGGAACTCTAAAAAGAAAGGTCTACTAGGAGTTGACCTCCTCTGATACCATTTTGTCATGAACAAGCCATGGTCGACCCCGAACCGGGCACCCGAACCGATATGTGGCATGGCCCGAAGGGCCTTCCTGATCCCCACGGGCTGGAAACTAGTTTCAGGCATCATTAGAGTAGACAGGAGAACTAATTTTCCCAAATATAAACAATAATGAAAACAACAGAAAGAATGGATAGCCCAATACACATTTATATAAAAAATGAACTGACATCATTTATACGATCAAACTAAATGTACAAACAAACGATACAACTAAACCAACCAGATATTATGACCTACTAAATATATATAAACACTCAAGTAACTCTCTAACACAATGATCCCATGTTTCTCTAGGTGATCTAACACAATATGAGACCTACAGAAGGGCGAAAAACAGAATAAAACTATAGGTTTGGGTTTTAAAACCTAGTAGGTTAGCCTGGTATTATAATCCCAATGAAATTCCACTTAAAATAAAATAAACATAAATTTCATGTTTTTAATAAAATATATAAAAGTATTTTTTTTCTCAAACAAGGTTCCATGCTATGGAAGTTAACAGACAAAATCTTGCAAGTTTTATACACATATATGCTAGAACAATTTCCAATGATATGAAACTTCAAAATGAAAACAATTTTCAAGATGGATTCTTTAAAGAAATAACACTTCTAAATAAAACAGGTATTCCACTGAATTTTCTATCCAAACAAACCATATTCTGATGGTAAATATCATATATTCAATGAGCACTAGTCACGGGAACACCCCTAGGCACTAGTTAGTTATAATCCTTAGGTATCTTGTATCTCGGTAAAAGTAACCATAACGAATATCCATTATCATACACATTATCTTCTAATAGAAGAATAATATATAAACTAGTATTCCCCAAAATTATCATCATCATGGTTTATTTAGTGTTTTCATCGTCAAATTTAATAAGTGAAACATGGAGAAAATCCTTTCAGATCACTAGCAAACTAGTACATGTCCACCAACCTATATACTTGGGTTTCCCTATTTGTTCCCAGTCAAGTTTACATGTTACCAATACACATTACACATAAAAATACCATTCTTAAATTATAAATACAAATAACATCCTGCAAATGTGATTCAAATTTCTTACACAGATCAATAAACCAATTAAGATTTTCATAAAGTAATTTCAAGAAGTGTAATGAGGATTTGACCATGAAATCCATTAAAAATAAACCTTTTAGATCAAAAACCAACCAATTCCATATAAAACTAAATTTTTCATCCTCAAAATCATTTAATAAATAAATTTCATGAATCATAAAATGACCCGAAATTATACAACATAAAATACAGAGGAAAATCATATTTATATGAAACATGCAAAATGGAACTTTAAGCATTCTTCAAAGAAACCAAATTTATCAAAAGTTAAGGTTAAATAATCCATAAATAGGTGTAAAACCCCATTTTAATAAAAAAATACTTAAAACCCTTAAAATCATATCACACATTCAAAACTGACCCATTTCTATAAATATGCCAAACAGACCTTCCATTGGAAACACATTCCAAATCACCTTAAAACCCCATACTAATTTCATTATAAAACCCCCAACGATAATGGAACCCACATAAGGAACAAAAAAAATTATCCACATCCTTCCAATATTTTTCATAAGCCAAACCAGTCATTTTATTAAACCTTGAACACACTAGAGCCAACGTGGCACTTTCCTGAAAATGAGGAATGCAATATTTAATAAAAAAATATTTAAGATTAAAAAGGGTATAAAATAAAACTTTTCGTGATAAAAACTTATTATATTAGTCAAAACAGGTCATTAAAATCCCAATCCATATGCAAAAACTTTCTGAACATTTATTTAAACAAGTGGTGTGCATGTTTATATGAAACAACTTTCTTTTACACAAAACAATGCATAAATGACAAGTTTTTACACCAAACAAGATTATCCAAAGGTTGTAAAAAACACTAAACGTGTATATAAGGATATAATATCAAAACCTAGATAACAATTAAATAATAAGGGCATGTTCTTGGGAGAACCTACCTCAAAACCTTGGCATAATGGAAATGCACAACCGAAATCACCCGCAACGGGTTAATAAACCCTAAACTTATGAAGGACAGACCTAAATGAACATCACCCAAATAAAAAATCATTAAAAACACAAACCTAGTTTTTTATTAACTATGGTAGAATAAATAACCATGCAATAATGGGAGGATAAGAAAGGAGGATAATGGAGAATAAAACGCACCTTTAAAACTAGATAACTCTTCATATTCCCTTAGATCCACACCCTTAGTGGGAAGGTGATGCATTTGAACATATTGGGGAGTCTCCTTAGGTATGGGATAATTAGGTAAATATGATTTGGGGGGAAAATAGAAAATCATTAAAGATTCATGAAAGAAACAAATTACCTTACCAAATCTGGACGATTTGAGAATCCTTGAGAAATTTCTCCCTAATATGTGACTAAGATGAGCATCAAAGAGGTAAAATGTAACATGGAGAGTGAGACTAGTGTTTTTGGGATCTAGGGAGATATATAATCACCAAAAAATAATAAACATTGAATAACATATAGAAGAAACAAATTATTGTTTTAAAACTAGAAATGGTCTCACGAACAGGCCTAATACCTTAATAAACAACCCAAATACACCATGATTATCAATTACTAATTAGGTAAAAAATGATTTGGTTGTTTTAATATAACAATTTGGAATTATAATTAGTGAAAATGTTTGAAAAAAAAGATTTATAAAAGAAAAAAATTGTTTCAAATCTGGAATTGGGCTCACGGTTGGCCCAAATCTTGAAGTAACCACCCCTTTCTCAAAAAAAAAACTCCCAAACAATCTATGGGAAAACCATGGTAGGATTATTATACATATATGTAAGTTCAAATATAAAAATTAATATCACCCAAAACCCTATAAGATGATTGGTATTTTCAAAAAACTTGATCAAAACCAGGACTTGAAAAAAACAGGGGGTGTGACAGATCCACCTAATTATAGTCTACCAAACTAAAAATCATCAAATATGGATTAATCTATAAATCAAAAAAGTAAAGGAATGAAAAATATAACCTATATATTCTCATGAAATAATCCAAGTCTCAAAGTGAGTTTATTTCACTCTACCAACCTATTGATATTTCTTAAGGCTCCATGATAACACTTTTCCTAGGCAACTCACTCTTCAGGTCTTGCTAACCTTGAGAGAAATCATCTGATAGGTTTTAATCATCACTACTTTATATGTTAAATCATGAAGTGAATTGGAGGGATTATCTATTATACTCACATGATCAGACTTCACCTTATTGAGACACAATATGTGTTGATATATAGATAGGGGATCATAATCAGGGCCAATGGGGGATACCTAACCCTAAATGGAATAACCCATTATGAAGGGGATCATATACCATGAATATTGAATTTTAGATATCATAACATTTCTAGGAAATAAATAATATAGTGTATCATACATCAGGCCTTACTGGATATACCTGACCCTATCTGAGATTAACCCATAGAGGGGATCACTCATCTAATGCTCGGGATGAGATGCTACATTATACCCTCATAGGGATGGATCAGGGTAATGTGCCCATAGTAAAAAGGTTTGAGGGAAAAAACATTCTAATACCATAGATGTACTAAGTGAAAAAGGGTTATAAACAACCTTGGAAGGAGTACATGGTGTGCTCTAGTGGTACACAATGTGTCTCACCAAGTACAATCCTACCCATATCATTTCATCTCATATAGAATATTCTCCTCTAAATGAATAGAATCTGTTGTTAAAACATAAAATGTATAGTTTATTCTATTAGTTGAGCATGTTTCACCTACCCACATCAATGTACTCTCCAAATTACACAGGGTGTACCCCACTACACAAAACATGTAGTGCCACATGAATTCCTAGGTGTGTACTCCCTATATACTATAAACTAGTCGGTTAAAGATTACACAATGTGAGCGTCCCCCACATGGTGAGAGATATGTAATATACCATGTAAACTCTATATGACATATATAAAGGAAAAAACAGTGTGTGTTCTACTGAACTATACATCGTATAGTCAGGAAAAAATAAGAATTCCCATATTCATCTCAAAATTTCTATCCATGACTTCGTTGCCTTTTATTTCACCACGAATCTCACCCAAAATTTTATTATTTATGTTAACCAAACCAATAACCATACTGAGGGATATATTCCAACCATAGTTTTCTCATTGGTTCATTCATCATTGTATCACATGTCATCTATGCACCAAAATCGCATGAAAATAAAATCCATGAATCCATTATCAAACTTATTTCATCATTATAAATCCTATATCATGTTTTTATCCATGGTGTTTATACCACAATAATGATCTATGGAACCAAATTAATAAATAGAATAATGAAATTGGTTCACGGATAAAGTTGATTCATCGGTCAATCAAAATTCCAATGAAAATCATTTGATGAACAATGGGACAAAGGCATGAAAAAAAATGAGCATAAAATGAGGTTTATTTTAATCTTTTAATAATTAATGGAATCCTTGTGTTTGTAATCAACTCCAAGAATTCCCACCTCTGATCATCATCAATTAACAATCCCAAAATCATCCTACAACATCCTCCACCATAAAATCACTAGGTTTATAAAGTAAACCCTAGGATATGTCAATAGCATTTATTAAATATAGGAGCATTATGTCTTATGAAATTAATAAATTATTTAATCAATTTATTTTTCTATTATTTTTTTAATGACGTCACTTAAGTGAAATTTTTTGGTGTCCACAAAAGTTATATCATTCCTAGGGTATAACCCACATTCCATATTTAATAGATGTCTCAATTTTTTCTATTTGAGACGCCATTCTGGAGATATTCTATTATTTTTAAGAAACTACATAGTCCTAATATATTGTTTTTAATGTATTTAATATATCAATATGGAGCATATATAGGGACTATAACTCTTCTCTAACATCACTCTTTACTCCAAAAATATTATTTGAAATATTATAAAGTGTGAGATAGAAAAAAATCATTAAATATACTATTTGGCATCACATAAAATTATTCATTATTGGTATCAATATTTTCCTTTAAAGATTATTCTAGTGCATGGATCTTCACTTCATTATTTTTGTTGAATTCTTCAAATCATTAGTCACATCATATTTCTCTTAATTTGTTTTAATATATTCTTATTCTAATATGAAGAACCTTTCCCTAAGTTACACATTCTTATATTATTTCTCCGTAATCTATTTGGAGAGATTTATATATTCTATAAATTTTCTTTCCATATATTTCTTTATATTGTATAACTCACCTTCAAGATGTGTGACTTATTCTAGTAATTTTTCATACATACCACATACAACAGAAAATATTTCTTTAGGAATACAATGAAAACATTTTCTTAATGAAACAATGAATATATCTTGGTAATTTATAAATATATGATCATCACCACATATTGTTTTTTACTATTATTGATAGATTTTTTAATAATCAAAAAATACCACTCCAATAACTATATTTATTGATTATTTTGAGGTTGAGGGGTAGATATTCATTTAGTGGAAATTTAAACTTCCTGCTCTTCTACCTTGAGGATAGATCTCCCATGTTCAGTTCTATATCTTGGAGTAACTACTTCTTTAGAAAAGAGATACATCTTTCTCAAATTATTCTCCTTATATTTATTTCCCTTATTCATCATAGTCTTGAAAGGAAATAAAATTTTATCTTTGATAGAAATAACTTCACTATAATTTCACTCCGTTGTTAAAACTCGAAACAAAACTAAAAAATTATAGTATCATTTAGAAGGGAATCTTGATCTTATTACAACTGTTATTACCACTTTGGATGTAATCAACACTTATAGGGGTTGAATCAATGATGATATAGCTTTATATTAATTTAAATATTTTTATACATTTACCTATTTGACATATTAATAAATGATTATCTCATTATCTTACCTATGAATTGTTTTTATTAACACACACAAAGTGGAAAGGATATTCAAAAGGTTCACATTTAAATAAGAAAGGATATTCCATTATTAAATTGGGATAAATCAATAACCACAAAACCAAATAGAAATAATCAATGATTAATAAATAAGAAAGGTATATTCCTGAATCCTGTGTTACACTATAGTCTCTTAAAAATAGATTCAATGATTCTTTGCACACATGTTACTCATGTACCTTATAATGAGTTTCTTTAGCCTTTATTGGTCTTATGTTTCCTCCATTACTTGTATATAAGTGCACAAGTAACACATCTTATTTTTTATGAACAATGCTACACACACTCTTCACAACAACAAGTATGAGTGTTGCTTGTTCCTTATATTTTTTGGTCCAATCCAAATTATAGATCTCACAACTTGTGAAATTCATAGACACTCATATAATTATTTTTCTTCTTATTCTAATACATTAGATATTTATATCACTCTTATCTTTTACTTTATTTTACTTATTATTTTTCCTATATAAACATATATGTATAACACACTGTTTTTATCCTATATACTTCCCATGTTTCTTCTCTTATTCTTCTACAGTGCGTATGTTCAGCACAATTTCTATTTTTCTTGGTTTATACTCACAGCATATATGAATATTATAATTTTTTTATACTTTATTAAACTAGACACAAAGATATTCTCTCTTGAATCATAGTATCAAACGTTACTCACTCTTCTTCCTACTTATTCATCGACCTACTATGTATATTTATATGTTTTTCATCAAAATTTGGAATTCCTTCCATCATTCAAACATTATTCTAATATTAAAATTTCAAGAATCCATAAATCATGGCATTTAATCTTCTTGAAATCTCATTTCGCATTCTCCATTCCTTAATTTGAATTATAATGATTCTCAGGAATTCAAATCAAAATTTCCAGTAATTCAAAATACTTAAAAATCTATATTATTTAATTTCAATATATTTTTACTAAAAAATAATCAATGTCACAGACTTATTCCATTTAATTCTGTCTAAAAAATTTTCTTCATGTTTCGATATTCCTTCTTGTTTCCTCTCCCCACTATATAAAAATATCATGCAACCTTCACTCAATAAAATTATCATTTTTAAATGGTATCCACGTATGCATATTAAATAATATTTGTTTATAGTCATTGTTCAATTTATTTATAATATACACATCATGTTTATTCAATCCTCTTCATTCATTAGATAGTAGAATCTACTCTCCTTCATTTTTGGTGAGATTTCTATGAAAATATATATTTCAAAATTATAACCAAATAGCTTGTATTTCAATAATAATTATCATTATATATATTTAAATTTAATTCCCACTTACATTGAATATTCAGAATCATATTTTCAACTTTAATAATTATGGATCCTTAAAAAATTATCATGCAGCAAATATAATTGGAGTTAAATTAATAATGAACCACTTAAAATCATTACCTTAATTTATATAGTATAGAGCACCTCTTTGTAAATGTTATTATTTAATGTACGCAACCAATTCACATATGACATGATTCACATGAAAATTTACTAAAATGACCGATTACCATAGAATATTTATATTCATGAACCATTTTTATAAATTTATCTATTCAATTACATACCAATTTTTCTACCAGGATAATTTGCCTATGTGACAAATTTTCATATGAAAAAAGACATTTAGGTATTCATATTCACCAAATTGGCTCATAAAATATCAAAATTTTCATATATGGTCATTTTCAAATTTAGAAACCCATTTGAGTATGAACATAATCTTAGATGTTCAATCCATACATGGATATTTCTTTATGTTACACATATATTTAGATTCATATATGTGGTTCTAGACTTCATCTTATAACCTTTAAAAATTTGTTAACATATTTATTCTTCCTTATATATAATTTAAAACTCTATAATAATCTCATATGAAAGAATCATGATAGAAATTATCAAAAAATTTAATCCTTAAAAGAAAACTTTAGTTTGAATAGACTAAATTAAATTTACCAACATTATGTAGATCATGTTCATAGATCATCATCTTTATTGAGACTTCAAGATTATTTATTTGAATTATGATATCTCAGTTTCCCCATTGATTATGACCATTCTCTTTATTTATGTTCAAACTAGATCGAGTAAATCCTATGTTATTATTCATTTAGAATGAATTTTGAAATTGTATAGATTTATGTTCATAGAAATATATATCTCATGATAACCACATGACTTCTTCACTAAATTCAGTAGGCCAATCCTCTTTACATCTATTTAAATTCCATGTCCCAAATTTTTCCTCACACTCTTCTTCTTTTACACATATATTCTCCATGAAACAAAAAATATGAAATCCCGCATAGAGGTATAATAAATCTTCCCTTTCATTTTTCCATCAAAAAATGAAAATTAGCTTCCAACCAATCATCCATAATGTGTCTTTCAATCTAATTTTACTAAATATTATTGGAAATAATTCTTGGGATCTCAAAAATAAATTCATCATCATTTATAATCAATAATATATCGTCGCCATATTCATTTAGCATCCAAGCTACTTCATCCTCATATCATATTGATATCTCTTGACAATAATTGAAAATAAATACAACACACACACAAAGTGGGATAAACATGTCTTATACTTATGATATGATCTTATTTCTCATGATTTATTATTGAATATTATACCATCTTGTGACTTGAGTGTTTGATTATGATAAATATTTTTTCTCTGACTACTAATTGATGTTCTATGACTTGTTGGCTATTTTTTCCTAAGTTATAACCACGTTATTAAACCCTTATATTTATCTTATACTCATTTATGATCATCGATTGATATCTCACATGTTTACCCTTACCGATAATTTGAACACACATTTTCTTTTGTTTCCATTTCTTCTTATTTATAAAGATAGGATTTAAATAGATTATTTCTAGGAAGGGTACTAATTGAGAAACTTTTTTTAATTATTGAAGATATTTCATAAAATAATCCTATTATGTATCTAGTCTCCAAAGACACCAAATATTTATGGTTATTAGTAATGTATTGTGATATGTATTGACTATTCATATAAAATGAATTATTATATATATAAGTAATAATTAGGTATCCTAAAGTTCTTCATAATATAATCATGTTATTCAATAAAAGAATTGATATATTCCTCCTACTCAATGTATTCTAAGATTTTTTGTGGTTCAACTTTAGAAATGAGAGTAGTTTTATTTTCAATCCTCAATATTATTTTTATTTTAACTAGTTCCTCTTGATTACCAATGAAATTTTCTAAATAAATATTTTTTGATAATTTCTCACACCTCATTCTCTAATTTTATAATATATAATATTAATTATAGTATTGGTCTTAATAAACAGCAATATAATTTTGTACATTTACAAATTCTTCTTTAATCTATATTTTTTAGAAAAATACATGTTTCTAGAATCAATATTCTCATCAATTTCTTCAACCACCAATTATATCATTCATATATTTTAAATAATTTCACATTAAATTAATTAAAAAAAATTTATAACCTTTTATTCTGGTATTTATAACCACTTCAACTGAATAAGTATCCCATGACGATAACTTCTCCGACTTGTTCTTAAAACTTTCCCATGTTAGTGTTTTTATCTTCATATACCATGTGTTAAAAAATCAATAAAGTGATTCATAATTATATTTCTTCTATACCAAATTTTATATGGTTTAATGTGTGTATTAGGTTTCAATAAAAATCTATTTTAGTATAAATATTAGTATAAATAGCGTCTCTCTAGAAAGTTTTTGAAATTTTATGCTCATTTATTATATTTATTCATATCTAATAAATAGTTTTACTATTTCTTTTTGTTACACTGATCTTATAGGGAGTATATAGTGTACTATATTAATGCTTGATTCAACTATTTATAAGATAAATTTCAAAAACATTACTTTTTTGATTGTTTCCATCATCTTGTCTTAGTTTTTTTATGTAATATTCTAAATTTTTCTCGACTTGTCTTCTAAAAGTTTGGGAAATTTTTACAACCTATGAATTTTGCTTTAAGACCTAACATTTTAAATCTGAGTGTAATAATTAATGAAAATAATAAAATATAAATCACATATAGTATATTGATGTCTCATTAGACCACAAAAATCTAAATTAAAAATTATTAGTGTCCTAGTAGACTAAATATGTGCGCTTTTGTGTGTTCCTTAAACCATTTTCCTTTTTTAATAAGAAGTGAAAACAAGATCCCTTTCACTTTTATATTGGGTTAGGTCTCTCAGCACATCACACTTTGATATTTTTCTCATATTTATTTGACCAAGATGTCCAAGTCTCCAATGATATATTCTGTTCTCATATCTTCACTAAAATAAAAAAATATAGGTTTAACGTCCAATTTAAAAAGGATTACCTCTTTATCTATCGCCTTTGGTGTTGAATTTTCCATATTTTTAACAATTAATGATGCATGAATTTTTCTTGAAAACAAATTTATTTCTATCATTGCATAATTTTCTTACACTTAAAATATTTTTTTAAACCTTTCACCAAGAGTTTATCTTTTCATTTGAGCTTTTTCACTTCAATATCAATCATACCAACAAAATTGATATTTATAGAACAATCATTTCCAAATGTCCCTACCCCTTTATTAATTTACAATGTTTTTTTCAAAAAAATTATATCTCCTATAATATGTGATGAACGTCCACTATTAATAATCAATGTCCTTAATTTCTTGAATGCTTTCAAAACAGCTTCTCTAATAAGATATTTTTATTTCTAATTTACCTATCACATTTATTTATATTTTTCATTGTATGAAAATTGTCTTTTAATATTTTTTAATAATTATTTATATATAGTAACCTTATTTAACACATCATCCATATATCTCATCCAAATGATCTAATCTATTTTTCATAAATACGTTCGATGTTTTCATAATTATAACTTTCTTCTGATGTGAAATGTTTCTTCTATTATTATAACTACTTCCCCTTGATTCGTGTATTCTCCTTGTAAGAGAAATATAGTACCAGAAATAACAATATAGTTTCCAAAACACCCTACAACACAAAAAATATCAACTGAATTTAGTTCTTCCATGATAAAATAAATTATTACCCTAAATTTATTGTCATTGGACAACATTACATTATGCTTACTTTTATCTTGGAGTGGATGTTTCTATTTTCAATCTATTTTTTAAGTTGATAAACTATGTTTATATTCTTTCCAATGTAGTGAGAAAGGGAGATTAAATGGAAGTGATTTGAGGGACGCAGTGTAATATCTATAAAAACTTGTAAAAGGAGTGTCCCTGGCATAGAGTGTTTGTGCTAAACATCTCTACTCCAAAATTAGTTAAGATTAGTGGAATTTTTTATGACCAAAAACCTATCGGCGTATGCTCCTTGGATATATCCCTTAGTGGTGAACCAAGTAAAATTATTGTTTCCTCATTTTTCATGAGATTTTTTGTGTTCTGCACTTTCCCATAAGACAGGTTTAATAGGTTCCTAAAAACAGGGGAACAAGATCCATTAGTATAAAATAAATATTTGACACCCCGATTCACCCCTCCACTCTCAGGGTGTTCCAAGGTCCTTTAAGTGGTATCAGATCTAGGTTGTTGGTGTTAAATCTACCCTTCATTTCTACAAAGGAGAATATAGTAAATGTTATGGGAGTACCCCTATTTAATGGAAGAAATTTTTAGATCTGAAAAAATAGGATGATATGTCATCTAAGATCTCTTGGAATGGAAGTCTTATTTTCCATTGAACAAGGAATATAAGTCAGTGATCCAATTAGGATTTCTATGATTGATACAGACTATAAAAATCTTTATTCAAATTCCAATGAAAATAATTTCCTCACTACAACTCTTTTTTATCAGAAATATATAATGGTAATGAGTTGTAAGTTAGAAACGTTTATGTGGAAAAAACTAGAAAATATTTATAAATGTGATAGTAAAGTGAAGGAGGAAAAACTACAAATTTTTTACAATATGTTTCATGATCTAAGGATTCATCTTGAAGATAATGCAGATGAATTTTTCAATTGAATTATGAAAGTTTTTAGATCAATACGAGGACTTGTTGAAGAAATAAAAGACATTGATATTGTAAGAAAATATTGAGAAGAATTACACATGTTTATAATAAAAAGGTGTCAGCCCTTGAGGAAAGGAATTTTTCCAAACTTTATCTAGATGATCTGATGAGAGGCCTGGTGGTATATGAGATGAGATTCAAACAAGAAGATGCAACAACTGAAGTCAGCAAGGAAATATGATTAAAAGAAATTGAAAAACATTAAATGTCATGCAATAGTGTGGAAGAATATAATGAGGTAAAAGATATTATTTCTCTCATTTCCAATAAATTCAAGAAGGGAAAGGGGGAATTTAAAGGCAAGTTATCTCAGTCTTGTTTTCATTGTGTCAGAGTTGGGCACATTGCCTCTCGGTGCACAAGAAAGTTCGATGAACAAGAAAGTAAAGGAGACGTGCAGAAGGCTTGGAAAAGGTTTTTCAAAAAGGAATAATTCAAGTCTGGTAAGAAACTTTAGAGAAATGTTTTGGTTTGTGAAGAAAAATATGGTGATAGTGAATTATTTGAGGAAGAATAACTCGAATATAAATCTAGAACTCATGTGTCAACGATATATACCGTTGAAAAATCAAAACCATCAGGAGATAATGTCAGAGATGATCAATTGACCACTGATGTTGATGTCAAGTTAAAACTTAAGGATTGTTTTATTAAGCTTTATAATCAATCAAAGATATGAAAAAAGTGGAACTAAATTCGGGAAGATTCGTCATAATAAGTTGATATACTAGAAGCTAAAATTGATTGACTTGAGGAAGTAGTAAAGGTATATACAACAACTTTTGAAAGATCATAAGATATTATTGAACTAAATCTTGAAATTTAAGAATAGAAAAAGTTCATTAATGACCATACCATGAGACTAGAGGATAATTCCAAAACTATTGAGGGACTTCAAGAAGTCTTCGTTACTCTAATGATTAAACCTGGAGTGGATCGAGTCCAAAAGGAACAAAGAAGAAAATTCAGTTTAGAAAATTCTTGGATGCTAAGCTTTTAGAGATAGTTAGGCATGGTTCTGATGGGGTTGAAAAGGTTTGTCATGATCAAAGACCCACAATCATTGGAAACATAAGAATTGGTTATAATGATGAAACAACAAATTATGGAAGTAAAATGGTCCAAAATAAAGGTAAGATGATAGTAAAACATATTACAAAGACACTTAAAGTTCAAGAAAAGAAAGTCTCAAATCATATCTAAAGGAGGAATACAAGTTATAATTTAGTTTCCCAAGATGATAGATAGTCAATCTATCCTTTTATGAATGTTTACATGATATGTAATAGAAGTTAAAAGACATTTACACTTATTAAATGTTAATTTTGTGGCCATATAGGCCGTACTATGTCATATTGTGAAGTGTTATGGATCTATTTGATTGGGTAAGATATTAAAAGTCAACAAAGAATAACAAATTCATATCTTAATTGTTATAGAAGAAACAGTTTCCATGGATATTTTTTTCATTGTTCTAATTTTGGCCATAAAGTTGTTGATTGTAGGAAGTGGAGTAGCTGGAACAATTCGTACAGACCTAATAGACAAGTCAATACTAGCCAATTATCGGTGTTGTTCTTTCAAATAATTTCTCTCCTATAGAAGAAGATTGTGAGTATGATGAACCTATACACATTGAAAATAGATTTGAAAAACCAACTTTATCCTTCACTCAAACTAATATTTCATGGAAGGAAAAGAAGAAATTTGAAAAATATAACCTTGAATAAGTAACTCTCGACGATACAAATAACAATAGTACCTAGATTCCTGATAATGGATTCTCATCCCATGTGATAAGAAATGAATACCTATTAGAAAATGTTAAGAAAAATGTCAATGGAATGGTGAGGTTTGGTAATGATGGTTCTTTTAAGATCAAAGGCAGTGAAAGTATTGAACTAGACAATGGGGAGCTAAAGAAGACTGATGTTATTTTTGTGGATGGGTTGCATCACAATATCCTAAGTGTAAGTCAACTCTAGAATTTATGACTTATAGTGACATTTAATAAAAAAAGGTTCATTATAAAAGGAACAATAAGGTATTTTATCATGAAAGGTTACTGAACAGATGACCACCTATATCAAGTTGATAGTAAAGAGAACATTTTCTCCATGACTGTTGAAGGATAAAACAACTTGTGGCACCGAAGGTTGGGTCACATCAATCAAAAAAATGGAAAATATATCTAAGTTGAAGATATTCCTATATATCCCCAATCCAAAGTGTGAACGGGAAAAGACATTAATTTTTTCATTCAATGGAAGTTGATATGTAGTTCATATCATATAGAGAAGAAAAAGGAATCAAATCGTCTTGATATCATTTATACAGGCGTATATGCTCTGATAAATATCGATGGAACCCATGGAGAAAGGTACTTCATTATTTTCATTGACGATTGTTGTATAATTACTTTTGTAATAGTTATATACAGAAAATAGAAAGTTATTGATTTCATTAAAACTTATTGCTGAATATACAAGAATGATACTAGAGGAAAAATAAAATTTTTGAGGTCTTACAATGGTAGAGAATAAACATCAATTGAGTTCAAAAACTACCTAGAGAAAAATGGGATACAACATGAGGTGCTTGCTTTGAGAACTCTATAGTAAAATCGAGTTGTTTAGTGCTAGAATCGATATATGAATAGTATGGTCAAAACTAGGTTGATTGATAGTTGTATCTCTCACCATTACTGGAAAGAAGTTGTTCAAGCTATAGTTTATACTTATAACTGAATAGGGTGTTATATGGGGGAAACTGAGACACCCTATGAGTTATAGAATGGAATAAATCCCTCATTCAAGTATTTTTATGCTGTCAAAAGAAAATGTTTTATCCGAAATAGAGAAGGAAATGAAGGAAAGTATGGTGATATTTCAGATGAAGGAATATTTCTTAGATATTCAAGGAATACAAAATAAAATAAATGTCTTAATAAAAATCTCGGAAAAATTGTGGAAATATGTTATGTGAAGATCATTGAAGATAAAATCACAAATGGGTCAAGGAATTCGTCTACTAATGTAATAGAAGATGAGGAAGAATTTCGACATGGAACAGATCTAAATACAGAATTAGAGGAAGGAATTTAAAACATCCCAAAGTCACACCATGATGTTAACTCAAAAGAATAATAAGAATAAGAAACCATGTGTGAATAAAATTATTTTGAACCTCATAGGATAAATTGAAGAGAATAAATTGATTGATCCAACATCATTGGGGATTAAATATCTCCCACGTAGATAAAGATAATGATGAATAGTGCACAATCTACATTCCTTTCAATTGTGGAACCATCCTAATTTGAATAAGCTGAAAAGGATAAACCATGGGTTAAGTACATGAATGAAGAATTGGATTGTATTGATAAGAAGCAAATATGGGATCTAGTTAAGAAACTCGAAACCCAAAATTTGATTGGTACGAAGTGTATTTTCAAAAATAAATTTGACAGGTATGGAAATGTGATCATAAATAAGGAACTACAGGTGTGTAAAGGCTATTCAAAAATTAAAGGTGTGGATGTTAAATAAAACTTTTCCCCAATTGCTAGAATGGAGTTAATCAGACTTTTTCTTTCCATGACAACTCCAAGAGGATACAAATTTTATCAAATAGATATGAAGATAGCTTTCTTAAATGGTTTCCTTGAAGAAGAAGTCTATATTAAACAACCAGTGGGATTTATTCTTGGTAATGATGAAGTAATGTTTTTCATATTAAAGAAGTCTATATATGGTCTAAAATAGGAACCACAGGAAAGGTACTCTCACTTGGATTCTTAACTAAAGAAGTTCAAATTTAGAAGAGTATGAGTGGATCAAAATATTTATGTAAAGAATTCCCAAAAAGATCATTTCATGGTTCTAGTGTACATTTATGATATTATAATTGGAGGAAGTAGACAGGAATCAATGGATAAATTTTTCAATCATATGAAATTAAATTTTTAAATGTATATGATTGGTGAACTCGCATACTTATTAGGGTTGAAGTGATTCATAGGAAAGACTACACTTCCATTTCTCAAAACAATTATGCAAGAGAGTTGCTAAATAAATTAAATGCGCATGAATCCAACCCAATGTCAACTCTCATTGCATTTGGAATGAAACTTGGAAAGCATGAGGATGGGACTTTTGTAGATCTCATACTCTATAGGATAATCATTGGAAGATTATTGTACTTTACTGTGACACGGTCAGATATTGTCTTTTCAACATTCCTAGTGGCCCACTTTCAAAGTAATCTGAAAAAAGAACATATGGTAGAAATGAAAATAATCAAGAGGTACATTCATGGAGCTCAAAATTATGTCTTATACTTTGATCCAGGATGAGGTAGTGAACTATCATCATTTTATTATGCGGACTGGGCTGGAGATTTTATTGATAGAAATTCCAAAAGTGGTGGTACATTAATTTTTGGTAAGAAATGTGTGGTTTTTTTAGTAAGAAACCGGAAAGTGTTTCTCTTGGTATTTTGGAAGCTGATTATATCTATGCTGAAGAGGCTTGA
Source organism: Viscum album (assembly GCA_963277665.1). Classification (NCBI taxonomy): domain Eukaryota; kingdom Viridiplantae; phylum Streptophyta; class Magnoliopsida; order Santalales; family Viscaceae; genus Viscum; species Viscum album. The sequence continues at coordinate 476,838,822 of OY728125.1, read as the reverse complement.
ACTCAGCTGTTGTGGATGAAGCAGCAACTAACTGATATTGGTGATGAGGTGAAATAGCTAGTGCTGATTCGCAGTGATAAAAAGAGTGATATTGATCTTATGAAGATTCATGTTCATAATTCTCATATTAAACACATTGAAATTAGATTTAACTTTATCAAGGAAAAATTGGAACAAGTATTTATTAAAATGGATCACGTTCGAACTGATGATCAAGTGGTCGACATACTGACCAAGAAATTTGTAGCACATGTGTTCGAGAAGCATTAGTTGAACCTTAGTGGTCAACCACCTCCCAGTGCATGAGGAAGATATGAAGGTTCCCCTCTCCCTAGATGTGATAACAATTTTAGTCTATTTGTTTATGTATTTCAGGTTTGTGGGGGATATACGATCCAGGGGGAGTGTGATTTGAGCTCAATAAGTCAAAATTTGATTCTTTGGGTTTATTTCCAATGGGGAGAATGGATAAATTCAATGTTTTAGGGTTCAAACAAGGAGTATGAAATTTGAAATGATGATGGAGAATAGTGGAATTAAAAAATGTTATAATGGAAGAGAAAATGAGTTATAAAGGGAAAAAAGTCTTCAGACAATGAGACTAAAGAACTTGGATTTTGTTATCAAGAAAACCCAATTCAAGCTTCCCCTATAGTTTTCTACCCTGATCATTGCTCATGTAAACTTAGAGAGTTGGATGAGTTGTTTCTATTTTATCAGGTGTTTGATAGTTCTTCATTGAACTTAGTAGCGGATTCATAACAAACCCAAAGGGGGAGATTATTGTAAGAAAGTATATTCTTTACTGGATACGGAGTATGGTTCGTGTTTGTTTTCAATCCACATTGGGTTGATTTAGGAGTTTTCAAGGAATGTGGTCTTACCATTGAGTATGAAAGTAGTATTGAAGGTCGTGAAGTTTCCCAGTGTTTGCCAAATTTTTGGGCCTCAAAATCAAGAGTTTGTTTTTTTAGGGAAGTGTTTTTGAAAATGAATGGATAAACAAGAACCATGTTACAGAAACACTTCATGGATCACTAAATATGGGACTCGGAATGGTGAACTGTGAACCATGAAGAGGGAATGGTGTGTGGAACACGTAGGAGGAACAGTTTGTGGACTGAAGGAGGTTCGCAGGAAGACTTTCAGTTCATGGGAAGGCTCATTATATGCAGGAGTGATAGTTCAGTAGATGGAATTTAGTTAACGAGAATTAGGCAGAGATGTTTTTAAAATAATTTGACCACTGTGAAGGGTTCCATTTACGGAAATGAGGTGGTGATTTGTGTCACCACATAGGGAGAAAGACGGTATGAGGACTGTGTAGGGAATATGGTTCGTAGGAGATGAACGATATGCGGTAAAGGTGGTACAATATAGAATATATGGTATATCTCAATTTAGAGGATTATGTGGATCTATTTTCCTATATAAGGATCACTAATCCCTTCGTTAGAGTGTGGATCAGAGATTAAAAATCAGAGAGGAATTCATAAAAATATAGAATTAGTTTGCAGAAGATATCCTAGAAATGAATTTAAATAAAAAACTAAAAGAATTTTAGTGAAGTCTAGAATGGTTCGGGGAAACACAATACCACAAGGGATAAGAGGTTCGCAATGTTGATTCCATGAGAGGAGAAGTGGTTTGAGAAGGAGAAGTAGTCCACAGAATAAGTAGTCTGCTGAAAGAGGTGGTACGCAGAGTAGTGTCTATAGATAGAGAATGTGAGGTGGTATGTAGAGTAAAGCAATGTTCAAAGGAATGTGGTGTGTCGAAGATGGTCTTTGGTGAAGAATCAATATGCGAGATCTGGAGTTAAGGGAGTACATGTATGTGGTTTATGAAGGCGGCATGTGGTCACAGTTTGTAGAGGTGGTACAATAAGAACTCTAGTGCGTAGAGGAAGAAGGTTAGTTTGCAAAGGAAAAGTTTCTTAATGAACAGTACATGGAAAATTATATTACATCTATAGGGGAAAATGGGACTTTAAGGTAACATATATCTATAGTAAAGGATGCATGTTTTAATGCCAACTCATTGAAGAGACCTTCAAATCAATAAACTATGTTCAAATTTTTTCCAATACAGTGAGGAAGAGGTAGTCAATGAAAGTGATCTGAGGGACACATTGTTCTATCCCTAAAACCTTGTAAAGGCGATGCACCTGGAATAGAGTGTCTATTCTAAAATCATGTACTCCACAACTAGTGAAGATTAGTGGAATTTGTTTTGATAGACAACCTATTGGAATATTTTCCTTGGACATATCCCTTAGCGTTGAACCATGTAAAATTGACGAGTCCTCACTTTGCATCAGATTGTTTGTTTTCTCCACCTTCTTATCAGATTGGTTTAACAAGTTCCTACTATCATGGTAACAAGATCAATCAGTTTAAAATAGAAATATAACACCCTGATTCACCCATCTCCTCTTTGGGTGTTCTGAGGTTCTTCGTACACAACATCATCCCAAAGTTACAGCATCCCTCTACTTACAGTATGATCAAAATAGTTTGGGTAAGATCTCTTAAAAATTTGGGTTTCCTTAGTAAATAATTTTGATCTTCTTATTTGATACTTCAAGAATATTTTAATAGTATTTTATCACTTGCTAAAGATCTTAAACCTTTGATAGAAAATGATAAACTCATATTGGTTGATCTTTCTCAAATCATGTGTAATCAATTTTAGGATCTGGTTCTCTATCCTAGTTCACTGAATACTTAGGTTCTTCAATTTTTTTGGTCTCCCCCAAACTCCTAACATCTGAAACTATTTGTCTCGGAAAATTAATTTGTCTCAATTATACCTCCTATAATCACTATCTAAACTACCCACTTAGTTGGGAAAACCCAATACTCTATAATTACCAAAATTCTAGAAATCAATTATAACTCATCTTCTAGAGAACTCTCATAAATGAATGGTATAATGAGATATGATGCATGTTTCCTTAATAAAATTTTCCTATCTTCATACTCCCATGATCACAAAATATTATCATTATCATTTAAACATTGTCTCTTATTAAATTTCAATATTACCCTTCTTCTCATTTAAGCTGCTGAAAAAATTCTCAGTTATTTCTTAAGTAGTGATCTCCATTTAAAATAATTCACAAATATACACATTTATAGATTATAGAAATTTCTAGGAGAGGTATATTTTATTATTATCATAGAATAAACTCTAGTTGATCAAATTTTTAAACCACTTCATATTGTGAATCATATCATCATATCACACACACTTGATAATTCATATTCAACCACAAACCCATTATTTTCATGTGAATTATGAATTTTAGAATAGCATAGTATCCCCCCATTTAATTTTGTTAACCATTTATGTTCAATATCCATTTAAATTTTTCAAATAAATGTATTTGGAAACTTCAAACCATTTGATAAATTATCAATATTTTAATTTCTCACAAAATAGCTTGAATATCAATTTTATTTTTAATGTTTTAATTCATAAAGAAAATATTCAGCAGAAACAAATTTAATTTCACTTACAATATTTCATTATGTAATTTCTCTGATATTACATAGTTCTTAAATCTCATAGTTTTCACAAAGTTTAAGCATCAAATTAACTCTTATAAATTTTATTGTTTTTTCATAAATTTTCTAAATTTTTCATAATGATGGTATTTTAGAAGAATAAATCACTCATCTAAATATAGAAATTACTCTTATAAAGTCTTATAATACTCTTACAAATTCTTCGGTAACCCTTCCAAGGTCATGGGTTTCCCTTTAAAATTCATGGGTTACCATTCCAAAGTACTATTTCAACCTTCCAAGGCCATTGGTCACCTTTATTAAGTATTGGGTTACCATTATAAAGTGAATATTAATCTTATAAACTCATGAAATGAATTTTATAGATTCTAAAATTACTCCTCTAAAATGTTTTATTTACTCTTCCAATGTCTAAACTTACTATTTCTAAGTTCTAATTTACTCTTATGAAATCTAAAATCCTTTCTAATTTTTCAATCAGTTGTCCTGAATGACTCATAAAAATTCATACTTGGCCGATTTTAATATTTTAAATAGAATTATAGATTCTCTTAAAATAATCAAATAATTTATTGAATTCATCATAGGGATCCTCAAATATTCTCAAAAACTTTCTAAGAATCGCCAAAAACCTCTTAGCATTGTCCAATGATTCTATTACGTAGTTAACGAAAAATTTAACACCTTAATAATACCATGGGTTTATTCATTCACTCAAATAGATGATTCTTATGTATCATCATGATTACTTTTACATAAAATCCTGAAATTATTATTAATTAATAAATGATTCATTTTTGTATCTTATGTGATCTTCACAATTTTCACATGATTCTTAAATGATCTCTGCTTTCACTTAATTCATACACAAAATACATAACGGTTGAATTTATATGCTAGGTTATTGAACAAAATTTTAATTTTCTCAGGGATTCTCCAACCACTCTACCAAATATCAAAATAATTTAATTAAATTTCTAAAATATGATTTTTTTTTCAAAAACTCCTTAATAAAATTTAAAAATTAATAATAGATCACAAATATTCCTTGAAATGTTTTGATTGTATACAAATACCTCAATACTTACATCTTCCTTTCCATGTGAATATATCTCCATTACAAAACCCAATGGAAGCACATCAAATGAACTCAAACTTCATTAAAATGTATTAACAAAAAATTTAAAATCATCCTTAAGTGGCTTCAATAATATACCCCATTGGATTTTTTTCAAATACCAATATCATTTATTTTAGATTCGTACTAAAATTAAATATATTTCCTATCAATATATAAAAAGAAAATAAAATGGGATATTTTTTATCCCTTATTGAAAAGAAAGAAAAATAAATTTTATGTAGAGGGAGATATCAATTTATTTAAATTAATGAGTTAGAAACTAAAAAACTACATGTCCATTTAAGCTAGTTTAGTGTAGAAAACAAGAATGATTAGTCCAAACATCAAATCTTACAATATAAATTTAACAAATTATACCAAGTCATAAATTTCTATCATAAAATTAATAACTAAAATTTAAACACTTTCCTACAGTCACTCAACAAAAAAATAAAATATTATAAGAACAACTAATTTTATCCCCTGGATGACTAATTCATACCCTTATTGAAAATTGAATCTCAATTTCAATAGGGGATACTAAAATAGAATATACATTATTTTTGGTAAAAGGAATACATACTCAGTTACTCCTCATCTTCTCAAAATCTTTAATAGGATGAGGTTTTATAAAAATATCAGTAATTTTCTTCTTATATGGGAGAAATTAAAGGTTTAATTTAAATTTAACCACTTATTATTTCAAGGGATGATATTTAATATTGATATAATTTTAACATAAGTGTTACACTTAATATTTAGACAAATATATTGATTGTGGTTATCATAGACAATAACTAGTGGATATTCAGCTACAACATCCATATCCTCAAGTTGTTTCATCATCCAGATCATTTATAGAACTACTTGACATGCAAAAAATATATTCAAACTTAGTCTATCTTAATTTCACATATGATTTTATTTGGTATTCCATGACAGACATTTTACACCAAGGAAGAATGTTTCTCTTGATGTGAACTCTATATGATCGATTTTTCTATCCTAATCAATTTCATTGTAGCCATTTAAGTCTATAACTAGTTTCCTATTATAAAAAAGGCCAAAATTTGATGTGCTTATAATGTTTCTCAAAATTTTCTTTGCAAACCATAGATTTTGGTTTTTAGGATTTGATTCAAATATGACATAAAGAGTGACTGCATAGAAAATATATGACCTCGAAGAAATAATGTACAAAATAATACAAATCTATTTTATAAATTACTTTTAATTAATTATTTTTCTATTATCATCTCATCTCAACTTAGTACAAACTTGGATTGGTGTAGACACACTTCTGGGTTCTTCCATGCCAAAACATTTTTTATAAATCCTTGGTATATTTTTCATGAGAAATTAAAATGTGATAGGTACATTGAGTAATTTTTAAACACAAGAAAATATTTCATCCCTACAATAAAATATATTTTGAACTTATTTATCATTTCTTTGTAAAATTATTCCATTGGATTTTATAAAACAAATCATCTTATTACTCCTTTTTATTTTTTGATTTAATTTTCATTTCATTTATTTTGAATCTTTCAAGATTTAGGGGTAAAAATAATGATGTTAGTGGTAAATGCCACGGTGAATAGTTATAAAGTGGTGAATGTTAACCATACACCTAACCATTTGATGAGATTTAGATAGACCAAAACTATTTTTCATAGTTACCACATGGTTTTTCAAAATGTGTGGAATCCCTAGGAAAATCATGACACCTATTTTAAAATGGGGGTGAAAATTTTGGTTAGTGAATTTTTTAGAAACCTATGGGGACAAACCATGTGGTTTTCCTAGGTTACATAAAATTTTCAATTTAAAAAAGTGACCTTATTGATTTTAAATCATTTTCCTCTTCATCCTCTATTTCAAGAATGGCATCCTCCCTAACAATGGAGTTATCCTTAACCTTACAAAGATATTGATCTATCTTGATTACTTGGTGATTTTACTTAATGTAACTCTTATTTTTACTTGATTTCCTCCTCCCCTCCCAATGTTCTTCAGTATTTTATGCTCTTTCTTACATTCCTCTAAAACTAATAGCTCTGAAATTCAAAACCTAGGGTTTGGGTTGGGTTTTTTAAGAATTTTCACTAGTTTTAGGTTAGTTAGTATCCATTTCATCAATTCCTAGAGGTTTTAGGAAAAGGTGACCATATTCTAGTGATTTTGAGGAAAATTTATCAATATAACTGTAATTATCATCTGGTATACATAAACTTATCAATATTTCCTTTGGTTTTTTTGGTGAAATGTGTTTAAAATCTTTATTTGGGGATGGTGTGAATGATTTCATCACTAAATTAGATTTTTTTTAGTATGAATGGGAGTTATTTTCTATTTTCCATTGAAAATAAATTTTGAGCCTTGAAGGTGTGTCAAAATTTTCATAAGAATTTATTACTTTTAAAGTAAGTTTTAAAAGTATTTTTTGAAATAAAATGTAATTTTAAGTTATATTCTTGATTATATGATATTGTTATTTATATAGAATATTAATTTGGAATGGTGTTGATTATGTTTCCACATGGAAGACCATAGGTAGATGGGTAACTAGATAGGTGTTTCCCTAAATTTATGTGTAAACTACCTTGGCATCATTTTAGGTGTGACCTCATTAGGCCCTAAGCTAAGTAACTTGTTTAGGATCACAAACAACATTTAGTGTTTCATGCGTGATTATTATTTATCTTTAGAACCTATAGGTTGGATCTTTTCCTATGTTAATTATATTATTATTGAGTTCATGGTTGTTTCTTTTTTCCAATCTTATTCTATTTTGATTATATGATTATATTTTATTTTCCTTGTTTATCCTAAAATTTTGTTTTATGATTATAAATATTGGAAGTTTTTTTCTTATAAATCACAAGTAATTATATAAATGTTTTCAAATTGGATATGTATTTCAAAATGGTTTTTTAAACTATAATTAGTGGTTTTCATTATGAATATTTTTTGTAATTTTATGGTGGTATCCTACTAGGATTTTTATCTCACCCTTCATATTTCATTGGGTGAATGAAGACTATTATTTATATGATTTAAGAAAAGTAAATAGTACCATACAACATGTTATCTCCTCCTAATGCATGTCATTTTTTTGTGTATTTTTTATTGGTGACTAATTCTTAGGGGGAGGTTAGGGTTATATGAAGTTTCTTGAGGTACTCAATGATATTGGGTTATGTTTTATCAGTCTTTATATCCTTGACATTGTTTTGTTATTTTTGTATATATATATGATTTTGGTTGTTGTTTTTTTATGTTCATAATGTGATGCTTAAGATTTAATTATCATTATTGTTCCTTCTATACTATGTTTAGCTATATTTTAGTTTTCAAAATTTTATTTAATGATGTTGACGTCTAACCAATGGATATATTAGTTGGATTTCTAAAAGGAATCAATATGAATTTTATTTTAATTTTGAGGGTAAAAATATTCCCAATTTTCTATATTTTGATACTTTGGGGAATTTCATCTGCCTATAGAGAGAGCCGACTCGAGTGACATATTAGTCCAATCTGATCTAGATCATTACAAAATGATATCAGATCCCTTTTGTTATTTAGGAATTAAATTTATTAAATATGTAGGGTCATTGAATCTCAATATGTAGGTGTGGAGAAGTTTTTATCCATCAATTCTTTATGTCAAAACTCGAGCTACCATGGGTGTTTGGGAGTTGTTTCTTGTATTTTAACCTATTTTTGGGTCTTTTTTATGAAATTTGTTGTATTTTAGTATTTTTTATTAGTTTTGAGAATAAAATATATGTTGATTTTAGAAATTTTGAGTTTTAGGTTGAAATAGGGAAGTAAAAAAATGCACATGGTTTTGGCACATGGTTCATAGAAATAATCTTGAACCCTTGTAACAAGGTCTTCAATCCTTCTAGTTCTATTTCTCATGGTTGGTGCATAATATTTCAAACTATGTGGACAAACCATGCACATGGGGAAAATTATTTAATTTTCAATGGTCTTAAACCTTAGTTATTTTTAATTACTTAGATTATTATTACTACTTGTCTGAGAGTAATTAAAGAAGTTTTTTTAATAGATTTGTGATTTGGGAATTGATGTCTAGTATTGATTGTATTTTATATCTTGTGTTTTATCAACCATAATTCCCAGAAGAAATCAAAGGAATTGAATGGAAGAATCCACAAATAACATACCATAGACCAATCCACCCATGGAATCCCATCTCAATGAATCAGATATCCAAACCATTCTCTCTCTTTAATAAGGTAGAGATATTAGGAAATCATGGATAATGGTTCATTATTACAAGTTCATGAAGAAGAATCAACCATAATTATGTGTTGATCGATGGTATCAGAAACCAGAAGAATTGATATAAATGATTTAAAAATCATCAAATTACACTAGTCTCATGAGGCATCCTAGGTTGGTTTTACCACATATGAGCTAAAAGGGCATAGTTTTAGGTTTTGTTACATGATCAAGTGGGCTAATACCTATGAAGATCTTGCATGGTATAAATTTTAATATATTTTCAAGTAGTAGTTTTATCTAAATACTTTAATAGAAGATAAATCAAGAGAGTTCATGATGCTTGAGAAGAAATAGAATATTTTTATGGAATACACCACTCGTTCAGAAGAGTCAGTTCAACTTTAACTTATTATTCTCATGAATACTTATTTAAAGGCTCATTATTTTGAAATGGATCTTAAAGTTGAGATCAAATTAAGGATCATCCTTTTTTCCATTGATCTATGTAGAGGTATTGGAAAATTTAATGATGAATATGGTAGAAATAGTCGGTTTTACTAGTATTATAGGTTCCCATATTGCAATATGGGGAGTCAAAATTCTTCATGGATTCAAAAGAGGAAGCATAAGGAAACTCGATGGGGTCTTAGTGGCAATATTTAGTGTTATAAATCTACGTTTAGTGTTTATTAAAGATAACAGTTAGTGGTGTGTTATTAGTACAGAAGGTTGGGGAATACTAATCAGGTATACCAGGAGGATCTAATGAATTTTGATCAATGTGAATTCATGGGGAATCTCCAGAGTTATTACAGATTACTTCTTCAAGTTAGTAGGGTTGATTTTTCTCATAATAAGATATCTTAGGTTTAATCTATTATATCTGAGGTTGAGGGAACCCCTTCTTAAATAGAGTAATATTATTACATGGCTAAGAAGTCATAGAGTGGGGCTAATCCTGAACATTTTTTTCTAGTTTTGTAAGTTTTAGAGGAATAAAATACTAGTCTAACCACCTTGAGAGGTATGGTTCTTACAAATGTTTCCATATATTTTTAGTTTCTTGAAATATTTTTATGACATTCGTTAATTTAATTAAAATTTATTAAATTCCTAGGGATATGACCACATTTTAGGTTGTATTTATTGGATATTTTAACCATGTTGGGAAAATAAAATGAATAAGGCCTCAAGTGCCCAGAATAGTGGGATATAACTGATGCTTTTTAAATTATGTGGGATTTATTAGTCATTGACCATGATTTTTTTGATACCCTTATTTTATTATAATATATTATTAGTTTCAAGATGTGTATTGATATTTATAATCAAGCAAGTGTGTTTTTATATCTTGATGGAATCACTCATGTCATTGAGTTTGAGTGGGACCTTATGTTAGAGAGGGGAGTCTGGTTTTACTGGATATTTCCTTGATCTCAAGTGACATTTCAAGGTTTTAATTCCATGTGATCATGTAGGGTTCAGTTGGTTAGCTTTGAGTGGTTATAGATAGGTAAAATAAGGTCTTTAATATGATTTTTATAGGTCTACGTCCTAGCTGGAGGTAGAGTTCTATATTATCTTAATTCCCAATACAATCCACATCACTTTTACATCTTACTAAATAGATCCATATTAGATGAAGTATTTGAAATTTCAATTAAAAGATCTTTAAGGAAGGATATTTATTCAACTGAGTATGTTTCCATGGGTGTCTATGGTTCTCTTTGAAAATATGGTGGATAAAAGCCTCTGATTTTGAATTAAATACTTAAATATCAACCTAGAAATTTTCAATAATAAATACTTAATACCCAAAACTGATGAAATTATAAACCATCTTAGGTTATCCTGGTGATTTTTAAATATTGATCAAATATTAGGATATCAAAATTTAATGGATTATGAAAAGGATGTTACTAAGACCAATTAAAGGTGAAGGTGCAAGCTTTATGAGTATTTAGTTATGTCATTCATCCATAACAATGATCTTATGGTTTTCACAGGTTTTATGAATTTATTATTTCACCCCTATATGGATTCCTTTATAATTTTTTATTTGGATAATGTCATAATTTACTCTAAGATGAGGGAAGAGCATGAGGACCATCTAGCTATTATCTTAGAAACCATGAAAGAGAACTACATGTATGATAATTTATCTAAATGTCATCTCTAGATTCATGAAGTGGGATTCTTGTATCACATGATATATGAAAAATTAATCTTGGTGAAACCTAGGAAAATCCAATCAGCGATGTGGTGGGAGAATCCCAAGAATGTGTTTGTGATCTAGATATTCGTAGGTTTAGTTGGATATTGTAGACATTTCCTCCAAGAATTTTTCCATTTTACTTTCTCCTTGATATATTTGACTCAAAATGTCATAAAGTTTGAGTGGTATGAGAAGTTCTATAGTATTTTCTGTGGTTCTGAAAGTTATTTTGAAATTATTTTTGTCTTTGATTTTTCCTGAGTTGGGTAAGGGTTATATAATGTATTGTGATGAATTAGTTTTGGGATTATGATAAATGTTGATTCAACTTGATCAAGTGGTGGCATATATATATCTCTAGTTATTCCCTTATGAGAATAATTAACCCAATTATGAATTTAAGTTAGCATCTATAATTCATGACTTAATGAAGTTTCACCATAATCATTTTAGGGAGCAGTTTATGGTGTATTTTGACCCTAAGAGTCTAAGGTATATATCCACTCAAAGGTATTTGAACCATTAATAAATTTATTGGGTATACTATCTATATACTTTAAAATATTAAATTTCTTGTACCCCTAGAAATGGGAATGTGGCAGTTAACACTTGATAAGAAAACTACTCACCCAGATAGTAAGGGAATTCATAGAGGATTGGTTCTAGACGGGGTTGTTTGCTAAGATGTTGTTGGGTATGGAAGAGGGGGAGAAAGTGATTTTTGATTTCATATAGAATATTACTTCCTTCTATAATAGGATTCAACATATTTAATTAGATGGTTTTAATTTTCATTTTATTAGCAGTATTCTAAATAATAGGGAGACCTTGGTAGACTATTATTGGTCTCTCAATGGTTTCATCCTATTTTCATTGAGGCTTGTCGTTCCCTGGTCTTTGAGGCATGATTTGATGGAGGGGGGACACAAGTATAGTTGGGTATTTCACCCCAAGTCATCCAATATGTTTTATGATTTGAGACTATGGTATTGCTGGAATAGGATGAGATGTTAAGTTACTGATTTCATACCTTGGTGTCTCACCTTTCAGATTATCAAAGTCAAGCATCAGAGACCGTTTGGTATATTACTGCCCCATATTATCCTGATAAGGAAGTGGGATGATATCTCAATGGATTCCTTGATTGTATTGAATTGAAATCTGAGTGGTAAGGATTCTATTTAGGTGTTTCATGGCTAGCTGAGTAAATCTTAGCATTTTCAACCCATTGGGGAGTCGTTGAAAGTGGAGGAGCTCAGACACTATTATGTCTGAGAGATTATGAAATTCCATAGAGTAACTTCATATATCATATCTAATCAATAATAATGATTCAAATAAATATAATATAAAGGTATTTGGTAACTAAAGGGTTCTTAGTTGATCTTGAGCACATCATGTCATCCTTAGATTTTTGTTCAACTAAGAAATCCATCCAGATTATTAAGGATATACTCTGATCATGTGTGTTTGATTTTAGTGGATATTTGGAGAAATATTTGTCATTGGTTGAGTATGCCTATAAAATATTTACAATGATTTAATCAAGATGGATCCCTTGAATATCCTTATAGACACCTATGTCAATCTTCTCTCTGTTGGGAAGAATTTGGTGAGTGCTCCTTTTTTAGATCGAGTCTAATCCAAGAGATGATAGTGAAGGTGAATTTGAACCCAAAGAGGTTGGTGAAAGATAAAAGTAATTAGAAATATTAAATTGATTATCATAATTGTTCATTAGAGTTTTTTCTGCTATATTAGATGTTTCTAAGGGATTCTTCTAGGTTGGGAAGCAATTTTCTGTAGAGGCAGCGGAAGCTAGCATCACATTATGTCATGACATTTGAGATTATGGAGTTTATTGGGATGGTGGTACACCATTTAGATTTAAAAATTTATTTGAGATATATTAATAATTCATTTCTTTCCTCACAAAAAAATAAATACCTTTTTGACCAATACCACATAAAAAATGGGAGCATCTTAAAGTGGATTCTAATACCTCTGTTGGTGACCAGCTTGTTCATATCATAGATTATCAGGAAAAAAAATTGTGTTGCAAATATATTAATTATGTGTTCAATGGAATTGAGGATGAGATATTTAAAACATTTGGGAATGTAAAGTATCTATGAGGGATTAGCTACATGACCTTTTTAGATAATTAAAACCTTGAGGTATTTATGGGTGAAAAGTTGAATGGTGGGGATAATTTTGAAACCTTCTTGGTCACTTTATATTTTCTTTTGAATTTATATTTTCATTATCGTTAATTTAGATTTTTAATGAATTTGGGGTTAAAAATATGGATTTTTTGGAAAATAGGATAGGGATTATAGTAGTCATAGTGTTATTATTAACCATGCACCTAACCTTGGGACAGGGGATTTAGAGAGACTAGATACATTTTGTATGATTACCATGTGGTTTTTATAACCATGTGGACTCTCTAAGAACATTTTATAGTCGATATTGTAAAGGGGAGGTGACCAGAATAGTTAGTATAATGTTTGTAAAACAATAAAACCAAACCATGTATTCTTCTAAGTTTACTTAGAATTGTGAATTTACAAAATTTTCCATATATATTTTAACTTATTTTTATCCTCACCATCCATTTCATGAATACAACCTCCCCCTCATCATATAATATTACTTCCCAATATATCCTGGGAGATATACCTTTATTTCATTGTGATTTATCTTGAGGAAACTCCTATTTTCCCTTTATTTCGCCCTCCTCTCCCCATATCCTTCATTCTTCTACCTGCCTTCTTCCATTACTCTAACCCTAATGACCATGGAGTGTCAAACCAAGGGTTTTGATGGGTATTTGATGAATTTTCTTAGGTTTCAGTTTGTTAAGGATCTTTTTCCCATATTATTAGTCTTTACAAGCAAAGGTAAAAATATTCAATTAATTTTGTGGTATGTATCTCTGTATGACTTGGATATTACTTTAGAATACCTAATGCTCTTAATATGTAATTTGGTTCTATTGATTTTATGAAATTATAATTAATTATTGAGGGTTGTTTTGTGTGTTCTCATTTCTATATTGGAGTGTGATGGAAAGAATGGTGGTTTCTTTTGTATTTTCCATTGGAAATATATTTTATGTATTCAAGGTGTTTTAAAATGATTTAATGGATTTCTTACTTTCAAAATAAGTTTTCAAAGGGGTTTTTGAAGGAAAATGTGATTCCATGTTATATTATTGATTATAGATAATTATTGTTTATTTTTAATATTGATTTTCATTAGTATTTACTCTGTTGGGATATGGGAGACCATAGATAGATGGGTGTCTAGATGGGTTTTACCCTAAATTAATATATAAATTAGCTAGGGAACATTTCTCATGAGTCCTTATGAGGATACAAGCTAAGTTATTTATTTAGCATAAAAAAGGATGGCTAGTGTGCCATAAGTGAATCTTAGTTTCCATTGGAACTAATAGGAAGAAGGTCATCCCAAGTTGATTATATTTTGTTCGAGTTCATTCTTGTTGCTGGATCCCACTCTTGTTTCATTATTATGATGTGATTACTATAAATTTTCCTCATTCATCGTGTATGGTTGTTCTAGGATTATAAATGTTAGAAATTGTTTATCATAAAACCAAAGGGATTGTGGAAATTTTTTCAAGATGGATATATATTTTAAAATGGTTTTTAAAAATATAATTAAATGTGTTAAATATTAAATTTATAAATAATATTGATAATGGAATCCTATTAGACTTTTTCTCACACCCTAAATATTCTATTAGGAATAGGAAGACATGGTATTATAGTATTTTAAAAAAGAAAATAGAGGAATGCAGTTTTGTGGCTCATCCTAATGTTCATAATTTCTCTTGGGTATGTTTCCATAGGTGAATAATTATCTTGGGGAGGTTGGGATTAAGTGGAGAAATTTGAGATCCTAGGTGATTTTGGGTTATGTTGTATTAGCCTCTATAATATTGAACTTGTTATTAAATTATTATTATATATATATATATGATGTTGGTTATAATTTTTTATGTTGCTGATGTGATATTTATGATTTGTTTTCATTATTTTTTAAGCTTATACTTTTTTTTCTTTGAGTTTTGAAAAATGTTATTTAATGGTGTGTATTTCCAACCTACAGATGGGTCACGTAAGATTTCTAAGAGAAATGTGTGTGATGACTTTTTGTATTATGAGGGTTAAAACATTTTAAAATGGTTATATTTTGATACCCTTATGCTTTTCCCCAGCCTATTTCAATAAATAACACACTTTAATCCTTATTGTTAGCTGTGTTGGGTGACAGGTCAGGTAAACCTAGGTTGGTTCATTAAATACATTCTTCATTATAAGAAAAAGTTATATCATCAAAATACATAATCACAATGATTGATATGGTATTAGTCTTCTTCATATAAAAACTATTTTACACTAACCCCCTCCAAAAATTTATGCTTCTCAAGTACTCATCCAGCTTTAAATATCATGATCTTGGATATTTTTTCAATACACTATAATAATTTTTTAATTTACACACCTTTCTATCATATGTATGAGGAAAAAACCCTCATATTTCTCCATATAAAAATCTTCATTTAATTCAGCATTCATAAATATAGACTTTACATACATTTGGATAATATTAAAACTTATTAGGACTACAATTTCAAGGAAAGTAGTTATGATTTCAATCCTATAAATAGGATAAAAAGATTCATTAAAATTAATTCCATCAACATATAAATACCCCTTGTATAAATGTTTGGATTTATTTCTGGAAACTTCACCTTTATCATTTAGCTTATTCCTAAAAAATCATATTCACCTATGATATTCTTATATTTGGTTTATGTAATAATATATCATATTTAATTATTTTCAAATTTATCCAATTATTTATTCATGGATTGGATCCAATCTTTGTGTTCAAAGGATTCATCAATATTTTGTAGTTAAACCATTGAAAGTAAACTAGTGTAACTTGTTTTTATGATATATCTTTTAGTCTGAACTCCTTGAATCAGATCACTAATAATATTATCAACGTCAACATGTTTCATCATCCTTTAATTTATTCCAATGTTTTTAAAATATTTAGTATCCTTAACGGAATATGTAGAATTTTCATCCCCTTTTTGAATTAGTATGCTTTAGTCAGTCTACTATAAAGGTTTAGAATTGAAAAACTCAACATCATCATCCACCATAACTAGATTTTTTATTTTCTCTTCATTCCCAATGACTAAATCATCATCACATTCCACTATAATCTTTGTTTTATTTACTGTATCACCTATAAGTTATTTCATTTTGTGTATAACCTAGGAATATTATATTTTTAGCCTTCTCATTAAACTTTCCACCACTTCTGCCTTTCCTCTTGATTAAACATTAACTCCCAAACACACTAAAGTTATTTTCATTTGAATTATTTTTTAAATAAATTTAAAATGGAGTTGTATCTAAATCTGGATTCAAAAGGAATCTATTTTGAATGACTCCAATTGTGGTAATTTCTTACAAATAGAATTATATTAATGTATCATGCTTAACCAGTATGATTCTGGATAGATCAACAAGGGTTGTATTCTCCTTTATAAATACTACATTTTTTGTGGAGTATATGGTGAATTGAAAACATGTATAATTCCATTTTTATCAATATATTCTGAAAATATTTGGTTGTAATACTCAGTACCATTGTCTTACATTAGTCTCTTCATAGAAAAAAATCATTTCAACTAGCCTTCTAAAACTTTTAACCATGGCCAAGCATTAAGATTTTTGAGGCATAAATGTAATTCATGTGAATATTGTGAATTAATTAATGAAAGTGATAAAATACCTTTCTTAAATTATTTAATTATTAGTCATGTGTTCATAAACATAGGAGCGGACCATCTCCAATGGTCTTTTAGTTTTGATATCAACACCCTTGTGACTTCTCCTCACTATTTTTCATTTCTAGAATGTTTTTTAAATTAAACAAGTATATTATTTTAGAAAATTTATTTTTTTACAATCTATTCTTTGATTAATTTCTTCATTTTTTGGGATAATATAACCAAGTACTATATGCCAAAAATTATTCCCAACATTCATACTCATGTAGCAATATATTCTTGATTCACCAACCTGAAATAGGTTACAATGAGATCTCAACCCTCTAGTTACATTATCTCAACATGTTAATATATTTATAAAAAAACCTTTATTTTTTAATATCACTGAATTTATATCATTACAAAGTCTTCATAAACTAAACAGGTGATGCTCTAGTACATCAATAAACCAAACGTTTTTGGTAATTATCTGAGTTTTTCAAATATTACCATTTTAAATAGATTTGATTCTTAATGAGATATATTTTCCAAAGGATAAATATTCTCCTTCATATATTTCAATATTCCTAAGGTTATTTAAATAACCTATCATATGAGAAGAGAAACCCCAATCTATAATCCATGGCATATAAAATGTTTAATCTTTAAATGTAACTTCACCCACATTAGCCTTTTGATTAAAAAGGTTCTTATTCTTAACATTTTAGTATTTATAAGACATATTTAGAAAAGTTGGAATGATTGTTAGACACTTATTTGAGATTTTTCCTCATCGATCAAATATACTTCAAAACTCTTGAAATCATAAATATATTTTTTTATTTAAATATTATTCTTTGATTTTTGGTAATTGCTATTTTTTAAATCTGTTGAAGTTGTATCCACCTTGTTTCATGCTCTCTTTTTTTCCTAGGTAAATACATTTTATACCATAATTTTTAGTATTTTTGTCTCACACACCATGACAACAATAATATCATTAAAACATAATTCTTTTTTATAAATTATTTGATTATTTGAAATATTTTCTATCACCTTTCTTGAACTCCCAATGATCTAATTTCATAGAACTGCTTAGTCGATATATTCTTTTGATATTTGAGGATAGTATAGATATTTCTATGTAATTTTTATCTCTCTAGATATGAGAACGTTCTTTCATTTATTTTGGTTTTCTGTTTAATCCATATCTTTTTATCCTTAGAATTCTTTTGAAATTGTGACTTTCTTATTATGTATAGAACGAGAAGGCCTCCTATTTTCTTGATTATCATCTTGTGCAAAAAAATATACTTGATATTTGATACCTATAGAATGCACATTATCTTTACATAGATCTAATGGAGTCACATTTGAAATATTTTGTCTTCTTCTTACCTTTAACAATATTAAACTTCAATATATCAATGTCATTATCTCTATGGATTATAGTTGACATCATGAAACCAATATTAATATGTGATTTATACTCTAATGAATCACTTTCCTCTTCCTCTTGAACAATAATAATTTTATTATAATCCACCTCATAAATATCACCATCCTATCATATTTATTCACTATCAGAATAATCTTATTCAATTAATAGAAAATTAGTTATATAAAACTTAAGTGGCTTCATATTATTGCCTTTTTATTGAGTCTGATTTCTCTTTAGTGATCCTATATTGTTAGAGGATATCATAACAGGTTGATCTTCATCAAATTTATCTTTGATCTTTAAGGAGAACAAGACTGATAGATAACCAATATTTCCATAGAAAAATAATTTAAAATGAATTTTACCGTAATACATATATTTCACCTTTATGAATATTCTAGATATCAAAGATAAGATTTTGGTAATATATTCCTTTTTCTATTTTATTTGAATCTGTGTGCTCAGATTTATTCTTAAATTTATGATATTATTTAAAAACTATTTTTTAATGACCTTTATTTCGGTAGTAACACCTCTTCTCATTTAATAATTTGTGAGATTGTTTTAAATTTTATCAGTAATTAAATCATCTGGATAATTTTCTTTAAGATCTGAGATCCTATCATTAAAATTATTTGGAAAAATTTTCTAAAGTTTCATTAGCGTAGTATAATATTTAATGGTTTCTCAAAATCCTATGATGGAGCTATATATCACATTAAATGTGGTAAAACAATTGTAAACTCATTCATATTCAAGAATTATAATATATTTAAATTATTTCTTATATATATAAAGATTAACCACCTTCACTTTTCCATTCCCTTCATAAATATTATCATGTTTTTTTATAGATCACATTTTCATTCTTTCCAACCATAAATTTTGTTAATTCCTTCTCAGATAAAGTGGAAAAAATTACTTTTCATAATTCTCAATATTTTTCTAATAAATTAAAGACAATGAAGTAGTTTCCTTTGGATCTATGACACCATAAAATCTTAATATTTAACATTAAGACCCAGTGAGAGAAGGTAAAGAACCATCCACTCCTTATAAATATAGAAACATTTTGCATTATGTAAGAATCCATTTATTATTCAATTATTTATGTCGATCCATAAAATAATAAATTGTGATATTAAAGAGTGAAATTATATATTATACCAATTTATAGGATCACCTGGGATGCTATAAACTCTGAGAGGAGTGGGGAAATTAGTATTAGAATGTTTCCTCACAAATATCAGCTACCATCCTACTTAGTCAACAATATTCTCTCCAAATCACCATGATATAGAATTAAAATTGATAAGAAATTTTTTTTGTGTTGACCTATATCTTAAACTACCCAAAATTACATTATTTATAACAAAGGTAGCATTTTCTTATATTTTGAGAATCTTTTCAGTTTAGATTTTCAGAGAATTATGAAAAACTATTTTGTAACGAACCAGAATTCTGTCAAGGATATTTCTAGTATTATGTTTATTTAATATAGTATACATCACATAAAATAACTTATAGAATAAAATAAACACATTATAAATTAATAATGAATGAAATTAGAGGTATTTCTAGAAGTTAAGGAACTTATACCAAAGAAATTGTACCTTGACCTTATGAATAATAATATGACCCTTATGAATAGTAAATTGTAAAAACAATAGTAACCTCACCCATGAATGTATAAATAAAATTTAAGAATCCTATAATTAAAGGTATGATATAATTATATTGCAGTATGAGTAAATTAATATTATAAAAAATTAATAATTAAGTGTTAGTATTTTTGAAAGTTGCAAATTTTTAATTATAGTGTTATAATTGATAAAACTATTTAAAATAAAATTTATTTTCATAAAATCTATTCATAAATTAAAATTTTTTGGTCTTATGATTTTAGGATAATTTTATGAGCCCTTAGTTAATTTTTCAAACAGTTATAAAATCTGTTATAATTGTAAAATCTTTCTTTTTCGAGTAAATGATGATTTTAATTAAAAACTAAATTTATCATATTTATAAAATTATTTCCATAAAATGGATTTCATTTTTTAATTCTAAACATTGAAAAATATTCATGGTGAATTTTTGGGATTTTTATAAAATACTTCAATTTTTGTGAAGAGTAAAATACGAAAATTTACGATAAATGATAAATACGTGAATTATTGAGTGAAAGGTGATCTATGGATGTTGTAATATCATAATATCAAAGTTTAATTAATTATTTTAATTTATTTAGTGATAATTATCAAACTGTTCATAGTCTTGGGCCAAAATATTAAACAAATGAATAAAATATTTAAAAAACACCCCTCTCCTCCACTATAAATACCACCCCTTCTCCTCACACCTTACAAGCATTTAGACTTGTAAAATTTTTACCCAATACAATTATCAATCCCCTACCCCATTTCCAATATCCTTTGGTCTCAACAAAAGTACAAAAACCAATCTTCTTAAGGTGGTACTCAAGGAAAACAAATCAAGAGGTAAAAATCCTCTTTCTTCTATTTTTTTCTTTTTAATATATTTGTTTTCTTATCCTTCCATAATATATTCTCATAAAAATATAATCATAACTAAATTAAATTAAAAATACTATAATTTTATTATTCTATTGTAAAAATACATCATCAAGCCCCTTCTCCACTCCCTTTTATTCTAAAAATGGAAACAGGGTCTCTTTGGTGTTGTTTCATCCCCTTCCAGGATGAAAAGTTTTCATTTTCCTTTACTGTCTTCAAAGTTATTCATAAAACCATTTTAATGGTTGACAAATATTTTAAAATTTATATTAAAACCCTTTTATTTTATTTAAGATACATATTTACATAATACTAAATGATGAAACCAATCGAGTTCGTTGTGATCTAAAACCGCTAAAATTAATCTAAAATTATTATTATTAACATGTCATCGAATGATTCGTCCTCATATATGGGGAAAATATATACAAAAACAATTACAATTTTTTATGTAAAATAATAATATATAATTCCAACTCTAGAGAATTATACCCATTTTACATAAATTCCATTACTTATAAATTAGCTAACCGATCATGAAAACCAAGAAAACGAATGCTCCTAAATGATGAAATTAAACTCTATAACTCATGAATAAGGACATAAATGAAATTAATAAAACTATAATTAATAAAATAAGTATATAAATGGTTCTTAATAAATTAATTAATGTATTTAATTTTATTATCCAGGAGATTAAGTTCAAGTGCATCACACATTTGGACATAAGGTAAGGGTTTTTTTCTTAAACCTCTATTTTCATTCAGGTTATGATTTCTCCCTCTATACACAAATGAAATTATTAATTATTTTTATATAATTATTATAAATTATATTTATATGCTAAAAAAACATATATCCATATCAGTTCATCTTTATTTGATGGTATAATACATGTTTTATATGGTTACCTTCTCAATTCTTCCTGATACGCAAGCTCGATTGAAGGGAACTTCCCAATTTATTATCCATTTTCAAGTACCATACATAATTTGTTTTAAGAGTAAATTATTTTTCTTAGTTAAATAATTTGGTAAGGAAAAATCATATTTTTCCATTTCTGGTTTTATACAATCAATTATGATTATAAAAATGATTTTTTCCAAAAGAATTGTTCTTTGTAAAGTAAAGGGGGTATTTCCCTCCAGAATTTCTTGACAATTTTATTAGAGAATTTTCATTTATTTCAATACATATATTGAATTTTATAATTTATTGAGATTTATATATTATTTTTTATTAAATTTTTTATGATCAATTTTAATGTGTATGTGATATCTTGATACCATTAATCATACTAATCAGAATGGGTGGAGATTATATTTACAGATTGGGGAATGTTATTTTCATTTCATATATATATGTTGTTTATGATTATCTCAATTCATATTAGTAATTCATTGGACATATTAAGTGACGGTAAGGGACTAATATATCCCCTCAATACATCATTAGGTCTCATGATGAAAACTAGATTGGGCTTTCACCCATTATGTATGGTGTATTGGACGAGACATTGACGGTATGTTTATGATGTCCAACATAACGCATTCCCTCATTATGAAACTACTAATTGATTGTCCATGTGATTACTTTACAAGTATAATATAAATGGTTATATTTTATTATGTCATTATTTAATCATCATTTATTCCTGCTGTTTTATTATCAAGATTATGTTTTATTGACCTACGTATTTAGTTATTCACAATGCCTTATTGTTTATGTTTGGGAGATATTATGTTGTAATGATTACCCTTTCCAATAATCTAATATCACCTATTTATTATGTTTTATTTTTCTCTAAAATATGAATATGTAATTTATAAATGACTTTTAGGGATAATCTAGGATTTTATGGGTGTTTCCAATGGATTTTCTATATTGTTTTTCCTTTCAAGATGTAATGTAAAATTCATGTATGTATTCTACCTTCCAAAACTACTAAATTAATGAGTCATTTGGGATTTTATTGTTTTATCTATGTCAATGTATTGCTATAATGAACTGACTCTTGGTTACTATGGTTGGGGTCTTTCGGTTGGTATTAGAGCAAGTTTAGTATAAACTTTAGAAACAAGATTTAGAAAACATATATTTGGGAACATAACCATAAGATAGATTTGAGGATAATAATAGAAGAAATTACAATAATTTTGGTAAGTTAAATATTTTTTTAATCATCCTAGAAATACATCCATGTCTGGATACTACAAGTGGATATAGTTCTAGCACAAATGTACCTAGGTGTAACAACTCCAACAAGGTGTCTCGAACCTCAATCGGGGTATCCTAGAACTTGAAAACATACCTTACTAAGAACCGGATTTGACACTCATATGGGATATTCTTAGTATAAGTAAAATTTTATTTATAAACCATTATGAAGGATTTAAAATTAAATATTACCCCAAATAATCCATGTTTATGATTATGAGATTATCTATGCATAAAATTTCAATTTATGTTACATGTTTTTCTAGTTTAAGATTATACATTATGATTCAGAACCTAATATAGTGTATTATATTATTTATAATTAGATCCTGGGGAAGTAATGGAAACTGTATTAATGCATGTATCCTATATAGGGAATGCTCGCCTATGAAAGATAATGATATTGGTATTAGATCTGTTGCTGGTTTTGAGAAACTTATAACTATACCAGGATAGTTGACTTGGTTTATGAATAATAACCTTACCCGTATAGATAATCCTAGTCCACAATGTGGATAGACCACTTTATGGGACAAAATACTCCATCATTCAATGGTACTACAAACCCTTTTGTAGTGGATCAATGGATATGTTCCTTGGAGAATAAATTTCTCACTTTTGAAAGTAATAAAATGGACAAGGTTATCATGGAAGTTGATCATATCTCATGATATGAGGATCGGTCTTAGTCGTTAATTCAAAACATAAAGAAGGAGGAGGAAATCGTAAATATGGAATGGAATTATTTTAAGGATATTTCCCTAGAAATATATTTCCATTGTGAATAGAAAATGGATATAGGAAGAAATTCTTGAGTATGAAACAAAATGAGGATGAAAACATTATAAATTATGAATCCAACTTTACAAGGTTAGAAAGGCTTTTCATGGAATAAATATGAAATCCAAGGAGCAATATTGATCTATTCTTTTTTGTTTTAAGATTATTCCTTTGAAAGGTAATGGTCTCCCAAAATTTCTCATTATAAGAAGATATAGTCTAATATTCTATCAAGACAGAAAAATAATTCACAAATTATAATGAATTTAATGGAAAGAAAGAGAAGAAGAGGGTTGTTTAACACTATATAAAAGTAAATAAATAAAGGCATATAACAGAACATTTTATTTTACATCCTATGATAATTGTGGGAAGAAACACCTTGGTACTTGCCTAAAGGGTATGGGTGTTTATTAAAAGTGTGTAGAAAAGTCCACTAAGCCCGTGATTTCAAAGAAAAGAAATAATATTCCATTGTTAAATGATACAAGTCAAAATAGATGCGAAATTATGAAAATTATTTTCCAAATTTTCAAGGAAGATCTCCCCAAATAATTATAAAGGAATGAGGACCAGCTTATACAATCACAAATATTGAGTTTGAAGTTTCTAATTTTTTGGTGATTTGTACTTTAATTGCTTCCTCAAATGTATCCAATGCTTTATTTGATTCTGGATCATCAAATTATTTTATATCTTCCCAGTTTTCCAAGAAAATTAGACATTTCCATTTTTAATTAATAAAGGAGTTGTTAGTAAAAAATTCTAAGAGAAGTATCCTTGCAATATAGATGTGTTGGTACACAAACGTTCTTTAGTTGATTACCTTGTCAACATACCTATGATTTTCTTTGACATAATCCTTGGTATGGACTAGATTTCAAAATATGATGAAAAATTATATTGTAAGAAAAAGGAAATTATGATTGGTCAGGAAGATATAGAATCCATTATCTTTAGAGAAGAAACCACATCATCTTAGTCATATATGGATCTACCTCCAGTAGAAATTATAAATTCAATTCTTAGGGAGGAAGAGAAAACATCCTCTATAGATGAGGAATTAAATCTTCGGATTTAAGATCTACCAATATAAAAGACTCCAAATAGAATAGGAAATTTTGAATTAGTGGAGTTGAAGAAACAACTAAAGGAAGTGAGTAATAAGGGATTTATTCACCCTAGTGTTTCTCCATGGTAATCCCTCATTCTATTTGTCAAGAAGAAATATGGATCCACGAGGCTATGAATTGACTATAGAGAAATAAAAGCAATTACAAAAAATAAAAAGTATCATTTTCCTCGCATAGATGATTTATTTGATCAACTTCATAGAGATCAATATTTTTTAAAGATTGAACTTTGATTTGGATATCATCAATTGCATGTGAGGAAGGAAGATATTCCAAATATATCATTTCAAACTAGGTATGGATGTCATGTGTTTATAGTAATGTTGTTTGTACTAATTAATTCCCCCTTTTTTCATGAACCTAATGAAAATGGTTTTCATGAAATATCCTAATGACTTTTTGTGGTATTTATTGACAATATATTGGTATTATCCAAAAGATACTTGTACCATGAGAATAACTTGTGGATTTTTCTAAATAATTTTAGAAGAAATTAATTATATTGTAAGTTTAGAAAGTTTGAATTTTGGATTTAAATAGTTTTTTTTCTTGACCATATTGTCTCTAAGGATGGAATCTCAGTTGATCCTGTGAGGAAAAAAGAAGTTCATAGATGGCATACACCAGTGAACATAACTGAGGTATGTAGTTTCAATGGTTTACAATGTTGATATCGGTGTTTCATTTTAAATTATACTAGATTAGTAAACCTGTTAACTAATATTAGTCATAAAGTGGTTAAGTTTTTATGGAAAAAATAATGTGAATAATGTTTAGAATAATTGGAGTGGAGATTATTGAATGACTGGATCTTGACTCTACCAACAAGAAATTATGGATTTGTTATTTATATTGATGCCTCAAAAAAAGGACTTGGGTGTTTTATTTATGTAGAATGGTAGAGTTATTACTTATGCATCAAGGAAGTTAAAAATTCTTAAATATAACTATCCACCTCATGATCTTGAGTTAGAAGCTACAATCATTTCTCTAAATATATAGAGACACTATCTCTATGAAGAAATATGTGAGATATATACAGCTCAAAAGAGATTTAAATATATCTTCTCATGAAAATAATTCAATATGAGGAAAAGGTGATGGCTCGAACTGCTCAAGGATTATGATTGTTCAATACACTACCACCCAGGGAAGACGAATAAGGTAGAAGATGTATTGAGTAGGATAGATCACAAATTTCTAAACAAAATGAGGATTGAAATGGATCTTATGTATATGGATATAGCTAAGATGGATATGGGAACTATCAAGGAAGGTAAAACATCATTAATTTTTCAATTGGTTTCCCAACTAACATTATTGGAAAGGATAACAAGTTCTCAGTATGATAATGATAATAATCAAAAGAAAATTAAAGTTGTGAATGATGGAAAGTTGGTAGACTTTCTATATGAGGATGGAATTCTGAAATGTGGGAATATTCTTTGTGTTCCCACTATAATCATGCCAAAAATGGATTTATTGGATGATTCCCATAGTTTTAATTTCCTTAGACACCTTGGTAGAACTATGATTTATATAGATTTTAAGGAACATTTCTAGTGGGATAACATGAAGTAAAAAATTGACAAATATGTATCAAGATGTCTAGTCTGTTTACAAATGAAGTTTGAAAGATAATGTCTGAAAGTATTCATGAAATATATACCTATTCATACATGTATATGGGATGATATCACCATGTATTTTTTACTATATTTTAAAAAAAACTCCAAGAAATAATAATATAATATAGGTAATTTTTTATCAACTTACCAAATCTATACATTTCCTCACTATAAGGGAGGATTTCAATCATGATGGTTTTTCAAGAAGGAATTAAAAATATATAATGAAGAAAGAAACATATTTATGTAAATATTAAACTCAAATGACAAGATTATGAAATTCACCACTGTCCATAATAAACACTAGGGGAAAGGGGAAGATGGAGAAACATGATGTTAGGGGATAAAGGCTACATATGTGGAAAGGGGAGTGAGTGTTACCATGGGTTTAAGGGATATCATGAGAGTGGTGATGAAGATAGCTTAACGGTGATGGATCAGGGACAGTGATGGCTTAGGGATTACTTTAGGGTGGAGGAAAGGGGATTGAGGGTAACCAGGTTGAGGTTGATGGTAAAAGTGGTGGTGTTGAGGGATTGGTTCTTAGGTATCAATGGTAAGGTCTTGGTAGAGAGGTCTCGGGGACAACAAGGTATTGGGATATTTCTTTGGGATTGGGTGAAAGGGGTAGAGGAATTGGATTAGGGTAAAATAATTCTTAGAGATGGGAGAAGAGAATTGTTTTTATTTTTAGTAAATATTTAATTTTGGTTTTTTTAAAAAATACTGAAAAAAATATTTAAATACTATTCAGTTGTGGTTTCCAAAACTGTTTAAAAAACCTGCCATTAAAATATGATTATGATGTAGTGGGGGTTGAATTATAGAATATAGGAGGGAGTATCAAGCTGAAATAATCATACCCAGATGGTAGATTAACCTAAAATAAAAGAGTGTTACCCTAAAAATTTGGGTTTTTCCCTATTTTAAAAACTATGAAATAAACCCATTTCATTGTGAAAAATATAGGTCACAGTATGACATATTTTTCTATACCCACATTTTGGTGAGGCCCTTTAGGTCTTGTAATGATGCACCTACCCTAGCCAAAAATAAAACTCTTAGGCACTAGCCTCTATTTAGTGTCCCCTTCCTTCCATGTAATATACTTTTACCTCTAGCATAATGCCTCCCCTTGATGATAATTCTATTCACACTCTAAGTTATGATGCCCCTTATAGAAAGGCGTCATGATATAAACCTACAAGATGTGAAATAGAAATATTTAACTATAAATAATTATAAATTAAATATGAAATATAATACTAAATAATATGTAATATCAACCTCCATGGTTTGGCACCCTTTTCATTAGTATAATTACCATAATTTAGGTTCTATACTTATTAAAAACTCACAAATAAATCTACCATGGTTTGGCACCCTAACTCTAAACTGAATCATATTAGTCTCCACCATCTATGCAAAAAACTCAAAAAGATTAGAATTTCCATGAAAATTGACATTTTAATCCAATAAATATATTTATCAAATTTGATCGGATTCACCCAATTTGGATTATGTTTCTTGAAAATAATCAGTTTTACCACTGATGCACTATTACATAACCCGGTCATGATGCCTTATTTTTTGAAGGCCTATAAAATTTTTCAAAAACCCACACTGAAGTCTAAACCAGACACTTTTTCAAATTCCATTATGGGATTATCATTTTCCCACACCATACATCATACTCTCTCCCAATCACCAATGAATCATTGATAAAAGTAACTCTCAAATTATATCAAACATCATCGCAATTTTGATGTCAGCACCCAAATTCCATCTGACACCATATAAAAATGCCAAACCAAGTATTCCCTATAGAACTAGAAAATTTTGAATTTACCATCCCACCAACATCCATGTGACATCTCGATCATCTATCGATGAGACTCACTTCACCCAAAATCCTACAAACATGAGGGTCATACATAATAAATTGATACAATTCCCACCATAATTAGAGTATCCTTATCATCACCCTACTAAAAAGAAATACAATAATCAATAAATCCCATATTTAGTCTATTATCAAATTTAATGGCCATATATGACCATCCCATTCATATATGAGCATCGGTATAAAAAACTTATTGTTTCTATTTCACAGCTCGCTAGAAAGATCATCAATAATTCTCACCAAAATTTATCTATAAAATGGATCACAACATTCATTTTTGTATAGTGTACTACCCTTAATGCGGATTCCCATAAACTTATCCTTGAGTTCAACTATGAATAGTTTCTAACATCACACACATGTTTCACTTTCCAAGACATTTTCATCCCATCCTATATAATACTTGTCAATGAAAAATACTAGAAAAAAATACCATGGTACCCTAATATTTTTTTAGTGTTTCCACTATCCATTGTGGAAACACCTCCCAATATCATCAAAGAATTAGGATTCATTTCCCATAATCATCTCAACAAATTCAATGGTTCTCAATCTTAGAAAGTATCTCACTAATATATAACCCCAATAGTAACTGCGTAAAACTAACATTAACTGACCCTTGTGAATCAATAATTTTCCATAGAAATAGATTAAATCATTATTTATCCTCTCCTTATATATAGAAAACTTTAAATAATCATCAAACATGTTCTTATATACCATCCAACTCAATCTTCCACTCATTGTCCCAACTATACACATACTCCATTGAGTTTTATACATTCAAACATAAGCCCAAATATATAAAAATTTATCATGACCCTTTATATATTAATTTCATCTATATAAAATCCTTATCAATTATTTCTTTATAAAACTTATAAGTCAGATCACTCATTCCATGGACAATATCACAATTAACCCCATCATGATGTCATTATAAACCATAGTTTCTACCCACTATCTATCCATCCTAGACTCAACCATCATGGATCGTGATCCATAAGAATAAGCATTCTACCAATAATATATTCCAAAACCCAACCATGATAAAATAATCACTTCTATTACTCTATATAATAGAACAAAAAAACATCTAACATGCCATTTCTCATCCCTGTCAATGGTATCTACATCTCACAGAAACCTTTTCTGGCTCTAGATCACATCTCCCAGAATAATAATACCCAAAACCAATAACCACAACACATTCAATCCCCAAACCAACCCACTAAGGGTCTATCACCAAGGTGTATAAAAACCTATAATGACCCACCAAGGATAACAATACATTACTTTCACAAAGGTTCTTCATATGAATTTCCAAATAAACAAACAATATAAGATCAACATGACCCTTCATTAGATGAAAATTACATACCTCAGCAACATAGAATACCACCAACAAGTTATATGGGAAACCAGTATATAATTTTCTGATATTATATAAAACTAAACCCTCAATCATTAGTGAAACCAATCACCCAAGGTCATATATATGTCATTTGAAAATTAGGTTCCAAAATAATTATACATACATAGGGATCTTACCACCACAGTTCAAGATCCAAAAAAACAAATAACGATCTCAAATACATGAATTATACTGGACTAAATATCTAATTTGTAATTATGAAATATAAGAACAATAATACTATAACCCTAAAAACATAGACTTCCTATAGTAAACAAGTTGACAACTCACTATTATAAGGTCCATCACAATCCCTGACATATCCCTAAGTTATGTTGTCATCTATATGGAAGGGGACAAGTCATATATTGGGTAAACTATTTCCTCAATTCCATGCCATCAATAACAATTAGAAAAGCAATATTCCACCACAATAATAATAATTGTGCATAAAATCAATGAAAAATATGTCATATGATAAAAAATAAAATATTTTCTTATAGGTATAAAATATTACTAATCACCCATTGGTATTATCATATAGACAAAAAGGGAAATAAAATACATGGAGGATGTACTACCACCTTCAAGCCTCACAAAAATCCAGTATTCAATACCTATTGAGAGTCACCATCCCGATCCAATACACCTCTTATGATCAAACCAAAACAACACACATAAGGTCTGCATACACACTAGAGTTCTAGTATAATGTGTGATAAATAAACCTCAGTTGGGTCTCACCAACTGACCCTAATATAAATCATCATATTTTTTTGTATGAATGAGGGAAGTAAATGTAGAAGAAAAACATGCATGTCAGGTCATTGTATTCTTACTACGACACCATGATATAAAGATATACCTAATTTATCCTATATTAGGAACTTGTCACCATGTGTCATACATATCATCTCAAAACAATAAATTTAGAGTGAGGTCTCATGCTGAGGTTCATTCAAACACAACACGTAAAACCATTAATATATACCATCATGGGAGAGGATTCACCCCTCCCTGGAATTATATATATCAAAATGGGGAATGGTTCCCCATCTAAGAATTATATATATCATTGGGGGATAATCAGACAAACCTGGAATCACATATAGTCTATCATCAAAAAGAAATAGTACCCTTCCATAGAAACATATATCATATATCATCGGGGGAATACACTATCACTATAAATGTATATCATTATCATCAAGGGGTTGTACATTTCCCTAGAATCATATGTCATATATTATTTGGGGCATACACTCTCCATATAAATCTATATAATTATCATTAGTGGGATATAACCTATCCCCATAAACATATATCATACAATCAGGTGTGCAATAACTCCTATACCTAAAAACAAATATGACATATCATCGATGTAATACATTATCCATATGAAACTTTGTTAGTATCATGAATGTGGATTGTTCCTCATCCTGAGAAAATACATCATATCATTAAGGGGATGATCGGTCTATGATGAAATCTCATATATCATCATGGGATATTTAATATACCCTAGAATCTCAAATATGATGAGGGGAAAAATTGGTCGAGTCAGTAATATCATATATCATTAAGGACAAAAGTGGTTCACCATATAATCATGTATCATTAAGTCGTCAAGGGGAATGAAACCTCACTCAATGATCTCATATTGAATAACCATTTTAGGGCACCGTAGCCATCACCAAAATTTTACCAACTTTTCATCAGGGTGATTTTCACTCATGACTTAGACTCATGTCACACAACATGATTATTCATGTTTCTATCCTCATGTATGATCCCCTAAAGACCATCATGGTTGCACTAGAACATTTCATAGAACCCATTAACCTTCTTATCATGCCCAAAAGGGTATATACTTGGTTCTACAAACCAAACATGATCTTTCCTATCTTGAAAAAAGATAAATTAGTTAACCCATGGTGAAATCAAAGACCATATGGTCTTTTTAAAATAGTGCCTCAAAATAATTATCCAAATCCTCTGATGATTCTCAAATTACAACCCAGTACCACTAACCAGGGATCATCCTAACCTATATTTAACTAACACTATTGGAAACCCAATTCCAATTCATCAAAAAATACCATGAAACAAGTTGGGCCTCTCTCACATCTACCATAGAGATATCTCAAGCTAGACATCATGAGGAAAACCACTTCATCACACCTCATATATCATATAAGGATTTATCCCACTAAGGATGCATTCTAAGTCACTAATCCACCCTCAAGAGTGTGTTTGGTCCATGTGTGAGATGTACAGTCATCTCACCCATCACTACTTGGAATAGGACTGTCATGCCTTCCCAATTTCCGTAATAAATATAACATGGATATTCATATCTCACCTTAAATCCTAAAACCAACCAAGGTCTCTCTGAAATCAATTATAACTTCTAAACCTTTGTGATACTGTCTTTAGGTGATCCTCAAATACCCAACGTTCAGTGAATCTATAATCCCATCTCTAAGAGACTAAATTCCATACTATTTATTTATCCTATATTCTCTAGTTTCTTATACCTTTATTTTCTCACATAAAAATGGTTATACACAATCCTAAATAAAAATTTTACGATTTAGTATTATACGTACCGCCTACCCTGATATCAGAGTTAGCATCGTCATGATGCTCTGAATATCATTGAACAAGTTCATTCATGGATTATACAAGCTCACATCAACTCCCAAGACCCACTCTAAAATAAAAATTCAAAAAAAATTAATTAAAATAATTTATAAATCATTATTCAATTAAATACAAATAGGTTTAACAAACTAAAACTCATCGAGAGGAGTCTAGTCTTTGGAACCTCAAGCAATGGTAAGCTAACATTCCATGGTATTTTCCTAGAATATACCAACATAAATTCCAATCAAATAAAACGTTACTACTATAAAATTTCCTCAAATTTAATTTAAATACCCATATAAATAATTGTGAAACATTCCTCCAAAGAAACGGGGAGAAATAGTTTTCGATTATCCTCGGAAGATCTGAAATCAATAAGGTGAGAAAAATCACCATCATCTCAACTTGATTACTCCATGATCTAGTGGTATCAAGATAAAAAACTATTCCAAATTGACCCCAAATCTTATTTGGTGAAATATAAATAAAAATAAATTGAAAATGAGTGATGAACTCACCTAAATCACTCTGAAAAATGAAACCAAGAACACCCTTTATCAAAGGGTTGTTAAATAGTGAAAGATAGGGGAGGATCCATCAGAAATAAACCTCTTTGTTTGACCTACTAGCCCAAAATTAAATTAGTTCACATTAAATAATGAGTCTACTAATATTTCAAAAAATGGTATAGGTACACATACTGATGTGACTTATATGTGTTAAGGTGTGATTCCTTATTATAGACACCTATCATAGTGTGTTCACTTGGGGTATGACATGAAACACCTCCCTTGGATGGAACCAAAAATTCGATGTTATGGCCTCTATGGTGTGGACCTAAACCTCAAAAAAAATGTCCTTATCACTCCATATTAATGCCTCCTCATGACAATAATATTCTTCACACTCTATGTTTCAACACCCCTCAGGGAAAGTTATCACAGTGTGGTAATATTAGTCACAGTGTGACTAGATCACTATATGATATATCACAAAGTCAATACTTAATATTTTTTCAAATAATACATAAAATACACATCCACAGTGTATGTCCTTTGACCACTATGTGATTACAATATGTAATATTCTTTATTTGGAACAAACCCACACCATAACCTACCATTACATAGAACCATCTGATCGTGTTATAACCTACTACCTCTATGCCCTGGGGCCTGCCTAAAAATGGAATGACTCATCATCCAGGACACATCATAGCATGGCCACCACTCATCATATCATAATGATCCATCTATCATAAAAATTTGAAAAGGGTTCACTCTGACCACTCTGAAAAATGCTTGTTTTTGTGAGTGTCCTTAATATGGTAGGTTTCCAAGAATTAGTGGTCTCATTTTAAAGTAAATAGTTCCTAAGAAGATCTTGGTGAATTCAATATATAAAATGAGCCGAGGATTAACACCCATGTTGGTGTGAGTGGATGTGGTGTATCATAGGGGTGGAATTTGGAAAATTTTGAAACTATATGTATAAAAAGAATAATCTTACATTTGTATTAATACACATATGTCTTGATATACCATATTTTTATTATGGTATAAATAGATAATCATGCCTTGATAATAGATATTTTATTGACCATGGGTACCAAGATATTTCTAGTGAAATTGCTATGGGAAATGGGGAACGATAAAATAGCCATGATGGGAGTTATGGGGGTGTTACACCATGGTTATAATTATTCTTCTACATGTTCAGATTCTTTATGAATAATGGAAACATTTAGTGTAGTAACACTATATCAAAGTCATTCATCAAGGGGAGTAGTGGTAAAGCTCATCATGAATTATTTGGGTACCATTATGTCATGGTATTGGTATTACCCATTTTAAAATGTTAAAAATATCCACTGATAAGATCTACTATCAACCATTTTGAAAACCTAGAGTTTCGTATTTGGCTTTTACGAAGTCCATAAAATCTATTTTGGAAGTCTCCATTTTATGATGATGGAACATAAGATTAATCTATAAATATGGGTCATGGAATCCTTTAACTCAACTTTAATTTTACTTTATTTAACCTTAGTAGACCCCAGGTCTTTCTTAATTCCCACTAGTCTTCGCTCTTGATGTATTAAACCCATTGGTTCATGGGAATTAATCTCTCTTTATCAAAGGTAAAATATTATTAATTCATTATATTTTCCTTTTTTCTATTATTTATCATAGGTTATAACTATGAGGTTTCTGGTAATTTTGGTCAATATTCATGTATTTGTTATGATGGTTCATTGTGATTAGGTTCTGAGGTGGTTATCAACGAGTTTCTTAACGGTAGAACCATAGTTATTCCATTATTGTACGATGTTCTTCAAAGCTTAAATCAATGTAGAAGATATGATACTTATACTATATTATTATCTATAAATTTTGAATTAATATTATTTAGTTTTCTAGTGGGTAAATATTTGGAATTGTTTTGAGAAGACAACAATCTAGAAATAAATAATTGAAATGGGAAAAGGTTGAGAAGCACAGGTCTTCAGATTTTTTCTCATATTAAATATTTATAATATTTTATTGGAAGTGTGGTAGCTAATTTCTATTATTATAAATTATTTACATGGGTCTTTAATATTCCTAAAACTAATTAAACAATTTAAATATTATAAAAAAACGGGATAATTAATGAAGTATGCATTGAAATTTTAATCCTTTCTTAGAAATGATTCACATGATAAAGTGATTCTTTGAGTATATAATTTAGATGATTGTAGTTATTTTTGGATACTAATTATTATGTATCTTGTTTACTAGAATATACTCATAATGAATTTATTAAGTTATATGTAAAAGTGAAATGATGATTTCTAGAATTAAAAATAGTGGTTGACTATATTTAGACCTTGTTTTCTATAAGATTTCATGCATAAATGATATAATATTGATTATTAATTATCATTGTTATTTCTGTAATTTTGATTTATTTCCAAATATATTTTAAATATTAGACCCCTTGTATTGCTTTAACTTGAAACCCGGTGTGTTTGATTAATATTGTGAGGTTTAATCTTTGATGAAATTATTGTGGAAGCAAATTGATGTGATTTATTATGGTTTTTTGGAGTTGGTGGTTCCATAAAAACAACTGCCCTTATAGTTTTTATTACACTTTTTATTCCTGGTGCTTGAATATAATATATTGTATTATCACGTCCTAATTATTCTTTTACATGATAGAGCTTGTGGTAATTTCTAAATGAAACATGACGCGTGGAAAATAAAAAGTAGTTCCCTACTATGATGATACACATTAGATTATACGATAGTATTCCTATAACCCATGTTCTATAGAAAAATGATATTATTTTATGGTATGTAGATAATTTAAATTATTAGCAGTAGGAGGATCGTATAGAATTAGGATACCTTCTCATGGTGTCTTCCATTGGAAGTCTACAGAAAGGGTGGTTAGGAGAATAAACCTGTCAATATGAATTCCATAAGTTTCATGTATCATTGGATATTCAAATCCATGGACCCATGTAATGATCATTTGACTATAATATTATTATTAATGAGTGGCATGGCTCACAAGCTTTGGTGTATTTCAGGTATTATGATGATAATCATTCAAGGTGGTGTTAGATACATTGGATTCATCATGAGTGGAACAACATTAATGAATAAAGTGATATATTATTTATCCCTTCCATTTGAAGTGAATATCTCAGGCCCTTTGATGGAATAGAATAGTTTCATTAAGTATATAGTCATTGTGGTTTATCTATGTTTTAATTTCCCTAAAGTAAAATAAATATAGTAAACTAAATTTGTTGATTAAACAAGCTATGAAACCTGTTTAACAATATATATTGTGACAAAGGGATTATATTACATGGTATGGGTTCATAGGAGGTTGAATTTCATTGTCACAATAACTCATTTCTCTATGGTTTCCATAGCTTGTTGCAAAATTTTAACCATGGATATTCGCTATATTATCCTAATTCCACTAGGAAATAGGCATAGACGGTCACACACTAAGTATATCCAAGAACCTTGGTTAAATTTTATATCTGTTTGAAATGTACCTTAGAATAGTACTATCAAGTCTGGGGAATAATATTTAATCTAGTTTATTAGTTGATCACAAGTATTTATTTATCTATGTATAACATACTTATATTTATTTATCAATTTAAATAAATATATTTAATACATAGTCCGATAAATAATGATTAGTATGAGAAAATTGTGTTATGGTTCGGTGAGAATTGAATATTATTTCAATAAATATTAGTTTATTTATTTGCGAGACATTATATTTAATTATTATGGAGGTTATAAACATGTAAATAATATAATAATATTATTATTATTTTTAATTATAAAATGGGTATGCAAAGGGTTTGTATAATATTAAAGGGGTATTGGGAAAATAATATTCAAACCCTTGCTCTATAAATACCTGATAGTATAATTCTTATATTGGGGGTTCTTTTCCTACAAACTGTTTTTTCACAACAATTGGCTCTCTAGAGAATTACCTTCCCACAGAGATATTCTAAATAATACACCATTTTCTATGAGTATTTCCTATCCTCATCCTCCCTCTCCGATGGTAAGAGAACCAAGAGAACCCAACATGACTCACAGGGATTCCAAGTTCTGATCAATAATTAATAACACAGGGCATAGGTATATCCTCACTAAAATCCAAAGAACCCAATTGCAATTTTCAAAGATTCTTAATTAACATGTGGATAACCTCTATATGTAATATACCCTTGATTCCTCCATCTCAAATAAGGTTTAACAATATGGTCCAATTTAATTCAAAAATTCATTAATATTAAAAAAATATTTAATACTTTGTATATCTAAATTAATTATAAATTACATGTGGGATCACCTCTTCCTAGATTCTAGTAATGTTATTCAATCTATTTATGACAAGAAATATGAATACTTTGACTAAAATATAGTTGGAAAATAGTTTGATGGCTTCCATTATACTGAGGAATATTCAAGTGGCTTCAGAGCTGTCACATATTAATTAATAATTATATGGATTAATTGATTGTTTTATACATCTTTTCTTACATCCATTACTATTTTATTCATTCTTTAATAAAATTATCATAGTTATCATTGTTCCCCATCATGTAACTAAAAATATGTTAATGATTATTTAATGATGAGACAAGTAGTTCATCATGAAGTGATAAATATTTATGTTGGAAAATACGGACACAAAATATGTATAAAGTGGGGTATATCAAGTTCCAAGGTTCACCACACTATATTTCCCTACGAGATACATGGGAATACCGGTGGACTTGGTTTATTTATTACACCATATCTATGAGAAAATATTTTCTAAAAAAGGTGTACCAATATTAAAAGTAACTCCCATTCTTACTAATTAATATTTTAATCCATTATCATATTTTCCTTCCCACCAATGTTCCCCTCTATTTTCAAAAAAATATAGTATGGATTATTTTTTCAGTTATTCACATAATTCTATTTACCTATTTTTAAAAGGAAAAGTTAATAATCCTTTTTATAATTTTGGTTTTAAAACCAAGGATTTTAAGAATATTTTAAAAAATATTTTTCTTCCTTTCAAAAAAAATGATTTATCAGTCACAACTCATTTTATTATAACCTTAACCTCTTATAAGGATATTTCATTTTAAACTCTTTATAATATGGTTTCTAAAAATCTAATCCTTTATTTCACCAAATATAAATTTTTAAATTAAATTATAAAACTACTTAAAAATAAATTCTTAGAAATTTTTTTAAAGTGTTTTTGTCATCACTTATATTTTTACACCATAGTTAATCTTTTATGAAGTGATTTTCGGATCACACAACTAATGTTATTACAATTTTATTCCTTCTCTAAAATGATATTTTTGTCTTACGATTTCATAATTATGTATTATATGATAAGATTAGGAAACCCAATATTTTTTCAAGGGATCATTAATATATTTTTATGATTTATTTTAAGTGGAATTAATATGTATGTATGATGATAGGTGGTCTTATATACTACCCTATAATTAATTGGTTAATGTTCTTATCTCATAAGATAGTCGTAAATTTACATAGTGATTTTTTTTACTCATGTGTGGGAATTGTTTTTTTTATCTAATTTTTAGAAATGTATATAATGAGTTTGTTCGCATAGGTTCAGGTATAATGGGTTTCTAAACAAATTAATCATATACTTATGGTAACTCTATATTTCTAATTGGTTTTATCAAGTTATGCCATATTTTCAAGATTCATTTCATGTCCATAAAGTTCCATGTTTTCAAGATTATGAATTTTTAAGTATTCACACTTTTATTTCATGTTCAAATGTTATATGTTTTATGTTTTATATTTTATTAATGATAATTTTATGATATAATGTTTCCATAAAATGTTTTAGGATTATCATATATAGTTTTATAATATTTTAAAAAATATAATTATCCTCTTCATAATTTTCCCCTTCATGTTCATGATCTAATTCATAATAATATTTTTTTTAAATAGTAGGTGTTTTATGCCACCCCTTTTTTATGTTTTTGTTCACCTTATTATAAAAAAATATTATGTCATCTAAGGTATATAGAAAACATTCTATAGAATTAGGTCTATAAATAAATTTTGTCTTGTTTTGTAAAATAATATGTTTGTGTAGCTAATATCCAATATACTAAGCCTTTAGTTCCTTGGGTTGTGTGACTATTTGTGAGATTTATTATTTAAAACATGATATTATTGTACTAATTATACTATTTTTATCTTTGGTATATTTAATTTAAATTCTATAGGAATTGAGTAAAATTTTATATAGTAGTAACAAAATTATTTTCTCTAAGAAAAAAATTACAGTGGGTTTGTTGATAAAATCAAAGCATTACGTGAAAAGAGAAAATGTTACAAAAACTGTGTGAAGTAATGTATTTTAAGAGTGTTTCATGACAAACTTAAATTTCTATATAAATCCTTTTTTTACTTCCTGATGTATTCTCCTTTACCAATTCCTTCCATGACAAAATGTTACCTAAATTCAAATGGTCCAAATTTTTTATCTATAAGTTTGTTTGGGCTCAAATAATAGTAAAATTGAATCATAACATTGAGATACAACCCTGGATGTGGGGTATATATGGAGACCCTCCTTTTCTTAATAAATATTTCATTACTTGGTAACAAATTTAATAATACATAGTATCTTTTGAGGTTTATTATATTGGTAATAGGAACATAATACAAGAATACATAAAAACAAAACAATTCTTCTAATACCCTTGAAATACTTCTTCATAGGTTTGTTCTAAGTAACTTTTATTGTATCTCGCATCCTGGGGACATACATCAAAGAATGTGGTGAGCAGAAATCCTTGAAAGGTATAAACAATGAAAATCAATCATAAATCATCGAAGGTAATACATAAGGCATGATAAAAGAACATGAGAAATAGGACAAGAGTAATCACAGGATCATAATTACATAAGTAATAACATGATCATAATTAAAGTAAGAAAAACATGAAAATATAAATAAAACATAATCCTAAGGAATTCATAAAAATATCACTTTAAATCATCAATATGGTGTTTTAGAACTATTATCATGGATTTTGTACAAGGTATCTTTGACCAATTCACTGTAGAGAATCACCTTACCAAATGATTCTCATATCTATTATGTGTAACCAATTATAGGTAAACTTTGTCACTTTACCTAATGCATTAGGGCACTATCATAATGTACCCTTAATATTACCGAGGTTGTTCACCAATGTATCACAAAACAACACCAATACATGATTAGAAGGTATCACGAATATGTAACCTCAAGAGATTACTTCTTTACTCAATGTAATGGTCTCTTAAGACTAACTAGCAATAGTTAACTCTATCATAACTTAGAAGTAAATTACATAAGATAACTATGTCACTCTACCCAATGAATTGGAAAGATATCAGGGAACACCCTTCATATTTTTTAATTATTGTATTCCGTATAATGTAAATTTACATAAACACATCAATAATAACAGAATGAACCAATGGAAAATAAATGGGTACCCAGTGAAAGTAAGAATCATTGTAAATATCATTTAATCATAATAATTAATTATAGGGTATTTACACAGTATAAAATAAATGGTGTATGTTATTGTAAATAATTTTCCAAATTAAATCAATGTATGGTTATCTTGGTGAATAACATTAAATTAGAATAAAAATTAATGGTTTAAAGGAATTATTATATGTGGCTGATGATAAGACAAGACAAATACAGTGATGGATCATTATCTAGGGAGATCAAATTTCTACCATAACATGTGTACATAGAAACATAGACATGTATAAGAAAGATAAAATCTATGAGAAAGATAGTTTGGGAAAGATAACATGAACACTGGTTACAAATTGGGTGTGAAAGAACCCCCATCAATGGATTAATGCAGCTATCTGGGTGAATATACAAAAATCATATTTATAAACTATTAGATGTTCATAATATAAAATGATAGTGACCCATTTGAAGGAATGATATATAGAAGTAGTTAAGGGTGTATAAATGGAATAAGAATATAAATTGAATGTAAATATCAAACCATATATTCTGATTCTTTATTATAGCTCATAAAGTTCATGTGAATTATCCAGCACAAATCCCTCAGGAGTGTCAAACTAGGTGTGTAGTAAGGGACATTCACTGCACACAAGAATGATATATGGGATATAAGAAACCAAAAAATTTCAACGTTTTAATATCTATATTCATCTGATCCAAAACCACACCCACTTGTAGTATTGATAAAGGGATGTCATTTCAAGGAAAACCACACACAGTTTTATTTATCATATTTTATTTGTTTTATAGCTATGGAAAACCTTGAGAATTATAGAAACATATGAAGGTAGTATAATGAGATGTATTGGTGATATATAACTCATAAAATAGTAAGTAACAATTAACAATGATTCACAATAACATTTTCTATTAAACTAAGAAAGAACTAACAAGGCTTGCAAAATAATGGGAATTGTGGGATCAGGAACCTTTTGTTTAGCATAGTAATGACTTAGGAAGAAGATATAATGATAGGGGAATTAATTATAACATTAAAAAGACATCATATTGATTATAATGGGGTTATTTAAAATTACTGTATAATATAATTAAATTGATAATGAAAGTCTTATACAAAACAAGAACTTGAATTAAAAGAAGTGGAGGAAAATATCCCTTACCTTGGGAGGATGTTTATTAAAGATTGAAAGGGACTCCGTAAAACCTTCAAACGAAATTATAGATTCTATTTAGATTTATATTGAGAGATAAATAATTATCAAAGGCTTTACTGTATAAATTAAGGAGGGAAATGTGGTATTCATAAATGAGGGGAGGTGGATTTAAGGGTTAAAATAAAGGATATTTTATTATATACTCCAACCACTTGTGGGTAAATTCAATTGCAACCAATTTTATAGAAAAATAATTGATTTTATAGGGTGGTTGAATGTTTTAGGACTTCATAAACTAAAACTAACCTTATAAACCACCAAATTAATTCACACAAAAAAATTCCGAATTTTGGTTCCATGAAGTTAGGTATAAATTTCAAAATTAAAATTAATATTTTTAAACAAATTTTTAGAGTTACTAAATGGTATTTTTATTAAATGAAATTTTTCATAAACTATTAGTCTTGTATATATAATAATAATGTCATAAAATTATAGTGCTTTGTAAAGCTGTAATTT
Organism: Viscum album; assembly: GCA_963277665.1. Taxonomy (NCBI): domain Eukaryota; kingdom Viridiplantae; phylum Streptophyta; class Magnoliopsida; order Santalales; family Viscaceae; genus Viscum; species Viscum album. The sequence continues at coordinate 476,796,428 of OY728125.1, read as the reverse complement.
TCACTTTTTCAATAAAATTTCAACTGTCATAAAATTCCCAAAAAAATCACTATAATATAATTATGATGTTCTAAATCTAAAATAAATTTTATTATATCAAAATAATACTCCAAATATGATAATTTTTCTTTTAAACAAATATCCTTATTTATTAAAAATTATCAAGTTCATAGAAAAATAAAAATTATGACCATTATAAAAATAACTTGGTGCTTTATTAAAATATATTAAGATTTAAAAAGGGTTTTGTCATATTATTTCATTAAAATAAATTTTTTCTAAAACTTATATGTTTACCATAAATTCATTTTTACAATTTTTTGTTTATATTCTAATATATTTAATATAATTATGATTATATCAATAAATAATATCTTTACAATTCCTTGTTGAAGTTATCCACGACGTTAAAATTTACTATGAAATGTAAAAGTATTTATATGTTCTTATAGTAAAGTATCTATTAGGAATTAAATTTTTTATTAATATCATAAAGTAATTTTTGGGATGTTACATTGTTCCCCCCTTATAGAAATTGTTTCCTTCCCATTTTACTAATTGAATAACACTTACTAAACCAAAATGTTCACTTAAATTTTATATATATAAAGGACATATTATGAACACCTAGGAGATTATAATCCTATATAGTAATAATTTTTATAATTCACCTTATATTATAGATAAATGTGGTACCATTTCAGGCTCTATGCTAAAATATTCTGAATCCTAATTTCCGAAAATAACTAAATCATCATTTGATACCAACTATAGAAACCCTCTTTTCCATAAAAATTTCATTTCATAGTATAAAATTTAATATTACAAAGGATTTTTTGAGTTTTACTATTTTGGAAATAGAAATATAATACATTAATACATAAAAAAACATAAACATTATTCTAATCCACTTAAAATTCTTCTTTATAGTTTCTTCCTAAGTGACTTTTATTGCATCCCATATCTTGGGGGAATATATCAAAAAAAGTGTGATAATAAAGCCAAATAAGGGGAAAACAATTAAAACATATTATAAATTATCATAGGTAATATATGAGTCAAGATAAAATAACTTGAACATGAGGAATAGAGTCATGAAATGATCATAATTAATTGAGTCGTAACATGATCATAAGTATATGAGACATAACTTGAAAATCTATCTGAAGTTTCCCAATTAGGATTTAAGTATCACTGAGAGGGGGAGGGGACGAATCAAAGATATTTTATTGTTTTACATTTATGTACTAATGAAACAACCATCACCTCATGTTAAAGATTTTTTCCCTACTAAATAGAGTCCAAACACACATCCACATGAACATAAGAATTTATGAGTTTCACTAATCAACAAGTGTAGCTACGTCCTTGGTATAGTATGAAAATAATCCAATACCACACAATCCACTAGAAAAACATAATTTTTGGTGGAATACAATGAGTAGGATATTCCCTTGAACTCATGTAGAACTTTGAAAACAATCCAATAGTGCATGTTATTAACATAGAAAAAATATTATGTAATTTAATGTTTTCATTCTTATTGATCATATTTCACAAATTTTATCTTTCAAAATAATTATGCTCTTTACTACCCAAAAGCTGATATAAATTTCCATTAGTTCTCTGAGAACTGATTTACCTCCTCCGCATACTATCTCTATTATCTATATATTTTGTAGCATGAATGCTTTATGCATAGCCTTCTTCCTCCGTAAACCATCATTTCTCTGTGGAATGTCACAACTCGGTGTACTGCACCTAATCTGTGTACTAAATATTCCTTTTCAAACCACCTCCACATACTATATTTCAATTCTACATGTTTCTTCCACATTCTCTATAATTCCCTCTTCAATGAACTTCTCCTTCCAACTCGGTGAACTGTTTCATCTTTCGTGTACCACTTCTTCCTATGTAGAATCTCTCCTATCCTAACTGCTTCCTTTGCAGAATACTCCATCCTCAACTACTCTAGACTTCTTCAAATTTCTTCCCATTGAAAATATGTTCTATAAAAAATAACTCATAATTAGTGAAGGTATTTGTATCCATTATATAGGAAAATAACTTCGAAAATTATCTAATCTATTGTACTGCAATTTTAAATATGGTATACTCTTCACCATGTACTGATCTTCTCCCACAAACTGAAATTATTCCATGAACCATTTTCATCCAAAAACTGTTTCCAAATGCAATTCACAAATCAGCTTTATTCCTTTGAATCATCTAAAATCAATGAATCCATTTATCCAAGGACAATCCATCCTACGAACCTCCATCCTTACATGTACTGCATGCCTTCATCACAAACCGCTCTCTATGAAAAGTTTTTCATTCCTTGAACTGTTCATGCTATGGGTTTATAGTTTTTGTTGTGTGCTCCACATACCACCTGTTTACCAACTTTCATAGTTCTCTAATATTGATCTTTTTTTCATATATATTATTTTTCTAAAAAATAATCAAAACCTTCGATTGTGAGGCCTAAATTTTGGAAAACATTGGGAACAGCACCACATAAAAATATGCTTCAGCACAAACCCTCGTGCTTTTTCTTCATCCTCGAACTTACTCAAAAAATATCTAAATTCATAAAAACCTTACCTTTCATGATATGTATTCTTTAATAGATCACTTTTAGCGTTGTAAAATTTTCCAAGGAAAGTATTGAAACTTCTATATATTCTAGTAACATATTTCTTTCCAATCAGACATGAATATGATTGGATACACCTATACTCCCCCTTTTCATCAAAAGGATTCCATCACAATTTTTCCAAAAAAACATATGATATTTTTGAAATAAAAATCATAAAATCATCGCCTGTTTTTAAAATTATTTTATAAAGTGAATTAATTTATCCATTTTTACAATAAAAAACACTCTTAAAAACAAACTCTATGAACTTCCTTCCCTAGCCAAATTGGTCCAAACAATCTCCCCCTTTGGATTTTGTGGTCAACCAAGATTTATAAATTACTAAACATTTTAATCCCAAGAAATGGTTTACTTATATAAAACTCTAATCCAACATGAACTAACTCATTGTAGGAAACAAGAATTATTGATAGAAAAACTATGATATCTAAAACTAGTGAATATGAAACCTATTCAACATTTATCCTCATCATTATTCCACAGCCTTCTCCCACTTATTAAACATTCTTTAACTTTATTGGAATAAATATTTTTTCCCAAAAACCACTCCAACAAATAGTTAGAATAGTTCACACATTTATATGTTCAATTTACAGCTTACCCAGAACTCCCCCTTTATTTATGATTCCATAAGGTTAGAATTATGAAATAATTTTCCCCCTTGAAAATACTATACAAAAGTAATATGGGATAGGATATAGAGACAAATACCTCAACCTTGATGAGAAGGAGGATGGACACCCATGTTCAACCTCAATTTAAAAAATGGTTCTTTCGGTATAGGTATTGTCAAAATGTTAGCAACTTGTTCTGTTGTAGGAACATACTCCAGCTTCAATTCATTATTCTTCACATTCTCTTTGATGTAGTGGTATTTTATGTAAATATTTTTTGAACAATAATGGTTTATCGGATCCTTGTAATATTGATTTCACTTTTATTGTCACATCCTAAGAGAAATGGTAACTTTATATCAAGAAGTAGGTCTTCCAACTGAGATTTCATCCACATGAGTTAGGTTACAATTTGAGAGGAAGCAACATGCTTAGATTTAGTAATTCAAAGAGTCCCAAAATTCTATTTATTTATATTCCAACTAACCCAAATTTTCTTAAGAATGATCACTCCAGCAGATTTGGATCTTCTATCATCAACATTTCCAACCCAATCAGCATCTGAATACATAAACAAATTAATACTTTTGGAGCTATCGTACCAAATTCCAAAATTTGTTGTGTCTTTAATATATCTAAGAATTATTTTTCTAGAAATTGAATGTGATTATTAAGAAGCACTCTGAAATAATTTATATAAGGTAACAGCATATGCAATTCCAGGTCTTGAGGTAGTCAAATATTAAAAACTTCCAATCATATTTGGATACTTTTATGAACAACGTTGTTTCCTTCTCTATCTTTATACAACTTTGTTCCCACTGAAATAGGTTTGGAAATTGGTTTTGAATTTTCCATTCCAAACTTCTTAATAAGTTCTTTAGCATAATTTTTTGAGAAAGAAAATTGTTTTTCTTCTTTTGAAAAATTTGTAACCCAAGAAATTATTTCATTTCTTCATACATGGATATATCGAATAACTTCATCATCTCTTTAGAAAATTGTACACATTATTTTTCATCATTTTTATCTTAGAATATATCATCGATATAAATAATTACAATGAGAAAAAAATCCTAACTTTCCTTTATGTAAATATTTCTATCAACTCTTCTCTACATAGAACTCATTTTCCTTAAACAAGTATCCAATTTGGAATACCATTCCCTCAAGGTTAGTTTTATCCCATACAATTACTTCTTTAACCCATAAACATTAATTTAATTTATCCCAACAAAAAATCCACAAGGTTGTTTAATATAAAATTCTTCATCAAGATCCCCATTCAGAAATGAAAACTTCACATCTATTTGGAAGATTTTGTATCCTAAATCTCCAGCAATAGTAAGAAAAATTCAGATTGTTTATAATATTTTCACCAGAGAAAAAGTCTCAAAAAAATAAATACCTTAAATTTGTGAATAACCTTGGCACACTAACCTTTCCTTTCTTCTTATCACTTCCCCTTATTCATTCATCTTGTTCCATAAAACCTATTTTGTACCAATAACATTGTTGTTATCCAGCTTGGGTACTAGTTTCCACGTATGATTCTTTAATATCTGATCAAGATCATAATTCATATACTAAACTCATTATGGTTGCTCAAATAATTATTTTACCTCATTTATCTTCACTTTTGAATACAAAGAAGTTTGAGTAATTTCATTTTATGTTCTTTCTATTTAAACCTTCTGATGTTGATCAGCAATAATGTTCTGAGCTTTTACTTGTTTCCTTATCCTAGGTTGATATTTTCGAGTATATATATCATCACTAAAGATATATGAGTCTGATTCTTCTTCATGATTAGAATTACCCCAATCGGAATTATCATCATGAATTATTATCAAGACATTGCTTATCCTGCTTAGCTTCCACATAATCATAAGTCTTGTTTTCATTCTCAACATTTTAAATAACTTTTACATTAGCAGAATATAAAATTCTTCCTAATACTTTGTTGAAACATATGTATCATCTTCCATATAAAGCATAGATACTAAATATTACATCATATCCCCTTTTCTCAAACATTCCAAGGTTTCTAACTTTCTCTTTTAGGATTTATGGTCTCCCAAAAACTCTTAAGTGTTTCAAACAAGGATTTTTTACATAAAACATTTCACATTGAGTCTTATCTGATCGTGTCCAACAGAAACATTGGTTTTGAATATACACAGCAGTACTCATGGGTTTCATCCAATTGTAATGAGAGATACCATGTTCAAGTAACATAGTTCATCCCATTTCCACCAGAATTCTGTTCTTTCTTTTAGCAAAGCACATTTTGTTGAGGTGTGTATGGGGAACTAAACTTATGATGGATTCCATGCTTCTCAAGATACTTTTCAAATTCTTCATTCCTATATTCACTGCCATTATTGTTTCTTAACTTCTTCCCTAAATACTCACATTCCTTCTCATCTTTCCTTCTGAAAATTTTAAACATTTCCAACACAACTGACTTTTGTATCATATATAACACAAGTAATGAGAGTAAAGTTGTAAATGAAAGTGATGAAGTAATTATCTCCATTTATTGATTTCTTTCTCATTATCCCACAAATATCAGATTGAATAAGTTCCAGTTGTAGTTTTAAACAAATGTTAACTTTCTTGAGCACATAATTTTTTATTTTACCTGTTTGAAAAATAGTGTAACACCAACCTATTTTTATTGACATATTAGAAATATATCGAACACTAGAGCACTTTGATAATATTCTCATGTTTCTATGACACAAGTTTCCCATCCTTTTATGCCATATCTAATTTTCTCCCACCAAACTGATGTAACAATAGTATTTCATTGACACCAACTTGTAATAAGTTTCCTTTTGTACATTGGACTTTTGTAACAATCTTTACATATTTTTCACTTTTCACAAAAAACCCATATTTTCCATAGATAACTTTGTTACCCTCATCACGAAGTTTTGAAACACTTAGCATGTTATTTTTTAACCCATCAACATATAATTGTTTCTTATATTTCATCTTTTAATTCCCAATGATGGCTGATCCAACACCTTTGATCCTAAGAGGTTCATCATTACCAAATTTCATCATTCATTATTTGAAATCTTTCTAATTCATCAACAGCTTTAATTATCATGACATATGAGAAGAACACCCACTTTCAAGAATCTATGTTCGTTCTCATTTTATATATTTCTAAATAGTTTCAACAACAAGAGATTTTTCTTATTCTTTTTCATTATTCACTTTCGTCTTCTGAGAATTTTTATGTAATTTTTGTTATACTGGTAAAAAAACAAGACAACCCTTGGAAAGATGTCCAAGTTTTTCCCATCTTTAAAAAATATTTTTGAGTGGTTGGAACCAATTCTCAACATTCACACCAACCATCTTAGGCTTCTTATGAATTTTCTTCTCAAACAATGTATTTTGATAGGATTGGATCCCCCTCAAATCATGTCTTCCATAACATGTAGAATATTAGTAATGTCATTGGATGAACCGACACAAATTTTTTATATGTCTGAATCCACCATTATACTGATAATATCTATATAAATAATATATTCCTCTAAAACTTCCATAATCACTAGAGTTGTGTACATGCTTCTTTGTATCTTTCTTAACAGGATTGTGTTGGCCATCAACCTTCCAATTTTCAAACATGACTTTATTCTTAAACTCAAATTTCATTTGAAATTTATTAGAACCAGAAGTAATAAAAAATTTGGGCTTAGGATTTTTAGATGATTCTGATTTTTCAGCATTGTTAACTTTATCCACATACATAACATTCCCCAGTATTATTATTCTAAAAAATCAACTTTCTTCTCAACCTTTGAATGTAAATTTTATTGATTCTTATTAGGATCATCCTTAATAGTAATTTCTATAACTTCTGAGATAGAGTTCCTAAAACACAACTACCTATATTCACCTTTAGAATGTTTTTGTTGGACAGGTATCTTCTCTTTACTTATCTTTACTTCCATATTTTCATTACAATTATTTTTATTCTCAAGATAATTTCTCAGATATTAAATCTCTTTTACCAGCTTGAATTTCTCATTAGAAAAACCTTCTTGTTTGATTGATGAGGATTGTTTATTTATCAACTACTTATTTTCCTTTTCAATCCTTCTAATATATCTCAGAAACTCTTTCAATTCTACTTTCATATGAGATTCAAGTTCAGATTCTTCTTTCTCAGTACTAATGCCCCTAAAATATTCCATATTCACTACTAAAATAATGGTATTCTCTCTAGCTTTCTCAGCAAAATATTTTTCAGATTCAACTTCACTATCTTCATCATCTTCATCTTTGGACAAAAAACTTATTTTTTGGATTTAAATAAATTTTTATCTTTCCCTATAGAAAAGGATTTTTTTATCACCTTGTTTCTTTCATAACATTCTTGGACTTCTTTCCTCTTCATAATTGTCCTCATATTTCCCTTTTTGAAGACGATTAGTTCAAAAATTTCCAATGGATCCATATTCAAAACACATCAAGTTAAGTTTCCTTTTGTATTTTCCTGTACCTCTTCTCACATTTCTAGAAAATAAGGACAAAAGTTTATCAAAATATTCACATACCTAATTTTTAGAGTCAGAGTTAGAAACATCATCTTCCTTGAGATCATTCTAATACTTTTCTTTCTTGGATGTTTTGAAACAAATTTCTCTATCAAATTTTGTTTTTCTCTTCCTATTATTCTCCCTTATCATTTCATATATAATGAGAGTACTATTGAAATCCTCCATAAATAGTGTTTAAGGGTCTCTATCTTCTAATGACGAAACTGTTGCGTTAAACTTATCAAGAATAATTCTTAATATCTTTTCAAAAACCACGGAATCATCCAACTTTTCACCAAGACATCTGACTATATTGAAAATGTCATTTACCCTCGTAAATAAGTCCCTAATAGATTCATAATCGCCCATTTTTAAATCTTCATACTTCAGCCTCCATATTTGTAGTTTTTCCTTCTTCAGTTTTTTATTTCCTTCAATGTTTTTTTAGATTATCCTAGATACCTTTAGCTGTGGAAACACCTATTACTATTAAAAATTCACTTTTAGAAATTGATGAGAGTAAATAATGTTTAGTTATTCCATCAATCTCTATCTTCTTCTCATCAACAGGTGTAAGAGTAACCTTTTCAAAAATAGGATCAAATCCATCCGTTTTAGCTTTTAGAACCTCATACCTAAGAGACAGAAGATAAGAAATCATTATATCTTTCAAGATATGATAATTATTTCCATAAAATATCGTAATTCCCTTACTGTTCACACAATTCCAAATCATCATCACAACTTCTTTTAAAAACCTCATAAAAGAATAAATGAAGGGAACCTTCAGCTTTGATACTAATTGAAGTTACCCAATCATGATTTAAGTATCACTGAGGGATGATGGGGTGAATCATTGATATATTTTTATTTTATGTTTTCATACTATTGAAACAACCTTAAACTCTTATTACAAATTTCCTTACCTTCTGAACACAATATAAACTCACATCCAAAGGAACCCAGGAATTTACAAGGTTCACTACTCCAAAACAGAAGATACTACCTTTGTATGTTATGGAAACTATCCAATACCACAGAATCCACTAGAAACAAATACTTTGGTGTGGAATAAAATGAATAAAAAAATAAATTTCACTCATGTAGAACTTAGAAAACAATTCAATAGTTTATTTTCATCTCCTAGTGGAAAATGATGCAATTTAATTTTTTGGTTCTTCTTGATCAGCTTTCAAAAATTTTATCATTCAAAATAATTCTTCTCTTTTCTAACTAAAATCATGTAGAAACGTTTTTCAGTCCTCTATGAAATGGTTTGCATCCTCCACATATTTCCTCTATCCTCCATGTATTGTGTAGCATGAATGCTTCATGGAAAGCCTTATTCCTTGGAAAACCATCACTTCCCTATAGATTGTCACTACTATGTGTACCATACCTGCTCTACACACTACTTCTTCCATTTCAGACTCCCTCCATGTACTATTTTCAATTCCGCATGCTGCTTCTATGTACAATATAATTCCTTCTTCTATGAACTCCTCCTTCCCATTCCCAAATTCTTTCGTCTTTCGCATACCACTTAATCCTATGTGGCATCTCTTCTCTGTTAACTGTTTCCTTCATGTAATTCTACCTCATGAACTACTCTAAACTTCCCCAAACTTTCCTCCCATAGTTAAGTGGTTCTCTTAAAAATATCTCTTACTTAATGAAGGTATTAGTATTCATTATATTGGAAAATAACTCTAAATAATTTGATAATCTATTTTACCATAAATTTAATTGTCGTACAGTCTACACTGAGTACTGAGCTTCTCCAACGAACCGCAATTATCCCATAAATCATTTTTACCCCCAAACTATTTCCATATGCAGCCCCATGTATGGACTTTATTTCTCCTCAATGGCCAAAATACCCACCTCCATTTCTCTAACAACAATCCATCCCATGAACCTCCATCCTTCCACGTACCACATGCCTTCATCGGGAACCATTCACAATGAACTGTTTTCCATTCCAAGTACTATTCCCATTACATTTTTTTTTATGTTTCATGATCCATGTACCTCCCATGTACTATCCTTCATTGTCCTATAACATTTAAATTCTCTAAATAGATCTTACTTTTCTAAAAAAGATTCCAAACTCCCGATTCTAAGGCCCAAAAATTTGGCAAGCACTGGGAAACGACATCATATTAAAATTTTCTTCTGCACAAACACCCATGCTTCTTCAATGTCATCTAACTTACTCAAAAAAATAATTGCATTCATCACAAAACTAACCTGTCATGATATATATTCTTTGATCAATCACCTTAAGTATCATCAAGATTTCAAAGAAGTATTAAAACTTATTCTCTTCCAGCAATATATTTCTTTCCAATCAGACCGGAATATGATTGGTTGCACCTTTACTCTCCATTTTCTTCATAGGGATTTCATCAAAAATTTCTCCAAAAAACTTATGATATTCCTAAAATAGAAATCATCAAATCACCACCAGGTTTTACATGGCATTTTCAAAGTGAATTTATTTATCCTTTTTTACAACAAAACAGAACACTCTTAAAAAACAAACTCTTCAAACATCCTTGTGTAACCTACTTGGATGCAAGAGTGGATAAAACATAATCATGATGCATTCATAAACATATCACAATATATCATCACCAGGGTTTCATATAACATAATACCGAATCACTTATCCAAGGTATCATTACCCAATTCACTAGACAGAATAACCTAATCGTATAATTCTCATATCACTTAGGATTAACTTTTCATCAATAAATTTTGTCAATTTACCCAATTAAATAGAAAAATAATAGAGAACAACCTTTAATAATACCTTGTTTCTTAACAAAGGTATCATAAAACATTAACAAGCTATGATGAAAATATATCATGAACATTTCACCTCTTCAGATTACTTCTTTACCCAATGCATTGGTCTCTTAGGAGTAACTTATGATAGTTAACTTTTTCTTCTCTTAGGAGGAACATACATAAATTAACTCTATAATTTAACCCAATACATTGGAGTGATATTACGTTTCACCCTTCTTATTTATTAATTTTTTTATTCCAAAAAACTGAAAATTACATAAATCCACTGATAATCATATCATCAACCCATGGACAATAAACAAGTATCTAGTGAAAGTAAGAATCTATGAAAATACCATTTGATAAAATTAAAGCCTCTAATACCTATGGTCATACATATTTTTATTATATACGGATAATCCCATTTTAATGGTTGATTGGGAACGTTACATGGCCCATAGGACTTAAAGTTAGATATGACCTCATACATGGCCCATGCAGGCCCGAGAGCTTGACACCACAAGAGGGAACCACCCAACATATATATTTTCATCAGGATCCTAAATTTTCAAGGTTGCACAGAAATGAAATTTATAAGAAAGATAAAATCCATGATAAATAGTAATTAGTAAATATAAAATAATCATTAGTTAAAAATTGGGTGGGAAAGAACCACTTCCAATGTATTAATGCGGCTATCTTGGTGTATATCAAAAAATAAATTTTGAAAATTAAAGGAAGTTCATAATGAAAAAGGGTAGTGAAAAAACTGAAGAAATGATAAAAAGAAGTTATTAAGGGTAAATTAATTTCATAGCTATATCAATTGAATTTAAATATCAATCCACATATTCTAATCTTTTGTTATGGCTCCTTAAGTGCATGTGAATTATCCAAAGAAAATCCATCAGGAGTGTCAAACCAAGTGTACAGTAAGATCTCATTCACCATGAACCATAATAATGGTTGGTCAATAATCAACCATAGAATTTGTAGGTCTTAATCCATATATTAGTCTGATATAAACCACATCCACATCTATTATTCAGGCAGAGATGTCACTGTTGGGAAAACCACATGTGTTTTTCTTTACTAAATTTAGGATGGTTGGGTAGTATAAGGAGAACCAATGGTGATCTATAATTTATAACATATTAATAAAATTATAACCATGATTTATATTAACATTTTTCATTGAAGTTGGAAAAAGCTAATAAAGATCACAAAATAATGGGAGATAAGTGGTGAGAAACCCATGTTTGAGTTAGTAATGACTTAGGAAGAAACTAAAATGAGATGTAAATGAAGTATCTCATTAAAAAAACATATTTATAGTAACTGGGTTATTTAAAACCACTTGGAAACATAATTAATTTATAATCAAAGACTTATACAAAATAAGAACTTGAATCGAAAGAATTTTAGGAAAAGATCCCTTGCCTTGGGTGGTTGCTTCTTAATTATATATATGGGATCCTTAGAACCTTGGAACTAACCTGGATATAATATTTGGACTAATATTGAGATATAAATCATTCTCAAAGGAAGTTATGTTGAAATTAAGTAGGAAAAGTGTGTATTTATAATTGAGGAGAGGTGGATTTAAGGGTTAAAATTTTGGTTATTTTATTATATGAGATATCCACTTGTGGTTAAATTGAATTACAAAAATATTTATGTCTAATAAATGAGTGGGGGAGGGTGGATGGGTGTTAAATGCCTTTATAAACCAAAACCTACCTTCTAAACCTCATAATTAAAGCACACAAATAAAAAATAATTTAAATCTTAAAATTCCTATTTTTGGTTCCAAATGTAAGGTATAAACTTCTCAATTAAAATTAATAGTGTTAAATTGATTTTTATAATTATAAAATAAATGTTTACTAAATAAATGTTTTACAAAATTTTATTCATGATGGAATAATTATGATGTCATAAAATCACAATGGTTTGTAAAACCGTAATTTTCACTTTTCCACCAAAAAATAAACTTTTTCATAACATTACATGTCATGAATTGCCTTCACCAAGATGAGGGAAAGGGATAGAAGACTTCCCAACCCTTCTTTCCTCATGTTGAAAGAAATATAATGACCCGTTCAGACCCGCCTTCAATAGTCCCTGGAGAGGAGATTAGCACCAAGGGTATAAAATTACATGTAATATGGAATCCATTAACCTTTTTATTTAGTAGGATCAAGAGATAAGATAGTAAGTCCCAAAAAACATCAAAACTGGAAGTAAAATAAAATCCCAAATAATAATTTTCCCATATGCATGTTTTAAATAATAATTACTATATTACAAGAAAAATCCTTTGGTAAATACCAAAGAATGGAAAACAGCAACAGCAACTGTCCGAATTCCAGAACTAGTACGGCCTCGCACAATCCACGAAGTTCTCCTGGAAACCTAAAAGTAGTTTTATATATGTAGGGAGATTATATAGGTACACTCAATAGGGAAAATGAAAATCTCTCGTGCATAAGTGGGAAGGCATTCTAATGCCCCATGCAAAAAAATAGATAACCAAAGAACCTAGAAAGGAAACTATCCACCCAAACCTCACCAAGGCACACTCCCCAAATAATGCAAGTCAAGTAAAGTAATAGAAATATCACATCAATATTTGGGTACCCTGAACCACTTTCCCATTGGTTATTGAAGACATATTACGCGTTAGACCTTCCCCTCCATTCTCGATGCAGTCCCACTGCCATACCCCACCCACACACACCTAGGATATCACAACCACACATCCCGCCTACAAACACCTAGGCCAAAAAAACCAATCATAACCACTCCTAGACACACCTGGGCAAGAAACACTACTGCCACACCCAAAGACACCTGATCCCGAACAACCTGTCATGCCAGAAGACACTTGGTCCCAAAAAACTACTACCACGCCCGAAGACAACTGGGCCTCATCCAGAAGACACTTGGGAAATAACCTACACGCACACACCTGGGACAACCACCACCACGTACCCTACCCCAAGGATCTAAGGCTATAACGGACCTCAGGCCAAGACAACCTACCCGAAGAGTCTTGGGCTACTCGGGAAAGAGATCAGAAAGGTTCTAATTACCAGTCACTCAAATGAGTGTTTGAAAAAACACCCTCCCCCATTAAATGGGGGTGTTCGGCATGAAGTTCTCAACTTGGATGGGGCATGAATAAGAAACATAAAAACTAAATTATATATATAGGTAACAAGCACTCATCCTATCCTAGGGGTTCCAAAACCAGCCCATACACAAACACCGTTGTTTCTATTAATTCATAAGAAGCACTGTAACCACAACCATGTCACAACTCATTCCTAGAAAATAGTTCCCCATTGAACCCATTCTTTCTATCATATTAAAGTTATTATATTTAGATAACTCTTCACTGCTAGGGAACTAACAATCATAGCTAGAATCCAAGGAATGAAAAATAGCCAAACAACAATTTAAGCATTCAACATGGTTCTCTTGTAAAGTCACAACAACAAAGTGGATCTGTGAGATCCCACAAAGTTCTGGAACCAAACAGGGCCCCAACATATGACCCCACACAGCCCCAAAATCCACAAGCTAACAACTGCACAACAGGAGACCCCACCCCATCCTTTTCACCTCACGAGCATCAAGAATAACAACCATACACATCACCAACACAGAGTAAGAGAGTCTCCAGATTTAGACACATCATTCCTTTAGTTTTGTCTTTCCATTTGATTAGCCGGGGTGACCATGCTAGGTTTCTTATTCATCAAACATCCATCTAATCAACCAAGTTTACATGATTAACCAGTTTCCATGTTACTGCCAGTCAATCACAAAATCATCCAGAAACCAAAGGTTCATTAGTTCACAAGGAATGACCACCAATGGCCATGATTTTTAGTGGAAATAATCCCATATAATTCACAACATATAAAAAATAATAGAATAATACAGCAGCATCATCAAACTCACTCTATAATTATTTAAAAGCCTATTTATTGTCTTTATTAAGGCTTGGTTTCATCCATCCCCATAGAAACAATAGCATACCCGCCCTTCATGTTACATAGTAAAGTGGTATGATGGAATAACCCAACTTGGATGATCAACAATTGATGTTTTTTATCCACACGCCAAGAACTGGTGATGCGCGAATTGCATGGGAGGAACTCCGAGGACTCCAAGAGGGAGAAAAAAAAGCTCCATCATAGGCGCACCACTTGCATCAGGAAGGGGGGACTCCAAACGCATCAAGGAAAGGAAAAGAAACCAACCAAGTAGAATATATAAGGAATTAAGGAATTCTTGTGTGACAAAGAGGCAAGATCTTATAGTTACGGGATAAGAAATTTGAATGACTATAAAGGCGGATCATGGTTTCACCATGCGGTTTCATGGTTACACATGATGGAATTAATTTTCATTTAATAATTCTTATTGGGTAGGTGGTCTTAACGGCTGTGAGTTAAAGGGTTTCCTTTAAAAAGAGGAAAACTCCAACAGGGGTGGAACAAGAAGGTAGGAGAAAAAGGGTGAGACCCCGAGGAAAAGCCACACTTTTTGGTAAGTCAGTGGTCACCCAAAAATTGGGGGATTTTAGATGTCATTGATTGGATTTAAAAAGGCATTGAAAGTGGGACGTCATTCGGTGAAATTCCATAATGGTTCCATGTTCATGATTCCACCATAAGTGTTGTCACCATCATAGTGCCACCATCATGGTGCCTCCATGACCGATGTCACTGTCACAGTGCTTCCGTGACCAGTGCCACTATTTTGGTGGAACTGTTTGATAGAACTGAGCTTTACGCAAATTCCTTAATGAACCACTGCTCGGGCTGTTACATTACCAAAAAAACACCCTAAGATAATTTTTATGTGATGATTACAAAAATGAAGTTTATTTTAACAAAATAATTACCTAAATTTTATACTTTCAACTTTTAAATAAATATCATTATTTATTAAAAAAATCAATTTCATAGAAAAATAAACATTATGGCCATTACATAAATTACTTTGGACTTCATTAAAAAATAATATCATTAAAAATAGTCTTGTAAGATTATCGTATGAAAATAAATTTAATAAAATTTTCTATTTTCATCAAAAGAACATTTTTTATAGAGTATGCTTTCAGTCTCGAAAAATAATACAATTCTTAATATATCATTAAATAATCCATTTACCCTTCTTATTTGTAGTTATCCATGATTTGGAAAGTTATTTTGAAATGTAAAAGTATTGTAAATTGATCATACTAAATAATTTACTGCACAACAATAGTTATATTGATAAAATTAAGTAATTTTTGGGGTCTTATAGTATTCCCTATAGTAGGTATATTTTATGGGGAAGAAAAGTTCCTAGAATACCTCTGATGATGGGTTTTAAGGCTTCGACACCCATTTTAATTAGAAATGGGTGAATTATATAACTTAATCTTATAGGGAGGTTCTCACCACCACATCACTTTATTTGGAATTTTTTTAAAGGATATATATCCCTTGATATTTGATCATTCCTTTAGTACAGGTAAATTTCACTCTCTCATTATTTAGACGTGGATATACTTTTCCCTCAAACTCATATTTTGTTTTTTGTGTGAGGACCATCTCATCGTTCCTCAGAAAAAATGCATGAAATGAACTAAATGGTTCCAACACACATAGTAGAGAAATATAATTCTATTAAAAATATATATAGGGTTTAATAAATTATAGTATTATCGAGATCAAAAGAAAATAAGATAAATTCTAGAACTATGCTATAAATATAAATAGGAATAAAATTATTATAGATATATGAAGTGAAGTTAGAAAAGGAATAAGAAATTTATTATATGTTATATCACTATAAATTCATTAATTTTCATGTGGATGAAAGATAATTTAGTTAATACATTGTTTCAAGTGTAAAATCACTCTCAATTAATGTAAGATTCAAGAAAATAGAACTTATAGGAGTAGTGAGTTCTCCATGGGTTTGTACGAAATAGGTTACTAGTATTTTGAAAATTATATAACTAGAGGGTTTTTTTAAAACACAATAAAATATAAATATAAGAAGCGTTATTGTTGCTTAAGGTGAACCGGAACATCATCATTGTATGCACCATAGATTATCTTAGTTTGGGTTAACCAAGTAAAATTAATTATGACCCAATATTATCTGATTTATCACTCTATAATAGTTTTAAGGGAGAGAGTGTTCCTAATAAAAAAATAACCAAATCATCAGTGGCGGTTGTTTGAATAAATCGACATACATTCCTCCATCACCTCCCTCAAGGATTTTACAATACTTATGATCAACATAATCTCTAAACTATGACCAATTAGAGTTTATCATCTAAGGTCCCTATCATTTTCACTATCGACCCAGAATGTGTATAAGTTGGGGAATTAAATGACAAAAGCCATAGTTTTCAACACTTTATATGTTTTAATTGGGAAGTTATCCGATATAAATAACACATTTTATGACCTATTGGTATATTATGTATCACTATATGAAATCCAACACATACTAACCATAATATTTCATCACAACCTGTAATATTACTTGATGAACATCAGTTATGGAGAGCTCAAATTCTCACTTTGAGAGTTCAATTATCATTTAACTTCAAGTAATGTATGTACCCCACATGAAAGGATAATAAAATTCAGACCTCTATTTTTATAATTGGATATATATTATATTCTTAAAATTTTATAATAATGCTAAAAAAATTATACATAAGGGATTTCCCAATCATATCTCATATGATAAACCACAAGAGAACCCCAATGTTTTCTACACTTAGTTTTTTAATAAACATTATGACACTATGTAACTCCTATTGCATCACTTTTTAACTGTAAAATCCTCCCACTAAAATTCTTTAGTGAGTAACATCTATATAGTAATCTAGTTTGAATAATAATAATACTTTAGAATCATATTCATAATGTTACACTCCTTAAGAAAATTATTTATACTCCTTAACTACACAACTTTCAATGTTATCATTTTATTAACTTATTTTTTTCTACATAGAAATTTTCTATGTTCATCACCATCATTCATGGAACCTTTTCCATCAAACATTTTCATTTAAATATTTTGGAAACAATATGTAAATCTTTACATTTTTTCCTAACTAACACATACTAAGATCCTTTTATGATAAAAAGTGATTTTAAATTCATTATAATAACTAAATTTAATTCTTTACCTTTATCTTTAAAAATATTTCCAAAACTCATTTAGGATATTAAGATATGGTCACTTTGAAATTGGTTGGTAAAATATTTTATTTTTTAATCTTCAAACATTTGTAAGTTAAAAAATACTCCCATTATTCCCTTAGAAAATATATTATCTTCAAAATATCATTCTAACAAACCCAAAGTCCTTTATGTTAGGAAAAAACTCTTATTTAATTTCAGTTGGAATATTTAATAAATAAAATATTGTGTCTATATTATAAATGGTATTCAATATATTTGGATTGTTATACAAAAAATAATGTCTTAGTCATTAAAATATGCCACTAATGGGTGGTGGAAACAAAGTTCCTTATATTTTAACAACTATATATAATAAACTCTTTATCTAAGATAAAATCCTTCATTAATTTCCTTATTTTTAATAATATTATAAAATCTAACAGATCATAAATCATGCTTATTAAATTATACTATTCATAACAACTTCTTGTTTGTAAATAAATTATCTAATAAAATTAGTAAAATAATATAAAAATAGACATCCTTTATACAGATCCATCTAATATTGATATATTTCTTCTATGTTCAACTCTGTGATTTATCACCCCTTTTATTTTTTATCATTCAACAAAACTTGTCTTTATAATTATTCAAAAACAATTTTATTAATTATTTTAATTTAAAATAAAATCTTTATTAATTTTTCCTTGATTTTGAACTTCGATATATTTATAACATTTCTAAAATATACATTTTATATCATATATACTTTAAAATTGATGAATTGATTTCTATAACACTAATACCACACATGGAGTTTCCATTGAGTTTTAGAAACCCCTTCAAGAAACCATGACAATTTATATCCTATGGAAACATTTCACTTTCTTCATTACATTTACATTAAGTTTAGATGACCAATATTGGCTGTTAAAAGAAACATTGGTTGAATTTACAACTAATTTTATGTCTTTTAGTTTGAAATATTTCCTATTATTACTCTCAATATAGAACCAAACCCTAAAAATCTCATTCCTAATTCATTTATCATAAATATTTCAATAATATGAGATACAATATTATTGAATTCGCTCTTATTATGAACATTTATAGTTATTATTACAAAATAAATCCATTATATGGATCGATCCTTGAAGGAAATAGTTATTCTTTATAAGTCATTAAGGCCAAATCATAATGATTACATGATAATAGGATATATTTAATTGAGTAACCTGAAATATAATTCCATTAAAACCATATTTAAACCTATATATTCTTCTAATAATCATTTAGATTCACTTGTAAAAAAAATTAAAAATTAGGTCACTTAGAAAGGGGTATCTTTAACACATATAATTTTCTTCTAATTTAATAATAGTTCATAAATTTTGTAACCAATATATAAGTTTTTAGGATTATTCCTCCTAATAATTAGTGATTTATCTCAAAGTAATTCTCGATGAAAATGATTCCAACAATCTAAAATAGAATCATTTATCATATGAGAATCATATTTTACATTCTAATAATAAGGAATTTTATTATATATTCTTCCACTAAAATAATGACCACTTTTAAATATGCATCATAATATTTATTAAGAAAATATATATATTTTTTCTCATGACCTACACCTGTTAATAAATTAAATAAGTAACAACTATATATGGTAAATAATCATTTCAATCATATCACATAAGACTCTTGGATAGTTGATTGCAAAACACCTTTCCAAATCAATCATATGGATTATATTAACTTTATTCCTCTAGTATCCTATTGGTTAAGGTTTCACAAAACATTATAACCCAATAAAAACACAAAAAATGGTTTATAAGGCTTTTAAGGTCAATAATTAATTTATAACCATACATAATATAGTTCAAGGTAAAAATACTTTGGTATAAAATACCTAGTAAAATGATTAAGGTATTGATAACTGATATATTTAAAAGGAACCTAAAACTTAATAGTTTTAAATTGGATTTAGTCTAACCTTTTTATCTCATTTTCTTCTCATAACATACATATTTTCTTTTCATGATTTAGTTTTCAATATTATTCCTTCCATCAAATCAATATTGTAAAATTATATTAATGTCTAAAACTTTAAACAACTTATAGCTTGTGTTACTAAATCAAATAAAAATTTATCTATTTTTATACATATCCTTAGGAATTGTATTCATAACATACATAAAACCCTTTCTTGTAAAGTATAAAAACACATGGAATCAATAATCCATATAAGTGTAAACTATGAGGGATAGATATAAAACTTCAAATTTTATAGATAAGGCATAAACATTCAAAAAAATGATTAATCTGGCCTATTATCCTTATAAAAAATTACATTACTCAAGACAGTACAAAATTACCTCATAATTATAACACCTAATATGTATAAACAATAATTAATTTATTAGTTCAATGTTACAATCGATTATAAGACAGATTCAAGGTAGTAGAAAACTAAACAAATTATCATAACATTCATGTAACACCTAAGATACATGTGTGATGATTTATCAAAGAAATTTAACACTTTAAACTAAATCATATATCTATTAAAAATATAAAAAACTTATATATATGAATAAAGTATGGAATAAACATAATAAATGAACAGTTCATATATTTTAAAATAGGATAAGCTATGAAAGGATCACTTAGGATGTTATAAACATAAGAGGGAGTGCTAGAAATTTTTTTTCCCAAATATTTATAGTGCTCCCCCTTATTCATAATCTATAATATAGAAATTTGTTTCCCCAAATATTTTGAAGTGTATGATATTTTTCCATTTTAATTAATTATAATAATCTATAATATAGAATTATTTAACTAAAATATATACTATATATCTAAATATGTGAATTTAAATTCATATAATTATTATTACTATTCATATATTTAATGTAATATCAACTTTTTCTTGAAAAATTCATTTTCATAAAAAAAATTGTTTTTCGTCATTTTTTGCGGGTTCATTTTTCAGAATTAAGTTTTACCTCTTATAGAAATGGAATTTGATAAAATATTTCCCTGATTTTGAAGAAATATTTAAAAAATTTCTAATGTTTTCACTTATATTTTTCTACATTACAAATATTAAAAATTATAAAAATTTGTTACCACATTTAAGGGTAAAATCGATGAAAATGTTTAAAAATAAAGGGATATGGCTTCCTGATAACACAAAACAATTATGTAAACCTCATTATTTGGATATATTATAAATATAACCTTATCACCATCGAATATGAGTCATTTTTTATCCACTTTTCCTGATTGATACATTAATATATTTTAATCATTTCAAAAATTCCAAGTGTGCCCTCTCCCACACTTATAAAAAGGAACTCCTCCCCTCATTTTTTTCACACCTCTAGAGCCATTTATCTCCACCAAAACCTACCCAAATATCTCCCCAAAAATCTTTATTAATGTTATATAGATTTTATTTCTTCATAGAATACCAATCACAGGGTTATTAAGATGATGTACAAATGATCTCTCTCAAAGAAGTGGTAATAATCTTAACTGAACACTTTCACAGTTAATATTATTTTACCATGACAAATTATGTCTTAAACATTAAAATATAGTAGAACATTTATATCCCATAGAATTATATTTTATTATGTTGATGTAATAAAATTTAACCATCTCCTAGTTCATCAAATGGGAAACAAAACCACCGTTCGAGTGTACAGCGGACTGCCACCTCACAAACTGATGTAATCTTTTTTCCATTACTGCCTCACATAATAGTTCATAATGATAAAAATAATGAATATATATAATATTTATGACATAATTTTGATTCTATAAATTTAATATATTATCTACTTCTTTGACATTCTACCTGCTAAAAAATGATAACATCACTCGTGCATACGTGTGGACTACCACCTCCATGAAGCAATGTGATTTATTTGTCATGACTGTTTTTCATGGATGATTATAAATATGTATAAAATGAATATATTTTATTTTTAAACCAGTATTAAAAAAATAAGACTATATAACTATGATCAAGTTATAAGGACCATAACTTATGTATAAAAACATGCATAAAAATTGAAGCAGTTAACAACTTAAATAATGATAAAAATTAATTATTGTTAACAAATATGTGATAAGATACTATAATTTAATTTTATATTTTATTATAGAACAATAAATGGTTGTTTTACATAATTATAATAAATATAAATTAATTATATATGAGGTAAGATCATTTTCAACCAAGTGGAAGCATAAGGTACGTGATTTCATCTCAATTTACACTCTATTGAGACATATTTGGTATTATGAACCAATTTTCTTTTAAATGGTGTTTATAATTCCTATTTTAAGTATATAACATGAATATATATTTACTAATTCTAATAAAATTTTCAATTCATGTTTACCCTTTCAAGGGGTGACAATTTAAAAAATACCAAAGAGGTAATAATTTATTTTTTAAACTCTTTCTTGGGATATTTCTTATATTTTCATTGAAGGAACATTAGAACCCCTAATTTATAAACTAAATATATAATCTTATACTCTATATATTTAATTATTTTACATGTCTTATTTTAAATTTTCATCTCTTTGGAACTGTAATCAATCACATAAATGTTTTAAAAAAATGTAAACGTGTTTCCCTTTTCATCGAGTATATTTTTCTTTCATGCTTATATTTCATTGAAGTTGTTTTAAAAAAGTCCTTTTTATTAACTCAAATGATTTATAAAGAAAATTTTATCTTGACATTGAATTTTAATAATATCTTAAATGAATCATTATAATTTTTTCGAAAGGGTCGTTATATTAATTTCATTATAAAAAGTCAAAAGGTATCTTTCTTTGAAACGTATGGAGTTTTAACATATTCTCTCACTACCATAATAATTTTATTCTATTTAGACTCTTCTAAAAGTTTTAAATGGTTTCATAATGAAAAAAATTAATGAAATCGTATTTTAAATTTTCCCACAAATTTTAATTTATGCACCAAAATATATGATTTTATTACAAAACCTATATTTCAAATGAATTCACGGTATTATTTTATCCATTATTAATTTATTGGTTATTAAATTTCTAAAGAAGCACTCACTTTATTTTTATCATACTCAATTGGAAATTATATTTATCATTCATATCCATATTCTTTGTATCAGGGATAATCATATTACATAAATCGTATACCATTTCTACATAAAGTGTTTTACTATGAAATTTATTTTATTAACTAGAGAAATATTGATATTCCATATTATTTACTCAATATGAATATTTTTTACAAGAAATATTGTGTATCAATTAAATTTATCATTTAATAAATGAGGAATGAATTGGACATACATTTATAGTGGGGCCTAGTTATAGATATTCCATTGAGGCATTGATGGGTCTCATGAGAAAAATTAATAAGATAAACTTATTAAATTGGATTTTTTGTATGCCTACCAAAAATTAGAAATATCTTAGCCTAGGGACTTGATCATAGAATTTTTATTTTTCAATTTTCTTTATAAAAAATTCAGTTACCATTATCTATGAGATTATTACTTTGATATTATACATATATTCATTTTTTCTCAAGTTATTGATTAAATGGAATGTTCTTTCAATAATTTACCATTACATATTTATTATGACTTATTTACCCATGATAGATTCTATTGTATGAAACCCTTACAAAATGCTTGAGCTAACCCTTATTTTTTCCCTTTCTCTATGATATGAATAAGGAATCTATTGATGAGTTACAAGGATGAAATAAAATTACTTTTACTTTGTATTCTAATGGGACTCCCTTGGTTACTCTTTTGTCTCACAAAATGTCAGTGAGAACAACTCAGAATACATATGGGTTTTAAAACATCATAGTATTATCATTCATTCATGAACAAAAGGTTAGCAGGCTATCTCAGTTTAAATTAGCATCTAGAGGATGGTTAGTTCTTTGACTTTTTTATATGCCTCTACCTCCTACAGAAAGCAAAGGGAGTTTTGGGAAACTTTTGAAAAGCTCTCTCATAATAATAAAAAATTTTGGATTATTATTGGTGATCTCAACACCGTTTTACTTCGCATTGAAAAAATAGGTTCTCAATTTAATAAATTTGTAGCTAATGAATTCTCATCTTTCCTTGATAATTCAAAAATGTTTGAGGTACAAATAAATTGAGGTAAAACCCTTTAGTATCTGATGAATTCTCATCTTCCAAAATTTCATTCTGACCATAACTCCATTGTGGTGGATATCTATACAAATAAATTGAGGAAAACCCCTCTACCATTTAAATTTAATAATGCGTGGCTTTTTATGCCTAGTTATAGGGAGTTTTTAGAAAAATATTTGAGTAAGGAAGATTTTGGATGTCCAATTCAAATAATGTATATAAAATTGAATAATGTAAAAAAGAAACATATTCATGAATAGAGAAAATCCTATTTCTCCAATCTTGATAATGACATCAAGGATGATGAGAAATTTTTACTTCAATGTCGAAACACTAACCATGACCAAAAATCCCCAATAAATGATTATATTCAATCAATTTTCATGTTAGATGATCTATTTATCACAAAGGAAAGGCTTTCCCAAAATCAGTATAACATATGGTGGATGTACGAAGGTGATAAAAACACTATATTTTTCTATCTTCATCATAATGAAATGAGTATTAGAAGGGGGTAACTTTCTTTTGCCTTAATGGATCTATGTATTACTAAAAAATAAAATTTAAAATACTATGGTTGGATATTTTGAAAGACTCTACTCAGAACAGGGGGCTGATTACACCCACAAAAGAATGGAAAATATCAACTGTATTGTTGATAATCATCTGAATGTCTCTCTTGATACAGCTCTTTAGGAGAAGAAGGCTGGGAGTTCCCTTTTTTCTATAAATCTTGAGAGTTTTTATGGTCCTGATGTGTTCACAAATAAATTTTTTTGTTCTTCTGGTACATAGTTCGTGATGATATCATTAATTTTTTGAGGGATTTCTTTAACCATGAATCGATTCCCCCTATAATCAATGCCAATTTTATTTCCCTGATCCCAATGAAGAAAAATGCAGTGGATATAAATGATTTTAGGCCTCTTTCTATTGGATTTACCCTTCCAAAAATAATTATAAAATTCATTTATATGTGGTTGGGACCCACTAATCGAGGGTTTATCTCTTCAAATCAGTGTGGTTTTATCCCTGGAAAGAATATTCAAAACTGCCTCTTCATTTCCTCTAAATTTGTTAATATAATGAAATTAATAGTTTGGAAAGGGAAATTTGATCTAAATCTTGATATTTTAATGTACTTTGATACCATAAAGTGGTGTTTTATTTTTGAAATTCTCAAAAGCTGTGGATTCTTTGGGGATTTCATCAGAAATATTAGTACCATTTTACAAAGTGTGAGGTTGTTTGTGCTAATTAATGGATCCCCAATTGGCTTCATCTAGTATTCTAGAGGAGTAAAGAAAGGTGATCCATTATTTGGGATTCTATTTTCTATGGATGAGGATTATTTGGGTGAATGCATCAATTATTTTGTGCAAGCTAGTATCTATAGGACAATTAAGGATAGAAGGGATCTCTTCACCCCTTCACACCTTTTCTATTCTAATGACATCCTCATTTTTTGGTAGGTTAATAGGAAAATATTTTCTTCTATAAAAAAGATATTTTCTCACTATAAATATTTATATGGTCAGTTTGTTAGTTATAACAAGTCATTTGTGGTGTTTGTTGATGGAATAACTGCTTCCCAAAAGAATATAGTGGCCAGAATGCTGGTGTGAAATGAGAAACACTTCCTTTCACATATCTTACGGTACCTCTTTTCTAGGGCAGAGTGAAGAGGTCTTGCCTTGAAAATATAATTTCTAGAATTATTGGTTAATTGGAAACCTAGAAGGTCAATTCAATATCGCAAGCGGGTCGAATTTGTTTGGTTAAATCAGTGATTACCTCCATGTTTGTTTTTTCCTTCCCACTTTATAAATTTCCCAAAAACATTCTTAAATAAGATCAATCTTTGATTAGAAACATTTTGTGGAATGGATATATCCATGAAAGTAAGCTTATAATGTTGCCTTGTAAGGATTTTATTAATCCTCTTGATATGGGAGGCATGGGTATTCAAGATATAGGCCTCTTTAATGAGGCTCTTCACAATAAATTCCCTTGGAACCTTTGGACATCAGATGACAGCTCCTTATTATTCCTTTCGATTAGACTCATAATAACATTATAGAATGATTACTCCAAGTACATTCCATATTCACTATGGACAGTAATTAAGTCTTCCAATATTGTGCTCATGAGGTCCTAAAAATGGTTTGTATGTAAGTAGATGTCTTTGAACATCTGGAACACACTATGGCTAAGCAGACCAACTATTGATGACTTCATTGTTCGTAATCACATGAAGAGAATCTCTATTAATGATTCTTTTCTTGATAACTCTATGTAGTCTTCTTAATCTCCTTCAATATTAATGGAAATACAAAACTATGTCATTGTTAATGTTGATATGTTACGGTGGACTCCTGAAAATGTTCTGAATTTTTCTTCTAGGGATTTATATAGGAATAATTGTGTTTATGGAATTGATATTCATTATTGGATAAGAAATTTTAAGGAACACTTCATTTCACCTACAAACCTACCACTGTTGTAGAGGATTTGTAAATGAAGGTTGCGTCTTCAAGGATAGCTCTAGCAAATGGGATTTCATCTTGCACATGTGGGCTTTTTCTGCTTGTCCTCAGTGGAGTCCATTGGGCATATGTTCATGTTATGTTCTTTCTATTCATAGTTTTGGTTGTACTTATAGTCAGTTTTGGGAGTTTCCTTGAGGCTTAGTTGTTTTGAAGATACTATGTTGGATATATACAGTTTGAAATGCAGCAAACAGATACAAGAGTTTTTTTATGCAGCAGAAGCTTCCATTGTTTCCTATGTTTAGAGCGAAAGAAATGCTCTTGCCTTTGAGAATTAATGACCAACTATGCAAGATGGACTGACTTCCCTTCAAAGGGAAGTTTTAGTTGTATCAAATAACCAAATGGGTACAATGAATAATGATTTCTTTGACCTTATTATTCTGATAACTTTTGGTGTTTTCGGCAGGATTAAGAAACCACTGATGCTAATTTCAATTAGATGGATTCCCCCAATTCCCACATGGTTATAGTTGAATGTGTATGGAGCAGATTCAGATGCACTAGGCCCATCATGTTCTAGTGGCATCTTCTGCATGTATCAGGCCTTAATTAATGGCTTCTTCTACCATTATATTGGGAATGGTTTGGCTATTGAGGCAGAGTTATGGGAAATCATTAAGTCTATTAAATATGTATTTGAACACAACTGGAGTTGTATTTGGGTTGAATCTGACTCCACCATTGTTGACCACTTTTTTAAGACTTGATCTCGATGTGTTCCATGGTGAGTGCTCCCACAATGGATTAAATGTCAACATCTTGATAACACAATTTATTTTTATATAACCCATATATATAGGGCATCCAATCAAGTGGTGGATGCCTTGTCAAAATGATAAATCTTAGAGTCTATCTTGAGCTGGTAATTCATCATCCCTAATTATTGTTCTACTTTGGTTGACTAGGATATGTGTGGTTTATTTTATTCTAGATTATGTAAACCCCCTTGTAATACTACTTTACCTTTGTTTTAATAAAAAAAATTACGAACAGGCATTTCCAGGATCATGAACCTTTTTTATTATATTTTATTTCTAATGTAAAATGGGAACCACATATGTATATGGTTCTTTACAACTACTTAATTAATTGATCCTTAGTGATGTGACCTGGAGGATATTACTCTAATGTAACAAAGTCTAAACTAAATCTGGGTTACTATATTTGGTTTTTTTGTGTGGTTTTTATCCCATACACACATATCTAGATTTCACTATGAAGAAGTAAATTTAGGAAATAGAATGGCCTTCAACCTATAAAAACTCATTTCAAGAAAAAGACATAGAATAAGATTAGAACTAATGAAAAAATCTCTAAATAAATTGAAGGACACTAAGGAACTATATTTATTTTAACTCCTTCATCTTAACCTCAATCAGAAACTCCACTATACAGTTCTTAAAATTTAGAATTCCTCTTGAATAAATACAATATTGTAAAATTGTATTCTTCTACTTCTATTTTTATTTATATACATATAATCTCAAAAGAATATCATTTTCTTAAATTACATATGAAAAACTTTTAATGTTGGTATATTATTTTTTCATAATCATCAATCATAAAAAATATCATGTAACCAATCACCAATAATATAACCGTTTAATCTCATAGAAAACATTTTCTTAATTATCTATATGAATAATAATAACTAAATATTTTAATCTCTATGATACCTATGAAATATAATCCATGTATCTATATAGTATCAGTCAATAGATCTAACTTTGGTTATTCTATAATTCTCAAACTACTTCATGGTATGACACATCTCATCACATCATGGAAACATTCTCCTATAATTCTCTTTCAATCTTAGATTGAATCGTGGAATAATTTTAAAATACTCATGATATTGAAACATTTTAGAATAGCACAACATCACCTAGTTTGATTCTTATTTGGAAAATTAAATTCAAGAAAAATAAAATTTTGGGACTTTGAATTTTATTCACTGATGTTCCTTAGGAATGGGTACACCACTGATAAGGGAGAGGATAAATTTGTGGTGTCAAATTTCATTAATTTCATAAATAATAAAATTATCCCAAGTGATATTTTAATATTAGATCCTCCCTATATTATCTCATCCTTAGTCAATGAAAATTTAAAACTAAACAAACACAAGCACACATAAATTTTAAAAGTATTTGGTCCCAATGTGGGAAAAGACTCCTTATTATATCTATTTTCTACCCTGGTCCATAAATTTTCCACTAATAATGAACCATTTATTATAAGTGGATATTGAGGTATCGAAATATAAATTGGTGTCTTTATAAATAGAAAACAGTACAATACTAGAGTTATAATATTCCACTAGTTACAATATTATCAGAATAGTTTGAGCAATATATATAAAAAATGTCAGCTTATTTAGAAGTGATGTTGATCTTCTTCTACGATCCTTCAAGAATATCATAATAGCATGTGATCGGTTCTTCATGATTTTTTACCTATAATGTCATATAATAAACTTAGTTCTATCAACATTAAATTATGTAGAATTAGTTTGATTATTTTCATCTTTATCTCAAATAATAGTTTACTCAGGATCTTCTAGTTTTCTTTTATAACTTAGACTCCCAGATTTAAGATCTCTTTTATAAATCTTTTTCATGGTCTTATTTTTTCCTCAATTATTCTATCCCTAAAACACTCCCCTTAATTGGTAAAACTCCCTATTTTTTAATTAAAAAAATCTATAAATCTATTAAAATTCAAAAAAAATGAGATTTCTCATAATAGATTGATACAAGGAGATCCCCCAAATATTTCCTTGATCGTATTTTCATATGGAAATTATCGCATGACCACCAAATATACTCATTCAAATTTAATCATTACATCCATTTAAATTCACATATTAACATTTTCTTATTTCAACTGATAAATAAAATTCTCCAGTATTTCTTAATTATAATTTACCATTTAATATATTTAACAAATACATGAATTTGTTAGTTTCGAAATTTTACACTAGTGATATCATTTTTCTACTAAAAAAATCAGTTGTAGTTGATATAATTTTCAAACATCCTCATGGGGTGAAGCATTAATTTTTTGTGTAACACACTTGATAACTCAACATGAATCACAACACCATGACTGGGATGTGAATTATGACTGAAATTTTTTTTATTAATAAAACGCTTTTGTGGAGAAAGTGAGAAACCAAGAAGTTCAACTTATAACCAAAAAACCCCAAAAAAGTTACCAGGACTGCCACACCTAGCAGATTAAATGTGGTTATCACCTTCATCAATGCTTGAGCACTTGAAAATCACATGCATGCATGGTCTCGGTCCCAATGTCAAAGCCATGTCCTCCAACCATTTGATAAATATTATACTGCCTATGTGATTCCAGTTCCAAGAGTATTTTAAATGTTTCTATCCTTTTTCTATGAGTGAAATGTTTCTTCAATTTCTATTCATTCTATTTGTAGGTACTCTTTGAATAATAGAGAATATGTTTTTCTTATAACGTCACCTTTTTTATTTTATATATTTCTAAAAAAACATGGTTTCAGTTACGTTTTAATTTCTAAGACATCATAAAAGCTCTAAGTAGAGTTATTTAACACATAAAGATTTTAAAATATATTTCTCTTTAATAAAAGCAATATTTTTGATAGATTTTGATATATAAATAACTTAATTTATGTGAATAATTATTTATTAAGATAAAAAAATTAATCAACTATTAGATAGTTAAATGAAATTTATAAAATAAATTACTTTGTAAAAATATTTAAATTCACCTAAATAAATTCTAAAAATTCATCAAAAATAATTTTGAACTATTTTTTTGAATTAATAATTTTTTTAAATTTTAATATTTTAAAGTAATTATATAAATAATTTTATTGATAAAATTGAAGAAAATAATTAATAAAATCAATTAAGGACATCCATGAAATGGTTAATTAATGATAAGGAATAAAAGATTAAATTAATCACTATTGATGGATGATTTTAATTAAATTTGTATATAATATATTCAATAAAATTAATTTGAATTAACTTAATGGTTGTTAGAGGAAAAGTAATTAGAATAAAATTATTTTTATTATTAAATATATATTTCTTTAAAAGTGGTTTTTACGTGTTCTTAGTGCTTATATTAGAATTATTTTCCTCCATCTATATAAATTGAATATTTGATATTATAATTCATATTTTGAATCACCTTAATAAAAATTATATAAAAACATCGACATAATTTTTGGGAATATAATAAGTTTCAATGGAAAATGTTTGTCACCAAGATAAGGTTTAAAAGTGATAAAAGGGGATTAACCTCCATTATATTGACCCAATAATCACTAAAATCTGTAAGAAATTTATTGGTTAAATGTATTTAAACAATAAATTATCTTATATTTAAAATTGTATTTTTTTCCACTTTCCCATGATAATTAATTTATATTATTTTATATTTATTGATATATAATAGTGGTCACTCCTATTAATTATAAAAGGGTACCTCCTATCCTCACTCATCCACACACTTTGAGAATCTCATCCCTATTCGTCTCTACCAAAGACACTTTAAAAAATCATATACACATCCTAAAAGTTTTTCCCTACCAAAATACAAACCTAAGATGACTAAAGTAGTTACCCAATTGAGGATACCAAAAGATGAGGTAATTGTCTTAATCAACTTTATTCAAGTTCATTCGTTATTCCACCCCATATGAATTTATTATATCCATCCTAAAACAATGAAATAAGTATCATAAATTTAATTAAATATCATTATGTTGGTGAAATATTGATTATTTACCTACTTTATGTGTATTGTAAAATGAAAAGGTCGTCATGTGTATGTGTGGACTATCGCCTCCATAAAGCAATGTATTTTATTATTCATAATTCACTATCATGGATGGGTATATAGATTAATTTAATAAATATATATATTATTTTTTATATAATTATAATTATATAAATACAAATTATTTTTTACCTTTCTTTCCATCCATTGAAAAATGAAAACATCATGTGTGCGTACATGTGAACTACCACCTCCACAAACTAATGTAACTCATTTTTCATCAACACCTTACAAGTATGGTTATAAAATAATATACAATAAAAACATTATTTATATGAAATTGTGAATATTTTTGAGATAATGAAACTATAAACAAGCTTCAAGGACCAGAAACACCAAATCAAAACAAGCATGGAAAACAAAATAGTTCACACTGAAATATTTATTTTAATAAATAATTGTTAATAAATAGGTAATTAATAATTATAATATAATTATATATAAAAATATAACTATTAATAATATTATTTCATATATTTTTAATAAGTCTAATCTTATTATAAAAGATGATAGAGTGCATATGAAGTATTTTTCCAATTAAGGGGAGGTTTTGGGTTTTAATCTCACTTTTCATCGAGATTATCTATGTTTCAATTTCAATGGAGCAATTTTATGTTCTTTATCCCATTAACCCCACCTATTTTCTTATATTATAGTTATTTTTTATTTTTAAAAAATCTTTCAATTTTTAATATTTTTTAATCAAAATTACTAAAATAATGCTTTCAAGAAAAGTCGGGATTATTTCTTATTTTAGGTTAGGAATATTTTTCCTCCATATCTATACTCTTATAAATTAAATTTTTGAATCTCATATAATGTTATAAATGAATTATAAATTTATTTTTATAATATATTTAACTTATTTTACAAAAGTTTTATAAGAATATTATTTTTGTTTCCTGAATGGATTATTTTTTAAATTTATTCAAAAAAGTGAGAAATAGATTTTTATTATTATTATGTTTATTATGAGAAGGATTTTTTTTCAATTTAATTTACCTTATTAGTCATGATTTTTTATTTACAAGTTCTCATGGTTTGAAAAATAAAATATAACACCCATTTTTTGAAGTTTTTAGTTTGTTTTCAAATCCAAATGAAAAGGTCAGATTCTCATTTTTTCAGAGAATATTTATGATTAATTTATCCTTTAAGGATTGTTATGATTCATTGAGTATATTCTATAATGATACCATTTACTATATTTCTCTAGATGGCCTACGATAATGATGTAAAAACTAAGTTTTAATAAAACTCATTTATTTTCTATGGGTAAATTGAGATATGATGAAGTGTTGAATGTTTTTATGATATTATGGAATAGATATATAAGGTTTTAATTTTGTGAAGATAGTATTTGGAATTATATATCCCTATAATTAATTTCGTAAAGATTGATAACTCATCTTATATTATAAAAGGTAATGGAGAGTGAACCGAGTCTACTATGGGATAGTATGTTTGTGTGAATATGGAGTGAAGCCAACCCACTATGGGGATCCATCCAATATGATAGTTTTGGTAGTGATCCCTAAAAAATGAAATTATATTATATGTTAATGTGTATTCCAAAATCTTCTATATTATTATTCTAATATTTTCTCGTCCATCATGACTAATTATTTATGATTATGCACTCTTATGACTAGTGTATTTTGTTATGAAAAAGATTTATACCATGAATTCTGATTTAGGATATATGAATTATTGGATATTTTTTATTAAGTTATGATCATGTTATCATACCATTATTCATCCCTTAGGATTGCTTGTGATCATAAATTGATATCCCCCATATTTCCCCTTATTACGCATCTGATCTCACCCTTACTTATCTTTCCATTTCCCTAGGTTATAAATATAAGTTTTAAGTATGATATGCCAAATAAGGGTACTATTTGGGATGAACTTTGTGAGATATATTGAAAATATTTTGTGAAATAAGTTGTTTATTCATATAGT
Source organism: Viscum album (assembly GCA_963277665.1). Taxonomy (NCBI): domain Eukaryota; kingdom Viridiplantae; phylum Streptophyta; class Magnoliopsida; order Santalales; family Viscaceae; genus Viscum; species Viscum album. The sequence goes on along the minus strand of OY728125.1, from coordinate 476,763,036 downwards.
CTCCAAAGAGACTAAAATGTTATGGTTATAAGGTTTGTATTATTTGTATATGTATTAAATATTAATATAAAATTATTTACTATTTATGTAAGTGTTTCTCCATTCAAAATAGATGGTATCAGGGTAGTATTTAGTTATTTTTATGTATTAGTATTTTAAATCATAATTGAGAAACCTAGGGATAATCCTAGATATAATAAGTATCCTAAAATTTTAGTAAATAGTAGAGTATGTGGATTCCTATTAATAACATTCCAACTGTATAAAACAAGTGGATGAAAGCCTTAGGATAAATGATTATTGGTGTAATAACCTTTAAAATTTTGGTTAGGAATTCACTAAATTTTTGTTGAGTTCATGACAAAGAGGCCTAACAACATATGGGTTGTGATACACCTATTGTATATTATTTGGTTAATTTTAATTATCTTTATGAAACATTCTAAGGGATTTTAATATATTTAGGTCATAAAGTTTAATAGAAAATAACCATGGAAAAATTATATTTAAACCAAGAATTTTAGTGGCTAATGTAACACCCCAATCTTCCATAGCATGCTTCTCTTTGAATAATACAATAGTGTGCGATGTACGCAACACTAAGTTCAAATGCACCATAACCTATCAAACTAGCCATTTAAAAAGTGGTTATGATTATTAATAACAAAATTTTAAATTTTATATATATCCCATATAATTTTAACATTCATATTTTGGGTTTCTTTGACATAATATAAGGACAAATTTAATTTTTCAAATAAAAGAAGTATTTTTCAAAAAATGCAGTTTTTTTGCCTTTTAATGGAAACCCTTTATAAATACAATATTATACATTTTTATATGTTCCATTTGACAAAATAAAATTCTAATTTAGAACCGGGACATCAAAATTTACTTTGGTTAAATTTTTGGTATTTTTCTGATAAATTTCATTTTTTATGAATTGTGAAAAATACTGTATTTTAATTCCAAACTCTCTTTTAATATAATTTATTTATATTGTATATTATCTTTTTAATTGGTTTTAAAGTTTAATTAGATTATATTTTTATAATTTAATTAAATTTTGGTCATTTTAAGTAATTGTGTTTTGAAATTAGACGTAAACAAGTGTCAATCTTCTGATGGTTATTATTTCTAAAAAAACACGCTTTTAGTTTTGACAACAGGAAATAATTTTAAATTAATTGATGCATCTTTGATGTTATGAACTTGGTGAAATAGACATAATTTTTGACTTCATAATATCAAATATATCTTGGGCTTAAATTTTGGTATTTTTCTTAAAAACTTCAATTTTTGATGAATTGTGAAAACACTAAGTAGTAGTTAAAAAACCGAATTTTTCATTTAAATGAAATTTTACCGCTTCTAAGAATGGAATTTAAAAAACCCAACATACATGGTTGTTATTAGTAAGTAAACTTTGGTTCAATAATATGGGAAAAATTATTGGTGAATATTAATTGTTGACTTTTATTTACTATGGTTAAAGGTAAATAGGGTATTTCAAGGAAAAAATAATATGATAATAATATTAAATTACCCTAACACGTGTCCTAATAATATTGGTTAATACATTTCTGATTATGGGAGTCCTTGTATCGATTTTGGGACCCTATGAAGCCACTTAAGAGTGAAAATGGCATTTTATATTAATTCATTTAAAGTAATGAAAAAAATGACATAAACATATATCTTTTTCTAAATCAATTCTTACATGGGGTTATATAAGTTATCTCTTCGATTATAAATATTAACATGAAATATAAAAATATTTAGTACGTCATGGTATTTTTTTATTATTTTTAGACATCAAATAAAAACAATTATATATGACACAATAATGATGTAGTGTTTAACTCATTAATGAATGATTTGACTAAATCAGATAATAATGATTAAAAATTTTTCCAAAACCAGTCAAATTCTTATTGGATGGTTTTATTCCGAACAATAGTAATCTTATATTTTAATTTAATAAGTTTTGGAACTTTATAAAAAGAAAAAAATATATATAATAAAATTATATTTTCAAACGTTTCTAAAGAGCCCCTCCTGCCCCTTACAAAAATCCCTCACCTATAACCATATACTCACACCTCTCAATTCCCTTCACTCATCAAAAATATACCCCAATAAGCTCTCAATATCCCTCTATTCCATATATAATCATTACCTTATGCAAAAGCCACTTCAAGAAATCCTTTTGGTTCAAACCAAAGGGAGTTGCCCGATTTAATGGTAACATCTTCTCTTATGTTCATTTATTTTATTTTATTTCTCCAACACCCTAAGAATTTTATACCTTTATGTTATAACAAAACCATTATCCTCAATATACTAAGTTTTATATATGATAATGATTCAAACTAAACATACACACACCTCCGTCTAATGGGTAAAGAACATATTGTTTCTGTGGACGGAGAACTACTGCCTCATGAAACGATGATGGTTCAATCTTCTCCTACAACCTCTTATGTTGGCCATTAAGATGGAACTGTATTTAAATTTAATATAAATTATATTTATATTACCTCTATAATTCTTTATTTTACATTTATATCATACCTTTTTGGTTTCCATTAGGGGTAAATATGATAATTTCATTTAAGGAAGTTCAGACTACCGCCCCCTTCAAGTGATATGACTCATTCATATCATACGAGGAAAATATAAAGGATGGATTTAATTAAGTTACATAACATATATATTATACTAGAATTATAATATACCTATCTATTATTATGTTTTCATTCCTTTAAATATAAAATATAAATGAAAGTTGTGTTCATGCGTATGTACAGCTTACCGTCTCCATGAACGGAGCGTTTCATTTCATAATTTCCAATGATATGGAATATTATAAATACATATACAATGGATATATTTGAAATATATTATATCTAAATAATTAATATCATTCTGGAGAAAATTTAATTTTTACCACATGGAAAATTTGTAACTATAACAAGTTCATTTTTTGACTAAAGTTCCGAACATCAACAAAATGTCTGATTTGAACTCAAACAATTAAATAATTTTTATAGCAAGTTAATAAGTGATATAAAAGGAAAAATAGAGTTGAAAAATGTTCTTAATTAATTAGAAATTAACTTAAGTTTATTATTCAAGAATAACAGAGAACATACGAGTCAAGTCGGACACAAGGTAAGGGGTGTCTTATCTCACTTTTTATTTAATGAGATTTCCATTGTTCACCACTTATTTATTGCATGTAGTGTATTGTGTACTTCAATTTGATATATATTTTCATAATTCTATTTATATTAATGGTATTATGTAATTAATTTGGTGTTTTCTAACATTTTTTCATACGACTGGATTGATTACAACGTGGTAAGGGGTTTTCATCTCACTTCTTATACCTGTGAGATTCATCCTATATTACCATTATTTCCTTTTGTGTGGTGTATGTACTGCCCCATTATTATAATATTTGTTTAATATAATTTAATTTATGGTTATATACATCTTAATTTTATGATTCTTCTTTCATGGGGTGTATGTTTTGTAAATTTCCAAACCGATAAGGTAATTTCAAATATTAATTTCTACTCATTGGGTTTTACGTAAACTTCATTGATTATTTTACTCCAAGATTATGTGTGAAATCACTATTTATTTATTTATGTAGTAATTTCCACTCCCCTTTGTGTGTATATACTTTTGATACACATAATCACTCCATTGTTAAATTCACAAGTCATTGATATGAAATTGATAAGGGTAATCTTAACTCAATTTCCATCCATTGAGTTAAACATCTAAGTCATTGGTTTTGTTTTTACAAGAATATGTGTGAATGTCCTATTATTTATTTACACTAAATATCCAATCATATTGAGTTTATTTATATTTTTCATACATAATTATGTCATTTATTTATCCTTAATATAAGGATACGGTCTTTATAAGGGATTTCATCACAATTTATATTTCATTGAGACAACTTTGTTGTTATGCGCCAATTAACTTTTTATAGTGTATATATTGTACTTTCACATAGTATATCATGAATTACTTTGTTCTAATGATATTATAAAGTTTTTATTGCATCAGTTATTTTTATTCAAGCATCTCTCATTTGGTTGAGAACTCAAAATAAAATGTTATTTTAAATGTTTTTAAGATTTATTCTTCTAAACCTTTCTCATTAATGTCCATGTTTTAAAAATGGTTTTAAGGATTTACATATATGGACATGAATGTTTTAAAATTAAAATTTCTTTTAAAAGTTTCAAAGTTTTCTGGGACACTTTGATTCAAAAATCTATTTTTAATAGCTTCTTGATTTATAGTTAGACTTTTAAATGTTTTCAACAAAAAGGGGATATTTCTCTCAACTAGTTTTACTGATTATTTTCATCAATGTCAATATCCTTCATTATTATTGATTGTGGTTGATTTATTATAATAAAATATTCCATATTTTTATTTAATTGGTTATTTTTACTATGGATGTGCTATTTATATATCATTAATTGTTTGTGGTTAAAATATTAACATTTCATTTGCTAGTTTTAATACAAATGTCTATGTTATGTTTCAACATTTTCATATGAGGAATGCATTAGACTTAGTAAGTAACGGGTGGAGCCCACTATAGCTCCTTGATGCATCGGTAGGTCTCATGATACAAACTATTGTATTGTCATAAGGCATTGAAAAAATATTATTTGTTGTCTTGGAATGAGGCCTTGACTATGTGGTTATGATGTATGGAATAATGCATTCCATCATTATTAAATTAGCTATTGATATTACATGTGATTATTCGACTAGTATAATATCCATGTGAATAAGTAAGTGGAATTATTTGACTTATATTTTCCATATTACTCTGAAGTTTATGTTTAAAAGTCTTTTGTTCTAGTCTTATTAATTGCCTTAAATGTTTATGCTTATTTATGAAAGTTTTCTCTATATTGTAATTATTACTGAGCATCTGAGCTCACCTATTTCTATGTATTACTTTTCCCAGGATGTGAAGAATTATATTTTGATTGACCTACAAGGATAGAATAAGGGATATGAGTGTGTTGAAAGGGGGCATAATGTTGTTTTTTATTTCATAATGTAATATAATACTTATGTATGTACCTAGTACCTCCAACGCTGCTAAACTAATCGGTCTTTCGATACTTGATGTATTGTGATCATGCCAATGTTATGTAATAATACACTGACTCTTGGTAACTAGGGTTGGGGCATTATATTTAATAAGAATGTTTTATAAATTAAAACATCACTATAATTATTTCCATTATTATATAGATTCTCACTCGGATTATTGATTCTTGATGCACCCACTATACAATTTATTTTTATTTAATGCATCAAACTTGGAGTAATCATGTTAATGATGAATATTATGGATAATTAAATGAAAATACTCATTAGAAACTAAATAGAATGGGATCTAGGAAAAAAAATATTGTGGATATGCTCAGCCAACTCCCCCAAGATCAAAATAGTAATATGAATCATAATGAACTTCTAAACTTTCAAATGAATAAACAATACATTATTAAATATTTAATATAGAAACATCCACCATTATTTAATGGGTCCTGTGGTCCACTCGTTACTGAGAAATGGATCAATTCTATAGAAAATATATTTTCTATTTTTTAGTGCTCAGACCATGAAAGGGTTTTGTTTTTTGTGTATCATTTAGAAGATCAAGATGATCAATGTTGGAATATTATTAAGAATATATGGAAAGATTAATAAATTCACACCATGAAATGGGAAGAGTTTAAGAATTTATTTTTTAATAAATATTTCCCTTGAAATATCCACACTAAAATGGATAAGTAATACCTGGAACTAATGTAGAATAATGATGTATCCATTGGTACCTATGAGGAAATGTTTTATAGAACTACACAGTATGCTTCTAGTTTTATCATCAACTCGAAAAGTTAAATTGATCAAGTATTTAGTGCATTAATACCAACTATTTAAAATTAATTGGTTTTAAGATACTATGATAGCTATAAATAGATTTTTATTTGTTATCTCAAGGTAGAAATAAAGAGTAAATACTCTCATTATTTTGATGGTTTTGGGGAAAAGAAGAGATAAATGGATTTTAGAGGAGGATCAAAAAATAAAAACCATAGAGGAAATAAAATTAATCCTTTTTATCTCAAAATTGTAGAAATAATCATTAAGGAAATTTCCTTAAAGACAACATTAAATTTTTTAATTAATGAAAATAGAGTCATAAATAAAATGAAATCTAAAGTGATATGAATAGGTCGAATAATGAAATTAATGGAGAGAATGATAAACTAAATATTCCACCTATATCCCATGATATAATTAAAATGATTATAGATATAATTATAATTGGTTTATGAATCCAAGGGTTAATGATGAAAATCTATGTTAATAGCTTCCTAAGATAAAGTATAAATACAAGGCCTATGAAATTGAAACTACTACAGACGGTCATGAGAACAAAGTGGTGAAAGGTACACTTGTCAACCTCTCTAAAACTTCCAATGTCTTATTTGATTAATGTTATATATAATCTTTTATATCCATAGAAATTTCTATGAGTATCACATTTCCACATTTGTTATTCTAAATCAACCTATGATCATTTATTAGTATGAGGATTAACATGAACATATACTGTAAATTTCTTCCATTATATGGGTCGTAATACCTATTCGTGTTGGTTATTTATCTCAAATAGTTGGAGACAAAATCAAAATAAAAATTATTCATATTCTTTTGGAATATGATAAAGTATTTATTGGGGAGTTTCCTAGTCCACCCTAAAATCAAAAATTTGGATTTAAAAAAAACTCATACCCGATGATACACTATTTCAAAGATCCCTTATAGAATGAACCCAATTGAGTTTTAAGAACTAAAAAATAATCTCTAGGAGAATTTATAAGAGGGATTCGAATGCAATAGTGTGTCAGCATAGGGAACACCTATTCTTTTTTTAAGAACAATGTTATATCAATGCATATTTGTATTGATTATCAAGAGCATAGAAATATTTTTATTAAGAAAAAGAATCATTTAATGTATATTTATGGCTTGTCTCATCAATAACATAGATATCAATACTCTTATAATAATAATCTTTAATATGGACACAAAAGTGTAAAAATGTAGAATATACCCAAGATATTATTTTGTATGATGTATAATAAAAATGAATTTAGAGTGATTGCATTAGTATATACCAATTCCCAAACTATATTCCTGGATATAATGAATATATTATTTAAATATTACCTTGATCATATTTTGGTAGTCATTATCGATGATATTTCCAAATATTATAAGATAAATGAAAATCATAATGATCATTCAAATATTATTTTAAATACCCTATGGAAGGATAAGTTATATACCAAATTTAGAATGTGTGAATTATGTGTATATAAGTATCATTTTTGGACTATTTAATTACAATAGATGGTATATTTGTGGATATTTAAAAGACAAAAGATATTTAACAAGGGATAAAACTAAGCACAGTGGCATAGATACATAGTTTTCTTGGATTTTGTCGATATTAACAATTCATTGTGAGAAATTTATCATATATATAAAATCGAATAACCAATTTGACATGGAAAGGATCTAATTTTCTTTGTAAATATGAATGTGAAGAAATTTTAAAGGAGCTGAAGAGATGTTTGGCCAGTGAAACTATAATCACACTACACTATAGTGAATAAGGGTTTTTAATATATAGTGTTGCCTCAAATAATGAATTGGGATTTGTCCTCAAGAATAATGTAAATGTAGAAGCATATTCCCCATGTTAATTTCATATTCAAGATCAAAATTACCCTATTCGGGATTTTGAGCTATAAGCTATAATTTTTGCATTGAAAATATAGAGGTGTCATATTTATGGGGAAATTTGTGATATATATGGATCATAAATTCTTGAATTATATATTCACACATAAATATTTGAATATGTTTCAAATGAGATGGTTGGAGTTGATTAAATATTCCAAATTCTTAATACATTGCCACACTAGGAAGGTGAACAAGGTGGATAATGCTCTATGTTAGAATGATCATTCTTTTTTCCCTATGATGAGGACTAAAAGATATACAATACTTATTCATTTTTAAAATTAGGAACATGGAATTAGGGTTTAAGGGGAGAAATCCAACATTTTATAGATGGCTATTCAAACATTGATCCTTGTGAAGATTAAATAGGTGTGGAAATAAGGTTTTCAGCTTCAAAATAAGGTAATGATTATTCCAAATTTCAACCTTGTCTATGATGGAACGGTAAGGTTTGGGATCTGGATATGTTTCCATTCCAGACTATAATTGAAGTAGGACTTGTTAGATGAAGTTCATAACTTTTCATTCTCTATCTATCCTGTAAGTATAAATATGTTAAAGATCTCAATGATTATTTCTAGTGGGAGAATATGAAAAGGTACGTTGTGTGGTATATATCTCAGAACCTAATATTTTTGTAAGCTAATTTTGAACATTATAATTTTAAGGGTAAAATGAATCTGTTTCACATACAGTTATGGAAATTATAAAACATCGCCATGGATTTTTTTCATAGGACTCTCCAAGACATCTAAAGAACATAAATATAGATTTTTGTATTCGAACACCTTATAAATTAATACCATTTAATTTTTATCAAATAATAATTCTCACTTTACTAATTTACCATGATATACATTAATGATGTGGTAATATTTCATGGATTACCTCTATAAACTATATAAAAATTAAATATGATGTTTACCTAAATGTTATAGATAATTATTTAACAAGAATTAAATATGAATCTAAGAATCGGCACTACATATCATCCCCATATATATGGTTAGTATAAGATGACAATTCAAACCCTATAAGATCTCTTGTTAGTTTTATCTATTAATTTCAATGGTGGTTGGAATCAACACCTTCCTCTATTCAAAGTTTCTTATAACAATGAAATTCACTCAATAATTTAGATGGATATTAATTAATACCATTATTAATTTAAGTATATAACTCCAACATGATACGATAAAGTTGGATAATGAATTTATTAGTACTTGAGATAGTTAAGGAAATAGAAATTTAAGTTAAAGAAAATTAGCAACACATAAGAGTTGTTAAGAGTTGATAGAAAATTTATAATGACAATATATGGAGAGATATATATTTAAAAGGTAATGATAATGTGTTCCTATGAATATCTACTAGGATGTGTGTTATGAGATTTCGAAATAAGGCAGAGTTGAGCCTCATATATATCAGTAGCTATAGAATTATTGATCACATCCAGATGGTAGCATATCACTGGGAACTTCCACATAACCACCATAAAGTTCAATATGTTTTCCAGGTATATATTTTTAGTAAATATGTACCAAATCTTTAACATGTACTAAACTTAGAGACTATAGTTGGAGCATGATATTTTATATGAGAAAAAATGAGTAGATATTCTAGATCATAGATATAAAGTAATGTGGAACATGATCACTTACATGGTAATTTTTTTTTGAAAAACCATAATTTGAGTAATATATGTGCGAACCTAAGGATCTAAGGGGTAATAAGTATCTCTGTATCTTCACAATATAATAACGTAATTTTTAGGGGGAAATTATTTTATGTGGATAAAATGTAACACCATGAGATCTTAGAATATATATCTATATAATAAATTGGATATGTATGATAAATTATGATGCATGAAGCACTGAACTTAGGGGAAACTTTATTTATTAAAATTTAATTTTTAGATATTAGAATTAAATTGATAACATAAAAGATCTTTTAAAAAGATTCAAAACAACTTAAGGAAATTCCATAAATTATTAAGAAACTCTTTTGAACAGTTTTGTTGATTTATAAATTTAAATTAACTTTAATAATCTTGTGGAATAAAATAAATAAAATTTATTGATATAATTTAATTAATAATAAATATATTAAACAATTTCCTAAATGAAATTTTCAGTAACTATAAGGAATAATAGTCAAATAATTATTGGTTAAATTAAAATGTTTAATTTAGAAACATTGTTTAATTTGTATACTTTATTATTTAAATTAAAATTTCACATATTTTGAGTATTAAACCAATTGACTTGTATTTTTATAAATTTATAAAAATAAATTATTATTCATACATTTATTATTAACTAGTTATAAATAAATAGAAAATCTTTCAAAGCTAAAATGACTTATTTTTTAGAAAAAAAATATTTTCTATGTGCACAATGTATTTTTATCTTAACAAATTATATTAATCAGTATTGATGAATTATTTTAATTAAATTTTAAGATAATATATTCAATAAAATAAATTAACATTCATATAATGGTTGTTACTATATATGGAATGTGAAGAAAAATATTTTTCATGTATGAAGATTTTATTTTTCTAAAAATGGATTTTATGAATTTTTTGCGTAAAAAATAGAATTAATATACACCTTGAAAGATCCAGAAATTCAATTAGGTGTGTTTTCTAATTCTATTTAAACTCCTTTTAAGATTGTTAATTTAATTTCAATTGATTTTATAGAAGGTCTTGAGAGTGTCCTAGGGGTTTAGGACACCAAAAGGGGGAAAGAGGGGAAATGTTTTTCATAGTGCACGGTAGGTGAAGGGTTAGTACTAACCATGTTCCATAACCATGTGTCATAAAAGAGGAAAAATAATGGTTAAAACCCATGAATAGTGGCCTCAAAGACCATGTGACTTGATCCCACTTGGATAAATTTGACGTTCCTGCATGCGTCGTTGAATTCTTGTGGGCTGCGGTAAAATTAGAATTGTTGATTTCCCAAAATTCACTTTCTACTTAGGATTAGTATAGAAACAGTCCAGGGTTGATACCATAGGGATAGAAATGGAATTTTTAAATTAAATGTCTTAAAACCCTTTGGGGTATGATTGCTTTCTAGTTTACATCAGTTTGGGTAAAAACTAGATCTATGGTGGTTGATGGTTGCTTCAAGAATGAAAGAGAGATCAGGATCAATTTTGAGTATCTGTGGAAAGGATGATATTAATTTTAACTTGGTAGGATCCTATGGTTTAGGATATGAATAAATTGTAGGTCTCTATCTTATTTTGGTCAAATCAACTACTTATACCTTGGAGTTAACTATTCCTTTATCAAGAGATAGTGACAACCTAGATACATTAATCTTTGATTCTAAGGAAGAAATCCTTTCAGACTAATCTACTCCAACCAAGATTGAGTCCTTCACTAAAATATCCTATGTTCAAGGATGTTTAAAATAATTTGGTAGAAAATTAACTTATATCCCTATTAATATCACTTAATGTTACCAAGTTTTGAATTAATGATTTACTATGTTTAGATACACCTACTCTTGATCCCTACCCTGGGTGCTTTAACAACTCATGGTATGAATGAATGTTAACAAATGAATAATGGATACCATTCTTGTCAAGCTAATAATGTTTTAATTTAAATATTTAATACACACACAATGATTATGATTCACAAAAGGGGTTATCATGCAATCGGTGACATAAGAAATGTAAATCACAATTCAATCACATACTTACTTTGAATGAGGGAAAAAATTGATTTGACATGAATTCATTGGAAATTGAGTATGGAAGAAGGTGTATATGAGAAAAGGAATCACAAAGTTGATTCAAAACAATCCATTACACTTTTATTTAAATAAAATAATAAAATAGGTGAAGAAAATTGAGTTTAGGGCAAAAGGGAACATGAGGGAACTTAGAGAGAGAGAAAAGGCACAATGGAATTTTGTTGTGTGTGCCCAGAAACTACTATCGGGCAACATTATTTATAGCCAAAATATTGCACGATATGTAATGTGTTTCACTTAACATGATTATTAATCAATATATATATATATATTTGGTTGTTTAATATTACAAGTGTCACATGCATATCTTGTCTGAGAAATGAGGTTTGACTACTTTCACGACGTGAATACTGGTCTCACGATGTCTATCGTCTTCTGATCTGAATCTACAGAGCGGATTTCTTATTCAATTAGTTCACGGTGTGTATCCTCATCTCACAACATGTAATTTTTTATTCTCATTCAAAATTCAAAACTTGAGTCACTACATGATTCATGACATTTGGCATCCCGTGAGACTCTATTACACAACATGAAATGAGGTTTCACGATATGTAATAGACAAATTCTTCTCTTTTTATGAATTTTCTTTTTTGAAACCTTGGGAACCTATTTCCAAAAAAATTAATCATAAATAAAGTGAACTATCAAATAAAATAATCAAAACCCTTAACTATATCGTAGAAAAATCTATATATGAATTCAACTTATCAAATTCCCTCACACTTGAACAATTTCTTGTCCTCAAGAAAAAAGTTCTCGGTAGGCACCTCACAAAGATAATTAATTTCTAAAATAGAAAACATTCATTATTTATAAGCAAATAAAACTCAGTATAAGAAGAAATGGTTAGTCTTCAAAATCATCCCAGTATAGAAAATCCCTAATGCCTCATAGCTCAGTTATTTAAAAAAATTATGTCTTTTAATTATAATCTCATAATAGTTTTTTTAATTATATACCCATTTTCAATTTACCTCATAGTTAATTTTCTATGATCACTCAGGGTAAAAGGCAATAGGATTTATGCTCATACCTAAAGTGTTTTTTTCTAACCATAGACATGTATTTGTACTATCATCTCCACTTTGTAAATAGTGGTACAAAATTAATCATGAGGGCTTCAATGATATGGTTAGTTTGACTCTAAGATTATGGGTCGGTGGGTAAAAAGTGAAAATCAAGCTCAAAAAAGGGTAATCATTGAATTATAATGCGTTAATTTCTTTGAAAGTTTAATACAATGACTCCTCCAAGGTATTAAAATCCACACTCCCAGCACCTTAGGTTGGATCCAAGTATATGTCCAGTAAGTGAAAAAATGGTATCCTCTTCCTTTACTTTTTCTTTTATATATTTTTTTTGAAATTCATGTCAAGGACATATCTCACATTCATCCCTTAACCACATATGATCCTTCAGGGGATTCAACGGTCTAGAAATGGTGATTTTTGACTTTCCTAAAACAAAAACCATTTTCATTTTTCTTTTCTTTTTATATTTTTTAAAGGAATAGAATAGAAGTGAAATCTTAAAAATATATATGGATTGAAAAAAAATAATGAAGAGTATCACAATACATCTCTACAATAAAATCATCTCGTGTTGCCTAAAATACTCCCCCACACTTGTTCAAAGTAAATTCATGCATCACACAAATAGGAAGGTAGGAAGGTAAAATTGGCTTGGAATAACTTCATCCTATAAGGTTATTCTTGGAAACTACAAATTAATGAAGGAAATATGAAAATTAAGTCTTAGGAAATAGTGTCCCAACAATTATTTACTCAATAATTTTAGAATTATACTTGATAAGTCATGTCCTTAATAAGATCCAAATGCATGTTCTAATAGGTTTGCATGTCCCAGGTATCACTCAATAAATATGATCAGAAAAGGATATGAAAATGTAGGATTAGAATACTCATGGGTAATGAGAACAAAAATAGAGACTGGAAATCACTAGGGCTATAAAACCAAGTAATAATTCAATTGACCATAATTTCAAAAAATTTGAATTCAAAATAAATCTCTAAGCTCAAAAATCATTCGTAAAAATCTAAATAGTAAAAAACAGGGATTTTAACCATTCCCAATATAATGTTTTCCTTTATTTAAATGGGAATAATTTTTTTTAGGTTTAAATCATGCTTATTATTTAAAAATGTTTCATAGATAGATGATAACATTCAATAATCTTAGTGTATATAAAGTGAAAATCATGAGAAAATCCCCAACACTTAGAAATTGACAATGGCCACACTTTTCATGGAATTGTTGTTGTGGTGTTATAGAAAATAATTTATAGAAAAAATTTAAACGGTAGTTGACAATTAGAATACTGAGGGAATCGAGATCTCCCTGTTAAAAGTGACATTCCATGATAGAACTAGATCTATCTTTTTCAAAATCTGTGTCACCTGCAAAATGGGTTATAAAAAAATCCTACACTAGATGTAACATTAGTCTATAGGTTGGAAACAATGATAAGAAGAATAATTGGTAGTTTCATAGTATTATTAACATAGGGAATAAATTTACCTATATTCTGTGGAGTTTTAAAATAAAGTTAAAAGGGACTCAAAACAAAAAAGAAAAAGACTCAAGCATAAAAACTCAATCTAGAAAATTATGAACTATAGGTTGACTCACATAAATAACTAATATAATGATGTCAACGATATGGATGGAACAAAATATCCTCTAGTGGGGTCCCTCATCTCAGTTGCTCCTTTTATAATTATAGTGACTAGTGGCAGTGTCCTCTAGCTCGTGAGGTGTCTTGACTGGATTGGTGATTTCAAGGGTAGCTAGATCATGAACCAGATGTTGAAGGAATGGTATTATGGCTCAATGTGGTTGTTTTTGGGAATGGATCTCCACTGATAGGTCCTAGAGGTGGTGTTTTATTTTTTTGGCATGTTGTATCACCCTTTCAACAAGAAAATATGGTTGAATGGGTCCATAGATAACCATGTATGACATAGAGGAGCTAGACTTGGATATTTTAAATGTGATATATATGAAAACAAAACCAAGTATAAGTGACACAAAATCAACTCCTATATGATCAGTAAAAAAAGTGTCATACACAAATGATAAAATGAAAAATACCAACCCTATCTCAAAAAATATTCAATCAAAAACAAGAAAATGATCGAATAAGATCAATCATCAAGGCCAAAAATCTCCTTCAATGTTATCCCACCTAGTGGTGGTGGTGAAATTGGTCCTCCTGGATCAGAGTCCATGACGGTAGCAGGAGTTGGTGGGTCAGTGACAGAGGGTGGAGTCATGAAGATGGATAACAAGGTAGGAGTGGGTGGAGGAGAGGTACGGATTCATAGGGAGTCCATGGGTATGGTAGGGGATTCGATGAAAGGTACCTCTGTGGATATAGAGGTGGCTAGACCCTTTCCACAATGGGACTTCTCATCTAAGTATTCCTACTGGGAAGCATGGTTAGTAATATTTTGCGATGGGTCAGTGTAGTCCATGGGTGATGTGGGAATGGTAAAATAGAAGGGACTGGAAGAGGCTTGTGGTAGTTCCTCATGCACAGTTGGTGCCTAGTGGTATAAATAATCCTCTTTTACTAAAAGATTCATCTTGTACAGCATCACAAAATCAATAAGCTCAATTGGACAAAGTGAGGTAAGATGTAGGGATACATCCAAAACATCAAGGTTTTAGTCTAGGTGATCAATGAAGGATCCACTCATAAAAGTATCGTGAGCCCACTACTCATGGTACTTGTAGTAATGAGTGAAATGTGCAGCCATGTTCATGGGTGGACTGACCATGGCTTTTGTAAGAATAATCGCATCCACGTGGCTGATGCTCCCATGTGACTCATCCCTAGAGAACCACCAATGTTCCATAGCCCAGTCAAGTGTCCATAGTACCGGGATCCATAACAGGGTAGATTTTATGATCCATGGGTCATGGGGAAGTTGAAGGTTGTGTGCAATAATCTGCTATAGATAATATGAATCAGATCAATTTGGATCTAGTTGAAGGTTCATAAGACCTCTTATGTAGAAAACTCATCTGTATAGATGTTGAGGCTACTACAAAACATGGTAAAGGAAACCACATGTAGCTGAACACCTAGTCAAAATCTAAGGTTATCAATGACCACCTCAAATCTGGACAATAACTTTAGAAATAGCTCCCAGTAGGTATCCTCTCATACTAAAATGATTCATTCCACATAAAATGTCTCCAAGAGGTTTAGGATGGAATCACTGATGTTTAGTTGGGCTAGGATGGGTAGTTCTAGTTTTTTATTCATCTTCATAGGATTTTCCTATAGACTAATTAGGTTTACCTAGTGGATTGGGTTTTAAAAAAATAGGATATGGTGTAAATGGAGGTTTTCGTCACATGAGGAGTCCTCGAAGGTGTATAAGGAGAGAGGTTGGGTAGTTGGAAAAGAACGGCTGGCAGTAAGAGGTGAATAAGGTTTGGGTGGTGTGGTACCATGTGGACGCTTGTAAGAGACTTCTCATCATGGTTGGATGATAAGTGGGATGGATTTGGGTGTTTGGTTTGTGCCATTGAGTAAGGACGGTTAGGGGTGTGGTTTTGGTTGGGAAGGTGAGGGTGGTTCGTTTGGTGCAGCGAGAGGGAAGGTGGGAGTGATTGAGAGGGCGAGGGGTGTGGGTGTGCATTAGTGGGTGAAATATGAGAAGGGTTTGTTGGATGGTTGAGGGAGAAGTGAAGGAGGGGGAGGAGTGGTAGTAGGTGAGCGGGTGAGGAAGTGAGTGGCGAGGGAGGTTGGGTTTATGCAGATGGGAGGTGGATTTTCGGGAGAATGGTGGGGGGATCTGGTGTCAGGTTGTAAAATTAGGGTTCTTGACCTGTGTCTTTAAAAAATAGACATAGATAATTACATGGAATTTAATAGGGGTTCACATCATGTACTTGTGTTTTAAAATTAATTTCTAGATGAAATAAGTACACATCGTGTAACATAATTACCGGACTTGTAATTGACTATTTTATCTTAATACTTATTCTTCCCTACCCTTCAACTCATGGATTACTTGAAACTTTACTAAGGATTATCCTAATCAAACCAAGGCTAATATTTCCTACCTTGGGTAGCCTACCAGTGAGCACTTCCTTTTAAGTCGAGATCATAGATCAATTAATGTTTAATTTAACATGAGTATGATGACACATCCTTCACGGAAGGGTTCTTAAAAGATTTTCAATCTTTGGATGTTGAATTTAAAAGTTGGTCCACCCTCTCTTGTAATTTCCATGGTCCAACATGGGAAAACATGAACAACCTAAAAGGGTCTAGAACATCGGGATTTTATATTTCCAAGGAATAATTTTAATCGGGAGTTGAATAAGAGGACCTTATTCCCTTGGATAAAGATATGTCGTGCAATGAAATGGTCATTCTATTTATTTTATCTTTCTTTTAATATACTGGAATATTCATAATAATATTTCATCATTTATTCCAACTCAGTAAACTATAAAAATTAATCATCTCTAGCTTTCTCTAAATCCGAATTTAGTTTCTTGATTGCCAATTATGATCGATTCCCCAGTTCTACTAGGAGATGACATGATTTCTCATAAACTATTCTGAATGGTGTTGTCCCTTTGGGTGTTTTGTATGCAGTATGGTATACCCATATTACATCGTCCAGTTTTAGAATCCAACCAATTCGACTTGTTTTCATAGTTTTCTCCAGGATTTGCTTCATCACGTTGTTTGGCAGTTCAACTTTCCCATTTTTTGTGGGTGGTAGGTTCTTCTTGTGTTATACCGGATTCCATACATTTCAATCATTACATTCACAGCATGGTTAGTGAAATTTGTTCCTCGATCACTGATGAGTAATCTTGGAAATCCAAATATTTAATACAATTTTTTTTCCATGATGTTCATGACCACTTGCATTGTGCCGTGATGTTTCTTTGGATTAGACCCAATTTGATACATAGTAAACACCTACCAAAATGTTGGACTTTCTATGTGAAGTTTTAAATGGTCCCATGAAGTCTATTCCCCATATGTCGTAGATTTTGACTTCTATGATGGGATTTTTAGTCTTTTCATTTCTTTCCCCAATATTCCTTGTTCGTGGAACCTATCACAACTTTGAAAAAAAAAACCTTGCGTCTTGGTGTAGCACGGGCCAGAAAATTACACATTGAAAAATCTTTTCTACAGTGTTCTTGGGTCCATGATATCCTCCTTTTGGTGAAGTATGATACTTTTCTATTACATTTTGTATTTCTTCTTTGGGAATGCAGCTCCATAATAATACATTAGTGAAACTCTTGAAAAGTAGTGGTTCATTCCAGTAGTAGTTTTTTTCATCTACCAAAATTATTTTCC
Source organism: Viscum album (assembly GCA_963277665.1). NCBI lineage: Eukaryota > Viridiplantae > Streptophyta > Magnoliopsida > Santalales > Viscaceae > Viscum > Viscum album. The sequence continues at coordinate 476,745,027 of OY728125.1, read as the reverse complement.
TATGTTGATATGAAATTCCTTGGTGGATGAATATTGAGGAGAGATAATTGGATGTATCATAAATCAACCATTTCACCTTAATTATGAACTGTGTTTCATCTGGGAAATAGTATTTGATATCAGTATCCTCACCATCTTTAATGATGGGTGGGGGAAGTTGGAAAAAATGATCAAAAATCACATACTCCATTACTTTATTATATTTGATCATAATATCAAATTATTTCAGCTGAATGATCCACTTGTCAGCCTTGTCTTGGAATCCTTTCTGTTCATTTAGTACCTTAAGGTAGCATGATCAGTGTGCACAATTACTTCATATAACACAAGATAAGAACATATTTTTCAAAGGCATACACCATGTCTAAGAGTTATTTCTCTGTAGTTATGCAGTTGAATTTGTTTTCATTCGGTGTATGGATGACATAGTAGATAGGACAGAATTTATGACAGAATTTATTTCATAAAACAACGCTAACAAAAAAATTACTAGCATCACACATCGGTTCAAATTCCTTGACCTGTTTGGGTGAAATGATCATAGGGGATTCTATTTGGATCTTGTTCAACGAATTGAATGCCCTATGACATTACTCAATTAATTCAAATGGAACTTCTTTTGATAAAATTTGTTTCAGTTGGAAAGAAACTTTTTCAAAATCTTTAACAAATTGCCTCTAGAATCTGGCATGTCCCAGAAACTATCTTATACCCTTAATTGTGGTAGGTTCGGGTAAATCCTTGATGACTTCGATCTTGGATAGATCAACTTGCATTCCTTCCTTGTATATTTTGTGCCTAAGGATTATGCCTCCTTAAACCATAAAATGACACTTCTCCTAATTCAGAACTGGGTATTTTTATTCACAGGGTCGTAGGACTACCTCCAGATTGCATAGGAAAACTTCAAATAATCTTCCATAGAATGAGAAGTCATCCATGAATATTTCTTAGAATTATTCTGATATTTCATGTTAAATATGTTTCAAGTATATCAAAAATATTTTTTGATCATTACACATTATGAACTACATGCACCTGTAGTTGAAGGTTCCAAATGGGCATGTGAATGCGTTTTTGGGTAATCAGATGGATCGACTGCAATCTGGTTGTATCCTGAATATCCATCCAAGAAATAGTAGAATTCGTTTCATTCAAGCCTTTCCAACATTTGATCAATGAATGGTAATCGAATATGATCCTTTACTTTTTCTGAATTTAGGCTTCAATAATCCATGAAAACTCTCTATCCAGTGACGTTTCGTGTTGATAATAATTCATTCTCATCAGTCTTCTCCATTTTAAGTTCACATTTCTTGGGGACAACTTGTAGCGGGATCACCCATTCACTATGAGATATGGAAAATATTATCCCTACGTATAGAAGTTTTAGTACTTCCTTTCTGACAACTTTGTTCGTGGGTGGTGTGATCTTCCTTGGAGGTTGACATTTCGTCTTTGCATCTTCTACAATTAGAATTTTGTGGGTGTAGTCATACGGACTAATCCCTCTAATGTCTGATACACCCAATCAATTTAATGCTTATATATCTTCAACAATTCAACCAATTTCTATTCTTTTTCCTGATATTGTTCATAGTATATTATCCCTAGAAGGTAGCTTAAAGATCTTAAGTATGAATACTTAATGGTACTGGGAAGAGGCTTCAACTCCAGTTTTGGTGGTTGAATAACTGAGGGGGTGAAGGGATAAAACGTATCCATTATGGGAGGATCATTAAAGCTCACTTATTCAAAATAATACACTTCATTTTCTTCTAATAAGGATTCTCCACATTCTTCTTCAATTTCTATGTATTTATTTCCTTCTTAGGTAGGATATATGGAATTTCAATCAATGGAATCCTTTTCTTATTTAGAATATTTTACAAGGTTCAATACTATGTGTTCTTCTCGGACTCATGAGATTAGATGTTTCTTATTCACACCTATTAGATCCTTTCTTGTGGATCAGAATGGTCTTCTGAGAATGACGGGGACATCACCTTCTTATTCCATGTCTATAACTAGGAATTCTGCTGGAAAGATAAATTTCCGGACTTTGACTATAACATCTTCAAGAATTATTATAGGGTACTTCACTGATCGATCCATAATTTATAGGTCTCCTCAAGTTTTTTTAAGCTCTTGGGGTCCTAATTTTCAAAATACACTAATTTGAATAAAGTTGCTGCTTGCTTCAAGATTGCACAAAGATCTTCCAAACATACATTCTCCAATAGTACATGAAATTGAGAAAATTATGGGGTCACTCATATTTGGTGAGCTTTTATGCTAAATCATAGTAGATAATTCTTCATTTAATGACATCACACCAATATCTTTTATTTTCTTTTTGTTGGGTATCATATATTTAAGGAATGTTCCATACTTTGGAATTTGAGGAACGGCTTCTACAAATAGTATATTGATATGAAAATACTTGAATATCTCCAAAAACTTCTTGTGCTATGCCTCTTATCTTCCTTGTCTTTAACTTTTTAGAAAAAGAATTGGTGGATTTTAGGGTGGTTTGGAAACATAAAATGGTTCCTTTAGTTTCTCATGAGTTTGGGTTTCTATAGCTTGTGATACTTCTTGAGGTGTTTCTTGTGTGGTTTTCTTAACTTCTTCATCTACTAGTGGCTTTTTATTAGCCAATTTAGGTTTCCTTTCATCTCTTTCAACTGGTTTTTAAATGTAAAAAAAATTTCCACTTCTCAGTCCTACAGCTTTGGCTTCTTCACTTAGGTATGTATTTGTGTTACCAGGTAGAGTACCTGGTAATATTTCAGACAAATTCTTTGATATTTGACCCATTTTAACTTTTAAATAGCACAAGGAAGCACATTGGTTCTGCTTCTCCATATCCTGATTGGTAATTTTCTGGTATTTCTTTTGAAAAAAAGGTAGCTAGTAAGTTCTCGATATTACTTTGGAGAAGATCATTTTTTTGTTACGGTCTTGGATGAGCTAGTTGAAACTGTTGTTGTGCTCTTTGTGGGAATGTTTTTTACTGCATTGGTTGTTAAGGTCATGGAATATGGTCCATATGTGGATACACTAGTTGTCCTTGACTATAAAATGGTACTTGATCAGTTCATTACTAATAAAATCCTTGGTTGTTCTGAGGTGGCTGCTAAGATAGCCTCTACTGATAGTACGCTACTGTTGTTGGAATGGTGTTGTTTGCTGATTGTAATTGACATAATTATAATATTTATCTTATGATTCTTCAAATCCGACCTTAAAATATTGATGTAATTTTAGGCCATCGCACATATTTCAGGTTTGTATTTCCATCATAGGGGAAGTAGGGTGTTGTGTAGAAGACCATTAGAATGATTCTATATTCCTTGTTAGCACTTTTACATGAACTACTAGTCATTAATGTTCATCAATTTGGTGTATGTTACACTGAGGTGGTCCATGATCACTTTTTCAAATGATTTCATTGTGTGAAACTTCATCTAATATGGCTCTTCTGGCTAAAAATGTCCTGAGCATTATTCATCCATTAGCATCAACATTGATGATTGTATATGTGACTGGTTGGAGGCTTTGGTAAAATGTATGTACCTAAATCCACATGTCTAGTCCATGATGTGGTCACTTCTTCATCATTTACTTGAATCTATCTCATGATTCCAATTTATATTATTCAACAGGTTTAGCAAAGCATTGAATTTCGTTCTAATGATTCCAAGTCCGGATCGGTGGGAAGTATTTGTTTAAGAACTTATTGAATAATTTTTTCCAATTCTTGATTGAATTTGGAGATTGAATTTTAAGCTAAACCTTAGCTCTATATCTTAGATAGAATGAGAAGATACACAGTCAAATTGAGAAAGGTATCACAAACTTCTAGTAAGTTGGAGATGTTCTCATGAGGATATTCACTTTGAAGACCACTAAATAACCCCATGTTCTAGATCATATGAATGAGTCCAAGATTAATTTCGAAAATATTGGCTTGGATCCGAGGATGAACGATACATAGTGTGGCACCATGGATTTATGGAAATTCATAATTGATGATATTCCTTTATTGATGCATCAGGTTCTCTCTAGGAATTATATTTTGTAGGTTATGAGGGTTCAGTGGGTTGGGTCCCACTTCATTTTTCAGGTTGTCCATTATTGACCCACAGCATGCAAGAAGATATTGTTTGATCTCAGGATCAGAGGCTAGCAGTTCTTTTGTCTGAAGGAAATTCAAACGAATTTAATTACCTTGGTATATACACTATACTATGAAACATAGAAGAAAGGTATTCCTAAAAAGTAAATAAGGAAAGGGTTCAGGGAAAGTTAATCCCATGACTTTTTTATAGAGGCCTTATAAGCACACCATTGCGTCCCTAGAAACGGCACAAAGATTTGATGTTCTCACAGGTGTAATTGAATTCATGTGGGCTATGATCAGATTGGAATTTTTGACTTTCCAAATTAAACTTACAACTTAGGCACAGTATAGAGATAGTCTGGGGTTAATCCCATGGGTAGGGAAACGGGTTTCTTAAAGTTAATGGCTTATGACCCTTTGGGGTAGGAGTCCTTTCTAATTTACCTTAGTTTGGTAAAAACTAGATATATGGTGGTTGATGTTTCCTTCAATAATTAAAGACAGATCAGGATCAATTTTCATTATTGTTTTAAAGGATTATCTTAATTATAACTTGGTAGGATCCTAAGGTTTAGGCTGCGAAGCAAGAAATGGTATCAATATAATTTTAGTCAAATCAATTAGTTCAACCTATGAGATAACTATTCCTTGATTGGGAGACTGTGAAAACCTAGATTCATTAATCTTGTCTTATAATGAAGAAATCATTCTAGACTGTTGTTCATAGCCTAATCTACTCCAACTAGGACAGGGACCATCACTTAAATATCTTGTGGTTGGAGATGTTTAAATTAATTAGGATGAAAATTAAATTATTTCATGATTACCATTTATTGCAGTTACCAGGTTTATAATTAACTTTTTATTATGCTTAGATACACTTACTCTCAATCCCTACCCCATGTGGTTTAGCCAATCATGGAAAGAACTAATGTAAATAAATGAATAATTGAAACCAAGCATGGATTGCTAAGAATGTTTGAATTTAAATATTTAATACACACACAATGATTCAGTTTTAAAAAAGTGGATAGAATGAAATCGTTGATATCAGAAAAGTAAATCATAATTGAATCACATGCTTACTTAGAATGAGAGATGAAATGGAGTTGACATGAATTCATTGGTAATTGATGATGATCGACAGTGGTGATGCGAAAATTAATTAAAGAGACTATGAAAAACAATACAAGATAGTTGTATTTAAATAAAATAATAAAAGAGGGGAAGAAATTTGACATTAGGGGAAAGGGGACAAGAGGGAACTTAAATATATCAAAAAGGCACAAAGGAATTCTGTTATGTAAGACACAAAACTGTTATCGGGCTCCTTTATTTATATATGAAATATTACATGACATGTAATGTATTTTACATCGTGTAAATATAAATCCCTATATATATCTATTATTTTTGAATCTTATGAATATCTTTCGTGTATCTCTTCCAAGATATGAGGTTTTATTTCTTTCACAACATGAATCCTTGTCTCAAGGTGTGTATCATATTTCCAGCTGAATCTTCAGAGTGGATTTCTCGTTCAAGTGGATCACGATGTGTATCCCCAAGTCACGGCATGTAATGGATACTTCTCAGGTAGACTTCACAATTTGATTCATGATATCCGGCATCCTGTGAGACTCTATAACGTGATGTGAACTGATTTTTCACAACATGTAATTGACAACTTCTTCTCTTTTTTTAATTTTTTTCTTTAAAACCTTAGGAACATATTTCCTGCAAAATTTAACAAATACTAAGTGTATTCTCAAAAAATCAATCAAAATCCTTAACTGAATGGCAGAAAAAAAATTATATATGAATTTGTATTATCAGGAACCAACCTCGTGACTACCGCAAAGTTTTTCAAACAGTGAGGGTGGCCCAAAAAAACTATGTGGCTGAGTTTCCTCTTAGGTATAGGGAACAGTATGGTTGGCACATAGTTAGGGAAATTTTTGGGTTTAGAAAAGAGACTCATTAAAAGGGCTGAGGTTGGAAAATTTTTGTAAAAACCCATAAATTAGAAGGTATATAATATTTATCCTAGATTTATAATTTTATACATGTGTATGTGGTTGTTTAATTTCACTGACTTGTGGAACATTTTTATCTTTGACTAAAAAATTAATTCGAGCCTTTAATAAAAGTTTCGAACCCCATTACAAACCCCATCGGGTCTACTGATGATTATGACATCGAGCCTATGGCCACCCATGGGGTGACCCAACCCTTGAATTGGTGAAATGAGTTGTTAATTTATAATTTATATGGATTAAAATATAAATAATGTGTTAGTTGAAGTTTGGAATGTTTGTACGATAAATGGGGTTGTTTCGCTTAACATGGAAAATTTATTTGGTTATGAGATGATTAAGGGAAAATGTGATAAATGCTTAAAGTGTAATGCTTGTATTATTAAACATATTTATAGAATGTATAATAGTTATGGTTATGAATAAATATTAAGTCTTCATAGTAATGGAAATTAATCTAAGGGTGTTAAATATAGTGAACTGGGAAAATGATGATAAATAAATAAATGTACCCTTATTGTTATTTTTTGATGAAAAGGACACTAATGATCAACCTTGGAAAATGTGAATAAATACTAGGGTTTGGATGTTGTATTGAGGCTTCTCATCAATTGGGTGGGATAGACTGATTCTAAAGGAACCATCTATGAAAATCATGGTCTATTCTAGACAGATGCTCTAGTCCCCACAGATTCATTGCATGGTTTGAATGTTTGAATCATGCTTCAAGATACCATGGTAGGATATGGATGGGTACCTAGACTGAGGGTCCAAGGATAAAAGGATTTATATTTAATTGATTAATTAATTTTCTAATTAATTAAAGTTTATATTTCCTCATATTCTATGTTTCATAATTCCAACATGGGTCCAAGAAAGTTTAGTTATTCTAGTGTTATTGTGGAAGCCGAAAGACCATCAGGATGATTGAAAAATATATAATTATGAAGCATGTTTTATTCACTACTTGTCTATTTTTCATTTATAATTCAATATACACTATTATTATAATGGATATTTCTTTGGATGCTATTTTTGATATCCTATTGAGTTGTACTAACACCCTTCTCAGGCCGTCGTGTGTACCCTAGCAGACTTCATGGCTATAGATCTATATTAGGCCTAGTTCTCTATATTAGGTTCATGATTTGGGATTACATATAAAGCACGTATGAGGAGAAAGAAATAATTTCAATACACATTTTAGGTTATTTTTAGGTTGTATTCATTTTGGTTTTCCTTTGAAACATAACACTATTATGAAATGGAATATTTTTTGTATTGTCCACATGGTACATCCTTATCAGGATTGTGTTATATGATGCATGTTTGTTTATTATTACCGAATTCTATTGATTATTTGATATAAACTATTGGTTTAATTTAGTAAATATGGTATAGTATACCCATGTATTTTATTAAACCCTCACAGCTATTTGGAATCCTTTAGCATATGGGGAGGCACCCCTGAGGTTATGTGGCAAACCGGCTCTAGGAACCAGTTTAGTGGTATTCGGGTCAAGATGATACAAAGTGGTATTAAAGGGTTTTATTTACTTTTGAATTACTATTTTGGAAAGTTAAATAGGAGATTAATATGTTTCATGCCTTGGTGATGAGCTCGTACTTGGGAGTATCTAGCCCATGTGCATCAGAAAACCCAAGTTACCCATGGTGAGATTGTTGTTCTTGATGTTTTTCTAACATTGTTGGATGATACTTCACATTATATGATGCACTTATTGTGTAAGTTTATTTTTTCTATGATTTTAATCATGGGATATTGTGGAACAAGATTTTTATATGTAGGAATCATTTTAGATACTCTAAAATTTAGGTGCAATCTATCATATTAGGCACACACAAGAATTCATGTTATGTTTTGGTTGTGGGAATTTAAAATTATTTTATGTTCCTCTTGTGGTATTAAGGATATAGGAGCCTCATAATAAATTTTAAAATGTGAACAATTAAAAGTAGTTATAATTAAATGGTTAAAATAGTAATAAATGGGAATCTTGTAATTTGGAAGTCTTATTTTACCCTTAGTTAACCATGGACCAAAATAGGGGTGGCTGAGGGTAATGATGGTATTGGGGATATGGTCATTTGAATAATGTGTGTAGAATGACTTGGTTATGGACAGTTGTGAGCTCGATTTTTTGTGACTATAGAAACTATATGATATATTCCCAAAGATTTCTATTTTTCATTATACAAATATTCCACCATAGTGATGGTTTTCAATAAAGAGATGGGAGGACATTGCTGAGAATTCTCCTTTGGTAGTGGGACCAAATGGAAGTTGGTCATGAGGGATGGGGTGAAAGGGTAGTTTTGTGATAATTTCAAGAGAAAGCTATGAATTTTATGTGATTAACCTATGGGGTTTTTCAGTGATGGATTAAACTAGCCAAGTCACCATCTTGAAAGATTTTACTCTGACACTAACGGTAGATGTGGTAGATATGAAAAGATGCTTTCATGATGTGCTTAGATTTAATATAAAGTCCCAGGTTAATAAATTTTGTTTGAAGAATATTGTTGGTATAGTAAATAGGTATCTAATTTACCAGTGGAACTTGAAGGAAGATTCTAGTGGTGGGAAGACGGTTTCATTTGGGAAATTGTAAGGTGAGTCTTCTGATGGTATGAAGTGTCGTCATCAGAGCTTTCACTAAGGCAATAGTGGAAAGAGTAGTCAGGGGTGAGGATCATCCTCTCAATTTAGTGAATGAGTTTTATATTATAATTATGGTAAGCCACATCACATGTTTGATCAGTGACCTCAACCACTAGTGGATTCCAAATCTTGCAACAAAATGGGACACATAAAGAGATTCTATAAGAACCCTCAGTAAATGGGAAATGTTCGAGGACCAAGGTCGATTCAGAGAACCGGTATGGGGTCTACTACCCCATATTTGTCCAATGGTTGGAGAAATAATTTTCATACCAGTCAGGGGGTAGTATGAAATGATATGGGACAAGATCATACTTACCAAAATAGTGTTAATCACATAGGACTCGGGATGGAATATAGGGTAGAGTGATAGTCCAACTGCTTGTAGTTTAGCCAACACACATTAGTAGTGAGGTCGGTCTATTGACTGTTTGAGGTTTAATTATTTAATATTATAAACTTTATAGTCATTTAAAAGATACATTAGACACTCATTACTTTATATGGACAAGTTTGGTAACCATTTTTTGTTTAGTTGTGGAATTATCATGTGGAGTTATGTCAATTTACACATTATTGGGGGTGCAATAAGAGGGTATCCATCTATGTAAATAGTGTTCCCTCGATATTATTGTGTATCATCTCTATTGGTAATTATTCATTCTTGATATGATATATTTTAAATTGATATAGGAATTAATTGGTTTTTTTTCATTTCAGGAACACATTTACTATTTTTATAAGAGAGTGGATATCAGGTCTCCTCAGGGTAACATTTATCTTCATCACGGGGAATGGGGTATCCAAGAAGGCCATATAAGGCCAAATGATTGGAAAATGGGTGAGATAACTACCCAAGTTGTGAGTATAATGATTTATGATGAGGGATCAGAGCTTGATGCCTTCCCTCTTATTGTGGATCAGTTCCAAGGCATGTATTCTAAGAAGTTTTTAGGGTTTCCACCTAAGATGGAAATTGAGTTTACAGTTGAGTTGATGTCTGAAGATAATCCAGTTTATATTCATCCTTATATAATGGAACCATAATAAATTTAGGAGATTATGTATTAGTTGGAGGAGTTATAAGATAAGGGGTTTTACCATCAGATTACAACACCTTGGGGATCACCGCTTTTTCTCACAAAAAGGGCTAATGTAATTTTATGTTTGTGTTTCAATTACCAGAATTTAAACCAAATGATGATTAAGAACTGTTTTCATGTACCATGAATTAATGACCTTTTCATATTGTTTAGGGGTTCATATTTTTTCTCTAATATTTATTTCAGATCATGGGATCATCAGTTTTTGGTGATAACTTATGATATACCATGGACTTATTTCAAAAGTAGATATAGCTTGTATGAGTTTTTTTATTCTGTTTGGGCTGACAAACACTCCTATGTTTATAGATTCAATGATCCAAAAAGATCCTGAAATCTATCTTTTTCCAAAATTATATAAATCTATGACAATGGCTATGGGTCTAGTATATGTAGTCTTTCAAATTTGAGCTAGCTTATACACCCAAGAAAGGTAATATTGTTGATAATTCCTTGAGTCGAAGGGTGCGTACTCAAGTAGTCTGATAATCTAGTTCTGAGTAGAATATAATTGATTCTTTCACTTAGATGAAAATAAATTAAGAATATTATGTACTAGTGACACTCATGTCCTTATCTATTGAACACTCTCTTCTTAACTAGGTAAATAGGACATAGTAAGGGGATTTAGAGTGTCTTGTGTTGAGAGACATATTTAATAGTGGACAAATACCTCCTATTTAGACCATTGATAAAGATGGCATAACCAATGTTCTTGGGATCATTATTGTTCCTAATTTTATGTGGGATGATTTGATGTTATATTTTTATGATTTGAAATGGTAAGTGCACCCTGGTTTGACCAAAATGTACCATGACGTTTAGAGACAGTATTTGTGTCTTGGAATTAAGAAGTAGATTGTAGGTTTCGTAATGTAATACTGCACCTTTCGGTATATGAAAGAAGAGAATCAGTTACCTTTTGGCCTTTTATATCCATTTCCCATTCTGAAATGGAAGTGGGATGATGTTACAATGGATTTTTTGGTGCTTTTAAAAAATAATATTTGGAATAGTGATGTGATATGGGTGATTTTGGATCAGTTAACAAAGGTAATGCTTTTTTCGATCTGATATACTTTCACTATTGATCAATTAGCTGACTTACTTATTGAAGATTCCATATTTTTTCATTGGGTGCCTCAAATTATTGTTTCAAATAGAGACCCCCCACCATACATTTTACTTCACACTTATATAAAGCCTTAAAGAAGGAATCAGAAACTCAAGTGTTTTTGAGAATAGCCTTCCACCCTCTAAAAGACAAGAAGTCAAAACATACTATCCAAGTGTTAGAGGACATTTTGGGGGCATGTTTCCATGATTTTTATAGAAACTGGGAGAAGAACTTATAGTTTATTGATTTTACCTATGATAAAAATTATCATGAGACTATTAATATTCCACCATATGAGGCACTATATGGTAGTCCTAACAAATTACCCATGTGTTGGATGGAATTAGGACAATTAGGTTTTTTCAGGATTAGTCACATGCAGGATACATTAGAATATGTTCAAATGATTTGAAAGATTTTATCTATGACACAAAGCATGCATTGGTCATACTCTAATCATCTATATTGGACTGTTTAGTATATATAAGGATTCCATGTGTTTATTTGGGTGTATCTAAGATTATTTCACCATCAGATTCAGAAACAGGGCATGTTGGCACCCAGGTATGTTGGGTTTCTAAATATTGTGGATAGGATCAGACTGATTGTGTAACAGTTGGATCTTCCAAAATTGTATAGTAATATAAATGATGTGTTTTAGAATTCACAACATCAAAAAATATAACCCTAATCTTTCTCATGTGATTGATGTTGATGAACTTGATCTTGAGGCTGATGCATCCTTTGAGGATACTGAGATTTGTGTTGTGGCTCATAGTGATAAAATTATTTAGGGTAAGACCATACCATATGTCTAAGTTTTCTAGAAACATGGCCATTTTTAGGAATAATCTTGGGATAGGTAAGCAGGTATACATGCCCAATTGTCTAATCTTTTCACCTTATATGCTTAGTGATGCTTAGAAGTGGAACTCGGGGATGTTTTTTATAAGGTGGATGGTTGTAGGATCTATAACTTATATGAGGTATGTTTTTATTTTAATTTTAGTTAAATCCCCTTAAAAACTTAATTTAATGTCCCCCAAGTTTATATAAGGCCCTGGGACTTTCCCATGAGTTTGGGACACAAAAAAGATGAAAGAGATGGGATAAAATAAGCATGGCGCATTGCTGGAATGTAATTAGTACTAGTAGTGCCCCTATATACATGTATAATATAAGAGGTAGAAGAACAGTTAACAAACCATGCAAGGTCACCCATGATACCGTGTTTCTTGACCCCCATAGTTAGAGGTAACATCACTACTACGATATAATTTTTCAAACCATGTGGATAGCCCAAAAAAATTGTGTGGTTATGTTTCCTCTTATATTAATGAAATAATAAATTTTTCATATGGTTAGGAAAACTATGTAGGCTAACCACGCTCCTAAAATGATCATTTTTCCTTCTAACCTTAATTTTTTCTTTATTTTTCACACCTTTTCTCCTCTAGCAGCCTTGTGTGAGAACCCCCCCCCCCCCCTCTTCAAATTATCAAAACATTTGATTATTAGGCGTTTGACATGTCGTCTAGTGAGAATTGAATCTCCTAGAAAGTCTACAATCCCTCTTTATTCTAATTTTTGGAAGAGGATTTTCACGGTTTTTCTTATTTTTCTCAAGATACAAAACCCCACTTTTTCCATATAGTTCTTCTCTTTGGTGTTTGAGGAAATTTTAGCTATAATCAAAAGCTGAGTTAGATGAGTTGTTTTCAACAAAAATAATGTATTTTGTCTAAACTATTTCTCCCATAGTCATAATGTTATTCATGTATATTTGGTGATTTCATTTCACTGTCATGTCGCACATTTTTATTTGACTATGAAAAGTAATTTAAGCCTTCAATTGAAGTGCGAGACCCCTTTATAGACCCCACAGGGTCCAATGATGATTATTATATCAGTCCTATAGCCACCCATGGGGTGAGACAACACCTTTAAATGGTGAAATAAGTTCATAATTTAATAATTATAGGGTTTATGAGATTAAACCAATTTTTCTTGATGTTTAGTATTTTAGGAGGATATGATATATTTTTTTGGATTACCTTGGAAAATGTAATGGTTTATGAGATGATTAGGGGAAAAGGTGATAAATGGTTAAAGGGGCGTTATAGTTTTGTTAAATAGGTTAATAGAATTTTTAGTTTTTGTGGTTATTAATAAATGGTAAGGAGGTCTAGTTATGGATATTGAACTAAGGGTGTTGAATATAATGAACCATGAAAATGATTATAAATGAATAGGTGTTCCCTTTTGTTATTATTTCATGAAATGGGAATTAATGATGAACCTTGGAAATTTTTGAATTAATAGTCAGGTTTATATGTTAGATTGAGGATCCTTGTCCTTGGGGTGGACCAGACTGATGATCTAGGTACCACCAAGGCATTTCAGGGTATTGACCAAAATAATGATCTAGGCCCCATTAATTTATTATATAGTTTGTATTTGGTACTCGTTCTCCAAGATCCCATGGTTTGACATGGTATGGGTACCTAGACAGAGGATCAAATTAATAATTATTTATCTTGAATTGATTAATTAATTTCCTTTTCAATTAAATTGTTTAACCCCTCATAGTCAATGGTTTAGACTTTTGGATTGGGATAAATAAATTTTAGTGATTCAAGAGTTATAGGAGAACAAGGAGCCCATTGGGCTAATTGAAAATTATTTAATTATTCAACCTATTTTATTCACTACATGTATATTATTTTTATATAATTATTCCTAAACTACTATTGGATTGGATATTTATTTAGACGACATAAGTCATTGTCAACTCTGTTGTGCTCACACACTATTCCAGCCACTATGAGTACATGGGCGTACTTCATTATTCCAGGTCTAGATAAGAGAAAAGGACCTTTGTTAGATGGTGATTTGGGATTCGAGAAGGAGCATGGATGAGGAGACTGAAATATTTTTAGGACCCATTTTAGGGGATTTTTTAGTATTTTTTATATTGTCTTTCCTCTAACATGTGACACTATTATGACATGACATATTTTTTACGTGTTTGCCACAAACTTTAACCTTGTTAGGACCACTTCAGATATACTCAACATTAAGAGATGTGGTGAATTAGTGTTGATTCAGTTTTAGATAAATTTAAAACATTTTATTTCTTTTACCTATTTAAAAATATTACATCTTTATTATATTATTCTCTTACATATTCATAAATTTTCAGAATACCCACAAAGTGGATAATAAATTTACAAGGTTCGCCTTTCAGTAAGAATGACTAGTTCATGGTACTATAAAGAAATAATCCATAGAAACATGACCCACTACAAATGATTAGTGTGTTAAAAATAATCAGGGTAAATCCTTAAAACTTGTGTCGCACTATACTCTCTTAGATAGTGCTATAGTTATTCTTTACACATAGGTTACTCCACCACATTATGATAATTTCTAGTGTGTTTCCTCAATATTCTTCTTCCAATATTACTTAAAAAAGTAGTATGAAACTAACACTTACCCTTTTATACTTAAAATGGTATAACACTCTCCACAACAATATTTTTTTTGTATTTCTCATTCCTTGTGTTCTCTAAGTGCAAAGAAAATCACACAAACATCTTCTTCTTATAAACTTCATGGCCAAATCAACAAATTCTTCTTCTTTTTATTCCTATGAAATAGATATTCACTATACTCTCTTATTATCATCACTTTTTATTCTTATTCTTCTTACTATAAAAATATATATGTAGAGAACCCTTTTACTCTCCTATCTCCCCCACCCCCGTCATCTCTTTTTATTATTCAATTCATATGATCTACATTGGTTCCCTTATTTTTTACTTCAAATCCCATCGTGTATAAAGAGAGTAATTGACTATGATATAATTCTTCATAATACCAAAATATTATCAATTGAATCACAATGTCAAACATATCTCACTCATCTTTCTAGTTCTTCATAAACCTATAGTGAATATTTATATGAGTTATTTTATCCTTAGTTGTTCCTTCCATCATTCAAAATTTATTCTTATACTCAAACTTTCATACTTCACAAATATTTTCATTAAATATTCCAAAACTCTCATTACATATTATTCAATCCGTATTTTTAATTATCAAGTTTTTCAGTAAATCGAAATACTTGAAATATTCACTATTTAATTTCTAGATATTCATACTTCAAAATCACCAAAAACCCAGAAGTATTCCAATTAATTCTATCCAAAAAATATACTTCACATCAGTTTTCCTTTTTTTTATCTTCATGAAATATGAAAATATCATGAAACCATTACTTCAAAAAATCCACATATATAAATTGTATTCACATAAACATATTGAATATGCACTCATTATGGTCGTGGATCCATTACTTTATGGCTCACAGATCACAGTTACTCATTCCTCATCCTTCATTAAATGGACCAAATCAACTCTTGTTCATTTATGGTGAGATTTCTCCAAAAATGTATCTTCTTGAACTTTCATAAAACAAACTGTATCATGATGATAATTATTGTGACATATATTTTCATTTAATTTATGTTTACTTGGTATCTTTTGGATTTCTATTTCAACTTCAATAAGAAATGAAAGCGATAATTTGTATTGCGATGTTAATATCTCTAGATTTATATTCATAATTTGAAATCTAAAATCCTTTACTTAATTTATATTTCAAGGAGAACCTCTTTATATACATGATGAAATTCATGTATGAAACCATTTAAAATATGATGTGCTTCACATTCCATTTCCATCACTTGTCCTATTCTCATATGTACAAAAATCTTGTACATGGACCATTCACCTATGTTGATCCATTCATATAAATAACTAATTTTCATATGTGACTGATTTCTATACATGTCCAATTAGTAATAGAAAATTTAGGTATTAAGATTCTCCAACATGTACTATCACATATCAAAATTTTAATACATGGTCATTTTTATATGTATCAAACCATTTGAGTTTGTAGATTCACCTATATGGGAAATCCAAACCATGATATTTCCTTAAACAAATCACAAATGTAGATTCACATATATGGCTCTACAGTTCTCAAAGAAACTTTCAGAACATCATTAACTTATATGTTCTTCCCTCTCTCTTCTTTCAAAGTTCATCTTCATCTCATATGAAAGAATCACAATAGGAATTAACATGATATTTAATCCTTATAATAAAAATTTTCTTTAGAGTTATTTAATTAAATCTACCTCCTTCACACATATCATGTTCATATATCATCATCTTCCTATAGTCTTTAAGCTTCATTATTCGAGTCATACTATCTCAAATTATCCATTATTTTTCGTTATTCTCATCATGTAAGTTCATACCACATTGATGAACTCCTTTTTTATTATTCATATATGTTGAACTTTGAAACCTTATCTCTTTATTTGTATCGTAGTATTAATACCATGTGAAGCACATGGTTACTTCACTAGATTCAGTTAACCCATCTTCTTTTAGGATATTTAAATTTAATAACCCAGATTTAGCATCATATTCTTCTTATTTTCCTCTAAAATTCTCTATGAAACCTAAAATATTCAATATCTACTTAGATATGGTAGAAATATTCCCGATTTTCACTATAAATAATGATAGGTTCCTTCACGAAAATATTAAAAAATGAGTCTTTTTTAAGTAAAAATGGAATAATACTTTTATTTTTTGAAATTGTTACACATAAATTATAAAGTCACAATATTAATCAAATAAATTTTTCTTTCAATATTAATTTACTAAATATTATTGGACATAATTTTTGGGATCTATAACTTTTATTACTCTTCATTCATAATTAATACTTTTTCATCAACATTTTCATTCAGAATAAAATCAATATCATCCTAATATAATATTTGTATAGCTTGAAAACTATTAAAAAAAATATAACACACAAAAAGTTGGCTCAACAATCTACCCCTTTGTATTTTTTTCAATACCCACGTAAAATAATATATCAGTATGTGGACTTGAATCTACTCATTTCTCTCTCATTTATAATAATTCTTTTATTTCAGATTAACTCCAAATTATTGAAAATAAATATAAATTTATTAGAGGGATCGTATCAATTCATACTTACGAAATGTTTCATCAACAATTCCACTCATGTCTACTAAGTCAATGCTTGTTTAAAACAACAAGAGGCTTTGATAAAGTCAATAAAGTCGTCCATTATCAACTAATACTAATACCAAATATCAACTGAAATGTGAAAATTTTAATTATCTCAAAACTATTAAATTGCTTCTAGGTTGATATATGAAGGTTCCGGGAGCAGCAGAAGCACGTTGGTGGATGTTCCCACTTAGCTTTTTGTTATTATAAATGATCAATCCGGGATCAATACGACGATAAACACCAGTTACCATGGATCGATTCACAGAAATAGACAAAGAAGAAAAAAGGTCCTGGAACCACAAAAGTGGATTGTCATAGGTTGATTATAGTTAATTTATTTAATTGACAAGAATAACCTTTTGGGTGTTCTTTCTTCATTGATGTTCTTGATCATGTTCATATGTGATTCTTCGTTGCGTCGCAGAATCCAAGTGTAGACTTCCTCTATCAGTGATCCACACGTGCACCTCCTATCTCTGGACATCACCAAAGGAGTCTCCGGGTGCTAGCGTGGAGAAACCTTTGCTTCCATTGTCCGGATTAGATCATCTTGATCCGATGGAAGAGGATCTCTCTCAGTCTTGAGAGCGTTCTTGGAGGAAGAGGTTCATTCAGCCTTGAAATAATTCTCCAGAATTGTTGTGTACAATGATTCTCTTGTGTAGGAAAATAGTTGGGGTTGTGAGGATATTTATAATCAGGTTTGAGGTTATAGAGTTATGACAATAAATAAATGTGTTACACATTTTATTTATTTCATTGACTCTTATTGAAACCCCCATGTCGAATAATTAATTCCTTGACATGCGCCCATGCAGAATATAATAAATATCATTTAATAAAACAATATTATATCCCCAAAATCCCGTCGGGAAAACTAAACGGTGTGTAATCATTAATACATGGTGTGTACTTGTTTTCCATAAAACTACATGGTGTGTAATCATTAATACACGGTGTGTACTTGTTTTTTATTTCCTTTACATAATGAAAACTACACGACGTGTAATCATTAATACACAGAATGTACTTGTTTTCCATGAAAAACGACACGGCATGTATATCTTGTCCTTCATTTACATATTCCTCCATCATTAAAACGATTTAGGCTTCCTTGAAAAATTATTAAACCACATATGGGAATAGTGTTTATTCTACTTGAGATAGTTGGATACACATAGTGTGTGAACCACTAGGCCTCTTTCTCGTTGGCATTAGGCGGGCTTGCCTAAAGTCCAAGATTACTGTCTAGCAACGGGTTAAGGCACCTAAGAGAAAGAAGTTGACGCCGCATTGACGTGTAACCTCATACGAATGCTTACTATGTAATTTAATCCCTTTGTCTGAATATCTTTTCAAGAAGGGTTCATGGCAGTTTCATAAACCTATATGCTTGATTTATTGTTCTTTGACTTTCAGAAATAAACTCATCATGACACCATGGCCTTGGAGTTTTTTTGACAGTTCTATTTCAATCAAAGGGATTGAGATATTTACTTCCATAAATATAGAAGGTACAAATCCTTCCTCAACTTATCCATTATCAACATGTCATCTGTGACACACCCAATGTACCCTACTTCCCACCAACTGTCTTCGTGGTGGTAATCTAAGAGCACGATTCATGACATGATTTAATGATAATCTTCTAGTCAAAGGACAATTACACACACTCATAGATAGCAATGTCTGATGACACCAAGACATGCGGAATTGCTACTGGCAGGTCTGTTCTCATAATCTCTCATCTTAGAGATTACCAAGTGCGAAATCCATGAGAGAGAGTCCCGACTTCTTATGAGTACTCGGACATGACGGTCTGTATACTATGCATCCTATCATAGTATGTCATCCAACTGTAGAAATTTATTTAAGAATATTGTTATAGCATTTCAAGGTTATCAACATAACGGGGATCTTCCATGACCTTATTAATGAAACAAATATTCCAGGACATTATTATATTATAGTGATGCAGAACAATGAACATTATATAATAAGATTACATTCATGTAACCAAAGTACAAAACAGTTGGTTATTAGGACACCAACCCTTACAAAATCTCACTTAAACTAGAGCCAACTTCCTACAACTTTTAGTCTGCTAGACCTCACATGATGATCATGTTTCTGCTGAGTCAAGGCTTTAGTCAAGGGGAATTCCACGTTGTCTTCGGTGGAAATACTGCTCAATGCAACTTCACCTATCTGAGAAAAAACCCTCAAGAGATGATACTTCTGAAGTATGTGCTTTATCCGCTGATGTGACCTTGGCTCTTTTTCAAGTGCCACCGCTGTAGTATTATCACAATAGTGTGTGATAAGATCTTTACTTCTTGGTAATACATCCAGCTCTTGGACAAAGCTTCGCATCCATACTACTTCTTTACCAGCCTCAGAAGCTGCAATATACTCAAAATCTGCTGTAGAATATGCCACAACACTTTTCATTGAGCTCTTCTAGCTCACTACACCTCTATTCAAACTGAAGATGTATCCAGTCTGTGACTTCATGTCATCTTGATCAGTCTAAAAACTAGCATCTACATGTCCTCTGATGACTAGATCCTAATCTCCTCTATAAACCAGGAACATATCCTTAATACGCCTCAGATACTTTAGGATAGTCTTGACTGCCACCCACTGGTGGTCTCCAGGATCATCTTGATGTCTTCCTACTACAATTAATGCGTAAGAAACATCTATCCTTGTACATAGCATAACATGCATGACTGACCCAATCGCGGATGCGTAATGGATCCCTGCAATTTTCTTTCTTTCCTCATGTGTCTGAGGACACATTTTCTTGGAAGGATGAATGCCATGTGACACTGGAAACAATCCCCTCTGGGATTGTTCCATACTGAATCTCTTCAGTATCTTGTCATTGTATGTACTTTGACTCAGGCCTAGCATTCTATTAGATCTATCATGATGGATCTTGATCCCAATAATATATGTTTCCTCGCCCAAGTCTTTCATAGAGAAGCATTTATCCAACCATGCCTTAACTGACTGTAAAACAGGTACTTTGTTTCCAATTAGTAATATGTCATCAACATATACTATTAGGAAAACAATAGCACTTCCACTAAACCTTTTGTAGACATAATTATCACATGCGTTCTTAACGAAGCCAAATTCTGTTACGAATTCATCAAAACGAATGTTCCATGACCTTGATGCTTTCTTTCATCCATAAATGGATGTATACAACTTGCATACCTTGTTGGTGTCCTTTGGAGTCACAAACCCTTCAGGTTGTGTCATGTAGAAATATTCCTGGAGGTTCCCATTAAGGAATGTTGTTTTGACATCCATTTGTAAAATTTTATATTCATGGTAAGCGGCAATGGACAATAGGATTCTGATGGATTTCAGCATCGCAACTGGTGAAAAGGTTTCATCATAGTCAATTCCTTGACGCTGCCTAAAACCTTTAGAAACCATTCGTGCCTTATAGGTGCTGACTTTCCCCTCTATGTCTAGTTTCTTCTTGAATACCCATTTATTAACAATAAGATTTACATCAACTGGAGGATCTACCAAAATCTTGACTTGGTTTTGGTACATGGAATCCATTTTAGAATTCATAGATTCTTGGCACTTGGCAACGTATGTGCCTTCAACTGCTTCCTTGTAGGTTAGAGGATCATCATCGTCAACCAATACTGAGTCACCATCCTTGGTGATAAGAAAACCATATCATTCTAGTTCTCTCACCTCTCTCGTGCCCCTACACAGTTCTTGTGTCTCTGGAATAGATTTTTCTTCCACGGGGCTTTGTGGAATCTGTTCTTGTACCAACTCTTGTGTATCTTGATCCTCAACTTCATTGATGTCTATCTCACTCCCACTATCTCTTTTGGAGATTTTCTCCCTCTCAAGGAATATGGCATGTCTTTCTGTCGTAACCTTTTTGCCTAAGGGGTTGTATAGGTAATATCCCCTTGTTTCCTTGGGATATCCTATAAATATACACTTTTTCCCTCAGGGTGCAGGCATGTTACCTAAAGAGGACTTAACAAATTCTTCGCTACCCCACACAGGTAAATTTGACAACATGGATTTTCATCCACTCCATAACTCATATGGAATACCATTTATCGATTTAGTTGGTACTTGGTTTAGTATGTGTGTTGTTTTTTGTAATGCATATCCAAAAAAGGATAATGGAAGACTCGCATGACTCATCATTGATCTCACCATGTCCAACATGGTGCAGTTCCTCCTTTCACTTACACCGTTCCACTGAGGTGTGTAAGGAGGAGTGATTTGAGATAGAATCTCAAACTCCCATTAAAAATCAATAAGGTCCTGATTAAGATATTCTCCTCCTATGTCTGAGCAGAGTTTCTTAATCTTCTTACCAAGATTGTTCTCAACTTAATTCTTGTATTCTTTGAACCAATAAAAAGAATATGACTTATAATTTTTTAAGTAAATATATCCATATCTACTAAAATCATCAGTAAAAGTTATGAAGTACAAGAACCCACCCCTTGCTTCAACTAAAAATTGTCCACACACATCTATTTGAACTAATTCTAGAAGCTCTTTAGCCCTTTCACCTTTCCCACTAAATGGGGCTTTGTTCATTTGGTCTCGTATACAGGCATGACATACACTAAGTGGTTTTAGTTTAAAAGAATCTAAATATCCATCTTGATGTAATTTTTTCAAATTTTTCTCATTGACATGACCTACCCGGTGATGCCAAAGTTGGGTGTGGTATAAGTCATGTGAATTAACTTTGTCATCGATTTCCATTACTTGGTTTGTGTAGTGTAACACATAAATGTCGTTATATAAATTTTCCCTACCAAAACAAATGTTATCTTTATAAAAGTATCAACATCCACTTCTAAAATTGAAGATGAATCCATCAGTATCTAATATGGATACTGAAATAATTTTTTTGGTTAAATAGGGTATATAATAAAATCCTTTCAAAACCAAGACCATCCCAATAGGTAATGTAAGTTGGTAGTCTCTGATAGCTACAGCAGTGAGTCTAGCTCAGTTGGCTGCTCGTAGATCCACCTCACATCGGTCAATCTTTCTGAATCTACTTGGTTCTTATATTTGGATACAAATGTGAGCACCACAAGAAGTATCTAATACCCAATTAGTAGAAATAGATAGATTACATTCAATAACAAACACACCTGAAGCTTTCCCTTGCTTCCTTGGATGGGTGTAGTTTTTCTTCCAGTGGCCCTACTTGCCACATGCAAAACAAACAACCTCATGTTCTCTTTCCTCCCATTTGATCTTCCTTTTCGTGGAAGGCCTAGAAGAATATTTTGTCTTAAATCAATTCACCTTCCCATTAATTTTATTCACCATGAGGATAGAAGGCTTTTCACGCTTCATGTCATTTTCCACTTGGAGAATGAGGATAAGAAGACCAGACAGAGATTTCTCAATTTTGTTCATGTTGAAGTTCACAACAAAGTTTGAGAAGCTCTGGAAGAGTGATGCAAGAATGAGATTGGTACCCAATTATTCAGGGAGTTTAAACCCTATAACCTCCAAGCGCTCCCTGTAGCCAATGATCTTGACTACATGAGGCCCGGATGGGGAACCCTCTCCAAGCTTGCTCTGAAATAGAGCCTCGGAGATCTCAAACCTTTCATGTCTTTCTCTCTCCTGGTATAGACCACGGAGGTGCTCTAACATGATATAGGCATCCATGTCCAAATGAGACTTCATGAGCTCACATGACATTGATGATATCATCAAACATTGAACGTTGAGTGCATCGATCAAATGTTGATCATAGACTAGGAAATCTCCATCACTCACCCCTTGGGCAGGAGAATCAGGAAGTGAGGACTCCAGCACGTAATAATTTCGGTCATGGTGTAGGATAACCCGAAGGAGCCTAAACCATTCCCGAAAGTTATTGTTGGTGAGTATATTGTCTTTATCTAGAATTGATCGTAGAGAAAATGTGGTTGAAGAGTTTTTCATATTCTACAAATTAAAAGAGCATATTTTATCAGTACTTTCTTGATTCCATTTCATAATAAATAATAAATTTTATTAATTCTCCCACTATTTTATTAAGTCCCAATGGCCCTCACCATTGAACTCGGAATGTCTGGTTGTTTTGACATTATAGTGGCAAGGATCCATATCCACCTTCGCACAACCCCAACAAGGGTTGGTCAAGCTATTTGAAGGTATTTAGGTAGGTAGTTTTTTTCCAACTATTAGCTTACAGTTCCTTGATCTGTTGAGTGGACTCCCCAATCCTGAAATTATGACTTGGATTTCTTGAACTCTTACCCCCAATATTACATCAAGTCTAGAAAGGGATACTCCTATTGATGTAATATGGTTAATTCAAACCGATACCTTTTATAATGGATTCCTTTATAAAAATATGTTTCCCAATAAGGGTTGGTCAAACACATAGTTTTATTGAGTCTTTCCCTTAATCAAGTAACGGATGGATTAGTCAGACATAATATGGTATTGAGGGATTTAAATCCTTTATGTGTATTTTCTAATTATCACATGCTTGTTAATATTAAGTGATACTTGCTTAAGTGATTAACCATGTTCCAATAATGTTTACGCAAAGTCCGGTTTTTATTTTATTCCATCCTTTAATGCTTGTTCATTTTATTAAATATGAGATCACGACAACACGTACATAATAAATAAAACATGCAATCAGATATAAAAAAATAAGATGACATGATCATGAGCTTTTATTGGTTATCTTATCTAGTGGTTTGATAAGCTAACCCTAGACTAGGACAAAACACCTTGAACTGATGGTTTTTGTTTTGCAGCTCCCACCTTCCCACCTTTGTATCTTCTTGGGTTGGTTTCACCTCAGCTTCTGGTTTTGAACCGTCTCCTCCAACTTGGGAGATCCTCTATTACAGGGGGTTTACATTAAAGAAACCATGGGAACTCAGGCCCTACATTTTATTGGAAGAAGGCTCACAGGCCAATGAATTTAAATTAAACAAATTTAAATGTAACCAAACACACGTACAAAGGGTCTTTGGTCTAGCTCATGATCATCCATAGCATGAAACGACGTTTATGCATATTTAGAATTCAAATTCTTTAATCATTATATTAATTAAGATAAGTCGCGCTTGAATTCAATTAATTATGATCTTATAATTAATCATTTCCTTATCTTAAATTCCTTTCTGAATTTTCTTGAGATTATTCTCATCCATATTCCTAGTACAGGTATTTTTACTTTTGGAGGAAACCTAGTGAAATTCCATTTCTGGAAAGAACACGATGTGTAGTTTATATTTACAAGGTGTGTATTTTTTTCATCCTTTATCCAAAGTACACTCTAGGGGATTTGGCATGTTTTCTCTACTTTGAAAATTTTGGAGTACATGGCATTTAGATTAATCTAACATGGCGTGTACTTGTTACGAAATTACCGGCCTAGCAATCCCTTCTATGAGGAATACAGCTTTTCCTTGTACACGGTTTCTCCATGATCAAATCGGACTACACAACTTGTTGATTCAACATACATGTTGTGTATTACTGTTCCCACGTGCCATTAATTTCTGGTCAAAACAGGGTAATAAATACTTAGGTGTACTCAATTCACATGGCGTGGTTTAGAGGACCAGTACCGGTTCGTTGAACCAATGTACACAGCGTGTAGTTTTCACTACACACAGTGTATTCTTGTGTTGTATGGACAAAAAGAGCGGTTCCACCAAATGAGATCCTCATTTTATATTTAATCAAAATTAAAATTAAAAGTTTGTTTCTGTGATGTGAATTGATAAACGAAGGAGGAAGAATAGATCTTGTTCATTCAGTTTTATAGAATGATTTATCTTCAATTGAATCGAAAATAAATGCCTAAATTATCGACGAAAATTAAATATCTATAATCAATGTTGTAACCTCACTCTGATGCTAATTGAAGGTTTCAGGCGCAGTGGAAGCGCGTGGGTGGATGTGCCCACTTGGATTTTTGTCATTATAAATGATCAATCCGGGATCAATATGACGATAAACACCAATGTCCATAGATAGATTCACAAAAAAACACAAAGAAGAAGAAAGGTCCCAGAACCAAAAAATTGGATCATCACAGGTTGATTACAGTTAATTTAATTAATTGATAATAAGTACCTTTTGGGTGTTCTTTCTTCGTTGATGTTATTGATCACGTTATGATGTGATTCATTCTTGCGTTGCAAAAACCATGTGTATTCTTCCCCTAGAGGTGATCCACACGTTCACCTCGTATCTCTGGACATCACCAAAGGAGTCTCCGGGTTCTAGCGTGTAGAAACCTTTGCTTACGTTGTCTGCCTTATATCATCTTGATCCGATGGAAGAGGATATCTCTCGGTATTGAGAGCATTCTTGGAGAAAGAGGTTCTTTCGGACTTGAAATAATTCTCTAGAATTGTTGTGCACAATGAGTCACTTGTGTAGGAAAAGAGTTGGGGTTGTGAGGATATTTATAATCGGGTTTGAGGTTATAGAGTTATGACAATAAATAAACATGTTACGAATTTTATTTATTTTATTGACTCCTATTTAAACCCCTATATTTAATAATTAATTCCTTGACATGCACCCATACTGATTATAATAAATATAATATAATAAAACAATATTATATCCTCAAAATCCCAACTGAAAAACTAAACAGTATGTAATCATTAATACGGGGTGTGTACTTATTTTTCATAAAACGACACAATATGTAATCATTAATACATGGAGTGTACTTTTTTTTCATTTCCTTTACATAATGAAAACTACACGGTGTGTAATCATTAATACACGGCGTGTACTTGTTTTCCATAAAAAACTACACTGCATGTATATCTTGTTCTTCATTTACTTCTTCCACCATCATTAAAACAATTTAGGCTTCCTTGAATAATTATCAAACCACGTATAGGAATAATCTTTATTCTACTTGAGATACTTGGACACACTTAGTGTGTGACCCTCTAGGCCTCTTTGTCATTGGCATTTGGTGGGCTTGCCTAAAGTCCAAGATTACTGTCTAGCAACGGGTCACGACACCCAAGAGAAAGAAGTTGAATCCGCATTGAAGTTTCACCTCATACAAATGCTTACTGTTTAATTTAATCCCTTTGTCTTAATATATCAACAAGATGGTTTCATGGAAGTGTCATAAACCTATATGCTTGATCTATCATTCATTGAATTTTAGAAATAAACTCTTCATGACACCATGGCCATTGAATTTGTTCTGAAGTTCTATTTCAATCAAAGGGACTAAGATATTTACGTCCATAAATATGGAACTAAAAAATCATTCCTCGACTTATCCATTAACAACATGTCATTTGTGACGCACCCAATGTACCCTACTTCCTGCTAACTGTCTTTGTGATGGTTTTCGTCAACAAATCTAAGTGTGTGAGTCATGACATGATTTAATGATAATCTTCCAGTCCAAGAACCATTACACACGCTTGTAGATAGTAATGTCCGATGACACCAAGACATGCGGAATTGATATTGGCAAGTATGTTCTCATAATCTCCCACGTTCGAGATTACCAAGTGCAAACTCCTTGAGAGAGAGTCTCGTCTTCTAATGAGTAATCGCACATGATGGTATGTATACTATGTGTCCTATCATAGTATTTCATCCAACCGTAGAACTTTATTTAAGAATATTTTGATAGCATTTCATGGTTCTCATCATAACTGGGATCTTCCATGACCTTATTAATGAAAAAAATATTCTAGGACATTATTATATTATAGTCATGTAGAGTAATGAACAATATATAATAAGTGTACATTCATGTAATCAAAGTACAAAACAGTTGGTTCTCATGACACCAACCCTTACAATATATATAAAGGATACTAATTTTTATACATGTTTATCATCAAAATAAATCAAACAAAAATTCTTTCACTCACTTTAACAAAAAATTTAAAAGAATTCAGGTATAATAGTATAATTTAAGACTACTATAGACCTTATTAGCAGCATCCACTTTTATTTCATTGATTCAATTTAATATCTCCCTCTTAATTTTAGGTTTTATTTTTATAACCTTGGATGATAGATTTATAAAAACATAATTTTTTATGATATGTACTTTAAGAACATTCCAGAATAATCAATGTTTCATAAAAATATAATTATAGAAGCCTAATAAACAATCTAAACTTCTATGCCCCTCAATTTCTCAAAATTTATCTTCTTCATGAGGCCTTCTAGGCCTGAAAACATCTGTAACATCACCAAACATGATATTATTAAATATAGGTTGTTTAAAATATGAATTGTAAGATCAATTTAGGATGGTGAATTCCTCATATTTTTGTATCTAATTTGATAGTACAAAGTTTTAAATTCATCAAGGATGATACTTTCATTATATTTTTAAGTATACTAATTTAGGAATCACTAAAGGATCACAATTAGAAAAAAGACCTATTGCCATGGTTCAAAACCATGGAAATCGGCCCCAAAACCGTGGCCATAGGCTACAACCATGGTTTTGAAAAACTGTGGCTGTTATCACTGTGGCAGTAGGTCCCAACCTATTTCCATGGCTTTAACCTTTTCAATATCTTTCTATGGAAATGGTTTTGAAAACTGTGGAAATGGGACTTAAAAACGGCCACCGTGGTAGTTGACTTATGGCCACGGTTTAATTCGTGGATATAGGAAGCTATTTCCACGGTTTTAACTATGGATATAGCTTTGGTAATCCAGGGAAATAGCCTAAATACAAAATGTCACTAGAAGTTTTCGATCCCTGCACCTATGATCTACGAACTAGAGAATTTACCACGACACTGACCGACATTACGGATATATATAAATATATATATAATGATATATATATTAATTTAAATCATGGGAATTTCCTCAAAACTATGGTGGTAGGACTACTTGCCAATTTTTTGGCGGGAAATGTTTTTCCCACCAAAGCGTGGGAACCCTATTGCCACGGTTTTGAAAAACCGTGGAAAAAGGCCATTGAAAAAAGTGGCTTATAGCCAAGGTTCTAAAATTGTGGCTATAGGCCATAGAACCGTGTCTATAGCCATAATACATTTCCACGGTTATGAAAATAGTGGCTATAGGCCATGATAACTGTCCTATTTCCACAGTTCTAAAAACGTGGCTATAGCCACCTATAGCCACGGTTTTAAAATCGTGGCTATATGTCTGTGGCAGTAGCCTCATTTTCTAGTAGTGGATGGTAACTTATTTAATGATTATTATCCAATGTTTAAAGCCCATCCACCCCACATTTTCTTCCCTTGAGATCATACATCACTTTAAAATCCCTATATTATAGTCATAAATACAACACATAATTTAAAGGGAATAAGGTGGGTTTCTTTACCCTTAATGTGAGAAGCAAGGTTGAGAGGATTTTCTCAACCAAGTTTTTCCAATATTCAAGATACTGCATATGTTATTTAAAACTGATTTTGATTTAGTGAGTGTGAATATTCTCACATACTATTCTATTTTGTGTGGAAATATTATCTTCTCAATATCCTTCATGGAAAATAAATTCTTAACTAATTGAAGGGAAACTTCTTATTATGGTATAATGGTTATACATGATTTAGCATTATAACTAGATTCCTTACTTATATCAAATGGAACTTCTTCAATAAAAGGGTTGTATTTTGTTGAAAACATATTATGAAATTCAGCTTCTTTATGTGAATCATCTTCCTCTCTTTTGGGACTAACTTTTTCTTGTATCTCTTCCAACATTATTGTATTCTCCAAAACTTCTGGCCAAATTACTAGTATATATTTTGGTATAGTCAAATAATATTTGGGTATTTTATATGGAAAATTGTGAGATTAAATCTTCACATCATGACATTTAGATAATTCATAATTTACGAAATTCTTGGACTCATTTGGGATTCAATTTACTTATTCTTGTTGTATAAGTATTTCCCACTTGTTTTCTTTGATATCTTCATGGGGGAATAGTTTTTTCATCATTACTAAGATTCTAACCTTATGTTTTTTCTCTATTCTTCCCATGTGGTATTATCTAATTACTTGTATTTGATACATACTTAGAGGATCATTCAACACTATTGTGACCACTAGTAATGCAAATTCCATAGGAATCTCCAAGTACCTCAAATTTGTAAAAACCTAATAGAATTCAATTCTTTATATATGGTAGTTTCATATTCTTTGAATTCCTGCCTTATATATGGGCTTCTATTATGTTCCAATATTTAAATTATTGTACTAAAAATCAATTACAAGGTTCCAAAAACTATTAAAACACCAACAAAAACACAAAAACATTGATCTTTTCACATTATATTTTTTCACTCCATATTTTTGACCAAGATATTTTTTGGACTTCTTTCTATAGTTATTTGGAATATTTTGAGAAAATATCTTTTATAAGTCTTCTTATATACACCATAAAAAGATAGTAAAATTATCTTCATTTATATTTATCTATACATGTGTATATTGTTTTTCAACCCTGCATTTTCTATAGAAACAGATTTAGAGAAATCATTAGAAATATGGGTGCATGGTAACTTTCCCCCCACAGCTACTAGAGATGGATTATAAAATGATGTAATTATCCTATTTTCATATTATATAGTTATTTTATCGGTAGGATCTTTTATAGATCATTGGGTGGAAGAAAATACTTTATCATTCTTTTATGAGGACTCAATATGTTTCCTTTAAAAAATTTCCTATTTAACTTCCAATTTTAGATGCCTCAAATTGAGGATGTTCTTATAATCTTCTAATCTCTAATCATAATAACCTTCTCTATAAAATTCTTCTTCAATCTATCAACTTCTCTATAATTCATCTTATTTCTTGATTAAAAAAATGTAACAAGTTCCTTGATCCTATCATCATACAACCCATAGGTTCCCACCTGGATGGTAGTAATCCAAGATTGAAACCCTAATCCCACCTCTAGTAGGCCAGGGGATGGAAAATAACAGAGTAGGAAAATCACACTAATGGGAGACCTTTTCCTGAAGCACATATACATACACATTCATTTTAATACCCTAGTATAATGAATAAAGGTAAACAATATCTAATGTAAATTCATGTTTAACATCTAATACCATGGCATAGTATAACTAATGAATAAAAATGAAAAAGACCAAAATAAAATTATAAAGGAGTCCTGCTTACTAATAAAATGGGATTAATACTAAATTGTAACTTGGGGATCCATTTTTAGTCCATCTAACCCAAATAAAATTTTACCACGTACTAGTCCAGGTCGACCACAAACCAGGCACCCAAACTGATTAGTGGCATGGCCCGAAGGGCGTTCCTGATCCCCAGGGGCAGGAAAATAGTGTCGGGCATCATTAGAGTAGACAATGGAATGATTTTTCCCAAATATAAACAATAAGGAA
Organism: Viscum album; assembly: GCA_963277665.1. Classification (NCBI taxonomy): domain Eukaryota; kingdom Viridiplantae; phylum Streptophyta; class Magnoliopsida; order Santalales; family Viscaceae; genus Viscum; species Viscum album. Next base: position 476,714,424 of record OY728125.1, on the reverse strand, counting down.
AATAGATAAAAAATTGGAAAACTCAATACACATTTATATAAAAAATGAACTGACATCATTTATACGACAAAACTGAAAGTAAAACAGAACGATACAACTAAACCGACCAGACCTAATGACCAACTAACTCCATGTGACCACTCTGGTCACTCTCTAACATAATGATCCCATGTCACTCAAGGCAACTAAACCCAAGCTAAAACCTGCACAAGGGATAAAAATAAAAGAAAACTATTGGCCTGAGTATTAAAACTCAGTAGGTTAGCTAGATATTCTATTCACAATGCACTTACACATAAAATAAAATAAACATAAATTTAATGTTTGAAATAAAATATATGAAATTATTTTTGTCAAACAAGTTTCCATGATATGGAAGTTCTCAGAAAAAATCATTCATGTTTTATACACAAGTATCGTAGAACAATTTCCAAAGGTATGTAGCTTCAAAATGAAAACAAATTTCAAGAGGGTTTCCTTAAAGAAGTAACAATTTTAAATAAAACACACATGATACTAAATTTTCTAGCCAAACACACTATATGTCGATGGTGAATACCAAATAGTTAATGAGCACTAGTCACAGGAACACCCCTTGGCACTAGTTAGTTGTGAGCCTCAGGTACCTCGTATCACGATAAAAGTATCCATAATGAATATCCATTCTCATGCACATGAGCCACTGGTAGATGAATAATCCATAACCTAGTTTTCCCCAACATCATCATCATCATATTTTAGTTAGTGATATCATCATCAAACATCCAACGTAAAACAAGGACAAAACCCCCCGGATCACTGGCATAATAGTACACATTCTCCCACCTCGATACTCAAGTTTCCCTATTTGTTCTCAATCAAGTTTCATATGTTATCAGTACACATTACACATGAAAATTCCATTTCCAAATAATACACACAAATAACATACTGCAAATGGTTTTCACATTTCTTTCATGGATCAATAAACTAATTAAGATTTTCATAAACCAATTCTGAGAAGTGTAATGAGGCTTTACCCATGAAATCCATTCAGAAATGCAATTTTTAGACCAAAAAAACACCAACACAATATATAACTAGATTCTTCATCCTCGAAATCATTTAATAAATCAATTTTATAGACCATAAAATGACCCCAAATGATACAACATAAAATATAGAGGAAAACAATCTTTATATGGAAAATGTTGAATAGGCATTTAAGCATTCTTCAAAAAAACAACATTTATTAAAAGGATCAATTAAACCATTCATAAATAAGGGTAAAAACATAATTTTAATAAAAAAATTAATTAAACCCCTTAAAAATTCATATCATGCATTCAAAACCCACCCATTTCTATAAAGATGAAAAACAGGCCTTCTATTGGCAACACATGCCAAAGCACCTTAAAAACCAATACTCATTTCATTATAAAACACAAAACAAATTAGAATCCACATAAGGAACCCAACAAACATTGATTAAAATGATTTAAACATTTTTCATAATACAATCCAATAATTTTATAACTTCTTCCACACAACAGATCCAATCAGGAACTTTCCCGAAAACGATGCATGCAACATTTAATAAAACAAACTCTCTTTAACATTAAAAAGGTTTTAAATAAAAATATGTATGTAAAAAACTTATTAAAATAGTAAAACCAGGTCATAAACATCATAAACGGTATGAAAAAAATATTGGAACATTTATTTAAACAAGCAGTGTGCACGTTTATAGGAAACAACTCCATTTTACACAAAACAAGGCATAAATAACCATTTTTCACACAAAAAAAAGATTGTACAAAGGTTGTAAAAACACTAAAAAAGTATATAAGGTGATAATTTCAAAAAAAACATGAAACTTAAATAATAATGGCATGTGATTGGGAGAACATACCTCAAAACCTTGGCAGAATGGAAATGCCCAACTGAAATCACTTGTCACGGGTTTATAAACAATAAAGCCAATAAAGACCTACCGTAAATGAAAATGACCCCATAAAAAATAATTCAAAAACAGAACCCTGGGTCATGCATTACTAGAGTAGAAGAAATAAGTAAGAAATAAGGGAAGTAGAGGGATAAAGGAGAAGAAAACTCACCTTGAAAACTAGATAACACTTCATATTCCATTATATCCAAACCCTTAGACGAGAGGGAATGGCATGGAATTTATTGTAGAGGATCTATATGTCTGTAAGAACCATGGAAACACCATTTTTGGCGGAAATAGAAAAAAATAAATGATTCATGAGAGAAATAATTTACCTTACAAATATGGAGGATTTGAGAATCCTTGAAACTTTTCTCCTAAATCCAAGTCTAATATGAGCTTCAAAGAGGGAAAATGGAACGTGGTGGTGTATCTATGTTTCTTGGGATAGAGTGAGAGCTGACACATAACACTCTAAATTCAAAAAAGTAGATCAAGGGACACCATGAAACTCACTTCCTCAAAAAACAAAATTTTACCCAAACAAGAACTTGGAGATACACAGCACTATTTTATCTCACTCGGAATGAGGAGTAGAATAGACAAGGTGCATGGATAAACACATAAATTTCACCAAGTACAACTAACCCAACCTATAGGTACACCATTATATAAAGGCACTATAAATCGATCCTAAAAATCTCTCTATTCCAACAAATAGGCTCAAGCATTATTCGAAGAGGTGGATTTAACATTTAGAATGAATCCTTAGGTTGATCACCTAGAAAAATTTAGAATGGAGAACCATCTATGGACCCATCACAACATCCAACACATATTCCGAAACCCACTTAAGATTTATCCAAAACAGATCCACCAATGAGATCTCATATCAAGACACAACAATAGTATGACTTCCATAATGTAAGGAAGCATAACGAATAAACAACACTTCTAAGATATAGGACAAACTAGCCACATAACCATCAGTTTATAATAAACACCACCATTTTCAGCTTAAAATAATTTTGAAAGATAAAACAACTTTTTAGATTTTCACATTCGAAAATAGTGGTTCATAAATTCTCACTCATATAGATATTTAAGTGCCACCCCGGGCACCCAACCACCATTCCATACCAACCATTTATCCCCAAATCCATAAAACCATGCATGTGAGCACCCATGAAAACACTTAAGTCTAAAATAAAAAAACATCACTCCAAAAAGAATCATGTACCTTCGAAAGGTACATTAACCACCAAATCAAAAACCATTTTCAGATTTCACAAAATAGACCACACTTCATAAAGAACAATTCGACTATAAACCCAATCTATTTCATTTAATAGAACATCCAAAAACAAAAAATCTATTCCAAGTAGCTCTTTCCCATTTTCAAAAATTCAGAAAGGTCTCTTTTCAAAATCTTACAACCACAGAGACCAAAATCCCTTTCCATAAAAACACCAGCCATTCAAAACCAAATTTCAAAAACCAATTCTTCAAATTTAAACACTTTTCAATAACCCAAAACACCCCATTTAAAACAAAGTTCATAATTAAATTAAAATAATCCAATATTTCCAAACATTTCATTTCATGAAACCGTAATTTAGATTATGGAAATTCAGTCTCATTAAATTGTTTCCTCTTTATCCCCAAGAATTGTTTCACAAAACCCAATATTCCAAAACCTTTCTCATATTAAATTTTGAAAACCCATTTTCCAATTTTCAACAACTTAAATTTCCTTTAAAACCCATTTTCAAAATTCTCAAACAAGTATTTTCAACACAAAATTCCAAATTTATTAAAAGTACAAGAGAGCCACAAAAGGGAACTAGTGTCAGGGGGTGACTTGACCATATGGTTTCCAGCTATATGTCAAACACACCACCAACATAAAGAGACTTATTAGGACTATTACCTAGCTTAACATGCATTTCCAGTCCCTATGATCTCACATAGACCATTATTCCAACTACCCTTGTCATATCCCAACACCAAACAATCAATAAGAACCAATGACCCAAATAAAACCGGACTTCCCATGGACACCTGAGGGTTGGAACGAGAAAGAGTTTGTGACGCTCTTCCTGGACCTACCCCTAAATTCCTAAAAATCCTACTCTATCAACCTTGACATCCCCAAATAAAAAATGGAACTCTAAAAAGAAAGGTCTACTAGGAGTTGACCTCCTCTGATACCATTTTGTCATGAACAAGCCAAGGTCGACCCCGAACCGGGCACCCGAACCGATATGTGGCATGGCCCGAAGGGCCTTCCTGATCCCCACGGGCTGGAAACTAGTTTCGGGCATCATTAGAGTAGACAGGAGAACTATTTTTCCCATATATAAACTATAATGAAAACAACAGAAAGAATGGATAGCCCAATACACATTTATATAAAAAATGAACTGACATCATTTATACGATCAAACTAAATGTACAACCAAACGATACAACTAAACCAACCAGATATTATGACCTACTAAATATATATAAACACTCAAGTAACTCTCTAACACAATGATCCCATGTTTCTCTAGGTGATCTAACACAATATGAGACCTACAGAAGGGAGAAAACGGAATAAAACTATAGGTTTGGGTTTTAAAACTTAGTAGGTTAGCCTGGTATTATAATCCCAATGGAATTCCACTTAAATAAAATAAACATTAATTTCATGTTTTTAATAAAATATATAAAAGTATTTTTTTTCTCAAACAAGGTTCCATGCTCTGGAAGTTAACAGACAAAATCTTGCAATTTTTATACACGTATATGCTAGAACAATTTCCAATGATATGAAACTTCAAAATGAAAACAATTTTCAAGATAGATTCTTTAAAGAAATAACACTTTTAAATAAAACAGGTATTCCACAGAATTTTCTATCCAAACAAACCATATTCTGATGGTAAATATCATATATTCAATGAGCACTAGTCACGGGAACACCCCTAGGCACTAGTTAGTTATAATCCTTAGGTATCTTGTATCTCGGTAAAAGTAACCATAATGAATATCCATTATCATACACATTATCTTCTAATAGAATAATAATATATAAACTAGTATTCCCCAAAATTATCATCATCATAGTTTATTTAGTGTTGTCATCGTCAAATTTAATAAGTGAAACATGGAGAAAATCCTTTCAGATCACTAGCAAACTAGTACATGTCCACCAACCTATATACTTGGGTTTCCCTATTTGTTCCCAGTCAAGTTTACATGTTACCAATACACATTACACATAAAAATACCATTCTTAAATTATAAATACAAATAACATCCTGCAAATGTGATTCAAATTTCTTACACAGATCAATAAACCAATTAAGATTTTCATAAAGCAATTTCAAGAAGTGTAATGAGGCTTTGACCATGAAATCCATTAAAAATAAACCTTTTAGATCAAAAACCAACCAATTCCATATAAAACTAAATTTTTCATCCTCAAAATCATTTAATAAATAAATTTCATGAATCATAAAATGACCCGAAATTATACAACATAAAATACAGAGGAAAAACATATTTATAAGAAACATGCCAAATGGAACTTTAAACATTCTTCAAATAAATCAAATTTATCAAAAGTTAAGGTTAAATAATCCATAAATAGGTGTAAAACCCCATTTTAATAAAAAAAAATACTTAAAACCCTTAAAAATCATATCACACATTCAAAACTAACCCATTTCTATAAATATGCCAAACAGAACTTCCATTGGAAACACATTCCAAATCACCTTAAATCCCCATACTAATTTCATTATAAAACCCCCAATGATAATGGAACCCACATAAGGAACAAAAAAAATTATCCACATCCTTCCCATATTTTTCATAAGCCAAACCAGTCACTTTATTAAACCTTGAACACACTAGAGCCAACGTGGCACTTTCCTGAAAATGAGGAATGTAATATTTAATAAAAAAATATATTTAAGATTAAAAAGGGTATAAAATCAAACTTTTCGTGATAAAAACTTATTATATTAGTTAGAACAGGTCATTAAAATCCCAATCCATATGAAAAAACTATCTGAACATTTATTTAAACAAGTGGTGTGCATGTTTATATGAAACAACTTTCTTTTACACAAAACAATGCATAAATGACAAGTTTTTACACCAAAAAAGATTTTCCAAAGGTTGTAAAAAATACTAAACGTGTATATAAGGATATAATATCAAAACCTAGATAACAATTAAATAATAAGGGCATGTTCTTGGGAGAACTTACCTCAAAACCTTGGCATAATGGAAATGCACAACCGAAATCACCCGCAACTGGTTAATAAACCCTAAACTTATGAAGGACAGACCTAAATGAACATAACCCAAATAAAAAATCATTAAAAACACAACCCTAGTTTTTTCTTAACTATGGTAGAAGAAATAACCATCCAATAATGGGAGGATAAGAAAGGAGGATAATGGAGAATAAAACGCACCTTTAAAACTAGATAACTCTCCATATTCCCTTAGATCCACACCCTTAGTGGGAAGGTGATGGATTTGAACATATTGGGGAGTCTCCTTAGGTATGGGATAAATAGGTAAATATGATTTGGGGGGAAAATAGAAAATAATTAAAGATTCATGAAAGAAACAAATTACCTTACCAAATCTGGACGATTTGAGAATCCTTGAGAAATTTCTCCCTAATATGTGACTAAGATGATCATCAAAGAGGTAAAATGTAACATGGGGAGTGAGACTAGTGTTCTTGGGATCTAGGGAGATATATAATCACCAAAAAATATTAAACAATGAATAACATATAGAAGAAACAAATTATTGTTTTAAAACTAGAAATGGTCTCACGAACAGGCCTAATACCTGAATAAACAACCCAAATACACCATGATTATCAATTACTAATTAGGTAAAAAAGGATTTGGTTGTTTTAATATACCAATTTGGAATTATAATTAGTGAAAATGTTTGAAAAAAAAAATATTTATAAAAGAAAACAATTGTTTTAAATCTGGAAATGGGCTCACGGTTGGCCCAAATCTTGAAGTAACCACCCCTTTCTCAAAAAAAAACTCCCAAACAATCTATGGGAAAACCATGGTAGGATTATTATACATATATGTAAGTTCAAATATAAAAATTCATATCACCCAAAACCCTATAAAATGATTGGTATTTTCAAAAAACTAGATCAAAACCAGGACTTGAAAAAAATAGGGGGTGTGACAGATCCACCTAATTATAGTCTACCAAACTAAAAATCATCAAATATGGATTAATCTATAAATCAAAAAAGTAAAGGAATGAAAAATATAACCTATATATTCTCATGAAATAATCCAAGTCTCAAAGTGAGTTTATTTCACTCTAACAACCTAGGGATATTTCTTAAGGCTCCATGATAACATTTTTCCTAGGCAACTCACTCTTCAGGTCTTGCTAACCTTGAGAGAAATCATCTGATAGGTTTTAATCATCACTACTTTATATGTTAAATCATGAAGTGAATTGGAGGGATTATCTAATATACTCACTTGATCAGACTTCACTTTATTGAGACACAATATGTGTTGATATATAGATAGGGGATCATAATCAGGGCCAATGGGGGATACCTAACCCTAAATGGAATAACCCATTATGAAGGGGATCATATACCATGAATATTGAATTTTAGATATCATAACATTTCTAGGAAATAAATAATATAGTGGATCATACTTCAGGCCTTACTGGATATACCTGACCCTATCTGAGATTAACCCATAGAGGGGATCACTCATCTAATGCTCGGGATGAGATGCTGCATTATACCCTCATAGGGATGGATCAGGGTAATGTACCCATAGTAAAAAGGTTTTAGGGAAAAAACATTCTAATACCATAGATGTACTAAGTGAAAAAGGGTTATAAACAACCTTGGAAGGAGTACATGGTGTTCTCTAGTGGTACACAATGTGTCTCACCAAGTACAATCCTACCCATATCATTTCATCTCATATAGAATATTCTCCTCTAAATGAATAGCATCTATTGTTAACACGTAAAATGTATAGGTTATTCTAGTATTTGAGCATGTTTCACCTACCCACATCAATGTACTCTCCAAATTACACAGGGTGTACCCCACTACACAAAACATGTAGTGCCACATGAATTCCTAGGTGTGTACTCCCTATATACTATAAACTAGTCGGTTAAAGATTACACAATGTGAGCGTCCCCCACATGGTGAGAGATATTTAATATACCATGTAAACTCTATATGACATATATAAAGGAAAAAAAGTGTGTGTTCTACTGAACTATACATCGTATAGTCAGGAAAAAATAAGAATTCCCATATTCATCTCAAAATTTCTATCCATGACTTCGTTGCCTTTTATTTCACCACGAATCTCACCCAAAATTCTATTATTTATGTTAACCAAACCAATAACCATACTGAGGGATATATTCCAACCATATTATTCTCATTGGTTCATTCATCATTGTATCACATGTCATCTATGCACCAAAATCGCATGAAAATAAAATCCACCAATCCATTATCAAACTTATTTCATCATTATAAATCCTATATCATGTTTTGATCCATGGTGTTTATAACACAATAATGATCTATGGAACCAAATTAATAAATAGAATAATGAAATTGGTTCACAGATAAAGTTGATTCATCGGTCAATCAAAATTCCAATGAAAATCATTCGATGAACAATGGGACAAAGGCATGAAAAAAAAATGAGCATAAAATGGGGTTTATTTTAATCTTTTAATAATTAATGGAATCCTTGTGTTTGTAATAAACTCCAAGAATTCCCACCTCTGATCATCGTTAATCAACAATCCCAAAATCATCCTACAACATCCTCCACCATAAAATCACTAGGTTTATAAAGTAAACCCTAGGATATGTCAATAGCATTTATTAAATATAGGAGCATTATGTCTTATGAAATTAATAAATTATTTAATCAATTTATTTTTCTATTATTTTTTTAATGACATCACTTAAGTGAATTTTTTTGGTGTCCACAAAAGTTATATCATTCCTAGGGTATAACCCACATTCCATATTTAATAGATGTCACAATTTTTTCTATTTGAGATGCCATTCTGGAGATATTCTATTATTTTTAAGAAACTACGTAGTCCTAATATATTATTTTTAATGTATTTAATATATCAATATGGAGCATCTATAGGGACTAGAACTCTTCTCTAACATCACTCTTTACTCCAAAAATATTATTTGAAATATTATAAAGTGTGAGATAGAAAAAAATCATTAAATATACTATTTGGCATCACATAAAATTATTCATTACTGGCATCAATATTTTCCTTTAAAGATTATTCTAGTGCATGGATCTTCACTTCATTATTTTTGTTGAATTCTTCAAATCATTAGTCACTTCATATTTCTCTTAATTTGTTTTAATATATTCTTATTCTAATATGAATAACCTTTCCCTAAGTTACACATTATTATATTATTTCTCCTTAATCTATTTGGAGAGATTTATATATTCTATAAATTTTCTTTGCATATATTTCTTTATATTGTATAACTCACCTTCAAGATGGGTGACTTATTCTAGTAATTTTTCATACATACCACATACAACAGAAAATATTTATTTAGGAATACAATGAAAACATTTTCTTAATGAAACAATGAATATATCTTGGTAATTTATAAATATATGATCATCACCACAGATTCTTTTTTACTATTATTGATAGATTTTTTAAGAATCAAAAAATACCACTCCAATAACTATATTTATTGATTATTTTGAGGTTGAGGGGTAGATATTCATTTAGTGTAAATTCAAACTTCCCACTCTTCTACCTTGAGGATAGATCTCCCATGTTCAGTTCTATATCTTGGAGTAACTACTTCTTTAGAAAAGAGATACATCTTTCTCAAATTATTCTCCTTATATTTATTTCCCTTATTCATCATAGTCTTGAAAGGAAATAAAATTTTATATTTGATAGAAATAACTTCACTATAATTTCACTCCGTTGTTAAAACTCGAAACAAAACTAAAAAATTATAGAATCATTTAGAAGGGAATCTTGATCTTATTACAACTGTTGTTACCACTTTGGATGTAATCAAAACTTATAGGGGTTTAATCAATGATGATATAGATTTATATTAATTTAAATATTTTTATCCATTTACCTATTTGACATATTAATAAATGATTATCTCATTATCTTACCTATGAATTGTTTTTATTAACACACACAAAGTGGAAAGGATATTCAAAAGGTTCACATTTAAATAAGAAAGGATATTCCATTATGAAATTGGGATAAATCAATAACCACAAAACCAAATAGAAATAATCAATGATTAATAAATAAGAAAGGTATATTCCTGAATCCTGTGTTACACTATAGTCTCTTAAAAATTGATTCAATGATTCTTTGCACACATGTTCCTCATGTACCTTATAATGAGTTTCTTTAGCCTTTATTGGTCTTATGTTTCCTCCCTTACTTGTATATAAGTGCACAAGTAACACATCTTATTTTTTATGAACAATGCTACACACACTCTTCACAACAACAAGTATAAGTGTTGCTTGTTCCTTATATTTTTTGGTCCAATCCAAATTATAGATCTCACAACTTGTGAAATTCATAGACACTCTTATAATTATTTTTCTTCTTATTCTAATACATTAGATATTTATATCACTCTTATCTTTTATTTTCTTTTACTTATTATTTTCCTATATAAACATATATGTATAACACACTGTTTTTCTCCTATATAATTCCCATGTTTCTTCTCTTATTCTTCTACAGTGCGTATGTTCAGCACAATTTCTATTTTTCTTGGTTTATACTCACAGCATATATGAATATTATAATTTTTTTATACTTTATTAAACTAGACACAAAGATATTCTCTCTTGAATCATAGTATCAAACGTTACTCACTCTTCTTCCAACTTATTCATCGACCTACTATGTATATTTATATGTTTTTCATCAACATTTGGAATTCCTTCCATCATTCAAACATTATTCTAATATTAAAATTTCAAGAATCCATAAATCATGGCATTTAATCTTCTTGAAATCTCATTTTGCATTCTTCATTCCTTACTTTGAATTATCATGATTCTCAGGAATTCAAATCAAAATTTCCAGTAATTCAAAATACTTAAAAATCTATATTATTTAATTTCAATATATTTTTACTAAAAAATAATCAATGTCACAGACTTATTCCATTTAATTCTGTCTAAAAAATTTTCTTCATGTTTCGATATTCCTTCTTGTTTCCTCTCCCCACTATATAAAAATATCATGCAACCTTCATTCAATAAAATTATCATTTTTAAATGGTATCCACGTATGCATATTAAATAATATTTTTTTATAGTCATTGGTGAATTTATTTATAATATACACATCATGTTTATTCAATCCTCTTCATTCATTAGATAGTAGAATCTACTCTCCTTCATTTTTGGTGATATTTCTATGAAAATATATATTTCAAAATTATAACCAAATAGCTTGTATTTCAATAATAATTATCATTATATATATTTAAATTTAATTCCCATTTACATGGAATATTCAGAATCATATTTTCAACTTTAATAATTAAGGATACTTAAAAAAATTATCATGCAGCAAATATAATTGGAGTTAAATTAATAATGAACCACTTAAAATCATTTCCTTAATTTATATAGTATAGATCACCTCTTTGTAAATGTTATTATTTCATGTACGCAACCAATTCACATATGACATGATTCACATGAAAATTTACTAAAATAACCGATTACCATAGAATATTTATATTCGTGAACCATTTTTATAAATTTATCTATTCAATTACATACCAATTTTTCTACCAGGATAATTTGCCTATGTGACAAATTTTCATATGAAAAAAGAAATTTAGGTATTCATATTCACCAAATTGTCTCATAAAATATCAAAAATTTCATATATGGTCATTTTCAAATTTAAAAACCCATTTGAGTATGAACATCATCTTAGATGTTCAATCCATACATGGATATTTCTTTATGTGACACATATATTTATATTCATATATGTGGTTCTAGACTTCATCTTATAACCTTTAAAAATTTGTTAACATATTTATTCTTCCTTATATATAATTTAAAACTATATAATAATCTCATATGAAATAATCATCATAGAAATTATCATAATATTTAATCCTTAAAAGAAAACTTTAGTTTGAATAGACTAAATTAAATTTACCAACATTATGTAGATCATGTTCATAGATCATCATCTTTATTGAGACTTCAAGATTATTTATTTGAATTATGATATCTCAGTTTCCCCATTGATTATGACCATTCTCTTTATTTATGTTCAAACTACATCGAGTAAATCCTATGTTATTATTCATTTAGAATGAATTTTGAAATTGTATAGATTTATGTTCATAGAAATATATATCTCATGATAACCACATGACTTCTTCACTAAATTCAGTAGGCCAATCCTCTTTACATCTATTTAAATTCCATGTCCCAAATTTTTCCTCACACTCTTCTTATTTTACACATATATTCTTCGTGAAACAAAAAATATGAAATCCCTCATAGAGGTATAATAAATCTCCCCTTTCATTTTTCCATCAAAAAATGAAAATTAGATTCCAACCAATCATCCATAATGTGTCTTTCAATCTAATTTTACTAAATATTATTGGAAATAATTCTTGGGAACTCAAAAATAAATTCATCATTATTTAGAATCAATAATATATCGTCGCCATATTCATTTAGCATCCAAGATACTTCATCCTCATATCATATTGATATCTCTTGACAATAATTGAAAATAAATACAACACACACACAAAGTGGGATAAACATGTCTTATTCTTATGATATGATCTTATTTCTCATGATTTATTATTGAATATTATACCATCTTGTGACTTGAGTGTTTGATTATGATAAATATTTTTTCTCTGACTCCTAATTTATGTTCTATGACTTGTTGGCTATTTTTTCCTAAGTTATAACCACGTTATTAAACCCTTATATTTATCTTATACTCATTTATGATCATCGATTGATATCTCACATGTTTACCCTTACCGATAATTTGATAACACATTTTCTTATGTTTCCATTTCTTCTTATTTATAAAGATAGGATTTAAATATATTATTTCTAGGAAGGGTACTAATTGAGAAACTTTTTTTAATTGTTGAAGATATTTCATAAAATAATCCTATTATGTATCTAGTCTCCAAAGACACCAAATATTTATGGTTATTAGTAATGTATTGTGATATGTATTGACTATTCATATAAAATGAATTATTATATATATAAGTAATGCTTAGGTATCCTAAAGTTCTTCATAATATAATCATGTTATTCAATAAAAGCATTGATATATTCCTCCTACTCAATGTATTATAAGATTTTTTGTGGTTCAACTTTAGAAATGAGAGTAGTTTTATTTTCAATCCTCAATATTATTTTTATTTTAACTAGTTCCTCTTGATTACCAATGAAATTTTCTAAATAAATATTTTTTGATAATTTCTCACACCTCATTCTCTAATTTTATAATATATAATATTAATTATAGTATTGGTCTTAATAAACAGAAATATAATTTTGTACATTTCCAAATTCTTCTTTAATCTATATTTTTTAGAAAAATACATGTTTCTAGAATCAATATTCTCATCAATTTCTTCAACCACCAATTATATCATTCATATATTTTAAATAATTTCACATTAAATTAATTAAAAAGTTTTTATAACCTTTTATTCTGGTATTTATAACCACTTCAACTGAATAAGTATCCAATGACGATAACTTCTCCGACTTGTTCTTAAAACTTTCCCATGTTAGTGTTTTTATCTTCATATACCATGTGTTAAAAAAACATTAAAGTGATTCATAATTATATTTCTTCTATACCACATTTTATATGGTTTAATGTGTGTATTAGGTTTCAATAAAAATCTATTTTAGTATAAATATTAGTATAAATAGCGTCTCTCTAGAAAGTTTTTGAAATTTTATGCTCATTTATTATATTTATTCATATCTAATAAATAGTTTTACTATTTCTTTTTGTTACACTGATCTTATAGGGAGTATATAGTGTACTATATTAATGCTTAATTCAACTATTTATAAGATAAATTTCAAAAACATTACTTTTGTGATTATTTCCATCATCTTGTCTTAGTTTTTTTATGTAATCTTCTAAATTTTTCTCGACTTGTCTTCTAAAAATTTGGGAAATTTGAACAACCTATGACTTTTTCTTTAAGACCTAACATTTTAAATCTGAGTGTAATAATTAATGAAAATAATAAAATATAAATCACATATAGTATATTGATGTCTCATTAGACCACAAAAATCTAAATTAAAAATTATTAGTGTCCTAGTAGACTAAATATGTGCTCTTTTGTGTGTTCCTTAAACCATTTTACTTTTTTAATAAGAAGTGAAAACAAGATCCCTTTCACTTTTATATTGGGTTAGGTCTCTCAGCACATCACACTTTGATATTTTTCTCATATTTATTTGACCAAGATGTCCAAGTCTCCAATGATATATTCTGTTCTCATATCTTTACTAAAATAAAAAAATATAGGTTTAACGTAAAATTTAAAAAGGATTACCTCTTTATCTATCACCTTTGGTGTTGAATTTTCCATATTTTTAACTATTAATGATGCATGAATTTTCCTTGAAAACAACTTTATTTCTATCATTGCATAATTTTCTTACACTTAAAATATTTTTTTAAACCTTTCACCAAGAGTTTATCTTTTCATTTGAGCTTTTTCACTTCAATATCATTCATACCAACAAAATTGATATTTATAGAACAATCATTTCCAAATGTCCCTACCCCTTTATTAATTAACAATGTTTTTTTCAAAAAAATTATATCTCCTATCATATGTGATGAACGTCCACTATTAATAATCAATGTCCTTAATTTCTTGAATGCTTTCAAAACAGCTTCTCTAATAAGATATTTTTATTTCTAATTTACCTATCAAATTTATTTATATTTTTCATTGTATGAAAATTGTCTTGGAATATTTTTTAATAATTATTTATATATAGTAACCTTATTTAACACATCATCCATATATCTCATCCAAATGATCTAATATATTTTTCATAAATAAGTTCGATGTTTTCATAATTATAACTTTCTTCTGATGTGAAATGTTTCTTCTATTATTATAACTACTGCCCCTTGATTCGTGTATTCTCCTTGTAAGAGATATATAGTACCAGAAATAACAATATAGTTTCCAAAAGACCCTACAACACAAAAAATATCAACTGAATTTAGTTCTTCCATGATAAAATAAATTATTACCCTAAATTTATTGTCATTGGACAACATTACATTATGCTTACTTTTATCTTTGAGTGGATGTTCCTATTATCAATCTATTTTTTAAGTTTATAAACTATGTTTAGATTCTTTCCAATGTAGTGAGAAAGGGAGATTCAATGGAAGTGATTTGAGGGATGCAGTGTAATATCCATAAAAACTTGTAAAAGGAGTGTGTCTGGCATAGAGTGTTTGTGCTAAACATCTATACTCCAAAATTAGTAAAGATTAGTGGAATTTGTTATGACCAAAAACCTATCGGCGTATGCTCCTTGGATATATCCCTTAGTGGTGAACCAAGTAAAATTATTGTTTCCTCATTTTTCATGAGATTTTTTGTGTTCTGCACTTTCCCATAAGACAGGTTTAATAGGTTCCTAACAACATGGGAACAAGATCCATTAGTATAAAATAAATATTTGACACCCCGATTCACCCCTCCACTCTCAGGGTGTTCCAAGGTCCTTTAAGTGGTATCAGATCTAGGTTGTTGGTATTAAATCCACCCTTCATTTCTACAAAGGAGAATATAGTAAATGTTATGGGAGTACCCCTATTTAATGGAAGAAATTTTTAGATCTGAAAAAATAGGATGATATGTCATCTAAGATCTCTTGGAATGGAAGTCTTATTTTCTATTGAATAAGGAATATAAGTAAGTGATCCAATTAGGATGTCTATGATTGATACAGACTATAAAAATCTTGATTCAAATTCCAATGCAAATAATTTCCTCACTACAACTCTTTTTTATCAGATATATATAATGGTAATGAGTTGTAAGTTAGAAACGTTTATGTGGGAAAAACTAGAAAATATTTATAAATGTGATAGTAAAGTGAAGGAGGAAAAACTACAAATTTTTTACAATATGTTTCATGATCTAAGGATTCATCTTGAAGATAATGCAGATGAATTTTTCAATTGAATTATGAAAGTTTTTAGATCAATACGAGGACTTGTTGAAGAAATAAAAGACATTGATATTGTAAGAAAATATTGAGAAGACTTACACATGTTTATAATAAAAAGGTGTCAGTCCTTGAGGAAAGGAATTTTTCCAAACTTTATCTAGATGATCTGATGAGAAGCCTGGTGGTATATGAGATGAGATTCAAACTAGAAGATGCAACAACTGAAGTCAGCAAGGAAATAGAATTAAAATAAATTGAAAAATATTAAATGTCATGCAATAGTGTGGAAGAATATAATGAGGTAAAAGAAATTATTTCTCTCATTTCCAATAAATTCAAGAAGGGAAAGGGGGAATTTAAAGGCAAGTTATCTCAGTCTTGTTTTCATTGTGTCAGAGTTGGGCACATTGCCTCTCGGTGCACAAGAAAGTTCGATGAACAAGAAAGTAAAGGAGACGTGCAGAAGGCTTGGAAAAGGTTTTTCAAAAAGGAATAATTCAAGTCTGGTAAGAAACTTTAGAGAAATGTTTTGGTTTTTGAAGAAAAATATGGTGATAGTGAATTATTTGAGGAATAATAACTCGAATATAAATCTAGAACTCATGTGTCAACGATATATACCGTTGAAAAATCAAAACCATCAGGAGATAATGTCAGAGATGATCAATTGACCACTGATGTTGATCTCAAGTTAAAACTTAAGGATTGTCTTATTAAGCTTTATAATCAATCAAAGATATGAAAAAAGTGGAAATAAATTCGGTAAGATTCATCATAATAAGTTGATATACTAGAAGCTAAAATTGATTGACTTGAGGAAGTAGTAAAGGTATATACAACAACTTTTGAAAAATCATAAGATATTATTGAACTAAATCTTGAAATTTAAGAATAGAAAAAGTTCATTAATGACCATACCATGAGACTAGAGGATAATTCCAAAACTATTGAGGGAATTCAAGAAGTCGTCGTTACTCTTATGATTAAACCTGGAGTGGATCGAGTCCAAAAGGAACAAAGAAGAAAATTCAGTTTAGAAAATTCTTGGACGCTAAGATTTCAGAGATAGTTAGGCATGGTTCTGTTGGGGTTGAAAAGGTTTGTCATGATCAAAGACCCACAATCATTGGAAACATAAGAATTGGTTATAATGATGAAACAACAAATTATGGAAGTAAAATGGTCCAAAATAAAGGTAAGATGATAGTAAAACATATCACAAAGACACCTAAAGTTCAAGAAAAGAAAGTCTCAAATCATATCTAAAGGAGGAATAAAAGTTATAATTGAGTTTCCCAAGATGATAGATAGTCAATCTATCCTTTTATGAAAGTTTACATGATATGTAATAGAAGTTAAAAGACATTTACACTTATTAAATGTTAATTTTGTGGCCATCTAGGCCATACTATGTCATATTGTGAAGTGTTATGGATATATTTGATTGGGTAAGATATTAGAAGTCAACAAAGAATAACAAATTCATATCTTAATTGTTATAGAAGAAACAGCTTCAGTGGATATTTTTTTCATTGTTCTAATTTTGGCCATAAAGTTGTTTATTGTAGGAAGTGGAGTAGCTGGAACAATTCGTACAGACCTAATAGACAAGTCAATACTCGCCAATTATCGGTGCTGTTCCTTCAAATAATTTATCTCCTATAGAAGAAGATTGTGAGTATGATGAACCTATACACATTGAAAATATATTTGAAAAACCAACTTTATCCTTCACTCAAACTAATATTTCATGGAAGGAAAAGAATAAATTTGAAAAATATAACCTTGAATAAGTAACTCTCGAAGATACAAATAACAATAGTACCTAGATTCATGATAATGGATTCTCATCCCATGTGATAGGAAATGAATACCTATTAGAAAATGTTAAGAAAAATGTCAATGGAATGGTGAGGTTTGGTAATGATGGTTATTTTAAGATCAAAGGAAGTGAAAGTATTGAACTAGACAATGGGGAGCTAAAGAAGACTGAAGTTATTTTTGTGGATGGGTTGCATCACAATATCCTAAGTGTAAGTCAACTCTAGGATTTATGACTTATAGTGACATTTAATAAAAAAAGGTGCATTATAAAAGGAACAATAGGGTATTTTATCATGAAAGGTTACAGAACAGATGACCACCTATATCAAGTTGATAGTAAAGAGAACATTTTCTCCATGACTGTTGAAGGATAAAACAACTTGTGGCACCAAAGGTTGGGTCACATCAATCAAAAAAATGGAAAATATATCTAAGTTGAAGATATTCCTATATATCCCCAATCCAAAGTGTGAACGGGAAAAGACATTAATTTTTTCATTCAATGGAAGTTGATATGTAGTTCATATCATATAGAGAAGAAAAAGGAATCAAATCTTCTTGATATCATTTATACAGGCGTATATGCTCTGATAAATATTGATGGAACCCATGGAGAAAGGTACTTCATTATTTTCATTGATGATTGTTGTATAATTACTTTTGTAATAGTTATATACAGAAAATAGAAAGTTATTGATTTCATTAAAACTTATTGCTGAATATACAAGAATGATACTAGAGGAAAAATAAAATTTTTGAGGTCTTACAATGGTAGAGAATAAACATCAATTGAGTTCAAAAACTACCTAGAGAAAAATGGGATACAACATGAGGTGCTTGCTTTGAGAACTCTATAGTAAAATCGAGTTGTTTAGTGCTAGAATCGATATATGAATAGTATGGTCAGAACTAGGTTGATTGATAGTTGTATCTCTCACCATTACTGGAAAGAAGTTGTTCAAGCTATAGTTTATACTTATAACTGAATAGGGTGTTATATGGGGGAAACCGAGACACCCTATGAGTTATAGAATGGAATAAATCCCTCATTAAAGTATTTTTATGCTGTCAAAAGAAAATGTTTTATCCGAAATAGAGAAGGAAATGAAGGAAAGTATGGTGATATTTCAGATGAAGGAATATTTCTTAGATATTCAAGGAATACAAAATAAAATAAATGTCTTAATAAAAATCTCGGAAAAATTGTGGAAAGCAGTTATGTGAAGATCATTGAAGATAAAATCACAAATGGGTCAAGGAATTCGTCTACTAATGTAATAGAAGATGAGGAAGAATTTCGACATGGAACAGATCTAAATACAGAATTAGAGGAAGGAATTTAACACATCCCAAAGTCACACCATGATGTTAACAAAAAAGAATAATAAGAATAAGAAACCATGTGTGAATAAAATTATTCTGAACCTCATAGGATAAATTGAAGAGAATAAATCGATTGATCCAACATCATTGGGGATTAAATATCTCCCACGTAGATAAAGATAATGATGAATAGTGCACAATCTACATTCCTTTCAATTGTGGAACCATCCTCATTTGAATAAGCTGAAAAGGATAAACCATGGGTTAAGTACATGAATGAAGAATTGGATTGTATTGATAAGAAGCAAATATGGGATCTAGTTAAGAGACTCGAAACCCAAAATTTGATTGGTACGAAGTGTATTTTCAAAAATAAATTTGACAGGTATGGAAATGTGATCATAAATAAGGAACTACAGGTGTGTAAAGGCTATTCAAAAATTAAAGGTGTGGATGTTAAATAAAACTTTTCCCCAATTTCTAGAATGGAGTTAATCAGACTTTTTCTTTCCATGACAACTCAAAGAAGATACAAATTTTATCAAATAGATATGAAGATAGCTTTCTTAAATGGTTTCCTTGAAGAAGAAGACTATATTAAACAACCAGTGGGATTTATTCTTGGTAATGATGAAGTAATGTTTTTCATATTAAAGAAGTCTATATATGGTCTAAAATAGGAACCACGGGAAAGGTACTCTCACTTGGATTCTTAACTAAAGAAGTTCAAATTTAGAAGAGTATGAGTGGATCAAAATATTTATGTAAATAATTCCCAAAAAGATCATTTCATGGTTCTAGTGTACATTTATGATATTATAATTGGAGGAAGTAGACAGGAATCAATGGATAAATTTTTCAATCATATGAAATTAAATTTTTAAATGTATATGATTGGTGAACTCGCATACTTCTTAGGGTTGAAGTGATTCATAGGAAAGACTACACTTCCATTTCTCAAAACAATTATGCAATAGAGTTGCTAAATAAATTAAATGTGCATGAATCCAACCCAATGTCAACTCTCATTGCATTTGGAATGAAACTTGGAAAGCATGAGGATGGGACTTTTGTAGATCTCATACTCTATAGGATAATCATTGGAAGCTTATTGTACTTTACTGTGACACGGTCAGATATTGTCTTTTCAACATTCCTAGTGGCCCACATTCAAAGTAATCTGAAAAAATAACATATTGTAGAAATGAAAATAATCAAGAGGTACATTCATGGAGCTCAAAATTATGTCTTATACTTTGATCTAGGATGAGATAGTGAACTATCATCATTTTATTATCCGGACTGGGCTGGAGATTTTATTGATAGAAATTCCAAAAGTGGTGGTACATTAATTTTTGGTAAGAAATGTGTGGTTTTTTTAGTAAGAAACCGGAAAGTTTTTCTCTTAGTATTTTGGAAGCTGAGTATATCTATGATGAAGAGGCTTGAACTCAGCTGTTGTGGATGAAGCAACAACTAACTGATATTGGTGATGAGGTGAAATAGCTAGTGCTGATTCGCAGTGATAAAAAGAGTGATATTGATCTTATGAAGATTCATGTTCATAATTCTCATTTGAAACACATTGAAATTAGATTTAACTTTATCAAGGAAAAATTGGAACAAGTATTTATTAAAATGGATCACGTTGGAACTGATGATCAAGTGGTCTACATACTGACCAAGAAATTTGTAGCACATGTGTTCGAGAAGCATCAGTTGAACCTCAGTGGTCAACCACCTCCCAGTGCATGAGGAAGATATGAAGGTTCCCCTCTCCCTAGATGTGATAACATTTTTAGTCTATTTGTTGATGTATTTCAGGTTTTTGGGGGATATACGATCCAGGGGGAGTGTGATTTGAGCTCAATAAGTCAAAATTTGATTCTTTGGGTTTATTTCCAATGTGGAGAATGGATAAATTCAATGTTTTAGGGTTCAAACAAGGAGTATGAAATTTTAAATGATGATGGAGAATACTGGAATTCAAAAATGTTATAATGGGGGAGAAAATGAGTTATAAAGGGAAAAAAGTCTTCAGACAATGAGACTAAAGAAATTGGATTTTGTTATCAAGAAAACCCTATTCAAGCTTCCCCTATAGCTTTCTACCCTGATCATTGCTCATGTAAACATAGAGATTTGGATGAGTTGTTTCTATTTTATCAGGTGTTTGATGGTTCTTCATTGAACTTAGTAGCGGATTCATAACAAACCCAAAGGGGGAGATAATTGTAAGAAAGTATATTCTTTACTGGATACGGAGTATGGTTCGTGTTTGTTTTCAATCCACATTGGGTTGATTTAGGAGTTTTCAAGGAATGTGGTCTTACCATTGAGTATGAAAGTAGTATTGAAGGTCGTGAAGTTTCCCAGTGTTTGCCAAATTTTTGGGCATCAAAATCAAGAGTTTGTTTTTTTAGGGAAGTGTTTTGGAAAATGAATGGATAAACAAGAACCTTGTTACAGAAACACTTCATGGATCACTAAATATGGTACTCGGAATGGTGAACTGTGAACCATGAAGAGGGAATGGTGTGTGGAACACGTAGGAGGAACAGTTTGTGGACTGAAGGAGGTTCGCGGGAAGACATTCAGTTCATGGGAAGGCTCATTATATGCAGAAGGAGTGACAGTTCAGTAGATGGAATTTCGTTAACGAGATTTAGGCAGAGAGGTTTTTAAACTAATTTGACCACTATGAAGGGTTCCATTTATGGAAATGAGGTGGTGATTTGTGTCACCACATAGGGAGAAAGGTGGTATGAGGACTGTGTAGGGAATATGGTTCGTAGGAGATGAAAGATATGCGGTAAAGGTGGTACCATATAGAATATATGGTATATCTCAATTTAGAGGATTATGTGGATCTATTTTCCTATATAAGGATCACTAATCCCTTCGTTAGAGTGTGGATCAGAGATTAAAAATCAGAGAGGAATTCGTAAAAATATAGAATTAGTTTGCAGAAGATATCCTAGAAATGAATTTAAATAAAAAACTAAAAGAATTTCAGTGAAGTCTAGAATGGTTCGGGGAAACACAATACCACAAGGGATAAGAGGTTCGCAATGTTGATTCCATGAGAGGAGAAGTGGTTTGAGAAGGAGAAGTAGTCCACAGAATAAGTAGTCTGTTGAAAGAGGTGGTACGCAGAGTAGTGTCTATAGATAGAGAATGTGAGGTGGTATGTAGAGTAAAGCAATGTTCAAAGGAATTGAGTGTGTGGAAGATGGTCTTTGGTGAAGAATCAATACGCGAGATCTGGAGTTAAGGGAGTACATGTATGTGGTTTATGAAGGCGGTATGTGGTCACAGTTTGTAGAGGTGGTACAATAAGAACTCTAGTGCGTAGAGGAATAAGGTTAGTTTGCAAAGGAAAAGTTTGTTAATGAACAGTACATGGAAAATTATATTACATCTATAGGGTAAAATGGGACTTTAAGGTAACATATATCTATAGTAAAGGATGCATGTTTTAATGCCAACTCATTGAAGAGACCTTCAAATCAATAAACTAAGTTCAAATTTTTTCCAATACAGTGAGCAAGAGGTAGTCAATGAAAGTGATCTGAGGGACACATTGTTCTATCCCTAAAACCTTGTAAAGGCGATGCACCTGGAATAGAGTGTCTATTCTAAAATTATGTACTCCACAACTAGTGAAGATTAGTGGAAATTGTTTTGATAGACAACCTATTGGCATATTTTCCTTGGACATATCCCTTAGCGTTGAACCATGTAAAATTGACGAGTCCTCACTTTGCATCAGATTGTTTGTTTTCTCCACCTTCTTATTAGATTGGTTTAACAAGTTCCTACTATCATGGGAACAAGATCAATCAGTTTAAAATAGAAATATAACACCCTGATTCACCCATCTCCTCTTTGGGTGTTCTGAGGTTCTTCGTACACAACATCATCCCAAAGTTACAGCATCCCTCTACTTACAGTATGATCAAAATAGTTTGGGTAAGATCTCTTAAAAATTAGGGTTTCCTTAGTAAATAATTTTGATCTTCTTATTTGATACTTCAAGAATATTTTAATAGTATTTTATCACTTTCTAAAGATCTTAGACCTTTGATAGAAAACGATACACTCATATTGGTTGATCTTTCTCAAATCATGTGTAATCAATTTTAGGATCTGGTTCTCTATCCTAGTTCACTGAATACTTAGGTTCTTCAATTTTTTTGGTCTCCTCCAAACTCCTAACATCTGAAACTATTTGTCTCGGAAAATTTATTTGTCTCAATTCTACCTCCTATAATCACTATCTAAACTACCCACTTAGTTGGGAAAACCCAATACTCTATAATTACCAAAATTCTAGAAATCAATTATAACTCATCTTCTAGAGAACTCTCATAAATGAATGGTATAATGAGATATTATGCATGTTTCCTTAATAAAATTTTACTATCTTCATACTCCCATGATCACCAAATATTATCATTATCATTTAAACATTGTCTCTTATGAAATTGCAATATTACCCTTCTTCTCATTTAAGCTGCTAAAAAAATTCTCAGTTATTTCTTAAGTAGTGATCTCCATTAAAATAATTCACAAATATACACATTTATGGATTATAGAAATTTCTAGGAGAGGTATATTTTATTATTATCCTAGAATAAACTCTAGTTGATCAAATTTTTAAACCACTTCATACTGTGAATCATATCTTCATATCGCACACACTTGATAATTCATATTCAACCACAAAACCATTATTTTCATGTGAATTATGAATTTTAGAATAGCATAGTATCCCCCCATTTAATT
The DNA here is from genome assembly GCA_963277665.1 of Viscum album. Classification (NCBI taxonomy): domain Eukaryota; kingdom Viridiplantae; phylum Streptophyta; class Magnoliopsida; order Santalales; family Viscaceae; genus Viscum; species Viscum album. The sequence continues at coordinate 476,690,229 of OY728125.1, read as the reverse complement.
TTGTTAACCATTTATGCTCAATATCCATTTAAATTTTTCAAATAAATGTATTTGGAAACTTCAAACCATTTGATAAATTATCAATATTTTAATTTCTCACAAAATAACTTGAATATCAATTTTATTTTTAACGTTTTAATTCATAAAGAAAATATTCAGCAGAAACAAATTTAATTTCACTTACAATATTTCATTTTGTAATTTCTCTGATATTACATACTTCTTAAATCTCATAGTTTTCACAAAGTTTAAGCATCAAATTAACTCTTATAAATTTTATTGTTTTTTCATAAATTTTCTAAATTTTTCATAATGATGGTATTTTAGAAGAATAAATCACTCATCTAAATATGGAAATTAATCTTATAAAGTCTTATAATACTCTTACAAAGTCTTCGGTAACCCTTCCAAGGTCATGGGTTTCCCTTTAAAATTCATGGGTTACCATTCCAAAGTACTATTTCAACCTTCCAAGGCCATTGGTCACCTTTATTAAGTATTGGGTTACCATTATAAAGTGAATATTAATCTTATAAACTCATGAAATGAATTTTATAGATTCTAAAATTACTCCTCTAGAATGTTTTATTTACTCTTCCAATGTCTAAACTTACTATTTCTAAGTTCTAATTTACTCTTATGAAATCTAAAATCCTTTCTAATTTTTCAATCAGTTTTCCTGAATGACTCATACAAATTCATACTTTGCCAATTTTAATATTTTAAATAGAATTATATATTCTCTTAAAATAATCAAATAATTTATTGAATTCATCATAGGGATCCTCAAATATTCTCAAAAACTTTCTAAGAATCGCCAAAAACCTCTTAGCATTGTCCAATGATTCTATTACGTAGTTAAAGAAAAATTTAACACCTTAATAATATCATGGGTTTATTCATTCACTCAAATAGATGATTCTTATGTATCATCATGATTACTTTTACATAAAATCCTGAAATTATTATTAATTAATAAATGATTCATTTTTCTATCTTATGTGATCTTCACAATTTTCACATGATTCTTAAATGATCTCTGCTTTCACTTAATTCATACACAAAATACATAACGGTTGAATTTATATGCTAGGTTATTGAACAAAATTTTAATTTTCTCAGGGATTCTCCAACCACTCTACCAAATATCAAAATAATTTAATTAAATTTCTAAAATATGATTTTTTTTTTCAAAAACTCCTTAATAAAATTTAAAAATTAATTATAGATCATAAATATTCCTTGAAATGTTTTGATTGTATACAAATACCTCAATACTTACATCTTCCTTTCCATGTGAATATATATCCATTACAAAACACAATGGAAGCACATCAAATGAACTCAAACTTCATTAAAATGTATTAACAAAAAATTTAAAATCATCCTTAAGTGGCTTCAATAATATACCCCATTAGATTTTTTTCAAATACCAATATCATTTATTTTAGATTCTTACTAAACTTAAATATACTTCCTATCTATATATAAAAAGAAAATAAAATGGGATATTTTTTATCCCTTATTGAAAAGAAAGAAAAATAAATTTTATGTAGAGGGAGATATCAATTTATTTAAATTAATGAGTTAGAAACTAAAAAACTACATGTCCATTTAAGCTAGTTTAGTGTAGAAAACAAGAATGATTAGTCCAAACATCAAATCTTCCAATACAAATTTAACAAATGATACCAAGTCATAAATTTCTATCATAAAATTAATAACTAAAATTTAAACACTTTCCTACACTCACTCAACAAAAAAATAAAATATTTTAAGAACAAGTAATTTTATCCCCTGGATGACTAATTCATCCCCTTATTGAAAATTGAATCTCAATTTCAATAGGGGATACTAAAATAGAATATACCTTATTTTTGGTAATAGGAATACATACTCAGTTACTCCTCATCTTCTCAAAATCTTTAATAGGATGAGGTTTTATAAAAATATCAGTAATTTTCTTCTTATATGGGAGAAATTAAAGGTTTAATTTAAATTTAACCACATATTATTTCAAGGGATGATATTTAATATTGATATAATTTTAACATAAGTGTTACACTTAATTTTTAGACAAATATATTGATTGTGGTTATCATAGACAATAACTAGTGGATATTCAGCTACAACATCCATATCCTCAAGTTGTTTCATCATCCAGATCATTTATAGAACTACTTGACATGCAAAAAATATATTCAAACTTATTCTATCTTAATTTCACATATGATTTTATTTGGTATTCCATGACACACATTTTACACCAAGGAAGAATGTTTCTCTTGATGTGAACTCTATATGATCGATTTTTCTATCCTAATCAATTTCATTGTAGCCATTTAAGTCTATAACTAGTTTCCTATTTTAAAAAAGACCAAACTTTTATGTGCTTATAATGTTTCTCAAAATTTTCTTTGCAAACCATAGATTTTGGTTTTTAGGATTTGATTCAAATATGACATAAAGAGTGACTGCATAGAAAATATATGACCTTAAAGAAATAATGTACAAAATAATACAAATCTATTTTATAAATTACTTTTAATTAATTATTTTTCTATTATCATCTCATCTCAACTTAGTACAAACTTGGATTGGTGTAGACACACTTCTGGGTTCTTCCATGCCAAAACATTTTTTATAAATCCTTGGTATATTTTTCATGAGAAATTAAAATGTGATAGGTACATTGAGTAATTTTTAAACCCAAGAAAATATTTCATACCTACAATAAATTATATTTTGAACTTATTAATCATTTCTTTGTAAAATTATTCCATTTGATTTTATAAAACAAATCATCTTATTACTCCTTTTTATTTTTTGATTTAATTTTCATTTCATTTATTTTGATTCTTGCAAGATTAAGGGGTAAAAATAATTATGTTAGTGGTAAATACCAAGATGAATAGTTATAAAGTGGTGAATGTTAACCATACACCTAACCATTTGATGAGATTTAGATAGACCAAAACTATTTTTCATAGTTACCACATGGTTTTTCAAAATGTGTGGAATCCCTAGGAAAATCATGAAACCTATTTTAAAATGGGGGTAAAAATTATGGTTAGTGAATTTTTTAGAAACCTATGGGGACAAACCATGTGGTTTTCCTAGGTTACATAAAATTGTCAATTTAAAAAAGTGACCTTATTGATTTTAAATCATTTTCCTCTTCCTCCTCTATTTCAAGAATGGCATCCTCCCTAACCATGGAGTAATCCTTTACCTTACAAAGATATTGATCTATCTTGATTACTTGGTGATTTTACTTAATGTAAATATTATTTTTACTTGATTTCCTCATCCCCTCCCAATGTTCTTCAGTATTTTATGCTCTTTCTTACATTCCTCTAAAACTAATAGCTCTGAAATTCAAAAACCTAGGGTTTGGGTTGGGTTTTTTAAGAATTTTCACTAGTTTTAGGTTAGTTAGTATCCATTTCATCAATTCCTAGAGGTTTTAGGAAAAGGTGACCATATTCTAGTGATTTTGAGGAAAATTTATCAATATAACTGTAATTATCATCTGGTATACATAAACTTATCAATATTTCCTTTGGTTTTTTTGGTGAAATGTGTTTAAAATCTTTATTTGGGGATGGTGTGAATGATTTCATTACTAAATTAGATTTTTTTTAGTATGAATGGGAGTTATTTTCTATTTTCCATTGAAAATAAATTTTGAGCCTTGAAGGTGTGTCAAAATTTTCATAAGAATTTATTACTTTTAAAGTAAGTTTTAAAAGTATTTTTTGAAATAAAATGTAATTTTAAGTTATATTCTTGATTATATGATATTGTTATTTATATTGAATATTAATTTGGAATGGTGTTGATTAGGTTTCCACATGGAAGACCATAGGTAGATGGGTAACCAGATAGGTGTTTCCCTAAATTTATGTGTAAACTACCTTGGCATCATTTTAGGTGTGACCTCATTAGGCCCTGAGCTAAGTAAATTGTTTAGGATCACAAACAACATTTAGTGTTTCAGGCATGATTATTATTTATCTTTAGAACTTATAGGTTGGATCTATTCCTATGTTAATTATATTATTATTGATTTCATGGTTGTTTCTTTTTTCCAATCTCATTCTATTTTGATTATATGATTATATTTTATTTTCCTTGTTTATCCTAAAATTTTGTTTTATGATTATAAATATTGGAAGTTGTTTTCTTATAAATCACAAGTAATTATATAAATGTTTTCAAATTGGATATGTATTTCAAAATGGTTTTTTAAACTATAATTAGTGGTTTTCATTATGAATATTTTTTGTAATTTTATGGTGGTACCTACTAGGATTTTTCTCTCACCCTTCATATTTCATTGGGTGTATGAAGACTATTATTTATATGATTTAAGAAAAGTAAATAGTACCATACAACATGTTATCTCCTCCTAATGCATGTCATTTTTTGTGTATTTTTTATTGGTGACTAATTCTTAGGGGGAGGTTAAGGTTATATGATGTTTCTTGAGGTACTCAATGATATTGGGTTATGTTTTATCAGTATTTATATCCTTGACATTGTTTTTTTATTTTTGTATATATATATGATTTGGGTTGTTGTATTTTTATGTTCACAATGTGATGCTTAAGATATAATTATCATTATTGTTACTTCTATACTATGTTTAGCTATATTTTAGTTTTCAAAATTTTATTTAATAATGTTGACGTCTAACCAATGGATATATTAGTTGTATTTCTAAAAGGAATCAATATGAATTTTATTTTAATTTTGAGGGTAAAAATATTCCCAATTTTCTATATTTTGATACTTTGGGGAATTTCATCCGCCTATAGAGAGAGCCGACTCGAGTGACATATTAGTCCAATCTGATCTAGATCATTACAAAATGATATCAGATCCCTTTTGTTATTTAGGAATTAAATTTATTAAATATGTAGGGTCATTGAATCTCAATATGTAGGTGTGGAGAAGTTTTTATCCATCAATTCTTTATGTCAAAACTCGAGCTACCATGGGTGTTTGGGAGTTGTTTCTTGTATTTTAACCTATTTTTGGGTCTTTTTTATGAAATTTGTTGTATTTTAGTATTTTTTATTAGTTTTGAGAATAAAATATATGTCGATTTTAGAAATTTTGAGTTTTAGGTTGAAATGGGGAAGTAAAAAAAAATGCACATGGTTTTGGCACATGGTTCATAGAAATAATATTGAACCCTTGTAACAAGGTCTTCAATCCTTCTAGTTCTATTTCTCATGGTTGGTGCTTAATATTTCAAACTATTTGGCCAAACCATGCACATGGGGAAAATTATTTAATTTTCAATGGTCTTAAACCTTAGTTATTTTTAATTACTTAGATTATTATTACTACTTGTCTGAGAGTAATTAAATAGGTTTTTTTAATAGATTTGTGATTTGTGAATTGATGTCTAGTATTGATTGTATTTTATATCTTGTGTTTTATCAACCATAATTCCCAGAAGAAATCAAAGGAATTGAATGGAGGAATCCACAAATAACATACCATAAACCAATCCACCCATGGAATCCCATCTCAATGAATCAGATATCCAAACAATTCTCTCTCTTTAATAAGGTAGAGATATTAGGAAATCATGTATAATGGTTCATTATTACAAGTTCATGAAGAAGAATCAACCATAATTATGTGTTGATCGACGGTATCAGAAACCAGAAGAATTGATATAAATGATTTAAAAATCATCAAATTACATCAGTCTAATGAGGCATCCTAGGTTGGTTTTAAAACATATGAGCTAAAATGGCATAGTTTTAGGTTTTGTTACCTGATCAAGTGGGCTAATCCCTATGAAGATCTTGCATGGTATAAATTTTAATATATTTTCAAGTAGTAGTTTTATCTAAATACTTTAATAGAAGATAAATCAAGAGAGTTCATGATGCTTGATAAGAAATAGAATATTTTTATGGAATACACCACTCGTTCAGAAGAGTCAGTTCAACTTTAACTTAATATTCTCATGAATACTTATTTAAAGGCTCATTATTTTGAAATGGATCTTAAATTTGAGATCAAATTAAGGATCATCCTTTTTTCCATTGATCTATGTAGAGGTATTGGAAAATTTAATGATGAATATGGTAGAAATAGTCGGTTTTACTAGTATTATAGGTTCCCATATTGAAATATGGGGAGTCAAAATTCTTCATGGATTCAAAAGAGGAAGCATAAAGAAACTCGATGGGGTCTTAGTGGCAATATTTAGTGTCATAAATCTGCTTTTAGTGTTTATTAAAGATAACAGTTAGTGGTGTGTTATTAGTACAGAAGGTTGGGGAATACTAATCAGGTATACCAGGAGGATCTAGTGAATTTCGATCAATGTGAATTCATGGGGAATCTCCAGAGTTATTACAGATTACTTCTTCAAGGTAGTAGGGTTGATTTTTCTCATAATAAGATATCTTAGGTTTAATCTATTATATCTGAGGGTGAGGGACCCCCTTCTTAAATAGAGTAATATTATTACATGGCTAAGAAGTCATAGAGTGGGGCTAATCCTGAACATTTTTTTCTAGTTTTGTAAGTTTTAGAGGAATAAAATACTATTCTAACCACCTTGAGAGGTATGGTGCTTACAAATGTTTCCATATATTTTTAGTTTCTTGACATATTTTTATTTCATTCGTTAATTTAATTAAAATTTATTAAATTCCTAGGGATATGACCACATTTTAGGTTGTATTTATTGGATATTTTAACCATGTTGGGAAAATAAAATGAATAAGGCCTCAAGTGCCCAGAATAGTGGGATATAACTGATGCTTTTTAAATTATGTGGGATCTATTAGTCCTTGACCATGATTTTTTTGATACCCTTATTTTATTATACTATATTATTGGTTTCAAGATGTGTATTGATATTTATAATCAAGAAAGTGTGTTTTTATATCTTGATGGAATCACTCATGTCATTGATTTTGAGTGGGACCTTATGTTAGAGAGGGGAGTCTGGTTTTACTGGATATTTCCTTGATCTCAAGTGACATTTCAAGGTTTTAATTCCATGTGATCATGTAGGGTTCAGTTGGTTAGCTTTGAGTGGTTATAGATAGGTAAACTATGGTCTTTAATATGATTTTTATAGGTCTATGTCCTAGCTGGAGGTAGAGTTCTATATTATCTTAATTCCCAATACAATCCACATCACTTTTACATCTTACTAAATAGATCCATATTAGATGAAGTATTTGAAATTTCAATTAAAAGATCTTTAAGGAAGGATATTTATTCAACTGAGTATGTTTCCATGGGTGTCTATGGTTCTCTTTGAAAATATGGTGGATAAAAGCCTCTGATTTTGAATTAAATACTTAAATCTCAACCAAGAAATTTTCAATAATAAATACTTAATACCCAAAACTGATGAAATTATAAACCATATTAGGTTATCCTGGTGATTTTTAAATATTGATCAAATATTAGGATATCAAAATTTAATGGATTATGAAAAGGATGTTACTAAGACCAATTGAAGGTGAAGGTTCAAGCTTTATGAGTATTTAGTTATGTCATTCATCCATAACAATGATCTTATGGTTTTCACAGGTTTTATGAATTTATTATTTCACCCCTATATGGATTCCTTTATAATTTTTTATTTGGATAATGTCATAATTTACTCTAAGATGAGGGAAGAGCATGAGGACCATCTAGCTATTATCTTAGAAACCATGAAAGAGAACTAAATGTATGATAATTTATCTAAATGTCAGCTCTAGATTCATGAAGTGGGATTCTTGTATCACGTGATATATGAAAAATTAATCTTGGTGAAACCTAGGAAAATCCAATCAGCGATGTGGTGGGAGAATCCCAATAATGTGTTTGTGATCTAGATATTCTTAGGTTTAGTTGGATATTGTAGACATTTCCTCCAAGAATTTTTACATTTTACTTTCTCCTTGATATATTTGACTCAAAATGTCATAAAGTTTGAGTGGTATGAGAAGTTCTATAGTATTTTCTATGGATCTGAAAGTTATTTTGAAATTATATTTGTCTTTGATTCTTCCTGAGTTGGGTAAGGGTTATATAATGTATTGTGATGAATTAGTTTTGGGATTATGATATATGTTGATACAACTTGATCAAGTGGTGGCATATATATATCTCTAGTTATTCCCTTATGAGAATAATTAACCCAATTATGACTTTAAGTTAGCATCTATAATTCATGCCTTAATGAAGTTTCACCATAATCATTTTAGGGAGCAGTTTATGGCATATTTTGACCCTAAGAGTCTAAGGTATATATCCACTCAAAGGTATTTGAACCATTAATAAATTTATTGGGTATACTATCTATATACATTAAAATATTAAATTTCTTGTACCCCTAGAAATGGGAATGTGGCAGTTAACACTTGATAAGAAAACTACTCACCCAGATAGTAAGGGAATTCATAGAGGATTGGTTCTAGACGGGGTTATTTTCTAAGATGTTGTTGGGTATGGAAGAGGGGGAGCAAGTGATTTTTGATTTCATAGAGAATATTACTTCCTTCCATAATAGGATTAAACGTATTTAATTAGATGGTTTTAATTTTCATTGTATTAGCAGTAGTCTAAATAATAGGGAGACCTTGGTAGACTATTATTGGTCTCTCAATGGTTTCATCCTATTTCGATTGAGGCTTGTCGTTCCCTGGTCTTTGAGGCATGATTTGATGGAGGGGGGACACAAGTATAGTTGGGTCTTTCACCCCAAGTCATCCAATATGTTTTATGATTTGAGACTATGGTATTGCTGGAATAGTATGAGATGTTAAGTTACTGATTTCATACCTTGGTGTCTCACCTTTCAGATTATCAAAGTCAAGCATCAGAGACCGTTTGGTATATTACTGCCCCATATTATCCTGATATGGAAGTGGGATGATATCTCAATGGATTCCTTGATTGTATTGAATTGAAATCTAAGTGGTAAGGATTCTATTTAGGTGTTCCATGGCTAGCTGAGTAAATCTTCACATTTTCAACCCATTGGGGAGTCGTTGAAAGTGGAGGAGCTCAGAAACTATTATGTCTAAGAGATTATGAAATTCCATAGAGTAACTTCATATATCATATCTAATCAATACTAATGATTCAAATAAATATTATATAAAGGTATTTGGGAACTAAAGGGTTCTTAGTTGATCTTGAGCACATCATGTCATCCTTAGATTTTTGTTCAACTAAGAAATCCATCCAGATTATTAAGGATATACTCTGATCATGTGTGTTTGATTTTAGTGGATATTTGGAGAAATATTTGTCATTGGTTGAGTACGCCTATAAAACATTTACAATGATTTAATCAAGATGGATCCATTGAATATCCTTATAGACACCTATGTCAATCTTCTCTCTGTTGGGAAGAATTTGGTGAGTGCTCCTTTTTTAGATCGAGTCTAATCCAATAGATGATAGTGAAGGTGAATTTGAACCCAAAGAGGTTGGTGAAAGATAAAAGTAATTAGAAATATTACATTGATTATCATAATTGTTAATTAGAGTTTTTTCTCCTATATTAGATGTTTCTAAGGGATTATTCTAGGTTGGGAAGCAATTTTCTGTAGAGGCAGGGGAAGCTAGCATCACATTATGTCATGAAATTTGAGATTATGGAGTTTATTGGGATGGTGGTACACCATTTAGATTTAAAAATTTATTTGAGATATATTAATAATTCATTTCTTTCCTCACAAAAAAATAAATACCTTCTTGACCAATACCACATAAAAAATGGGAGCATCTTAAAGTGGATTCTAATACCTCTCTTGGTGACCATCTTGTTCATATCATAGATTATCAGGAAAAAAAATTGTTTTGCAAATATATTAATTAAGTATGTGTTCAATGGAATTGAGGATGGGATAGTTAAAACATTTGGGAATGTAAAGTATCTATGAGGGATTAGCTGCATCACCTTTTTAGATAATTAAAACCTTGAGGTATTTATGGGTGAAAAGTTGAATGGTGGGGATAATTTGGAAACCTTCTTGGTCACTTTATATTTTATTTTGAATTTATATTTTCATTATAGTTAATTTAGATTTTTAATGAATTTGGGGTTAAAAATATGGATTTTTTGGAAAATAGGATAGGGATTATAGTAGTCATAGTGTTATTATTAACCATGCACCTAACCATGGGATAGGGGATTTAGAGAGACTAGATACATTTTGTATGATTACCATGTGGTTTTTATAACCATGTGGACTCTCTAATAACATTTTATAGTCGATATTGTAAAGGGGAGGTGACCAGAATAGTTAGTATAATGTTTGTAAAACAATAAAACCAAACCATATATTCTTCTAAGTTTACATAGAATTATGAATTTACAAAATTTTCCATATATATTTTAACTTATTTTTATCCTCACCATTCATTTCATGAATACAACCCCCCCCCCATCATATAATATTACTTCCCAATATATCCTTGGAGATATACCTTTATTTCATTGTGATTTATCTTGAGGAAACTCCTATTTTCCCTTTATTTCACCTTCCTCTCCCCATATCCTTCATTCTTCTACCCGCCTTCTTCCATTACTCTAACCCTAATGACCATGGAGTGTCAAACCAAGGGTTTTGATGGGTATTTGATGAATTTTCTAAAGTTTCAGTTTGTTAAGGATCTTTTTCCCATATTATTAGTCTTTACAAGAAAAGGTAAAAATATTCAATTAATTTTGTGGTATGTATCTCTGTATGACTTGGATATTACTTTAGAATACCTAATGATCTTAATATGTAATTTGGTTCTATTGATTTTATGAAATTATAATTAATTATTGAGGGTTGTTTTGTGTGTTCTCATTTCTATATTGGAGTGTGATGGAAATAATGGTGGTTTCTTTTGTATTTTCCATTGGAAATATATTTTATGTATTCAAGGTGTTTTAAAATGATTTAATGGATTTATTACTTTCAAAATAAGTTTTCAAAGGGGTTTTTGAAGGAAAATGTGATTCCATGTTATATTATTGATTATAGATAATTATTGTTTATTTTTAATATTGATTTTCATTAGTATTTACTCTGTTGGGATATGGGAGACCATAGATAGATGGGTGTCTAGATGGGTTTTACCCTAAATTTACGTATAAATTAGCTAGGGAACATTTCTCATGAGTCCTTATGAGGATACAAGCTAAGTTATTTATTTAGCATAAAAAAGGATGGCTAGTGTGCCATAAGTGAATCTTAGTTTCCATTGGAACTAATAGGAAGAAGGTCATCCCAAGTTGATTATATTTTGTTCGAGTTCATTCTTGTTGCTGGATCCCACTCTTGTTTCATTATTATGATGTGATTACTATAAATTTTCCTCATTCATCGTGTATGGTTGTTCTAGGATTATAAATGTTAGAATTTGTTTTATCATAAAACCAAAGGGATTGTGGAAAATTTTTCAAGATGGATATATATTTTAAAACGGTTTTTAAAAATATAATTAAATGTGTTAAATATTAAATTTATAAATAATATTGATAATGGAATCCTATTAGACTTTTTCTCACACCCTACATATTCTATTAAGAATAGGAAGACATGGTATTATAGTATTTTAAAAAAGAAAATAGTGGAATGCAGTTTTGTGGCTCATCCTAATGTTCATAATTTCTCTTGGGTATGTTTCCATAGGTGAATAATTATCTTGGGGAGGTTGGGATTAAGTGGAGAAATTTGAGATCCTAGGTGAGTTTGGGTTATGTTGTATTAGCCTCTATAATATTGAACTTGTTATTAAATTATTATTATATATATATATATGATGTTGGTTATAATTTTTTATGTTGCTGATGTGATATTTATGATTTGTTTTCATTATTTTTTAAGCTTATACTTTTTTTGTCTTTGACTTTTGAAAAATGTTTTTTAATGGTGTGTATTTCCAACCTACGGATGGGTCATGTAAGATTTCTAAGAGAAATGTGTGTGATGACTTTTTGTATTATGAGGGTTGAAACATTTTAAAATGGTTATATTTTGATACCCTTATGCTTTTCCCTAGCCTATTTCAATAAATAACACACTTTCATCCTTATGGTTAGTTGTGTTGGGTGACAGGTCAGGTAAACCTAGGTTGGTTCATTAAATACATTCTTCATTATAAGAAAAAATTATATCATCAAAATACATAATCACAATGAGTGATATGGTATTAGTCTTCTTCACATAAAAACTATTTTACACTAACCCCCTCCTAAAATTTATTCTTCTCAAGTACTCATCCAGCTTGAAATATCAAGATCTTGGATATTTTTTCAATACATTATAATAATTTTTTAATTTACACACCTTTATATCATCTGTATGAGGAAAAAACCCTCATATTTCTCCATATAAAAATCTTCATTTAATTCAGCATTCAAAAATATATACTTTACATACATTTGGATAATATTAAAACTTATTAGGACTACAATTTCAAGGAAAGTAGTTATGATTTAAATCCTATAAAGAGGATAAAATGATTCATTAAAATTAATTCCATCAACATATAAATACCCCTTGTATAAATGTTTGGATTTATTTCTGGAAACTTCACCTTTCTCATTTAGCTTATTCCTAAAAAATCATATTCACCTATGATATTCTTATATTTGGTTTATGTAATAATCTATCATATTTAATTATTTTCAAATTTATCCAATTATTTATTCATGGATTGGATCCAATCTTTGTGTTCAAAGGCTTCATCAATATTTTGTAGTTAAACCATTGAAAGTAAACTAGTGTAACTTGTTTTTATGATATTTCTTTTAGTCTGAACTCCTTGAATCAGATCACTAATAATATTATCAACGTCAACATGTTTCATCATCCTTTAATTTATTCAAATATTTTTAAAATATTTAGTATCCTTAACGGAATATGTAGAATTTTCATCCCCTTTTTGAATTAGTATTCTTTAGTCAATCTACTATAAAGGTTTAGAATTGAAAAACTCAACATCATCATCCTCCATAACTAGATTTTTTATTTTCTCTTCATTCCCAATGACTAAATCATCATCACATTCCACTATAATCTTTGATTTATTTACTGTATCACCTATAAGTTATTTCATTTTGTGTATAACCTAGGAATATTATATTTTTAGCCTTCTCATTAAACTTTCCACCACTTATGCCTTTCCTCTTGATTAAACATTAACTCCCAAACACACTAAAGTTATTTTCATTTGAATTATTTTTTAAATAAATTTAAAATGGAGTTGTATATAAATCTGGATTCAAAAGGAATCTATTTTGAATGACTCCAATTGTGGTAATTTCTTACAAATAGAATTATCTTAATGTATCATGCTTAACCAGTATGATTCTGGATAGATCAACAAGGGTTGTATTCTCCTTTATAAATACTACATTTTTTGTGGAGTATATGGTGAATTGAAAACATGTATAATTCCATTTTTATCAATATATTCTGAAAATATTTGGTTTTAATACTCAGTACCACTGTCTTACATTAGTCTCTTCATAGAAAAAAATCATTTCAACTAGCCTTCTAAAACTATTAACCATGGCCAAGCATTAAGATTTTTGAGGCATAAATGTAATTCATGTGAATATTGTGAATTAATTAATGAAAGTGATAAAATACCTTTCTTAAATTATTTAATTCTTAGTCATGTGTTCATAAACATAGGAGCGGACCATCTCCAATGGTCTTTTAGTTTTGATATCAACACCCTTGTGACTTCTCCTCACTATTTTTCATTTCTAGAATGTTTTTTAAATTAAACAAGTATATTATTTTAGAAAATTTATTTTTTTAAAATCTATTCTTTGATTAATTTCTTCATTTTTTGGGATAATATAACCAAGTACTATATGCCAAAAATTATTCCCAACATTCATACTCATGTAGCAATATATTCTTGATTCACCAACCTGAAATAGGTTACAATGAGATCTCAACCCTCTAGTTACATTATCTCAACATGTTAATATATTTATAAAAAAACCTTTATTTCTTAATATCAATGAATTTATATCATTACAAAGTCTTCATAAACTAAATAGGTGATGCTTTAGTACATCAATAAACCAAACTTTGTTGGTAATTATCTGAGTTTTTCAAATATTACCATTTTAAATAGATTTGATTCTTAATGCGATATATTTTCCAAAGGATAAATATTCTCCTTCATATATTTAAATATTCCTAAGGTTATTTAAATAACCTATCATATGAGAAGAGAAACCCCAATCTATAATCCATGGCATATAAAATGTTTAATCTTTAAATGTAACTTCACCCACATTAGCCTTTTGATTAAAAAGGTTCTTATTCTTAACATTTTAGTATTCATAAGACATATTTAGAAAAGTTGGAATGAATGTTAGACACTTATTTGAGATTTTTCCTCATCGATCAAATATACTTCAAAACTCTTGAAATCATAAATATATTTTTTTTATTTAAATATTATTCTTTGATTTTTTGTAATTGCTATTTTTTAAATCTGTTGAAGTTGTATCCACCTTGTTTCATGCTCTCTTTTTTGCCTAGGTAAATACATTTTATACCATAATTTTTAGTATTTTTGTCTCACACACCATGACAACAATAATATCATTAAAACATAATTCTTTTTTATAAATTATTTGATTATTTGAAATATTTTCTATCACCTTTCTTGAACTCCCAATGATCTGATTTCATAGAACTGCTTAGTCGATATATTCTTTTGATATTTGAGGATAGTATAGATATTTCTATGTAATTTTTATCTCTCTAGATATGAGAAGGTTCTTTCATTTATTTTGGTTTTCTGGTTAATCCATATCTTTTTATCCTTAGAATTATTTTGAAATTGTGACTTTCTTATTATGTATAGAACGAGAAGGCCTCCTATTTTCTTGATTAGCATCATGTGAAAAAAAATATACTTGATATTTGATACCTATAGAATGCACATTATCTTTACATAGCTCTAATGTAGTCACATTTGAAATTTTTTGTCTTCTTCTTACCTTTAACAATATTAAACTTCAATATATCAATGTCATTATCTCTATGGATGATAGTTGACATCATGACACCAATATTAATATGTGATTTATACTCTAATGAATCACTTTCCTCTTCCTCTTGAACAATAATAATTTTATTATAATCCACCTCATAAATATCACCATCCTCTCATATTTATTCACTATCAGAATAATCTTATACAATTAATAGAACATTAGTTATATAAAACTTAAGTGGCTTCATATTATTGCCTTTTTATTGAGTCTGGTTTCTCTTTAGTGATCCTATATTGTTATAGGACATCATAACAGGTTGATCTTCATCAAATTTATCTTTGATCTTTAAGGAGAACAAGACTGATAAATAACCAATATTTCCATAGAAAAATAATTTAAAATGAATTTTACCTTAATACATATATTTCACCTTTATGAATATTCTAGATATCAAAGATAAGATTTTGGTAATATCTTCCTTTTTCTATTTTATTTGAATCTGTGTGCTCAGATTTATTCTTAAATTTATGATATTATTTAAAAACTATTTTTTAATGACCTTTATTTTGGTAGTAACACCTCTTCTCATTTAATAATTTGTGAGATTGTTTTAAATTTTATCAGTAATTAAATCATCTGGATATTTTTCTTTAAGATCTGAGATCCTATCATTAAACTTATTTGGAAAAAATTTCTAAAGTATCATTAGCGTAGTATAATATTTAATGGTTTCTCAAAATCCTATGATGGAGCTATATATCACATTAAATGTGGCAAAAAAATTGTAAACTCATTCATATTCAAGAATTATAATATATTTAAATTATTTCTTATATATATATAAAGATTAACCACCTTCACTTTTCCATTCCCTTCATAAATATTATCATGTTTTTTATAGATCACATTTTCATTCTTTCCTCCCATAAATTTTGTTAATTCCTTCTCAGATAAAGTGGAAAAAATTACTTTTCATAATTCTCAATATTTTTCTAATAAATTAAAGATAATGAAGTAGTTTCCTTAGGATCTATGACACCATAAAATCTTAATATTTAACATTAATACCCAGTGAGAGAAGGTAAAAAACCATCCACTCCTTATAAATATAGAAACATTTTGCATTATGTAAGAATCCATTTATTATTCAATTATTTATGTCGATCCATAAAATAATAAATTATGATATTAAAGAGTGAAATTATATATTATACCAATTTATAGGATCACCTGGGATGCTATAAACTCTGAGAGGAGTGGGGAAATTAGTATTAGAATGTTTCCTCACAAATATCAGTTACCATCCTACTTAGTCAACAATATTCTCTCCAAATCACCATGATATAGAATTAAAATTGATAAGAAATTTTTTTTTGTGTTGACCTATATCTTAAACTACCCAAAATTACATTATTTATAACAAAGGTAGCATTTTCTTATATTTTGAGAATCTTTTCAGTTTAGATTTTTAGAGAATTATGAAAAACTATTTTGTAACGAACCAGAATTCTATCAAGGATATTTCTAGTATTATGTTTATTTAATATAGTATACATCACATAAAATAACTTATAAAATAAAATAAAAACTTTATAAATTAATAATGAATGAAATTAGAGGTATTTCTAGAAGTTAAGGAACTTATACCAAAGAAATTGTACCTTGACCTTATGAATAATAATATGACCCTTATGAATAGTAAATTGTAAAAACGATAGTAACCTCGCCCATGAATGTATAAATAAAATTTAAGAATCCTATAATTAAAGGTATGATATAATTATATTGCAGTATGAGTAAATTAATATTATAAAAAATTAATAATTAAGTGTTAGTATTTTTGAAAGTTGCAAATTTTTAATCACAACGTTATAATTTATAAAACTATTTAAAATAAAATTTATTTTCATAAACTCTATTCATAAATTAAAATTTTTTTGTATTATGATTTTAGGATAATTTTATGAGCCCTTAGTTAATTTTTCAAACAGTTATAAAATCTATTATAATTGTAAAATCTGTCTTTTTCGAGTAAATGATGATTTTAATTAAAAACTAAATTTATCATATTTATAAAATTATTTCCATAAAATGGATTTCATTTTTTAATTCTAAACATTGAAAAATATTCATGGTGATTTTTTGGGATTTTTATAAAATACTTCAATTTTTGTGAAGAGTAAAATACGAAAATTTACGATAAATGATAAATACGTGAATTATTGAGTGAAAGGTGATCTATGGATGTTGTAATATCATAATATCAAAGTTTAATTAATTATTTTAATTTATTTAGTGATAATTATCAAACTATTCATAGTCTTGGGCCAAAATATTAAACAAATGAATAAAATATTTAAAAAACAACCCTCTCCTCCACTATAAATACCACCCCTTCTCCTCACACCTTACAAGAATTTAGACTTGTGAAATTTTTACCCAATACAATTATCAATCCCATACCCCATTTTCAATATCCTTTGGTCTCAAAAAAAGTACAAAAACCAATCTTCTTAAGGAGGTACTCAAGGAAAACAAATCAAGAGGTAAAAATCCTCTTTCTTCTATTTTTTTCTTTTGATATATTTTTTTTTCTTATCCTTCCATAATATATTCTCATAAAAATATAATCATAACTAAATTAAATTAAAAATACTATAGTTTTATTATTATATTGTAAAAATACATCATCGAGCCCCTTCTCCACTCCCTTTTATTCTAAAAATGGAAACAGTGTCTCTTTGGTGTTGTTTCATCCCCTTCCAGGATGAAAAGTTTTCATTTTCCTTTACTGTCTTCAAAGTTATTCATAAAACCATTTTAATGGTTGAAAAATATTTTAAAATTTATATCAAAACCCTTTTATTTTATTTAAGATACATATTTACATAATACTAAATGATGAAACCAATCGAGTTCGTTGTGATCTAAAACCGCTAAAATTAATCTAAAATTATTATTATTAACATGTCATCTAATGATTCGTCCTCATATCTGGGGAAAATATATACAAAAAAAAATTACAATTTTTTATGTAAAATAATAATATATAATTCCAATTCTATAGAATTATACCCATTTTAAATAAATTCCATTACTTATAAATTAGCTAACCGATCATGAAAACCAAGAAAACGAATGCTCCAAAATGATGAAATTAAACTCTATAACTCATGAATAAGGACATAAATGAAATTAATAAAACTATAATGAATAAAATAATTATATAAATGGTTCTTAATAAATTAATTAATGTATTTAATTTTATTATCCAGGAGATTAAGTTCAAGTGCATCACACATTTGGACATAAGGTAAGGGTTTTTTTCTTAAACCTATATTTTCAATCAGGTTATGATTTCTCCCTCTATACACAAATGAAATTATTAATTATTTTTATATAATTATTATAAACTATATTTATATGCTAAAAAAACATATATCCATATCAGTTCATCTTTATTTTATGGTATAATACATGTTTTATATGGTTACCTTCTCAATTCTTCCTGATACGCAAGCTCGATTGAAGGGAACTTCCCAATTTTTTATCCATTTTCATGTACCATACATAATTTGTTTTAAGAGTAAATTATTTTTCTTAGTTAAATAATTTGGTAAGGAAAAATCATATTTTTCCATTTCTGGTTTTATACAATCAATTATGATTATAAAAATGATTTTTTCCAAAAGAATTGTTCTTTGTAAAGTAAAGGGGGTATTTCCCTCCAGAATTTCTCGACAATTTTATTAGAGAATTTTCATTTATTTCAATACCTATATTGAATTTTATAATTTATTGAGATTTATATCTTATTTTTTATTAAATTTTTTATGATCAATGTTACTGTGTATGTGATATCTTGATACCATTAATCATACTAATCAGAATGGGTGGAGATTATATTTACAGATTGGGGAATGTTATTTTCATTTCATATATATATGTTGTTTATGCTTATCTTAATTCATATTAGTAATTCATTGGACATATTAAGTGACGGTAAGGGACTACTATATCCCCTCAATACATCATTAGGTCTCATGATGCAAACTAGATTGGGCTTTCACCCATTATGTATGGTGTATTGGACGAGACATTGACGGTATGTTTATGATGTCCAACATAACGCATTCCCTCATTATGAAACTACTAATTGATTGTCCATGTCATTACTTTACAAGTATAATATAAATGGTTATATTTTATTATGTCATTATTTAATCATCATTTATTCCTGCTGTTTTATTATCAAGATTATGTTTTATTGACCTAGGTCTTTAGTTATTCACAATGCCTTATTGTTTATGTTTGGGATATATTATGTTGTAATGATTACCCTTTCCAATAATCTAAGATCGCCTATTTATTATGTTTTATTTTTCTCCAAAATATAAATATGTAAATTATAAATGACTTTTAGGGATAATCTAGGATTTTATGGGTGTTTCCAATGGATTTTCTATATTGTTTTTCCTTTCAAGATGTAATGTAAAATTCATGTATGTATTCTACCTTCCAAAACTACTAAATTAATGTGTCATTTGGGATTTTATTGTTTTATCTATGTCAATGTATTTCTATAATGCACTGACTCTTGGTTACTATGGTTGGGGTCTTTACAGTTGGTATCTGAGAAAGTTTAGTATAAACTTTAGAAACAAGATTTAGAAAACATATATTTGGGAACATAACCATAAGATAGATTTGAGGATAATAATAGAAGAAATTACAATAATTTTTGTAAGTTAAATATTTTTTTAATCATCCTAGAAATACATCCATGTCTGGATACTACAAGTGGATATAGTTCTAGCACAAATGTACCTAGGTGTAACAACTCCAACAAGGTGTCTCGAACCTCAATCGGGGTAACCTGGAACTTGAAAACATACCTTACTAAGAACCGGATTTGACACTCATATGGGATATGCTTAGTATAAGTAAAATTTTATTTACAACCCATTATGAAGGATTTAAAATTAAATATTACCCCAAATAATCCATGTTTATGATTATGAGATTATCTATGCATAAAATTTCAATTTATGTTACATGTTTTTCTAGTTTGAGATTATACATTATGATTCAGAACCTAATATAGTGTATTATATTATTTATAATTAGATCCTGGGGAAGTAATGGAAATTGTATTAATGCTTGTATCCTATATTGGGAATGCTCGCCTATGAAGGATAATGATATTGGTATTGGATCTGTTGCTGGTTTTGAGAAACTTATAACTATACCATGATAGTTGACTTGGGTTATGAATAATAACCTTACCTGTATAGATCATCCTAGTCCACAATGTGGATAGACCACTTTATGGGACAAAATAATCCATCATTCAATGGTACTACAAACCCTTTTGTATTGGATCAATGGATATGTTCCTTGGAGAATCAATTTCTCACTTTTGAAAGTAATAAAATGGACAAGGTTATCATGGCAGTTGATCATCTCTCATGATATGAGGATCGGTCTTAGTCGTTAATTCAAAACATAAAGAAGGAGGAGGAAATCGTAAATATGGAATGGAATTATTTTAAGGAGATTTCCCTAGAAATATATTTCCATTGTGAATAGAAAATGGATATAGGCAGAAATTCTTGAGTATGAAACAAAATGAGGATGAAAACATTATAAATTATGAATCCAACTTTACAAGGTTAGAAAGGCTTTTCATGGAATAAATATGAAATCCAAGGAGCAATATTGATCTATTCTTTGTTGTTTTAAGATTATTCCTTTGAAAGGTAATGGTCTCCCAAAATTTCTCATTATAAGAAGATATAGTCTCATATTCTATCAAGATAGAAAAATAATTCACAAATTATAATGAATTTAATGGAAAGAAAGAGAAGAAGAGGGTTGTTGAACACTATATAAAAGTAAATAAAGAAAGGCATATAACAGAACATTTTATTTTCCATCCTATGATAATTGTGGGAAGAAACACATTGGTACTTGCCTAAAGGGTATGGGTGTTTATTAAAAGTGTGGAGAAAAGTCCACTAAGCCCGTGATTTCATTGAAAAGAAATAATATTCCATTGTTAAATGATACAAGTCAAAATAGATGCGATATTATGCAAATTATTTTCCAAATTTTCAAGGAAGATCTCCCCAAATAATTATAAAGGAATGAGGACCAGCTTATACAATCACAAATATTGAGTTTGAAGTTTCTAATTTTGTGGTGATTTGTACTTTAATTGCTTCCTCAATTGTATCCAATGCTTTATTTGATTCTGGATCATCAAATTATTTTATATCTTCCCAGTTTTCCAATAAAATTAGACATTTCCATTTTTAATTAATAAAGGAGTTGTTAGTAAAAAATTCTAAGAGAAGTATCCTTGCAATATAGATGTGTTGGTACACAAACTTTCTTTAGTTGATTACCTTGTCAACATACCTATGATTTACTTTGACATAATCCTTGGTATGGACTAGATTTGAAAATATGATGAAAAATTATATTGTAAGAAAAAGGAAATTATGATTGGTCAGGAAGATATAGAATCCATTATGTTTAGAGAAGAAACCACATCATCTTAGTCATATATGGATCTACCTCCAGTAGAAATTATAAATTCAATTCTTAGGGAGGAAGAGAAAACATCATCTATAGATGAGGAATTAAATCTTCGGATATAAGATCTACCAATATAAAAGACTCCAAATAGAATAGGAAATTTTGAATTAGTGGAGTTGAAGAAACAACTAAAGGAAGTGAGTAATAAGGGATTTATTCACCATAGTGTTTCTCCATGGTAATCCCTCATTCTATTTGTCAAGAAGAAATATGGATCCACGAGGCTATGAATTGACTATAGAGAAATAAAAGCAATTACAAAAAATAAAAAGTATCATTTTCCTCACATAGATGATTTATTTGATCAACTTCATAGAGATCAATATTTTTTAAAGATTGAACTTTGATTTGGATATCATCAATTGCATGTGAGGAAGGAAGATATTCCAAATATATCATTTCAAACTAGGTATGGATGTCATGTGTTTATAGTAATGTTGTTTGTACTAATTAATTCCCCCTTTTTTTCATGAACCTAATGAAAATTGTTTTCATGAAATATCCTAATGACTTTTTGTGGTATTTATTGACAATATATTGGTATTATCCAAAAGATACTTGTACCATGAGAATAACTTGTGGATTTTTCTAAATAATTTTAGAAGAAATTAATTATATTGTAAGTTTAGAAAGTTTGAATTTTGGATTTAAATAGTTTTTTTTCTTGGCCATATTGTCTTTAAGGATGGAATCTCAGTTGATCCTGTGAGGAAAAAAGAAGTTCATAGATGGCATACACCAGTGAACATAACTGAGGTATGTAGTTTCAATGGTTTACAATGTTGATATCGGTGTTTCATTCTAAATTATACTAGATTAGTAAACCTGTTAACTAATATTAGTCATAAAGTGGTTAAGTTTTTATGGAAAAAATAATGTGAATAATGTTTAGAATAATTGGAGTGGAGATTATTGAATGACTGGATCTTGACTCTACCAACAAGAAATTATGGATTTGTTATTTATATTGATGCCTCAAAAAAGGACTTGGGTGTTTTCTTTATGTAGAATGGTAGAGTTATTACTTATGCATCAATGAAGTTAAAAATTCTTGAATATAATTATCCAGCTCATGATCTTGATTTAGAAGCTACAATCATTTCTCTAAATATATAGAGACACTATCTCTATGAAGAAATATGTGAGATATATACAGCTCAAAAGAGATTTGAATATATCTTCTCTTGAAAATAATTCAATATGAGGAAAAGGTGATGGCTCGAACTACTCAAGGATTATGATTGTTCAATACACTACCACCCAGGGAAGGCGAATAAGGTAGAAGATGTATTGAGTAGGATAGATCACAAATTTCTAAACAAAATGAGGATTGAAATGGATCTTATGTATATGGATATAGCTAAGATGGATATGGGAACTATCAAGGAAGGAAAAAGATCATTAATTTTTCAATTGGTTTCCCAACTAACTTTATTGGAAAGGATAACAAGTTCTCAGTATGATAATGATAATAATCAAAAGAAAATTAAAGTTGTGAATTATGGGAAGTTGGTAGACTTTCTATATGAGGATGGAATTCTGAAATTTGGGAATATTCTTTGTGTTCCCACTATAATCATGCCAAAAATGGATTTATTGGATGATTCCCATAGTTTGAATTTCCTTAGACACCTTGGTAGAACTATTATTTATATAGATTTTAAGGAACATTTCTAGTGGGATAACATGAAGTGGAAAATTGAAAAATATGTATCAAGATGTCTAGTCTGTTTACAAATGAAGTATGAAAGATAATGTCTGAAAGTATTCATGAAATATATACCTATTCCTACATGTAAATGGGATGATATCACCATGTATTTTTTTACTGTATTTTAAAAAAAACTCCAAGAAATAATAATATAATATAGGTAATTTTTTATCAACTTACCAAATCTATAGATTTCCTCACTATAAGGGAGGATTTCCCATTGGAGTACCGTGCGCGACTCTATATTAATAAAGCTAAAAGACTTCATGGATCACCTATATCAATTATGTTTGATCATGATCCATGGTTTACATTGAAATTTGAGAAAACTATTCATAAATCATTGGATACTGAGCTTCGTTTGAGTACCACTTATCACCCTCAAACTGATGGGTAGTCAGAAAGGATGATCCAAACTTTAGAATTCTTATTGATATCAGACTCACTTGACTTTCTTGGTATGTGGGATCAGTATTTATCATTGGAAGAGTTTAACTACAATAATAGTTTAATTCTAGTATTCAAATGGAACTATATGAAGAATTGTACGAAAATAGATTTTGGACACCAACATGTAGGGATAAAGTTGGTGAATGGAAGCTTATAGGCCCAGAGCTTGTAGAGGAAACAACAGAAAAGGTAAAGACTATTCTAACACATATCAAAGAATATCAAAGTATTAAAAACATCTATGTAGATAATTGAATAAAGTATTTGTAATTTCAAGTGGGAGATCATGTTTTCTAGAAAGTATCTCCATTGAAGGGTGGTATAAGATTTGTAAAGAAAGGGAAACTAATCCCCAGGTACATTGGACCTTTTGATATCCCAAAGAGATTTGAATTCAGTGATTACCATTTGGGGATTCCTCCTAGCCTTTATAAAGTACAAAATGTGTTCCACAACTCTTTTTTAAGGAATTACAAGCCAAGAACCCCACCTGTCCTCACTTTTGAGGAAATATAATTGGAACCACTTTTATCTTATTGTAAAGAGTCTATCTGGATTCTAGACACTAAAGAACAAGTTTTGAGGAATCAGATGACTTGGCTGGTAAAGGTACTTTGGAAAAATCATCAAATTGAAGAGGCAATGTGGTATCCTCAGCAACTTGTGATGACGAACTACCCAAATATTTTTATGGTGTGAAACTCTTGAAATTCTGAGGATGAAATTTGTATAAGACGGGGGAATGTAAAAAACCATAATTTTATCAATGAGATTTCCATTTTTATATTTATTTCATATAGTATAGATCACATAAAATCACTTATAGAACACAGTGCAAATTTTATAAATGAACAATGAATGAAATAAAAGGTATTTCTAGAATTTAAGGAGCCTATATCGATGAAATAATAACTTGACCTTAGGATTAGTAATGTGAACCTTATGAATAATAAATTATCCAAATGAATAGTAACCTCACCCATGAATGTATAAATAAAATTTATGAATCTTCTAAATGAAGGTATGATATAATTATATCGTAGTATAAGTAAGTGAATATTTTAGAAAATTAAAAATTAAGTGTTGGTATTTTTGAAAGTAAAAAATATTTAGTTACATGTTTATAATTAGTTAAATGATTTAAAAGAAAATATATTTTCATAAAATTTGTTCATAAATTAATATTTTGTTGTCTTATTATTTTATGATAATTTTATGAGACTGTGGTACATAAATTGTGTAAAATTTTCCATATATTTTATTGAGAATAAAAACTTGTTTTTCACAAAAAAATCAACCATTTTGTGGACCAAATTCTTTATATTGGTGATTATGATGATTTTAAGATATTTTCCATACCAAGACACGAATAGAGAAAGGAAACAAAAAAAATTCAAATATACACGGTGTGTACTTCGTATAACCATTGTGTATTATTGCCACGACATGGATTGAAAAGACTTGATACATGCCGATGTTGTCGGCCAAAGCATAAAAGTCGTGTATGTCCCTTATACATGCCATGTGGCCCTTCTAGAAGTAGTTAGTGGCCGATGAATGATATTACACGCCATGTATGGTGGCGCAACACTTTGTGTACTTCCACCTACTAGGTGTCGTAATGTTCCAAGTCAAAGTAAGTGTTTTAGCTCACCTACTGGAAGAGAAAAGACGACCAAAACGTGTCGACCAGTTTACACGCTTTGTACTTTCTGGTACACACCAGGTACTACTAAAACCTATAAATAAGAGTTAGGTCCTCCGAGTTTGATATTCATTCAGCATTCATTCATTCCATGATATTCAGTGGGGGATCACTCTGGAGACAGTCAAGAAGAGAAGTAGAGAGAGAAAGAAGAGGATAGAAGAGAGGAGAGAAGGTGCTTTCATTCTACCTTCCCAATGAACTTTGTTCTAAAGCTTTCAAGAGGATGAATTCAGATATTTTAAGTAGTTTAGTTATTAGCTACTTAGTGAGTATCTATATTCCCTATGTGTTATGGTTGTGGATGATTATGTGTTGTATTTCATTAATTGTGATATTGTAATCATGTTATTTATTATTGTCTTATAATTCCTTAATAATCCTTTCTAAATTTCACTATAAATATCATATCATACCAAGTATGAGATTTCTAGATATTTTCTAAGGAATTAAAATCAACAAAATCCATGATCATTAGATGTGATTATCGTCTCAATAGGGGTTTCAATTAATAAAATTAAAAGAAATCAAATTCCAGACCAAATAATTGATCTCTATTTATTTAAAAAAACTCACCAGACCAAGGGGGTTCTCTTACATTCATAACCCAGAGATATGAGTTATCATGAACAACACAACCTTATAAGAAAGTTGATTTAATAGCAATCTTTAAAATAATACACATCCCTTATGCATTCTTCCCATTTCTCATCAAAAATAATTTTTTTAGTTTTTCTTTATCTTTAAAGTAATTTTTTAAAGTAATTAATATTCAATCACCCTATTGTTAAAACATAAAAATCTACTCTAAATTTCAGAAAACTTTAATAAATTAATCACAAACTAGAAAATAAAAACACAATAACTCTCTTTCCTTGTAGATCAATCCCTTAATTGCACTATTCTTTTTTGGGTAAATTAATTAGTATTTTCAAAAATAACAATTTGGTAGAAATGATACGAGAGACCTTAGTTAATTTTTCAAAGTGTAATAAAATCAGTTATAATTTTAAAATCTGTATTTTTTGAGTAAATGATTATTTTAATTAAAGACTAAATATATCATATTAAAAAAAATTGTAAAATTTAGTTAATTTTTGAATTCTACACATTGAAAAATGGTTTTGGTGTTTTTTGGGATTTTTCAAAAATACTTGAATTTTTAGTGAATAGTAAAATATGATAATTTACGATAAATGTTAAATACATGAATTATTGAGTCATAGGTGATGTATGAATGATATAAGATCATATAATCAAATTATATATAATTATTTTAATATATTTGGTGAAAATTATCAAACTATTAATACTTTTGAGCCAAAATAATAAACAAATGAATAAATTATTCAAAAAACACCCCCCTCTGCCACTATAAATACCACCCCTCGCCATCTATTCTCCTAAAGCCTTCCAAGATTTGGACCTCATAAAATTTCAACCCAATATTGTTCTCAAGACCCTAACTCACATCTAAGATCCTTTAGTCACAAAAAAAGACAAAAACCAATCCTCTTAAGGAGGATAAATCAAGAGGCAAAATCTTATTTCTTTTCTTTTTGTTCTTTTCAATTTATTTTATTTTCTTATCCTTCCTTCACCTACCATAATCCAAATAGAATTATAAATACATTAAATTAAATATAATTTAATTTTATTATTATATTTTAAAAATCCAGCAGCAATCCTCTTCTCCTCTCCCTTTTATTCTAAAAATAGAAATGTCCTCGGTGAGGTGTTGTTTCATCGCCTTTAAAGGTGATAAGTTTTCATTTTCCTTCGCTGTCTCCAAGGATGTTCATAAAACCATTTTAACAATTCAAAAGATTTTAAAATTAATATTAAAAACCATTTTATGATCTGGATGTAACATCTTTACATAATACTGAATAATGAAATAAAATGAGTTTGTTGTGAATTAAAACATCCAAAACTAATCTAAAATGATTATCATTAACATGTTATCTGATGATTCATCCTCATATATGGGAAAAAATAATATATAAAACTAATTAAACTTATTAATTTTAATTATTAATATATAATTACAATCCTATAGAATTATACCCATTTTACATAAATTTCATTACTTATAAACATTCAAACCAATCATGAAAACCAAGAAAACAATTGCCCCAAATAGTGAAATTAAACTCTATAACTCGTCAATAAGGCCATAAATGAACTTAATAAAAATTTAATGAACCAAATTAATATATAAATGGTTCCTAATTAATTAATTAATGGATTTAAATTTATTATTCAGGATTTCAAGGTAATTTTCATAACACATTCAGACATACAGTAGGGGTTTTCTTCCAGAACCCCAATTTTCATTCGGGTTATGCTTTCTCCCTATATACACAAATTTAATTCCTAATTATTTTTATATAATTATTGTAAATTATATTTATATATTCAAAAAACATATATTTATATCATTTCATCTTTATTCGATGGGATAACACTTGTTTTATAAGGTTCTCTTCTCAATTCTTCCCGGTACACAAGCCCGATTAAAGGTGAATACCCGATTTCTTACCCATTTTCATGTACCATACATAATCTATTTTAAGCCTCTATTATTTTTTTTATTTCACTAATTTTTTCATGAAAACTATATTTATTCATTTTTGGTTTTATGAAAATAATTACGAAAAATACAAATGATTTTTTCAAAGAGAACAATTCTTTGCAAAGTAAAATGGTATTTCTCTCCAGAATTTCTCAATGATTATATTATTGTATTTTCATTTATTTCAACACTGCTTCTGAATTTTATGATTTTTTGGGATTTATATATTATTTTTATCATCAACCATATTTTATAAAATGGTTTAAGATTAGTTTTATTGTGTATGTTCTATCTGGATACCATTCACCATACTACTTTAAATGGTTAGTGATTCTGTTTACAAATTGGGAAAATTTATTTACATTTCTTTTGTTTATGTTATTTATGTTTATTCTCATTAATATAAGGAATTAATTGGACTTATTAAGTGATGTTTGGGGCCCTCAATATCTACTTGATGCATTGATAGGTCTCATGAGACAAACTAGACTGGGTTTTTACCCATTCTATAGGGTGTCTTGGTCGAGGCCTTAATGGTATGTTTATGATGTAAAACATTATGAATTCCCTCATTATGAAACTAGTAATTCATATTCCATGTGATTATTAAATTATTATAACATCCATGGTTATGTCTTATTATGGAATTATTTAATTAACTTTTATTCCTGTCATTTTATGCTCAAGATTATGTTTTATTGACCTATATTTTTATTTATTCACCATGCCTTATTATTTTTTATTATGATATTTTCTGCTATATTTCTCACGCTTAATGAGAATATGAGATCACCCCTTTATTATGTTTTATTTTTCCCAGAATTCAAATATTTGTATTATGAATGACTTGTAGGGATAATCTAGGAGTTCCTGGATGTTTCCAATGGATTTTTTATATTTCCTTTCCTTTCAATATGTAATGAAAAATTAATGTATGTATTTTGGATTCCAAAACTACTAAAATGATTAGTCCTTTGGGAATTCAGTCTTGTATATACGTCATTGTATTAATATAAGGCACATATTTGGGCTACTGCGGTTAGGGTCTTTACATATTACATATAAAAATCTTATAATATAAAGTGGAAACAGTCACTAAATGATCATTTTACTCCACAAAAATAGTATTCCTAAATTTAACCACATGTTTCATTGAAAATATGTTCTTCACATTCAATATGGTTCCACATAATGAAAACATAGTCCTTTTTTAGTTCTTAATCATATTTAAGAACTATTATAAAACATTTAAAAATATGGGATGGAAAAAATAAATCTCAATAAGAGAAATAAAAATAAATTAAATCAATTAATCAATTATAAATTCATGAAGACACATAAGAATGTTTTTCTTTTCTTTAAATAAACATTTAGTTTAAAATAACCACTTACTTACTCTTCAAATCAAGTTTTTTCCAAAGTTTTTCATAAAACATTTCATAAGATATAATAAAACAAAATTCATAATTCATTTGGGTCTCTTGAGAACCATAAAATACTTTCCTTGAAAATAAACCTTTTACCCATAAGAGTTCATAAAAAATACCTTAAATCCAATTTTAATGTCTTATATTACAAAATCAAAAATAATTCTATAACAACCATCAATAAATAGAAAATTAAATATATACAAGGATAAAATAGTAAATAATCACATGGATAAAAATTACTAACTTCATAAGGGTGGAATTCATAATGTCTGGAATCATAATCATATTATCAAGTCCTAATGTCATGAAATCATAAATATATCATCAAATCCATGTGCCAATACATCATAAATAATTATAAATGAATACACTAAATTATCAAAATAGTTTGTCTCATAAAACATATTAATCCATTAAAGGGCTATAACAATCCCTACCCATCACTTACTAAGTCCAATGTATTCATAATATTAAAAAATATGTTGTAATTAAATACATAATCAACATAAACATTTATATTGAGAAACTAGCATATGAAATTTTAATATTTCCCCCAATTAAAAAATTAAACAACATATTCTTAAGGTATACATAGAAATAAGGTTAATGATATCATTAAATTATATCCCCAATAAAGCATAATAATTTTCAAATTACATTGATATGTATGAAAAAATATTTGACAAAAAAATCACCTTTATTTGAAAACATGAGAAAATATCCTTTTCTTTTGATAACATTTTAAATAAAACTTTCTTGAATATTAAAAAAAAATCTCTAAAAATAACCATAAAAAAATTTAAAATAATATTCATATAAAATAATGATTATAATGGAAGTAAAATCCATTCATTTCAAAAATGATAAAAAAGGACATTCATTTCAGTCTTTTGTAAATAGTCAAAAGTGAGTCATACAGAAAACATTTTAAAATATTTATTTAAATAATTTATAAGAGAATAAAAAATTAGTTTAAAATGAACTTTAAAAATATTTTAAATATAAATAAGAATATTCTTGTATCATTTTATTAAAATGGACATAGAGGAGAAATATTTTAAAAGGAAAACATTAAAATAACGTATTAAAGGAAATTATTTTACCACTTATCCTGAATCGTTTTTTACATTATCTAACTATAAAAAAATAAAATTTTATTAGTTTAATAATCACATAATAAAAAATATATTTTTATTTTGTTACCATTGTTACTTTTATTTAATTTATTAACATGACTTATTTAGTTACTAAATCTGTTAAGTTTACATCAGATGTTTTGAGGATGTTCAGTAGATAATCCCGAAAATAATTATGATTGGTTCACTATGGTCATAGGGATGATGGTTACATTATCCCCAGAATATTAATAATGATAGAATTATCTTTTATAAACATTAAATAAATTTTTTTAATTATATGTTAAAAGAAAACATGAAAAATGCATCACATCGCTTCATAGGAGTGTTAATCCACATGTATGTACAAGCAGCATAATCATTTTTTAAATGGTGTAACGTTGAAAATGTAAATAATGTATTTTATTTTTATATTCATGATTATGTCATTAATATCATGTATATTAATTATATCTATAATGATAACTAGACATGTGAGGTGGTGATGGAAACAACACATCACTTTGTTGAGTTGGTAGTCCACACATACACACGAGTGATGTTTTCATTTCCTATTGGATGGAAAAGAAGATTAATCATGGTTTTTACATAAATAAAAACATTTTATTATATGGAAGTTTCTGGTTTTATTATATCATCATGGTTAGGATAGAACTATAGGAGGTATAAGAAAAAAGAAAATTAACAAACTTGTTTAAGAGTTATAATTATTCTTTGGAAATCGTCCCTAGGATTACACATTAACCCATTTTAGGATGGTATTATGGGAATAACATAAGATATAGTAAGTGGAGAAGTAAAATAGGTAAGTATTTGTCTATATATTGGTATAATTGAATATATTATGAGGTATAGAAAATAGAGGAGATTGGGTTCCCATTTATAAGTGAGGGGAGTGGCACAACCATAAATATTCAAAACTTTAAAATATAATAAATGTCATAATCATATCAAGTGTAACCAAATGGAAATAATTTATAAGTTAGTTCATCATAAGTTCAAAATCCATTCAACCAATAAAATTGACACATGTTTAAGTTTCATTTTAAATATTATCTTTTGGTTTAACCCCCTCCCTAACCCTTTTTAACTTTAATTGTGGCCACACATTATTCACTCATTAAGGGTTATAAATTTACTTATAAGGTGTGTAGTGGATCAAAAATGGTTTATGGATGAAATGTTTCACCATTTCCAATCCCATGTTTTCCATTTTAATATTTTTTTAAAATCATTTTGTAAAATATTTTTAATCATTAAATATCATTAAAGTAATTTTTGTTATTATTAATTTAATTTGACTTCAAAGGAATCCAAACAATAATGGAATTAAAATATAAATAAATTTAGAATTAATTATACTTTATAATTACCTATTAAATTCTTTTAATATCACAATTCATTCAATACCAATTAATTTTGTTATTTTTAATATCATCTAACTTGATTTTTATGCTACTTGGAGAAGCATTGTGTCGGCATTCCGTAAGAGTTTTAGGTAATTAAACCATTAATAAAAATTAAAAAATAATAATATCACAACAATAACTTATTTATGTTTAAAATAATCCTGTTTATTTGTCCATAGTATTATTTTATCCAAATGAAAACATATAATGACAACTAAATGCAAGAGAGTGACATTTTTGAAATTATCCTTTACTTAAAATAATATTAATGTTACAATCAAAGGGAAGTGGAAACAAATTTCCCATTTATTTAATATTAGATGGTTAGGGTATAAAAACACTCATATAATAAAATATATAAAACTATTAGGGATATTTTTAGACCTTATCTCGTAGTTTTAACTTTGTTTTACCCACTTTACCCTTACCATGGTGACAATATTTTTACCAAGGTTACTATTCATAATGACCAAAAATAAAACGGACTTATTTACAAAATTTTAACCTCATAATTATAAATATGGAATCCATTTTTCAATAATAAATTTCTATAATTTTAAGAAATCAATTTTAATATAAACGCGTTAAACACAATAAAAATGGTTTCGAGAAAAATGAGTTTTTAAAACAAAAAATTGAGATTTTACCAAAAGTAAATATGATGCTAATTATTATGTAATTAATTAGGTTATTTATAATTAAATGAGGATTATGTTGATTTTATACCAAATCAAAAACATAATTATAATTTTAAATTGTAACGTACTGACATGGGTTTCCCTCAAACCCAGCACTGGACTCGTTCTATTACATACTCGAAGGGCATTCCCAATCCCCACGGGATGGTGACAAGAACTCAGGCATCGAACAACACAATAAAGTGAATGATTTTTTCCAACCTAATAAAAAACATGGAATATAAGAAATAAACAAAAAAAACAGAGTAAGATGAACAAGATATTTATATATGCCATAACTATAAGAAAACAATAGAAACATACAACAAAAAAAGTAATTAAAACTCCAAAGGAAAAGTCTAACTAAAAAGGCCCCAAGTCAAAAAAATATACTCCAAATGATGGCATAGAAAACTCCCACCATCTCACTACCAGCTACCCAATCAACTGACATGAACCTCCCTGCCTCATAGTAGCGCCTTGCCTTTCCCAACACTGGAATATAAACAAAGGTCTACACACCACCAAAGAGGTAAGTAGGATGTGAGATAACAAGTTCAATAGGATATCACACATGTGTTACATAAAAATCCTATGTATAAAAACTCATATATACTCATTTTAAGTAAAAACATGGCATTAAAAGAAGTAAATAAGTATTATATAAAACATAGTAAACATTTCCATTTTCCCACAGTTCTAAACAAAAGAAGGAATATCAATTTCAATGAACATTTTCCATATCATTTTTCACAAGAAAAAACATGCATATCAAGGATAACTCAGAAATACAAGCAATAAAAAAAATAGGCACAGGTATAACAACACCATGTAATACTATAACTCCAGGCAGAAGACTACTCATACCGCAATAATCAAGTGCAAAAACCAGTTCCTAGAACAACAGTCCGAGGAAGAAGATGATTACCCCTTGAGTAAACCCCCAAAAATGTCAATGTAGGATCCCTATAACAATGGGAATAGGATATAGAGTAAATCCCCAACAAACCTCCTTGATAATCAAAAAATAAAGGATGATGGTCTCAAGATAAACCTTCCACCTAGGTACCCAAGGTAACTCATTTGATATTTTCCACAATTCATTTCGATACTTTGAAAACCATTTCAAAACCATTTAAAATTTCATTTCAATACTTAAAAAATATCCATTTCCATTCCATTTATCAATAGCTGGGGAAAACCTATTTTTCATTGAAAATTATTCACAACACACTTAACAATAATGTTAATCATTCATTATGAGTCAGTTTGTAAACAAAAACAACAAGATCTATTATCAAAGGCTAGTGACGGAACCACCTATGTTAAAGCTCGGGCCACACATGCCCATAATCAAATCCAAAACAAAAAAATACAATTACAAAAATTAATGCCCTAGAATCTAATCCATACATTTTAGTATTGATCCAAATCTAAACATAAGGGGTCGATGGAAAGGAAGGAACCTACATAGCTTAAGATAAAATGTCCATTGCACCACAATTGATAAAGTAAAAGGCCTTTAGAGTGAGATCACACAATGGAACTAGAAGAAACTAATAATAAACACCATCTTAACCCATCATATCTAAACATACCACCCAATGGTGATATTACAATCAAAGGCAATGAAGATTCGGGAAGACAACTTACCCGGAGTGATGCACTGTAATCACAACAGAGATTGGACATCGAACGGATCAATCTATAAGGAAATGTGTCTTTGAATAATGATTGAGAGCGACCCTTGGTTGAGGGTGAAGGATTATAGAAAGAAATGACATAGAAAAACGGCCAAACATGGGTTTTAAAAATGGACATGGTCTATTTCACAGTGTGAAACTCCCATTCACATCGTGAAGTTCTTGCTGCATAAGTACGCCAAAAAACTAATCGCCTTAGATTAAAAATACATTATTTAAAAAATATATAATGTGAATCCATCTTTAATGACGTGTAACTTTCATAGCATGAATACCCTTTCCCAGGTTTTACCAAATAATAGTTACATAGAATGTAACCCCATTACAAAGTGTGAAATCATTCTAAATACTTCATAAAAGGTTGGTTAAGGTTTAAAGTCCAAAAACAAATCTCTGAATTAACCATTATAGGTATCCTCACAATATCAAAAGAGGGTAAACCATGATGAGTTTAAGGGTGTACCAAATAAAATGATAACGGGATGTTACAAAATCCCTACCATAATGACCTTTCATCCCAGGGAATTCTTGTAGAAGTTGTAATCCCTGGAAAAAAGATGAGGCCACTACTCAATCAAATCATGCTCCAAAGTCTCAAGATAATATGATACTTGTTTTGATAAAACACTGACCAATGGAATTGACTTTCCATGCAATATTTCACTAGAGAGTCAATGATCTAATCTGGTTTCTCTAAAACAAAAACATAGAGATATAACTCAATTTCTTTCCAACTAAAAACAAGAGTAGGATTAAGATGGTACTTCTTGAGCTAAGAAATGTGGAAAAAATCATGAATACCTATCAAATGAACTAGAAATACAAATTGGTAAGATACTTGTCTAAATAGTTTAGTGACCTCAAATGGTCCAACATATCTCAGAGTCGAATTTACCTATTTTTAAAGCCGATAGTGACCCAACCAAGGATAAAATTTTAAGAAAATTCAATCCCCTAGGGAAAAATACAAAGGTTGAAGTCTCAAATCCTCATATGATTTCTAATGACTCTGGACTGTTATCAAACATCGATGTACATCCTGAATCTTCAAAAACATTTCTTGAACCAAACTTGTTCCAACTAAGGATGCATTTCCCACCTCGTCCCAACAAATAGGTGATCTACATGGGTAACCATAAAACACTTAAATAGAAGCCATTATGATTAACTAAAGGTAGTTATTGTTATAAAACATTCAACCAGTCACAAATGGATATCCTAGGATCATCTGAAATCCAAGACATAGGTTCATAGCATATCCTCTAGAATCTAAATCATACGCTCTGTCTGACCATCTGTCAATGGATGGTAATTTTTTTCTCAACATGACCGGAGTTCCCATTTTCTCTTGAAGACACCTCTTGAAACTCAAGGTAAAAATAGGATCCCTATTTGAAACAATAGAAAATGTAATCCCATGTAACCTCATAATCTTTTGCACATACATCTTACCTAGATCTTTAAATTTAGTGGTATCCTTGATTGAAATAAAATTAGCATACTTTTTAAATTGATCAAAAACCACCCAGATAGAATTTCTCCCTTGGGGATTCCATCTTAATACAACAAAAAATATAGGTAAACCACATCCCATTTCCAAATCATCACTAGAATATGGTGAATTAAATTAAAGCTTTCAAGTTCCCTTCCTTTATCTGTTGGTAGGTGTAACAATGAGACACAAAATACTAGATGTCACACTTCATACTCGGCAACCAGACCTATAGTTTCATGTCATAATACATCTTCATAGTGCCTATTTGAATGGACCACAAATATTTGTGATAATCACACAAGACTAAACTTTTAACATATGCTAGGATGATAACCTGATTCCAAAAGTGGATCATACCATATGAAGAAGGAGACCAACTAAAAACAGTCTCCCCATCATAAAGGATCTCTTGGGTCTTCTGAAATTCAACATCCTGCTACTGACTCCTCACAATAGACTCTAAGGGAGACAATAATAATAGAACACTGTTCAAAAAAATACATGAAACATCCACATGAGCATCCAAGTGAAACTAAGTGAAAACCTTCATAAGGTTATACTCCTCCTTCGATTCCAGAATATCATGTGGTGGTACTTTCCTACAAAGATCATTTTCAATGATGTTACCCTTACCTAGTGTCACACCCCGACCACAAACGCCTATTATTTTATTCTTCTCTTGGTCCCGCATCT
Organism: Viscum album; assembly: GCA_963277665.1. Taxonomy (NCBI): domain Eukaryota; kingdom Viridiplantae; phylum Streptophyta; class Magnoliopsida; order Santalales; family Viscaceae; genus Viscum; species Viscum album. Next base: position 476,653,638 of record OY728125.1, on the reverse strand, counting down.
TTTGTATAGAGTTCAGTTTGAGTCTGTGTTTGAATTTTTTTTTTAGATTTGATGTTGTTAGTAGGTTTCTGACCCATGCACGGTCACCACACGGTGGGCGGTAGCCACGTGATCGACTCAGGTGTCATGAAAGTTTCTATTAATCGAAATAAATAATTTTTTATGCAAATGAAATAAGTAAAATGTTTAAAAATGTAATTATAATAATTAATTATGATATAGGTAATAATGTTTTTATTAAAAATAGTGAATAATATTTTAGTTACCTAAGTTTTTTTATTAATATAATTATTAATAAATTCTAATTTAATTGTAATTATTATTATTATTACTTTTATTATTCTTATTAAATTTTCATTAGTATTATTTTTTTTAAACTTTCATTAATATTATTATTTTTAGAAATAAGATAAAACAAGAGTGAAATATATTTTTATTATTATTTTTGGTTTGGTTTTAGTTTATTTATTTATTTATTATTATTATTATTATTATTAAGTTTTTTTAAACCCTAAATCTACCCTTCCTCTCCCCTTACCCACGACACCCCCCTGGAATCACGCAGCCCCCCCACCCCACCCCTGGGTTGGTCCCTGCACACGTGTGCCCTCGCTGGAGCTCCCTCCGACCGCAGCTTGCCACCCGGCCTCCTCCTCCCTACTCCGCAGCCCGCCTCCCGACCTCCTCCTCCCTACGTTGTCGCCTGCACCTGCTCCTCCCTACGCTTTTCGACCACCCCAACTCCCTGAACTCTGGCCGACCTCGCCTGCTCCGGCCGACCTCGCCAGCTTCGGCCGCACCACCCTCAACCGGTGTGACTCCCCCCCCCCCCCCCCCTCTCTCTCTAGTATTGTTCTTTTTCGTGTTTTACCCTTTTTGGTGGGGTTTTCTTTGAGTTGTCAAAACCCTAACTGAGATATTTGTATTTGTGTGTGTTCCTCTTTTTTTAGGTATGCGTATGGTCCACAATGTTCTTTTATCCCTTCTATTGTGGCGCGGTTGTATTCATGCGCATCCGAGGAAGGTGAATTCACATAATTTTATTTCCAGATCGCTCCACTAAAGTTCGTGCACTTTATTTTAGTTTTAAAACTTGTTTTACAGCTTTTTTATGTCCTTAATTAGTTGGCTATAGAGTTCTTAAATTTATTTATAATTGGTTAAGAATATGTTATTAGTTGGTTCCTAGTTTATGTCAATAAGTGTCTATGATGAATTTCTTTTTTAAGTGATAAATATTATTTTGATGATTTTTACAATGTAATTCGCATCGCTATGGTTTTCTCATCTAGCTTTTCGTGATGATTCTGCATTGATGAATTGTTTAAAAATTGGTCATTATCATGATTAATTAATTATGTTTATGTGTTTATGCACTTGGAGTGTTGATAAATTGTGATATGAACTTTTGAAATAAATTTATTTGATTTTAGGGGTGTTTCCCTTAGTTTTGTTTTATAAAAAAATGGTTAAAGTGTAATTTGAGTTTTACTTGTGAACTTTGTGATTTTTGTAGGATTGGGTTTTGAATAGTATCTTGATTACTTTGTTTTGATTAATTTTATTTTAGGTATTTGTGGTTTTTTTGAGTCATGTGGATTTATCATAGGGAGTTGCAGTTGGTTTCGAAGGAGCGCACGCATATTCCCAAGTATGGATATGTATAGATATATATATCTTCTGTGTGTGTGTTCCCTCATGGCGCGCGGAACACGTGCATCATTTTAAGGATATATATTTATATATATAAGCGTGTACCTGTGAGAGAGCTGCTTCTTGAGTTAGAAATCTTGACATGACCTTTGTTTGAGGTAGGTGTTTCCATCTTTTCTCTCTTTCTGAAGCTTTCCATAGGCACTTGCAAGATTTCATTTAATTTATAAATATTATTTTCACCTTTATAAGCATAATAATTTATTAATTGTAGTGTTTTTATGCCTTTCCAACTTGTTTAGAACTAAATGTTTTTATCTTTAAATGGTATTGTTGGGTGTCTTGAGTGGTGTTTTCTTATCGAAACATTTTATGGAACTTGTTTTCCATGCGCTTGTTAATTTATAGAACTTTTTGTTTTTGTAGAAATGATTTTGCGTCTCTTTGAATTGGTATTTTTCTTGAATATTTTGTTTTATAAGTGGTTCTTGTTTTTTTAATGATGTGGGTCTCTTCGGATGGTCCTTTAAATTGGTTTGAAAATAAATCCATGCGTATATGCATGTTTAGCTTTTGATGTATATGTTTTGTTGAGTGGTGGTGTGAGGAAACGCTTGGTTTTCTTTTCTTTACAAAATTGAATATAGTATCACTAAATACTTTTTTTTAAATTCTTTGAAACATGGAACCTAAGGGCCCGTTTGGCTTTTTATATACAAAAGTGGTGTTTAGAGGTGTTTTGGAAGAACTTGTGCAATGTTTTAATAAAGGCATTTGATTATGAAAAACTAGAGGCCCGATTTACAACTCCAAGTGTTTAATAAAGTGGTTTTGATAACCGAATAATGTGACGGCCCAGTTATCACTTTGTATGTTTGACATGTATGCTTATATATAAGTATATGGGGTGCTCCTATATAAGGTAACCCTTTATGGGAGAACGCATAGGGAGCATCCGTGTTTGGGGTAGGCAAGTGCGGTGAGATGAGTCATGTGTGTGAGGGACTTCCTACTTACACAGTATTTTTATAATCACCGTGGGTTCCTAGGAATCTTTTAGATGATCGAGTGATGGTTGTTGACCAGCCCCGATTAGAAGGGTTGGTACCCCCTGGATTTGTTGTTAGGCCAGGCGGGCTTTTCCACTAGATTGGTCAGTTAGGGCAGCCAGTTGGTTATAGACTTAGGAGCTTCACCATACATTGGTAGGTGGTTCCAAAACCTAGTACATCCAAGGGTCATCTATGGATGTTTAGGATCACCCATGGTTACTGGATTACATGCATTGCTTGTTTACTTTTCGTTTCATTGGTTTATTTTCAATTGCACTTTTACTTATTTTACTCTAGCCCAGCTTTGGTATTTTCTGTTTTGGATTTAATTTATAAAATGGAAAGTAATTTTTGGAAATGGTGTGTATCATGTGTTGGGTTTTTAAATGAGAACAACATGTTGTATATTTTAAAATGTGAAACCCTACTTTTATATCTGTATTTCAAACTTGTGTCAGTGGACTATTTTGGAAAAGAGAATTTTTGGATTCGGTGGTTTATTCTTGGCATCCCTACTGAGCATCTCGGTGCTAACACCTATTATATCTTTCTAGTTGTAGGTTTAGTTTCTCGTACAGGTTCCTAGTTCAACTTCTCAATGTTGGAGTAGCGTGGTCTTGAGTTGGGTGGTGACCTGGGAGGTCACAAGGAGGTATGTTCGGTTATATTCTCTTTCTACTGCCAGTTTTTATCTTTATTGTCAGTTTTTTATTTGTTTATCTTTTTCTCATGGCCCAAATCATTACCAACATTTGAATTTTGATGCCCGGCATTGGTTTCCAGCCCATGGGGATCTGGAACGCCCTTTAGGTCATGTCGCGGACCGGCTCGAGTGACCAGCTCAGGGTCAACCTGGGTTGGTTCATGACAAAATTGTATCAGATGGAAGTTCTTGTTATTTGGGGTGTCTGGTAGAAGGAGATTACGATTTTTGGGGCTCAGGAGGTAAGTTACAGTTCGGTGCCTAATCAACACCGCTCGTGCAAGACCTGAGTTACTAGGGGTAGTCTGGGATTTGAGTCTTTTGTCTTTGGTCATTTTGGATTGAGGGATGACAATGGGGGATAATCGGTTCGTGTTGCGGTCTCACATGGGGTGGTGACCCATGTGGAGTCCAAGTGCCCAGTTTAAGGTCCTCTTAGTGTTATGCCTTACTTGGGACATGACTCACCACCATGTCACCGGGTTACACACAAACACTATTGTAGGTCCCCGACACAGCGGAAGCGAGTTGGTGGGAGTGCACAACATTGATTTTAGCTTTAAAGAACGTTAAAACCGACATCCATCATGATATAAAATGTCGGATCTTCGGAATAGAATAAAGAATGAAAAACAAAAGAGGGAGTCCCAGAACCATAGAGATAGGATCATCATATGTTGGTTATAATTAATTTAATTAATTGACAAGAATTACCTTGATGGAATTCTTTCTTCGTTAATGTCTCTGGTCATGATCTTGTGATTCGTCGTTGTGTCATAGAATCAAAGTGTAGGATTCCTCTAGCAGTGATCCACATGTGTGCCACGTATCTCTGGACATCGCCAAAGGGATCTCTAGGTGCTAGCGCAGAAGAACCTTCTCTTTTGATGTCCACCTTCGATCGTCTTGATTTGATGGAGGAGGATCTCTCTTGGTCTTGAGAGCGTTCTTGGAGGAAGTAGTTCTTTCAACCATGAAATAATTCTTCAGAATTATTGTGCACAATGATTCTCTTGAGAAAAGTGTTGGGGTGGTGAGGATATTTATAATCAGGTTTGATGTTATAGAGTTATAAAATTAAATAAATGCATTAATCGTTTTATTTATTTCATTAACTCTTACTGAAAACCTCCATGTTGAATGATTAATTCCTTGACATGCACCCACGCTGATTATAATAAATACCATTTAATAAAACAATATTATTTCCTTAAAATCCCAACTGGAAAAACTACACGGCGTGTAATAATTAATACACGGCATGTACTCTTTTTCCATTAAAACTACACGACGTGTATATTCAATATACACAGCGTGTACTTTTATTTTCCTTTTTTCTTTATTTCCTCCAGCACATTTATTAGTACTTGATTAATGGCTATTTATTTCTGAAATAAATGTAACTGTATTACTCACTAATAAATATATTATTTCACCCACAATATATTCTCTTGAATAACTAGTGTCGAAATAAATGCGATCAGGCATCCTTGAATAATTATTAAACCTTAGTCAGGAATAATATTTATTCATCTTATTAAATTAATATTTAATGGAGATACATGGATACACTTAGTGTGTGACCCTCTAGGTCTCTTTATCGTTGGCATTAGGCGGGATTGCCTAAAGTTCAAGATTACTATCTAGAAATGGTTCCAGGCACCCATGATAAAGAAGTTGATGTCGCATTGATGTTTCATCTCATACGAACGCTAATAGTGTAATATAACCCCTTTGTCTCGATATCACGAATCAAGCGGGTTGCATGCTTGTGCCATCAACCCATGTGCTCGATTATTATTTCTTTGAATTTTTGGAAATGAGCTCTCTCATTCCTTACCATGGACATTGATTTTTTTAGGCTATATTAATTCCATCAAAGGGCCTGAGATATATACTTCTGTTATGGAACAGAAGGGACAAATTCTTTCTCGCATTATCTATTAAGGCATTATTACTCGTGACACACCCAACATATCTTACCTCGCTACGAATAGTGTGTCGTCACATTTTTCGTCAGTACATCTAAGTGTGTGAGTTGTAAAACCCATTAATAAAAATCGTAAACTCTAAGGACCAATTGTTGATTCAATAAGGTTTTCCTTATCACTTTTCCATTCATTCTTGTTTTGAAAATCACAAACACCTTATACTTAAGCAAATCTCTATTTTACTTCTCTAAGGAAAATTTCCTTCAGGAAATTTTCCCTAACCTATATTTCCTTATACATATCAATATTTTTCTTAAGTATAAAAATCAGATTCATAACCAAAACCTCAGAATCATATAATACTTAGATATGAAGCATTCAGTTATAGGATCTGAATTTCGGATGTGAACTGTAATAGAGTTCCACTCCAAATTCTGGATATGAACTGTAATGAAGTTCTACTCCGAACACTGGATACGAACTCTAACAAAGTTCAACTTCGAATTCTGGACTCCGAACTTTTACTAGTTCGACTCCTAACTTCTATGAGTTTGACTCCAAACTTTTATTAGTTCGACTTCGAACTTCTACTAGTTCAACTCCAAACTTTTATTAATTCGACTCCGAACTTCAATAATTTCGATTCCGAACTTTTACCAGTTCAACTCTGAACATTTATTAGTTCGACTCCGAACTTTTACTAGTTTGACTCCAAACTTCTACAAGTTCAACTCCAAACTCTGTAAGTTCATATTCTGAACTCTGGTGAAAACAGACTCCGAATTTACTTAGAAATTCAGACTCTGGATTTCTACAGAATTCAGGTTCCGAATTCCTATAAAATAGAATCCAAATATAATTTTCATTATAGACTCCAAATTCCATTTTGGTTAGACTCCGAACTTTTATTTTCTTACATTCCGAATTTTAGTTTTACTTATACTTACACTCGTTTCATTACAAAATGATGTCGTGCATTCAGTTACACATATAAAACGATGTCGTCCATTTTGTTTCTGACTAACCATCGGTGTAGTGACATGTGTACAAGTCCCTCTGAATTTTAAGGAAAATATGACCATTGGAGGAGAGAGCCGACCGTTCTAATCGTGCCTATAAATAGGATATCATTTGAAAGATCTCAACAACAAGTTGATCGATCTATAAAACACACATGGTTAAGGTGATTTCTAGAGATAGAATCTTTTCATGCCTTGTGCGTACTGAACTGCTCATTCATATTGCTTCGTGTGACTCCGAATGTTGGTGATTACATTCGAGGGCATCTGGGGATAGGAAGACATAGGTGTCGACTTCCTTGAAGTTTGAGGGCTTCCTTGATGAGGAAGACAAAGGTTCCAACTACCTTGAAGTTGAGGGCTTGAAGGGATTGCAAGACAGAGACTCGGATATTCATATCGAGGGCTTACCCTGGTGTGGCTAAGACAGACTGGCTTGAAAGTATAAATCAAGGGACCTTTATCCAAGGTTGTTGGATACCCTTGTCTTTGGGTTAAAAGACTTATATCTTGTTACTTGTAGTTTTACTACTTGTTTTTCCACTGCATTGTGTATTGTTAAGAAAGTATAATCTTCTTATATTTCCTTACACTTGTACTCTGATTAATTTAGATTCTATACGCTTTAAGGTATAATCTCATATTGTAAACTTTAGTTAAGTTTCAATTTCCGGATCCATATTTCTGGAACCTATTTTTTAGAATCACTTTCCAGATTCAAGAAAGTGCATAGAACTAGAAGTTTGTAACTTCATACCTTGTTCCAATTATTCAATTGGTGTTAGAGGTGTTATGAATTTTCTTAGTTTAACTTTTTTAAACTTATATCTTTCTTTGTTTAAGTAAATTTTTAAAGTGTACAATTCACCCCCCCCCATTGTATATTGAGCATCTACATCGTTATTTAGATCCTACAGTTTGTATTAGAGGAGGTCTCTGAAATACTTATACTCACATATAAGTTTTCCTTGATCAGTTTTTCCTTATTCTATATTTTTCCTTGCTTAGGAATATTTTCATTCATTCCAAAAATTTTTTATTAACAAGTTTTTGTGTATAAAATGTTTCTTAAAGATGGAAGGTTTAAATATTGGTTCCATCGACAACCTAAATCCTACAATACCACCAATTTTTTATGGCAAGGATTATGACTACAATAGAGATCGTATAAAGACATTCGTTAGCAATACTACAGTAGATAACTTTGTTATGCTTACTGGAAGTTATAAAATTCCTGATAAGGAAGTTAGTGCTTTCACAAACCAAGAGAAACATGATTATCAATTAAACTATAAGGTATGCAATACTTTACTTTGTTCAATGACTAGGAACAAATATAGCCAAATTTCTTCTTGTGAACCAGCTAATTGTATTTGGAAAAAACTTGAAGTTACTCATTTTGGTACATCTAAAGTGATTGAGACTAGAAGAGCTATGATGAGAGCTGGGTATCATGGTTTTAATTTTCCTTATAGAGAACCAATTTGTAAGGTGCAACAATGATTCATGACTATCGTGAATAGCCTACAATCTATGGGAGAGAAAGGTCTAGATGATGAATCACTTGTAGACAAGATCATTGATATTGTGCCCAATGAGTGGGAATCAAAGAGAACAGCAATTGATGAGAACAGGAAGGTTACTCAAATTTCCATAGAGTAGCTGTTTGGAACTCTTCTCCAGCATGAAACAAGAATGAAGAGAGATACTGACAACATCAAAAAGAAGAATGGGAATGGTACTGTTGCTTTTACTACAACATCAAATCATAGGAAAGCAAAGACTCCTGAGAGAGTAAATAGATCCAAGTCTAAGAAAGTTACTATCAAATCTGAATCTAGTGAGAGTGAAGTCTCAGAGAATGAGTTAGAAAATATTGTTTGAATAATGAACAAGATAGCTGGTCAAAGAAAATTCTAATCCAGGTATAAGAAGAAGGAAAGGAAAGATAAGAAAGATTTAGAGGTCACATGCTATGAATGTAAGAGAAGTGGACACATACTGCCTGATTTCCCAATGCTTAAAAAGAAATAAAGAAAAGAAAGGAATTCTGAAAGGTACAGGAAGAAGTTCTACAAAGCTAAAGCTAAGAAAAGTCAGAAAGCTAATACTACATAGAGTGATAGCTATGGAGACTCTTCAGAAATTGAATCATCATAATATGATTCATCAGCTCAGAAGAATATGGGATTCATTACTAATACTTCTTTTCCACATACATGTTTTCGGCTAAGGTACGTTCTGTCGAGGCTTTAACAAATTTATCTCTTGATAAGAATTACTATTCTGAAAATAGTACCCCTAATGAAGATACTTTATCCTCCGAAAATGAAGAACCTTCATATGAAGAAGTATATATATTTTCCAAGTTACTTGAAGAAAAAATTTGTAAAATTTCTAATAAATTAGACAAGGAAAATACTAGGGAAGAAGTTCTAACAAAAGAGATTTCAGATCTATCTTCAGATCTTAAAGATAAAGAAGAGCTTTTAGAAAAACTTTATAAAGACCTTGATAAAGAAAATTCTGATAAGAAAGGACTTTCTAAAGATATTAAGAATGCTATTTCAAAGATAAAATTTTTTGAGGAAAAATCTAACTCTAAGGAAATGATTCCTAAGGATAGGAATTTAGTCATTAGATTAAATTTGAAATATTTTATCTTAAGAAGCTTCTTGAAAAATTTACCTTTGGGAAGGAAATTTTTTGACAAGATTTATTCTCAAATTAAACCTCATGGAAACACTACCGGAGTAGGTTATACTCACCAAAACCCATTTTCAAAAACAATTATTTTGTTCCTTCTAGACCCCCTTTTTGCACTAAGTGTCAAAGTGGTGGACACTGGAAGAAAAATTGTTCTTTGAATAAAGTTCAATCTCTTGGGATTCATAAAGCATATTTTTATAAACAAATGTGGATACCCAAAATTTTGTTATCTGAAAATATTGGATCCAAACAAGTTTGGATTCCGAAAGTCAAACTCTTTTCTTATTTTCAGGAAGATAAAGGGAGTACAAACAACAATACATGGTACATGGATAGTGTATGTTCCAAGCATATAACTGGTAATAAAAACTATTTTGAAAAGATTATCAAGATGAAAGGAGGAAAAGTAACTTTCGGAGATAATGCTCAGGGAGAAATTGTTGGTATAGTTAATATTGTTCTTCTTGGTAAAACTTTGATTTCAAATGTTTTGTTTGTTAAGGGTCTTAAGCACAACCTCATTATCATAATCCAATTGTGTGATGAAGTATACCTTGTGAATTTTAGGAATGATAAGTTCTCAGTACACAATTCCAAGAAATATTTTATTCTTTCTACCAATGGGCAAGATAATGTTTACACATTGAACTTAGAAGACCTTATGAGCCAAGACTTACCTTGCCTAAGTGCAATGGAAGATCATTCTTGGTTATGGCATAGAATTCTAGGTCACTATAACCTTAGAAACTTATGTAAACTCTCTAATAAAGGTTTAGTTAAGGATCTACCAGAGCTTAGATTTGATTCTTCTAAAGTTTGTGATCCTTGTCAATATTGCAAGCAACATAAATCTAGTTTTAAGTAAATCGGTGAAGTATCAACAACCGATGCACTAGAGTTGGTGCACATGGATCTTTTTGGTCCAACACAAACTGAAAGCATTGGATTAAAATACTATGTGTTTGTTTTAGTTGATGATTACACTGGATTTACATGGGTCTATTTTCTAGAAAAGAAGTCTGAAGCTTTTTCTTTTTTCAAAAGTTTTAGGGCCCAAGTTCAAAATGAGAAAAATTGTCCACTGCAAACTATTCATAGTGATCATGGAGGAGAATTTCAAAATTCTGATTTTGAAACTTTTTGTAGTAGAAAAGGTATTACTCACAACTTTTCAGCACCTACAACTCCTCAACAAAATGGTGTAGTTGAAAGAAGAAATAGAATTCTTCAAGAGATAACTAGAACCATGTTGAGTGAATATTCTATAGCTAGACATTTCTGGGCTGAATTTGTAAGTATTTCTTGTTATACTATAAATCGAGTTTTGATTAGACCTCTTCTTAATAAAACTCCTTATGAATTATGGAATGGAAGAAAACCAAGACTTTCATACTTCAAGGTTTTTGGTTTCAAGGTATTCATACTAAATACTAAAGATAATCTACACAAATTTTCACCAAAATCTGATGAAGCAATTTTCTTAGGCAACTCCACAACTTCTAAGGCTTATAGAGTTTTCAATACCAACACTTGTACTGTTGAGGAAACAGTGCATGTAAAATTTGATGAGTCTAGTCCTTTTCTTTTTAAACCATCCCAACCTACATCCTCGGATGTGTTTTCTAAAAATGATTATCAAACTTTGTTAGAAGATCCTTCTGATAAGGAAAATGTTCGAGAAGATACTTCTGAAACATTTACCCCGTAATATTTTCTACCCTATGTTCATGAACAGGTTTTACAAAACCCAAGTCAAGTGTTTCTTAAGAATCATCCCAGTGATAGTATCATTGGTGATGTAAATAAACCTATAAGGACTAGAAATTCTTTAAGAAATGAAGTAGAACATCTAGAATTCCTCTCCCAATTGGAACCAAAAAGCACTGATGAAGATTTAGGTGATGATGATTGGATTAAATCCATGCAAGATGAACTAAATGAATTCGAAAGGAACAAAGTTTGGACATTGGTTGAAAGACCTAAGGAAACTTCTGTTATTGGAGTAAAGTGGGTCTTCAAAAACAAGTGTGATGAAAATGGAGTCATCATTAGAAATAAAGCTAGACTAGTTTTTAAAGGCTATAATCAGCAAAAGGGAATATACTATGAAGAAACCTATGCTCTAGTAGCGAGACTTGAATTTATTCATATCTTACTTGCCTTTGCAGCATTATTAAATTTTAAACTTTTTCAAATGGATGTAAAATGTGATTTTCTTAATGGTTATGTTCAAGAGGAAGTTTTTGTTGAACAAACTATTGTATTTGAAGATACAAAACATCTTGATCATGTTTTTAGACTTACCAAAGCTTTGTATGGCCTTAAACAATACCCAAGAGACTGGTATAATAGACTTATAGGATTTTTGCTTCAAAATAACTATGTTAAGGGAAATGAATATCCAACCCTTTTTATAAATAAAGATAAGAAAAATGTTCTTATTGTTTAAATATATGTTGATGACATCATATTTGGCTCAACTCAGTAATCATTAATTGATTCCTTTGCAAGTATAATGAATCTGAGTTTTAAATGCGTATGATGGGTGAGTTAACATTTTTCCTTGGTTTTAAAATTTCTCAAAATGTAGAAGGAACCTATATATCCCAACATAACTATACTAAAGATCTTCTTAAAAAGTATGGTTATAAAAACACTAAGAGTATAAGTACTCTTATTGGTACCTCAAACACACTTGATCTTGATGAAGCTGGGAAACCAGTAGATCAAACATCTTTTAGAGCGATGATAGGTAGTCTACTTTACTTGATAGCTATTTGACTAGACTTGATGTTCTCAGTATGTTTATGTGCAAGATATCAATCCAATCCTAAGGAATATCATTTAAATTCAGTGAAAATATTTTTTCGCTACTTAAAGGGAACCATGGATCTAGGATTATTTTATACCTCTAGAAATTATTTTATTTTAAAAAAAATTAGATGCTGACTTTGGTGGATATAGAATGGATAGAAAAAGTACATCTGGAACTTCTCATTTCTTAGTAGATTTATTATTTTCTTGGTCCTGCAAGAAGCAACACTCTGTATCACTCTCCACTGCTGAAGCTGAATATATAGCAGCTGGAATTTGTTGTGCTCAAGTGTTGTGGATGCAACACACACTCATAGATTTTGGCTTGAGTTTTACTAAAACTCAAATTTTGTGTGATAACACAAGTTCCATTTCCCATAGTAAAAACCATGCATGTCACTCATGTGAAAAACACATTGATATTAGGCATCACTTTATTAGGGATCTTACAGTAAAAGGAGATATCATTCTTCAGTTTATCAGAACGCAAGATCAACTTGCTGATATTTTTCACAAAATCTTTACCCTCCGATAGATTTGAATACATTAAACAGAAGTTAGAAATGATAACCGTAAGGTAATCCTTCTTCACTAACATCTCATTGAACAATTATCCTTATAGTAATAAACTCCTTTTCATAGGGGGAGTACATTTTCTTGATAGTGTAACCAAAAAAAATTCGTAGTCAGTTTTTAAAACTTTTGTAACTAATTTTTTTTTAAATAAATTTTTCAAAATTTTCGAAACTGAAATTTTTGGAATTAAAATTTTCAGAATAGAATTTTTCATACTAAAAATTATTGTAATGAGAATTATCTTAATGAAATTTTCATACTAGAAATTTTCGTAATGAAATTTTCATACTAGAAATTTTTTTAATCAAATTTTCATACTGGAACTATCATAATGAAATTTTCATACTGGAACTATCGTAATGAAATTTTCATACTGGAACTTTCGTAATAAAATTTTCGTACTGGAACTTTCTTAATGAGAATTTTCATATTCAAAATTTTCGTAATAATTTTTTCAAAATGAGAATTCTCATACTTAAAATTTTCGTAATGAAGTTTTTGTAATGAGAATTTTCGTACTCAAAATTTTCGTACTGGATTTTTTGGAACCCAAAGTCTTTTCAACTTTAAGTTTTTCATAGTTAGTTTTTTTTTGTAGTCAAATCTTTCCTCAAGAAGAATATTACCAATTACGAACAATCTTTCTAGCCAATCCGAAAGGTATTTTTTTCTTACTTAATTTTTCGTAGTCATATTTTACTTGCTGGTATATTCCTATGAGTTTTTAAAAAAATTGGATTCTAGTTTTTTTATCAAATCCAAATATTTTTCTTAAAAACCTCAAAAGATCGGAGTCAAGTTTTCCTTGAGGGTTGTATCTCAACCGTCAGATCAAATCTCAGTGAATCTCAACCATTTTATCAATCGTGGAATCTGAACCGTCGTCGTAACTCCTATATAAAGCGGACCCCGGAGGGTCGTCCCACATCGGTTTTTCAAGATTTTGCGTCATGAAGCCTTGTCTCTCTTCTTAAGGTTGCTCCGATCTTTCTGAAGCCCGTTCCAAATCTTCCAGAACTCTACATTCCGAATATCTGTTGAAGTTACTTCACAAGATATTTCTACCTCAAAGCTGATTTCAAAATGGAATGTGTACAGAGAGAGACTGGTCCATTCAAACTTCTACATGTACGATTCTATCATCACCAGGAATATCAAGATGAATGGTTGGGAGGATGTATGTGTTTTCAAGGCAGGTGATTAGGATGCTGTTTATCCGGAGTTACTAGTAGAATTTTATGAGTCAGCAAGTTTTTATGAGGAATGTGGAAGAGAAAAGTTTTCTTTTAAGTCTTATGGAAATAATTATAAACTTACTTACACCAAGGTGGCAATCTTGGTGGGTCTAGCATATGAAGGAGAAGCTGAATTTAGTTCACACAAACTCCTGGATGCTCAAGGAAGTTTTTTTAAGGTTAAGTCCTTACAGTGTCTTGGATTTTCTGATGTTAGGACAACAAATATTTCTCATCTTTCTCCTAATAATTTGATTCTTTAGATTTGGGTACAGGGTTTTTTGGTTCCAAGAAAGGGTGATAAATATACCCTGAAGAAAAGTGACATATATTTCTTAGATTTCATGGTGAACCTAAGAAAAATAAATCTGATGAAGAATGTTCTTGTGATGATCAAGAATATCAAGGGGGGAAACTTGAGAGCTCAAATAATTATGTACCCTACCTTACTATCAAAGATGATAGTTCGGTGCTTAGATTCTTTCAAGGTTGTATGTAAGTCTAAAGTTCATAATTACAAGCTTATGCTTGTCAGTGATGATACGCTGAAAAGAATGAATATGGATTTTTCTAAGGAAACTGGTGGATTTTATAGCTTGCCATAGGGAGAGGCTGACGTCATTCCAGAGAATGTGGATAAGGCTGAACCAGTGAAGAAAGTTTCTAAGAAGAGGAATCTTAAGGAAGTGCTTGGTGATGAAAAAACCCCAAAGTCTAAGGAAACCCAATCTGCACCTCCCAACCCGAAAAAAATAAAGCATATCCAGATGAAGTGGCATCTAAGTGGAGGGAAGACAAAGAGAAGAGAAAATAATGGGATCCACATTTCGGATTGGACCCTGCTGAGGCAAAGGCCTTAAGGTAAAGAGATGCTGATGAGTTAGAAAAGAAAGCAAAAGAAAAGAAGTTGAAGAAGAAAATGTTTGAAGCCAAGGTTGTTCAATCTCTTTTGAAAGCAAAAGAGATGACTTCTGAGTATATTCTCATTTCGGAAACCTTTGATGTCCAACCATCTTTACTAGAGACTCCTGGGAAGAACTACATCAATCCGGAAAAGTCTTAGGGTAAAGAGTTAGTTGAAGAAGTTTAAAGAGAAGCTGGAAAAGCAAGAGGAGTTAATCAAAATGCAAGAAGAGGCCATGAAGGCTCAGGCTGAAGCTTTGAAATATCAAGATGATAGGAAAAAAGCTTTAGAAATGAAAGCTGAGGAGGATCAAAGAGATCTAAATAAATTGAAAACCTTGTTGAAGAAGCTGATTCTGAAGGAAAAGGAAGAAAAATAAATCCACTCCAATCTTTTGTTGTATTTGTCTTTCTTTGTAAAAAATTTCTCAACTCTAATGAAATTTCTTTTGGTTCTATATTGTCTTGTTATGTACTAATGTTTTAGGTACTTTATTACTTTTCTATTCCCTTAAATTCTTTTTGAAAATTAAAAAGGGGGAGAAGGAAAAAGAACTACTCAATAAGGGAGAAAGAAAATTTTCAAATGAAGAAGGAAAAATTTCTAAGTAAAATATCCTTAAAGTAAGGGGGAGTTTCTCATTACGAAGTTTTTCATTCCCATGATAATGAAAACTCCTCTCCAGAAATTCAGAATAAAATCCTTAGAGTTTCAATGAATAAGGGGGTGTTAGTTGTATTCATCATCATCCATGAACAAAGGGAGATAAGTTTTAATTTCAAAGAAGAAATGAAATTTTTCAATGTCCTAATACTCTTTTTCGTAAGGTTGTTTGTGCTTCCCAAAAAGGGGGAAATTGTTGAGTCGATAAGGTTTTCCTTATGAATTTTCCATTCATTCTTGTTTTGAAAATCACAAACACCTTATACTTAAGAAAAACTCTATTTTACTTCTCTAAGGAAAATTTCCTTCCTTAAGGAAATTTGCCCTAAACTATATTTCCTTATACATACCAATATTATTCTTAAGTATAAAAATCGGATTCATACCCAAAACCTCGGAATCATATAATACTTAGAAATGAAGCATTATGTTATAGGATCCGAATTCTGGATGTGAATTGTAATAAAGTTCTACTCTGAATTATGGATATGAACTATAATTAAGTTCCACTCCGAACTCTGGATACGAACTCTAACAAAGTTCAACTCCGAATTCTGGACTCTGAGCTTTTACTAGTTCGACTCTGAACTTTTATGAGTTCGACTCTGAAATTTAATTAGTTCGACTCCGAACTTTTACTAGTTCAACTCCAAACTTTTATTAGTTTGACTCCGAACTTTTATTAGTTCGACTCCTAACTTCTATAAGTTCGACTCAGAACTTTTACTTGTTCAACTCCGAACTTTTATTAGTTCGACTCCGAACTTTTACTAGTTCGACTCCGAACTTTTAAAAGTTCGACTCTGAACTCTGTAAGTTCAGATTCTGAACTCTGGTGAAACCAGACTCCGAATTTCCTTAGAAATTCAGACTCTGGATTTCTACAGAATTCAGGTACCGAATTCCTATAAAATAGAATCCGAATATCCTTTTTATTATAGACTCCGAATTCCATTTTGGTTAGACTCTGAACTTTTATTTGCTTACATTCCGAATTTTAGTTTTACTTATACTTACACTCGTTTCATTACAAAACGATGTCATGCATTCAGTTACACATATAAAACGATGTCTTCCATTCTGTTTCTAACTAACCATTGGAGTAGTGACACGTGTATAGGCCCCTATGAAATTTAAGGAAAATATAACTGTTGGAGGAGGGAGCCGACCATTCCAACCGTGACTATAAATAGGATCTCATCTGAAAGATCTCAACAACAAGTTGATCGATCTAGAGACCACACACTATTAAGGTGATTTCTAGAGATAGAAGCTTTTCATGACTTGTGCATACTAAACTGCTTGTTCATATTTCTTCGTGCGACTCCGAATGTTGGTGATTACATTCAAGGGCTTCCAGGGATAGGAAGATAGAGGTGTCGACTTCCTTGAAGTTCGAGGCCTTCCTTGCTGAGGAAGACAGAGGTTCCGACTACCGTGAAGTTGAGGGCTTGTGGGGATAGCAAGACAGAGACTCTGATATTCATATCGAGTGCTTACCCTAGTGTGGGTAAGACAGACTTTCTTGAAAGTATAAATCAAGGTACCTTTATCCAAGGTTGTTGGATACCCTTCTCTTTGGGTTAAAAGACTTATATCTTATTACTTGTAGTTTTACTTCTTGTTTTACCCTAAATTGTGTCTTGTAAAGAAAGTATAATCTTATTATATTTTCTTACACTTGTACTCTGATTAATTTAGATTCTATACGCTTTAAGGTAGAATCTCATATTGTAAACTTTA
Source organism: Viscum album (assembly GCA_963277665.1). Classification (NCBI taxonomy): domain Eukaryota; kingdom Viridiplantae; phylum Streptophyta; class Magnoliopsida; order Santalales; family Viscaceae; genus Viscum; species Viscum album. The sequence continues at coordinate 476,636,636 of OY728125.1, read as the reverse complement.
GTTAAGTTTCAATTTCAGGATCCATATTTCCAGAACCTATTTTTCGGAATCACTTTCCATATTCAAGAAAGTGCATAGAACTAGAAGTTTGTAACTTCATACCTCGTTCCAATTCTCTAATTGGTGTTAGAGGTGTTGTGAATTTTCTTAGTTTCACTTTTTTAAACTTACATCTTTCCTTATTTAAGGAAATTTTTAAAGTCTACAATTCACCCCCCCCCCCCTCTTGTATATTGAGAATCTACATCATTATTTTGATCCTACACCAATATAAACATCCACAAATAGAAACATCCAATGACACTATGAAATGTGGATTTCCTACTGTCGGGCCTCGTTCTCATAATATCTTCCTGGATATTACCAAGGGTGCACACCATGAGAATGTACCTCAAAGTTTTATGAGACCTCACCCCTAATGGCCTGTATTATTTTTGTCCCTAAAATAACATCATCTGGTCATAGAACATATATTCGAGAACAGTTTTATGGAAATTCTAGGTTCTCATCATAGTAGGGATCCTCTATGAGCCTTTAATGAAACAGATATCCTTAGTACATTATCACATGCATTGTCATGCAGAAGAACAATCAATATGTGATAAGGATTTTATTAATGAATAAAGTAAAAAGTTGTTGGTTCTAGGCCACCAACTCCAACAGACTCCCACCTAGAATGGTGCCAATGGATAACATCCTTTAACCTGCTAGCTCTCACATGATATTCATGATTCTGCTGAGATAGGCCTTTATTCATGGGGTCCACCACATTCTCTTCCATGGACACTATGCTCACTGCAACTTCACCCCTTTGATATTAATCTCACAAGAGGTGATACATTTGGATTATGTGCTTTGTCTGTTGATGTGACCTTGGTTCTTTTGCAAGAGTCACTATTGCAGTATTATCACAATACAACATGATAGAATCATTACTGTTAGGCACCACATCACACACCTGTACAAAGTTTTGAATCCAGATGGATTCCTTGGGTGCATCAAAAGCCGCTATATATTCAGACTCTGCTGTAGAATCGGCGACAAATGGCTTCTTTCAACTCTTCTATCTCACAGCTCCTCTATTAAGACAGAAAACATATCTATATTGCGACTTCTGATCATTCTAATCTGTCTAAAAACCAGCATCAGCAGACTCTCTGATGAAAAGCTCCTCGTCTCCTCCAAACACTAGGAACGTGTCCTTAGTTCTTCTTAGATACTTAAGGATAGTCTTAACAACAATCCAATGTTATTATCCTGGATCTGCTTGATATCTGCCTACCATGATCAGTGCATAGGCAACATCAAGCCTAGTACATAACATGGTATACATGATGGATCCTATAGCTGAAGCGTATGGTATCTTAATCATTCTATCTTTCTCTTGTTGTGTCTGGGAATAAATTTTCTTATAAATATGTAATCCATGTGACACTGGAACCAATATCCTCTTGGATTGTTCCATACTAAATCTCTTTAGTATCTGCTAAATGTATGTACCCTGACTTAGTCCAAGCATCCTCTCGGATCTATCACGAATGATCTTGATCCCTATACTGTATACTGCTCCACCCAATTCCTTCATGGAGAAACACTTGTTCAGCTAGTCCTTAACTGACTTTAAGACTGGTACATCGTTTCCAATAAGTAATATGTCCTCAATATATACTACTAGTATAACGATAACATTCCCATTAAACTGCTTGTAAACACATGTCTCACATTCATTTATTAATGAAACCAAATTCCTTTACAGATTTATCAAATGGAATGTTCCATGACCTGGATGCTTGCTTTAATCAATAAATGGATTTTTGCAACTTGCAAACCTGTTTGGCTTCACCCGGTGTCCCAAACCCTTTTGGTTGTGTCATATATACATCTTCCTGAAGGTTCCTGTTATGGGATTCCGTTTTGGAATCCATCTTCCAAATCTCGTAGTCCTGGTAAGGTACTATGGCAATTATGATTCTTATGGATTTAAACATGGAAAATGGTGAGAATATTTCATCATAGTCAGTTCCTTGACGTTGTCTAAATCCTTTAGCTACTATCCTTTCTTTATAGGTGCTAACTTGAACTTCCATGTCCAGATTTCTCTTGAATACCCATTTTTATCCAACAGGCTTTACATCAACTGGCTCATCGACCAGAACCCAAACTTGGTTCTGATACATGGAATCCATTGCTGATTTCATCGCTTCTAGCCATCTTGCAGCTTCTGATATTTCTACTGATTCCTTGTAGGATATAGGTTCATCATTTTTCAACAATAATGATTCACCATCCTTGGTGACTAAGAAACCAAATCTCTCTGGTTCCCTTACCTCTCTTGAGCTCCTACGCAGTACTTGTGTTTCTGGAACCTCTTCCATGGGGATCTGTGGAACTTGTTCCTTTACCAACTCCTGTGTATCTTGAGCATCAACTTCATTGAAGTCAATCTTTCTCCCACTGTCCTTCTTGAGGATGTGCTCCATCTCAAGAAATACGGCTTGTCTGGCGACAGTCACTTCCTTGTCTGAAGGGTTATATAGGTAATATCCTTTCGTTTCCTTGGGATATCCTATAAAGATACACCTCATGCCCTGATGTGCTAGTTTATTGCCAGATAAGGCCTTAACAAATGCCTCACATACACATACATCTGTGTGCGACAAAGTGGGTTTCCTTTCATTCCATAACTCGGATAGAATTACATTTTCCACCTTTGTTGGAACTCAGATTAATGTGTATGATACAGTTTGTAATGCATATCCCCAAAAGGATAAAAGAGGATCTGCATGACTCATCATCGACCTCACCATGTCCATCAATGTGAGGTTCCTCCTTTCACTAAAACCATTCCACTATGGTGTATAAGGAGGAGTGAGGTGAGATAGAATCCTAGACTCTCATAGAAGATCGATGAACTCTTGGTTCAGATATTCTCCACCTCAATCCGATCAAAGTTTCTTTATATTCTTACCAAACTTATTTTCTACTTCATTCTTAAATTCCTTAAATTTCTCTAAGGCCTCTGACTTATACCTCATTAATTAGACATAGCCATATCTACTAAAATCATTAGTAAAAGTAATGAAGTAAGAATATCCACCTCTAGATTCTATTGTAAATGGTCCACACACATCCGTGTCTACCAATCCTAGAAGCTTTGTGGCCCTTTCACCCTGTCCACCAAAAGGCAGCTTGGTCATTTTTTCTTGTAAACAAGAGTGACATCAATCAATTGGTTTTAGCTCAGTAGACTCTAAATAGCCATCTTGGCAGATCTTTTTCAAGTGCTTCTCATTTACATGACTATGATGGTGATGCCACAACTGGGTGATATATGAGTCATGTGAGTTTGTTTTGTTATTGATTGCCAACACTTGGTTTTCATAATTTAATACATACAAACCATTATTTAAATGTGAAATACCCTTATATACGATGTTCTTATAAAAGAGAAAACCCTTATTTTCAAACTTGAAAATAAATCCATCCATATCCAAATAAGATACAGAAATTATGTTCTTGGTAACACTAGGCACATAATAACAGTTCTGTAAAACCAAAATCAAGCCAGTTGGCAATGAGAGGTGGTAATCTCCAATAGACAACGCAACCTGCCTTGCAGCATTATCAGCTCGAAGATCCACCTCTCCTATGGTAATCTTTCTAAATCTACTTGGTTCCTACATTTTAATACACATGTGAGACCCCCAGGTTTTATCTAATACCCAATGTGTAGAAATATAAATATTACACTTGATAATGAATGCACCTTTAGTGTCCCCAAAATTTTGGGTGCAGTTCCTATTCTAGTGTCCTTTCTTAACACATGAAAAACACACTGCCTCCTATTCCTTTCCCTGCCTTTGGATCTTCCCCTTCATGGAGGGACGGTGCTCGGGGGCTTTAGATCTTTTATAAGTCTATGTCCCATTTACCTTGTCCTTCCTTTTCCTATTCACCATAAGGACTGTGGGTTTGTCACACCCCATGTCTTTATCTACCTAGAGAATCAAGGTCAGAAGTTTCGATAGACTCTTCTCATTGTTTCTCATGTTGTAGTTGACAATAATGATAGATAAGGTCTTGGTCAGTGATGATAGAATGAGATCTGTACGCAGCTAATCGGGGATTATAATCCCTAAGATGTCTAGGCATTCAATGTAGCCAATAAGCTTGACTAAATGTGGCCCAGATGGCACAGACTCTCCAAGATTAGTTGTGAACAAAGCATTGAAGATCTCATACCTCTCTTGTCTTGCCTTCTCTTGATAGAGATCTTTAAGGTGAGACATCATTCTATATGCGTCCTTGTTTTCGTGTTGCTTCAAGAGCTCATTAGACATGGTTTATAGCATGAAACACTAGACATATGTGGCATCATCCATGTGTTTCATGTAGAGAGATAGTTCCTCATCACTGGACTCCTTTCCAGGCCCAACTATAATAGGCTCTTCCAGCACATATAATTTCATTTTGTGGCGAAGGATGACACGTAAAAGCCTCTGCCACTCTTGGAAATTGGTGTTGGTGAGAAGGTTTTCCTTCTCGGGTATGGTTTGAAATGATATGTTTGAAGTCATTTTTCCTTCTATTTCAACAAATTAAGATGAGAAAAGGTTTAGTAATTTATTACAAAACTGAGACAAATAAATAAATTAATACTTATAAGTCTCCCACTATTTTATCGAAATCCAATAGCCCTCATCATTGACTTCAGAATATTATATTGCCTGAATATTCTATTGGTAAGGATCCATATTTCCCTTTGCATTACCCCAACTAGGGTTGGTCAAGCAACTTGAATAGTTTCAGGTAGGCATTCCAGATTCCAACTGCATTAACTCGCAGCTAGTTGATCCATTGAGTGGACTCCCCAATCATGAAATCCTTTTATTTTGGATTTCTTCAACCTTTGCCTCTTGGTCACACCAATTCCTACTGTGGCAGTCAACCCTTGATGTGAGAAAAGTTAAGTCAACCCAAAACTTTGAATTAGAATTCCCCAATAATTGAAAGAACCCCAACTAGGGTTGGTCAATAACTTTGAACTATGGTTGGATTCTAACCAAGATTATGGAAGGCTATACTGACTTAATATTTCTTTTTAGGGATTTTATCCTTATACGTAAAATTCCATTTTATTATCTTTGATTACATGCGGGTTAATATTAAGTGGGATATATTTAATTGATTAACCATGTCAAGATAATATTTATGCATATGCCGGTCTTATTTTAGTTTCATCTTTCATGCTCATTTAATTCATTAATTGTGTGACCGTGAAAACACACCCATGTTAAATAAACCATACAACTGAAAGAAATAAAATAAATGGCATGATCATGAGATTTGTTCTATTGGTTAGTTTATCTAGTAGTCGATAAACTAACCCAAGACCTAGGGGAGAAACACCTTGAACCTTTTGATTTCGTGTTTACAGCTTTCCACCAATCCACCTTTCTATCTCCTTGGATTGGTTTCACCTTGGCTCCTGACTTGAGCCACCTCCACAAGCTTGGGAGCTCCATACATTACATATGCATTTATCTCACACGCTGTTGAGGGGTAAATAGGGATTTTACATAAAAGAATCCTTGGGCACGTAGGCCCTACATATTAATGAGGAGAAGGCTCATAGGCCAACAAATTTAATTTAAATAAATAAATTAAAAGAAACCATTCACATAAAAAGGTCTCGGTCTAGCTCATGATCAACCATACATGCAACGATATTGTTTCTGATGCTTTCTGTCGGGGTGCGCATGCGCATCCGTGATGCAGGGGGAGAACGCGCGGCATCATTTCCCTGCATTCCCGCTTTCCAAAGGTGGGCGACATCAATTCCTTGTTCAGGTACATCTACTCCTTGATCGAAACTGGGATGATGGGATGTCAGTTCTTCCTTTCGTGAATTTCTCATCGGAGCTCATTACCTAATCCGGGTCTCCCTCATAGATTTAAGACGTATTCTTGAACCTCGTTCCCGGTGCCATAATTTCATGGATGCCAGTAAATTACGCTACTTCCGTCAAGACGCTCCAAGGGTTCTGGTCGGTGCAGCAACCTTCGGTGAGGGGAATGGTCACGATGGGGTGTTGTTGGCTTGCCTTGACGTTGGGGGATTGGCACGTCTATCTTATGTCCCTTATTATAGGACTTCTCGAGGGAGCAGAAGCCCGAGGCATCCCACATCGAAAATGGGGAATTGTGTACCATCTGAGGTTTTACTCAGCTTCCCATGTTTAACACGGGGTATGCCGCAAGTTTAACATCTTACATAGATGGATCGGACTGATTGGAACAATGAGAGTGGATCAGATTGAAAGACACCCTAGGGGGAACACCGATATTGGGGCCAACACGTGGGAGGATTCCCAGATACTATGGAGTGGAATGAGGTGGCATGATCCCACCAGGATGTGGCGGCCCGGGTAGGAATTAGGACGGGTGATGGAGTGAAGAGGGGGTTGAACCATATTGAGGCTTCCTACGTATACCCATGGCAGGGAATCAAATTTCGTGTAGTTCGGTGATATGGTGGGACACCTGAAGAGGCGACCCATGAGAATGAACGCATGGATTGGATCTTGGAGGAAGTAAGACCTCCGGGCTAGGGCATGAGCTTCCCAAGGCACGTGGGCTCGAGGGAGTGGTTAGGATGAGACGTAGGTGTTGGATATGGGGCTTACGCTCTGAGGAAGCCCATGATGGTGGATATGGGGCTTATGCTCTGGGGCGGCCCATGATGGGGGATATGGGGCTTACGCTCTGGGGTGGCCCATGATGGTGGATGTGAAGCGACGCAGAGGGGTCGGAACAACTGAGTGATGGGCTTGAACCTCATGGAGGCTTCCTACGTACCATGTGTTAGTACGGAGTCCACGTAGTTCAGGGCATACAGTTTAACATCATGCGGAACGGGATACAGTTTAACGTCATGCAAGAAAAAGTCATACAATTTAACGTCATGCGGTATGAGAGCATACAGTTTAACATCATGTGGGATGAAGGCATATAGTTTAACATCATGCGGGATGAACGCATAGGGATTACGCTCTGAGGAGGCCCATGGGATTGGCGAACCGACACGAATGAGGGGTCGTAACGACTGGGTAATGGGCTTGAACCTCGTGGAGGCTTCCTACGTACCATACGTTAGCACGGATCAAAGTCCACGTAGTTCGCTGGTATGGGGCTTACGCTCTGAGGTGTCCCAAAGAGGAAATAGGGGATTATGCATGGTTAGCAGCCCTTAGTTTCGGGGCTTACTCCAGGATAGAGGCCCATGGTGTGACAAAGCACAGAGGGAGAGGGATTTGAGACCGAGCAAAGGATATGCCTCGTTCCCTATCACACCCTCCACTGGCCTTGGTAGTGGGGAAGTATGGAGGTTCATGGGTGAAACCTTCTGCAAGAGAGGATAGGGGCTTACGCTCTGAGGCAGCCCTTCCCCCGTGGACAAACGCCACTCCGAGAGGGAGGATCTCATTCCATGTGAGGAAGAATCCATTCCCGTGGAGACTAGAGGCATAAAGAATGTCCGAGACGGGGGGACCCTGCGTGCGAGGTACGGGGTCGGATCACAGTTTAACGTCTTGTGTTGAGGATGAGGTGCTTGGCAGTTTAACGTCCTGTAGATCAGATGAGGTGGGTTCTCTCTACACCCCTAGGGATTACATGCCCAATACCCTCTACCCCTTGTGGGAGAGAAGGCATCGGCAAGGCCATAGTGAAGGGGGGACGCAGGGAGAACCATCGAGGGGTCCACGTTAGTGTGGCTATGCGAAGAAGCAGTAGTCATTACTGTGCCAATGCGAAAAAGCATATGGCAAAGCAACGTAATGGAAAAACACTGCCCAATGGACCTTGAGGTTACTTCGTACGAGCCTGGAAGGCTGTATGGGAAAACAACGCATGGTGTGCATGCTCGGTATGGAGGACATTGGGTGCCTTTGCACCCCGGGGGAGAAAAGGTGAGGGGTCCTGGGTTTTACACGCAAAGAGAAGGTTTGAGCGCAAAACACCGGGATGGCGCGCAATTGGGGTAGCAGGATTGCGCGCGGCGTGGGGGATTGCGCGAAATGGGCTTGGATTGCGCATGAGGGCACTGGCCGATCCCTAAGGTATGGAAAAACCTAACAAAAGGGTTGTGCACAATTTGGAAGGGATGCCCCACAATTGGAGGGGAGTACGTGCAAGGGTAAAGGATTGTGCGCAAGGAAGAACCCGGAGGGGTTTGGAAAATTCACTTAAGCCAGCGGGATTGTGCACAAAGGCAAACCCCATGGAGGGGTTGCACGAAAAGGTGTATTACCTGGAAGTCATATTGCGCACACGGAAGTCTGAATTGCCTGCACGAGAGCTGGTCCGAATTCTTCAACCCCGAACCGGTTGGGGTTGCCTTTTATTTATAGGCATCCACCATCGCGGAATTAGGACGGCGCGTGAAATCTTTCGCGCCTGGACCATTCGGCGCGCAACGCCTCCCTGTGCGGAACCGAGCGCGCAAAATTGCGCACCCTACTGGCTCTTTTTCACGAATCCCAGGAGTTCTTCACACGAACAACATTTTTCCATGAGAGTACCCTTAAATTTCACTCACCCCATCCAGGTCCTCCGGACCGGGCCTCTGAGTACGAATATGACTTCGCTTTGTCAATTTGAAACTTCCTCCAGGAGTTACAGACTTTTTTTGGAATCTACCAATGCCCCCCCCTCGGAATTGGATCAGCAAGAGGTCACAACGATCATATTCCGAGGGAAATGTCGAAACGCCGAAGTGGTGGATCTCCTGGTAATTTTTCTCGCAAAACTCCAACGGGCGCGCAAAACTCCGGGTCGGCGCGGAATTCTATTTCCGTGCGGCGTGAAACCCTGGCCTCGCCTATAAAAAGGGGCGCTGGGTCCCATGTTCCATACTCAATATTTTCTGCGCGATAGGCTCAATGCTCTCGTGCACAAAATTTCTTCTACGGCTGCGCGTAAAAAACACTTTGGCAGCGCATAATTCCCTTTGAATTTTGAGCGCATTTCCGTGAAAACTCGGGGTTTTGCGCGTCAATGGTGCTGATTGCGCGCCTCACTCCTGAATTGTGCACCGCCCGTCCAGATTGCGCGAAACCCTTTCCGATTCCATGCACATCTTCCTTATTTCATGAAACTCTCAAGAAAACTTGGAATGGCTGCAAACCAAGTTGATGAGGGTGAAGTCGTCGCTCGTAGAGCCGAAATGGCAGCGAATGGGGAGGTTTACGGTGCCAAGGTGGTCGTTTCCAACAACCTAACCTTGTTCAACCTGCTGACCCCCGCCCAGAAGGAGTATCCTCTGTCTGAAAACCTCCCACTCTGGAACTTTGGCATCCTGGAGGAGGTTCTTCTACCAGGCTTCAAGGTGGACACACCGTGGTCATGGGTGACCCGGGAGGATGATCTTCCTCGCTAAAACATCACCAACAACGGCCGTCCTGCCAGAGAAACCAGGCACATGGACGTATATGTCCTGAACCCGAGGACCAAGACCATTACCGGAGATGAACCTACCACAGAGGATTCTCCAGCCCTCTACACAAGCGCGTTCCGTCAAAGCATCATGAATGACACGAAGGGATGGCTGAAAGATTGGGACCTGCAGTCCAAGGGAAAATTTACCAGTGAGTGGGCATGGGAGTTCTGGGATCGCCATACTTGCGACCAGTTGGGGCCGAGCTGTGGCATATTGGCCTGTACGAGGCGGTATGAACGTCGCAGTTCCACTTCCACCGTGAACCTGAGCTCGGTCCGGAGCTATTCAGCCAGTGGTGCCCTGATACCAACACATTACACCTTCACCATGGGGAAGTTGGAATCATCCTCTAGGACGTTCACTGCATCGGAGGTATCCTACTAGAGGGTTACCAATACGACAAGTTCATTCCCCCAAAGAACACCTGGGAAGATAGGTCACGGACCCCCATGCTGACGTGGCACCTGTTGGAGCTAGACAAAGAGAGGCTGGGGGTCAAGGACTTCCTGAAGGACATTGCCTACAAGGGCTAGTTCAGCGAGTTCCTGGAGAAGGACCCGGCGATCAAGATGCCGAGACGGGGCAAACGGTGCCCAACCATGGCTCAGAGGAGCAAGGATGGGTCGTATTGGAGGACCCTGGAGGTGGGGAAATACCAATCGTGGGGCTACCGCGTCATCGAGGCCCGGGACCCGAATGTCTGGTACGCCGGGTTCCTTGCCGGATTCCTGAGTGGGTGGCTCCTGCCGGTGCGGGACGCGAGGATGGGCGTCCGTCCAGCAACACTAGTGATGGCGGGCACCATGGCCTCCAACAAAAGGTTCAACTTGGGGGTCCACATGTTGGCTCGGTTGTATGCCATTCTGGGACGCATCTCTAGAGGGGGGGTCGCCTCGGAGGGTATGTGGCCCATTCTAGATCTTTCACGACTGGGTGGCGGCTCATCTCGGCGGGTATATTTTCCCGAACGCCATCCGTCCTCCGGGCAATGGCCTGCGACCATCTCTGTTGAACATCATTGGGGTGGCGCCGATGACGCTCAATGAGGAGGGAGTAAGGATCCGAATCGGTAACCACACCAATTTCAAATTCATCCCATTCCCCACCCCGGTCGGCCAGATGGTGGACAATGGGCAAGGCTCAATGGAGCACCAGGAGTATTTTCAGAGCATCTGGGGTGAGGTGCTCATGACTCAGATCGACGGGAAGGTGATCTATGAGCCTTACGTGCCATCCCGATTCGCCAGGAAATTAGGGTGCCTCCAATGAATGTCGAAGAAGGTATTCACGGCTGTTTGGGAGGAGAATAATCCCTGCATTCTGTGCCATATGTGGTTGATGTTCACCACTTTCGGCTCCGGTGACGTTATCACCCTTCCTCCCACCGGGGTTGACGCTGGCCAAGCAACCGAGTACGCCGAGCACTGGACCATTGCGTTCCCTGAGGGGCTTTTACGCAAGCGAGTCCGGAAACTCGAGATGACCCACGTGGAAACTGGGTGACGGGGGAGGCAAGGTGTTGTTAGAAGGGGGGAGCCAGGGGTGCGCCAGGCAGTGTGGCCTACGCAGGCCGGGACCTCAGCAGCGGGGACATCACGCGGTGTCGCCGCGACCTCGTTGCCCGGAAGGGGGTCACACGAGGTGGCCAGGGAACTGCCCGGGAAGAAGATAAGATACCTGCTCGAACCTTCCCAAGATGAAATTTTCCCGGCACTGTGGTCAGCCTGGATGACCCTGCGGCAATCAATGAGCGCTGAACCAATCTGGCAGGAGATAATGCAGGATGAAATCCAACTGCCAGAGGTCGGGCTCATTCGAGTTACTGACAGAGTAAACTTCCATCGGCGGCATGCATACTTGACGGCCATGGACACATACGCGTGCCAAAGGGGTCGGCGCACAGAGCCACCTTTCTTGGTGAAAGTGATGCTCGTCCAAGAGCATGATCCGGAAGTGATGTCGCCGGGAGAAGGTGATAGTGACGAGGAGTCATAGGGAGGGGAGGAAACAGGAGAAGATGAAGGCGAAGGAGAAGGAGAAGATGAAGTAGAAGTAGAAGAAGAACCCGAAGGTGAGGGGTCGCAGGGGGCGACCTACCAAGGGAGTCTCCAGGAGAGCAGTGAGATTGTTGGCTCTGATCTTGACATAACCGAGATACTCGAGGTCTATCTCTACCTTTATTCATTCACCTTCTTCATCCATTCTCTTTTTCAATTTCTAACCCACCTCTCTATCTCACTCAGGAGCACATAGGTGTTGATCATGAGTCCCCAATGGAGGAGGGAGTGGAACTGGTAGGACAGGATGGGGCTCCGACGCCCATCATCGAACTGACAAGCACTGAGGGGTCTCCTGCTACGACAGCTCCTATAGTAGCCAGCACACCGGAGGCTGACGCTCTGGGTTCCTGTAAGTCCCATGCTTTGCCACTGGTGCTTTCTATCAAAGATCCCAACTAATCAAGGTGCTCCACATACAGTGATCTCGACATTGGAGGCCCGTCGGGCTGCTGATCCAGGGTCGTCCGTGAGCGAACCAGTGGCGGACGCACCACCTCCTCCAGAACATACTTCCCGCACTGAGTCGGCACTGGCCATTGATGAGCAGGGGGCGGCGGACATCTGTGGCACTGTTATTGGAGCAGGGTCGGAAGCTGATGGAGGAACCGTCGTTGTCAGTGCGAGAGAGGAAGGTCGCCCGGGCATCAAGGATCCTATTCCACATGAAGACATCCCTGAGGCAGAACCTGCTGCTAATCTGCTGGCTTCTTTTCCTGCGTACCGGCCTGCTGATCCTGAGGAGATAGATGACTCAGACTCAAAATCGGTTGAGGAGAGTCGGATGACACAACGCAAAGGGTGGAAGTGTATCCAGCACTTTCTTAGGCAGCCCCTTTCGGATTGGATGAGGCGGATGGGATCACTCCAGACCTGGCTACGCTTCCAGTGCGCTAGAGGGGCTGACGCTCAACGTCTTCATCTAACGGTCCGTGATTACATGGACGAGAACATACGCGAGAGCAGCCGGAGAACTGACGTTTCCCAGTGTCGGGAAAGATTGGCGAGCACCCAAGCATTCCTTAGGGTGGAACAGGAGGTCTGGAGCCTCAAAGGGAAGGTGGCAGAAAAGAAGGTCTTCATTGCAACATGCTCTGATCTTGTGGATCAACTGACGGCCCAACTGGCTGACGCCCAAGAAAAATTGGTGGAGGTGAGTCACCAGATGACCGTACTTCAAACCAAGTAGGCATAGGCACAAGCTAGGGTTGGCGAGCTGTGCTCTGCGTGTAACAACCCGAGATTTTATAAGATATATTCGTTTTAATTTCTTTCATATCTTCTGTTGTAAGCTACACCAAGATTATCTTGCGCTATAAGAAACACCGTATTAGCTTGCAGTATACGCAACACTAATCTTGGATCGTGTTACACATAATTTCATGTTTGTTTAATAGTAGTTATTCTACAAAACATTGAGTATATATATATATATATATATATATATATATATATATATATATATTCAGTGTATTTTGTTATACACAACAACAAAGTATTCGTGCACTACACGCAACTCTGACTTGGCTTGCATTACACGCAATCGTGATCTTCCTCGATAGCGTCGGTTGTACGCAATATCTGGTTTTACTAAACAATGATATATTATTATAATATTATTATGAACTAGCCTTTATGAATAGTATTAACTAAATTTTGAATTTTATAACATTATTATTCATCTTACACATTTTCTAAAACATGGTATAAGAACAAAATAAAATTTTCAGGTAAAATAAGTATTTTTCAAAAATTACAGTTTTGCCACCTTTTGATGGCGCACCCACTTTAAATCTAGTTTTTGACATGTTTATAACTTAAATTTTACAAAATAAAATTATTCTTTGGAATAAGGATATAAAATTTTACCTTGGATTAGTTTTTAATATTATTCTAATAACTTTCATATTTTAATGAATAGTAAAAACACGCTATATTTTAATTTAAGACAACTTTTTTCATCGTAATAACTTATGTGGTTAAATTATAATATTGAATGATTTTAAAGTATAAATAGAATATATTTTTACCATTTAATATAATGTATTTCATTATCATTGATTTTACATTGAATTCATAGGTTAAATAAATTCAATCTTTTGTAATGTTTTAAACAAAAACTCGTTTTCTTTCGACAACGGGATTAATTTTAATTTAATTTATGCAACTTCTGTGTATTGAATTTATAAAAATGGATTCCATATTTGGAATCAGTGGGTCCAAGTTATATTAATAGACAACTTTTTATTTTTGGGTTTTATGAATAGTAACAATGGTAAATTTTATTTACCATTGTAAAAGGTAAATTGGGTAATTAAGGGTAAATATAATATTATAAAATTACCCTAACACTTGTATTAATACAATTGGATGATTATATTTTGTCCTAAGTCATATTTGGGTCGAAATTAAATCCATTAGAACCCACTTGGAGGTGATTAAAACCTTTAGTTTATTTTATTTAAATGAAAGTGAAATATGTCTCACTCAACTTTAATAATTAAAGTATTTTTAATATATGTTTATACAGAATATAAATTCGGTTATAAATGATTATTTGAAAGATAAAATGTTCTTATTTATAATGGTAATTTATTTGTAATTTTTAAGAGTTATTTAATTACCTTATGATCTTATACATTAATGATGCAAAAATTATTTATTTCGTGAAAAATCAATAATATAGTTTTTATTGAAATTGTAATACATATCAAAAGGCACAAAAATCTGTACAAAACTTATTATTAGTGTATATATAAACATAGATCATCCACTAGCCGAATTTTTGACCATTGTGATCCTTATTAAGGCGATTATGACACTTATATTATTTTATTTTAAATGATGCCAAAGTTGTCACCTTCATAATTTAATAAATATAAAAATTTAAATATTGTGATTTTAAGATGATAAATTCAAGTAAAATTATTATTGTGAAATTTAATATATTTATCTTAATCATAGGATTTTATTTTTAATTTTTAGGTAACAAATAAGTATATAAAATAATTATACAAAAATGTTGTAGTAATTATTTTATTAAGAGATAAACCAAATAAATGGTTTTAAAAATAATAAAATAAATATTATATTAACTATTTAATGTGAACCACGACTTTTCTAGACATATTTGACATGTTAAGAATCTATTAAATATTTTATTTTGAATATATCCTCTGTGTAGATTTTATTTAAATTCAAATAAATGAATAGTGTCAAAATTGACACTATTGTTATTTTATAAAAATAACATATTATTAAATTGTTTAAAAATCACAAAAATATTTAAAAATTAGAAATTGAAATTTATATAGTCAAAAATGTTATAAAGTATCCAATTATGGAAAATTAACAACACATAAGTGAATATTTATAACCATTTAAAATTTAGAATTTTATTATCACAAATAAACGCAAATAGATTAAATAAGGATAAATCAAAATGATAAGGTTTAAAATAAGATCAAAACATGTCTAAATTTTATTGGTTTATGATATTACAACCCTATCTCATCTAATATTCGAATTGAGTCATTTTTGGAGGTTTTCATATGGGGTTTGAATTTATATTAAACAAATATTTTTGAGGATTCTAAAGGTGCCCCTCTCCTCCCTTATAAAAGGGCACCTCATCCCTCTCTTCCTCACACCATTTTTAGCCTTAAATCTCGTCCAAAATCTGCCCATTTAACTTCCCCACTTCCCTAGAAACCTTATAGAGGTACTGGTCTTCTCAAAAGACCAACCCTAGTGCCCTAAGAAGAAGTTTAAAGGAGGTGCGTCGAAGAAGAGGTAATCTTGTCTACCGATTATTTCAAGCTGATTTCTTCTTCAATTTCTTCTTCTTTAGTTGTTTCATTATAAATTAATAACATCAGTATCTATAATATACATATATGTTATTATAAATATTAATCAACCGCATTTCACCTTCTATCCATCCTACGGAAAATGAAATCACCGCGGGTGTGTACGTACGGAATACCGTCTCCACGCCGTGGTGTAATCTGTTTTTTCAACACCACCTTACTTGGATGGGTATAATGGTGTAAAGAATAACTATACATAGTTATTATAACATCATACTGATTCTGATATATTGTATCATCTACTTCAATTCAATTCAATAATTATGGGAACGATATCATCGCTCGTGCGTACGTACGGACTACCGTCTCCACGATGCGATGAGATTCATTCTCAATGATTAACCATTCATTAATGATTATAAAGTATATATAATAAGTATTCATGAAATATATGACATAATAATGATACTGGATTTATGTATATATATATATGTATGTCATCCAATTAATTCCATTCAATTCAATGAGGAAATGAAAACAACGTTCATGCGTACGTACGGCCTACCGTCTCCATAAACGGTGTATTTCTTTCCATTTATTGATCTATTATAAATATATATGTATATTAGAAATATATATTATATATAAATAATGTTTTATATTCTGTAATTAATTAATCATGATCTAAGTAATCATATGAATAATTACAAGTCAAAACACGGACGACAAATGAAACGATTTTACCCAAAACACTCTTTAACATGAAATTTACAGAAGAACGGGTAATATAAAGTCATAAGTGAACCATATATGATATCATAACAATGAATATGATTCTGTAATAAGTAAATGAAATTATTTAAATCATTATACAGGAGTTTCGGATACGTACGAAGCATATCGGACCTAAGGTAAGGGATAATTATTCCAATCTCATTCTTATCCGAGATTATTTATTCGTAAGTATTTACTGGGGTTATAATTATTATTCATGTCCATATATTCTCAAAATTGTTTCATAAAATGTTTAATTTTCTTGCATGTTTGTTTAAAATTATTTTTACCCTTTTCTACTTTTACCACATCGTATGGAAGGAATCTTTCTTTTACGAGGTTCTTTTTTGACTTTTCTAGAAAAAGTACGAGAAGAATGTTTTTTTAACTTATACGGCATGAAAGGATTTTTACGGTTTTATAAATCCTTATTTTCATGAAGATTACTCCAAAAGATTTAATGACTATTTTCAACATAATCCTTTTCTTTTAAAATTGAATGTCATTTTGTGAAAAGAAAATGATTTTCAAGATGAAAGGATATTTTCTTCAAGAATTCATTTCAAGTGCTTTATCAAAACCATTTTCCATCTAAGAGGAAAGTATTTCATATGTGTATGTTTCAAGTATAATGTCTCTATGATTTATATGGTTTCACTTTTCTTATTATGAAATGATATCCATTTCTATTATATGGATTATGTGATGATGGGATGATGTTTATGAAACCCATTTTATTCGTTGGGTTATTATGAATGATGTATGTTTATTTTGTGGCACAAGTAAGAATGATTTCATTATGAGATGGGTGGGACCTATATCTCCCTCAAATGCATTGGGTAAAGAATTATATCTCATGAGATAGACATGGATGGAATGGGAAGTTAAACTGGTTCAGTAAAACAGGACTGGAACGTGGAGTAAACTCGATTCAGAAAGGGACTTTTTCCACTAAGATGGTCTTGGAAACAATGTATTGGCTACTATAGAAATCATAAAATGTGCTTAATGGTTTCCAAAATTACATGTTTTATTCCCATGCTATTTTATCATGATTTATGTTCCTTTATTATATATGCCTTACGTACTTCCAAGATTTATGTCTTTGCTCAAGGTTTTGATGTTTAGATTTTATGTTCAGGTTTTTGCATTCAAATGTTTATGGATTGTTTTATGTTCTCTATGTTTACCCTTACTGAGCATTTGAGCTCACCCTTTATATGTTTTCTTTTCCCCAGGATATAAAGAAAGGTTTTAGGTAAGAAAACAAAAGGGGAATATTTTTATGGAGATGTTGAAGATCTTTCACCACGATTAGAAGTTTACGTTCCGAGTTTCCAAAGATACTAAACTATTACGGTCATTTTGTATCTGTTTTTGTTATGTATTAAGTATTATGAAAAAGTAATGTAATGTCCATGTACGTCAATCTTTGGGTCTCTACAGTTGGTATCAGAGGAAAGGTTTAGTCAACCTTTGGAAACTAGGATGCGAGAACTTTAGTGAGATCCCTATAGATATTTCTAAGGTATGTCTAGGGATGTACCTAAGGTGAATTATAAGTATAGGTTATAGTACTAGAATTACGGTAACCTAAGATGTTAGATATTAAAGGTACTCCCCCTTTATTATGTTGTTTTCCCTAGCATGATTTTTGCCTCTCACACTATTCTTTTTGGGTTTTAGACGATGGTTGCAACCCAAAGGAACCGTGTTGATCAATGTAATGGACAATGCATTGATTGTCCTCCTGAACAAACAAATATGGGAGATGGAGTGCAAAATCTTATTGCCATACTTACACAAGCTATGAATCATTCTGGACTTCCAAATGAGCAGAGAAGGGAACAATATTCTATTGATTCCTTCATGAGGCAACGTCCACCTTCTTTCAGTGGGTCTTCTGATCCACTTGTTACTAAACAATGGATCAGTACCACTGACAAGATATTTTCAGTTCTTCAATGTTCTGAACATGATAAAGTAATCTTAGCAGTATATCGTTTGGAAGGTGAAGCTGATCAATGGTGGAATCTTATCAAGAATATGAGGCCAAGAGATGAAATTGAGTCCATGGAATGGGACGAGTTCAAGAACTTATTTTTCAATAAGTACTTCCCTCGTATTCTTCGAACAAATATGGAGAAGGAGTTTCTTGAACTAAAGAAAAAGGATGATGAATCTGTTGGTATATACGAAGCGAATTTTACAAGGCTTGCAAGGTATGCATCTGGCATTATCATCCAACCTGAAATTAAAGTTGATCGATTCTTCAGTGGCTTAAAACCAAATCTTTGAAGGTAATTAGCTATAAGAGACTTCAGTAGCTATGAAGAAATTGTGTGTTGTGCTATTAAAATAGAAATGGAAGTTGGTGTTACATATCCATCTCATGGTTTTGGCAAGAAACGAAAGATGGAGTTCAAGGAGAAATCTCATAATAATGGTGAAAAGAAGATGAATGTTTCCTTATGCTCAAATTGTGGAAAGAAGCATGGTGGAGATTGTCTTAAAGGGACTAGAAAATGTTTTAAGTGTGGAAAAGAAGGTCATCGAGTAGCTGAGTGTCGAAGTAATGGAAAAAGGTTTGATAATGGTGTGAATAAAGAAAAGACTGCAGAGAACGCACCACCAACACTTCAATGCTTCAAGTGAAATGAAATGGGGCATTATGCTAATCAATTCCCTAATCCAAGGGTTAATGATGATCGACATGAGCAACCACTTAAGGAAAAGGACAAAGGGAAGTCACATGCGATCATTATTGGCGATGTTGAATACGACAACGATGTGGGGGAATGATTAAGTGTTTATGTAGTGGGATTCCAAAATAATGTTGTATATAGTATCGCGGAATATTGGAATATTTAGGTATTGTTCTATTGTGGTTTTCCATAATTTTATGGTACCGGTAACCATGGAAAGTGATTGAGATATTTTTGGAAAGAAGATGATATGTGCATAATGAAGGGATAAGGAGAAAATGAAAGGTTTGACAGTATTCATGAGCTCATGACTGATATAAGGAAATAGTTATATCATGGTTTGAGTATATAGAATTTTGGGGTTTTGGTATGTGGAAAGAGTTAACTTTTGACAGCACTCGTGTTTTCACTAAGATTCAATGGGTATTCATTTTTTTCAAGATAATACATGATTAAGGCCTTCGAATGTTTGGAATGTGACCCACAAGACATGTATTATGATATATGGGGATCAACGATGGTATTAATATTCTTGTTATATGAAATATCTGGTAATCTTTTTCACTATATTATGAGAGTGCACTGCAGTATTATGGATAAGCCTAAAGATTGGAATGGATTATGTTGGAAATAAGTTAGTATTGTTTAAGGATAGAAGTTTTTTCGATATTATTTATGGGATGTTATAGTAATATAGTTTTAGAAAAAGGACAACCTATAGGATGGGCAACAACCCATCGTGTCAGACAAGGCTGTGGGAATCGAACCCACAACCGAAGTGCGACAAGCCTTTATCACCTACCACTGGCCTACAGGAAGTCCCTGGTTAGGAGAAACTAGTTTTATTAAAAATAATGATACAATAAGTATAAGTCCATATATTATTAATCTCACTATAGATGGACTTATGTATATTTGAAAACTTTTGAGACAGATGGAATGACCCATCATTCTATCACATGATCTGTTAGCACTTCACGAATAACAAATTCAACTTCATTTCTTTAAGATATGATGTGTAAATTGTTCAAAGCACGAACAACAGTGAGATTGTACCAAAATCAATAAAGTATTTATTCTAATTCAAAATTTTCAACTTTAGGGAAATGATATTGAAAACCAAAAATGTTTTCCTAGTGCTCTTATATCCGACGAATCAGATGGTACCTTAGATCATCGCAAATCTATGGCTTTGTGATTATTGGCTTTTTCATAGTCATGTCCTCTACCACTCTCCATCAAAACTTGATGGTTATAATTTTCTTCTATATCCATATTTTCACCTAAGTTCTCCTACGTGGAAACCCAGTGATGAGTTAATTGGGGTAACCAATATGTTTCATACTTCACTTTTTAAAATGAAGTTTTTGTATTCCTCTTTACGATGTGGGTTTCTATTAAAACTTTCGAGTAGTAAACCATTTATAACTCCGACGAATTTCGAGGGAGAAATTCATTTTAATGGGGGTAGAATGTAACAACCCGAGATTTTATAAGATATATTCGTTTTAATTTCTTTCATATCTTCTGTTGTACACTACACCATGATTATATTTCACTATACGCAACACCGTATTAGCTTGTAGTATACGCAACACTAATCTTGGATCATGTTACACACAATTTCATGTTTGTTTGATAAGAGTTATTCTACGAAACATTGAGTATATATATATATATTCAATGTATTTTGTTATACGCAACAACAAAGGAGTTCTACACTACATGCAACCCTGACTTGGCTGGTATTACACGCAATCACAATCTTCCTCGATAGTGTGTGTTGTACGCAATACCGGGTTTTACTAAACAATGATATATTATTATAATATTATTATGAACTAGCCATTATGAATAGTATTAACTAAATTTTGAATTTTATAACATTATTATTCATCTTACACATTTTCTAGAACATGCTATAAGAACAAAATAAATGTTTCGGGTAAAATAAGTATTTTTCAAAAATTGCAGTTTTGCCGCCTTTTGATGGCGCACCCACTTTAAATCTAGTTTTTGACATGTTTATAAGTTCAATTTTAAAAAATAAAATTATTATTTGGAATCGGGACATAAAATTTTTCCTTGGATGAATTTTTAATATTATTCTGATAACTTTCATATTTTAATGAATAGTAAAAACACGCTATATTTTAATTAAAAACAACTTTTTTCATCGTAATAACTTATGTGGTTAAATTATAATATTTAATTGTTTTATAGTGTAAATAGAATATATTTTTACCATTTAATATAATGTATGTCATTATCATTGATTTTACATTGAATTCATAGGTTAAATAAATTCAATCTTTTGCAATGTTTTAAACAAAAACTCGTTTTCCTTCGACAACGGGATTAATTCTAATTTAATTTCTACAACTTCTGTGTATTGAATTTGGAAAAATGGATTCCATATTTGGAATTAGTGGGTCCAAATTATATTAATAGACTAATTTTTATTTTTGGGCTTTATGAATAATAACGACGGTAAATTTTATTTACCATAGTAAAAGGTAAATTGGGTAATTAAGGGTAAATATAATATTATAAAATTACCCTAACATTTGTCTTAATACAATTGGATGATTATATTTTTTCCTAAGTCATATTTGGGTCGAAATGGAATCCATTAGAACCCACTTGGAGGTGATTAAGACCTTTAGTTAATTTTATTTAAAGGAAAGTGAAATATGTCTCACTCAACTTTAATAATTAAAGTATTTTTAATATACGTTTATACAGAATATAAATTCGGTTATAAATACTTATTGGAAAGATAAATTTTTTTTCTTTATCATGGTAATCTATTTGTAATTTTTAAGAGTTATTTAATTACCTTATGATCTTATACATTAATGATGCAGAAATTATTTATTTAGTGAAAAATCAATAATATAGTTTTTATTGAAATAGTAATACATATCAAAAGGCCCAAAAATCTGCACAAAACTTATTATTAGTTTATATATAAACCCAAATCATCCATTGGCCGAATTTTTGACCATTTGGATCCTTATTAAGGCGATTATGACACTTATATTATTTTATTTTAATTGATGCCAAAGTTGTCACCTTCATAATTTAATAAATATAACAATTTAAATATTGTGATTTTAAGATTCTAAATTCAAGTAAAATTATTATTGTAAAAGTTAATAGATCTATATTCATCATACGATTTTATTTTTAAATTTTATGCCGCAAATAAGTATATTAGATAATTATACAAAAATGTTTTAGTAATTATTTTATTAAGAGATAAACCAAATAAATGGTTTTAAAAATAATAAAATAAATATTATATTAACTATTTAATGTGTTCCACGAATTTTCTAGACAAATTTGACATATTATGAATCTATTAAATATTTTATTTCCAATATATCCTCTGTGTAGATTTTATTTAAATTCAAATAAATGAATAGTGTCAAAATTGACACTATTGTTACTTTATAAAAATAACATATTATTAAATTGTTTAAAAATCACAAAAATATTTAAAAATTATAAATTGAAATTTATATAGTCTAAAATGTCATAACGTATCCAATTATGGAAAATTAACAACACATAAGTGATTCTTTAAAACCATTTAAAATTTAGAATTTTATTACCACAAATAAACGTAAATAGATTAAATAAGGATAAATCAAAATGATAAGGTTTAAAATAAGATCAAAACATGTATAAATTTTATTGTTTGATGATATTACAACCCTATATCATCTATTCTTTGAATTGAGTCATTTTTGGAGGTTTTCATATGGGGTTTTAATTTATATTAAACTAATATTGTTTAGGATTCCAAAGGTGCCCCTCTCCTCCCTTATAAAAGGGCACCTCCTCCCTCTCTTCCTCACACCATTTTGAGCATTGAATCTCAGACAACTTCTGCCCATTTCACTTCCCCATTTCCCTAGAAACCTTATATAGGTACTGGTCTTCTCAAAAGACCAACCCTAGTGCCCTAAGAAAAAGTTTAAAGGAGGTGCGTCGAAGAAGAGGTAATCTCTTCTACCGATTATTTCAAGCTTATTTCTTCTTCAACTTCTTCTTATTTAGTTGTTTCATTACAAAGTAATAATATCACTATCTCTAATATACTGATATGTCATTATAAATATTAAACAACCCCATTTCACCTTCTATCCATCCTACGGAAAATGAAATCGACGTGCGTGCGTACATACGGAATACCGTCTCCACGCCGTGGTGTAATCTGTTTTTCCAACACCACCTTACTTTGATGGGTATAATGGTGTAAAGAATAACTATACATAGTTATTATAACATCATACTTATTCTGATATATTGTATCATACACTCCAATTCAATTCAATAACTATGGGAACGATATCATCACTCGTGCGTACGTACGGACTACCGTCTCCACGACGAGATGAGATTCATTCTCAATGATTAACCATTAATGAATGATTATAAAGTATATATAATAAGTAATCATGAAATATATGACATAATAATGATACTGGATTTATTTATAAATATATGTATGTCATCCAATTAATTCCATTCAATTAAATGAGGAAACGAAAACAGCGTTCATGCATACGTACGACCTACCGTCTCCATGAACGGTGTATTTCTTTCCATTTATCGATCTATTATATATATGTATATTATGAATATATATTATATATAAATCATGTTTTATATTATAGAATTAATTAATCATGATCTAAGTAATCATATGAATAATTACAAGTCAAAACACAGACGACAAATGAAATGATTTTACCCAAAACGCTCTTTAACATGGAATTTACAAAAGAACGGGTAATATAAAGTCATAAGTGAACCATATATGATATCATAACAATGAATATGATTCTGTAATATTTCAATGACATTATTTAAATCATTATACAGGAGGTTCGAATACGTACGAAGCATATCGGACTTAAGGTAAGGGATAATTATTCCAATCTCATTCATATCCGAGATTGTTTATTCGTAAGAATTTACTGGGGTTATGATTATTATCCATGTCCATATGTTCTAAAAATGATTTCATAAAATGTTTACTTTTCTTCCATGTATGTTTAAAATAATTTTTACCCTTTTCTACTTTTACCACATCGTATGGAAGGAATCTTTCATTTACGAGGTACTTTTTTGACTTTTCTGACAAAAGTATGAGAAGAATGTTTTTTTTAACTTATACGAAATGAAAGGATTTTTACGGCTTTATAAAGCCTTATTTTCATGAAGCTTCCTCCAAAATATTTAATTACTATTTTCAACAAAATCATTTTCTTTTAAAATTGAATGGCATTTTGTGAAAAGAAAATGATTTTCAAGATGAAAGGATATTTTCCTCAAGAATTCATTTCAAGTGCTTTATCAAAACCATTTTCCATCTCAGAGGAAATTATTTCATATGTGTATGTTTCTAGTATAATGTCTCTTTGATTTATATGGTTTCATTTTTCTTATTATTAAATTATATCCATTTCTATTATATGGATTATGTGATGGTGGGATGATGTTTATGAAACCCATTTTATTCATTGGATTAGTATGAATGATGTATGTTTATTTTGTGGCACAAGTAAGAATGATTTCATTATGAGATGGTTGGGACCTATATCTCCCTCCAATGCATTGGGTAAAGATTTATATCTCATGATATAGACATGGCTCGAACGGGAAGTTAAATCGGTTCAGTAAAACAGGACTGGAACGAGGAGTGAAATCGATTCAAAAAGGGACTTTTTCCACTGAGATGGTCTTGGCAATAATGCCTTGGCTACTATGGAATTCATAAAATGTGCTTAATGGTTGCCAAAATTACATGTTTTATTCCCATGCTATTTTATCATGATTGATGTTCCTTTATGATATATTCCTTACGTACTTCAAAGATTTATGTATTTGCTCAAGTTTTTGATGTTTAGTTTTTTTGTTCAGGTTTTTGCATTCAAATGTTTATGGATTGTTTTATGTTCTCTATGTTTACCCTTACTGAGCATTTGAGCTCACCCGTTATATGTTTTCTTTTCCCCAGGATATAAAGAAAGGTTTTAGGTAAGAAAACAAAAGGGGAAGATTTTTTTGGCGATGTTGAAGATCTTTCACCACGATTAGAAGTTTACGTTCCGAGTTTCCAAAGACACTAAACTATTACGGTCCTTGTGTGTCTGTTTTTGTTATGTATTAAGTATTCCGAAAAAGTAATTTAATGTCCATGTGTGTCAAGTTTTGGGTCTCTACACTGCGGCTGTCGTTGAAGAGAGAGCCTTCAAGGAGTGAGAAGTAGTCCTGGAGGCTACCAGCCAAAGGGTAGCAGCGTTGGAAAGATCAATTCAGCACGATGATCCCTAAGGGCTCTGTTTCGGCCATCTCATGAAATTTTTGCTTTTACTGCTCAAAATTTTGATCCAATGTATGGACCAATATATTTATCTGTACCCTTGGTTTAATATGATCACCATAATTCTGAAATGAATAACAAATCACCCCTAAGATCCTGTGGGTCGCACCCAACGTGAGAAGTAAAGGATGCTCATTTTATCATTTCGTCCATCTGTGGGGCATTAACCAAGATTCAGGCACCCGAAATCGGGCCTGGATTTCTGAGAAGAAGGGCTCAGACCGATTGACATTCCCCCTTCTCAATGTGTTCTGACACACAAGCAGGGCAATGCTGGGGGCATTGAAATCCATCCGAACATAGCGAGATGAAAAAGGTGAATCATGTTACCTGAATTCGGAACACTATAGGGGAATGACGATGGAGGATAACTGTTAACCATGGCAGAAACGCAGCGTCCATATCACATTGGCCTGAAATTGGGACAATAAATGAGGGCTGACCGCTGTCCATGTTCGCAACATGGGGCCAAACTCAAATATCGTCGATCAGTCTTCCGGAACGTTGGCCCAGGAAAGCAAGCGGACCAAAGTCTATCATCCATACAGTTACAATAGGGGGACCAAAGGTCTATCATCCATAGTGTTACTGCAGGAGGACCAAGGTCTATCATCCATACTATTAGGGGGTCCCAACAAACATGACCAGTCTTCCGGGACGTTGTCCAAGGACAGTAGGTGGACCGTAGGTCAATCATCCATATTGCTACAATAGGCGGACCAAAGGTCTATCAACCATATTGTTGCAGCATTCTAACCAAGGTCTATCATCCATTCTATTAGGGGGTCACATAAAACATGAAATAGTATGAGGATCTGAATAAAGGGGCACGCAAAGCGTGGAAAGTGGAGTGGTGGTTTTTTCGAACAGAGTCCCACACTCCCAAAATTGTGCCACCGTGGAGGAGGCGCATTAGGCGGATATATTAACCTGGTCATAGATCATCCCAATTTTTAGAAAGGACCTCTCTGGAGAGAGAACTATCACTTCCCACCATCACTATGGGTTGTCCCGAACTTATTCGCGGTAGATGTCGCAATTACACCACTCCCCAAGAAGTCATGCCGAGGGGCCGACAGTAAGGAGGGACAGGATTTGGCAATCCCTGGGGCTGGACCCAAGATGAAATGTCCTGGAATTCCTACATATCTCATAAGGATGAGAATCAAGCCACACATCGTTCTAGAAGCACAGTTTAACGTCATTTATGACGATAAGACAAAAAGGCTAATTCTTAGAATGGGGTATGCGGGGTGCAGCTGTTGCAAACCCGACGTGAATGATGACATAATCCCGCACTACGCCACGCAGTCCCGTGGTTGGGGTCCCGAAGGCGGGACCGAAGAGATGAACTAGCTGAACACAAGTTGGACCCAAATACAGGATGTATGGGCGTTCCCACGTATCCCATTAGGATGGGAATCAAGCCAGACGTAGTTCTTAGGAGATCTTAGTTTATGGTCTTAAATCTCGGACCAAAGGGGCCCAGATGTAGGGAAAAATGCAGTTTACGGTCATGCAGGACCCCGAAAGGAACTTAGTTTTAGGTCTTAGAACTCAGACCAAAGGGGCCAGTTAGAAGGGCAGGAGACACATAGTAAAGTGACTGAAGCAACCCATCGTGAATGAGGATGGGGTCCTGGTTACCATGTGCTCCTTGGGGCATGTTTAGGCCGAGGGACTGAACACGAAAAGTTATGTTGGGCCTGTGAGGAAGTGCCCAGGCGCTCCAACGTATCACATAAGGATGAGAATCAAGCCATACATAGTTCTTGAGGGGTGGCATGGCACGACATGGCGCTTGCGCAAAGGATGAAGGAGGCGTGCGGGTCTAGCCCTCACACCAAAAAAAGTGGTATTTGATATATCTTGTTTTTCCTTGAAGGTGAATGGTTTTTCTTTTGTGGAGTGACTAGCCTAGGTTAGAAATTCCTGGTATTGCCACAATAATCAAGCCATAACAGGCATTGACAAATGGTATGGAAATTGACTAATACCCGACATGAGGTCCCCTATGGGGAGGTCACCACAATGCAGTACCATTTTTCATCATGCAACCAGGATGATATCATCACAGTTTATGGTCTTGTAGTGGACCTGACAGCACAGTTTAAGGTTGTATGGATTGGACCTGAAAGCCCGGTTTAAGGTCATATGTCTTGGACCTGACACCACAGTTTAAGGTCGTATGGCTTGGACCTGACAGCACAGTTTAAGGTCGTATGGCTTGGACCTGACACCACAATTTAAGGTCATATGGCATAGACCTGACAACACAGTTTAAGGTCATATGGCTTAGACCTGACAACACAGTTTAAGGTCGTATGACTTGGACCTGAAAGCACAGTTTAAGGTCGTATGGCTTGGACCTGACAGCATAGTTTAAGGTCGTATGGCTTGGACCTGAAAGCACAGTTTAAGGTAGTATGGCTTGGACCTGAAACCACAGTTTAAGGTCATATGTCTTGGACCTGACAGCACAGTTTAAGGTTGTATGGCTTGGACCTCGGGGAAAATGTGTGATGCGATAAGGCGCACCGAGGGTGGGTGAGGACATATCCCCATACTGTCACCATAGGCAGTTCCGAGAGAGGAGCCTCGGGCTAAGGAGCTGATGAGGGTCAAACAATCAGGGGGTAGGAGAGGATAGCTTCCAGCAAACCTGGGCCTGAAATTAAATGTCTGGGTAACTCCTCATTTCCCATGGGGATGAGGGTCAAGCTGTGCACAATCCTTAGAGAAAACCCAAGCACATACTCTAGCACTCAGATTGCGGGAGCATCAGGAGACACTGTTACGTAGCTTTGTCCGTCTAACGTGTGGAGGTGCACTGAGGGATAGTACAAGGAGTGTCAAAATTCTACCTTGACATGATGGGGTGGAACATAATGTGAATCATGAAACAAACATTCAGGGCCCGAGGGAGCCGGTGTGGCGACCTAGGATTACTGCTGACCATGTTCGCAACACAGCACCCTGTTACGTTAGCCTAAAATGGGGACAAACAAATGATCATCGACCACTGACCATGTTCACAACGCGGGATTTGTATAAATTTTTTATCTGAAACCCTCGGGGGTGTTGGCCCATGACGGTAAGAGAGGCCTTAGGTGTTGAATCCAAGCCGTTCTTGGGGGTCCCTCTGGGTGTGAGAGATAACGGGGGCCCGGATGAAAGGGAGCATGAATCTTGGAAAGCGGACGAAAACTTACCTAAGTCGAATATGACACTCTAGGTCCTAGACCAGAATACTCTGAGCACATTAGTGGACCACTGGAAAGGGTCGAAGGGCTTAGTTTGAGAGTGTCCAAAAGATGACGAATTCTCGGGAGGAGTGGGGTATGGTGCCAAAAACCGTGTACCACACCTACATATCCCCCCCGTGGGGAGGGATAGGCCGAGAGGCTGAGGTGACTGAGAGATCATGGGATCTCTTAAGAGATGGGCTGGACCTGAAACCTAGGTGTTCAGGCGGTCCTACGTATCCCATAAGGATGTGAATCAAGCCACACGTAGTTCTTGAAGTACATTTTAATGTCATGTAGAACGATAAGGGGCATTTATTTTAGTAATGTGTATAGCGTGGTGGGTAACCCATGGTGAATGAAGACATAGTCCTACACTACACCGCACACTCTGGGTAAGGACTGGGCTAAGGGGCCCAAGACTAGGGCTCGGTCAGGGAGACCTGACCATCTTGTAGTTTAACGTCTTGCAGTAAGGACGAACATGCAGTTTAAGGTCATGTTGGACTATAAGGGTCCAAATGTAGGACCAAACGTATTTTAAGGTCATTCTGGACCGTTATCCAGTTTGAGGTCATAATGGAACCTTATCTAGTTTAAGGTCATGGGGGACCCTTATCCAGTTTAAGGTCATGGGGGACCCTTATCCAGTTTAAGGTAATGGGGGACCCTAGGGGACCAAATGTAGGACCAAATGCAGTTTAGGTTCATGCAGGACCCAGGGGCCTCAAGCAAAGTACTGATTGAGGAACTTGGTGTTGGTGGGAGGATTTACACGCTCTCCATCCACAGTCATTAGAAAATACGCACCATTGGGATAGACCTTATGGATGATGAAAGACCCCTCCCATTTAGGCTCCAACTTGGGTGGTTTCCTGCCGGGAATCATTGGTGCCTTGAGGGCCAGTACCAGATTGCCTTGCAGGAAAGAGAGGAGGCAAACCTTCTTGTTGAAAGCTCGAGCCATCCTGCTCTGATGACTTTCCAGGTTCTGCAAAGCGCAAAGCCTATTCTCGTCCAGCACTTCCAATTCATCTAAACGGATTTCAGGAACTCTATTGGGCACTTGCTGGTCTTAGACCGCCGTGTGAAATGAGGGAAACTAATTCTCGATGGGAAGGACGGTCTCAGCTCTGTATACCAGGGAATACGGAGTCACCTGGGTGGAGTTACGAGTCGTCGTCCGATAAGCCCAGAGGTCATTGGGGAGCTTTTATGGCCAACTTTTCTTATTCTGACCAACCATTTTTTGTAGAATGTTCGAGAGAGTTTTGTTAAACACCTCGATCTGTCCATTCGCCTGCGCATGAGAGCAGGAGGTATGGTTAGAGTGAATTTTGCACTTGGCATACAGTTTTTTCATCTCGGCTGCTCAGAAGTTAGTTCTGTTATCCGTGAGGATAGCGTGAGGTACTCCAAATCGATAGATGATGTTGGAACTCACGAAGTTAGTGATAGAACAGGATTTGACTTCCTAGAGCAGAATTGCCTCTGCCCACTTGGAAAAGAAATCTGTAGCGGTCAGGATGAACCAGCATTGGCGAGCCGTCGCCAGTGGGTAAGGTCCTACGACATCCAACCCCCAGACAGCAAAGGTCCAATAATACTTGGTAGTGTGGAGGGGCTCCGGGGGCCGATGCACAAATTTGGCATGAATTTGGCACGCCTGACACCTCTTGGAGAACTCGATACAGTCATGGATCATGGAGGGCCAAAAGTACCCCAGCCTCTAAATCTGGTGGGGCAACCTCGACCCGGTCTGATGAGTGCCATAGGAATCCGCATGCACTTCTTGCATGACCTGAGGGATCTCGACTCCTTGAAGGCAACGGAGGATAACACCATAAAATCCGTGTCTGTAAAGGAGCTGCTCAAGGTTGGGACCGCTCTGAAGGGTAAGCTGTAGCGCGCGGCGTCGGATTCGCTCGCACTCGGCTCGGTCTGACGGAAGATTGTCGTGTTGGAGGTATTCAACAAAGGTCGTCCTCCAGCCTGGAACTACTTCGACTACCGCATCTGAAGTCCCCGGGGATCCTGACGTAGGGGCACCAGTGGTGAGATGGTTCACCCACGGGCCACGATCATCCTCCAGGATAACGGGAGCAATGACTCTCCGGTGTTCCACGTGGATAATCAGGCTGCCCGGTTCGGGCTCCACAAGCAACGCGACCAGGCTGGCCAAAGCGTCTGCCCGACTATTCTGCGACCGGGGAATATGAACGACCTCTGGATGAGAATGGAACTTATCCATTAGACAGAGGGTGCACTCCAGCAATGGCACAAGTTCCAGATTTCTAACAACATAGTCACCATTGACCTGCTTGATGACTAGCTCAGAGTCCCCTTTCACATGCAGATGGGGAACGTCAATCTCGAGATCTAGCTTGAGGCCAGTGATGAGGGCATGATATTCTGCCTCATTGTTGGTGCAGCCTTCTGACATCAGGAATGAATATGGCAGAAAGGCTTGCTCCAAGGTGATGAATACAACACCCAGGCCCACTCCATTGAGCCTAGGATCATTGAGCCTTCTACCGTTGGGGCTCCGGGAGGCACTGTCAAAGTGCATCTGCCAGCATGGGATGGCATGATCGACTGAGAGGATTACCTCATCAGAAAATCCTAGATCCAGTGGCTGATCCGCGGAGGTTGGGTGGGAAACTAAGAAGTCTACCAATGCCTGTCCTTTGATAGCCTTCTGAGGTATGAACCTAATGTTGAACTGCTGGAGGATCACCACCCAGCACGCCAATCGTCCGGTCAACATAGGGCGGTTCAGGATGTATTTCAACGGGTCTACCCGAGAGACCAGTTGTACCACGTGGTGCTGCAAGTAGTTCCGCAATTTCTACACACCAAATATGAGCGCCAGGAATCTCTTCTCGATGGGAGAATATCTAACTTCCGTATCGATGAGCATGAGGCTGAGATATTAAAGGCTATTCTATGTTCCCTCGCTGTTCTTCTGAGCGAGAAGTGCGCCGAGGGATCGTTCCAAGGAGGTCACGTAAAGGACCAGCGGCTTTCCGGAAACGGGTGCCATCAAGACTGGAGGTTGGAGCAGATACTGCTTAACTTTCTCAAAGGTGTTCTGACACTCTCTGTCCCATTGATAGGCAGCGCCTTTCTTCGTGATCTGGGAAAAGGGCTTACAGTTGTCGGCCAGATTCGCAATGAATCGGCGTATATAGTCTAAGTGGCCTTGGAGGCCTCTAAGCTCCCAAATATTTCTTGGGGGAGGAATTTGGTTGATGGCCTTGATCTTCTCTGGGTTGATCTTGATGCCTTGGTATCATAAAATGAAGCCAAGAAACTTTCCGTGGGTGACCCCGAAGGCACACTTCAACGGGTTCATCTTTAGGTGGCGAGAACGGAGGAAGCCGAACACTTTCTCAAGGTCTTTGAGATGGTCCTGGCACTGGAAAGATTTAACCACCAGATCATCCATGTAGCACTCCACTAGTGTCCCGAGAATTGGCTTGAATATGCGATGCATGGCCCATTTATAGGTGGCACCTGCATTTTTCAGGCTGAAGGGCATAACCTGGTAACAGAAAGTACCATGGGGGACCTGAAGGCAGTAAAATCTTCATCCTCGGGGGCCATTCGGATCTGGTTTTACCCAGAATACCTATCTATGAAGGAGAGGGCTTGGAACCCATCCATGGCATTGATCAACAACTCTGTCACTGGAAGGGGAAAATCATCCTTTGGACAGTGGCGATTGAGATCACGGAAGTCAATACAGACCCTGATCTGTCTGTTCTTCTTCCTGACCGGTATAATGTTGGCTAGCCACTGGGGGTACTGATCTCTTTGACGAAGTTGGATTTGATGAGCTTATCAACTTCGGCCTCAACCATGGCACTATGAGAGGGGTGCATCTTTCTGGGAGGCTTCTTGAACCCATGATGGTTTGCCGGAAGGCCAAGGCGGTGGACAGCTACCTGAGGATCTAATCCTAGCATCTCATCATAACTCCAAGCAAAAACATCACGGTTCTATCTAAAAAAGTCCAAGTACTGTTGTCACCCCTCGGGGGGCATAGCGGCGCTGACCAATGTGGGTCTTGGGTCTGCCTCGTTACCGAGGTTCACCTGCACTAACTCATCAACTGTGGTGGAGACGCCCTCCTCAAAGGCAGGGGGAGCATATTCCATGTCCTCCTCTCCACCTGTAGAGGGACCATCCAAAGGGGGATCCGCTTCAGGGATACCAGACCCTGATGGGAAGATGGTGCCAGCTTGGGCGGCAGTGGTCATCACATCAAGAGACTCATGCACTACGGAGACCATTGCGACAAAGATGGTTGATCCAATCCCATCTAGTCTTCGGCCTAAAGGGCCAGACTTTATGACATCAAAGCAGTAGTGGCGCGTTGTCTTGAGCTGGTTAATTCCATCCTGGCGGAAGAGACATGTGTGACGTACCGCTGTTACCATGATCCTGACGTCCCAATACCGTATAGGGGTAGGAGGCTCGGGGATCACCTGATCCTGGTTGGTGTAAGAGTACGAGGTAATTTCCCACCGCTGCTTGGACCTAGAAATATGTCTTCCTCTGGTACCCGAAACAACAAAGCACCACCCCATGTCCGGGGTTGTGGCCTCCAACCGATGGATTGGGAAGACATAAGCATCATCCAAACCTGCCTAGGGATCACTGGTGACAGTGGCGGGATTGACCTCACCTGCCAGAACCTGCTTGTCCTTGCTCGTTTAATAGTCGGCGTCCAGATAACGGTCTTCACAAGAGGCAAAAGAAGACACATCTCCTTGGAGCATGCCTACTCGACCATTAAGGGAGTATTTGAGTCACTGGTGATAAGATGAGGGGACTGATGTGTGAAGGTGGATCCACGGCCTACCCATCAATGCGTTGTAGGCGGTGTCCTGAGAGACAACCATGAATTTAGTGTTGGAAATTAGGCCACCAAACCAGGTCTTCAAGCGAATCTTACCGAGTGTAGTTTTCTCGGTCCTGTCATACCCCTGGACCCTGAGGTCATAGGGGGTTAAATTATCCTCAGAGAGCCCCCGCTTCCGCAGTGTCCGAGTTGGGATTAGGTTAATCTCGTAACCCGTGTCAACAAGACAGTGTCGAACTTCCACGCCATTGAACTGGCCAGTGATGTACTGTGGGCGAATGAGCCCCTGTATGGGAGGGTCTTCATCTTCACCAGAGAACGAGATAATCCCCTGACATTCGGCATTCTCAATCGCCTCGGCGTGGAAGGCTTCTACAGCTGCTACCTCCATCTCAAACTAGAGGGGGCTCCTTAGGGCCTCGGTGAGCGCCTCACGCATTTTGGACGACAGTAGAAGAGCCTAAAGGATAGAGATTCTTGTTGAAATGTCGGCCAGGTGCTTCAGAACATCATACATTTGGGCCAAACGCGAGCTTCTGCTCATAGGAGGTCGCTCTGCGATTGGAGGCATGACGGGCCCTGCCGGCGGGACCGGTGGCTGACTGGTACTAGGCACATCTTGATGTTCACTAGTCAAAGCCCAGAGAGTGGCTGTCTAATTAGGACCGGAAGTCTGGGGTCGGCTGGTCGCAGGGCAGAGCTGGTCATGACACGACCGAGGCGGTTCTGCCAGATCCAACAACACAAACGGCGGTAGAGGCGAACCCGTCGACACCGAACGAAGGGGCCGCATGTGCTGAGCTCTGTATTGGGCTTGCTACCTAGTCTCAATGGTGTGCACTTCCTGGCTAGAGGTGCCAACTGTCATGCCCCAGCGATTCGTGTAGTCGCGACTCCGCTGATGTTGGCGACAACTGGGGACATTGGGAAGGTCCACCTGGCATTCCTCATCGTCGGGATTCAAAAAGGGATTTACCAACTCTATGGTGTTAACCAAAGCATAAACTGGGATTTCACTCGAGGAGTCATCCACAATTGGACTGAGTCTCGGAGGGATCCCCATTTTTGGGGGCATAAAATCTCCAAGAGTGCGGGATGACGATGGCATTGGAAGGGCACGTTCTTTCTTCTTGCGCCGCCACTTGCTCTTTTAGGAAGAGGTAGGATGGGATGACGATGCCGAGGTAGCGCTCGTAGATTCTAAGGGATCTGGATGATTCAGGTGGGCATGGTTGATGCCATGGGTGCGGGAAACCATCTTGCGGGCCATCCGGTCATTATACTTCCGGGACCCACAGTCAGAAACCTGCTGCCACTCATCCTCGTCGCCACTACTGCCATCTGATCTCACAATGACACCTGCCACTTGCGTCGGGGATGGGCCCAAACTGACTACATTGTTGTCAATCTGGTCTTGGATCCAATCCTTGAACACATAGCATCATTGTATGGTGTGCCCTAGGGTCCAGTGATAAGGGCAGTAGTTAAGGTGATCAGTGAGATGCACCTCTTCTGGCTTCCGGCACTCAGGCAGCTGCACAATCCTCTTCTCCAAGGAACTACAAAAATATCCAGGGACTTGGGCCTCGTCAAATGAGTAAGTCTGATTCCTTCTATCTGGAAAGGGGGATCTTGGAGGCTGGCCCTAATGAGGGGCCGGAGGATCACGCCGAGCAGTCGGAGCCTGATTATCTCACCTAGGTGGTGGCGGTGCGTTAGGCGGAAGCGCTTGCCGATTTTTAGGCGGTCAATGCTGGGCCGGAGGTTGTGCCCGTGGGGGTGAACCCCTATGGGGCTGCAGAGACGGCCTCACTGGTAGCAACTCTAGTTGCCTGGGGGCCTCTATCTGGGCCACAGTAGCGGGCTCGGCTCTGGAAGCTCTCCTTGCAGGGATCACAGGAGGCAGCGAGCGTGGATGACTGGCCTGTTGTAGGGATTCTTCGAGGTGTTGAGCCTTGTATGAGATGTCCTGGAACGCTTTGGGGTAATTCTGAGTGATCATAGAAGGAAGCAGCTCTGTCTTGTTGTTCCCTACGCAAATTGTCAGTAATTTCTCCTGAGTTAGTGGCATGTCAAGGGAGTATGTGAGCCCCTTCCACCGGGCGACGAAGTCCACGACTCACTCGTCGACCAGTTGTTTGCACCTGAAGAGTTCTGTGATGTTCGTATTCCGAGTTGTGGAACTGAACTATTGGAGGAATTACCTACAAAGGTCCTCCCATCTAGTCACAAACCCGACAAGAAGCCGGTTGTACCAGACGAACGCTGGTCCTTCTAGCGTTTGAATGAAGCAACGGAGCTTGGCGTCCTCCTACTACACCGAAGTCCCTAACATAGGCCCGCACCTCGAGTTGAAGTGGTCCAGGTGTTGTGGCGGGTCTCTGGACCCGTTAAAGGGTGCGAAAGTGGGGTTCCCAAATCCCGGTAGGTCCGGCATTTCATCCACCCATGCTGGGTAAGGCTTGTCGTCCGGTGGGATTTCCACCTGTTGAGTTTCCAGAGCCTCTAAGCGGGAAATGAGCACCTCCATAATATCATATGGATGCAGATTCCTGTCTTGAAGGGGATCTCGAACCACAAGCACATTTTCGGGCTCTTAAATCGGGTAGTTAAGCTCAGCAGCTCACGGGGCGGCTGGCGGAGCAGCTCTTGGGGCAGCGGGAGGAAACCGAGCGGGGTCCCTTGAGTGATCACACCGCTCAGGGGGTTCGGTGAAATGTATCACGCCCTCTTTCCATGAGCCCCAGCCTCCCCTCCGTCGGTGAACACAGCATGATCACGGTTTCCCGGGAGAATCTCATTGATGGGTAGTTATTCCTGCCCCTACTGTCCCGGCCTAGGATCAACGTAGTCAGGCCGCCGCTCTTCAATGTGTTTGGTCAAGAGCTCATCAACCAATCACTTATTCTCAGCAAGCTTTTGGCACAGCATGGCCTTCTCAGGATCTTCCTCTGCCTTCTGTACCGAGGTAGATGGGTCAGTGAGCTTGAAAGCCCTAACGTGCTCTTTACCCTTGTCGATGTTTCGGCTCAGTGTTAAGGCTTCAGTCAGTGTGGGGAGACCTAGGAGGTTCCTTTGTCAACGAGTAACCCTACCAGATGGATCTATTAGAGGCCTATCCTCAGGGGGTGAGTCCCCATAGAGAATTTCCACACTGTTTCCCTCTCCCGAAGGGTTGGCCATGTTGACCGCCACTTCCCTTGGAGGCATTCCCTCAGAGCCACCCATTGAGTCGGGCTGTCAGCGAATCGCACCAAAAATAAGGGCAGTGTACTTCCCCTATCCGAGAACGTGTGCATGGGGGGTGACCTCCTCAATAACCTTGTGGAGTATTTGAAAACTCTAGATGCATTGTTTCTAGAGGGCCTTGTAGTGGCCAAGTGACTAGGGGTGCCGAACCGCGGGGAGCACGGCCAGGTCGACCCGACAACACTGCTAACCGATATCCTCAAGATGTGCTTGACTCTCGAGATAAGGCACTCACTGATGGTGAAGACAGGAGTAAGTCACCTGGATAGTCTGGCGGAAACATTCAAACTCTCCTGGGGTGAGTGATTTTGGTATATCAAAATCTGATCCTGCGACCGGCCAAAACTTCTTGTGGAAGTGGCCTGCTGCGAGGATGGTCCAGAAGCTCCACAACACTAGTTTGGGATCTGGCCCTTGATGCCCCTTCTAATCAACTGATAATAGCCAGGGAACTGACAGTGGTGCCAAAGCAGGCCGTCGGACCGGTGGGTTGGCTGGCGGAGAATACGGTGAGAAGGCAGATTGGTCGCTGAATCCTATGTCATCCTCCAAGGGTTTCAGTGTCCTAGCTGCCACGTCACGATAGGATGGGCTGGATAATAGGCCTCCTGTCATAGAGTCGGTGCTTGTCGAGGGTGTTTCAAGTCGCGACTCTTCTGTCGGTCCCCATAAAAGTTCTCCACCCTCTTTGACCGAGGTGGAAGGTGCTTCCGGAGAGGCCAACGGTAACTGCATGTTTGATCCCTAGGGGTATGCCAAGTCCTCATCCTCCTAGATATACCTTTGGAGGGATGCAGAAATCATACGGATCTCACATTCAGGGAGTACGAGGTTGACGCGTCGCGTCCCCATCCCTGCACTTGACCCAAAGGGTTGGGGGAAGGTTTCATCGCCGAGTCGTAGTCCGCCTCAGAGTACGAGAAACGGACTGGCTTGATTTCCATCTGGACTTCCCTGACATTCCTCTTACGGTGACGACGTCCCGCCTTCCTTCCCCTGGGTGGCTCCTCAGGGCAAGGCTGATTTCCATCAAGGGTCCTCTGGCCACAATAGTGCTGGGGCAGAGAGGACTGAAGGCTAGGGTGCGAGAAGCACCGGGACAGATGTCGAAAGGGACATGGGGTGATAAGAACCGAGACAGATGTGGAAAGGGACATGGGGAGGACCTCCATGTGGGTGAGCGACTGGATATGCAAAGGCTCCATACTCGCAGCCAGCGGTTGGGGAAGTGACCCCGTACCCAGTGCAGTGAGCGTTGGAAAAAGCCATACCTGGAGCGTCGCTATCACGGAGAATCCTTCTTCTTTCCAGATCAGTGGCACAGAGTAGGCCTTCATGGTGGATGGCACTACCGCGGATTGGCCCACGGTGGCCATTGCATGTGCCAGTGACCGGGAGAGTCGACCCAACCTACCTGCAGGGCGGTCGGGGCCTCGATTCGGGTCGGGCATGTGACTGCCCCTGCTCAACGTGTGCGGGGGTCTAATAATAGGGGTTAGTAGTGGCTCGGGCCACAGTGGTTGCTGATGTTGGTGCCCTGGGGTGGGCATTCTCTTCCGCTCACGCCCGACACTGGCGTCTGGTCAGATGGGTTAGAGCCGGTAGTGCGGGCACATAGATCACCTGCTCCTCAGTCCGGGGATTCGGGTGGCGACGTCGATCCAGCCTGGTGAGGGCCCTTGTCATGGAACCTTGAAGCGGGTCCCTGATCAGGCGAACCTGGACATCCCCCACCTCATTGGCGTAGGGAAGGGAGGTGTCAAGGTGCTCCAGGGATAGGCTCCCGAAATGGTTGAACGTCGGAGTTAGGATCGGTGGCTCCCGGCGCGGCCCCCGAGGGTGGCGACTGTGGTGAGGCGCAGCTGGCTATAGATCCAAAAGGGCCATGTCCCTGGTGGGGATGACCCCTTCCTCCTCGTACCTACGAACCAGGTCGTTGATCACCCTTCGCTGGACGATCTCTGACGGGGAGAGGGGGCGTGAGCGTCTGGCAGTTGCAACAGTCGGAGTCGGAGCAGCTCTGGAAAAGGCGGGACCACGCGAGGTGGCCACGTCAGTACTTCCCCTACCCCTGTGTCGGTGGTCAGGTAGCGATCGAGCTCTGGCTGCAGTAATCTGATTGCTGGAAGCATGGAGATTAATCCATTAATACTAATAGGAAAAGAAATCGACAACCAATATCCCAGCACCATTCCATCTTCCGTGGTTGGTAAGAGGGATCCACACTGATGACGTCGCCAAATGGAATGCTCAACGTCCTGACTTCCACAACCCCTGGCGGGTTTCACATCTTGGTGCTAAGTGCCTGGACCTGGTGACATGCTAATCTTCCGACACCTCGAACGCTACCAGTCTCCGTATTGAGAAGAATAGGTTCACGTCGAGTTCAGCATTTTCTGTTTCTGAAACTTTCCACCAGGGCGCGTGTGTGCATCCGTCACGCAAGGGGAGGATGCGCAGCATCATTGCCCCGCATTCCCGCTTTCCAAAGGCGGGCGATATCCATTCCTTGTTCAGGGACGTCTGCTCCTTGATCGAGACTGGGATGATGGGATGTCGGTTCTTCCTTCCGTGTATTCCTCCTCGGAGCTCGTTACCTACTCTGGGTCTCCCTCATATATTTAAGAGGTATTCGTGAACCTCATTCTCGGTTCCATATTTTCATGGATTCCAGTTAATTACACTGCTTCCATCGAGATGCTCCAAGGGGTCTGGTAGGGGCAGCAACCTTCGGTGAGGGGAATGGTCACACTGGGGTGTCATTGGCGCGCCTTGACACTGGGGGATTGGAATGTTTATCTTCTTTCCCTTATTATAGGGCTTCTCGAGGGCACGTAAGCCCGATGAATCCCACATCGAATGCGGGGAATTGTGACCATCTGAGGTTTTCCTCAGCTTCCCATGTTTAACACAGGGTATGTCGCGATTTTAACGTCTTGCAAAGATGGATCGGACTGATCGGAACACTGAGAGTGGATCAGATTGAAAGACCCCCTAGGGGGAACACCGATATTGGGGCCAGCATGTGGGCGGCTTCCCGGATACTATGGAGTGGAATGAGGTGGCATGATCCCACCGAGATGTGGCGGCCCGGGTAGGAATCAAGATGGGTGATGGAGTGAAGAGGGGCTTGAACCTTATTGAGGCTTCCTACATATCCCCATGGAAAGGAATCAAAGTCTGCGTAGTTCGGTGATACGATGGGACACCTGAAGAGGCGACCCGTGAGAATAAATGCATGGATTGGAACCTGGAGGAATTAAGACCTCCGGGCTAGGGAATGAGCTTCCTGAGGCACGTGGGTTTGAGGGAGAGGTCAGGATGAGACGTGGGTGTTGGATAAGGGGCTTACTCTCTAAGGCGACCCATGATGGTGGATATGGGGCTTACGCTCTGGGGCGGCCCATGATGGTGGATATGGGGCTTACGCTCTACGGCCGCCCATGATGGAGGATGTGAACCGACGTGGAGGGGTCGGAACAACTGAGTGATGGGTTTGAACCTAGTGGAGGCTTCCTACGTACCATGCGTTATCATGGATCAAAGTCCACATAGTTTAGGGTATACATTTTAACGTCGTGTGGTACGGGATACAGTTTAACGTCATGCTGGATGAAGGCATACAGTTTTACGTCATGCGGGACGAGGGAATAAAGTTTAACGTCATGTGGGATGAAGGCATATAGTTTAACATCATGCGGGACGAAGGCATGGGGCTTACGCTCTGAGGCGGCCCATGGGATTGGTGAACTGACACGAAAGAGGGGTTAGAACGACCGGGTAATGGGCTTGAACCTCATGGAGGATTCCTACATACCATGCATTAGCACAGATAAAAGTCCACGTAGTTCGCTGGTATGAGGCTTATGCTCTAAGGCAGCCCAAAGAGGAAACAGGGGCTTACGCGTGGTTAGTATCCCTTAGTGTTGGGGCTTACTCCAGGATAGAGGCACGTGGTGTGACAAAGAATAGAGGGAGATGGATTTGGGACCTAACAAAGGAGATGCCTCATTACCTATAACGCCCTCCACTGGCCTTGGAAGTGGGGAAGTATGTAGGTGCATGGGTGCAACCTTTCGCAAGAGAGGCTAGTGGCTTGCGCTTTGAGGCAGCCCTTCCCCTGTGGACAAACGCCACTCCAAGAGGTAGGATCTCATTCCATCTGAGGAAGAATCCATTCCCATGGAGATGAGAGGCATAAAGAATATCTGAACCAGGGGGACCCTGCGTGTGAGGCACGAGGTTGAACCATAGTTTAACATCATGTGGTGAGGACGAGGTGTTTTGCAGTTTAACTTCTTGCAGCTCAGACAAGGTGGGTTCGCTCCACACCCCTAAGGCATACATGCCCAATACCCTCTACCACTTGTGGGAGGGAAGGCATCGGCAAGGCCGTAGTGAAGGGGGCCGCATGGCGAACCATCGAGGGGTCCATGTTATCGTGGCTATGCGAAGAAGCAATTGTCATTAGCGTGCCTATGCGAAAAGGTAAAAGGCAAAGAAACGCAATGGGAAACACTGCCCAAGGGACCTTGAGGTTACTTTGTACGAGCCTGGAAGGCTGTACGGGAAAACAAGACATGGTGTGCATGCCCGGTATGGAGGACATCGGGCGCCTATGCACCCCGAGGGGTGCAAAGGTGAGGGGTCCTGGGTTTTGCGCACAAAGAGAAGGTTTTCGCGCAAAACACCGGGATGGCGCGCAATTGGGGTAGCAGGATTAAGCGCGGTGAGGGGGATTTCTTGCAAAGGGCTTGTATTGCGCGTGAGGGCACTAGCCAATCCCTAAGGTATGGAAAAACCTAACAAAAGGGTTACGTGCAATTTGGAAGGGATGGCGTGCAATTGGTGGCGATTACGCGCAAGGGGAAAGGATTACATGCAAGGAAGAACCTAGAGGGGTTTGGAAAATTCGCTTAAGCCAGTGGGATTGCACGAAAAGGCGAACCCCGGGGCGAGGTTGCATGAAAAGGTGTATTACCTGGAAGTCATATTGCGCGCGTGGGAGTCTGAATTGCGCGCACAGGAGCTGGTCCGAATTCCTCAACCCCGAACCAGTTGGGGTCGCCTTTTATTTATAGGCATCCGCCATCATGGAATCAGGGCGGTGCTCAAAATCTTCCACACCTGGACCATTTGGCGTGCATGGCCTCCCAGTGCGGAACTGGGCGCGCAAAATTGTGCACCCTACCGTCTCTTTTTCGCGAATCCCGGGAGTTCTTCCTGCGAACAACATTTTTCCGCACGAGAACCCTTTAATTTTGTGCACCCCTTCCAGGTCCTCCAGATCGGGCCTCTGAGTCCGAATATGACTTCGCTTCGTCAATTCAAAACTTCCTCTAGGAGTTACGGACTTTTTTCGGCATCTACATATATTTACGCATAAATAAAACAAGAATTCAATTCTTTAATAGTTCTTGTTTAATATAAATCATGCTCAAATCAATTAATTATCTTTAATTAATCAATCCTTTTATCTTAAACCCTTTTCTGAATTTCCTTGAGATTCTCATCCATCATTATTTTAATAAATTAAAATTATCCTTGTATGTAAATTGTATCTTGGAGGAAACACGGTGAATTCTTGTTCATTATGAAGATGTTAAATTAAACACATATATATAAAACACATATCACGTGTTGTGCCTCAGCTTTATGCATGCACCATGGTACACGTCTCAAGGGTTTGTATAATATAATAAAAAAAATTAATAAATCTGCGTAATTTGGGTGAGTACACAACGTGTATTTCCAACTACACGGCATGTACTTTTCTTCACCGTCCATCCGAAGTACACCCTGGGGACATGGCATGTTAATGTACTTCGGAAATTTTCGGAGTACACGGTATTTTCAGTGGGAAACATGTCGTGTAGTTTCCATGTTACATGGTTTCAAGCCAGGCAAACCGTGTACGAGGTACATGATCCAACCCTGACCCAAAGGGACTACACACCGTGTTCATTGGACCACACGAAGTGTAATCCAAAAATTGTGTGTCACCTGTTCCTGGTCAACACACGGTGTCATAAATGACTTAGATAGGATCAATACATGGCCTGATTTGGTGGACCAGTCCAATGCATGAACCCAAACTACACGGTGTGTACTTCCGAATACATGCCGTGTATTCTCGTGTTGTACGACCAGGAATTTTCGGCTCCTCCGGATGATGTCCTCTATTTTATTTTAATAAAAAATTAAAATAAAATGTAGTTTCTGTATGGTGAACGAGAAACGATAGAGGAAGAACAGATCTCGAGATTCAGATTTAAAGAACTATTAACTTTAATTAAGACAACTAAATTATTAAATGCATAAATCACCAATGAAAAACTAAATAATTATAATCAATGATATGACCTCTATGATACCACTTGTAGGTTCGGGGCACAGCGGAAGCACATTGGTGGGAGTGTAAAACTTTAATTTTAGCGTTAAACAATGTTCAAACCAAGATCTGTTACGATATAAAATTTCCGATCTTTGGAATAGAACGAAGAATGAAAAACAAAAGAGGGGGTCTCGGAACCATAGAGATAGGATCATCATATGTTGGCTATAATTAATTTAATTAATTAACAATAATTACCTTGATGGAATTCTTTCTTCATTGATGTCTTTGTTCATGATCTTGTGATTTATCGTTGCATCGTAGAATCCAAGTGTAGGATTCCTCTAGCAGTGATCCATACGTGTTCCACATATCTCTGGACATCGCCTAAGGGATCTCCAGGTGCTAGTGTGAAAGAATATTTGCTTGCGATGTCCGCCTTCGATCACATTGATCAGATGGAGGAAGATTTCTCTTGGTCTTGAGAGCATTCTTGGAGGAAGTAGTTCTTTCGGCCTTGAAATAATTCTCCAGAATTGTTGTGCTCAACGATTCTCTTGAGAAAAGTGTTGGGGTTGTGAGGATATTTATAATTGGGTTTGAGGTTATAGAGTTATGACAATAAAAAATGTGTTACACGTTTTATTTATTTCATTAACTCTTATGGAAAACCAAAATGTCGAATGATTAATTCATTGACATGTTCCCACGCTGATTATAATAAATATCATTTAATAAAACAATATTATTTCCTCAAAATACTAACTCGAAAAACTACACGGTGTGTAATCATTAATACACAGTGTACTCATTTTCCATTAAAACTACATGGTGTATATATTCATTATACACAGCTTTTACTTTTATTTTCCATTTTTATTTATTAACTCCACCACATTTGTTAGTCCTTGAGTAATGGATATTTATTTCTAAAATAAATGTAGCTACATTACTCGCTAATAAATATATTATTTCACCCATAATATATTCTCTCAAATAACTAGTGTCGAAATAAATGCGGTCAGGCATCTTTGAATAATTATTAAACCTTAGTCGGGAATAATATTTATTCAACTTGTTAAATTAATATTTAACTGAGATACATAGACACACTTTGTGTGT
Organism: Viscum album; assembly: GCA_963277665.1. Taxonomy (NCBI): domain Eukaryota; kingdom Viridiplantae; phylum Streptophyta; class Magnoliopsida; order Santalales; family Viscaceae; genus Viscum; species Viscum album. The sequence continues at coordinate 476,592,578 of OY728125.1, read as the reverse complement.
GACCCTCTAGGTCTCTTTCTCCTTGGAATTAGGTGGGATTTCCAAAAGTCCAAGATTACTATCTAGAAACGGTTCAAGGCACCCAAGAGAAAGAAGTTGACATCACATTGACATGTCACCTCATACGAACACTAACACAGTAATATAATCACTTTGTCTCGATATCTCGAATCAAGCAGGTTGCTTGCTGGTGCCATCGACCCATGTGCTTGATTATTCTTTCTTTGACTTTTCAGAATTGAACTCGCTCATTCCTTACCATGGCCATAGATTTATTTAGGCTATATCTATTCCATCAAAGGGCATGAGATATCTACTTCTGTTATGGAACAGAAGTGACAAATCCTTTCTCGCATTATCTATTAAGGCAGTATTACTCTTGATGCACCCAATGTATCTAACCTTGCTTCGAACAGTGTGTCATCACAGTTTTCATCACTACATCTAAGTGCCCGATTTGTAATACCCATTAATAATAATCTTAAAGTCTAAGGACCAATACACACGTCCGCAGATTGGAATATCCAATGACACTATGAAATGTGTATTTCCTACTGGCGAGTCTCATTCTAACAATATCCTTCGGGATATTACCAAGGGAGCACACCATGAGAAGGTGCCTCAAAGTTTTTTTAGTCCTCACCCCTAATGGCCTGTATTATTTGTGTCCCTCAAATAACATCATCCATCCATAGAACATATATTCAAGAATAGTGTTATGGAAATTCTGAGTTCTCATCATAGCAGGGATCGGCTATGACCCTTTAATGCAGCAGTTATCCTTAGGAAATTATCACATGCATTGTCACGTAGAAGAAAAATCAAGATGTGATAAGAATTTTATTAATAAATAAAGTAAAAATTAGTTTGTTCATTTCCACCTACTCCAACTGACTCCCACTTGGACTAGAGCCAACGACTAACAACCTTTAACCCGCTCGGTCTCACATGATATTCATGCTTTATATGAGATGGGACTTTAGTAATGGGGTCTTCCATGTTCTCTTCTCTGGACACTCTTCTCACTACAACATCACCCCTTTGATAGAAATCCCTAAATAGGTGATAGTTTCAGAGTACGTGATTTTTCTGTTGATGTGACCTTGGTTCTTCTGCACGATCAACCGATGCAGTATTATCAGAATACAACGTGATAGGATCTTTACTGCTAGGAACCACATCAAGCTCTTGGAAAAAGTTCTGAATCCAGATGGATTCCTTGGCTGCATCAGAAGCCTCTATATATTCATACTCCACTGTAGAATCAGCAACAACGGACTACTTTGAATTCTTGCAGCTCACATCTCATCCATTGAGACAAAAAAATATCCAGATTGCAACTTTTGATCGTTCTGATATATCTAAAAACCATCATTAGCATACCGTCTGATGAAAATCTCATTCTCTCCTCCATACACCAGGAACAGATCCTTAGTTCTTCTTAGATACTTAAAGATAGTCTTAACAGCAGTCCAATGCTGTTATCCTGGATCTTCTTGATATCTGCCTACCATGATCAGTGCATAGGCAACATCAAGCCTGGTACATAACATAGCATACATAATGGATCCTATAGACAAACCATATTGGATATTACTCATTTTATATTTCTCTTGTAGTGCCTAGTGACACATTTTCTTAGAAATATGTAAGCCATGTGACACTGGAACCAATCTCCTCTTGGATTGTTCCATACTAAATCTATTTAGTATCTGGTCAATGTATGTACCCTGACCCAGTCCAAGTAGCCTCTTGGATCTATCACGAATGACCTTGATCCCAACAATGTATGTTGATTCACCCAAGTCCTTCATGGAGAAACACTTGTTCAGCCAGTCCTTAACTGACTGTAAGACTATTACATCATTTCCAATGAGTAATACGTTGTCAACATATACTACTAAGAAAACGATCACATTCCCATTAAACCTCTTATAAACACATGGCTCATATTCATTTCTTAATGAAACAAAATTCTTTTACAGCTTCATCAAATCGAATGTTCCATGACCCGGATGCTTTCTTTAATACATAAATGGATTTTTGCAACTTGAAAACCTATTTGGCTTCACCTGGTGTCACAAACCCTTTTGTTTGTGTCATATAGTCATCTTCCTAAAGGTTCCCGTTAAGGAATGTTGTTTTGACATCCATCTTCCAAATCTCGTAGTCCTGGTAAGCTGCTATGGAAAGTATGATTCTTATGGATTTAAAAATTGCAACTGGCGAGAAGGTTTCATCGTAGTCAATTCCTTGATGCTGTCTGAATCCTTTATCCACTAGCCTTACTTTATAGGTGCTAACTTGACCTTCCATGTCCATATTTCCCTTGAATACCCATTTTCATCCAACAGGATTTACAGCAACTGGCTCATCGACCAGAACCCAGACTTGGTTCTGATATATGGAATCCATCTCAGATTTCATAGCTTCTAGCCATCTTATGGCTTCTGATCTTTCTAATGCTTCCTTGTAGGAGAGACGTTCATCATTTTCCAACAATAATGATTCACCATCCTCATTGACTATGAAACTAAATCTCGTTGGTTCTCTTACCACTCTTGAGCTCCTACGCAATACTTTTTTTCTGTAACCTCTTCCAAGGGGACCTATGGAACTTGTTCCTGTACCAACTCCCCTGTATATTGAGCATCAACTTCATTGAAGTCAATCTTTCTCCCACTACCCTTCTTTAGGATGTGCTCCCTATCAAGAAATATGGGTTTTCTAGCAACAGTCACTTTCTTGTCTGAAGGGTTATATAGGTAATATCCTTTATTTTCCTTGGGATATCCTATAAAGATAAACCTTGTGCCCTGGGGTGCTAGTTTGTTGCTTGAGAAGGCCTTAACAAACACCTCACATCCCCATACATGTGTGTGCGACAAAGTGGGTTTCCTTCCATTCCATAACTCAGATAGAATTATATTTTCCGCCTTAGTTGGTACTCGGTTTAATGTGTATACTGCAGTTTGTAATGCACATCCCCAAAAGGATATAGGAAGATCTGGATGACTCATCATCAACCTCACCATGTCCAACAAGGTGTGGTTCCTCCTTTCACTAACACCATTCCACTATGGTGTATAAAGAGGAGTGAGCTGAGATAGAATCTCATACTCTTGTAGAAGATCGATGAACTCTTGGTTTAGATATTCTCCACCTCGATCTGATCGAAGTTTCTTTATCATCTTACCAAGCAGATTTTCTACTTCATTCTTGAATTCCTTAAATTTCTCTAAGGCCTTTGACTTATACCTCATTATGTATACATATCCATATCTACTCAAATCATCAGTAAAAGTAATGAAGTAAGAATTTCCACCTATAGATTCTACTGAAAATGGACCACACACATCCGTGTGTACAAATCCTAGAAGGTCGGTGGCCCTTTCACCCTATCCACCAAAAGGCGGCTTGGTCATTTTTCATTGTAAACAAGTGTGACATCTATCAAGTGGTTTTATCTTTGTAGAGTCTAAATAGCCATCTTTGTAGAGCTTTGTCAAACGCTTCTCGTTTACATGGCCGAGACGGTGATTCCACAACTGGGTGGTGTATAAGTCTTGTCAGTTTGTTTCGTTATTGATTTCCAACACTTGGTTTTCGCAATTTAATACATACAAAACATTATTCAAATGTTCCATTTCATAACATAAGTTGTTCATATAAAAGAGAAAAACCTTATTTCCAAACATTAAAATAAATCCATCCATATCCAAACAAGATACAGAAATTATGTTCTTGGTAAAACTAGGCACAAAAAAATGGTTCTGTAAAACCAAAATCATGTAAGTTGTCAATGAGAGGTGGTAATCACCAACAAGCAATGTAGCCAGCCTTGTTCCATTAACAGCTCGAAGATCCACCTCTCCTCTGGCAATATTTCTAAATCTACTTGGTTCCTTCATTTAAATACAGATGTGATCCCCACAAGATATATCGAATACCCAATGTGTATAAATAGAAAGATTACACTCAATAACAAATGCACCTTTAGCATCCCCACACTTCTGGGTGCAGTTCCTCTTCTAGTGGCCTTGCTTGCCACATGCAAAACACACCGCCTACCGTTCCTTTCCCTGGCTCTAGATCTTCCCCTTCTTAGAGGGACGATGCTCAGGGGCTTCAGACCATTTATAAGTCTTTTTCCCCTTTTCCTTGTCCTTCATTTTCCTATTCACCATTAGTACTACGGGTTTCTCACACCCCATGTCCTTATCTACCTGCCGAATCAAGGTCAAAAGTTCTGATAGACTCCTCTAATTGTTTCTCATGTTGTAGTTGAAAATAAAGCTAGATAGGGTCTTGGGCAGTGATGATAGGATGAGATCTGTATGCAACTCATCTGGGAATTTAATCCCTAAGATGTCCAGGCATTCAATGAGGCCAATAAACTTAACTACATGAGGCCCAGCTGGCACAGACTCTCAAAAATTAGTTGTAAACAAAAAATTGAAGATCTCATACCTCTTCTGTCTCGCCTTCTCTTGTTAGAGATCCTTAAGGTGAGACATCATGCTATACGCGTCCTTTTTTCATTTTGCTTCAGGATCTCATTAGACATGGCCGATAGCATGAAACACTAGACATATATGGCGTCATCCATGTGTTTCATTTAGAGAGATAGTTCCTAATCACTGGCCTCCTTTCCAAGTGCAACTGGAATAGTCTCTTCGAGCACATACAATTTTCTTTCATGGTGAAGGATGACGCGTAATAATCTCTGCCACTCTTGGAAATTGGTGTTGGTGAGAAGGTTTTCCTTCTTGAGTATGGTTCGCAATGATATGTATGAATTCATTTTTCTTGTAATTTCTACAAATTAAGATGACCAAAGGTTTAGTTCTTTTTTACAAAACTGAGACAAATAAATAAATTAATACTTATTAGTATCCCACTATTTTATCGAAATCCAATATCCCTCACCATTGACTTTGGAATATTATGTTGCCTGAATATTATAGTGGCAAGGATCAATATTTCCCTTCTCATTACCCCAACTAGGGTTGGTCAAGCAACTTTAAGGTTTTTAGGTAGGCATTCCAAATGCCAACTGCATTAACTTGAATTGAAATGTTCGTTTCTGTATGGTGAACAAGAAATGATAGAGGAGGAACATATCTCTAGATTCATATTTAAAGAACAATTAACTTGAATTGAAAAAACTTAATTATTAAATGCGTAAATCACCAAAGAAAAACTAAATAATTATAATCAATGATATGACTGCTCTGTTACTACTTGTAGGTTCCGGGCACAGCGGAAGCGCATTGGTGGGAGTGCCCAACTTTTATTATAGCGTTAAACAACGTCCAAACTGAGGCCATTCATGATATAAAACGCCAGATCTTCAGAATATAATGAAGAACAAAAAACAAAAGATGGAGTTCCGAAACCATAGAGATAGGATCATCATATGTTGGTTATAATTAATTTAATTAATTGACAAGAATTACCTTGATGGAAGTCTTTCTTCGTTGATGTCTCGGGTCACGATCTTGTAATCCGTCGTTGCATCGTAGAATCCAAGTTTAGGACTCCTCTAGCGGTGATCCACACGTGTGTCACGTATCTCTGGACGTCACTGAAGAGATCTCTAAGTGAAAGCATGGAAGAAACTTCACTTGCGATGTCCGCCTTCGATCACCTTGATCCGATGGAGGAGGATCTCTCTCGGTCTTGAGAGCATTCTTGGAGGAAGTAGTTCTTTCATCCTTGAAAAAATTCTCTACAATTTTTGTGCACAATGATTCTCTTGAGAAAAGTGTTGGGGTTGTGAGGATATTTGTAATCGGTTTAGAGTTTATAGAGTTATGACAATAAATAAATGTGTTACATGTATTATTTATTTCATTAAATCTTATTGAAAACCCCCATGTCGCATGATTAATTTCTTGACATGTTTCCACGCTGATTATAATAAATATCATTTAATAAAACAATATTATTTCCTCAAAATCCCGACTAGAAAAACTACACGGCATGTAATCATTAATACATGGCATGTACTTATTTTACATTAAAACTACATGGCCTGTATATTCAATATATACGGCGTGTACTTTTATTTTCCATTTTTATTTATTTCCTCCACCACATTTATTTGTCTTTGAGTAATAGATATTTATTTCTGAAATAAATTTAACTGCATTACTCATTAATAAATATATTATTTCACCCACATTATATTCTCTTGAATAACTAGTGTCAAAATAAATGTGATCATACATCCTTGAATAATTATTAAACCTCAGTCGGTAATAATATTTATTCAACTTGTTAAATCAATATTTAACTAAGATACATGGACACACTTATTGTGTGACCCTCTAGGTCTCTTTCTCGTTGGAATTAGGCGGGCATGCCTAAAGTCCAAGATTTCTCTCTAGAAATGGGTCAAGGAACCCAAGAGAAATCATTTTTTTCTGCATTGACGTGTCACCTCATACAAACTCTTACCGTGTAATATAATCCCTTTGTCTCGATATATCGAATCAAGCGGGTTAGTTGCTAGTGCCATCAACCCATGAGCTCGATTATTCTTTATTTTAATTTCCATAATTGAACACGCTCATTTCTTACCATGGTCATGGATTTATTTAGGCTATATTAATTCCATAAAAGGGCCTGAGATATCTACTTTCGTTATGGAACAGAAGGGACAAATCCTTTCTCGCATTATCTATTAATGCAGTATTACTCGTGATGCACCCAACGTATCCTACCTCGCTGCGAAAAATGTGTCATCACATTTTTCATCAATACATATAAGTGCATGTGTTGTAATAACCATTAATAATAATATTAAATCCTAAGGACCAATACACATGTCTGCAGATAGGAACATCCAATGACTCTATGAAATGTGGATTTCCTACTGGCAGGTCTCGTTGTCATAATATCCTCCTAGATATTACTAAGGGCGCACACTATGAGAAAGCGCCTCAAAGTTTTCTAATTCCTCAACCCTAATGGCGTGTATTATTTGTGTCCGTCTAATAACATCATTCGGACAAAGAATATACATTCAAGAATAGTGTTATGGAAATTCCGGGTTCTCATCATAGCAGGGATCCGCTATGAACCTTTAATGCAACAGCTATCCTTAGGACATTATCACATTCATTGTCACATAGAAGAATAATCAAGATGTGATAAGTCTTTTATTAATGAATAAAGTACAAAGTAGTTTATTCTAGGCCACCAACTCCAACAACTACTTCCTCATTCTAATGGTTTATAGTTGGTTGTGTTTCGTTTCTAACTCGGTCGATGTGCGTGTGTTGAAAATTAAAGTGATTTTGAAATGAAAAAAAGGGTTCTCTTCCAAATTGTTTTTGAAATTAGTAAAGTGGGTTTTTAATGAAAAAATGTATCGGTTTGGAAAAACATGGCATGTGTTTGGATTTGGTAAGGAAAAAAGAAGTGTTTAAACCTTGGAACTCCTTATGGAAGGTTACACATGTGTGGGTATGTACGGAGAGTGCGTAGGGGAACTTGTTTGCAGAAATGTGAGCAAGATTGAATGAATGCACATGTGACAGTTTATAAGGTTACATAGGTGGGTTTTAAAATTTTAAAGAAATGATGGTTTTATAAAAGTTATTTATGCTTGTGTTTATATATGTTTGTCTCATTGGCATGTTTCCCTTGGCTTGTGTTGTTTCTTTGATTGAGTTTTGGCTTGATTCCGGTTTCGATAGTGTTTTTCATGTCATTATGAGTATGCCTCCCAAAAAGCCTCCAAAAGTTTTTAATGAGTTACACCCAGTTCATAGTTCTTTTGTGTGTTTCTTGATTATTGAGGTAATCGAGGCCAGTTAGATGCAGTTGTGTAGTTTTAAAAGATAGTGTGTCATCAGGTTGTTGGGAAATCTCTGGGTAGTTAAAGTTTGTACTATCCCAGAGTTAGTTGAGGGTTCAGTTCTGGACTAGTAAAGGTGGGTGTCTCATCGTTGTTAGAGTCTGGGTACAGTTGGTGGGGGTCGACTCTTATGAAGGTTCCTCATCTGGAAAGGACCTTCGTCTGTACCAACTCCTAGTTTGTTGGACCATTCTCTTGCATGCCACAACTGTGGCTATTTCAGGCATTCTAAGCCACCTTGTCGCATCCCTCCGAAGTTTTTCTATAGTGTGATTGTTCGGGCCACCAGGAAGAGTTATGTAAGAAGATTTGTTCTGGAGGAAGCTGTTAGGACCGGGGGATTCAAATGATTGACTGTGAGGTAGGAGATGCTTCAGCCATCAGGGCCCCAACCAGAGGTCTCAGGGTCAAGCTCACGCACAATCAGGAGTTGTCGAGGGTGATTGGAACATCGGCTCAGATCATGTTTTCAACTTTAGATGAAAATATCCAAGGTTTTCTTGTTCGATTCTTATCACCTTCGTAAACTCATCCTCATTGTTGTGGTGTGATGAGCTCACTGTACCGCAATTCAAGCGGTCTTATCTGCTCTCAGTGTGGTTTTTAAATTTTTTGGTCTATTTGAATGGTGTGGGCCTATGAATAGATGGACCTGTTCTGATTTTTAGTTGGTCTCAACTATGTTCGTTAGGGGGATGTTCTTTTCATGTAATTGATGGGAGGTTTTGAGTTTATTTCTCATCCTTAAGTTTCTAGGTTATTCCGTAGCAATCTTTTGGTCTAATTCATAGGTGTGTTGTTCGGTCCATGGGGGGAAAATGAATGAGTTTGGTATGGGAGTTCCCGTGTTGCCCCCCTAGGGGTGGTGTGTTCGGGTTTCAAGAATTATGTGTTAGTAAATTTTTTTGGTGGGGAGAACCCTCATGTGTTCTCCCCTCAACTTCGGGCAATGATTTTTCTTGAGTTGGTCAGGTGTGATGTGTATTGGTAATGGTCACCCTGAGCCTCTCTGTTTTCTATGAATTTGTTTGGGCATGGACTCAAGTGGGCTTGACTGTTGTCTTGGAGACTTTCTGGGGGCAGAAAGTGTCTGTGGTGGGGTGAATTGTCACACCCCGACCACGGATGCCTATTATTTTATTCTTCTCTTGGTCCCGCATCTTTTGGAAAAAGTTTGGTTTGGTTCCATGTTTGAATTTTCTAGAAGCTTTGATGTTATTAGCGGGTTTCAGACCCATGCGTGTTCACTGCACGGTGGGTGGTAGTCGTGCGATCAACTCAGGTTCCATGAAGGTGTATATCGATCTAAAGAAATAATGTTTTATGAAAATGAAATAAGTAAAATGTTTAAAAATTTAATTATAATAATTAATTATGATGTAGGTAATAATGTTGTTATTAAAAATGGTGAATAATATTTTAGTTATCTAAAAATTGTTATTAATATAATTATTAATGAATTTTAATTTAATAGTAATTATTATTATTATTACTTTTATTGTTCTTATTAAATTTCTATTAGTATTATTTTTATTAAACTTTCATTAATATTATTATTCTTTGAAATAAGATAAAACAAGAGTGAAATATATTTGTACTATTATTTTTGGTTTGGTTTTAGTTTATTTTTTATTATTATTATTATCATCATTATTATTATTATTATTATGTTTTATTAACCCTAAATCTACCCTCCCTCTCCCCTTACCTGCGACACCCCCCCCCAGAATTGCGCACCCCCCCCCCTCGGGTCTTTCCCTGCACACACGCCCCCTCACCGGAGCCCCCTCCTGCCGTAGATTGCCACCCGGCCTCCTCCTCCCTACGCCGCATCCCACCTCCCAGCCTCCTCCTCCCTATGCCGCCGCCCACACCTGCTCCTCCATGTGCTGTCCATCCACCCCGGCTCCATGACCTCCAGTCGACCTCACCTGCTCCGGCCACACCACCCTCAACCGGTGCGACTCCCCCCACCCCTCTCTGGTATCCTAACATTTCATGTTTTTCCTTTTTTTTGGGGGGGGGGGTCTTTGAGTTGGCCAAACCCTAACCGGAAGCTTTTTATTTATGATTGTTCCTCTTTTTTTAGGTATGTGAAGGGTCTGCAATGTTCTTTTCTCCCTTCCATAGACATGCGATTGTATTCGTGCCCCTCCGAGGAAGGTGAATTCAGGTATTTTTATTTCCGGAGCACTCCACTAATATTGGCACACTTTCATTTAGTTTTAAAACTAGTTTTGCAACTTTGTTATGTCCTTAATTACCTTTCTATAGAGTTCTTAAATTTTTTATAATTGGTTAAGAATATATTTTGAGTTACTTCCTGGTTTATGTCAACATTTGTCTACAATTATTTTCTTGTTTAAGTGACAAATATTATTTTGACGATTTTTAAAATGTAATTCGCATCGCTATGGTTTTCTTGTCTAGCTTTTTTTGATGCTTTAGAATTAATGAATTGTTTAAAAATTGGTCATTTTCATGATTCATTAATTATTTTTATGTTTTTATGCACTTGGGGTGTTTATACATTGTGATATGAGATTTTAAAATAAATTGATGTGATTTTGGGGTGTTTCCCTTCGTTTTGTTTTATAAAAAAATGGTTAAAGTGTGATTTGAGTTTTACTTGTGAACTTTGTGATTTTTGTAGGGTTGGGTTTTGAACTGTATCTTGATTTATTTGTTTGTATTAATTTTATTTTAGGGATTTGTGTTGTTTTTGAGTCCCGCTGATTTATCTTAGAGAGTTGTGGTTGGTTTCAAAGGTGCGCACACATATTCGCAGGTATGGGTATGTATAGATATATACATCTTCTGTGTGAGTGTTCTCTCATGGTGTAGAAAACACGTGCATTAGTTTAAGGATATATATATATATATATATATATATATATATATATATATATATATGGAAGTGAGTGTGTGTGAGAGAGTTGATTCTTGAGTTAGAAAGCTTGGCGTGACCTTTTTTTGAGGTAGGCGTTTCCATCTTTTCTCTCTTTCTGAAGCTTTCCATAGGCACTTGCAAGATTTCATTTAATTTATAAATATTATTTTAACCTTTATAAGAAAGATAGTTTATTAATTGTAGTGTTTTTTATGCCTTGCCAACATTTTTATAACTAAATGTTTTTATCTTCAAATGGTATTTTTGGGTGTCTTGAGTGGTGTTTTCTTATCGAAAAATTTTATGGAAAATGTTTTCCATGCGCTGGTTAGTTTATGGAACTTAGTGTTTTTGTAGAAATGATTTAGCATCTCTTTGAATTGGTATTTATCTCAAATATTTGGTTTTATAATTGGTTCTGGTTTTTTTAATAAAGTGGGTCTCTTCATACGGTCCTTTAAATTGGTTTTAAAAGAAATCCATGCTTATATGATCGTTTCGATTTTGGTGTATATGTTTTGTTGAGTGTGTGGTGTGAGGAAATCCTTGGTTTTCTTTTCTTTACAAAATTGAATATAGTATCACTAAATACTTTTATTGCAATGCTTTGAAACATGGAACCTATGGGCCCGTTTGGATTTTTAAATAAAAAAGTGTTGTTTAGAGTTGTTTTGGAAGAACTTGTTCAAAGTTTTCATAAAGGCATTTGATTATGAAAAACTAGAGGCCCGATTTACAACTCCATGTTTTTAATAAAGTGTTTTTGATAACCGAATGATGTGAAATCCCGGTTAGCACTTTGTATGTTTGACATTTATTCTTATATATAAGTATATGGGGCACTCCTATCTAAGGTAACCCTTTATGGGAGAACGCATAGGAAGCATCCGTGTTTGGGGTAGGAAATAGCGGTGACATGAGTCACACATGCGAGGGACTTCCTACTTACACAATATTATTATAATCACTGTGGGTTCCTGGGTGACTTTTAGATGATCAAGTGATGGTTGTTGACCAACACCGATTATATGGGTTGGTACCCCCTGGATTTGTTGTTAGGCCAGGCGGGCTTTGCCACTGGATTGGTCAGTTAGGGCGGCCAGTTGGTTATAGACTTAGGAGCCTCACCATTCGCCAGAAAGTGGTTTCGAAACCGAGTACATCCAGGGGTCATCTAGGGAGGTTTAGGATCACCCATGGTTACTGGATTACTTACATTGCTTGTTTACTTTTCATTGCATTGGTTTGTTTTTAGTTGCACTTTTACTTGTTTTACTCTAGACCAGATTTGGTATTTTCTGTTTTGGATTTAATTTATAAAATTTCAAGTGACTTTTGGAAATGATGTGTAGTGAGTGTTGGGTTTTTAAATGAGAACAACCTGTTGTATATTATAAAATATGAAAACCCTACTTTGTATTTGTATTTCAAACATGTGTCGGTGGAATGCTTTGGAAAAGAGAATTGTTGGATTCTGTGGTTTATTCTTGACATCCCTAATGAGCATCTCAGTGCTCACGCCTATTATATCTTTCCATTTGTAGGTTCAGTTTCTCATACAGGTTCCTGGTTTAGCTGCTCAATGTTGGAGCAGTGTGGTCTTGAGTTGGGTGGTGACCTGGGAGGTCACAAGGAGGTATGTTCAGTATTATTCTCTTTTTGTTGCTAGTTTTTATCTTTATCGTTAGTTTTTTTATCTTTTTATCTTTTTATCATGGGCCAAATCATTCCCAACAGTTGAATTTCGATTCCCGGCACTGGTTGCCAACCCGTGGGGATCGGGAACGCCCTTCGGGTCATGTCGCGGACCGGCTCGGGTGACCGCTTAGGGTTGACCCGGGTTGGTTCGTGACACCTAGGGTGTAAGCGATATCAAAGTTAAATGTATGAAGATATTCCACCCATTGTATTTTCCTAATATTTAAGTATTTCTATGAAAAGATATAGCTCAGAATTTTATGATCAGAAAAGACCATGAACCTTTCCCCAAGAAGATAGTGATGAAAATATTTAACCACATGCATGACTGCAAAAAGTTATAAATTTTGAGTGGGGCAATTCTTTTCATGTGGTGGAAGTAGATGAGAGTCGTAATCTACCACATTGTCATTCGTTATAAGCACGCATCCAAAACCAACACCCAAAGAATCTCAAAATATCATGTACCCCTTACCGGGCTTAGGTAATATCAGAATAAGAGACGATGTTAGAATTAATTTTAGTTCTTCAAAATAAGACTAACACTTTTCATCCCACATGAAGGTCACCACCCTCCTAGTAAGAGAAGTCTAAGGTGATTTCATCTTAGATAAATCCTTGAGGAACCATTGATAGACTTCAGTAGGACTAAGGAAGCTTCGTATATCCAAGACATTATGTGGTTTCTTCCTTGACAAAACAGAATTCACCATCTCTAGATCAACTGATAAACCATGATCAGAAATTCTGTTCTACAACACCTTCACTTCTTGAATCCAAAAACTACATTTCAAAATCCTTTCATACAAATGGTAGATTCTCAAAATCTCTAGAACCAAACTCGTATGGTGATTGTGATCATTATAGTATTTTGAATAAACCAAAATATCATCCAAGAACACTACTAAAAAAGTTTCAAGATATTGATGAAATATCTGATTCAGGAAATCCATAAAAACTACAGAAGAATTGGTCAGACCAAAAGGAATAAAAAGATATTCATAATGGTCATACCAACTCTTGAAGGTTGTCTTTAGAATATCAGACTCTCGAACTCTGATCTGGTGATAACCTGACTCAAGATCAATCTTCAAGAACCACTTCACCCACATTAATTGTTCAAAAAGATCATCCACACAAGGAAAAGAATATTTGTTCTGAAGGATTACCCGTATCAACTTTTGATAGTCCACAAATAACCGAAGTGAACCATTTTATTTATTAGAAAAAATCACAGGGGCTTCCCAAGGCGAAATTCTAGGGCAAATGAAACCTTTTTCCAGTAGTTCCTCCAACTAAATCTTGATCTATTTCAGCTCCACTTGTGACATATGATTAGAATGTATCGATACCAGATACATACCTAGCACTAGGTCAATTATAAACTCTATATCTCTCTCTGGAGGAACACCATAGAAGTTGTATGGGAAACATCAGGAAAGTATCGAAAAACAATTTTAAAAATCAATGATAAGAGAGAAGTCTATGGTCTCAAACACAATAGTAGGAATCAAACTCCTTATCTTTGGGAAGGAAGGACCTGCATAACTTGATCTCGGATCCCACTCCCCCTAAAACACACGAGAGATCACATCAATAGTAAGAAAAAGACACACCAATGATAAAAATCAACCTTAACTCATTGAGTGACAAATAATTCATACTGATGATGATGTAAAACAAATCCAGATCAAGAATGAGGAAATTCCATTACAACTTCGTATTAGCTATCGTTAACAAACATGGACACATAAACCCCTACTGTTTCCTCTTACCAAGAGGTGTCCCTAACTACATTTCAAAGGACATAAGTTCCATTGGAGGTTTAATAATATCAAAAAAAAAATTATAGATATAAAAAAGTTTGAGGCACCGGTATTAAATAAAGAAATTGCTACTAGAGATGCAATAAGGATAGTACCACTCACTATTGATGGACCTGCATCGACTTCTATTCGACACTCATCTGCTGCGTGAAAATTCATCACTCATGAGTCCTTTTTATGGATCCTATAGTCTTTGATGTTTCTAACTGCACCACATTAGCCTTTGGAGATGAATAACCCTATCCATAATGAGGCATAATCATATACTGACAGAAGCGTTGCAAGTTACCAACGCGTCCAAAAATGTTGCACGTTTTCATGGGAATAGGATAAGAATGTCTTGTGTGTCTACCTTTTCCACACTAACAGTAAGTCGTAGGCACATTAACCACTGTAACAGATGAGGAATAGGAGGCTTGATGCTGAGACCCTCTTCCACTACTCCTGCAATGATCTTTCAACTTCCTCTTCTTCCCATGTGCGCCACTGAAGCTACCACCCAATGGAAGAGAAGAGGCGTAAAATCCAACCTCTCCTGCTATATTAATTTATTCAATAAAATCATTGTATAATATCTTTATAAAGGTGTATAGTTTCAATAAAAACACTTGTGATCTGATATCCATTTTCCAACCCTGTAGGTACTTCTAAAACTTCAGCTAGTCATTCTTCACCACATCTAGGGAAAAACGGACATGCTCAGCAAAATGATTGGTGTATGATGACATCGAACACTCTCCTTATTTCAAAGATAGGAACTCTAGAGACTTAGCCAAAATTAGTGACTCTAGGAGAAACTACTGGAAGAATAGTGTTTTGAAACCATTCCAATCCAGGTCCACATGTTTGTCTTCTTGGACAATAGAATCTAACCATTGCTTATCGAACCCCTATATTCTTGAATTTTTCACACTTCAACTTGTTATTATTAGGTGTATAATAAAAGTAGAAGATATGATCGATCCTATATAGTATATTATCTGCCTCTTAGGTTTAATCATTCCTTTAAAGGATGGTGGATTCTCACAAAATAATTCCTGTGATCGATCTCTTTCTCCTCCAGCTCTTGGTTATACCTCAAGAACTATTGTCATAACTCATGGAACATCCTGATCAATAGCACAGACTTCACATATGATAATCTCAATGAGATTTTGATCTATAAGTGGGTTCCCATGAAGAGCATCAGCTGCACCCTCCTAAGGAACTCATAGAAGACGTCTTGGAGGCATACTATTGCACACTGAAACATGATAATGATCAGACAATAGAATAAATCTCAATTCAAACTAGATACCCCATATTTCAAAACAGAGATTTAAAAACAAAAAAACTCAACACTAGAGAAACACCCTCCAATATCCCTTGGAAACTTGAGTCTCTCCATGGCAAGATCTAGCCAGAAACTTATCGCAACATACCTCTCAAGTCCCGCCAATCCTATCTCCAGTATAACAAACATCCCAAGAAAAATAATATTTGGAACATACCTCCTCTGATACCAAATTGTAATGTACCAATCCGAGTTAACCTCAAACCAATAACCAGACCAGTTTCATTACAAAGTCGAAGGTCATTCCCGATCCCAATGGGCTGACGATAAGCACCTAGGCATCGAACAACACAATAAATGGAATGATTTATCCCAACCTAATAAAACACATGGAATATATGTACTAAAAAAATGGAACATTAGAATATTAAAAAGATATATATATATATATATATTCCATAACTATTAAAAAACAATTGAAATACACAGCAACAAAAATAGCTAAAAACTCTAATGGACAAGTCGAACTGCAAAGGACCCAAGCCAAATAGCTAATCCAAATGATGGAATGGAAAACTCCTACCATCTCACCACGAGCTACTCAACCAGCTAACATGAAACTCACCGACTCAATCTAGCGCCTTGCCTTTCCCAGTACTAGAACAAACAAAACTCTATGCACCACCAAAGAGGTGTGCAGGGTGTGAGCTAATAGGCTCAGTAGGATCCCACCCGGGTATTCCATAATAAGCCTCTCTATAATAATTCCTATATGAAAATTTTAAGTAAAAACATGGAATGATAAGTAGTAAATTAGTTTTATAGAAAACATGGTAAACATTTCCCTTTACAATAGTTCCAAACAAAATAAGGTATATCAACTTCTAAGAACATTTTCAATATCATTTTTCACAAGAAGAAACATACATATCAAGGCAAACTCAGAAATCCAAGAAATACAAAAAAGAATAATTAGTATCAAATCAATAAGGAATATTATAGGTCAAGGATGCATACTACTCGTACCATAATAATGAAGTGCACAAACCAGTTCTTAGAACAACGATCCTAGGACGCAGAGGAATACCCATGAGTAAATCTCCCAACAATGTAAATATCTCTCCCCTATAAAAAATGGGCCTAGGAAATAAAGAAAATTCCCAAGAAAAACCTCCTTGATAATCCCAAAATAATAGATGATGGCCCCAAGCTAAACCTTTCAATAAGTACCCAAGGAAACCAATGTTCTCTTTTTTACAATTCATTTTAATTCTTTAAAAACTATTTCAAATTTCATTTAAATGATTCAAAAATACCCCTTTTTCAGTCCATTTATGAATGACCAGGGAAAACCTATTTTCATTGAAAACTATTCTCAACACACACAAAAAAATCATTCTAATCTTTTATTATGAATCAATTTGTAAATAAAAACAATAAGATCCATTTTCATAAGTGTGAGAGAGGACCACCTACCTAAAAATTCAGGTCACACATTCCAATAATGGAATCCCCAACCAATGAAACCCAAAAATTTCAATAAAGTCCCTAGAATCCAAACCATACATCTTAGGATTGATCCAAATCTGAACATGAGGGGTTGGAGGAAAGGAAAGAACCTACATACCTCAAGATCGAATGTATGTTGTACCATGACCAATGAAGGAAAAGGCCTCCAATGAAAGATCACACAACGGATCTAGAAGAAACACCATCTTAACCCATTGGATCTGAACATGCAACTAAATAGTGATATCACGATCAATGGAACTGAAGAATCTAGAAGACAACTTACCCAGAGATATAGACCACAATGGCAATAGATATCGGACGTCGAACGAATCGATCTGAAAGGAAATGCATCTTTGAAAAACATGTAAGAGAGACCCTGGGTCAAGGGTGAAGGATTTTGTAAATAAATAGCCAATAAAAACTACCAATAATGTGTTTTAAAATTTTACATGGGCCATTTCATAGCGTGAAACTCCAATTCACGTCGTGAAGTCCACACTGGATAAGTATGGTGAAAAAACCATCACCTCTGATTAAAAATCTGTTATTTAAATAATTTATGATGTGAAACCATCTTTCCCGACATGTAACTTTCATATCATGAATCCCCTTTCATATATTTTACCAAACAACAATTACCCGGTGTGTAACCCCATTACACAATGTTAAATCCTTCTACATCCTGCAGAAAAAGCCGGTTAAAGTTGAAATTCCAACAAATATCTGACTTCACCATTATAGGTATCCTACCAATATCAAAGGAAGGAAAGATAAAAATGAGTTTAAGGTCATACCTGATGAAATGGTAAAATTATTTTACATAAATTACATTATTTAAGTGAAACAATATCATTTTTGCAAAAAATCGGCATATTTCCAAATTCACTCAAAAAATAATATTTTCATAAAATCAAAAAAACCCATCTGAATCCTCTAATGAAATGGTGATTTTAAAATTATATCTAATTTTTCAAATAAAATTTATAAAATCAGTAGAAATTAATAATAATATTTATGCACAAAATGAAATAAAATATTTTTTGAAAAAAAATCGAATCATAAAGCTGATATATTCTAATTACTTATATAATAAAAAACTAAATTGATGTTAATTAATTAAATTATAAATATAGTAAAATTATTTTATTATAATAATTTATCAATAGTGATTAATTTAATCTATTAAGATATTAATACATTGCACACATAAAAACAATTTTATGAAAAAAATGTCTCTTTTAACTTCAAAATATTTTATCTTTATTTATAACCAAATGATAAGAAGTGTATGATTGATTATTCCTTTTTTAGAGGAAAAACATTCAAAATATACTTCATAAAATTTATATGCATATTTATACCCTCAAAACCAGTGTCTAGGTTATGATAGTCATATTTAAATAATAATGATAATAATTTAATAGTATATTGTGGTTCATTTAAGCTTAGTGTTGTGTGTGGTAAATAAAATTAAACATAGTGTTATTTAAAATATAATTTTATATTGAAATATTAGAGTGTTTTATTATACCCCTCTTATAAAAATTTCATCCTGGTAATTTGAATTTTATTTTGTCAATATTAATTTATTATAGAAGTAAAATCAATTATATGTTTTATCATGAATTTTAAATTCTAGGTCAATACCAAAAAACTATAAATGTATAAAAATTTATAGGACTAATACTAGAAAAAGAGTTTTTTAAAAAATTAATAACTAATTTAGTGTTACTTTCCATATATGATTCGATAGATTTTCGAATTTATTTTACAATAAAGATAAATATTTTAAGAAAATATACGTACTTGATTTTATTTCACTTCAAAAGTAGAATTTCATCCTTCATTTGTTCTCTAATCAATTTCCATTTCTATATCACCTCTTAATACATTAAATGAAAATTCATGATGATTTTTTCATGCTTGGAGTAATGAATTTAACTTCTAATAGATCATAATATCCAAAAAATGATGAAAATTTGTTTTTCATGTTTTTATCTATTAATCAAAACCAAAAATAGTTATCACAAGTTAAGATAATATCCAGTATGAATAAAAATTCATGTGAAGATATACTACATTAATCTAAAAATCCTAAAAAAATAACACCAAAAGATAAACTTAAATCATTAAATAAGTAAGTAACCTTAAAACTCTTCAAAATATTTCTGACCAAGTTAAAAACCTAAAAATCAAAATTATTTGATCACATATTCTTCTAAAAAAACATTTAACATTTATCTATAGACAAAATTAATCAATCATAAAGTCACATTAAAAAAATTCATATTCCCTAGTCATATAATCTCCTAAATAATTTAATATTTCCCATAAATTACATAAATCACAATAAAAAAACAATAAAATCATATATTCTTTTAAAAGATAAATCTCCCTTTATTCTTAAAATGAAATCTAATCTTAACCAAAAATATTTTCATTTACCTTAATCATGTAATTTTCCCAATATAGGGAACTTATTCAAGAATAGCATTAATCATTTAGCCACAAAATCACATTTCAATATCATGGTTATCTATATGATAAAACATTTGTTCCCAAAATGTAATTATACTTTTTTCCAAATTAACTATAATTACCTAAACATAAAAAATCATTTTAACAAAAAAATTTATAAATATCAATAAAAATAAGTCCATGAAATATAAAATTAGTATTCCTCAAATGAATTTTTTTCTACATTGCATACTATACCCAAGGGTTGCATTCCATAAATGTCTCCCAAAATATCTTTATTCACCATAAACTCATATCACATAAAACTTCAAATGGGGTATATATTCTTCTAAATTTATTATAAAACTTAGAATTTTTAACCGATGATGGTGTAAAAAACTCTTAAAATATTTTTATTTTAATTATCTTAACCATTAAATTTATCTAAATCTTTCATTTGATTCGAACTTCAGTGCCCCATAAATTAAATAACCCAAAATGAAATGATTTATAATAAAGGTTTTACTTTATTATATTTTTAGGATATTTTAAATTTAGAGTTTTAGATATTTACGAAAAAATATTACATATAAAACCTTTATAATAAAAAGTGGAAGCTTCCAATTAATGTTATTTTATTCCAAAAAAAATATTATTCTTAAATTTGAACTCATGGTTCATTTAGAATAAGTTCATTTGTTTTAAAATGGATCCCTATAATAGAAAGATATCCCATGATATAGTCCTACTCATCCTTAAGTTTAGTGGAAAACATTTGAAAATGTGCTATAAGGAAAACAATGATCATTTAGAGGTATAAAAAGAATGTAAACCCATTAATAAATTTGAAATAAATGAAAACTCATAAGGTTTTTCACTTTTTCTCATAATAAACTCTGAATTTGAAATAATCACTTACTCTTGAGATCAACTGTTTTCCCAAATTTTTTCATAAAACATTTCATAAGTAATGATAAAATAAAAAATAATGATTCATAAGGGTTTCTTGAAAAAAAAATGAAATATTTTCCTTGAAAATAGACCATTTACCTATAGGAGATCAAAAACAATATTTTAAATCACGGTTTATTTTCTTATCTTATGAAATCAAAATATTTCCATAAAAACCATCAATAACTATAAAATGAAATACATCTGAGGATAGAAATATAAATAGTCACATGGATAATAATAATTGATTTCATAATTATGGAATGAATAATTTAGGAAATCATAATCAAACCATCAATTCCTTGTCTCGAGACATCATCAACATACTATTATGGCCTCATCCCAATAGATCATAAATAATTGGGCAGGAATACACCAAATAACTAGGCTAGTTTGTCTCATGAAACCTACTAATTCATTTAGGGTATATAAATATCCATTCCTATAACTTACTAAGTTCATTTCATTCCTCATATTAAATAAATGAATAATAAATCAATACATAATAAACATAAACATTCATTTTAAAAAACATTTGAAATGTTAATATTTTCCTTACTCAATAAATAGAACAACATGATCATGATCCATCCATATAAATAATGTGTATGATTTAATTAGATTATATATATCCCCTTTAAATTATAATAATTATCAAAGTATGTTACCATATATTAAAATACCTTTAATAAAACATTTGAACTATTCTTTGAAAACATAAGAAAATACCCATTCTTTGTTAATAACATTTTCAAAAAATTTAAAATATTGACAAAATTAATTTATGTAAAAATATCCATATAAGATTTTTAATGAATATTCAAATAAAATAATTGAAATGATGGTGTGAAATTTTTCCCATGTCGTATATGTTATAAAAGAGAACATTCTTTTCCTACTTTTATAAAAAATCAAAAGTGAGCCATATCGAAAATATTTGAAATGATTAATTTTAATAATTTTTAAAGAAAGTAAAAATTAGTTTAAAATATCCTTTAATGATATTTGAAACATAAATAAGAACATACTTGAAAAATTTTATGAACATGGATGTGGAGGAGAAATATTTTGAGGTTGTTTGGTTCATAATCCCAAAACAACTTCAGTAGGTTGATTATGGTCAAAGGTGTAATGGTTCCATTATTTCCAAAATATTAATCATGTAATAATTATCTTGTCTATATATTAAATAAAATTAAATTATCATATATTAAACACATACATAAAAAAGGAATCACATCACTTCATGGAGGTGCTAGTCCACAAGTACGCACGAGAAACTTTATCATTTTTTAGAGGGTGGAAGGGTAATATGGTAAGTAAAATATTATATTTATATAATAATAATTATTTTTTAAAAATAATATATATTAATTAATACATCATAATAACCAGGATTGTTATAAATTGATGAAAAATGAAACGCATCGTGTTTTGGTGGTGGTGGTCCACATGTACCCATAAGCGATGTTTTTATTTCATATAGAATAGAAAAGAAGATGGATAATTATTTTTTCATCATAATAATAAAATTTTACTATATTTAATATACTTATTTTATTATATAGTCATGTTTAGGAAATAATTTAAGGATGTGGAAGAAGAAATAAAAAGAAAGAACTCTATAAAGATTTATACCTATTATTTAGAAATTATATGTTGGCATACATATTAAGCCATATTAGGATGGTCGTAGAGTAATACAATGATCTCTAGGAAGTTTAGAAAGAATATGGGAAGGTATTTAGGTATATTTTAGTTGAAATAGATGGTCCTTGAGTTGTAAAGAAGAGAAGATAGAGGTAGCTCTTTTATAAGAGAAGGGTGTGGCACAATAATAAATATCAAGGACTTTGAAATATAATAAATATAAAAATCATGTTGAGTGGTTCCAAATATTATTAATTTAAAAATTTTGAAATAATAAATTCTAAATACATTCATTCAATAAAATTTATACATATTAAAGTTTCATTTTAAAACATAGATTTTGGTTTAACCCCCTCATTAACTTTTTGTAACCTTAATCATGGTAACACATTTTTTCAATCTTTAAGGGTTATAAATTTTCTTGTAATGTAAAATTTGGTAAAATATAGTCCATGGATGAAATATTATACTATTTAACATCCAAATTTTACTATTTAAATATTTTTTAATTTTTAAATTATTTAATAAAATATTGTTTATCTTTAAATATCACTAAAAACATTTTTGGAACTATTCATTTAATTTGACTTAAAAGAAATAAAAATGGAAATGGAATTAAAATATAAACACATTTACCATTAATTATAATTTTTAATTATACATTAAATTCATGTAATACCAAAATTCATCCAAAACATATTAATTTTATTGTTTTTAAAATCATTTACCTTGATTCTTCTACTCCTTCAACAAGCTCTATATGGGGGTTGCATAAGTGTTTAATGTAATTATATAATCATTAAAAAATAAAAATAAATAAATATCATAAAAATAAAATATTTATTTTTAAAATAAACTTCTATATTTTTTCATAACATATTATTACCTTAATTACAACATATAATAGAAATTAAATGTAAGAGAGAGACATTTTTGTAATTATCCTTCATTTCAAATAATTTAAATGTTATAATCAAAGGAAAGTGGAAATAAATTCAAAAAATAAAATCATGTATTTTTTGGGTAAAGAGATTATCCAATAAAATAAATAATTTTTTTTTAAGATATTTAGGCCTTATATCATTGTTTTAGCCCTGTTTTACCCATTTTACCTTTACCATGGTGACAACATCTTTACCAAGTTTTATATTTAAAATAATTAAAAATGAAAGGGAACTCTTTACCAAATTTGAGCATCATGGTTCAAAATATTGAACCCATATTTAAATATTCAATTTCTATAAGTTTCATAAAACAATTATAACATAAATGCATAAAACACAATGAAAAATACTTTTTAGGAAAATGTGATTTCAGCCTAAAAATGATCTTATAACAAAAGTAAATGTGATTCTAATTCTTTTCAAATTAATTAGATTATTAAAATTAAATTTTATATATATATTAATTTATCACTAAATCAAAAACAAAGTGTTACTTTTAAATTACTTGACTTAATGAAAAGAAATAAAAGTTTTACAAAAATCCATATTTTTTTTATTCACTCAAAAATTAATCTTTTCAATAAAATCGAAAAATATAATATTAAAACTATTATGACTATATTATTTAAAAAATTATATCACTTTTCTCAAAAAAATTAAAAAATTTGAATAAATTAATTATAATATCTATGTATAAAATGAAATAAAAATTACTTTTGAGGAAAAAGTATTTTTCAAGCATAAAATTACTTTATTATCATTACTTTTTTAATTAAAATTATTAATTGAATTTTAATTCATTAAATTGGATATAAAATATAATTATTTAATTAAAATCATTATTCAATAGTGATTAAATTAACCTATTAATATAAAAATACATTTCACATATAAATAATGTTTTATGAAAAATATCTCTTTTACCTTCAAAAGCTTTTATCTTATTTTCCAACCAATAGATAATAAATATATGGTCAGAATGGCCCAAAGGCATTCTTTTTTTTATTATTCTGATAATACACCTTTCAAGAGGTGAGGTGCAACCCTTACAAGGCCCAAAGGCTTAGAGACAATTATATACCTCGTAGGTGTAAGAGGGAATCACCCAAACAAGACAACTTGGAACTACTCCTCCCCATCATATGTCATGAAATCACCACTCCACCTTCATAGGGCTTGTCAGCTAGCTATCCTATGAAAAGTTGTACAGGTCATATACCAATGGTAAACCCATACCCTCTCATTCTTCTAATTCCACTTAGCTTTGCTCTAGTGAATGTGTCTGCCCTGAATCTTCATTTGAAGCCTTGTCCCTTATAGTATGACTGGTGCTTCTTTATTCATGTGGCCTGAAGGCCTTGGGGTGCCCCTAAGGCCTTAAGGTGGCCCAAAGGCCTAGA
The DNA here is from genome assembly GCA_963277665.1 of Viscum album. NCBI lineage: Eukaryota > Viridiplantae > Streptophyta > Magnoliopsida > Santalales > Viscaceae > Viscum > Viscum album. The sequence goes on along the minus strand of OY728125.1, from coordinate 476,568,110 downwards.
GAAACAACTAACCCAAAGGCCTATGGTGGCCTGAAAGCCTTGCAGGACCCGAGGACCAAACCGGTGGCCCAAAGGCCCAGATGGATGAATAGTTTCGACTGCTACAGTACCGAATAGTGACTGCTACAGTGGTTACTTCTATATTTCTAGTGTATCACTATTAACTTAAACATGGTTTTGTGTGGGGTACATGATATCAAGCATTTTATTATTTAAGATAGAATTAAATATTTAAATTTTGGTGATATATATTTTTTAAAGAGGTTCTCCTCCAAGTAGTATGATTACATCCTTAGTGTATTCTAGTTTTATCCCACACACACATAGCTCTCATGTTATTATCAATGTGTTGTTACTAAAAAGTGAATGAACTTATACCTAATACAAATTATGGAACCTAGCAAACTTAGAAAAAATAATTAAACAAAATAAAAATTTCTATGAATAAAGTTCCCCAGATCATGTACAATCAACCAATGAGCAATATTTATTTGATCTTCTTCCTCTTGACCTCAAATAGCATGTCCTCTACAAAATTATCAACTCAAACAATTCCTTTTGAATTGATAAAACTTTCTCAAATAGTTTTATAATACTTATATTTTTTTATATCCTCTACATATCAAGTGAATATTTTTTCATACATTACATATAAAAAACCTTTAATTTTTTATATTATTTTTCTACAATCCTCAGTGATCAAAATTCTTGTAACTGATCACTAGTAATATCTCCATTTAATCTTAATAAAATCCCATCATTCATTATCTATGTGATAATAATAATTAAAGATTTATATCTATAAGATAAATATGAAATATACTACATATCTATATATACTGTAATATTCTATGATCTTGAAAACTTCCTCATGATGTGAGATTCATGTGAATTTTTCACGGTTTTGATGGAAACTCCTATTATAGCCTGACATAGATTAATAACTCATTTCCTACACAAATATTATAGCACCCAAAACATTTTATGATATGTTTATATTAAATACATTCTTTTCATCACTGTGTTCCTTTGAAATAGCACTAGGTTATTTAGGAGATAGTCCAAACCTATCCATTAAATATAAATTTTCCACTTCTATGTCTTGGATTTTAAAAAATGGTCATCTAGAGTTGTGATTAATAAGTCATTTGAAGTCTGATAGAACAAACTTGATTTTGGTTGAATAGTGACATACCCTTATGAATATTAATATGAATAGTAAAATGACCCTTATGAATAGTAAATAATAAAATTATTTTATTTTCTTAAGGAAATATGATAATGGGATCTTAATTAATTTTTCAATGTCACATAAACTAATTGCACTTCAAGATTTTTATTTTTCGAATAAACTATGATTTTATTTAAAAATTAAATTAATAATATTTAGAAAATTATTTTTGAAAAATGGATTTCAATTTTTAATTTAACACATCGAAAAATGGTAGGGGTGAATATTTGGGATTTTTCTGAAATTCTAGAATTTTTTATGAATAGTGAAATACGATAAAATACCGTATGTACAAATTATCAGTAAAATACACTATTTATGACATCATAAGTGATGCAAGGCCACTTGTTTCAAACTCACATTCCATTATTAATATTAGAGATCACATTAACTAAGTCTATTCACAATCTTGTGCAAAAATATTATAATAATGGTTAAAATAATGAAAAATACCCCCCTCTACCCCACTATAAAAACCCCCTCACCACTCCCTCTTCTCTTCATTCCTCTAATCCTTGAAGCTCCTCAAAGTTCTGCCCAAATAACCTTCCCTAGTCACTCCCCACGACCAGGAAGCTCTTGGTCTTTCCAAAAGACCAAAATCCCTTCCCTTAAGTAGGTTCTCAAAGAAGTTATTTCAAGAGGTAAAACACTTTTCTTTTTCATTTATTTTCATTTGAATTTTCAACATTTGTTATCCTCTCGTCACCTCTTCTGTCCAAATGATCATGATAACTCCAGTATAATCTACATATTGTATTTATATCATTTTAATGGAAGACCCATCATCAATATTCTTACTCCCTCCCTTTTATTTTTTATAAATGAAATCAACGTCCATGAGGTTCCAATTTATAACCTTCATGGACAACGAAGTTTTGTTCTACAATAGTTATTTCATTACTGGTTATGAAACCATAATTATGGTTGAACCAGGTCATAACATATGTATTTTATCTTTATTAATGTTCTATAATCTATACACGTACATAATATGGAATAATAATATGAAACAAGTTTATTGAGCACAAAACTGCCAAACCAAATTCAAGCGTTTATTTTTAACTCATCAAATGAGTCATCCTCCTGGTATATAACCAGAATCATTTTAAGATCATTTATATCTATTTTATACCACTAATAATTTATATTAAAAATTCTGGATGTTTAACCATATTTCAAACCAACTTCCATTCATGAATACAAGTAAACAAATCATGGAACCAAGTAAGAAAATGCTTCCAAAACAATAAGATTTAATTTCTTAAACCCATAAAAAAGGTCATTAATGAACTTAATAAGGTTATATCATATCAATTACAGGTTTATTAGGTTCTGTAATTATTAATTAATGGATCTAAATTTGATTATTCAGGTCATTAAGAACAATCAAGAACACACTAGAGAAAAAGGTAAGGGGTTTCTCATCTCACATTCATTTCTGTGAGATTTTAATTATTTGACACTTATTCCTTGTATGTGGTATATGTGTATTGATCTTTGATATATAATAACATGATTCTATTTATATTTATTTTATTCAATGTTTCATTTGATGTTCATTAAGTTCTGGTCATGTCATTCGACTGATTACATTGTGGTAAGGGATTTCATCTCAACTACCTTTTCGTTGGGACTAACTTTGTATTGTGCACCTAATAATCCTAATGTGGTGTACCTACTGCCCATTTGAGAAAAAATTTCATTTGAAATTGTATTTATATTAAATATTCATAATCTCGTTCCATGGATATGTATGTTGTCTAAACTATATACCATTTTACATACGGTGTTTATTTGGAAACTTATTTTAATTATGGAAATTTTGAAGAATCCATATACTCTGATCTATACGAATATTGAAAAGCCATATTGATATTGTATTGAATAAATTTATAAAGAATGATTTGGACTTGAAGTGGTGGTGGGGCCTTCTATAGACCCTCAATGCATTGTTAGGTCTCATGAGACAAAACAGTTTGGCGACAGACCCTTCGAGTTTGTTTCCAAAAATCAGACGGGTTTCTACCCACAGAACTAAACCGTTTAAATGGTATAATGGTTTCATGTTCCAGATACATGACATCCAATTAATAAGAATTCTCTTTATTCATTATCAGTTATTATTATTATCCATGAGGTTTTCACTATGACAAAATCTATAAATGCAGATTCATTTTCATTTTATTAATGGCATTAGTTATTCATTTATTCACTATGACATATTGATTAGGTCAGCTTGATTATGATTCACTTATTATTGTACTCATGATTCCATTTTTTGTAACCCTTAATGAGCATTTGAGCTCAACCCTTTCATTGTTTACCTTCAATAGGTGATGAATAGAAGGTCTTTTATTGAGTTCATGTGGTCGCAGTTTTTAGTTTTGTTATGTATTGTATCTTATAACCTTTTTCAATTTAATTTGTGTTACATCTATGTATCTAGTTTCTTCAATACTACTAAACTGATAGTTCCTTCGGGATTTTCATTCCTTCTAACCATGTCAATAACACAAGTAATGCACCGGCTCCGGTCTAGAGGGGTCGGGGTGTTACAAATATACCAATTCTATGTAATTTAATCACTACATGAAACTCTCCCTTGATATTTTCTTCACCATACACTCGGTGTGTCTTTATCCTCATGGTGTGGAAATATCTCGAATGAAAAATCCAACATATATTGGTTATTTATTCTCATACTACATCACAGTGCAACGCATCTCATCAAAATGTGGAAACATTATCCTTTAATTATCCATGAACCGCAAACTGAATGATGTCTCTTTTAGAACTAAGGCTTCTTTTTTATAATAATGGAGCTTATTTTGGTTTGTGTTTGTCATCAATCTTCACATTTATTCTAGGGAGTTTGCAAGGAATGAGGTCATATGTTTAAGTCTGAAATAAGTATTGAAGGTGGTGTAGTTTCCTAGTGTTTTCCAATTTTTTGGTTTTAAAATCGAGAGTTTCGTGTTGGAAAACAAAGGTTTTTCACATAAGATTGAGTGGTATGAAAAACGACAAAGAAAATTGGAAAAATAAGGGAACCTAATGCCTAAGAAAATAGACCATGTACCATGTACTGGGAATGGTTCGCAGTTGCATATTTGGTGGCAGGAACGATACGCAGAGCGGTGTCCCAAACCAAAAATGGTTCGCAACGATGGTATGCGGTGAAGGATTGCATTATGCGAAATGATGCTGAAAATGGCTCATAACAATAGTATGTGCTAAAGACATGTGATACAAAAAATGATGATGGTTAGAGGGATTATTTCATTACGCTAAATAAAAGTGTTATGTGGTGGAGTCTAACTGTATGCAGTTGGAGTCTAGTATACAGTGAAGATTGTCCCACATTAAAAATTTTCAGTAAATCGGATTATCAAAATTTGTGGAGTTATGCCCCTATTTATGGAATAGTAATCCCCTTTGTTATGAGAAGATATTGGAGATTAAAATTTTGGGAAGAAATCTGGTGAAGCCCAAAGTGGTTCGTAGAGGAGAAGATGGTACACAGAGAGAATCATCCAAATAAGGAAAATAGTTCATAGAAGAGAGTGCGGTTCACACAGGAGGCTCTCGCAGTACTCGGTGGATCAGGGCAGTACATGGATCCGGATGGTATGTGGAGGAGTATAGAAGTATGATGAGTAATATTGTACATGGAGTAGGGATGTATGCGTAGGATCTAGACGGTACGCGAAAATAGTAGTGGTATGTGGAAACAACAACAGTACATGGAACGCTCAAGGAATCCTAAAAATTGACCAAATTCATTTAGAAAATTAATTTCCAAAACATATTTGTGTACGGGAAAATAAATTACATTTGTGAGTGATTAAAGGAATTAAATATATCATCTATTTACAGATTAGGATACATGATTTAATGCTAAATAATTGAATAGGCATTCAAGTCCACAAACTGAATGAAGATTCTTCCAACGCAGTGAGCAAGGGGGGTCAGCATAAGTGATCTAACAGATGCAGTGTGTTATCCCTAAACCTTGTAAATGAAGTGTTCATGGAATAGATTTACTATGCTAAACTCTTGTAATCCACAACTTGTGAATATTAGTGTTTTTAAGTACGATTGAAACACCGTCAGCATATGATCCTGGTATGTAGCCATTAGTGGTGAACCAAGTAAAATTGATGTGTCATTGCTTTGCATGTGATTGTTTATTTTCTGGACATCCTCTTAAGAAAGGTTTAACAGGTTCCTACCAATGTGGGAACAAGATCTATCTATTTAAAAGAAAAGGTCGACACCATGATTCACCCCTCCCCTCTTAGGGTGTTCTAGGGTCCTTCAAGTGATATTATCAAAAAACTATGGTATTTTAAATTTTAAAAACAATATCTCATTTACTAGTTTTAATATTCTATAGAATAATACATTATAAAAATCTCAAAAAAAATTGGATTTTTCAATTACTCACTCTAACAGATGATTCTTATGTATCCTTTTGTTTAATTTTACATAAACTTTGGAAATTCCGAGTGAATTATACATGATCCTCTATTTTATCTTATGTGAGCTTAAAAAATAATTATTCATATGTGATCTCTAGTTTCAACTAATGTAACTCCAACTACATTGAGTTAATCTTATGCATCTCTGTATCTATAGGTATTGTTGCATATATATTTTAAAAAAACTACCCCGGGAATGAAAAAAGATATTTAAAAAAATACTCTAAAAATGATGTATAGTGAGAACCTAGGTTATTTGGAGAGGCTAAACTTAATGAAAATAATTTTGGGTTATATCTTCATTCATATGTATAAAAATTTGTATCCATAACACCAACATAGTGAACCACTCCTAATTTACTTATATAAAACCTGATCAGGTTTTATTTTTCCTAATCACCCCAAGAGTGTCCCACTAATTTCATGCATGTACCACCAATCACCAAGCATTTCACCACTCAGACTAGTCTGTTGCAATATATATAAAATAATATTAATGGACAGAAGTGATTGATCATTGAACAAAAAAGGAAACATACAAAAAACATAAATAAATCAAAAAAATTCACATACAGATATATAAACTTCCATTGAACACTAAAATATGTTAAACCAAAGAAATATCTTTATTCACTAAAATTTGAAACACAATAATTTTGATTTGATATCATTCCCTTCTTCTATCTCCCAAGATTTTACCCCCTCCATGTAAGGGAGAATATAGGTAAAAATAGATGAAGGAATTATTGAATTAAAATGATATAAAATAAAATATAGAAAAACTAGAAAAATAGTTTTCTGTCTGAAAATTCTCTCTTCCTTTAATTATATCTCTTTTTTATCAACTCTCCATTACTTTATTCTTCATTTATGATTTAATTTACTATTTAATTTTAAAATATTTCCATCTTCTTCTAAATCTCCCTAGTGGATCATGGTCTATTCCCCTATAAAATCAGTAGCTTTCTTATTATTTGTTTTGATTGGATTTTCAATCAAATATTACAATTTAAATTATTTATTAAGATCCAAAAAACTTCCTATTATTGGTTTTCATAAATTTTAATATGGAACTTTATAGTTTTTTTCATACATATGATCCTTATTAAGTCCATGTTTTACTCTAATGTAGTTACTCCATGCTTCCTCCAAATAGTCGATGTTCATAAAGGACATGAATCTTCTAACTTAGAATCAACTCTTCTAAATTGGTGTTTACTAGTATAAAGTTAGTTGGGAAACTTTGGAATTAATAATTAACTATTAAAAAGTATAATTTTACTCTAATGAAGTCTTATATTACACTCTATAATTTGAGATTTACTCTTTCCAAGCGCACAATGACTTTTATGAAGACAAATTTCCTTTTCTAATTCTTCATGGAAGAGTAAAAATAACTCTTACATACTAAGGGTTTAATCTTTTAAAATCAAGGACTAACTCTTATAAAGTAACAATTAGTAAAATTCCAATATAACCAAAATCCACCTTCAAATATTAAAGACAATTTATTATAAATATATGGCCATTAAATCAATTAATAAAAAAATAGTAACAAAACCATTAGAGATGTCATTTAAGGCCATTTTATGAAATATTTACTAAATCCAATGAAATGTCACTTAAATTCCAAAACTCCTAAGAACTTAATGAATCAATAAATGTAAAGGAATAAAAGGAATTGAATATTGAAAAAAATTAATGATTTGTTTGAATCTTCCATTTCCTCCATAGTAAATTCTTCGACTCCTAGATAAGTGACCATTAAAAAACCCAATAAAAATTCAAGTTACCGGCCAATGTGAGTTCCCTTTTAAACACAATATTTCTCAATATTATATTGAAACATTAATTTTATTAATTACATTTTCTTTATTATGTTGATCCATTTAATTTTCCACTTATTTCATCTTATCACTCTCATTTACACCGAGATTACCATAAAAATTCACTGAATACTTGAGTGTGAATTTCAAGAAAAGTTTTTCTCTTTCCCAATCCCATACAAGGGTCTCCATAGGATTGATGAATTTATAAATATCCACTATATGATTCAATTATTTTTGTGTATCATGAGAAATTTATATTATATTTCTATGAATAAAGACTAAAAAAATTTATTGTTATAAAATTTTAATGTGGAATAGGAGGTTTGGCTCTATTTTGAAGAATAATAAATGATTTACAGTTTCCTTTTAGAATATTATTTTCACCCACTATCATTTTAAATAATTGATCTCCAAAATCAACATAATTTTCTTGGGAAGTCTACACATCATCATATCAACAATAATAATATTTTCTTCCTCCTTTCACAATAGCATTATTTTAGAATTTTCAAAAATATGAATTTTATGAAAAATAATATTTTAGAAGTAAAGGGGATAAATTTGGGTCCTTCAAACAGTGGTGAACAGTCATTCCCAACATTAAATGATATTTTAGACCAACTCAAATCTTCCCAGATTTATATTAATTCCCTCATAGTGGTTATAATATAGCTATGATTCAGTAAATTAATCAAAATAGCTTCTCAAAAAATATATTCTTATTCACTACATTGATTCATCTCCACCATTTAAATTTTTTTAAAGGATAGTTTAAAAATTATTAATTTAGAAGAAACATGCATATATTATCTCTTATTCTTTAATATATTTCTAATTTTTTCTTATTGTTCTCAAATTTGATCCTAAAGGTAGATAGGTACTTTAGATTCTAGATTAGGTGATAGAAATTTCTTACCCCATCTAATGATATATTGTTCTTCCATTTTGATAATTTAAAGGGCCTTTCTCATCAAAATATTTATAAATTGTTTCTATAATAAAAACTATAATGGATTATAAGAACCATGATTTAGTGTCATTCTACTTTAGTTAAGATTATCTAGCTCCCTCCTTCACATTCAAATTCAAATGAGGTCAGAAAATAATTTCTAGATCAAGGAAGATATAGATTTTTGGTTAGTGATGTGGCTCCCTAAGAAGGTCATTTTTGGATTCTAAGGGATATAAGGTTAAATTTAAAGGTAGTAAAGAATATATTTCATTATAAAAAGTTATTTAAAGATAAAAATAATGCCACAATCAATTATAACACAAGGGCCTAGTGCTCTAATTTCTGGATGATATTACTCAAGAAGTTATAGTTATTCAATAATATATTGGTTCTCTCAAGTAATGAGTATATTGTGAAGAATATTTAAAAGATATTTTAGAGGCATCTATAGAAAGTTATTTAAATATAAGATGGTATTTAATGTTTTGAGATTTAATAATTATTTTCCATTTCATAAATTTCCCAAACTTAGAGGTTGAAAATAAGTTCATTTTAGCATTCATCTAAGTTGAGAAAAAGGGTCAAATTAGTTTACCAGATTTTGAATAGGATCAAAATTTTCAAGTTCCTTTAATTTTAGCTCTGTAGGTTTTAAATCACACTAAAAATAAAAATTAAACATTCATAAAATTTATTAAAAGTATAAAATTTTAAAAATAACCAAAAAATAGAAAATCCTAAACTGAAAAGGTTCCCTCACCCACACATAAATGATATAGTTCCCTAAATTCATTCTAATATATTAAAAAATAGAAATATATTTTAATTTAATCATAGTAAAACAAGTTATTTTTAAATAAATGTTAGACCTTATGGTTAAAAGTGATAGATAGGCTAGAGGAGTGTGATCTCCTCTACTGGTGAGGATGGGATATTTCCATAGCATTTATTAAACATGTTCCCATTAATAGTAAATGTGTTATTTTCACTTTCTTTAAAGATATAAACAACACTAAATGAGTATAAATTAGTCATAATAAAAGTTATTTCCCATATAAAACAAATCTTACCTTGCATCAACTTTAGTATTGAATTGTAAAGTAATTTATGTTCCCCATGGTGGAAGTATTTCTATTGAATTAACTTTTTATGAGACACTCTAGTTATTTCCCTATAAATTTTTTGAGTTCTGAAAATAATATCATATAATATGTTTAAGATCATATAGCTATAGACTTTGGCATTTTAATATCCTAGTAAGCCTTGTGCTCCATCTCCACCAGTTAGTGAAAGATATTCTCATAGATCAACCTATATGGGCTCATTCCAATGGGGGTTTTTTAGGATATATGGTAATCCCATAAGGTATATTCTAACCTTTTACTCCAATTTTTCTTATTTGGATTAAAATTTTTATTTAAAATTCCCTTGATTTCTATATTTAAAACATTATCATGGCCATTAGTTTACAGATGGTAGGGTGTTTATGTCTTGTGAATCACTATTATGTTACCCTTAAAATTTTATATATTCCTATTATAGAAATTATTTCCCTGATCACTAATGAATTCTCTTGGGACTACAAACCTATAAAAATGCTAGCCTGACAAAAGCACCAACAGGACTAGCATCATTAGTTTTTCTATCCTTATCTTCCACCCATTTTGAAACATAATCAACTACCAATAAAATTTAGGAGTTCCAAAAATACATTGGGAAAAGTCCCATGAAGTAAATTCCCAAAAATTTAAAATTTTAAAAAAATATTATGGGTTTTGAGGAATTTATTTCCACATTAATATTTTCCCAGTAAATTATAATTTCTCACATATTTTATAAAATTCATCGAAATCCTTAAAAAATGTAAATAAATATATTTTTAACTCTAAAATTTTCCGAGCGGTCATTGGAGGTCCAAAGTTGCTTCCAAAATATACAGCATGGAAAAAATAAAAATTAAATTATACCTCACTATAACATAAATAACTTTATATAATTTTATTGTTATAGATTTTATATAGGCATGTATCTTCGTGAATATAAACATTTAATTGAGATTTGATCCTAAAAACATTATGGGGCTTCAGGTGAGATGATATTTGAGAGGTTGAAAAATATTTAACAATATCATCATACAAAGGTATGTATCCTCTAATTAAATACAACTAATCTCCAAGAATTAATTCATTTATGGGGTCTTTATATAGAATTTATAATTTATCTATATGGGGAATAATTCTCAAATGATCTGTCACCTAGTTCTCAAATCCCTTTTTTACATGATTTCTAAATTGAACTCTTTAAGTAACAAAATTAACCTCACAATCCTAGGATTTTATTATATCTTATTTAGTAATTATTTAAGAGATGCATGATCAAAAAAATTGTGACTTAAGTTACAAGAAAATAAGTTCTGGATTTATCTAAGGAAAAGACAAAAAACAGAAACTATTTTTCATTGGTTATGTAATGATTCTAGGTAGCATCTAAACTTTTTCAATCACATGCAATAACTTTAGGTTTTACTTCAATTATTTGGGACAAACTACTCTAATATATTGATTGGATACATCACACAACAACTCAAAGGGGTGTTCTCTATTTGGTGGATACATTACTAATGATGTAATCTGTTTATTATTTAATTAATATAAATTTTTATTAAAATTATTATTAAAAATAAAATCAGAATATTTCAAGAGTAACTAATAAAAAGGAATAGTATTATTATTTAATTATTTAATGAATCTCTTATAAAACACTAGATATGCTTAAAAATATATGACATGTTTCACAGAGGTTGGATAGGGAAATGAATTTATTACTTCAATTTTAGACTAATATTTCTAAAATAAAATTTTCAATCAGCATCCCTCTTTACACTATAAAATGGAATTTTTATAAATTAAAACGAATATTATTTTCTATGAAAGTTTTTAAAACTTTACCCAGGCTTTCCAAACAGTGATCAAATGAATTTCCAAAAAAAGTGAAACCATCCAAAAAACTGCATTATATTTTTCAATATGATTAGAAAATATAGTTACTATTCACATTCAGACTGAACCTAGGGAATTTTATAATCAAAATGAAATATGTATATAGATAAAGGTACCATAAGTACATGTAAAAACATTCTCTTAATCTCTAGGTGCTACAAACACTTGAAAATTCATCTAAGATGGAGTAATGAATCATCCCAACAAATATTTATAAGTTTGTTCAATAAAAGGAATGGGGAAATGATACTTAATAGTGACCTAATTTAAAATCATACGTTCTATATATACTCTCCATATATTTTGAATTATAATAGGGGTCAATTGATTTTGTTTATTTCTCACCATGGTTGGTCCAATTTTTTTAAGAACAATTTGAATGGAACTAAACCATTGTGATTCAATGATGGGGTAGATTGTTCCCACCTATAGAAAACTCTATATTTTTTCTCCACTACCTCCATTATAGTTTTGTTCATATTTATTTTTAATTTCCTAACAAGTTTTAAATTTTCTTCAAGTATAATTCTATGCATGCATATTTTGAATTTTATTCCAATTATATATCTTAAACACCAACCTATTTCCTTCACATTTTCCCATAAAATTTAAATAGTTCTTTGTTATTGATCTAATGATAGGTTTTTATTAATGATTACTATCAATTTTTTCCCTTCCATAAGCTACACATACTTAAGGCCAGTGGTTAATAGTTGTAATTCCATATTTGGTGACTTTTCTAAAGTTAAAATTTGACTTCAAATCCTCAACTATAAATCTTTAACTACATACACACTTGATGACATCTAAGATTATTCATAATTAAATAAATAATCAAATCCACTAAAGAAATAAAATGTTAATTTTTTCTCCAAACTAAAGGAAAGTTATCTCGATTGTCCCATACCATTATTTAGAGAACTTCTAATAATTAATTGTTTTCCTGAGGCTAAAATTTGATGCAGTGTACCTAAGTGTTCACTAGGATCATCCTTATTAGTGTTTTATAGTGAAAGTATTGTATGATCCTCCTGATGGTAATTCATTGAGTCAAATATATTGAAATTTATATTTCTCTCTCTGAACTCCATAGTGAGGGTTCTCTCATACAAAATGTTGATGGTCTTGATTGTATTCAATAAGGGCCTACCCAAAATAATGTGTGAGTGTGTTATGGTATTTTCATCCTCTATATTTAGTATATAAATGTTTGCATGAGAGATCAGGTTTTATACTATGACAAGAACTTCCATCAGTAATCCTACTAGAAAGGAAGTGGACCTATTTGAAAGCTACACTACCACACTTATGGGATTTAATTCTACCATATTAAAAATATTTAATACCAAATGAGTAATTACAATTTTTAAAGCACCTCAATCACAAAAAGAATCTAGAAAAGTGATGAATCCAGTAGTACAAGGGGTATAAAATGTATCTAAATCTTGACATTTAATAAAAAAATATCGGGTAATTAGGTCTGAAACACTTCTTCCCAGATTTATTATTTCATCCCCTTGATTTATTTTTTATGTGAAAAGTTCCTTTAGGAACTTATCATATTTTACGATTTTTTTAGAACTTCAAGGAGGATATGTTTATTTCAACTTTCTAGGATTTTTCCAAAAAAAACATAAACTTTATAAACTTGAATATTCCTTTATTATATCATCTATGATGAGAGTGGAAGTAGAAGATCCTTATTCTCCATTTTTTACTTCTACAAGAGTGTCTATTTTCTATTTTTATTTCCATTGTATTCCTATTCCTCTCCATATCCTTCTTATTTGGGACTACTCCCAAAATTATTTTTTAATTGGTTCTTCTTGATCCTCTTTAGTGATGGTCTAGTTTTTCTTAGTATTAGTGATTTATATAGGATATATTTCCTTTCGGATTTTATTGGTGACAATTATTAAATACCCCTTGGGTTTTAGGATTAGTTTTATTGGGATCTTCCTTATATTTTTTATAGAATCTCTATAAGTATTATTATTTGGTTTCTCATCACTATTAATTTATTCCTCAAATCCTTAACCTATAATCCTTATTAATAATATAATGGAATTTTTTCACTTGTTGGGAGTTACTAATGGGGTTTGTTTTGTTGTAAAGGGGGTTTTGGTTTGTAGTTTTGTTCACTGTAAAGTTGTTTTCATGGGTATTTAAATGTTTGTTGTAATGGTTGAGGTTATTGGTACCACTATAGATAGGGGTTCATGTTTGATAATTTTGAATCCCAAATCCATATTAAACTTGGGAATTATATCTCTATTCATGATCAAGATATTGTAATTTCCTTTGTTTATTAGAAACTTCAAAATCATAAATCCTTTCACTTCTACACATTTTCATTAAAATGATTGGGAGAAGAACAAGAACTTTATGCCTTCATATTTCTCTATGTGTACTATATTATTTTAAATAAATTTTTTCTTACCAAGGTGGTTAATTCATGAATCTTGGATTCTATTAAAGGAGATGATTTAGAATACCTTACCTCATGTATTAATATGGTACCTATACCTCTTGTTCCAAACTATTGGCAAGTTTGTGTCATATTTTCTATCAATATTACATCCACCACTAGTGACCTATTTTTGATAGATCCTCATGAAGATATATCCTATAAATTTCTATCACATTCAATTAATCCTTGTTAAAAAAATACTAGTAAAATTTTCTCTTTAATGGATTGAAGTGGGAAAATGGAAAAAAATTATTAAACTTTCCTATCAATCATAGAGTCTCTTTTGATCCTTAAGAGGATAAAGAGATGCTTTTAAAACTATAATAATTCATACTAAAGATAATTTCAAGATCTTAAACTTGAATTGAAGTTCCCTCTATGTAGTAGGATAATAAATATATGATGAATAAACCTCACCCATCCTAGACTAGGCCTCCTCGACACATAATTCCTTGGTAATATGATCTTTCAATATTGAGTTTTAGACCATACCTATGAGATTTCCAAAATACCCAAGAACCATTTAACAGTGTACCCTCCATGTAAATATCTAAAACAAAAATGGGAATCTGGGAAATTTCCATATAAGGTAGGATATCCTCATTATACAAGGTTCTGAGGGATTAGACCTGATAAAGGATTCTAATTTTGAGATACGCATAGCTGGTGGAAAGTCCTTGATGATGAACTATATTTAAAGTGTCCCATATCAAAAAAAATCCCAATTATAGAGAATAATTTAGCCTTTTTTGTTCAAATTAGAACCTTCACTAACACTGAAATGAGTCATTAAGAAATGATCCATATATTTGAATCCATAATAATTTATCCCAAGAGAATTCCATAAATATACATCCCAATCTCCTTCTACTAAAATATGAAAGTAAGATTTGGTACTTATTTTCATACAGCAGAAACATTTAGTGGTGAGTTGAATAACTTTCCTTTGGAAATTGACATCCATGGGTAGAAGAAAATATATGAGATTCCAACTCAAAAATTTGAGCTTAGTTGGTATTTTCTTACATCAAAGGCTACTACCCAAGGATTCATGAGTATCTGAAATGTGAATAATCTCCTAAAAGGATGAGAAAGTGAAGGATCCTGATTTTTATGTCTTGAAAACTTAGAACTTAGGGTCCTTAATAAGTTAAATTCTATTATAGTGGTATTTCTGGTCTTTATTATGGATATTTACAAATATATGGGAAATATTTGTGGCCTTCCCAATGTTTTAGTCTGAAGCAGGGCATATAAGAAAGTAGAGGGTGAGGTCATCCCAATTATCCTCCAAAAATCCACTGTCACCTCTTCTAATAATCTATCATTAGTTATAATAAATTATTCAAATATTATCATGAAGGATGCACCAAATATGGGATTTTGAGGACCCCCCAAGCCAATGAATTAGGAAAGAACCATATTTCTTCCTAATTAACTTTGACCAAAGATAGTGGAAAAAACATTTCTTCCATATAATCTTGTCCAAAAAATATTCAATGCTTTAAAATATACTATTAATATTGATTCTACCCTCCATTATAGGTTTGGAAAACCTAGGGTAGTTAGTCCAATGATGACTCCCCTCTTGTTAATAATCTCATATGAAATAATTTAGAATAATTTAATATTGTTGATAACAAAATTTGTAGCCCTAAAAAATAAAAGAACAAGTATTGGGATATAATTTGGAATTCCATTAACCAAAGTGATACACCCTCAAAATGATAGAAATAATTTTTTCAAATTTAATATATTTCTCATGATTTTTTTGAAAATTTCATTACAGTGATGAATATGATTCCTTTGGTTGGAAAGTGAATAACCAAGATAATATATATGAAATTTTATTATTGTGATTCCTAGTATCTCCTCAATGATCTTGAAGCACCTACTAGAACAATATTTAGAAATTAAGACACTATTTTTATTTGTTCTGATGATTTTTTCACTCCTAAAACTGTAAGCATTTAATATCAATTTGAAGTTGAGGATCAAGTTACTTTTTTCGAAGAAGAATAAGAGCAAGTCATATATAATTATGAGATGGTATAGGACTTTTAACCCATACTAACATCTATAATGATTCAAAAAAACACTATAATTAAGGATTATACTATGGCCATCTTGAGTAGGGATGAAGAAGGTAAAATAAAGAGGGTATCCTTTCTGAAGGCCACAAATGGATTTGAAGAGACCAAAACACCTTCCCATTAGATATATGGTAAACTATGGAGAATAAAAACAATAGAGTAATTAGTCAAAAAACCATTCATGAAATATGTATTTCCTTAGGAACTTTATAATTAAGCTCCATTTATACTATCATAGTCCATCTCTTTATCAATTTTAATCATGATATTGTAACTAAACACCAGTCCTTCAATATTAGATATAATATTTTCATCCATGTGGACTGGGCCTTATATGTTCCTATCTTTGATGAATTTGAACTTCTCATTATAAATCTGAGATCCAAAATTATTACAAATATTTTTTTAATAATGGAGGTGAGAATATTATAAGATAAGATGATGGGCCCAAATTAATCAAAATAATTTTTCATTTTCACCTTGGTTATAAGGACAAGGACCATGGCAGAGACAACACTTACAAGTGACACTCATTTAAATAAAACTTGAACTGAACTAATGATGTCATATTTAACCATATCCCAAGCTTCTAAGTAAATATCACCTTGGAATCCATCAATACATAGGTAACTATCTTGATTGAGGTTTTTAAAAGATTCTATAATATCCTCCTCACGTGGTAACATTTCCATTAAGTAGTTATCCTTACCTTTGATGGATATCGAGAAATTCCTCAAAAATAATTCATCTAATTATAAAAAATTGGGATCCTCTCTTATAACCTATCTTGGACATACAAGTAAATTTGAGAAGAGGCTGTAGGGGGGTTAATGAAATTATCTTCACTAAATTTAAATCCATCCTTAATAATAAAGTTAATTTTTCCAATAAGCTTCTTATCCTTAACATGGGCATGTAAATTTTATATATTTTTTCCCTTCCCTCAACCATTTTTATCTTGATCTATATATTTCCACCCATTATTCTTCTAGAAAACCCTCCTCCAATATATTTTATTTTCTAGAAAGAAGGAACATAATGTCATTATCTAATTGATCTTGAAGATGGTTATCAAGATAGATTATTTCCTCTTGACTCCCATGGATGTGGAATTCAAGATCATACTGGTTCATTTACATATAATGATATCCCCCTTAAAACAATAAATGTTATCTTGAAGTGTTGCCCAAGGATAGCCTCAAATAGACATCAACCAAAAATAATGAAACATCTCTTTGAAACCGTTGTTCTCAATCTATAAAATAGAGTAAAATAATTTTTTCCCTTGACCATAGAGGAATTGATTTGGGGAATTATAGGAGGTTCGTTTGAGTAGGATCAAAAAAAATTCTTAATATTTGAGTTAGATAAATTTGATATATCATTTAAATTCAAAAAACTTCTATCTAGCCTAATATAAATTTTTCTACTTTCACATTTATTATTTCACCATGTATACTTCTTCCAAGTGAATCCCATGTCAGTAGCTGATTTAAGGCTAAAAAGGTATGAAAGTCCCCTATAGCCTTTCTTGAGTAAATGATGCCTCTATTATTTTTATATTAATCCATAATTATGTTGAAATCACCCTATAAAGCAAGCTACAAATCCAGTATTGAAAGAGTGTATAATATACCATATATATTCTCTTTCTATAGCATCAGATCTAGAATAAACAACTGATAAGAAGAAATAAATTTTATGCTTACTAAAATTTATGTTAATGTGGTGGGAAGATCCATTTATATATTCCACTTCAATTTATTAATTATAGAACATCCATATATGTGAATTGATTATGTTTTTATGGGAAGTGCCCAGACATATGGGCATGCACCTTAATATTTCATGCAAGATATTGGTGTTTGTGATAGGTATAGAATAAGTGGTTTTATGAAGGGGTGGTTTCGTCCAGGTGCATGATCATTATTATAATTAAAAAAATACTTCTTGGTATGGTTAGGGTTATCAGCACATGGAGGGAGGCACCTAATTTGCAGCAATTTATACATTATTTCCATGATACTCTATCCAGCATCAATATTTCTATTGATAATTGGGTCATATGTAAGCCTACCCCCTCAGGGATAAAAGATAAACATTAATGGATCTTGAGTCTCAGGAGTTATGCATGATGGGGTGATCGATTGCAATAGATTTATCTTGGTCATCCTGGAATTTTTAATCTGTTTGGGCCAAGGCACATCACTCTTGGCTGAGGCAAAGACCATGCGAATAGGTCTCACATTTTGTAGGCAGAGGGGGTTGGATCTCACGGAAGATGAAACTGACTCAATGCCGGTATAAAATGTGCTCCAAGGTCTCGGATTTATCCCATGGTCTATTAATTATACCATCTGTGAGTGTTGTGGTATCCTTGATAACAATACTAAAGTGTCTCACTCCTGGAGGGAGGGGAATAAGGAAGCAGATTATCTGGCCTCTCTTGACACTCCAATCTTAGAGAGCTTATTTTTTCATAACCTTCATATCCTAAAACTGATGGGTATTAATATCATCATAGTGGATGCCCCTGGTCTTCATCATTTTAAACCCCCGTAGTCTTGTGTCCATAGGCTTGTGTGTGCGGGCCTTGGGTTTACTACTTTAACTCTTTTGAATAAAAATTTACATGATGATGATGATGATTAGGTTTTCAATCATGTTGTTTTACATATGGTGGAAGAAAAATCTTTGATGATTTGGGAACTATTTTTTTGTTCCAAAATTACTAAAAGAGAAGTTCCAATGCTTCTAATTACTTTTTAAATATATTCAAATTTTACTGGGAATATAAAACATGTATTATTCTAAATTAGATAGTAGATCATGAGTATGGTATAGGATAGGCCTGATTCCCATTTGGGTTGGGAAAAAGAGACAGGTGATTTTTGGATGAGCATTAATCTAATGACCGTACCACTGGGAGTCGTAGGGAGGGATTTTGTCTTATTTTCCTAAACTGAGTAGGGGATATTGGAGTGATCTTTAGAAAAACATAAAAAATTCTAAATTAATTGGTATAATAAATGAATTCCTATTATTTAATGAAAATTGATACACCCTGTATTATTAGGGACTCATCATCAAAGTCAGGGAATTCAGATTCTCTAAACCGGCTTGAACTATAGGCACTAGGAAGCCATATAAATAAGGGGATAACCTTTTAGATGAAAAGGAAGTAAAAAATTATTAGTTAGGAGGACTGGATATCATAAAATTACAAGATGTGATAATATTTAAAGTTCTTTGAGTTAAAACCTCTAAAAAAATTTATTAACAGATGAATGATATCGACTCATCTCTCACCCATGGTTAAAAAGATATGGTGAGTCTGAACATAACAGAAATATATACTTGTTTTATACCCCATAGTATGTATTCAAATTTTTATCCCTAAAACCAACATAGTGAACCAACCCTATTCTTCTCAAGGAATATGCAATAGGGATTTGTTTTTCATAAGTTCCCCAAGATTATCCTACCGCTTTCAAACATGAGTGATCAATCACCAATCACTACACCACTTAGACTATTTTATTCTATCATATATAGACTATGATATGTGGAGTTAGATGACTGATCATTTACCAAAAAGGTAGGATAAAATTAATATAAATAAATCAAAAACAATTTCATTAAAAAATATAGAAAACTACTAAACCCTAAAATTAGTTAATAGAAGAAATATATTTATTCCTTACAATTTAAATTCGATCATTATAATTTTATTTACATACCTTATATTATAAAAAATATCCTTCCCCTCTATATGATGGATAATAAGGGAGAAAAAGAGAGAAGAAAGGATTCCTGAATTATAATGAAAATAAATAAAATAAATAAAATTTCAAACGATAATCATCCAACCCAAACTCTATGCTTCCTTAAAACTTATTGCTTTCTAATAATTTATCCCTTCCATTCTTATTAAACCGATAAAATTATTCTAGAATCCTTTTCAAATAAATTTTGAAATATTTTCTTTCTTCTTCTTAATCTCCTTTATATATTTTAATTTATTATCCCAAAATAACCACAACTTACCTTTTATTTGTTTTAACTGGGTTTCCAATTTAATATTAAAATTTATATTATTAATTAAAATAAATTGTATATACTACTTTTGATTTTTATGAATACTAATGTGGAACCTTGGAGATTTGGTTTATAGGAAGATGAACCTCATTAAATCCAGGTTTTACTCTTTCATAGTCACCTCATTCTTCCTCATAATACCCCATATTCCTAAAGAAAATAACTCTAATGAACTTGGAATAAGTCTTATGATGTGTTATTTTACTCTTAAAAAGTTTTCATGGGCTCCTCTAAATTCATAATTCCCTCTTATGAGGTAGCATTTTACTCTTATGAGGTCCTCTATAACTCTTCTGAAGTTGAGCTTTACACCTCCAAAGAGCACCATGAATCTTCTAAAGTCACATTTCCTTTGTAAATTTATCATTTAGGAGTCAAAATGAATCTTATGAACTCATGTTTTACTCTTTCTAAATTAGGGATTGAATACTTTAAAGTGACACTTGGAAAAATTCTTTTACAATCAAACTTTTCTTACACAATGTTAAAATAATTTATTATAAATAGTTATACGTTAAATCACTTATTAAAATAATAATAATATAATCATTGGAGATTTTATTTAATCTCATTTTAATAAATATTTAACAAATCCAATTAAATGTTTCTTTAATTCCGAAACTCATAAGAAATCAATGAATTTATAAATAAAAAATGAATTAAATATTTACAAAATTTAGTGAATTAATTATCTATGTTACTATTATTTAATCGATTATAATCTAATTCTAGAGATATTTAATCTCACATTAGTTTTTTATTCCTATATATATTTTTTAAGTATGGGGTTTTTTCCCCATTTAATCACTCACATGACCATTTTATTCTTAAATAAGTAACTTCTTTGTATTTAATCATATGTAGCACTCAAATCTTTATATTATTCATAAAAATGTATTTTTCCATGCTTTATCATCTTACATATATCTTGAAATTTATATTTCATCATACAAATTTTGGTTTTAATCCTATGTAGCTCATTTCATCCTAGATTTATTCAAATGCGGAATATAATATTATATAATTTATATCTATGATTACTAACTCAAATTTAAATCTTCTAAATGATTCTCTATCCACTAAACCTCAAATAATAACACTTTAATTGACTCAATAAATACTAGAACATTTCACTTTTATTTCATGTGTGTATGGGGCGGTACACCATCCCTCATAAGATTATCCCCTTACCATATAATTTTTAAATAATGATAATGTTTTTCCTCAAATAAAGGTGGCCATACTTCAACCCAATTTTTGATTTATAATTCAAAAAATATTATCCTTTAAAAAAATTAAATATTCTTAAAAAAAATTAAAATCCAACAACCCCCAATTGTTTTAAAATATTTGAAAATACATTTAAAAAATTAATAATCATACTCTGTTGAAAAAAACTTGTATAAATAATGATATCTCTCTATTTAAACCTTTATATAGTAGTGATAAATAAAAATATAATATATAAATTGGTGGAAACTTCCTTGAACATATAACTCTTATTATCATTTGGATTCATCATATATAAGTCCATTCAAATTCCTAAGTTCATCATCTACTCCAAGACACCATTATGGCCTTGTGTAATTTATCATTTCATGAATTTTAGAGAGCCAAAGTCATAAAATATTTTGACAATCCATACTCTTACATTAATATAGGTGAACCAAAAATTATTTCCAAGTTTTAACACTTTTTTTATTTTCTTGGTTAATCAAGATTTTTAAACACCATTTTCTGGGGATGTAAAATTCCTTTGGTGTTTCTTTCGCATATGTGTTAGAATTTCCTATATTAAACTTATGAAATTTAAGTTATCACATATTAAGTCAAGGTCCCTTAATTTATGAATTTATGAATAGGACACATCCTTAGGAAATTTTATACACTAACACACTTGAAATCCCATTTTTTGTGGATCTACCAAATTTTGGCTTGATCTAAAAAAGTCTATAGTTATGTTTTCATCATTTATCAACTGCCTTGCATAGCTATTTCTATGGTAAATGTGTCTTTATTTTCCAGTATAAGTATTTTTATATTCTATAGATATCATTTTTTGGTTATCATAAAATACAATAGCTGGAGACATTGACATGGTCCATAATAGTATATTTGACAAAATAGATCTAAGCAATTTTGCTTCTTTTCCAATATTTTCTAAAACAACAAACTCAAAATACATAGTGGAGTATATTATATAGGTTTTTTTATTTTATTATTAAGATATTTCTCCACCTACATGTGTAAAATCCTAACTTCTCATAGAATATTGATCGTCAATATTAGTAATCCATATTTTATTAGAAGATCCTTCCAATACCATTAGGTCTCTTTTATAAAATTTATAGTAATCCATAGTACACTTAAAATATTTGAGTACTATTTTGACTGTACCATTGTGAATAACCTGTATTACTTGTATACCTACTCAAATTTCCAACATCATATGAAAAATTAGGTCATGTGTTAATTATAACATGTATGAAACAACCTATAACCCTTTTATATCCCACTTGAGAAACTGACCTACTGAGATTGATAGCACCTGACACTCAGAATCATATAGGGTAGTAATACACTAAAAATAAATTTATTTGAACCTATTTAATTCCTTTTCATTATAATTATATTGAGAAATAAAAATAATTTCTTATTTGTATCAATTTGTTTTACCCCATGACATCTTGAGAGGGGTTGAATCATGGTGTACCCATGCTGAGTCTTTTCTTTTATGATCTTGTTCCTATGTTAATAGAAATATTTTTTAAACCTATATTAGATATTTTAAAATCCAAAAAACACATATAAATATGAAAGAATGTAAATAAATCACTGAACATGAGTATTTTACTCAGTTCACCATAAATTGCTAGGTCCAAGGATCACATAGTGATAATGTTTCAATGTTCCAAAATCTACTATACTTCACTATTTTTTTGGATACAATATTTCATAATTGGTTACTCTATTCTAGGTGCACTACCATTAAAACTTTTAAGGTTTTTCACTCATAGATCAAGGTAAAATTCCTCTTCTTCAACTCTTTTCACGTCTTTAATGAAGGATGATATCAGTTTATATACTTGATGATATCTATAAGTTCTTCAATATGATCATCAATTAATTTTATCTTTAGATCCTAAAATTTTCACTATGATCATCTATATGATACTCCTATTATTTATTTAAATTGGTTGAGAATAAATTCACTATGTGCGTGTTGGGTCGGTATCTTTCACAATATAACTACAATAATACTTTCTTCCAGATGATAATACCAATATTGGAATTATCATGTTAAGAAATTCTTCTTCTGACTTCGGATATATCAATGCTAAAATTCTAACTTACTATCTTAAAATTATAATTATAAAAATATAATTATTTGTATTTTATATTTAGTGCACTATATTTAGATTCAATCACTATAATTCCTTCTACTCCTTATGACAACAACTTTTTACTTCACATATGACGGAAATTCACTCTCTTCCTCTTCAAGTAAACATGAACTTTAACTTTAACTCGCGTTTTACTTCATTCAATCAAATAAATTTTCATAGGAACTGTTCATTTATAATTTTCATAATCTAATTTGAGGGGATTGCTCTATTTTTTATATAATAGCTTCATGATATAATTATCTTCTTTGGGAAACACTATACTCGCAGTATCACTACTCCATCATGTAACGTAATCACCACATAAATACATGTTAAAATAATTTTAATTATTCTTATTTTTGTATTAAATCATATACGGTGTCACTCCACCTTTATGTTATAATTCATGCACTCAGTATCAAGCATGGTCTTCTCTTCACATTTGTATGCGTACATGGATCTTTTCTCCTTGCACAATTGTAACACCCCAAGATTTTACAAAAAATATTCTTTTTAATTTCATTAATGTCTTGTGTTTTACGCTACACCAAAAGGAGTTTGCACAACACGCATCCCTGACTTGGCTTGCATTACACGCAAGTGCGACCTTCCACGATAGCGTGTGTTGTATGCAATACCGAGTTTCGCTAAACAACGATATGCTATTAAAATATTATTAAAACTAGCCGTTATAAATATTAATAACCGCTTTTTGAAATTTTTTAAATTTCATCTTTCAAAATGGACTTCATTTTTGGATTCGGAATATCGAAATTAGCCTAGGGTGAAATTTTGGTATTTTTCTGAAAACTTTCAATTTTTGATGAATAGTGAAAACACTAGGTTACAATTTAAAAACCAAATTTTTATTTAAATAATTATTTATTCTATTTAAATTTATTTTAGGTCAAAATTGACACATAATTCCTATATAATTTCATTGTAATTCCTTAGAGTCATTTCATAATAATTTTAGATATATAAAAATTTTATTGAACTTTTGACAGTCTTTTACCAACCTCCTAGGAAAATTTGCAAATTTACATAAAACTTAATTTTACCGCTTCTGTGAGTGGAATTTCAAAAATTCGAGAGACATGGTTGATTTCATTAAGTAAAATATGGGTCAATGAGATGAAAATAATTTTTGGTGAATAGTAACTTTTTACTTTTATTTACCACGGTTAAAAGTAAATAGGGTAATTAAGGGTAAAAATGATATTATTATTACCCTAACACATGTCCTAATTCTATTGGATAAGTGAAATTCGACCAAAAAAACCCTCAGGTATAAAATATGACCATTTAGGCCCACTTGGATTAGATTAGGACATTTAATATTAATTTATTTAAAGAAGGGTTAAAATAGTTAAAATCAAAGTTTAATAACTATATCATTTTTAATATAGGATTATACATAAGATAAATTAGACTATAAATATTCATTATAAATCTAAAAATATTTCCTACATAATGACATTTTAATTTTAATTTTTAGACATTAAATAATTTTATTTATTTATGACACAATGATGATGCAGTAATTATCTTATTAATGACATATTGACATAATTGATGTTATAAATACCAAAATAAATGTAATTTGAGACTTTTTAGGAATTAAAATAATTTTCTATGTTAATATGACATTTTATTATTGATTTATTTAACTTTTTTCGAACTAATCATTCTGTTAGTATTTTCACAAAAATCAATTACCAAATAGTATCAAAATTGACATAAAATAGTTTTTAAAACAAATATTATATTATTAATTGTTATTTTATTCATAAAAATCTAAGGTTCGGCTAAATGACTTATATAAGGTTATATATATTAATAATAAACAACTTGGGGTTCTTTTGTCTTGTTATAGTAAGTTTATTAACCTTATAGTGTAAGAAAACAAGAAGACACGGTAAAAGTAAAATTATTTAACTTAAAGTTAAATCTAAATGATAGGGTTAAAATAGAAACCTAAACTTGTCTAAATTATATTGGATGAGAGTATTTCGACCCATCCCCACCTTATCTTAGAAATAAATCAATTTGGAGCTATTAAAAACCGAATATGACCTTATAATAAAATAATATTTTTAGTTTTTCCAACGGTGCCCCTCTCCTCCCTTATAAAAGGGCACCTCCTCCCTCTCTTCCTCACACCAGTTTGAGCCTTCAAGATTGGCCAACCCCTGCCAAATTCTCTTCTCCACTTTCCTAGAAACCTCCTAGAGGTCCTGGTCTTCTTCAAAGACCAATATTTGTGCCCTAAGAGGAGGTCTCAAAGAGGCGCTTCAAAGAAGAGGTAATGTCTGTTACTGATTCATTCAACTTTATTTCTTCTTCTACTTCTTCTTATTTAGTTGTTTCATTATGAAGTAATAACATCAGTATCACTCATATAATTATATGTTATTATAATTATGAAACAACCCTATTTCACCATCTATCCATCCTACGGAAAACAAAATCACCGCGCGTGTGTACGTACGGAATACCGTCTCCACGCTGTGGTGTAATCTATTTTCCACCACCACCTTACTTGGATGGGTATAATGGTGTAAATACTAACTATATATGATTATTGTAAAGTGATATTGATTCTGAAAGAGTATACATACACTCCAATACAATCCCACGATCATGGGAACGATATCATCACTCGTGTGTACGTACGGAATACCGTCTCCACGATGTGATGCGACTCGTTCTACATGATATTCATTGCATAATGATTATATAAATGAATTGAATGAATGAATATGATATATATTACACTAATTCCATTCTGGAAATGTGGTATATATAACCTAAAGATAAGAATAAGAATTTATTCGACAAAACACGCATAAGAACAAAAAGTAATAAACACCCGAATAACAAGTAGCAAGGAAATATTACTAATAAGAAGCTAAGAATATTGCTATATATGATATTATAACAAAGATTATGATTCTGGAATAAGTAAATGACATTATTTAAATCATTATACAGGAGTTTCGGACACTTACAAAGAAAATCGGACCTAAGGTAAGGGAAATATCACAATCTCATTTTTATCCGAGATTGCTTATACTTTGGAATTTACTGGGGTGTATTTTATCATCCACATCCATGTTTCCTCAATATGTAATATTATTTCCATCCACCTACAATTTTTTAAATCCAATTTTACTCTAAATTCAGTTTTTAGTAAAAGATATGAAAGGAATCTT
This sequence comes from Viscum album, assembly GCA_963277665.1. Lineage (NCBI taxonomy): Eukaryota > Viridiplantae > Streptophyta > Magnoliopsida > Santalales > Viscaceae > Viscum > Viscum album. The sequence goes on along the minus strand of OY728125.1, from coordinate 476,541,353 downwards.
TTGTCGTTTTTCGTATGAGGTACTTTTTGACTTTTCCGACAAAAGTACGAGAAGAATGTTTTTTTAACTTATACGGCATGAATGGATTTTTAAAACATTATTTCCAAGAATCTTCCTTTACAAGTTTTCAAGTTTATTTTTAATCAAATTCTTTTATTTTAGAATTGTATGACATGTTAAGAAAGGAAAAGTGTTTTTGAAGTAGAAAGGATATTTTCCTCAAGAATGGAGTTCAAGTGTTTTATTAAAATTATTTTCCATATAAGATAATATAGGGTTATGTTTCTATCCCTATTATTACATTGATTTGATTATGTTGTGATGGAAATATTTTTATGAATTCCTTTATCTTATATGAATTGTTTTATGATGTCACAAGGTTTTAGAATCCCATTTTTATTACATGGGTTATGCTATGATGTATGGCTTATGATTTTTTGGTACACATAAGAATGGTATAATTATGAGATGGGTGGGAAATATATCTCCCTCTAATGAATTGGGTAAAGATTTTATATCTCATGAGATAGACATGGCTGGAACGGAAGGTTAAACTGGTTCAGTGAAACAGGACTGAAACGAGGAATGAACTCTGTTCAGAAATGGACTTTGTCTACTAAGATAGTCTTGGAAATGAGTCTTGAATAATATGAAATTATTCTCTATGATTATGTGTGTATGCCACAAAGTTTCATGTTTTATGTTATGATTATTGGGATTTCAATTCACTACTATGATTTATCCCATGTTATGATATTATGATCTCTTTTGCAGGTTAAGATTTCCAAAATGTTATGTTCTTATGAATATGATGTGATTGATATTTATTTTGTTTACCCTTACTGAGCATTTGAGCTAAACCTTTTATGTTTTCTTTTCCCCAGGATATAAAGAAATATTTTAGGTAAGAAAAAAAGGGAAGATCTTTATGGGAGATATTGAAGATATTTCACCATGATTAGAAGATTATATTTCGAGTTTCCAAAGACACTAAACTATTACGATCCTTGTGTGTGTGTTTTTGTTATGTACTAAGTATTTCGCAAAAGTAATGTAATGTCCACGTACATCATGCTTAGAGTCTCTACAGTTGGTATCAGAGGAAAGGTTTAGTCAACCTTTGGAAACTAGGAAGCAAGAAATTTAGTGAGATCCCTAGAGATATTTATAAGGTATGTCTAGGGATGTCCCTAAGGTTAAGTATAAGTATAGGTTATAGTCCTAGAATTACGGTAACGATATCAGAATTAAACCTAAGATGTTAGATATTGAAGGTACTCCCCCTTTATTATGTTGTTTTCCCTAGCATGATTTTTGCCTCTCACACTATTCTTTTTCAGTTTTAGACGATGGCTGGAACCCGAAGGAACCGTGTTGATCAATGCAATGGACAATGCAATGATTTTCCTCCTGAACAAACAAATGTTATGGGAGATGGAGTGAAAAATCTTATTGTTATTCTTACATAAGCTATGAATAATTCTGGACTTCAAAATGATCATAGAAGGGAACAATATTATATTGAGTACTTCATGAGGCAACGTCCACCTTCTTTCAGTGGGTCTTCTGATCCACTTGTTGCTGAACAATGGATCGGTACCACTGAAAAGATATTTTCAGTTCTTCAATGTTCTAAACATGATAAAGTCATCTTAGCAGTATATCGTTTGGAAGGTGAAGCTTATCAACGGTGGAATCTTATCAAGAATACGAGGCCAAGAGATGAAATTGAGTCCATGGAATGGGACGAGTTCAAGAACTTATTCTTCAATAAGTACTTCCCTCGTATTATTCGAACAAAGATGGAGAAAGAGTTTCTTGAACTAAAGAAAAAGGATGGTGAATCTGTTGGTGTATACGAAGCGAATTTTACAAGGCTTGCAAGGTATGCATCTGTCTTTATCATCCAACCTGAAAGTAAAGTTGATCGATTCTTCAGTGGATTAAAACCAAATCTTCGAAGGGAATTAGCTATAAGAGACTTCAGTAGCTATGAAGAAATTTTGAGTTGTGCTATCAAGGTAGAAATGGAAGTTGGTGTTACTTATCCATCTCGTAGTTTTGACAAGAAACGAAAGATGGAGTTCAAGGAGAAATCGAAGAATAATGGTGAAAAGAAGATGAATTTTTCCTTATGCTCAAAGTTTGGAAAGAAGCATGGTGGAGATTGTCTTAAAGGGGCTAGAAAATGTTTTTAAGTGTGGAAAAGAAGGTCATCAAGTAGTTCAGTGTCGAAGTAATGGAAAAAGGGTTTCTAATGGTGTGAATAAAGAAAAGACTACAGAGAACGCCCCAACAACACTTCAATTCTTCAAGTGCAATGAAATGGGGCATTATGCTAATCAATGCCCTAATCCAAGGGTTAATGAAGATCGACATGAGCAACCACTTAAGTCAAAGGACAAAGGGAAGTCACATGCAATCACTATTGGAGATGTTGAATAGGACAATGATGTGGTGGAATGATTAAGTGTTTATATAATGGGATTCCAAAATAATGTTGTATATAGTATCGTGGAATATTGGAATATTTATGTATTGGTCTATTGTGGTTTTCAATAATTTTACCGGTAACCATGGAAAGTGATTGAGATATTTTTGGTAAGAAGATGATATGCGCATAATGAACGAATAAGAAGATAATGAGATGTTTGATTGTATTCATGATCTCATGATTGAGATAAGGACTAAGTGATATCAGGGTTTGAGTATAAAGAATTTTGAGGATTTTGGTTTGTGGAAAGTGTTAACATTTAACTACATTAATGTTTTCACTAAGGTTCAATGGGTATTCATTATTCAAGAGAATACATGATTAAGGGATTCACATGTTTGTAATTTGACCACCAAGATATATCTTATGATATATGGGGGATAAATGATGGCATTCACGTGATTGTTATGTGACATTTCAAGTAATCATTTTCTTTATACTATGAGCTTGGACCGAAGTATTTTAGATAAGCCTAAAGATTGGAATGGATTATGTTGGACATAAGTTAGCATTGTTTAAGGATATAACTTTTTTTCGATATTATTGATGGGATGTTATAGTAATATAGCTTTAGAAAAAGGACAACCTGTAGGACGGGCGATATCCCATCGCGTCGGACAAGGTTGTGGGAATCGAACCCACAACCGAAGTGCTACTAGCCTTTATCGCCTACCACTGTCCTACAGGAAGTCCCTGGGTAGTAGAAACTATTTTTATTTTCTTAAGCGGTATGATATATGAAGTATAAGTTTATTTTTGGAATCATATACAATTAACCTCACCATAGATGGACTTTTGTATATTTGATAACTTTTGCTAACATTTTGTTTGAAAGAGATGGAATGACCCATCATTCTATCACATGATTTGTTAACACTTCACGAATAACAAATTCAACTTCATTTCTTAAAGAGATGACGTGGAAATTGTTCAAAGCACAAAAAATAGTGAGATTGTACCAAAATAAAGTAAGTATTTATTCTAATTAAAATTCTTCAACTTTAGGGAAATGATCTTAAAAAACCAAAAATGTTGTCTTATGCCCTTATATCCGATGAATCAGATGGCACCCTAGATCATCACAAATTTATGGCTTTGTAATTGTTGGATTTTTCATAGCCATGTTCTCTACCACTCTCCATCAGAACAAGACGGTTAGATTTCTCTTCCATATCCATATTTTCACCTATGTTCTCCTATGTGGAAACCCAGTGATTAGTTAATTTGGGTAACCGTTACATTTCATACTTTAGTTTTTAAAGCCATGTTTTGGTATTCATTTTTACGATGTGGGTTTCTATTAAAGAAACTTTTGAGTAGTAAACCAATTATAACCCCGATGAATTTCGAGGGAGAAATTCATTTTAAGGGGGGTAGAATGTAACACCCCAAGATTTTATGAAAAAATTTATTTTTAATTTCATTAATGTCTTGTGTTGTACGCTACACCAAAAGGATCTTGCACAACATGCATCCCTGACTTGGCTTTCATTACACGCAAGTGCGACCTTCCACGATTGCATGTGTTGTACGCAATACCGAGTTTCGCTAAACAACGATATGCTATAAAAATATTCTTAAAACTAGCCATTATAAATAGTAATAACCACTTTTTGAAATTTTGTAAATTTCATATTTCAAAATGTACTTCATTTTTGGATTCGGAATATTGAAATTATCCTAGGGTAAAATTTTGGTATTTTTCTGAAAGCTTTCAATTTTTGATGAATAGTGAAAACACTGGGTTACTATTTAAAAACTGACTTTTTATTTAAATAATTATTTATTCTATTTAAATTTATTTTAGGTCAAAATTGACACATAATACATATATAATTTCATTGTAATTCATTAGAGTCATTTCATAATAATTTTAGATATATAAAAATTTTATTGAACTTTTGACCGTCTTTTACCCACATCCTAGGAGAATTTTCAAATTTACATAAAACTTAATTTTACCGCTTCTGTGAGTGGAATTTCAAAAATCCGAGAGACACAGTTGATATCAGTAAGTAAAATGCGGTTCAATGAGATGAAAATAATTTTTTGTGAATAGTAACTTTTTACTTTTATTTACCACGGTTAAAAGTAAATCGGGTAATTAAGGGTAAAAATGATATTATTATTACCCTAACACATGTCCTAATTCTATTGGATAAGTGAAATTCGACTAAAAACAACCTTAGGTATAAAATATGACCATTTAGTCCCACTTGGATTAGATTAGGACATTTAATATTAATTTATTTAAAGAATAGTTAAAATAGTTAAAATCAAAGTTTAATAACTATATCATTTTTAATATAGGGTTATACATAAGATAAATTCGACTATAAATATTAATTAGAAAGATAAAAAGATTTAATACATAAGGATATTTTATTTGTAATTTTTAGACCTTAAATAATTTAATTTATTTATGACACAATGATGATGCAGTAATTATCTAATTAATGAAATATTGACATAATTGATGTTATAAATAACAAAATAAATGTAATTTGAGACTTTTTATGAATTAAAATAATTATAAGTTAATATAACATGTTATTTTTGATTTAGTAAACTTTTTTAGAACTAATCATTCTGTTAGGATTTTCAAAAAAATCAATTACCAAATAGTGTCAAAATTGACATAAAATCGTTTTTTAAAAAAATATTATATTATTAATTGTTATTTTATTCCTAAAAATATAAGGTTCGGACAAATGACTTATATAAGGTTATATATATTAATAATAAACAACTTGGGGTTCGTTTGTCTTGTTATAGTAAGCTTATTAACCTTATAGTGTAAGAAAACAAGAAGACACGGTAAAAGTAAAATTATTTAACTTAAAGTTAAATATAAATGATAAGGTTAAAATAGAAACCTAAACTTGTCTAAATTCTATTGTATGAGAGTATTTCGACCCATCCCCAATTTATCTTAGAAATAAATCAATTTGGAGCTATTAAAAACCGAATATGACCTTATAATAAAATAATATTTTTATTTTTTCCAAAGGTGCCCCTCTCCTCCCTTATAAAAGGGCACCTCCTCCCTCTCTTCCTCACACCACTTTGAGCCTTCAATATCGGACAACACCTGCCAAATTCTATTCTCCACTTCCCTAGAAACCTCCTATAGGTCCTGGTCTTCTGCAAAGACCGATTTTTGTGCCCTAATAGGAGGTCTCAAAGAGGCGCTTCAAAGAAAAGGTAATATCCATTACCGATTATTTCAACTTTATTTCTTCTTCTACTTCTTCTTCTTTAGTTGTTTCATTATGAAGTAATAACATCAGTATCACTCATATACTGATATGTTTTTATAAGTATAAAACAACCCTATTTCACCATCTATCCATCCTACGGAAAACAAAATCACCGCGCATGCGTACGTACGGAATACCGTCTCCACGTCGTGATGTAATCTATTTTCCACCACCACCTTACTTGGATGGGTATAATGGTGTAAATAATAACTATATATGATTATTGTAAAGTGATATTGATTCTTAAATAGTATACATACACTCCAATACAATCCCACGATCAATGGAACGATATCATCACTCGTGTGTACATACGGAATTCCGTCTCCACGATGTGATGCGAATCGTTCTACATGATCTTCATTGCATAATGATTATATAAATGAATTGAATGAATGAATATGATATATATTACACTAATTCCATTCTGGAAATTAGGTATCTATATCCTAAATAGAATAATAAGAATTTATTCGACAAAACACGCATAAGAACAAAAAGTAATAAACACCTGAATAACAAGTAGCAATGAAATATTACTAATAAGAAGCTACGAATATGGCCATATATGATATTATAACAAAGGTTATTATTCTGGAATAAGTCAATGATATTATTTAAATCATTATACAGGAGGTTCGGACACTTACAAATCAAATCGGACCTAAGGTAAGGGAAATATCACAATCTCATTTTTATCCGAGATTTTTTATACTTTGGAATTTACTGGGGTGTATTTTATCATACACATCCATGTTTCCAAAATATGTAATATTATTTACATCCACCTATAATTTTTTAAATCCAATTTTACCCTTCGGTGAGTTTTTAGTAAAAGATATTAAAGGAATCTTTTGTCGTTTTTCGTATGAGGTACTTTTTGACTTTTCCAACAAAAGTACGAGAAGAATGTTTTTTTTAACTTATACGGAATGAATGGATTTTTAAAACATTATTTCCAAGAAGCTTCCTTTACAAGTTTTCAAGTTTATTTTTAATCAACTTCTTTTAGTTTAGAATTGTATGACATGTTAAGAAAGGAAAAGTGTTTTTGAAGTAGAAAGGATATTTTCCTCAAGAATGGAGTTCAAGTGTTTTATCAAAATTATTTTCCATATAAGATAATATAGGTTTCTATTTATATCCCTATTATTACATTGATTTTATTATGTTGTGATGGAAATATTTTTATGAATTCCTTTATCTTATATGAATTGTTTTATGATGTCACGATGTTTAAGAATCCCATTTTTATTACATGGGTTATGTTGTGATGTATGGTTTATGATTTTGTGGCACACATGAGAATGATTTCATTATGAGATGTGTGGGACCTATATCTCCCTCAAATTCATTGGGTAATGATTTTATATCTCATGAGATAGACATGGCTGGAATGGCAGGTTAAACCGGTTCAATGAAACAGGACTGAAACGAGGAATGAACTCCGTTCAGAAATAGACTTTGTCCACTAAAATAATCTTGGAAATAGGTCTTGACTAATAAGAAATGATTCTCTATGATTATGTGTGTATGCCACAAATTTTCATGTTTTATGTTATGATTATTGGGATTACATTTCACTACTATGATTTATCCCATGTTATGATATTATGATCCCTTTTGCAGGTTAAGATTTCCAAAATGTTATGTTCTTATGAATATGATGTAATTGATATTTCTTTTATTTACCCTTAATGAGCATTTGAGCTCAACATTTTATGTTTTCTTTTCCCCAGGATATAAAGAAAGTTTTAGGTAAGAAAAAAAAGGGAAGATCTTTATGGGAGATGTTGAAGATCTTTCACCACGATTAGAATATTATATTCCGAGTTTCCAAAGACACTAAACTATTACGGTCATTGTGTGTGTGTTTTTGTTATGTACTAAGTATTCCGCAAAAGTAATGTAATGTCCATGTACGTCATGCTTAGGGTCTCTACAAAAATAAATCAAGAATATGACTTAGCATGATTCATAGTGTGTGGAATCTCCTTCTTATTTCATAATGAAAATAATAAATTGTGTATGAAACTTTATTTTAGTGTTCCAATACATCACATAAATCTATATCACCTCTTTTTAACATGATACTAGAAAGATTATCACAAAACCGGATATTTCACATAAAAATAGAGAACCTCATTTACTTCCTCTCAATTTTGATCTGGATCTTGATAGAGTTCTCACTACATATTCCTAATATCATATCTTTCTATATTTTTTTATATTATCATCTAAATGAGAGTGCAAAAGTGGTATTTATAGACATTTCTCTACCACCTCAATCTCTTAGGTACACTAACCGACTTCAATAATGTGCAACGATTTGGATCATCTTCGATTGTGTCATGTGATATATCTTCTTCTTCGCAACAAGATAAAAATAATTTTCATTATTAAAAAATGTATCCTTTATCATATACCATTCACGTAAATTCATCTACCTTCATATAACTAAATTAAATTTAACTCAGTTCTTAACATGCTGGTATGAAAAACCCAAATACTTGATGGATCCAACTTCAGTTCCTGATGACTTAAAAATTATCATCTATCAAGCAAGTATGAATGAATGAATGTGTCTCACTGGTATATAAATCATATACCATAACATCTACATATTAGGATAGCATGAATAAAATAATCATTTAGAATTAATATCCCATTCATATAAACCCTCAAGTTCTAGAGGTTGAAGACAATATAACCATACATCCAATGGCATGGATTGAATAGATCAAACAATCTGCAATCTATGTATTTTTTTTAAACAAATATATTGTAATATGAATAAAAATTTCAATATATATTATTCATTTAACCTATCGGTACTTAATAATCCCACATTATCCTTCCACCTCTCCAACATCAATGGCTTTCGAGATCGACTCCTTGTTATACCTCACACACACCACATGTTATGTTGCCCCGCATATTACATGTGTGTGCAATATATATGTACCTTGATCCAAACATATTCATATACCCATGTGCATGATTTAACCTACCCCATGCATGGGATCTTTTACATCATTATATCCACTAAAGATTTAAGTTTTAGGTGCTCCTATGGTTGACTCCATATATAATTGTAGTTGAGTATCTCTCTTTGATAATTGGGTTTGGCCATATTTTTTTTAGAAAAAACTCATGGATTTGAGATATATATGCTATAAAAATTCATCAATCCATAAATTTTTATAAATTTTCAACAAATACAACTTTATTTTTATCTTTAAATTTACTCATAGATTCTGATATCCATAACTAACCTCAATGCATCACCATTTCAAAATTTGTCTTATCAAGCATGTTAATTAACTAAGTCAACAACACCAAACATATATATTTAAAAAATAAAATATTAACATCATGGTTACAAGAATATACCCCTTTATATTGCGTTAAAAATATCCTATAAAATCCATATCATATTGGTATATGAATCTTATGGTCTCTTCTTCCTCCCACTTTTTCAATGAAATTCAAAGGGGTGATCTCTCCTTTATTTTGGTATATCACCACCATATTTGAAGTTTAAAATAAACCTATTCTATATTTTTTTAAAAATAATCCTTGAAAAAAATGTTTCAAGATAAAACACCACCATATAACATAATCTAGATTAAGGGATACAATGGTCCTTCTTAATTCGTGCCTCAAAACAATTTATATGACCACCATTAATACATTCAGAAATCTCTCTTCCAAATTGAATTAACACTTCAACTTTGGTCCCACTTTCATATCAAGATGTATTCCAACTTTCAAGATTTAATGACTGGGTTTTATCTCTTTGAAAATATTTATGAATAATTCATCTAAGACAAATGAGTTGGAACTCGGGGTAGGAAACAAGAGTTATTGTTAACAAAACTAATGTAGTCCACATTACTCATAAGATATACATAACATTTCCAACATGAACAATTAAAAACTCATATGATCTCAATAATACTTACACCAAACTATTATTAGATAATAAATAAAGTGTTTAAGTAATAAATCATCTTTAATCAATTTATATCACTTGATATATCATGATATTCTAATCTTCAAAAGGAAATATACTTTTTAGATAAGGATAAAACCCCTTTGAGTGATGATTACCAACTTCTTAGGAATTCCTTCAAATCTTGACACCAAATTTTTAAATATTTGTTTATAAATATTTATATATCACTTTTATATATTTATTATCCTTATTATAGTGGTTAGATACCACTAGAAATTTCAAATAAACTTTGAAACATCTTTAATTATCATATTAGTCTCTTCAAATTTTATTCTAATTTATTTGTTTTAACTTATGTTTTTCTCATCACATATATTTTTTCATCACATTCAACCCCATGAATCATATCTCCCTATAAATTCTACACTAATTTAAATGGATATTAGAAACATTTAAAATCATAGAGATAGGGTTACCTCTAATATCCTTATATGGAGGATTGGGGTTGGTTTTTATGAAGAAACCCAGTGATTCTCACTTTCTTTTAATACTTACTAGTGGTTATTTTTTATATTTCACTTATATAGATTTAACACTAGGTTTTCACTTTATAATTATTCATATTCTCTAGATTTGGATCCATATCAATAGTGGAACTAAATACACTAGTACATTTTTCCTCCAATGATTAATTTTCTTTCATTTTTCACCGATATTATTCACAAATAAAGTAGATGGAGTGGTATTTGTCACTTTAGTTATAAATGAATTTTAACTCTTCTATGCTTAATCGTTTTTCTCATCCACTTCTAACTGTTCAATCCATATAATTGAGCATTCATTAGGTACATGATCATTATTCATTTTTTGTATTGATCCCAACTTCTTAGAAATATTTTTAACATAAGAATACAAAGGTACCTTCACTCTATTTTTCAATAATTAATCTTTTATATGTAAAAATTTCATTCACTTATTAGATATATACTCATATATCTTACATCTTTCACAATGATATTTGTTATTTTCAGGGCTATCAATTTTATAAAACCTATCATGAAATTTGATTTTTCATCTTTGATTTTTTTTACTAAACCAATATTTTTTTATCTTTTCAAGACTGATTATTTTTTTGATTTAATATTCATACCTTTTTAATTGATGTTCATTTATAGTTTACAATGGTCAATCATGTGACCTTTTTCACTAAAATAGAAACATTATTTTTTAGTTGATGTGACATCCTTAACAGTATTCTTCTTGGATGTACTTTAATCAGTCATTTTCTTATGATTATTCATCAAGGTAGACTTACTTCCATTTATTATTATATTTTTCTTTTGTTTTGATCTTAACTTATAAGTTTCAAGTGAGTTGTGTTTTATTGGTATATACCAACAATACTTATAAATATAACCACTTATGTTTCAAAAATAACATAAACTTTCAAGACATTCATATAAGTTTATGATAAACAGATTTCTTCCTTTTTTTTGAACCTTACTTCAATACAACATGATTTCTATTTTCTTTATATTTTATCCCCTAAAATATGGCCTTCTATATTCTTCATAGTCAGACATATTATTCCAACATTATATGGCCTTTTGTATTAACTTCCAATAATCCCAACTATATCTAACAAATATTCTATTATTTCATGTAGATACAGTCTAGCTTTATTTGATTTATTATTGTTTTTTCAAAACATTGGAATTATTTTCATCAAAATTTGATGATTTATTATTCTTGGATATTAATTTTTCCACCCTTTATGTGGTAGTGGATCTATTTTAATTTTTATCCATCTAATTATGTCAAAATTTTGTATTATTTTCATTCAAATATGAAACTAAATTAGTAAAAACAAATTAATTAGGACAATGGGTTACCTCCTTACATGTTATTATGGTAGATTGATCAGTAAAAGATATCAAGTACTTTTTGTCATAATCATGAGCCTTATTGTAACCATGACTCTTTTCAAATGTTTTTTTAGAATCACATATCATTTTTTACAATTTCATAACTCTCAACTTGTGTAGATTCTAGATTTTTTATTTTGATCTCTAGTTCAAAACACTTCTAATTGAGAGTGTTTTTATCAACCTTGACTAGGCTCGGTGTTTTAATCCATTCATTATTTCACTTCTAGATATAATATTCCTATATATTATTTTCCTATGGTGACAATTTCTTAAGATATTTATCATATTATCATTTACCTCTAGTTGAGTATCATTGACTCTATTGATTAATTTCAATCATTCTTATGTAGTAATAAGTTTTTATTATAAGGCCTTGATCATACATGTTTTTTCATATTCATTTTTAATATCTAATTATTGATTAGAAAGATATATTTATTTTACATATTTTTCAATGAGTCTCATCTAATACATCACTTCACTGTGCTTCCTTAAAACTATGGCTATCACTTTTTCATTAGTTATTTCATAATAGTCTATTGGCTTATATTCACAACTATGGCTTGCAATAATTTTGTTTTTAAATTCATCATAAAAATAATCCTTGAATTCATTTATTTCAATTGTTTATTTCTAAATATTCTTAACCTTTTTATTTCATTCTTTAAGATAATCCTTAAAAAATTTAATCATTTTTTCTTGTTCTTTACTTTTCATCTTGGCTCCATTACTACCTTCATGTTTTATTGATCAATTAACTCTTTCCCAAGTCTATTAATATTAGATTATGACTCATCTACATATTAAACATATTATTCCAGAATATTTTTAACAATTTTATTTTTCAATCTCAGAATATATAATTCTTCTATATCACCTTCTAGCTCTACTTAAAGATCAACTGCCCCTTCTGGTTCCAACCACTTCTAAGTGTCTTGTACTTTCCTTTCCTGAACTTTTTGAACCTTATTCTTTAGAATTTTATATTTACTTTTCAATATGAGTGAGTCATATAAAATGATAATTATTATTCAATATTTTCTAGAGTAATTTTATTTAGAACCTTTATTCTCAAATACCACTTATTGTACCCCGGGACACCCTGAAACGGTAGGTGAATCAGGGCGTGGCCCTGATTAAAAATTTTATTTTAGGATTATGTTCTTGTGTAAATAGTAATATTTTTAAACTAGTAATTATTGTTAGAAAAATCACCAAAACACATACATATATGTAGGAAAGTAAAGAAATCATAAAAATAAAGGATTTTATTTGGTTCACGACAAATGGAGTATGTCCAAGTATCATATGCTGATGATGTATCAATATGCCAAAATCCACTATACTTTACTAGTTCTATGTATACAATGTTTTGGGAATGGTAACTGCATTCCAAGAGAACTTCCTTTATAATGTTTAAGTTAAGTCAATCCTCACCCAAGGAACACCCTTATTCTTCACCTCTATCAACTAATTTGATAAAGGATAATGATAGATTATATATTTGACGGTATATTTAGGTTCTTCAAGATAATAATGAATTGATTTCATCTTTCTCTCATTGAAGATATACTATAGAATTCAATTTTTTCTCGTCTTTTTTCTCTAAACTAGATGAGACCAACAACATTATGTGTGATTTGGGTCGATATATTTCACAATATAACTATAAGAACACTTTAATCCAAATTATTGTTATAATATTATAACTATCTTATTAATAACTTCTTCTTATGACTCTGGATAAAGAAATGATAAATTTATAACTTACTATCTTCAAATGTTTGTCATAATAATATAATTACATGTCTTGTATATTTGATGAAATATATTTTCAATCAATCTCTGTAATTAAATCTACTCCTTATAAACAAAACATACTAATTCATGTATGCCAATAATTCAAAATCTAATTCTTTAATTGAACATGAACTTTTACTTCAACTCTCATTTCACTTCATGGATGAAAATAACCATGCATGGACACAATTCATTTATACTTATCATAAACAGTTTTGAGTAGATCACTATATTCTATACGTAATATAACCTTCATCATTTAACTGTATTTTTATTCCATAATTAATTATCTTTCTTGAGTAACACTTCACACATGGTATCACTACCCCTTCACGTAATGCAAACACCACATACATATATATTGCAACATTATAGAGTAATGTTCTTCATGTAATACAATATATACAATATCACCCCACCTTTTAATTATTCTTCTTTCACTTGGTATAATTTAGTGGATTCTATTATTTTATATATAGATATGATGATATTTTATCCTTGTACAAAAAAATATGAATAAGGCTTCACATGAATCATTATGTGTGGAATCTCCTACTTATTTCATTATGTAAATATTTAGGTGAGGATAAACCTTATTGAGAGTGTTCTAAAACTTTAAATTCATCCCTATAACCTATATTTAGCAATATACTATACATGTTATCATGAAAAAGGATATTTCTTGAAATAGCAGGGAACCTTGTTTTCTTCCTCTCACTTTGGCTCTGGATCTCGGTATAGTTTTATCTCGGTCTTCCCAATCTCAAAGATCTCTCTATATATATTTGTTCTTATTTTCATCTAAATAAGAGTGATGAGGGGGTATTTATAAGAATTTATCCACCACCTAAATCCCTTAAACACAACAACCTACTTGAATTATGCACATCGACATGGCTTGGAATCAGTTGTGTCGTGTGATCTCTCTTCTTCTTCACAATAATCTAAAAATCATCATCATCATTTAAAAAAAATCCTTCATAGCATAAAATTCATGATAAATACACTAACATTACAAATTTTAATTCATGATCAAACTTATTACTTAAATTACTGGAATGAAACAACCGAATATTAAATATCTTCGACTTTCGATCTTGATAACTTATACATTATCATTTAGAATGCAAGTGAAATTTCATGATTGTGTCTCACTCACATAGTAATAATTTACCATAGATCTTGTATATCAAGATGAAATTAACATGTTGATCATTGATTTGAAAGATTACATGTGTATAAACTCTCAAGTTCTAGAGGTTGAAGGCAAAAAAACATAGATCTAATGTAATATATTGAATAGATCTAATAGAAAGAAATCTATGTGTATCATTTAAACAAATCTACATTATTTTTAATAATGAGTCCGAAATTAATTATTCCTTTGAACTAACGGTGCTTAATAATATCACATGCTCCTTCTACCTCTCAAAGAGAAATTGATCTAGGTATTATCTCCCAGCTACACCACATGCACACCACCCACTACACTACCCCAAGTATTCCATGTGCGTGCTACAAGCATGCACCTTACTCTTGTCGCACGCCTACACTCATGTGTGTTCTTGCACCAACCCTATTCATGGGATCTTCCACATAAGCAAAGTCACTCAAGATCCAAGGTTGATTTTCTACTATAGTCATCTCCATAGATGGTCATGGTTGAGTATCTCCCTTTTCAAATTGGTTTGGCCATTATTTATTTTTGGATAACAATCATAATGTTAAGATATATATGACCTAAAAATCAATCATGACATGAATGTTTTTTAAATCCTCAAAAAATAACCCTTTATTTGAATATGAATATTTAGTAAAAAATTATAATACCCATATCAACCCTCTATGTATCACTATTCTAATAGTTTTAGTATCAAGAATGGTAATTCACTAAGTCAAAAACACCAAACATACATTGTCAGCAAATCCAGATTTAACCTCATGGTTGAAATAGATTCCCAAAATAAACTTTTATTAACTAAATACTTTCATATCAAATTTTCTTGATAAAATACACTTAGACTCATTTACTTGATTCATATAAATTCCAAATATTAGCATGTCATTAACAAATAAATGAATTACCATGCCATGATTATTATAGAAACTTCTATAAAAATATTTATCAACATGGTTAACTACAAATCTATTTGATAAAATTAATTCATTAAATTTTTTATACCATTAATTTTTATCTTATTTTAAACCATATTGGGACAGTACTTATTTTCAAAACTTCATTTATTTTCTGGAAGTAATAAATACATCTAGTTGTTTTTTATATATTCCTTCATCCAATTTCCCATTTAAGAATGATTTGTTAACATCTATTTGATGAATTTAAAAATTATATTTGGAATATAAAGAAATAAGAATTATAATTGAAGTAATATTTATCAAAAGATAATTGGTATTGAAATAATTAATTCATTCCTTTTTATTGAACCCCTTATTTACTAATCTGGATTTATATTTTTCAATTGTACCGTCGATTTTTTTCTTCTAAATATATACATAAAACTTATTAGTTGTGAAACCTATTGAATATCAACTAAAATAAAAGTATTTTTCCTAGTAATAGATTCCATTTCATCATTTATAGCTTCCTCCTAAAAATACATATCAAAAGATGGCATAGATACATTGAATCTTTTTTGGATCGGTCTCTCTATTTATAAAAATCGGAGTTTTTTGTAATAATACCACAATTAGTTATATCCAAAAAGTACATATAGAAATCAGATCCATATGTATTTGGTAACATAGGTAATTTAATTTTACAGAACACCTTGATCATACTTTCTTGATATACACTTTTATTTGAGCTAGATTCCTCTATTTAGACTATCTTAAGTAAATAAGTAAACCTAAATTCATCAAATACAACATCTCTTAAATAAATAAATATGTTAAGAACTAATAAATCATTAGATTCTAAAACCATGAATTTATAAGTTTTTGAATACTCTGCATATCCCATAAATATTCTATCAATACCTCTTTTACTAAACTATTCCCTTTTAGGTATAGGTAATATTACAATTGTGTGTAAACCCCAAACCTTTAAAGAATTGAGGTTTAGTTTAATGTTCTTTTATAATTCATAAGGATTCATGGAATTACCTTTTTGGGGAACTCTATTTAGTATTTGACACATAGTTAATAATATATCTCCATAAAATTCTCTAGAGAGACCCAATAAAAACATCATGGAATTAATCATTTTAATTAATGTTATATTATCTATCACAATTATACCATTTAATTGAGTTTTATAGGGACATGTCACTTCATTTATGATCCCTAGGTATTAAAACAATTAAGGACTATAATGTTATCCTCCCATGTATAATTTGAGGCATTTAATTATAATCCCACATTGGTTTTCGGCCTCATTTTTATAGATATTAAATTTATCTATAATTTTATATTTATTATATATAAGATCGTCAAGTAAAAAACAATAATAATCATAAAAAAAGTAAAAAACTTCTTTTTTAACTATAGTGGGTGTAATATAAAAATAACATAAATCACTATATATTAACTTTAATAAATTTCTTTTCTTTTTATAATTGTAAATGGTTTCCTAACTATTTTATTTTTCAAGGACTTTATGCACTTATGATCAATTTTATACATGTTAGGAAATAATTCCACTTCTTATATATCATTAATTTTATTATAATTTATGTGAAAAAAATAATTATTTCATAAATCAAAATAATCTAGCATGTAAACAGAAACAACATTTGCATTTAATTTGAATAATCCATCATACATGTGACCCTTATAAATATATATCCCACCCTTGTATAGAATAAATTTATATATCTAGAATATAATCTTAGACTCAATTTTGGTTAACAATCTCACCAAAAATAAGTTTCTATAAACATTAGAAACATACAAGACATCATTTAAAAAGAGTATATTTCCCAAGTTAATCTTGAGATCAACCACAACCTTCCCTTACATGTTTAGGCTTAAAGAGTTCCCTATATATATGTTTGAGTTGTTTCCCTAGAACCAAATTCCTTTATACTTTATATTACTTGTATATTCATAAAATTAAATATTAATAAAAGTATTATCACATATTTATTGTACTTATGTGTTAAATTAATGTGATAATGTCCTAGAGTATTTTTCACATTGATAAGGTCATAAAGTTCCCCATTATGATGAGAACCATGATATGTTCTGACAATATTCTAAAACTTGGTCCTATGAATGTATGACTTCATCTAATGGGACATGAATGATGCAAACTATCATGTTCTAGATACAAGGAAGAGGATGAGTTTTTAACTCATAAATTTCACATTTATTAATCAAAAATTTTGGAGATTATGAGGATAGGCCTACAAGTAGGAATTTCACATGCTTATGTATCATTACATATTCTTTTCTACAAGTGTGTCCAATGATTTTTAGACTTCAATATTTTTATTAATGAATTCCATGAATCATTCATTTAGATGTATTCTCATACTCTATAATGAAGTAATTTCACATTGAAGTTGAGTATGTTGGTTTCATAATGAATGATATGTCTTTAATGAATAAGTTGAGCAAGGGTTTTTTTTCTTCCATCTTTATGAAAGTTGATATCTTGTCCCTTTAATTGGAATGAAAACTTTGAACTAAATTCCATGGCCATACTATGTTTATGGGTTTATTTCATATAGTCAAAGAAAAATGTATTGAACATATTGGTTGATGACAAGAGAATGAAATTTGATCATTAATATATCAGTACAAAGGGATTATATTACACAGTGAATGCTCGTATGTGGTTGTCGATTTTGTGATAATAAATTATTTCCCATGGGTGACTTTATGTGTTTTTAGACGGTGATATTGGACTTTAGGGAAACTCACTTAATTCCACTGAGGAAGAAACCTATAGGGTAACACACTTAGTTTTTTTATTTATCGCAATTTTATTAAATTTGAATTTAATTATTTTAATAGATATTATTCTCTATACTGGTGAATAAAATTTATTCTTAATTTATTAATCACAAAAAAATATTAAAATAAATACTTATTCATAAAACTGTGAATATTATAAATATTTATTTATTTATTGAATAGATAATATTTATTTAAAATACATATTTAATAATTCAATAAATGTTTTGAAGGAAAAGAGAATTGAGTTTGGGGTCCGATGATAAAAATTTATTTATGAGACTGTGAAATAATATTTATCATTGTGTGATTTAGCACACAACATGAAATAAAATAATATTATTATTGTTTTAGAAGGCATGGGGTATATTATGTTATTAATATATGATTAATTCTCTTTGTATAATTTTTAATATTAAACCCTGGTATTGGGTTTATATATACCTCATTATTTAATTTGTGAGAGGGTTGGAAGTTTGTTGTACACAACACCTCTTCACTCATCCTTAGAGATTTCTCTCCACAAAGAACATATCTAAGGTTTCTCTCAAGAATGACAGAAATGATATGATTCCTCCTTCCTATCAAGCTAGATACACCAAGAGATGATCCTTCTAAATTAAGTAAATCATGGTAGTGATCAAAGTAAGTGATTCAAGATGATCGGCTCCACCACTCTTGCACCCAGGGTACCATCGTCGATGCTTCAAGTTCAAAAGGAGCATGCATGTATCTCCTCAATATGAACTATATCCTTGGAATCTCATATCACATTGATGGTGTAATCAAATGGTGTTTAGAAACTCAGACACTTTTATAAAGAAATAATTCCCAGAAGAGAGGTAATTTTAATTATTTTAATTATTTATAAATTTAATGACAATAAATAATCCCTTTTTGGTTCCAATGTTTATGATAAATATTCTATAAATTAATTTTTTAGTCATAAAAATTAGTTTTAATTATAATACTCATTGATTAAAACAAAAAGTTAAGTTTTCTAAGGATCAATTAGATCTTTTGTTTCATTTTAATCCTTTATGTGGTATTCAACCGATCATGTTCAAATATATAATTTTTAAATTTTATGATTCTTATATTAATTTGTTATTAGATTTTTTATTCTTGTAAATAATTATTTAAAATAAGAATGTTGATATATTCTCTTCTCATTATCTATTCACACTCATATAATCAATAATGGGTTAATAATATGTAAAGAATATCTGAATAACCCATATGTAGGTGCTTAGAATTCTATAAAAATAGCGCTAGAGTACAAGGCATATAGACTGATAGTACACATCATGTACCCTTATACACTACATAAGGATAAACTATAAGAAATCTTAGTCATAATAAAGAAAATAAATGTATAATTTATTAATTCACATTGTGCGTTGACTAGAATAAGTTGGCACATGGTTTGATGGACTATATGTTGTGTAAATCGCTTACACACTGTGTATTCCACATGTTTTCATGGCAAAAAACACATAGTCAAAGATGTGTCATATGTTTATTATAAGAGGTGTATGAATAATATACATGAAACTCAAAGAACACATATATTGTAATAGAATAAACATTGTGTACCTCATAAATGTCTATGACTAATAAACACACCTTTTCCTTAGGCATGTGGTACAAAAATACAGTGAGCGGATTACATGGCATGTGGCTGAATTGTACATTTCATATATCTGTAACCTGTTGATATAAGAATAATTAGTTAAATAATTAATCCTTTAAACCTAATAAACACTCAATTATGTGTCATTAATTGAAAATACATTCCATTTTATATCTTTTATTACATATTAAATGCTCAACTAATTTCTTTTTGAAATTATGAACTACATACTATTTATAGTTATAATAATCTGACTACTTTGTGTGCATTAAAAGCATTACATGCCACATAAATTAACACATGTTCGTGTTTAATTTATTGATATCATATGATATGAAATTATGAGATATAGTTTTATACTACATGTCATATGAGTGCACAGTATAAAACCACAATAAACACTAAGTAGTTCAGACGGATACTCACTATATTTCCTCAAGTACATGATTTTAACTAAGCTAATTTTAAATAAATTTAATTAATTTAGTTTGTTTGAAATTATTTTGGATGGGAATCATAAGGATAATTTGTATGGATATTAAGATAAATTAATTAATTAATTGATAATGATAATTAACTGATTTGAACATGTGTTATCATAAAAAATAATAATTAAAATAAATTCTAATTTATCAACAGTTTATTTATTGCATGCGTGGATGGTCATGAGATTGACCAACCTATGTGTGGATTAGATTTCATTAATTTAATAACTTCATGGGTTTTTCTAATTATTATTGTTAAATCAAAATGATGGTTTGTGTGTTATCCCTTACTCTCATTATGTAAGGACTTGTGTGTCTAAGATTTTTTTTATATAAACCCATTTAAACCATTCCATTGGTTCTCCACACATATATATTGGTAAATAAAATATAATGCTGGATATCCTAGGAAATTAGATTCATTTTAAGATAACATCAAGTTGAAATTAATCCAAGTGATACACAAGACAAAGGTGTAATTCTATAACCCAATCCAAGACTAAATCACAAAGTTTTTCCTCAAGGATCATTGGTTTTTTAATTATTTTCTCAATAAAAAAACTAGTAGATAAAGATCATTATTCTAACACATATGTATTATTTCTTATGGAGTGTAATTTATTTTACTTTATGTATTTTTTGTCATGATCACATAAATAAATGAATTAAATAACAAGCATGGTTAAATGGAATAAATAATAAAAGGGTTATGTGTGAATAGTTTTTTGACACATGGTTAATCACTTCAGTAAAATCAACTTAATATTAACAAGACATGTAAAAGGATAAAATAAGAAATTTACACATTATTAATAAAATCTCTCAATTAAATATTAAGTCAATAAGCATTACATTATCTAAATTAAGATGGAACAATAGTTAAAATTATTATATATCACATAATTGGTAGTCAAGTAAAGTAATAATAATTATATTTTATACTCTTTTAGTAAAATGGAAAGTTCAGTAACCATGTTATCCCTGCAATTAATTCTGTAGAAAGACCATCTCATTATTGGAAGTAACTTCCAAGAATGGTATAGGTGTTTATGCATTGTATTAATCCCTGAACAGAAGCTCTACATGCTAAAAACCCCAGTTTCTGATCCTCCTACTAAGGAGATGAGTGATGGAGAGTTAATTGTATATAAAAAAACTCTAATGATGTGATAGATGTTCAGTGTCTGATATTATCATCCATGTTTAGAAAACCCATAAAGTCACGTGAGAACATGTACGCTTATAGAATAGTCATGCATATCCATGATCTTTATCAAGAGAGAGATATATGAGAATGGTTTTACTTATCCATGGAAATTTTATCAATAAAACTTAGTGAATTTTTTCTATTTGGGCCTCACATAGTCAAAACCATTGGATACATTTAGCATTTATAGGCTCTAGGGTTTAAACTATCAAAGGAACTATACATCGGACTTGTTATTTCTTATCTCTCTTAGATCTTCTCCAGGTTTATTATAAATTTTAATATAAACAACATTGATAAGTCTATAACAGATATCCTCACTTTGATACACCAAGTTGAAAAGGATATGAATCATGAAAATCCTTTTGTTATTATAGTGAATAAGAGGATAGGTGAGGCAAAGAGCTACAATACTAAATCCAGGTCTAAAAGTTATTTACAATGCCCTTCCAAGAGGAATAGAATCAAGGGGAAAGAAAGGGAGTTGGATACTGTTTTTTTCATGTGTAAAGAAGGGAAACTCGAGGAAAAATGATCTATATATAATAATTAAGAGGATTTTTTAGGTACACTCATTATCGAGTTAAATTTATCTATATCTATAAATTGGGTATTAGATATATCTTATGGTGCTGATGTTTCTGTAAAATTATAGGAACCAAGTAGTTTTAGTAGATTTTTGAAAAGTGAGGTGGATCAATGAGAGGTTAAGGGATCCATGCTCACCGTAGTAGCTATTAAAGAATACCACATTACATTTCTAATTATAATAGTTTTTGTTTTAAAATATTATTATTATGTTTCATCAATTACTAAAAACATTATTTTTGTATCCAAACTTGATACAGACAAAGTTTTTTAAAATTTAGAAATAATAGTTGTTTATTTATAAAGAATTTGTTTTTTATGGTAAGGAACATTTAAATAAAAGTCTTTTTGTGTTGGATTACACAAACTAGGTAAGGGAAATCAATAAATAATCTAGTTTGTATAACTCATATCACTCCCAACGGTAGCACCATCTCTTAGGTCATGTAGACAAAAAGTGATCGACTAAATTATACCAAGATAAATATTCATATTTATTTAAACTAAAACTAGTTAGAATATGTCATGCTTATTTTAAAGTAAAAATGACTAAATCTCCATTTAGTGAAAAAAGTGAAAGGTTCACAAAGCTTATTGAATTAGTTCATACATATTTATGTGGACCATATCTGTAACACCCCCAAATGATAAAGGGTTAAATGACTAAATGATATTACTCATGTCAACAAGGTGCACCTTCCTTTTCAGGAGCCTACCTGATTAGAATTTCACAGTTAATCGTGTTTGTCCTGGAGTAGTGATCAGGATGGGTGACCTTCTGGGAAGTTTCCTAGGGTGTGTGTGAGTGAGGACAACGCACACTGGAAAAGACATGTGTTGTCCTGTGGGGACTATTATTAGTCAGATATCTCGTTCAGGCATGTGGGTGGACCCTTGGGTGGGGACCACGTGTCTGCAAGGCAATTGATGGTACTTGGGGGGCTAGGACATAACATCCATGTTATGGTGGTGTGTATATGCCGCCACTGGGACCCAGTTGTTACATTTGGTATTAGAGGAGGAACCTAGGCCTTAATTGTGATGCACTGCCTGGGTTGAGATATAGGGCCCATAATGTAGGGCCCACAACGAGCACATTCTGCTCTAAAGGGGGGGTGATTGTAACACCCTGGAATGATAAACGTCTAAATGACAAATGATATGACTCATGTCAACAAGGTATCAGAGGAGGAACCTAGGCCTTAATTGTGATGCACTACCTAGGTTGAGATATAGGGCCCACAATGTAGGGCCCACAACGAGGACATTGTGCTCTAAAGGGGGGGGGGGTGATTGTAACACCCTGGAATGATAAACGGCTAAATGACAAATGATATGACTCATGTCAACAAGGTTCACCTTCCTTTTCAGGAGCCTACCTGATCAGAGCTCCATAGTTAAGTGTGCTTGGCATGGAGTAGTGATCAGGATGGATGACCTTCTGGAAAGTTCCCCAGGGTGTTTGTGAGTGAAGACAAAGCACACTAGAAAGAACATGTGTTGGCATGTGGGAACTTTCATTAGTTAGATGACCCATTCAGGCATGTGGGTGGACCCTTAGGTGGGGACCACGTGTCTGCGGGGCAACTGGTGGTACCTGGTGGGAAAGGACCTGATGACCATGTTAAGGTGGGCGGTTTGTGCTATCACTAGGACCCAATTGTTACATTTGGTATCAGAGGAGGAACCCAGCCTTAAGTGGGGTGCACTGCTTGGGTTGAGATATAGGGCCCACAACGAGGATGTTGTGCTCTAAAGGGGGGGTGATTGTAACACCCCAGAATAATAAAGGGTTAAATGACTAAATGATATGACTCGTGTCAACAAGGTGCACCCTCCTTTTTGGTAGCCTGCCTAATTAGAGCTCTGTAGTTAAGGCGGGTGGTTTTTGCTATCACTGGGACCCAATTGTTACATTTGGTATTAGAGGAGGAACCCAGCCTTAAGTGCGGTGCACTGCTTGGGTTGAGATATAGGGTCCACAACGAAGACGTTGTGCTATAAAGGGGGGGTGATTGTAACACCCCAGAATGATAAAGGGTTAAATGAAAAAATGATATGACTCATGTCAACAAGGTGCACCCTCCTTTTTGGTAGCCTGCCTGATTAGAGCTTCATAGTTAAGTGTGCTTGGCATGGAGTAGTGATCAGGATGGGTGACCTTATGGAAAGTTCCCCAGGGTGTGTGTGAGTGAGGAAAAAGCACACTAGAAAGAACATGTGTTGGCCTGTGGAGACTGTCATTAGTTAGATGACCCATTCAGGCATGTGGGTGGACCCTTGGTGGGGACCACGTGTCTGCGGGGAAACTGGTGGTACATGGTGGGCAAGGACCTGACGACCATGTTAAGGCGGGCGGTTTGTGCTATCATTGGGACCCAATTGTTACATTTGGTATCAAAGGAGGAACCCAGCCTTAAGTGTGGTGCACTTCTTGGGTTGAGATATAGGGCTCACAACGAGGACGTTGTGCTCTAAATGGGGGACGATTGTAACACCCCAGAATGATAAAGGGTTAAATTATTAAATGATATGACTCATGTCAACAAGGTGAACCTTCCTTTTTGGTAGCCTACCTGATTAGAACTCCACAATTAACTGTGCTTGTCCTAGAGTAGTGATCTGGATGGGTGACCTTCATTAAAGTTTCCCAGGATGTGTGTGAGTGAGGAAAAATCACACTGCAAAGGAAATGTGTTAGCCTATGGGGACTGTCATTAGTCAAATGACCCATTCAGGCATGTGGGTGGACCCTGGGTTGGGGACCGCGTGTCTGCGGGGAAGCTGGTGGTACCTAGTGGACCAGGACTCAACGACCATGTTAAGGTGGTGTGTATGTTCTGTCACTATGACCCAGTTGTTAAATTTTGTATCTAAGGAGGAACCCAACCTTAAGTGCGTTGCACTGCCTGGAGTAGTGATCAGGATGGGTGACCGTCTGGGAAGTTTCCCAGGGTGTGTGTGAGTGAGGACAAAGCACACTGGAAAGGACATGTGTTGGCCTGTGGTGACTGTTGTTAGTCATATGAACCGTTCAGGCATGTCGGTGGACCCTTGGGTGGGGACCACGTGTCTGTGGGGAAACTGGTGGTACCTGGTGGGCCAGGACCCGACGTCCATGTTAAGGCGGGGTGTTTCTGCTGTCACCGGGATCCAGTTGTTACATTTGAAAATTTTTAATTAAAAATTTTATTGTAACACCCTATAATGATAAAGGGTTAAATGACTAAATGAATTACTCATGTCAATAAGGTGTACCTTCCTTTTATAGAGCCTACTAGATTAGAACTCCACAGTTAAGAGTGCTTGGCTTGGAGTAGTGATCAGGATGGTTGACCTTCTGGGATGTTTCCCAGGGTGAGTGTGAGTGAGAAGAAAGCACACTAGAAATGACATGTGTTGGCTTATGGGGACTGTCATTAGTCAGATGACCGGTTCAGGCATGTAGGTGGACCCTTGGGTGGGGACCACGTGTCTGCGAGGCAACTGGTGTTACCTGGTGGGCCAAGACCCGACGGTCATGTTAAGGCAGGGTGTTTGTGCTGTCACCGGGACACAGTTGTTACATTTGGTATCAGAGGAGGAATCTAGCCTTAAGTGCGGTGCACTTCCTGGGCTGAGATATAGGGACCACGACGAGGACTTTGTGCTCTAAAGGGGGGTGATTGTAACACCCCAGAATGATAAAGGGTTAAATGACTAAATGATATGAATCATTCTAGAAAATTGCACCCTCATTTTCAGTAGCCTACCTAATTAGAACTCTACAGTTAAGTGTGCTTGGATTGGAGTAGTGATCAGGATGGATGACTTTATGGGAAGTTTCCTAGGGAGTGTGTGAGTGAGGACAAAGCACACTGGAAAGGACGGTTGGAACCATCATTAGTCAGATGACTAGTTCAGGCATGTGGGTGGACCCATGGGTGGGGACCATGTGTCTGTGGGGAAACTAGAGGTACCTGGTGGGCCAGGACCTAATGGACATGTTAAGGCGGGGTGTATGTGCTATCACCGAGACCCAGTTGTTACATTTTGTTTCAAAGGAGGAACCCAGCCATAAGTTTGGTGCACTACCTGGGTTGAGATATAGGGCCCACAACAAGGATGTTGTTCTCTAAAGGGGGGTGATTGTAACACCTAATAATGATAAAGGGATAAATGACTAAATGATATGACTCATGTCAACAAGGTGTACCTTACTTTTCGGGAGCCTACCTGATTAGAACTCCATAGTTAAGCGTGCTTGGCCTGGAGTAGTGATCAAGATGGGTGACTTTTTGGGATGTTCCCCAGGGTGTGTGTGAGTAAGGAAAAAGCACACTGGAAAGAACATGTTTTGACCTGTGGGAACTGTCATTAGTCAGAGGACCCGTTCAGGCATGTGGGAGGACCCTTGGGTGGGGACCACGTGTCTGTGGGGCAACTGGTGGTACCTGGTGGGCCAGGACCCGACGGCTGTGTTATGGCGGGGTGTATGTGCTGTCACCCTGGGAAGTTTCCTAGGGTGTGTTCGAGTGAGGACAAAGCACACTGGAAAGAACTGTCAGGACTATCCTTAGTCAGATGACCCATTCAGGCATCTGGGTGGACCCATGGGTGGGGACCACGTGTATGTGGGACAACTGGTGGTTCCAGGTGGTCCAGGACCTGACAGCCATGTTGGGGCGAGGTGTATGTGTTGTCACCAAGACCCAGTTTTTACATTTGGTATCAGAAGAGGAACTCAGCCATAAGTTTGGTGCACTGCCTGGGTTGAGATATAGGGCCCACAACGAGGACGTTGTGCCCTAAATGGGGGGTGATTGTAACACCCTAGAATGATAAAGGGTTAAATGACTAAATTATATGACTCATGTTAACAAGGTGCACCTTCTATTTTGGGATCCTACCTGATTAAAAATACACAGTTAATCATGCTTTGCCTGGAGTAGTGATCAGGATGGGTGACCTTTTGGGAAGTTCCTCAGGGTGTGTGTGAGTGAGAACAAAACACACTAGAAAGAACATGTGTTGTCCTGGGTGTGTGTGAGTGAGGACAAAGCACACTAGAAAGAACATGTGTTGGCCTGTGGGAAATGTCATTAGTCGGATGACCCGTTCAGGCATGTGGCTGGACCCTTGGGTGGGGACCACGTGTCTGCGGGGCAACTGGTGGTACCTGGTGGGACAGAACCCAACGGCCATGTTAAGTCAGGGTGTATGTGTTGTCACTGGGACCCAATTGTTACATTTGGTATCAAAGGAGTTACCCAGTTGTTCTAAAGGGGGTGATTGTAACACCACAGAATGACAAAGGGTTAAATATCTAAATGATATGAATCATTTCAACAAGTTGCACCTTCCATTTCAGGAGCCTACCTTATTAGAACTCCATAGTTAAGCATGCTTTTCCTGGAGTAGTGGTCAGGATGGGTGACCTTCTAGGAAGTTCCCCAAGGTGTGTGTGAGTGAGGAAAAAGCACACTAGAAAGAACATGTGTTGGCCTGGTTGTATGTGAGTGAGGACAAAGCACACTAGAAAGAACATGTGTTTGCCTATGGGAACTGACATTAGTCGGATGACCCGTTCAGGCATGTAGTTGGACCCTTGGGTGGGGACCACGTGTCTGCGGGGCAACTGGTGCTACCTCGTGGGCCGGAACCCAACGGCCATGTTAATGCGGGGTGTATGTGGTGTCACCAGGACCCAGTTGTTACATTTGGTATCAAAAGAGGAACCCTGTTGTTACATTTGATATCAAAGGAGGAACTCAGCCATAAGTGTGGTGCACTGCCTGGGTTGAGATATAGGGTCCACAACGAGGACGTTGTGCTCTAAAGGGGGGGTGATTGTAACACCCCAGAATGATAAAGGGTTACATTACTAAATGATATGACTCATGTCAACAAGGGGCACCTTCTTTTTCGGAATCCTACCTAATTAGAACTCCACAGTTAAGCGTGCTTGGCCTGTAGTAGTGATCAGGATGGGTGGCCTTCTAGGAAGTTCCCCAGGGTGTATATGAGTGAGGACCAAGCACACTGGAAAGAACATGTGTTGTTTTGTGAGGAAAAAGCACACTAGAAAGAACATATGTTGGAATGTGGGGACTGTCCTTAGTCAAATGACCCATTCAGACATGTGGGTGGACCCTTGGGTGGGAACCACTTGTCTGCGGGGCAAGTGGTGGTACCTGGTGGGCGAGGACCCGACGTCCATGTTAAGATGGGGTGTATGTGCTGTCACTGGGACCCAGTTGTTACATTTGGTATCGGAGGAGGAACCCAGTTGTTACATTTGATATTATAGGAGGAACTCAGCCTTAAGTGTGGTGCACTGCCTGGGATGAGATATAGGGCCAACAACGAGGATGTTGTGCTCTAAAGGGGGGGTGATTTTAACACCCTATAATGATAAAGGGTTAAATTACTAAATGATATAACTCATGTCAACAAGGTGCACCTTCTTTTTCGGGAGCCTACCTGGTTAGAACTCCACAGCTAAGCGTGTTTGGCCTGTAGTAGTGATCAGGATGGGTGGACTTCTGGGAAGTTCCCCAGGGTGTGTGTGAGTAAGGAAAAATCACACTGCAAAGAACATGTGTCGGTCTGTGAGGACAAAGCACACTGGAAAGAACATGTGTTGGCCTGTGGGGACTGTCATTAGTCAGATGACACATTCCGGCATGTGGGTGGACCCTTGGGTGGGGACCACGTATCTACGGGGCAACTGGTGGTACCTGGTGGGCCCAGACCCGACGTCCATATTAAGGTGGGGTGTATGTGCTGTCACCGGGACCCAGTTGTTACATTTGGTATCAGAGGATTGTTACATTTGATATCAGATGAGGAACTCAGCCTTAAGTGTGGTGCACAGCCTGGGTTGAGATATAGGGCCCACAATGAGGACGTTGTGAGTGAGGACAAAGCACACTAGAAAGAACATGTGTTCGCCTGTGGGAACTGACATTAGTCGGATGACCCGTTCAGGCATGTAGGTGCACCCTTGGGTGGGGACCACGTGTCTGCGGGGCAACTGGTGCTACCTGGTGTGGCAGAACCCAACGGGCATGTTAAGGCGGGGTGTATGTGGTGTCACCAGGACCCAGTTGTTACATTTGGTATCAAAGGAGGAACTCTATTGTTACATTTGATATCAAAGGAGGAACTCAGCCATAAGTGTGGTGCACTACCTGGGTTAAGATATAGGGTCCACAACGAGGATGTTGTACTCTAAAGGGGGGTGATTGTAACACCCCAAAATGATAAAGGGTTACATTACTAAATGATATTACTCATGTCAACAAGGTGAACCCTCCTTTTTGGAAGCCTACCTGATTAGAACTCCACAGTTAAGCGTGCTTGGCCTGTAGTAGTGATCAAGATGGGTGGCCTTCTGGGAAGTTCCCCAGGGTGTATGTGAGTGAGGACCAAGAACACTGGAAAGAACATGTGTTGTTCTGTGAGGAAAAAGAACACTAGAAAGAACATATGTTGGCCTGTAGGGAATGTCATTAGTCAAATGACCCATTTAGACATGTGGGTGGACCCTTGGGTGGGAACCACTTGTCTGTGGAGCAAGTGGTGGTACCTGGTGGGCCAGGACCCGACATCCATGTTAAGACGGGGTGTATGTGCTGTCACAAGGACCCAGTTGTTACATTCGGTATCAGAGGAGGAACCCAGTTTTTACATTCGATATCATAGGAGGAACTCAGCCTTAAGTGTGGTGCACTACCTGGGATGAGATATAGGGCCAACAACGAGGACGTTGTGCTCTAAAGGGGGGTGATTGTAACACCAAAAAATGATAAAGGGTTAAATTACTAAATGATATGACTCATGTCAACAAGGTGCACCTTCCTTTTTGGGAGCCTACCTGATTAGAACTCCATAGCTAAGCGTGCTTAGCCTGTAGTAGTGATTAGGATGGGTGGTATTCTGGGAAGTTCCCCAGGGTGTGTGTGAGTAAGGACAAATCACACTGCAAAGAACATGTGTTGGTCTGTGAGGACAAAGCACACTGGAAAGAACATGTGTTGGCCTGTGGGGACTGTCATTAGTCAGATGACACGTTCAGGCATGTGGGTGGACACTTGGGTGGGGACCACATGTCTGCGGGGCAACTGGTGGTACCTGGTGGGCCTGGACCTGACGTCCATATTAAGTTGGGGTGTATGTGCTATCACTGGGACCTAGTTGTTACATTTGGTATCATAGTATTGTTACATTTGATATCATAGGAGGAACTCAGCCTTAAGTGTGGTGCATAGCCTGGGTTGAGATATAGGGCCCACAACGAGGACGTTG
The DNA here is from genome assembly GCA_963277665.1 of Viscum album. Lineage (NCBI taxonomy): Eukaryota > Viridiplantae > Streptophyta > Magnoliopsida > Santalales > Viscaceae > Viscum > Viscum album. The sequence continues at coordinate 476,510,794 of OY728125.1, read as the reverse complement.
TGCTCAAAAGGGGGGGTGATTGTAACACCCCATAATGATAAAGGGTAAAATGACTAAATGATATGACTCATGTCAATAAGGTTCACCTTCCTTTTCGGGAGCCTACCTGATTAGAACTCCACAGTTAATCATGTTTGGCCTGGAGTAGTGATCAGGATGGGTGGCCTTCTAGTAAGTTCCGTAGGGTGTGTGTGAGTGAGGAAAAAGCACACTGGAAATAACATGTGTTGGCCTGTGAGAACAAATCACACTGAAAAGAACATGTGTTGGCCTGTGGGGACTATCATTAGTCAGATGACCCATTCAGGCATGTGGGTGGACCCTTGGATGGGGACCACGTGTCTGCAGGGCAGTCGATGGTACTTGGTGGGCCAGGACCAGACGACCATGTTAATTCATGGTGTATGTGAGGTCACTGGGACCCAGTTGTCACATTTGGTCTCAGAGGAGGAACCCAATTTTTACTTTTGCTATTAGAGGAGGAACGCAGTCTTATGTGTGGTGCACTGCCTGGGTTGAGATATAGGACCCACAAAGAGGACATTGTGCTCTAAAGAGGGGGTGATTTTAACACCCCTGAATGATAAAGGGTTAAATTACTAAATGATATGACTCATGTCAACAAGGTGCACCTTCCTTTTCGAGAGCGTACCTGATTAGAACTCCACAGTTAACCGTGTTTGGCCTGGAGTAGTGATCATAATGGGTGGACTTCTAGGAAGTTCCCTAGGGTGTGTGTTAGTGAGGAAAAAGCTAACTGGAAAGAACATGTGTTAGCCTGTGGGGACTGTCATTAGTCAGATGACCCGTTCAGGCATGTGGGTGGACCCTTGGGTGGGGACCATGTGTCTGCGGGGCAACTGGTGGTACCTGGTGGGCCAGGACCCGACGACCATGCTAAGGTGGGGTGTATGTGCACTCACCGGGACCCAGGTGTTACATTTGATGTTAGAGGGGGGGACCTAGTTGTTACATTTGGTATCAGAGGAGGAACTCAGCCTTAAGTGTGGTACACAGCCTGGGTTGAGATATAGCGCCCACAATGAGGACATTGTGCTCTAAAGGGGGGGTGATTGTAACACCCCAAAATTATAAAGGGTTAAATTACTAAATGATATGACTCATGTTAACAAGGGGAACCTTCCTTTTCTAGAGCCTACCTGATTAGAACTCCACAGTTAAGCGTGCTTGTCTTCGAGTAGAAATCAGGATGGGCGGCCTTCTGGGAAGTTCCCCAAGGTGTGTGTGAGTGAGGACAAAGCTCACTGAAAAGAACATGTGTTAGCATGTGGGGACTTACATTAGTCAGATGACTCGTTTAGGCATGTGGGTGGACCCTTGGGTGGGGACCACGTGTCTGCGGGGAAACTGGTGGTAGCTGGGGGGCAAAGACCTGACGACCATTTTAACGAGGGGTGTATGTGCTGTCATCGGTACCCAGTTGTTACATTTGGTATCAAAGGAGGAACCCAGCCTTAAGTGCGGTGCACTGCCAGGGATGAGATATAGGGCCCACAACGAGGACGTTGTGCTCTAAAGGGGGTTGATTGTAACACCCCAGAATGATAAAGGGTAACATGACTAAATGATATGTCTCGTTTCAACAAGGTGCACCTTCCTTTTTCAGGAGCCTACCTGATTAGAACTCCACAGTTATGCGTGCTTGGCCTGGAGTAGTGATCAGGGTGGGTGGCCTTCTGGGTAGTTCCCCAGGGTGTGTGTGGGTGAGGAAAAAGCACACTGGAAAGCACATGTGTTGGCCTGTGGGGACTGTCATTAATCAGATGACCCATTCTGGCATGTGGGTGGACCCTTGGGGGGGAAACGTGTCTGAGGGGAAACTGGTGGTAACGGGTGGGCCAGGACCCAACGGCCATGTTAAGTCGGGGTGTATGGGCTGTCACCAGGACCCAGTTGTTACATTTAGTATCAGAGTAGGAACCCAGCCTTAAGTGCGGTGCATTGTCTAGGTTGAGATATTGGGCCCACAACGAGGACGTTGTTCTCCAAAGGGGGGTGATTGTAACACCCCAGAATGATAAAGGGTTAAGTTACTAAATGATATGACTCATGTCAACAAACTACACCTTCCTTTTTGGAAGCCTACCTGATTATAACTCCACAGTTAAGCATGCATAGCCAGGAATAGTGATCAGGATGGGTGACCCTCTGGGAAGTTTCTCAGGGTGTTTTTGAGTGAGGAAAAAGCACACTGGAAAGGACATGTGTTGGCCTTTGGGGACTGTCATTATTCAGATGACCCGTTCAGGCATGTGGTTTGACCCTTGGGTGGGGACCACATGTCTGCAGGGCAAGTGGTGCTACCTGGTGGGCCAGGACCTGTCGGCCATGTTAAGGTGGGATGTTTGTGCTGTCATTGGGACCCAGTTGTTACATTTGGTATCATAGAAGGAATATAGCCTTAAGTGTGGTGCACTGCCTGTGTTGAGATATAGGGCCCACAACGAGGACGTTGTGCTCTAAAGGGGGTCTGATTGTAACACCCCAGGACCCGATGGCCAGGATAAGGCAGGATGTATGTGTTATCACCTGGACCCAATTGTTACATTTGGTATCAGAGAAGGAACCCAGCCTTAAGTGTGGTGTACTGCCTGGGTTGAGATATAGGGCCCACAACGAGGACGTTGGGCTCTGAAGGGGGTGTGATTGTAACACCCCAGAATGATAAAGGGTTAAATGAATAAATGATATGACTCATGTCAACAAGGTGCGCCTTCCTTTTCAGGATTATACCTGATTAAAACTCCACAGTTAAGCATGCTTGGCCTGGAGTAGTGATCCGGATGGTTGACCTTCTGGGAAGTTTCTCAGGGTGTGTGTGAGTGAGGAAAAAACACATTGGAAAGGACATGTGTTGGCCTATGGGGACTGTCATTAGTCAGATGACCAGTTCAAGCATGTTGGTGGACCCCTGGTTGGGGACCACGTGTCTGTGGGGCAATAGGTGGTACCTGGTGGGCTAGGAACTGACGGCCATGTTAAGGCGGGGTGTATGTGTTGTCACTGGGACCCAGTTGTAACATTTGGTATCAGAGGAAGAACCCAGCCTTAAGTGTGGTGCACTGCTTGTGTTGAGATATAGTGCCCAAAACAAGGATGTTGTGCTCTAAAGGGAGGTGATTGTAACACCTCAGAATGATAAAGGGTTAAATGACTAAATAATATGACTCATTTCAACAAGGTGCACCTTCCTTTTCTGGAGCCTACCTGATTTGAACTCCACAGTTAAGTATTCTTGGCCTGGAGTAGTTATCAGAATGGGTGACCTTATAGGAAGTTTCCCAGGGTGTGTGTGAGTGAGGAAAAATCACACTAGAAATAACATGTGTTGGCCTGTGGGTACTGTCAATAGTTAGATGATGCGTTCAAGCATGTGGGTGGACCCTTGGGTGGGGACCACGTGTCTGCGGGGCAACTGGTGGTACCTAGTGGGCCAGGACCCGACGGCCATGCTAAGGTGGGGTGTTTGTGCTCTCACTGGGAACCAGTTGTCACATTTGGTATCAAAGGAGGAACTCAGCCTTAAGTGTGGTGCACTGCCTGGGTTGAGATATAGGTCCCACAACGAGGACCTTGTTCTCTAAAGGGTGGGATTGTTACACCCCATAATTTTAAAGTGTGAAATTCTAGGAAGTTTCCCAGGGTGTGTGTGAGTGAGGACAAAGCACACTGGAAAGGACATGTGTTGGCCTGTGGGTACTGTCAATAGTCAGATGACGAGTTCAGGCATGTGGGTGGACCCTTGGGTGGGGACCACATGTCTGCGGGGCAACTGGGGGTACCTGGTGGGCCAGGACCCGACGACCATGTTAATACGGGGTGTATGTGCTCTCACTGGGACCCAATTGTTACATTTGGTATCAGAGGAGGAACTCATCCTCAAGTGTGGTGCACTGCCTGGGTTGAGATATGAGGCCCACAACGAGGTCCTTGTGCTCTAAAGTGCGGGATTGTAAGACCCCAGAATGATAAAGGGTTAAATGACTAAATGATATGACTCTTGTCAACAAGGTGCACCTTCCTTTTCGGGAGCCTTCCTGATTAGAACTCCACAGTTAAGCGTGATTGGTATGTGGGGACTGTCATTAGTCAGATGAACCGTTCAGGCATGTGGGTGGACACTTGGGTGGGGACCACGTGTCTGCGGGGCAACTAGTGGCACCTGGTGGGCTAGGACCCGACAGCCATGTCAAGGAAGGTGTCTTTTCTGTCATCGGGACCCAGTTGTTACATTTGGTATCAGAGGAGGAACCCAACCTTAAGTGCAGGGCACTTCCTGGGTTGAGATATTGGGCCCACAACTAGGGCGTTGTGATCTAATGGGGGTGATTGTAACACCCCAAAATGATAAATTGTTAAATGAATAAATGATATGACTCATGTTAACAAGGTGCATCTTCCTTTTCGGGAGCCTACCTGATTAGAACTACACAGTTAAGCATGCTTGGCCTGGAGTAGTGATCAGGATGGGTGACCTTATGGGAAGTTCCTCAGGGTGTGTGTGAGTGAGGACAAATCACACTAGAAAGAACATGTGTTGGACTGTGGGGACTTTCATTAGTCAGATGACCCGTTCAGGCATGTGGGTGGACCCGTGGGTGGGGACCACGTGTCTGTGTGGCAACTGGTGGTACCTGGTGGGCCAATCCCTGACAGCCATGTTAAGGCGGGGTGTATGTGATGTCATCGGGACCCAGTTGTAACATTTGGTATTAGAGGAGGAACCCAGCCTTAAGTGTGGTGTAGTGCCTGGGTTGAGATATAGGGCCCACAACGAGGATGTTGTGCTCTAAAGGGGGGTGATTGTAACACCCTAGAATAATTCAGGGTTAAATGACTAAATGATATGACTAATGTCAATAAGGTGCATGTTCCACCTAATTAGAACTCCACAGGTAAGTGTGCTTGGCCTGGGGTAGTGATCAGGATGGGTGACCTTCTGGGAAGTTCCCCAGTGTGTGTGTGAGTGGTGGGGACCACGTGTCTGCGGGGAAACTGGTGGTACCTGGTGGGCCAGGACCCAACCGCCATGTTAAGGCAGGTGTTTGTGCTATCACCGGGACCCAGTTGTTAGATTTGGTATCAGAGGAGGAACCCGGACTTAAGTGAGTTTCACTGCCTGAGTTGAGATATAGGGCCCACAATGAGGATGTTGTGCTCTAAAAGGGGGTGATTATAACACATCAGAATGATAAAGGGTTAAATGAATAAATGATATGACTCATGTCAAAAAGGTGCACCTTCCTTTTCGAGAGCCTACCGGATTTAACTCCACAGTTAAGTATGTTTGTCCTGGAGTAGTGATTAGGAAGGGTGACCTTATGGAAAGTTACCTAGGGTGTGTGTGAGTGAGGAAAAAGCACACTGAAAAGAACATGTGTAGGCCTATGGGGACTCTCATTAGTCAGATGACCCATTCAGGCATGTGTGTGGACCCTTGGGTGGGGACCACGTGACTGCAGGGCAACTAGTGGTACCTGGTGGGCCAAGACCCGACGGCCATGTTAAGGGAGGGTGTTTGTGCTATCACTGGGACCGAGTTGTTACATTTGGTATCAAAGGAGGACAAAGCACACTGTAAAGAACATGTGTTGGACTGTGGGGACCACGTGTCTGTGGGGCAACTGGTGGTACCTGGTTGGCCCGGACCCAACCGCCATGTTAAGGCGGGTGTTTGTGCTATCACCGAGACCCAGTTGTTAGATTTGGTATCAGAGGAGGAACCCGGACTTAAGTGAGTTGCACTTCCTGGGTTGAGATATAGGGCCCACAACAAAGATGTTGTGCTCTAAAAGGGTTGATTATAACACACCGGAATGATAAAGGGTTAAATGACTAAATGATATGACTCATGTCAAAAACGTGCACCTTCCTTTTTGAGAGCCTACCTGATTGGAACTCCACAGTTAAGTGTGCTTGGCCTAGAGTAGTGATTAGGATGGGTGACCTTATGGAAAGTTTCCTAGGGTGTGTGTGAGTGAGGAAAAAGCACACTAGAAAGCACATGTGTAGGCCTATGGGGACTCTCATTATTCAGATGACCCATTCAGGCATGTGTGTGGACCCTTGGGTGGGGACCACGTGTCTGAAGGGAAACTGGTGGTACCTGGTGGGCCAAGACCTGACGGCCATGTTAAGGGAGGGTGTTTGTGCTATCACTGGGACCCAGTTGTTACATTTGGTATCAAAGGAGGACAAAGCACACTGGAAAGAACATTTCTTAGACTGTGGGGACTTTCATTAGCCAGATAACCCTTTCAAGCATGTGGGTGGACCCATGGGTGGGGACCACGTGTCTTCGGGGCAACTAGTGGTACCTGGTGGGCCAATACCTGACGGCCATGTTAAGGCGGGGTGTATGTGCTATCATTGGGACCCAGTTGTAACATTTGGTATCAGAGGAGGAACACAGCCTTAAGTGTGGTGCATTGCCTGGGTTGAGATATAGGGCCCACAACGAGGATATTGTGCTCTAAAGGGGGGGGATATCTTAACACCCCATAATGATAAAGGGTTAAATGACTAAATGATATGACTCATGTCAACAAGATGTACATTCCTTTTTGGGAGCCTACCTGATTAGAACTCCATAGGTAAGCGTGCTTGACCTGGAATAGTGATCAGGATGGGTGACCTTCTGGAAAGTTCCCCAGGGTGTGTGTGAGTGGTGGAGACCACATGTCTGCGGGGCAACTGGTGGTACCTGGTGGGCCAGGACCCAACTGCCATGTTAAATCGGGTGTTTGTGCTATCACCGGGACCTAGTTGTTACATTTGGTATCAGAGGAGGAACTCATCCTTAAGTGATGTGCACTTCCTGGGTTTAGATATAGGGACCACAACGAGGATGTTGTGCTCTAAAGGGGGGTTGATTGTAACACCCCAGAATGATAAAGGGTTAAATGACTAAATGATATGACTCGTGTCAACAAGGTGCACTTTCATTTTCGTGAGCCTACCTGATTAGAACTCCACAGTTAAGCATGTTTGACCTGGAGTAGTGATCAGGATGGGTAACCTTCTAGAAAGTTCCCTATGGTGTGTGTGATTGAGGACAAAGCACACTGGAAAGAACATGTGTCAGTTTGTGGGGACTGTTATTAGTCAGATGACCCATTCAGGCATGTGTGTGGACCATTGGGTGGGGACCACGTGTCTGCGGGGCACCTGGTGGTACCTAGTGGGCTAGGACTTGACAGCCATCTTAAGGGAGGGTGTTTGTGTTGTCACCAGGACCCAGTTGTTACATTTGGTATCAAAGGAGGAACCCAGCCTTAAGTGTGGTGCATTGCCTGGGTTGAGATATAGGGCCCACAACAAGGATATTGTGCTCTAAAGGGGGGTGATTATAACACCATAGAATAAGAATGAAAAAGGGTGAAATGACTAAATGATATGACTCATGTCAACAAGGTGCACCTTCTTTTTCGGGAGTCCACCTGATTAGAACTCCACAGTTAAGCGTTCTTGGCTTGGTGTAGTGATCAGGATGGGTGACCTTCTGGGAAGTTCCCCAGGGTATGTTTGAGTGAGGACAAAGCACACTAGAAAGAACATGTGTTGGCATGTGGGGACTGTCGTTAGTCAGATGACCCATTCTAGCATGTGGGTGGACCCTTGGGTGGGGACCACGTTTCTGCGGGGAAACTGGTGGTACATGGTGGGTCAGGACCCGACGGCCATGTTAAGTCGGGGTGTACGTGCTCTCACCGGGACCCAGTTGTTACATTTGGTATTAGAGGAGGAACCCAACCTTATGTGTGGTGCACTGCCTGGGTTGAGATATAGGGCCCACAATGAGGATGTTGTGCTCTAAAGTGGGGGTGATTGTAACACCCCAGAATAATAAAGGGTTAAATAATTAAATTATATGACTCATGTCAACAAGTTGAACCTTCATTTTTGAAATCCTACCTGATTAGAACTCCACAGTTAAGCGTGCTTGGCATGGATTAGTGAACAGGATGGGTGACCATTGGGTGCAGACCACGTGTCTGTGGGGCAACTGGTGGTACCTGGTGGGTCAGGACCCAACGGCCATGTTAAGGCGGCGTGTCTCTGCTGTCACTGGTAACCAGTTGTTACATTTGGTATCAGAGGATGAACTCATCCTTAAGTGCGGTGTACTACCTGGGTTGAGATATAGGGCCTACAATGAGGATGTTGTGTTCTAAAGGGGTGTGATTGTAACACCCCAGAATGATAAAGGGTTAAATGAGTAAATGATATGACTCATGTCAACAAGGTGCACCTTCCTTTTCGGAAGCCTACCTAATTAGAACTCCAAAGTTAAGCGTTCTTGGCCTGGAGTAGTGATCAGGATGGGTGATTTTTTGGGAAGTTTCTCAGGGTGTCTGTGAGTGAGGACAAAGCACACTAGAAAGGACATGTATTGGCCTGTGGGGACTATCATTAGTCAGATGACCCATTCAGGCATGTGGGTGGACCCTTAGGTGGGGACCACGTTGATAAAACACTATTTTGTTGAATATTTTATTGATAATAAATAATATAATTTCCTCACATTGTACTAAATATATTCATTTATGAAATATTTGGGATTTTATCATTCATTTGAAAATTTGGTGAAAATTCAAGTTTTACCCTTTATAGTGCACTGTAGTATTTCGAAGATAAATATTTTAATATTTATTATTTTGATTTGAAATTTTATAAAGGGTTCCTAACTTAATTGTCTATAACTTTTATTCAGGACACATGATCAAAAGAATGCATATGGATGGATTAATTGGGCCATAAAAAGCAAAGGTGGGATGGACACGTCAGAATGGAGAAGCTTCTGTATTTCGGCCATAACTCCTTCATATGGTCTTTTATTAAGCCCAACTTTTTAGTGGAGATATAGGACCCATATCCGCACATATTATCCTTCTGGAAGGCCGGCCAATGCATGCGTTTTTCTGGTCAAATGGGCAGTTCAAGTTGGAATAAAATATTTATCCGAATTTACACATTCACACTTGAAACCACTTGTAACCTCTCCTCCCCTCCCCTCTATAAATTATATTTTTTCTCATTTGGAGGGGTTGGAATGTGAATTAGGAGATTTGAGGTAGAGGAGAATTTGTTTCACCCAAATTCTCCAACCATTGTAAGAGGGGTAGCTCTTGAAGCAAGGATCCCCTCATCGAAGCCTCCTTCTCTTCTTCATTTTGTAATGTTTTTATTTGTGTAATAAACTTCTTTGTTCTTCTTTTATTTATTCTCTTTTATTTTGTTTTGTTTAAATTTCTTCTTCTATTAATCTTACTCTTTAGGCTGGAATTATTGAGTAGAAGCATTATTGGGTTATGCCCATTATAAAACTTTTCACATGCAAAACGCTTCTACGATGATTACGCCACCCATGGAAGAGTAGTCTTTTAGTAATCGATCTATCTTCAACCCTCTTCATTTAATTATTATGAATCATTGATCTACTGTAATTCACTTAATATGATCAATGAATTGTGTTTTTTAATTTTTAGAAACTAAGCAAGTAATTGAACAAATAACACAAAAACACGCGAGGTCGGGATTTTGTGTAAATTGTGAGAGCGCGATCTTAATCGGTAATACAAGACCATACGGGATAAATTTGTAGAGTTCAAATATAATACCTAAACACAATTCATCCTCATTTCCCAAATGTAGATGTGCTCTAATTAACCAATGACCATAATCTATCCTTAGAACAACAATCAAAGCAGGGTGTTGCGATTGCGTGTTCCGAAGCTAGCCTAGGGTTTAAGTAATTTCATCTTTGTGGTTAAGTTAACTCTCGTAGGGTTTGAGGGATAACAAATTAGGGGATCATAATTAAGTGCATATTGATTTAAATGATAATTATTAATAAGTTAATGATGAGGAAGAGTTATATTGAATATGATTTTTAAAATATTTTCTAAAAAAACATCTTCTTGTTGTGTCTTTTTAATCGAACTTCATTTTAAAACTAAAAACAAAAAAAATACAATCTTCTTCCAGAAAAGTTATTATAGATTTATAATCTATAAACAATCACCTCCATCCTTTAAAGTAGTGTTTTTATTCTCTTTTATTTTATTTCTAGAATACCTCTGAAAAGTTGTTTTAATTCACTTCCTCCTTTGAGAGACGACCTTGGTCAGCAACTCTGTTGCACCTAAGTACCCCAAAATCACATTAATCATTTGAGGGTGTCCATGACAGCTCTCTTTCACACGTGTATGTGGGGAAACTGGTGGTACCTGGTGGGACAGGACATGATGACCATGTTAAGGTAGGTTTAAATGACTAAATGATATGACTCATGTCAAGATGGTGCACCTTCCTTTTCGGGAGCCTACCTGATTAGAACTCCACAGTAAATCATTCTTGGCCTGGAGTAGTGATCGGGATGGGTGACCTGACGGCCATGTTAAGGCGGGGTGTATGTGTTGTCACTGGGACCCAGTTGTTACATTTTGTATTAGAGGTGGAACGCAACCTTAAGTGTGGTGTACTTCCTGGGTTGAGATATAGGGCCCACAATGAGGACGTTGTACTATAAAGGGGGGTGATTGTAACACCCCAGAATGATAAAGGGTTAAATGACTAAATGATATGATTCATGTCAACAAGGTGCACCTTCCTTTTGGAGATCCTACCTGATTAGAACTTCACAGTTAAGTGTGCTTTCCCTAGAGTAGTGAAGAGGATGGGTGAACTTCTGGGAAGTTCCCCAATGCGTGTGTGAGTGAGGAAAAAGCACACTAGAAAGAACATGTGTTGGCCTGTGGAGACTACCATTAGTCAGATGACCCATTCAGGCATGTGGGTAGACCTTTGGGTGGAGACCACGTGTATGTGGGGCAACTGGTGCTACCTGATGACCATGTTAAGGAAGGGTTAAATTACTAAATGATATGACTCATTTCAACACGGTGCATCTTCCTTTTCGGGATCCTACCTGATTAGAACTCCACAGTTAAGCATGCTTGGCCTGGAGTAGTGATCAGTATGGGTGACCCGACGGCCATGTTAAGGCGGGGTGTATGTGCTATCACCGGGACCCAGTTGTTACATTTGGTATTAGAGGAGGAACCCAACCTTAAGTGTGGTGCACTGCCTAGTTTGAGATATAGGGCCCACAATGAGGACGTTGTAATCTAAAGGGGGGTGATTGTGAGATCCCAAAATGATAAAAGGTTAAATGACTAAATGATAAGACTCGTTTCAACAAGGTGCATCTTCCTTTTTGAGAGCCTACCTAATTAGAACTTCACAGTTAAGTGTGCTTGGCCTGGAGTATTGAAGAGGATGGGTGACCTTCTGGGAAGTTCCCCAAGGAGTGTGTGAGTGAGGACAAAGCACACTCAAAAGAACATGTGTTGGCCTGTGGGGCCTGTCATTAGTCAGATGACCCGTTCAAGCATGTGGGTGGACCTTTGGGTGGAGACCACGTGTATGTGGGGAAACTGGTGGTACCTGGTGGGTCTGGACCCGACGGCCATGTTAAGGCGGGGTGTTTGTACTATCATCGGGAGCCAGTTGTTACATTTGGTATCAGAGGAAAAACCCAGCCATAAGTGTGGTGCACTGCCTGAGTTGAGATATAGGGCCCACAACGAGGACGTTGTGATCTAAAGGGGGGCGACTGTAACACCCCAGAATGATAAAGGGTTAAATGACTAAATGATATGACACATGTCAACAAGGTGAACATTTCTTTTCGGGAGCCTACCTGATTAGAACTCAAAAGTTAAGTGTGTTTGTCCTGAAGTAGTGATCAGGATGGGTGACCTTCTGGAAAGTTTCCCAAGGTGTCTGTGAGTGAGGGAAAATCACACTAGAAAGGACATGTGTTGGCCTGTGGGGACTTTTATTAGTCAGATGACTTGTTCAGGGATGTGGGTGGACCCTTGGGTGGGGACCATGTGTCTGAGGGGCAACTGGTGGTACCTGGTTGGCCAGGACCTAACGACCATGTTAAGGCAGGGTTAAATGACTAAATTATATAACTAATGTCAACACAGTTCACCTTCCTTTTTGGGAACCTACATGATTAGAACTCCACTATTAAGCGTGCTTGGCCTGGAGTAGTGATCAGGATGGGTGACCTTCTGGGAAGTTTCTCAGGGTGTCTGTGAGTGAGGACAAAGCACACCAGAAAGGACATGTGTTGGCATGTGGGGACTGTCATTAGTCAGATGACTCGTTCATGCATGTAGGTGGACCCTTGGGTGGGGACCATGTGTCTGCGGGGAACTGGTGGTACCTAGTTGGCCAGGACCAGACGACCATGTTAAGGCAGGGTTAAATGACTAAATGATAAGACTAATGTCAACGCGGTGCACCTTCCTTTTCGTGATCCTACCTGATTAGAACTCCACAATTAAGCGGGCATGGCCTGGAGTAGTGATCAGTATGGGTGACCTTCTGGGAAGTTTCTCAGGGTTTCTGTGAGTGAGGACAAAGCACACCAGAAAGGACATGTGTTGGCCTGTGGGGACTGTCATTAGTCAGATGACTTGTTCAGGCATGTGGGTGGACCCTTGGGTGAGGACCACCTATCTGCGGGGAAACTGGTGGTACCTGGTGGGATAGGACCCAACGACCATATTAAGGCAGGGTGTCTGTGCTAACACCGAGAACCAGTTGTTACAATATCTAATTGAATCAAGCATGCTTGGCCTGGAGTAGTGATCAGGATGGGTGACCTTATGGGATGTTTCTCAGGGTGTCTGTGAGTGAGGACAAAGCACACCAGAAAGGACATGTGTTGTCATGTGGGGACTATCATTAGTCAGATGACTTGTTCAGGAATGTGGGTGGACCCTTGGGTGGGGACCACCTATCTGCGGGGAAACTGGTGGTACCTGGTGGGCTAGGACACGACGACCATATTAAGGCAGGGTGTCTGTGCTAACACCAAGACCCAGTTGTTACAATATCTAATTGAATCAAGGGTCGGATATTTATACTTCATAACTTTTGGTGATGAATTTAGTAGATATGGATATCCATATTTAATGAAGTACAAGTCTGATTCCTTTGATAAATTCAAGGAATATAAAAATGAAGTATAGAACCAACTTGTAAAGGGAACAAAGAAGATTCTCTATAATGATGGAAGAGAATATCTCAAACAAGTGCTCATTGACTATTATAGGAGTTTGATATATTATCCCAACTCACTCCTCCTTATACACCATAATGGAATTTTTTAATTGAATGGGGTAAACATACCTTACAGGATATGGTTAGATCAATTATGAGACATATAATCTTTTATTATTCTTTTAGGGATATGTGTTAGAGATAGCCATGCATATACTAAACCACATGCCAACTAAAGTAACAAATGGTATTCTATAGGAACTTTAGTGTGGAAATAAATCCATATTGTCAAAATTATGAGTGTTGTATTGTGAAGCATTCTTTGGGGCCTCCTTAGGTAAAAAAACTTTCTCCCTAAAGTAATGAGTGTATCTTTATAGGATATCCTAATAAAAGTAGAAGATATTACCAATATGGACCTTCCAATAAGAAATTTGTGGTTAAAATATCTCCCATCATTATACAGAGGGATCATATCTCTAAAAGAGATGGTGGTAGTGAGATAAAATTTAATGAAGTCATAACACCATATACATAAGATTTAGAACATATAAAGATTCCACAAATCCTCATGGAAGAGGATATTCAAGTGACATAAGTACTTTATAAGATTACAAGAGATGTTAGAGAACCTAAAAGATATTTTTTTAGACATTGAGGGTGGTGACTCATTATTATGAGATAATAATGATCTTATAACGTATAAGGTAGTAATAACTAATACAGAAGCTACTAAGTGGTAAGGATCCATGAATTTTAAAATGAATTCCATGTACTAAAACAATATATAAATTTTGTAAGTTACTCTAGTGGATATAAATCTCGTTGGTTTTAGATGGTTATTAAAGAGGAAAATTGATAGTCATCGACAAGTAAGTACTTATAAGGAATGTTTGGTTTTCCAAGGTTTTAAAAAGAATCAATGCATAGACAATTTCAAAACCTTTTCACCAGATTCTATAATAAAATCCTTTAGATTTATACCATCTATAGCAGCTTACCCTAAATATGAGATTTGGTGGATGGATGTAAAAATAGATTTACTTAATCAGAAACTTCAGGAAGATGTAAAAATAGAATAAATAGAATTTTTGTAACACAAAATAATTCTTTGCAAGTTGAAAAGATACGTTTATATATTAAATAAATCATCCAGGTCAGGGAACATTTGCTTTGATGAATCTAGAATGGAATTTTGTTTCATAAATAATGAATGTGAACCTCTAATCTATAAATGATTTAGTGGGAGTGCAATAATATTCGTGATAATATATGTTGATAAAATATTACTAATCGGAAATGAGTTTCTAGTCTTACATACCGTTATGAATTGGTTAAACTCATGCTTCTTCATAAAATACTTAGGTGAAGAGGAATACGGGACCAGTATCCATCATGATAAATCCAAGAGGCTTCTTGGACTAAGTCAAAGTACATATATTGAAAAGATAATGAAGATATTCAGTATGGAAAATCCAATATACTACTGTTTCAAATGTCATTTGGTGTTCATATTTCCATGAAAATGTGTCCTCAAACACATGAGGAGATACAAAGGATGGAAATGATCCTATATTCATATATAATAGTGCTAGTAATATATGTTATTTTATGTATTAGGATAGATGTTTCCTACACCTTAAGAGTGGTAAGAAGATATCAGGATAACCTTGGAGACCTCCATTGTATGGAAGTTGAGACTATAATTAAGTATATGAGGTGTTGTAATGATATTTTATTGGTTTATAGAGGATATGAGGAACTATTCATCATGTGATATATAGATTCTAGTTTCCAAATAGGTCAAGATAATATGAAATTACAATCAAGATAAATATTTATTCTCAATGGAGGTGTTACTAGATGTAGAATCTCAAAGAAATCCAATGTCAATGATTCTAAAGTAGAATCTAAGGATATTGCAACATCAGATGTAGAAAAAGAAGCAGTGTGGATACACAACTTCATCTAAGCCATTGACGCAATTCCTAGAAATAAAGAACTTATCACAATATACTTTGATAATACTGCAATGGTGAATCTTTCAAAATATCCAAGTTTATATCAGTGGATGAAACACATACTTTATAATTATAATATCTTGAGACATTTTTCTCATAGAAATGATTCCATGATAAGAAAAATATCTACAAAAGGCAATGTAATGGACTTGTTGATTGAATCCCTATCTTAACAGAATCATGAAAATCATTTTATATCTGGAAAAATAAATATATTTAGGAATTCATTAAATTCAAAGTGGGGGTTTTTTGGTGTTGGATCTCTATAACCAAAATATTTTTTAGTTTAGATTACTTATATATTCATAGTCTTGAATATTAATAAATGTATTATCATATATTGATTATTATTTTATGTGACTTTAATATGATAATGTTTTAGAGTATTTATCACATTATTAAGTTCATGTCAATTCCCCTATATGATGAGAACCTTGTGATTCTATGAAAATATTCTTAAACTTAGTCATATGGTTATATGAAATCATCTAATGGAACGTAGATGATGCATAATATTTGGTGTTTGATACTCATAAGAGTGCATGAATTGATCTCATGAAGTTCACACTTGGTAATCTCCAAGTTAGGAGATTATGATGACAGACGTGGCAGTAGGAATTCCACGTGCCTGTATGTCATTGTATGTTCTTATCTATGAGCAAGTGTAAAGATCATTGGACTTTAATATTATTATTAATACATGTAATGACTCGTGAACATAGATGTATTGTCATTAACCATGATGACATATTCTTACAGAAAAGTTGGGTATATTTGGTGTGTATCTAATAATATGTCATTAATGAATAAGTTGAGGAATGATTTGTCTCATCCATATTTATGTAAATTAATATATCATCCCTTTGATTGGAATAAAACTGTCAAACTAAATTCTATGGATATGGTGTATTGATGGGTTCATTTCAAATAGTCAAAGAAAGATATAGCAAACATATAGGTTGATGAAAAGTGAATGAAATATACTCAATGATATATTGAGACAAAGGGATTATATTATAAAGTGAGCACTCATATGTGGTCATTGATGTTGTGACATTAACTACTATCTCTTACATGCCTTTGTATGTTTCTAGATATTTTCAATAGACTTTAGACAAACTCTCTTAATGACACTAAGGAAGAATCCTTTACAGTTATGAACTAAGTGTTTATATTTATCTCAGATAAATTTTATATGTATTTCATAATTGGAATAAATATTATTCTCCCACCTGAGGAATGAAATTTATTTCTAATTTATCATAAAAATATTAAAAAAAATTCATAAGACCGTGAATAATACAAATATTTATTGTTGGTCGGAGTGAATACTTAAGAGGGGGGTGAATTGAGTTCCAATTAAAATTTGTGTTAAAAATATTTCTCTTAAAATCCCCCAATGTAAAAAAAAAGTTAAACTGTAGTGAATTTATACAGATTGTAAATGTTCAATTAGTTTCTCAAAGATTGATTAGGTCTCAGTGAATTTAATCTGAATATTAAATTGACTTTTGAAACTAACTTACTGGTTTACAATAAGTATAAACACTTTCTAATTTTACTATCCAAGTAACTTTAAAAAAATTATATTTCAAATTAGTTAGCAGCGGAATATGAAATATATAGTATACTTATGACTTAAACTAAACTGCACAGTAGATGTAACCAAGAGGTTCAGTCTCAAGCCGAGACCTAGTTCTCTCAAACAATTTATATAAATTGATCCACACCCTGGATCGGGGTATACAACAGTGCAAAGACTATCCAGGTTCAAAGCCCTCTACCACAGTTCTACGTGGGAAAACAAACAACAGCTTACAGTTGTCCAGGTCTTACTCGACCTCTACCACTATCCACAGTGGGATACAAGGGACTTATAAAGTTTGAAAGAGGATTTAAGAATCCTCCATCTTAGCTCAGGATACATTGTGTGTGTAAAATAAACAGGGTACACACACTTCTCAAAATGTAAATAAAAGAATCACTAGAGTAAGTATGAATGAGTTTAGAAAATATTTAGTGATTGGCAGTACAGCTCTGGACACGTTTGATTAGTTAGAAAAGCTTTTGAGTCCTTCTCTGGTTTTTGTCTGAAAAACAGAGTGTTGTTTTCTTCCTTGGTTTTTCAGGTTCAACTTATCAGCCTGAGTGCATGAAGTGTTTGTTGTAGTTTTTCACTCAAGATGTAGCTTTTGTTCTCCTCAATAATGAGTGGATTCTTGTATGTCCAGTTCTCTCCAGGTATAGATGTATACTTGTGTGAATGCACCACTTTTCAATATTGTTATGCCCTTATCTTTTTCACCCTTCATGTGCCTTCTTAGTTCCTTGATTCGTATTTTTTTCTAGGTCTTTTTCTTCCCTTTTAAAGCTTTCAGCTCCGGCAAAAAAGAATGATTACCTTCTGCATGGGTACTAGGTACGGTTCCCTGACATGCCAATAGATATCATTAAATAACATTAACTGCATTAAAAACATCAAATGTAACAGTTAGCTTAATAAATAAATAATATTGAGAGTATAGAGTTTGACTGGTTGGTCAATCATTAGTAGCTCCTGTTGGTAGATGTGTACGGTGGACTTTGTGTAGTAGTGACCTTCTATCGGTAACTCTTTGAACTTGTATCGGTAGCTCCTGATATCGGTAGCTCTTAATCTGCGTATCAGTAGCTCTAACTCTATCTATCGGTGGCTCTTACTCTGTGTATCGGTAGCTCTTACTCTGTGTATCAGTATCTCTTACTCTGTGTATCGGTAGCTCTTACTCTGTGTATCGGTATCTCTTACTCTATCGGTAGCTCTGGTCAATCGGTAGCTCACTTAGTTCCAGTGATTATGTGTATCGGTAGACTTACGCATATCGGTAGCTCCATGTTGTACTATCGGAAGACTTCTTCTATTGGTAGCTATCTGTATCGGTGACCTTGTACATATCGGTAGCTCTACGTATCGGTGATCTTAACTTATCTGTGACTTTGTCTATCAGTAGACTAAGTCTATTGGTAGACTAAGTACCGGTAGCTCTATATCAGTAGCTGTACGTAGATCTGTGACTAACACTTATCTGTTTTATGCAAAACATATCCTATTGGGTTAGAATTACTTCAAAACTTATATAAACAAAGATAAACATTAATTAACATATTTCAAGGATTATTTTAATATTATTATCAGATAAAATGTCATAGATTGAGCGAATTAGAATATAAATAAACATTAATTGGGATTATCAAAGTATCTGAAGGCATAATTGGGATTATCAAAACAGGTGAGGTAAACATTTATTTATTTAATGAATTAATAATATTTATTTAAAATATTTTTTAAAAAATTTAATAAATGTTTCAGATGATGAGTATATTTAGTTTTGGGTCTAGTGATAAATATTTATTCACCAACCTATAAAATAATATTTATCAGTGTGTGAGTTGGAACGTGCCATGAGAAAGAATTATATTATTATTTTACATGGAATGTGGTATATTATGGGATTAATATATGATTATTTTCCTTCATGAAATTAATTAATATTAAACCCTATCATTTTCTCTATATTTACTTTTTTATGTCATTTGTGATAGGGAAGGAATTTTCTTATGAACAACACCTCTCATATCCTCTCTAGATATTTATCTCCACTAAGAACATATATGGTGTTTATCTCAATAATGAAAGAAATTATATTATTACTCCTTCTCAAGTTGGAGAGACCAAGATATAATCCTTTCAAATTGAAGGTATTGTGGTAGTGATCAAATTAAGTGACATAAGATGATCCATACCATTACACTAGCACTTGGATTACCATCAGTGATTCTTTGAGATCAAAAGGAACACGTGTGGACCACCAATAGAGGGGTTATACCCTTATATCCTCATGGTTCAATGGTAGTGAAACTAAATGGTGTTTGGATGATCAACCTCTTCTATAACAACCCATATCTCATTATACATTTCATTGCATGATTTTTAAGATAAAAATATGTCAAACACAAACCAAGTGTCAATAGGTATAATGACTTTGGGAGATTATATGCTTAAATACAATAACTTTAACCAAAAACTATATTATATTTATTTCATATCTTTCACTTGATTCTATATCCCATTGAACTTATGATACTAGATAGAAGATCTTGGTGAATGCATAGAGAAAATGTATGACCTATAAAACCCAATAAGGGAACAATAAAATTAAAAATGATATATATATATATATGATAAAAAATGCATATCAGGATAACCTAAAAGGGAATATTAACATGTAATGAAAAATATTATATCATAATAACATGGAATCAAAATAGTGTGGAAAAAAAAATAAAACATGACAACATATGCGTGATTCAAGGCTCGCTGCTAATACATTATAACATAGCATGATTGGATAACAACCCGTGTACCATACATGGTATTCTTATGAGATTAAAAAAATACCTAATTCATTAAAGAGATATCATGGAACACCCTTAAAATGTATAAATTTATATATTCTATATTGATCATATATTATAAGAAATAATTTCATCAATAACCTGTGGATAATGAGGGTGGGTTTCATATAAAAATAATTGAAATCAAAAGAGTATAAAAACATGAGGCTTTCAACATTTTAAACCCAACAGAGGGTAATGAGAGTTTCATACATAGAAGTAACCAATAAATTAAGTACAAATAGATTTATTTTAAAACCATATAATGAAAATAGGATTGTTTATTCACAATTAAAAAGGGTGGAATGGAAAATCAAAGACTGATTTTGAGAGTATAACGGGTATACAAAATGGTTAATATAATGGGATTAATGAGAGAGAATAGAAGTATCATATTGATATAAAATAATTTAAATAGAAATTGAATAATTTTAAGTGTGTGGAAGTATAATAATTTTAAAATTAGAAACCTTACTACAAAGTAAGTACTTGAATGAGAAGAAAGAGGAATGGAATCTATTACTTGCAATGTGGCTCCCTAAATATTGGGAACGACTTCCTCAAATATTTAAAACTCTTTGTAAAGACTATATAGAGAATAAATGAGAATAATTTCAAACTCAAAGTCTATAGAGTAGAGAGAAAAATGGTAGAATGGGTGGGCATTTATAGTATAAAAGGCGAAATTGTTTATTAATTTCTAAACATAGGTTTTGGAATCTAATTTATAAAAATACAAATCCATTAGTTTTCCCATGGTTTTATGCCATGGTATACTTGAAGGTAGAGTTATTTTTAGTATTTTAATAGTTTATGATCTGAACCACTTTAAATATATATTATTTTTGATGTGGAAAAGATTATTATTCATAAAGAATTATTTTTTAAAACATCAAATATACTTTATATTTTAGAATATTCATTATAGGTCTAGAAAATTAAATTACTACTTTAAAATAAATTATTTTAATTATAAAAATGATTTTTGGCCAATAAATACTTTATAGTGTTTATTATATCACTTTTATATCACTGTGATGTCATAGTATTTACTGTATATTTATATCATATTTTACTTTTTATCCAAAAATCTGACTATCTTAAAAAATTATGAAAAAAACACCATTGGATAATTTTAACATATTTATTTCATAAATGAAATTAATTTTATCAAAATAATTTTATAAATATGATAATTTTATTTTTTAAATAAAATAATTATTTATTAAAAAATAATATTTTTATTATACAATTGAATTTATAACCATTATAAAAATATTCATCTGATTTCATAAAATTATTTTATTATTTATATAAGAATAAATATTATTGTTTAAAACATTTTTATGAAAATAAAATTTTATTTAAAATTTCTGAATTTATCATAAAAATGTATTTTAATAAAAAATTAGAAGTAACGCCCCGACCCCAGTTACCCAGAGCCAGTGCATTATTACATAACATTGTCATGATCATAAGAAAGATCAAATCTCGAAAGATCGATTAGTTTAGTATCCTTGGAAACACTAGATATATTCATAAGTCTTACATTACATCATAAAAATGAAAACTACAACAACATAGTCTCCATATTCCACACTCATATCCCCACATACTATCCCTGTAGGTCATTCATAAATTACTTCTTCACATCCTGGGAAAAATAAAACATTGAAATGGGTGAGCTCAGATGCTCAGTAAGGATAACAATATAGCGGAAAATTTCATAAACAAACATAAACATTTAAGGCAATGTATAACTAAAACAAAATCCTTTTAAACTTTAAATTCTGTATAATATGGAAAATATAAAATTAAATAATACCATTTACTTATTCACATGGATATTCTACTAGTTGAATAATCACATGCAATATCAATAACCACTCTCATAATGACAGAATGCATAATGCCCGACTATCATAACCACGTAGTCAAGGCCTCATGCCAAGACTACAAATAATATTTTGTCAAGGCCACAAGCCAAGACACTAGTTTGTCTCATGAGACCTACTGATGCATCGAGGAACTATAGTGGGCTCCACCCGTCACATATTAAGTCCACTTCATTCCTCATATGAACAGGTTTAAACATAATATAAACATTTGTATTAAAACTAGTATACGAAATGTCAATAATTTCTCCATAAACCATGAATGGTATAAAAATAACACATCCATAGTCAAACATATCACAAAAACTTCAATACAATATGGAATTTTTTTATCATAATAAATCAACTTCAAATAAGCTTAAAATCCATCAAAAGATGTTGACATAGATGAAATCAAAACTATTTAAGAGAAATATATCTTTTTTTAAATCATTTAAAAGTCAAATAATTATAAAATAAAACATTTACTTTGAAAATATTCTTATAAGCTCGTAATGGAAGCTTCAAAGGTGTAAAACGTCAGAGAATAACCACATCCACCATATAAGTTAAAAAACATTCTTACCTTAATTTTGTCGAAAAGGTTAAAAAGGACCTTGTTTGGAAAATGATGGAAAAGTTCCATTATAAACTTCCTATAAAAAGTCAATAAAGGGTATAAATGTCCTTAAACCTTATTCTTTAAAATAGTAAGAATGTTTTGAAATGAATTTTTAAGAAACGTGGATGTGGATGATAAAGAGGTCTAAGAAGATAATTACGTATAAACAACCTCGGATAATGAAGAGATTGTGAAATAAACCCTTACCAATTTGGTAACTTACGAAACATAAAACCCATGAAAGAGGTATCATACATTGAATATGTAAATACACATCAATTAAAGTGTATTTCACAAATAATACAATTATGGGTAGTACATACACCACACAAAAGGTAATAGTGGAAATATGGCATGAATCTCACGGGAATAAGGAGTGAGATGAAAACCCCTTACCTTGTACTTTTCCTTGGTCGAGGGTTGGTTAACCTCCAGTATAATGGTGAAATAATTGTTATTAAATTATACAATAATCATATACATTAATATGATATCATATATGATCTTTTAATATTGCTTTGTTGATAATATCTTAGTATTATCGTTGTTTCGGGTGTTAACTTACTCATTTTATTTTATATGTTTTGTTACATAAGCCACATTTGTTAGGGATAGGTTGTATCTTATTCATATCCAGAATGATCTCAAGTCCTTAAATATTATTTTTAACCATCCAATAAAATTTAGTCTTTAATGGATACGATGGGGAATAAATCTCATCGCGTTCGTGGAGACGGCAATCCGTACGTACGCACGAGCGACAATATCACACTTTTGATATTAAAATAATATATAATTGGATGTTATATCATATATAAAGAATAATTATCATGTTATATTTATTATTTACATGGATTATACATCATTACTATACCCATCTAAATAATAATATATTGAATAAAAATTACACCACAATGTGGAGACGGTAGGTCGTATGTACGCACATATGGTGACATGTCATTAAAGGGATGGATAGAATAATGAATTTGTTTGTTCCATAATTATAATAACATCACAGTATATATAATATACTGGATTTATTATTTTATAATGGAAATAACAAGGAAAGAAGAAGTTGAAGAAGAAAGGAACTTTAAAGAGGGTGGTGAAGACGTTACCTCTTCTTCGGATCTTCCTTTTGATTTGATCAAAAGGGATACTTAGGTTGGATTTATGATCAAACTAAGGCCTCTAGGATGAAGTTAGGGTAGTTGAGAGATTATTTGGGTAGGGTTTGGCCGAACCAAAGGGCTTTTAAGGTGTGAATAATTGGTTAGAATTGGTATCCTTTTATAAGGGGGAGGAGGGGCACCTTAGGAAAAGCTAGAAATATTATTTTATAATAAATTCATATTCAGTTTCTAATATCTCAAAATTCGATTATTTAAAGGTTAAGGTGTTTATAGGTCGAAAACCACTCAACCAATTGGTTTTATACAGTTTTGTATCACTATATTAACCTTATCTTTTAGTTCTAACTCTTAGTTAATTAGTTTGACATTTACCATGTCACTTTGTATTTTTATATTATATAGTTAATAAACTAACTATAAGAATCCAAGATACCCCCAAGTGGTCCATTAATGATACACCTATCATAAAGTCCTTTTCCCTAACCTTATATTTTTAGAAATTTAATATCAATTAATAATATAATATTTGTTTTAAAAACTCTTTTATGTCAATTTTGACACTATTTGGTATTTGATTTTTGTAAAAATAAAAACAGAATGATTACTTCAAAAAAAGTTAATTAAATCGATCCTAAAATGTCATATTAACCTATAAAATTCGTGTAATTCATTAAAAGTCTCAAATTATATTTATTTGGGTATTTATAATATCAATTATTTTAATATTTCACTAATAAGGTAATTACTACATCATCATTGTGTCATAAATAAATTAAATTATTTAATGTCTAAAAATTATAAATAAAATATAATTATGAAGGAAATCCTTTTGGATTTATAATTAATATTTATAGTCGAAAATATAACATATGTAACCTTATGTAAAAATGGTTTTTCGGAAAGATATCTTTTTATGACATTTTTGTATTTACTAACTTAATTAATATAAAGTGTCATTATCACTTACAAGTGGATCCATGGGGTCCCAAAATCGACTCAAAGATGCCTATGGTTGGACTTGTGTTAACCAATAAGGTTAAGACACGTTTTGGGGTAAATATTATTATTATAATATTATTTTTTTACCCTTATTTACCAGATTTACCCTTTGACCATGTTAAATAAAATATTTACCGAAGTAATTATTCAAAATGTCTAAAAATAAAAGTTACCTATTTAAAAAATTTGGACATACTAATTCCAAATATGGAGTCCATTTTTCCAAATTCAAAACACAGAAGTGGTAGAAATTAATTTAAAATTAATTCCCGTTGTCAAAACAAAAAACGTGTTTTTAAGAGATAATAACTATCAAAAGATTGACACTTGTTTATGTCCGGTTTAAATGTGAAATTATATCCAATAAACAAAATTGTATTAAATGGTAAAAATATATTCTAAATATACTTTAAAACCACTCAAATTCATAATTTATCAATATTAATTATTTCGATTAAAAAAGTTGTTTTTAATAAAAATTTAGTAATTTTCACTATTCATCAAAATATAAAAGTTATCCGAAAAGTACCAAAATTTCATCCTAGAATTATTTCAATATTACGAATACAAAAAAGAAGTCCATTTTTAAATATAAAATGTATAAAATTTCAAAAAGTGGGTATTACTATTCATAAGGGCTAGTTTGATTGGTTCTGGTGCGTGTTAGAACTCGAAGTTGCGTACAACACACACTACTGTATTATTCAAAGAGAAGAATACTGAGGAATATTGGGGTGTTACATTGTAAATTTTTTATGTCCCCATTCTAAAGAATGAATTTATTTAGTCAAATTGAATATATAAAGGTTTTAAAATATTGGATTTGAAAAGGGTTCAACATTAAAAGTCGGTAAAAGTGCATTTTTTGAAAAATACTTCTTTTATCTGAAAAAAATGAATTTGTTCTTACATTATGTCTAAGAAACTAATAATATGAATTATAAACTAATAAGGATTATATAATGTTCAAAATTCAGTAAACACTATTCATAACCTCTTTTGAATGGCTAGTTTGGTAATTCATGGTGCGCTTGAACTCGGTGTTGCGTGTAGTGAAAGTTATTGAATTATTTTGAAAAATAACACACTATGAAATATTGGGGTGTTACATTAGACATATATATTTTTGAAAAATAAAATTATGGTTTCTTTGTATCAAAAATAAATTTTATCATATTAATCCTCTAATAATGTGAATTTTATATTTTATATAAGGGCGATACATTGAATACATGATTTTTTTAACCTTTATTACTTTTTGAAAAGAATTTACACCATAATAATACTTAAATTATAGATGTATAACTCCTTATCACAGTTTCATAAGTCCTAAGGGAAAGTTGTGTGTTTTGGTACTTTCATGAGCTAGTTCAAGTAACATTGATTTAGTGATGATCTCTACTAATTTAAACTTCTCAAATAATAGATTTTACTTGAGCCTCACTTTTTGAATCTCTGTTTGGGCTTGGTCAAGTGTGAATTCTGATAATTCTACCTCCCTCATAAGATATAATAAATGGTCTTTATAAGGATTGATTCTATAGGTCAAAGCCATCATTTCTCCCTTATGTATCAATTATATCTCTCCATTACCCTTTATGTATCCAAATTATAACGTTGACATTATTATCAACGGTCATAATGATCAATAGTCATAATTCCAAATGATTAAAATGCCCAATAGTCATAATAACAAATGTTTAGATCCTAATGGACTCATTTTCTACTACACAATATATATATTCTCCATCAATATTATACATTATCATTCACTACTTCATGTATAAATCTTTTATAATAACCCTAATAATTTCTATAATATTTCTAAAATTTATTTTAATTTTTACTATTTTTATATAACTAGTGATCTTTATGGGATAATGTGAGCCTAGAGGTTTTACCCTTGTATCAGTAATATTATTTGGTGTTCATATTCTTGAACTATTCCTATTTTTTCTAAAAAATATTATTCTATGATGTGTAATATTCTTTGAAATGCAATAGTATTTCTCATTGTTTTTATTATAAAACATAATAAAATAGACATTGTGTAAAACTAGTGATGGAACTTCATCTTCATAACTTATTATGGTTCCCTTATTTCTTCCTCATACTTGTAGTTCTACCAAATAACTTTAACTGAGTGAGTTTTCGGGTTGTGTAGCACTTTGCATCTATGGTCTAAGATCTTCACCAGTTCCTCTTTGTAAAATATTTTATTCTCTAATTATACCACCTATGGTTTTAGTACATGTGATGGATATGGTATGTACTTACTAAAAAGGTATATATAAAACAAATCATGTATTTTATATAGGTTTACTAGGAGTGCTAGTTGATAGGCCACAACACAGATGTGATCGATAATCTCAATGGGGGAAATATATCTTGGACTTAGTTGTACCTTCTTCTAAAACCTCATGACTCTATTCCATAGATATGTATGAATGGAAAATTTATCTCTAACATAAAACTCTATGTCTCATAAATGGTTATCAACATAACTCTTTGTTGACATTGTTCCACTTTAATATGTTTTTTAATAGACTTAACCTTCTTAGTCATTTATTCTACCAGTTCACGTCCCAATAGATTTTTTTCTCTAAATTCATACCAAAATGTTGGAGTTCTATATTTATTTCAATATAAGGACTCTTAAGGATCTATATGAATGATTTAGAGGAAGTTATTTTTGTATGAGAAGTCAACTAAAGGATGATATTAGTTCCACCCTCCCTTGAAGTTTATGGAACAATCTCCCAATATATCCTCAACTATTTGGATTTTCCATTCAAAATGTCCAGTAGTGAGCAAGTGATATACCATATTGAATTTCAATCATATACAATAAATAGTGGGGTTTCATATAGACTCGCCACTTCTCTAATGTATATCCTTGAAAAATGATTGAGTGAGAAGCCTTCCTGAATATAAATTAAGTGATAAGAGTTTTTCAAAACATCTACCACAAATAATAAGTCATTTTTTCATTGGATATATATGGATGACCCTTGAAAAAATCCATAGTCATGTTTTCCCATTTCCACACAGTCATCGGTAAAGGTTTCATCATCCCTTTAAACATTTTCTTTTCATCCTTCACTTTTTGGCATAAAAGTAACTTTGATGTATATTCAAAAATCTATTTCTTCATGTTTTCCAATCAATAGTGCTCTCATATATCTCTACACATATTTGTGCTCCCTAGGTGGATATAAAATGTATAGTTGTGTCTAAGGATGTGGCCTTAAACATTACATGTTCTAGAGTCTTTGAACTATAATTCAGATTCAAAAAATCTTGGGGATATTTTTATATTATATTTTTAGAGAATTAGGTCATTACTCATACATAAAAACTTATATATTACAAACTAGACACTTCTACTCAATGTCCATTTTTTAAAATATAAAAATTTTAAAAATAAATATGTTTTATTTTCATGAAAAATATTCATGGATTTCAAATTGATTTTTTATTTTTTCATAACCATCCTTAAACCATATGAAAAACATTTTAAAACCATGGTATGATCATAAAAAATATTAGTAGGGAACATAAAATAAGAAAACCATTAGTTCGGTGAAAAACATGAAAACCCATTAAAAACATTTTCTTAATGACATACCTTTTCATCCAAAAAGAGAATCATGTTTCCTTAAAAAATATTATCTTAACTTATAAAATAAAACTATTTCCATGAAAACTCATTAGCAAGCATAAAAAAGTCATGTAGGTGCCTTTGGACATCATTTCCATATCACTCTTACAATCACTCTTATAATCACTTTTACAAGTGGAATAACCATATGGTTGACTTACACCTCTAGAAAACCCAATGAATTGGAGATTTATAATGGTGATCACCCTTAATATAATCTATATCAGGATCACCCATTTCTCATTAACTATATGAGTCTCAACCCTTCGTATAAGCTATATCGGGCTCACTCATGAGCTATAATGGGGATAAACCCTTCGTATACATTGTATGAGGCACACCCATTTTTAATATAATGATCAAGTACTGTATCATGAATAAATAATTTTATTTTCTCTTCTTTTCATCCTAAAATGCATTTAAAAACTCTTTTAAACCTAATAAAATAACATTTGATATCAAAATACCTTTTCTTTTAAAAATAGATTTTTAAAATCTAAAAAATATTCACATAATAAAAAAATATTTAAGAATAAACATGAAAAATTATAAATGAAACTTCAAATAATTAAAGAATAATTATCGTGGGAAAATCCTCTCATTTAGAATAAGTTTAAATACATTCCTTCTATATTTTGGTTAGAAATTTCAAAAATTGCGTTGTTTGGAAAATGAAAAAAAAATCCATTTAATACAATTTTTTAAAAAGTTAAACTTGGGTAAAAATGAATTTAAAAATTTATAGGAGATTATTAAATACCTTTTATAAATCATTTTTAAAATAAAATCATATGGACATAGAAGTAAAAGAAATTTTTAATGGAAACTTTAAAAATTATTTTTAAAACAAAGTCTTTTACCTCAAGTTTTATTCGTCACGTATATCCTTTTTCTTTCAGAATAATAATTTTTTTTAAATTTTATACTTTCTTAATAAAAATTTCAACTTAATTATTCATTTTATATCACTTATTACCATGTTATATACAATTACTTAAACATTTAAATTGAAATCGGGTGTTTTGACGATATTTGATACTTAAGTACAAAATATCTTCAGAAATTTGACTATAGTCATAGAGGTCACTATTCCACCATATCTATAATAATAATCCTAACATAGTTATCATTTTTATTGATCAATTATTATAGAAAACCTATAATTTTACACATATTATTACATGAATTTAAGCATAATAAACCATCAAAGACAAACCAAGGATCATAAAGACTAGTGTCTTTGGAAGATTAGGTATATAAAATTAAAAACATGGAACAAGAATAAAACAACTCTTTATTAATATTACATAATGATCTATTTACTTCCATTGTACTCCTACATATATATAGGATAACCTTGGGAATACATAGATAAAATGGATGAGCTAAAAATCCAAATAAGTGAATAAACATGGGAATGAATCATAGCACATGAGTTGGAAAATCATAACATGATAACATAAAAGGCATGGCTCAAGAGTAAACATTTGGAACAATAACAAATGGAATATGGAATCATGTGATCAAAGAAATATTTTTATGTTCCAATAACATATAACATGACATAAACATGAGTCAAATCTAACTATAAAGACTATATCACATGGTGTCTAAAGTCCCATAATTGATTAGGTTTACTCCATAATCCCATACATAACGCCTCATGAGACTAAAAATTACCAAATTAGTTGGAGAATTATTTGGGATCACCTGCCATAACATGTCCATGCATATGTGTTTAACATAAAGAGTAAAACATGAGGAATAAACATAAGGGTTACCAATAGAATGAAATGAGTATCATAATCATGTCATTAGGCATAACCGAAGGGTGTTTCATAATGGTATCCATGAAAAATGGGATAAAAATATTTATAGAGAATAATAAAATAAAAATAATAATATATCATTAATAATTATTTCTAAATTAATTTAATACATGAAAAGGCGTGTTTAATAAACTTTATAAATGAGCCACTTTAGTGTAGTTTAAGGGAAAATATTAAAGAGTCTTTTAATACGAAAAAGGAATAATTATTTTTACAAAACAAAAAATGACCAAAGATAGTTTTTCATGATAAAATAATTTATTTTATAAAAATAATGGTGGATTAAAATATTTTATGGAGTGTACTTGAAAATGGGTAGGAAATGTGAAAGTTCCCTTTATCGGGCTTTCTGTTCAGAAGGAATTGAGAAGGGTTCCTTCATGTAATTCCCCATAAAAGAAATATAAATTGAGCTCCATAAATGTTTTCAGTACATAATCATAGAATATTTGAGATTTATATAACAATAATGAAGAATTAAATTGGGTACAAGAGAGATAAATTGTAACGCAAAGGTAATTTAGAGGTTTAGAGAGATCTCTTACCTTACGTCCAAATGCGTTTTTTGTTTTCACTTAATGTCCCAGAAAATAAAATTATATTAATTAATTACTTAATTACCTATTTTACATTTATTTTATTTATTATAATTTTATTAAGTTAATTTATGACTATTTAAATGAATTATAGAGTTCAATTTTATTGTTCTGGGAGCATTTGTTTCATGGTTTCATGGTCGTTTTGCTTATGTTAGATTATGTATGTTCTTTCCAAATGGGAATAATTATCTAGAAGTGAAATTATATGGATTAACCCAATAAAATAATTTTAAATTTTAACATATATAATTTTTTTGTTATGAGCATGATTCTTTTGATAAAATATTGATGATAATTGTTTAGTTTATTATTGGTGGTTTTTCTGAACATCGTGAACTAGTTTCCTTTTATTGAATATTATGTTTATATATTACTTCTAGAACATGAAAAAAGTTATAATGTACATATTAAAATATTTTCCAAACATAATTATTTTATTACTAGCCTTTAATAAGTAAATGAAAAACTAAAACTTTTCGTTCACGATAGTGGTGAACCGACATATCCAGGGTGATGTTTTCATATTTAGAATAAAAGGATATGATAATAGATTTTATTATAGATATTCTATTAACATAATAAAATTCTAGTATATATATTATAATTTATTTATCATTATAATTTTTAGATGGGAGGTGATGATGGGATGAGAAAATAAATTAAATTAAAAGAGAAGGATTGGGTATTTTACCTCTTGAATGTTGTCTCCTTGAGAACATCCTTAAGCACATGGGTTTGGTCTTTTGTTGAGACAAAAATGTATTAGACATTGGGAAGAGGCTTGGTATAGTAATTTTCTAAAATATTTACAATATAAAATTCTAGGAATTTGTGAGGAGAAGGGGTGTTTAGGGTGGTATTTATAGGGAGAGGAGAGGGGTTTTTTATTATTTAATTCATTTGTTTATTATTTGGGCTCAAGACTAACAATAGTGTAGATTATTATGACTAAATATAGTAAATAGAGCATATTAGTATGATATAATGGGTACTTAAATCATCCATTACTCAACCATAACACAAAATTTCATGTATTTAACTTATAATGTTAAATACAGTAAACTATTGTATTTCATTATTCACCAAAAATTCAACTGTTTTAAAAAAATCCCAAAATCTCACCCTAACCATTTTTAAAAATTTAGATTTCAAAAATGGAATCTATTTTATGAATATAATTTTCTAAATATGAAAATTTTAATTTTTAAATAAAATCATCATTTATTTGAAAAATATGGATTTTAATATTATAATCGATTTTTTTACCCTTTTAAAATTTAATTAAGGTTTCCTAGGATTATATTAGAATTATAATATGAAATAATATTAATTTATGAAACTATTTTATCAAAAAAAATATTTTAAATCATTATATTAATTATAAAATTGTAAATAAACATTTACATTTTACAAAAATACCTACACTTAATTTATCATTTTTAAAATATTTATTTACTTATACCATGATATAATTATATCATATTTTCATTTTTAAGATACCAAAGTTTAATTCATGATTTCATAGGTCATGTTATTCTAACGGTAAGATTACTTTTCCTAATGGTCATATTAATATTCCAACAGTCAGGTTACTATTACAATAGTATAGGTTCCTTGATTTCTATAAATACCACTTTTATCATTCATTCTTCGTTCACTTATATTTTATATTAAGGTTATTTGTAATATAATATTAAAAATTAATATTATTTATTAAAATTATGTCTTATTTCTACATATTTTTTCATGAGTGCAGTCATTCTAGTGGATCGAGCATATCCAAATTTTTCCATTATTGTTATCTTATTTTCTATTTATTATCCTGTTATAATATTTAGAACTATTATTGGTCTTTTTTTATATCTAATATACCCTTCATCATTTATGATAATAATTTTTTTATTGGTTTCTCTATGTTATGTATGTGTCTTATGACATAGTTATAAGAAAAGAATTTCATTGATAAAATTATGGGTCGTTACATTATTTGGCGCACAAGTGTATATGGCGCACAAGTCACCAAAATTCCTATAAATAGACGACTAGCCTCCTCATTTTTTAAGGCTCAAAACTTAAGAGAAAATTTCAGTTCTGATCATGAAAGTAGTGGAAGTGGCACGCAAGCTGAAGTGGCGCGCACGCTGAGGGTTATTTATAAGGCACGTAAGCTGGGTGTCGCGCAAGTGGTGCCGCACAAGTTTTGCCACGCAAGTTTTGTTGTGAAAGTTTTGCCATGCAAGCTGTCAGAGGTGCAAAATAAGGAAGTGTGTATAAGCCAAAGGTGGCGTGCAAGTTTTGAGTTGTCCACAATAGTGTTGCGCAAGTAGTGAGTGGCATGCAAACAGGTGGCGAGCAAGCTGGGTGGCGCGCAAGAAGGGAGGCGCGCAAGCAAGGTGGCACGCAAGTAAGGATTGGTGCGCAAGCTGTGAGTTGTTCTAGAAGTTCTTACCAGATTCTATTCAACTGTGATGATTCTAAGTTGATCTAGACTTCATTGTTTTTACAATCACAAAGAGAACTTGTGATTCTAGCAACAAGAAGAAGAAGAAGAGCTCAGCGTAGATGGTTTTTCACTGAAAGAGAATGTGTGAAGAATAGTATATTTCTATGTAGTTGGTTTTTCCTTGAAGAAGCAGAATAATAAGAAGAGTGTGCAGCTTACAGGTTTGCTGCATAAAGATAAGAGAAGAATAATAATAATAAGAACAGACTATGCCCAATTAAAGCCTACAAATCTTTATGTCAATTTAATTCAGATGATGCTTTGTGAGCTGATCCTCAGTTTCTGAATAATCACATTGGTATATGTGATTCATTCTAAGAAAGAAGAAGAAGCATTGGTGCATTCTGTTATTATACTAAAGAAAAAGAATAAGTCCTAGTGCAGCTGGTTTTGCACTAGTGAAGAAGAAAAGAAGAAGACAAGAAGAATTTCTTGCCTATTGCTTTGCAAGTAATCAAATGAATATCAATGAAATAGATCAAGAGAATAACCTACCTTTTGAAGAAGGAAGAAGAATGTCTCCATAGGCAGTATAAATAACCATCTAGACGCTGCAATTTGGGCTAGGTCATCACCAGTCTAGGGAATAGGATTGTTTTCCACCCCCCCTATAAAGTGTAGGGACTTACACTGGCTAGAGAATTGTTTTCCTAGCCACTCCATTGTAACAGCATATCACACTATAGTGGAGAATCCATGCACTGGTCATCTCCATGCATGGAAAGGACGTAGCTACTATTATTGAGTGGTGAACCTTGTAAAAATATCATGTGCATATTTTTACTACTTTCTATTATTGCATGCGACAGGGAAAAGAGAATAAGAGAATCAAGATCCTAACAGGTCAAGAGGTATAGGGATAAAAGTTGAAATTGGTTTTAAAATTCCCCAAAACTGATTCAACCCCCCCCCCCCCTCCCCTCTCAGTGTTAGGTATATCCCAAACCGGTCCTCTCAATTGGTATCAGAGGGACAGGTTCACCTCTGTTGGATTCTCTACAGTGAAGTTATTCTCTATTGAAAACTTGAGCTCCTTTCCAGAGTCAACAATGAAGAGCAGTGTTTGTAAATATCCATAAATCTATGAGAAGAAATAAATATATACCAAGACCATGATGAACATGAAAAATAAATAGAAGAGAAAATTGAAGAAGAATTCCCTCTTATCTAAAGAAGAGGAAGCATCTGGTTCTCCATATTTGGCTGGCGTTGTAGACACACCAGACTTGGAAAGTAATGAGAAGGTGGCTCAAGTCCCCACCAAGAAGATGGAAAACATTCCTACCTCAACTGATCAAGAGGTATGTGTTAGTATATTTAGAAATTATCCTCATGATGAAAATGCTTGAACAAGTGGTGATGATCAATCTACAACATCTCAATAAATTTCAGTTGATAGATTAAGAATGATTATGCATGGTATTCCTAAAGAAAGTGCATCCCTAGTTTGTAGAGTATTTCAATGTATGTAGGAAAATATCACTCATCTGGAAGAAGAAATTGATGTGTGGGATAAAGGCTTACAAGCAAAAATTATTGAATGTTTAAAGCTCTCCAGACAGGTTGGAGACTTTGAAGAAACCAAGAGGGGATTTGTAGTAAGCTCTTCAAAGGGGCTAAAAGATGTTTAAGAAAAAGAGGGAGTCAATAAGAATATAGAAGATAATATCCATGCACTTGAATATGAGCATAAAAATGGCAGTGATTTCAAGGAGTTATATTTGGAAAAAGGTTCCATGAAGATCAATGAACTTGACTCTTTGTTACAAAACAAAGTGAAGATGCATAAAGCTGAACTTGAAAGATTAAGGAAGGATTTTGAAGATAATATCACTATGATTGAAGATCAAGAAGTCATCCTCAATATGAGATGTCTATAATTGGAAGATGAGTTTACCAATCTTGAGAAGACACATATTGAGTCTCCACAAAAGAAGGAAATAGTTACTGTCGGTAATCAATGATCAATAGCAGATTCTACTATCAAAAGACCTCAAAAAGGTGATAAGAAGATCATGGATTCACTCACTGATCTATCACAAGTAGCTGAGAATGTAAAGGTACCATCCATACCAACTTGTACTCATGGTTCTAAAAATGATTCTACAAAAAGTGCAGGTTGGAAGAAAAATTCTAAACAAGTATGGATAAAGAAAAGTGAGTAGATAACTATCACCATGGCTATGGTGAATAGGAAGAAGAGTATGGAAGATATCTCCCCACAAAAAGCACAACATATCACGAAGAAGCTTCAGCAACCTTATAAAGAAGATGTCAGGAAGTCAAGGTTTGTTGGTCAATGATGGTGCTGTAATAGATTTGGGCATTGTGAACTGGATTGTTGGTACAATCTCTTAAATGTAAAAGAACAGAGAAATTACATCTCAAGGGGGAGAAATATAGAGAAAAAGAAGCAACATCCATAGATCCAGAAACATCTGTATACTGCAAATAGATTTGTAATGCTAGATAACATCTGTGATGTATGAAATAGGAGTGGTCATATGAATGGTGCCTGTTCATATGATAAAATAAGACCACAGAAGCTGGGCAAGAATTAAGAATCATCCTTGGGAAGAAATTAGACGAAGAATGTGAAAACAAATTCTCCCAAGAAGATTTCAGGAAGGAAATATGATAAGACTTTGGATTCTAAATCCAAAAAGGTGAAGTTTGGTGCATCCAAAAGAACTACAAAGAAAGAATCCACTCATAAGAATCCATGTATAAGATCCTATCATAATTCCTCAATCCCTAATGATATATTGGTGGTTTGGCCAGAAGATTTGGATAGAATGAGGAAAATTGAAGATGCACAATTTAAGGCTAGTGCTAAATACAAAAGGAAGATTCTATGTGAAGACAATGAAGTTCTGTGTGTGAGGTGCAACAAGGCTGGTCATAGTGTGAGAAAGTGCTTTGAATTTATTCCAGCACAATAATAATTCCTCAAAAATATGAAAGTTTTACCAGGAGATTATAGTGCTTTTAAATCCCTTGAAGAAAGAATTTTCACACACAAAGAGATGGAACAAATAGTTAGGTCTACACAATCAGAGTCAGCATTTAAGATCAGTTGTGAAAGTGAGAAGAATGGAGCATCTGGGTTGAGAAGATCATCTCAACCTTGTTGTTCACATTGATTGAGAAAAGAGGATCCACCTTATTCCATTAAATCTGTGTGTATTGTATTTTTTTTATCATACAAGTAATTTAAGGTGAAGTAATATCTCAGGAGGAAAACCTGGGATTCAGTGAGGAGAAGTGTTCCCTTGAGGGGGAGACACATGAAGAAGCTGTTAGAGTCATTATCTCAATCAGTATCAACATCATTTTGTATAAAATTCAATTATTCTGGAGATTGTATGAAGACCATGTCATTAGAAAATGTATGTTGTTTCTTAATCTCTCATCCTTGGTTACTCAAAATAAATATATTTTTACAAAGGGGGAGTAACTAGGATAATCCGTGGAATAAGAATAATGAAAGTGCCCCAAGGACACTTATCCTGCTAATTGCACCTGAATGTTTTTTATCCTTTTGTTGAAGTGAGTACAAGAATTTCAGGATTGATTATTTTCTATCACATTCAATATCTTTATCCTGGAATGAAAGTGGAAAACCCTTGAAGACAAGTGTAGGAGATCTCATCTCATGAGGTATCACGATCAGTGGATAATGGATAGATTTGTTGTCTAAATCAAATTCTCTTCTATTATACAACGAGATTTTCTCAATTAGACTTAGAGTGAAATGATTAATGGAACACTGCTTAAGTAAGGATTGATACCCTCTCAACCATGAACTTTGTATTTCTAGTTAATAAGGGGGAGAGAAAGTGAAATGAAATTTTGAAATGAAAGGGGAAGAGAAACAAGTAAAGGGTAGATAGAATATTATTATTTTGACATTGACTCATTCATTTGAGGAGACTTTGTGGTATTGACAACAAAATACAAAGAGGGATATTTTTGGGACCACTTTGTGTATGAAGATTTTATTTGTTGTCAAAAGTTGTCACTACTCATCAAAATGAAGAAGGAGATGAAGAAGGACTAAAAAAGATAGTAGAGATTGGCTGAAGTGAGGTTTCCTGGAGAATTGTTATGGAATCAGAGCATTGGATTTCATACTTGAGAAATTCTCTAAGAAGATTAATTCAGACGATTATTGAACTAATCCTAAGTTCAAAGAACTTATGTCAAAGGTGACACATTGTTTAAAATAATGAATAATGGAGAAGTATCATCCATTTGAAGATGATTGGAGCAGAATGGTGAAGTATCATCGATCTAAGGATGCTTGAAGAGGAATGAGTATTTGAAGAAGACAATGCAATGCTTCACGATTGCATCAGAACCATGCAAGATCTTACTTGAAGAAAAGAATCATATGATTTGAATGAAGTAGATAATGATGGATGAAGAAGAAGAGAGAGTGTGTAAGGGCTTGACATTCTAAGAAGGTCGTGAATTACACATTTCCTTGAAATCAGATGATTTTTGCACTATTCTTAAAGTTCCAAATACATGTATCAAAGGTAATAAATTGTATGCAAAATTGAAGGTATTTGAAGTGAGGATTAAAGAAGTACTTTGGAATTCATATTCCAAAAATAATGGACAAAATCAGACAATGATTTTCTGATTTGTATTTTACAATCATCACAAGTTTGGAGAACTTGTGGTGCAAGTCGTATGAATGATAGAGAGAGTAAAGAAGTGTTTTTGAAAAAACACATTTCAACATCATACTATCCAAAAATGACAAAGGCAAGAAGAAGGCGCGCAAGTGGTGGCACGCAAGTGTCAGCGCGCAAGTGCTGTAGAGGCACGCAAGTCATATTTCAAATAGAATTATTTCAGAAATATGGAAAAGGAAAGAAATTGTTGTGCAAGTATTGGCACACAAGTGGTGGCACGCAAGTAGTGGCGCGAAAGTATTGGCGCGCAAGTATAAGTGGCGTTCAAGTGCGACGCGCAAGTATCCGCAGCGTGCAAGTCAAAAAGTGGCACGAAAGTATAAGTAGCATGCAAGTGCGGCGCGAAAGTATAAGTGGTGTGCAATTGTATGATGCACACAAGTCATATTCCAACATCATCATATCAAAATATGACAAAGGAAAGAAAGTGTCACACTAGTGATGGAAGGGCGCACAAGTGATGAACCGATACGCAAGTGATGGAGCGGCGCACAAGTAGGAACGGCGCACATCTGTATGTGGCATGCAATTCACCAAAATGCCTAAATTGGTGCGCAAACTGAGGGTTATTTATAAGGAGCGCAAGCTGGGTGCTGCGCAAGTGGTGTCATGCAAGTTTTTCCATGCAAGTTTTTCCGCACAAGTTTTTCCATGCAAGTTTTGCTGCGCAAGCTGCCATAGGTGCGCAAGAAGGAAGTTTGTGTAAGCCAAATTTGGCGCGTAAGTTGTGAGCTATGCACAATAGTGGTGCACAAGTAGTGAGTGGCATGCAAATAGGTGGCGTGCAAGCTGGGTGGCGCGTAAGCAGGGAGGCGCACAAGCAGGGTGGCATGCAAGTAAGGATTGGAACTCAAGATGTGAGTTGTTCTAGAAGTTCTTACCATCTTCTGTTAAACTATGATGATGCTAAGTTGATCTAGACTTCATTTTTTTTACAATCACAAAGAGAACTTGTGATTCTAGCAAGAAGAAGAAGAAGAAGAAGATCTCGGTGCAGATGGTTTTGCACTGAGAGAGAATGTGTGAAGAAAAGTAGGTTTCAGTGCAGTTGGTTTTGCAATGAAAAGGCAGAAGAAGAAGAAGAAGAAGAAGGGTGTGTAGCTTACAGGTTTGCTGCATAAAGAGAAGAGAATAAGAAGAAGAATAAGAATAGAGTATACCCAGTTAAAGCCTACAAATATTTCGGGCAATTTAATTCAGATGGTGCTTTGTGATCTGATCCTCAGTTTCTGAATAATCACATTGGTATATGTGATTCATGCTAAGAAATAAGAAGAAGTGTTAGTGCATTCTGTTATTTCACTAAATAAAAAGAAGAAGACCTAGTGCAGCTGCTTTTTCACTAGTGAAGAAGAAAAGAAGAAGACAAGAAGATTTTCTTTCCTACTAATTTGTAAGTAATTAAGTAAAGAGCATTGAAATAGATCAAGAGCAGAACCTACCTTTTGAAGAAGGAAGAATATTTTCTCTATAGGCAGTATAAAGAACCAGCTAGACACTGAAAGTTGGGTTAGGTCATCACCAGTCTAGGGAATAGGATTGTTTCCCACCCCCTCTAAAGTGTAGGGACTCACACTGGCTGGAAGATTGTTTTCCTATCCACTCCATTGTAACAGCATATCACATTATAGTGTAGAATCCATGCACTGGTCATCCCCATGCATGGAAAGGATGTAGCTACTCTTATTTAGTGGTGAACCTTGTAAAAATATCATGTGCATATTTTTACTGCTTTCTATTATTGCATGCGACAGGGAAAAGAGAATAATAGAATCAAGATCCTAACAGGTCAAGAGGTACAGGGATAAAAGTTGAAATTGGTTTTAAAAGTCCCCAACACTGATTCACCACCCCCCCCCCCCCCCCTCTCAGTGTTAGGTATATCCCAAACCAGTCCTCTCACATGGTTGGTGGAAGTGATAGTTGATAGGCTATATATCCATCAAGATAAATAATCTCAAAAGATCTGATGTACCTAGGACATAGATTTCCTTTATTAAAGAATCTCATGACTCTATTCTATTGAGATATATAGAGGAATAACTTCTCACCAAACTCAAACTTTAATTCCCATTGATAATTACATGCATATATCTTCTGTTAACTTTGGGAAGCCCGAATATATTGTTGGATGGTCTTCACCTTTTCTTCCAATTCCTCAACCATTTTAGGTCCCATCATCTTATGTTCACCAACATCATCCCAACATACAGTTTTTCAACCTATTTTCCCATAAATGGATTCATATGGATCCATTAGGATGATTAATTTGGAACTCTTTTGATAAGAAAACTCGACCAGAGGTAGATATTGGTACCATCCTCCTTTGAAGTCCATTGATAATGCTCTCAACATGTCTTCTAGTGTCTGCATAATCGGATCAGATTGGCCATATGTTTGGGGTGATAATTCATACTAATGCTCAACATAGTATTTTGAGATGTTGGAGAATTTTCCATAACTTAGATGTAAATCTTGGATCTCAATCAGATACAATCAATAATGGTACTCCATGTATCCACACAGCTTCTATGATGTATATCCATTGAAGATGATCAAGTGAAAAGTCATCTTGAATTGCAATAAAGTGAGTTATCTTTGTAATAATATCTACAACAACTCATATATCATTATTTCCTATGGATTCCTTCATAAGTCTGGTGGCAAGTTCCTTGGTGATTTTATCCCATTTCCATGTTGGTATGGGTAATGGTTTCATCATTCCCTTATAATTTTGTCTTTCATCCTTCACTTTTTGACATAACAGACAATTTGATGTACATTTAGCAATTTTATTCTTCATATTGTCTCACTAATAGTTATCTCAGAGATCTTGATACACCTTCTTCTCCCTAGGTGGATGGAGAAGGTCGATCTATGCGCATCATTAAAAATTTATCTCTTTATCTAAGTATTTGATGGTACACATAGTCATGATCCAAATCTTATGACTCCTTCACCATCAATTTTGAACTCTAAGTATTTATCTTTTCAGATAACTTTCTCTATATTTTGAATTTCCACATCATCTTTTTTAGCATCCTTTATCTTCTCTAAAAGTGATGGTTGTGCAATAATTTTTGAAAGGAATGATGATGTACCTTACTTTATGATTCTCATATCCATCCTTTTCAAGTATAATAAGATTGTATCCATCTCAATTCTAATCATTGATAAAATTATAGGATCCTTTCTGCATAGATCATTTTCCACTTCATTTTATTTACTAGGATGATAGCGGATTGAGAAGTCCTAATACTTTATGATCTCTAACCATATTTTTTGGTTCATATTAAGAAATTTATGTGTGAATATATATATTTGAGTCTCTTATAATTAGTAGGTATCTCCAAATTCTCCCTATATAGATAATTCCACAAAATTTTTAATATTAAGATAAAATATTCCAACTCTAGATTATATATGGGATAGTTTTTCTCATGAAATTTCTAGTCTTTATGCATAGGTTATCACTTTATCATTTTCTATAAATAAATAGCCTAATACCTTCTTTGAATCATTAATGTATACAATAAATAGTTCCCCACTTGTTGGTAGTGTAAATACTTGTATAGAAATAAGCCTATTTTTCAGCTCTTTGATGCAATATTTGCATTCATTGGTCCATACAAAATGTACTACCTTCTAAGTTAACATGGTTAGAGGGTCTAAAAATTAGGATAATTTCCCCACAAATCACTGTTAATACCCAGCTATACCAAGGAAACTATGGTTCTTCATTACATATTTTGGTGTGTTCCACTCCTCAATTGCCTAAATTTTATAAGGGTCCATAGAAATTCCTTTGATGGTGATAACATGCCCCAATAATGATACTTCCTTCATCCAGAACTCACATTTAATGTACTTTTCATATATTTTCTCCCTTCATAAAGTATTTATCATAGTATTAAAATGTCCCTCATGTTCCTCCTTTCTCTTGGAGTATATCAAAATATCATCTGTAAAGACTACCACAAATTTTTCAAGGTAATATCTAATGACTCTATTCATTAAATCAATGAAATTTTCTGGGGAATTAGTGATTCTAAAGGGAATCACATTGAACTAATAGTGTTCATACCTCTTTCAAAAGTCATTCTTGGGAATATACTCCTTCCTCACCTTTAATAGGTGATATCCTAACTGAAGGTCCATGTTAGAGAAATAATTATCCCAACATATTTGATCAAACAATTCATCAATATATGGTATGGAATACTCATTATTTATTGTGATTTTTTTGAGATCATGATAATAAATACATAGACACATCGATTCATCCTTATTTTTTATAAAGAGGACTAGTTAACCCCATGGTGAAGTACTCAGGAATATAAAACCCTTGTACAAAGTTTATTATAACTATTTATTTAGTTCTTCCAACTCAATGGTGTCCATTATGTAAGGAGTTTTTGATATAGTCAGAGATCTAGGAATAAGATCAAATGATAACTTAACCTCTCAGTTGGAATGAAGACCAAAAAATTCTTTAGGGAACACATCAATGTAGTCCCTCACAATGGGAATGACTTTAATCATGATATTCTCCTTTATCTCAATCATTTGAGTTAGATATTATTTATCAGAGCGAAAACATTTCCATAATTGAGAGGATGATTCTAAAGGATATTCATCCTCCTCCTTACACTTGTACAGAATTAGAGGATGCCTTCATATGTGAATAGTGATCTCCCTTTCTCGATAGTTGATGTTGAGTGTATATAAAGATAGAAAATACATGCCCAATATAGCAACAATATCTACCAAAGGATGTATGATGAGATTTTTTGGAAGGTTAAGTACACAAACATTAAGCTGTGAGGATTTATATACTTTAGATTCAATAATTTCCCAATTCATTATTCTCAAAAATAACTTAGCCTTTATATTTTGAGTTGGTGTTTTAATAGTTATACTAAAATTAGAATATATAAAAGAATTTATAGAAACAAAATAAAATAATGTGTTTTATATTCTTGAATTAATAACCAACATGAATATCACCACATCATTTTTAGGATCAACCACAGCATTGGTGAGAGAATATTCCAATCCTTTCTACCATAGTGGTTGTTATTATTGATTAACTCTAACAACCCTTGGATTAGGGAATTTTCTCTCATAATGAATATATTTTTTGTAATGGAAACATTTCACTATAGTATGAGTTTTGATATGAACCTTCTTTTCATATTCCATATTAGTGGTCTTCTTTAAATCCATTTAGAAAAAATTATCTGGATGCCCATATCTTCCACATTTGAACCATCTCCTAGTTCCCTTTATATAGTTCCTAAGATGCTTCTTCCTATACTTTTGGAATGTGGGATATTTTATTTTATTTCCTTCATGGGGTTTGTCTATTTATCCTCCCATGTTAGAATTCATTTTCCTCTTTTTATCTCTGATCCCACAAGACCAATGAGATTCTATGATCTTTATTTCAACCTTAAGATTACAATGAACAATCTCCTCAAAGTTCTCAATGTTTTGAATTTACAAATATTTTCCTAGACTCGGCTTTAATCAACTAAAGAAGTGATTCACCTTACTTTCAGTGTTCATTAAATATCCAGTGGCATATTATACAAACCTTATAGATTTTTCCTCATATGTCCCAATAGATTCATCTTCCTTTTGATTTAGTCTGAGGAACTCCCTCTCCATCTTAAGAGGGATATTTCAGGTAAAATATTAATTAAAAAATATTGTCTTAAATCCCTCCCAATCCATGAATCTAATTTCCTCCTTATAATTTTTGTTTTTGATCTGTTTCCACCACTGATCAGATTTACCATTAAAATGATAAACCACCAATATGAATTTCTCTTATTCTAAGCATTTAAGGAAAGATAATATCTTCCCAATGGAGTTAATCTATTATTATGTAATGGAGGGGATCATAAGATCCACTAAATATAAGAGGTATTTTCACATAAAATTTTTTACCACAAATTTTTCTTTCTAAAGAGAAGAAGGGTGTTCTACACAATTCAAGTTATTATTCAAAACTTGGGCGAACTGTTATTTTACCTTCATAAAGTTTTGAGATCCCATTACCATCATATTTTTCATTTCTTTATAGAAATCATCACATTTATTGTTGTAATGGGTTATCCAATTTCCCCCCATTAACTAAGAAAAATAAAATAAAACTAGGGGGATTAAATACTTAGCTAATAAGAATATAAAAAATGAAAATTTGAACATATAAAGATAAAATTTTAAATGAATAGTATATCCAAACTTCTAATTAACTAAGTTTCAATATAGGTTATCCATTGTGATAGAATAATACCTAGGGTCCCGACAAAATTTTTCTATGCCTAATATCCAAAAATAACTAGACTATGTTGTGATACCAACTATAGAGACCCTATCATTTTACACATATTATTACATGATTTTAATCATAATCAACAATCAAATACAAACCAAGGATTATAAAGTCTAGTGTCTTTGAAAGATTAGGTACATAAAATTAAAAACATATAACTAAAATAAAAAAACTCTTTATTAATCTTCCATAATGAGATCATAACTACCTTTGGGCTCCTACATCTATATAGGATAACATGGGGAATACATGGAAAAAAAGGGAAGAGATAAAAAATCCTAGTAAGGTAATAAAAATGGGAATGAATCCAAGAAAGTGAGTTATAAAGTCATAATATGATAACATAAAAAGCATGGATCATGAGTAAACATATATAAGAATGACAGATGGAATGTGTAATTATATGATCATATAAATATTGGAAT
Organism: Viscum album; assembly: GCA_963277665.1. Classification (NCBI taxonomy): domain Eukaryota; kingdom Viridiplantae; phylum Streptophyta; class Magnoliopsida; order Santalales; family Viscaceae; genus Viscum; species Viscum album. The sequence goes on along the minus strand of OY728125.1, from coordinate 476,466,550 downwards.
GTTTTAGAAACATATAACATGACATAAACAAATGCCAAAGTTAACTACTATGACTATATCACAAGGAGGACAAAGTCCCATAATAGAATAGGTTTAATTCCTAATCCCATACATGACGTCTCATGCAACTAAATATTACCCAATTCATTTGAAAACTATCTTGTTTCACCCATAATAACATGTTATTTCACATGTGTGCTACATGAATAATCAAACATAAGGAATAAAAATAAGGGTTACCCATGGAAGGAAATGGATATCGTAATCTTCTCATAAGGAATAACCATAGGGTGTGTCATGTGGGTATCCATAGAATAAGGGATTAAATCATTTCTATACAGTAATAAAATAAATATAATAATATATCATTAATAATGATGTTTAACTAAAGTGAATACTTGAAAAATAGTGTTTAAGAAACATTAGAAATAAGCCACTTTAGTGCAGTTTAAGGGAAAATATTAGAGTATTTAAAGATAATTTTATGTCGATATAATGGTTACTTACATCATACATAACACAACCATGACTCAAAATTTCATTTGTTTAACTTATAATGTTAAATATCATAAATTTTCGTATTTCACTATTCATAAAAAATCATCTATTTTAAAAAAATACCAAAAAATTCACCCTAAACATTTTTTGATGTGTAGATTTAAAAAATAGAATCTATTTTACTAAAATAATTTTCAAAGTGTGAGAAATTTAATTTTTAAATAAAATCATCATTTATTCGAAAGATACCGATTTTAATATTACAATTGATTTTTTGACCATTTGAAAAATTAATTAAGCTATCATAAGATTAACGTATAATTATAATACAACATAATATTAATTTATTATTGTATTTTATGAAAATAAATTTTCTTTTAAATCATTATATTAATTATAAAATTTTAAATAAACATTTACGTTTTACAAAAATACTAACACTTAATTTATCATTATTTACTTATACCATGGTATAAATATATTATATTTTCATTTCCAAGATACCAAAATTTTATTTGTACCTTCATAGGTGAGGTTACTATTATAATGGATAGATTACTATTCCTTATGGTTAGATTATAATTCCAATAGTCATGATATTATTCCAACATTATAGGTTCTTTAATTTCTATAAACACATCTTGTTTCATTCATTCTTCATTACCTTCTATTTTTTCTTAAGGTTATTTATGTTTTAATATTTAAAATTAATATTGTATTATTAATATTATGTTTTATTTCTACATCTTTTTTCATGAGTACGGTCATTTTACAGGATCGAGCATATCCAAATTTTCCCATTCTTGTTATCTTATTTTCTATTAATTTTGCTTCTGTAATATTTGGCATTCTTATTTTTTTTATTTTTTGACTAATGTACCATTCATCATTTATGAGAATAATGTGTTTATTGGGTTCACTATGTGAGGTATTTGTTTTAGGGAATATTAATAAGAACAAAATTCCATTGATAAAATTTTGGTTCATTACAATTATAATTTTAAATCCACCTATTAAATATAGTTATAAAAAATAAACTGTGTTACAATCATGGAGATGGTAGGTTGTGCATACGCATGAGTAACGTTTCCATTTTTAAATGATCATTATGTAATGAAGGTATGTATTATTTTATCTTTATATAATTACATTGATATAATAAATATTATATTAATTATTCATATAGACTTATATATATCTTCCATGTGATGTGGTGATGAAAAACGAATCACATCTCTTTGTGGAGGTAGTAATCCACACATACACACGAATAACATTATCATTTTTTTGTGAATGTAAAGTTAATAATTTAAATGATATATTATCATTTAATAATGATAAATATTTAATTAATATAATATATAAATATTAATTCCATCATTATAACCAGTCTTGAGAGATAGTGATGGAAAACGAATTACATTGGTTTGTGAGGTGGCAGTCCGCCATACACATGAATGATCAATTCTTTTCCCATTTTATGGAAGTGTAGATGAATATAAGTCATGAAAATAACATAATAAAATCTCATTATATGGAGTATACTAAATTTTTTATTTTATAATGGTTTAATAAGGTTTTAGGGATGTGGAAGAAGAAACAAAACTAAAACATGTAGATAAAAACTATACCCCTTCTTTGGAAAAAATCTTTTGTTTAACACCTTAATACCACTAAGGTTGGCATTATTCCAAAACAATACCTATATAATGAGTTTAGGGATTATAGTAAGGTATTTGGGTAGGTATTTTCCAAACAAAATGGGTTTTTAAGTGTAAGGAAATGGGAAGAAGGGGTTCCCTTTTATAAGAGAGGGGAGGGGCGTGCTTGGAATTTCTCAAAATATTAATTTAATATAAGTTAACTTTTAATTAAAAATATCTAAAAAGTGAGTTATTTATAATATAATATTATTATTGGTATAAATACCCTTATATAATAAAAATTATACAATCTTTTACTATATTTATACCCTTATCTTTTGATTTTCACCCTTATTTAACCTAGTTAACTCTTACCGTGACAACATGGTTTTTTAAATTTTGAGGATTAATATAGTTACTATAAAATGTAAAATGATACCTAAATGGACCATGGATGATATTTTAAAAATTGTCCTAATCACTTGGCCAAATTTTATATTTTTATGAATTTTATATCATTTCATAAGATATTCTTTACTACAAAATATCCATAATGTCAATTTTAAGAACTATTCATTACTTTGAATTTAATAATATCAAGATAACACTTATAATTTAAACAAAATATTTTATTATTTTCCTAAAATTAAAATATATTCTATATAATTCATTTATTTCATTAATTATCTCAAATTATATTTATTTTAATATTTTTAATGTCATTTATTTGATTTTTCCATTAGTTAAATAATTACAGCATCAGCATTGTGAAATAATTTAAGGTAATTATTTATTCATTAAAAATTAAAAATAAATTAAATTGATTAATATAAATCTATTATATTTCAAAATACTATTTATAGTCAAACATAACCTCTAGATAATACCATACTAAAAATATTACACTTACTAAAAACAAGTATGTGATATGTTGGATTTTTCTTTAAATAAAATACTATAAAGGTCTTGATCTCATCCAAGGGGCCCAAAAAGGTCAGCAATTCTACCTTAGGATGATTATGGTCAATATATACTCATCAAATAATATTTTTGTAAGTTTTGGTTCATTTAATAGTTTTTATCATTTTATTTTTAACCTAAATTTCCCAATTTACAATTTACTGTGGTAATAAAATTACTAATATTAGTATTCATAATTTTGAAAAATAAAAGGGACCGTGTAAGATATAATATTTTTTCAGGTACATCCTTCTTTTAGTTTTTTATTGAACCTATTTTGTTTGGGTTTTCATTCTTCTTTATACCTTGGTGGCAGGGTTCCTTTGAGAATGGAGAGAAATTTTTAAGGCAAATGACCTAAATTTAGGAGATGCATGTTTATTTTAATTAATATATTTCGGGTATAAATGTGTTAAATGGGATTATAAAGGTTCCATGTGATTATGGGGGGATTCAAAGGTGGTTCAGGTTCTTTTTTAGAAGCTAGGATTAAATTTATTTACAAGACATTTACACACCATGTAAATATTACACAACATGTAAATATTACACAACATGTAATTATATCTAGGAAGATGCCATGAAAAAAGTTCATGACATGAAATTAATACACACCATGAAACTGGTTCATGTCATGTGATGTTTGAGTATGGTTATTTTAACCTGAGGTGACGTGTTTTTCAGTATAACTCAATAATTAGAAATTAAACAACATAAAAGTATTACACGTTGTGTATTTTTGGAGCTCAGCACTTTTAAAGCCATGATGTGTATGTAATTTCATTATTCATCACACACAGACCTTCTCCCTCAGAACTTAGGCAATTTCTAAGTGATTTTGTAGTAACTTCTTCAAATATGGATGTCTAAATCAAGAAATAAATCTCTAGTGAGTGGTTTGTGTTTGGTATTCCCCTCTCTTCCACTTGTTTCTAATTATCAAAGTGTAATATTTTAACCACTGAGGAAATAGGATTTGATCTTGATCTTGTTTGATTTGGTTCTTCTTGCAATATTTTTCACCTTCATTCTTGTTGGTGTTATTGGTTGAAAGCGTTATCTTAATCATTGATTAAGGTATGTGGTCAAAAACCAAACCATATGGTTTTATTAATTGTTAAATTATATGCAATATCAAGTGATTGCACCTAAAAAACATTCCCATTAATTAGTTTAATAATGAATGATAATAAATATTATGATGGAATATTTTTTAGATCACTTTGGATTCAATGGTGCTACGTCCTGGCTTACGGCTACCCATTGGGTGTGATTATCCAAGAATAATAATTAACTAGCTGATGTTTTAAAGTGTATTTAGCATGTCATGAAACCCCATGTGATTTTCTTTTGATAGATTCACCTGGGAAAAAGGATTACTTAATTAATTGGAATGTCTGGTGAAACCTTATATGATATAGTTGCGTGCACTTGCGTGTTAATGGTTAAATAACGAATTTGATAAATGAAAGGGGGTTTGAGGATGAAAGGGTAATTGTATGAATTAAACCTTGTGGATTATGATGTTTTATGTGTTACAATTTATTCTATATCCTTTTATGTGTTGGATATTTAAAACATTGTATATAGGGCTTGGCTCTATTATTCTGTAATGTTTATAGGCCTTGTCATGGTCATACTGAAATGATTATATAGAGGAATCGGTATGATTATGTTTTAATGCTTATAGGTCTTGGCCTAGTTATTCTAAAATGCTTATAAAGAGGGCTCGGCCCGGATGTTGAAATGCCTATATATAGTCCTTGTCTTAGATTCTAAAATTCTTATACATAGGGATATTCCTTGTTATTTGATTATACCATGGACATTGTTGATTTTTTGGCATGGTTTTTCTACATACTTTGAGATATTTTAGAATGGTGTTGAAGTAGGTTAATTGTTGTATTATACTAATTTGTTTAATAAATACACATGTTTATCGCTTTATTTCATGAACTTATTATCAGAATGGTTTTTATAGACATGGTGGTGTCGACCCACTAAGTTTACTCATATCCTATTTAGGCCATAATTTGATACCCAATCAGATTACATAGATACAGGTTTAGCTAAGGGAAAGGGACCTTGTTGCTGATTGTTTCTTCATGGATGGTTTATTTTGAATTATAACATGTTATTTAGTTAAATTTTATACTTTCATTACATGGTTAAATATTATTTGGTGTATTGATTCCTCCTTTTACTTTTTATTTTTTTGTTCTGATATTTATGTTATTTTTTGTTACTCTGATATTTATTTATATTGTTTATTTATGTCAAATTTTAACTCTATATCAGGTGGTATAGTCTCTCCACTATGGCCTTTACACCCCCACTACTATTTGGTAGCCTCTGGAATATGGGAAGGCATGCTTGAGGTTATGTAACCAACCTAATTTGGCAATGTGAGAGAGTTCAAGATCGGGGAAATTGCAAAGTTGTATTAGAGGAAATCGGTTATTCTTTTCTATCACTTTAATATTTGGGAATGTTAGAAAGGAGACTATGATGTGTCAGGACATGGAAATGAGATTGTGGGTGGGATAAGAAAAGTAATGCAAAGGGGGAATCCAAATATCGAGGGATGTTATTGTTGTTCATGATGTTTGCTTATTACAGTTGATGTTATTTCACCTTGAGTGGTTCACATGTTGAGTGATGTTATTATTTATTAATATTTATAATTGTGTCCTAGTATGGAGTGAGATGAGTATTCAGGCATCATGATAGTCACATAGGGATGCATCTTGACATTCATTGTCCACAATAGGGACATATTTTTTATATGTGATATATTTTCCTGTATGAACTATGAAATGATATAGGGGTTATATCCGACAAATGAAATGAAAGAACTCTTATTTCACAATAAAACACTTGTAAGTCAAGTTTATAGAGACCACGAGCCTATGGTTCTCTATTTTTATCACCTATTGAGGTTGACCTTGTTGTTATCCAGTGTTCTAAGGAGTTAATTTTTCTTATAGAAAAAATTCCACCTATTCATCATCAAATTAAACATCAGGGGAGTGGAAATAAGCATGCTCCTAACGCTGGTGAACCAAATATTCCTATATCTCCTAAGGATCATATGGATGATCATCTTCACGACAAGTTAATAAGGGTTATGTGAACCATGAAAGGGAGATTGTTCGCAATGTGAATTTGATGTCTGAGCTAAAAAATGAATTTCAGATGTAGTATCTATCGACGTACATTGGGTAAGGAGTCCTCTAGGAAGATGAGTTCTGTATTGATTCATTCTAGAAGACCATAAAGTATCTCGAGACACCCATAGATAGAAGGGTGAATCTTGATGCATATATGCTTCATGGACAAGGAAATCATTGGTGGGAAATTCTAGAAAGAGTTGCATAGAAAGATGAGTTATCTTGGAAGGAATTAGAGGAGAATTTTTTTATCAACTTCTATCCATATATGTTAAGGGATAAGAAGGCTCATGAGTTTATACACCTAACACAAAAGGGAAATTTAGTGATGGACTACATTGGGCCTTTCACTGAATCGCATCTCTTTGCACCATCTTTATTATATGATGAGATATCTAGGGAGATAAATTTTCCTGATGGTATTTTCTATGATATCAGGTGATAGGAGAACATTTTTTTCTTGAGAATCATTTTAGATGTGATAAACCAGTCACTCATCATGGAAGGTAATATGAGAGATTTCCTAAATAGTGGCTGGGGAGTTTCAATAGGTAGAACTAGGAGATCCTCTTCTGGTGGAAAGAAGCATTAGAATGATTGTTTTCACAAAGGAAATAGTGGTCAGATGAGTTAGGGCAGTGGGTAGCCATCTCAAGACTATATTTTGTTTCAGTTCTATCAATGTAGAAAGTTGGTCTAAAACTAGCCTCAATGTATGTACCCTATTTTGGAGTGTCATTATTATAGTAGGATATTCCACCTTTAGAGGTTTTATAGGGGAATACAGTAAAAGACTAATGGTAAGGGATCATAATAGGTATTATAGTCTAGGAAGGACTCGGTTAACCCTCAGTAGATAGGTAATTATAGTTTTACTCGATGTTCAGGTTGAGGTAGGGGATACGGTACCACGGTGTAAGAGCAGCAGTACCAAGCAGAGGGAATACCATAGGTGAGTCAAAGTGGAGCCTAGAGTAGAGGGGAAATTCAACTACATTCTATGCAGACTACTCTGGCTTGTGTGGATGCAGGACCATCTACCATCAGAGACATGATTCTGGTATCATCTACCCTTTCTTTTTTTTTTATATAGGATCATCACATTCCTTTTTATCTTCTTTTTTAAAATGGTTTGGACTTGTTTTTTTTAATATTAGATGGTGTTTTAACTATTTATACAACATTGAGAGTATGTTCAGAGAATATCAAATGTTGCAAGGAATTTTTTATGTTCTGAAGGATTGAATAATAACTGAGAATGGTCATTCAATCAATTGTTCACTTTTTATAAGTTTCAAAACATTTAGAAACTTAACCCCTACAACTTGTTAAGATTTATTTCCTTATCAACTTTTAGTAAATACTCATGCAAAAAAATTAGAAAATAAATTAAATCACATAATATTGATAAGGTTAGACCTCATTTTGAGAACCTACGTCTTTTCCATAGCCACTATCATGGATCTATAGAAATACACTATTAATAAGAAGTAAATAAAACTTGTTTCAACACCCATTAGACACCTTATATCTCCTGATAGGAATGATGATACTGACTCCCATCAGTTTATAATGTTTTCTTATAAAAAAAAAGATCCAAACCAAATAATAAATATTTTTTTGAATCTGATCCATAATTGATAATTCTGGAACCTCAGTTTGATTTGTCCAGACATGATTCTATCAATATGATAATACTGGATCTGATTCTATAAATATTATAATTTTTAATCTTATTTTCTCAGAACAATAATTTTGGATCCGATTCTCTCAAAACAATGATGCTGGATTCGGTTTTCTTAGTATGATAATTTTGGATCTGATTCTCTCCAAATAATGATGCGTGATCCGATTTTCTAAAAACAATAAACTCACTATCAATATGCAAAAAAAAAATCTAATAGAATGATCAATTTAATTCTTCTTCAATCAGATGATAACTTTAAATATTGAATTCTCCAGTGCTCCTAATTTTTCATGTTTATGAAAGTTTCAAATGAATAAATGATCGGAGGAAATATTTATAGCTTACTCAGAAAATAAATGTAGGAAACTTCGAAACTTTCTCCACTTCCTCAAATATCAATATCTTTTAAAATATCTCTCATTTAAAACTTCAACTTTGACTTCTTCAAACCACCTTTGATTTTTTTGAGATTTTCACAAAATTTAAATTCAATTTTGACCACTTAAATTAATCATACCTTTCTCATCTTATTATGATATATTTCTTTCTCAACTTCATTACTATTTATTTATTTCTTAACTCATAATGATCTATTTATTTCCCATCTAATTTTTATCAATTTCTTTCTCATCTCATTATGATCTATTTCTTTCTTGTTTTGTTACGATCTTTTTCTTTCTCATATCATTATGATATATTTCATTATCATATCATTACGATATGTTTCTTTCTCATCTCATTATGATATTCTTCTTTCTCAGCTTATTACAATCTGTTTCTTTATCAGTGTGATTTTCCTAGTATGAAAATCCCTATACAAAAATCCCAGTACAAAAATCTCAATACGAAAATATGAATATGAAAATCTCAATATTATTTTGCAAGTATGATTTGTTTCTTCCTCAAGCTTAGAAAAATGATTTTCTTTCTCAGCTCATTATGATGTAATTCCTATTACTATGGAAATATCATTTTGAAACTCTGAAATTATTCAAACCGCTCCACCATTTCTTCAAAGGATTTTATCATGAGTGTTTTCATGATTTGTGAGAACTTATTTATCATAAAATAATTATTTTATTTTTTTTATAAAGTATGAAAAATTTCTAAATATTGAATTTACTTTCTTATTTCAAAACTCTTCATCAAATTCAATATTTATATGATTCTTTTGAATTATATTATTTTCAATTTCATGTTGATGGACTTGAATACTATAAATTTTCTGATCAATAACTTCATATTCTTAAATTCTTATGTGTCTGGTGCAGCTGAATATGAAAACATGGTTTTGGAAACTTGTGTATAGAAAATAACCTCATTACGATGGATTAGGTCCAACTCCAGGAAAATAAAACATTATTCAAAAAAAATGTTAGTTATCAAAAAATACAAAAACTTTGTTTAAAGAAATTTTTCCAAAAAGTCTCTCCAATCTCCCCCTTTGTATTTATTAACAAACCTTGTTAATAAATTTCCAACTCTTAAGAATTTTTACAACTCAACTTTTGTAAGAAAATAAAGTTTTTGAATTTTATCAAAACAAAGACTTTCTCAAAAGAGATATTCTTAACACAACACTGCTGGATAAAGTAATTGTTCTGAAGGAATTACACCCCGTGATGGAAAGAAAGTTTTTATTACATGTAAAGATAAACTCCCTCTCATGTTTATCTTTCCCTCTCACTTTTTTCCCTCCCCATTCTATGAAAACCACATCTTTATATTCATTTAAGAAGATGAGTAAAAAACTTATTAAAAAGTAAAAGTTGTTAATTTATCTCCCCCTTTGTCAAAAATAATATAAATCATAGTGTGGGTTTCTTCCTTATGAGGTTTATGAAGACATTGGAGGAGGATGAGCATGAATTTTCCGCCTCAATTCCATAAACCTTTCTTCTGACATTACATTTTTAAAGATATCATTAATCTGATACATTTTTATATGTATTCCATTAAAACATCTCCAGTAGAAACTTTTTCTTTTATAAAGTGAAACATTATATCTATGTGCTTTGATCTTGAATATTGTATGGGATTATTGGAAATATCAATTGAACTATGATTATCACAAAATATCTTCAAGAGTTTAAAAACTTTTTATTTCAAATATTCCAGCTAAAGATTCATCTACAACTTTTGAGTACAATCTTGAGTGGCTAAAAAATATTCGTATTCATCTATACTCTAAGTTACTACACTTTTTTTACTATTCCAACTCACACAACATTCACCCAATAAAAATATTCCCCTTGAGGTTGATTTTATATCATTATAATATCCAGCCCAATCGGGATTAGTATAACCATGAAACATTATTTCAATTTTTATTTTGTATAACAATACATGTGAAGTTGTTATTTTTACATATCTCATAATTATTTGTTCTGCCAACATATGTGATTATTTTGGATTACTTTGATACCTAGAACACAAATTTACATCATAAACAATATCAGTAAGTGAGGATATACGGTAAAGAAGACTTCCTATCATCTTCTAAAAGTATTTCTTATTTACACTTATTCTAGATTCATCTTTTCTCAACTTTGTGATCATTTAAATGGTAGTTGAAGCTTCTTTTCATTTTTTCATCCCAAACCTCTTTAACAATTCCATGGCATACTTTTCTTAGGATAAGAAAATGTATTTTTCTTTTTGTTGAACTTGTAATCCAAGGAAGAAATCTAATTCTCCCAACATTTAAATTTCAAAATTCTTCTTCATTTCCTCAAAAAATGTTCTAAGAACATCTTCTATATCCCCTTAAAAATTTATATCATCCATGTAAACAATTATAATTAGAGTTCCAGATTCAACATCGTTCACATAAAATTTTCTATAAACTTTTCATTTAGAAAAATTCACCATTTTCAAACAATTTTCAAGATTATAATACCATGTATGTGGTGCCTCTTTCATCTCATACAAAGCTTTCTTCAATTTACAAACTTATTTTTCATCCACATCAATTAGAAACCCACAAGGTTGTTCAACGTAAACTTTTTCATCAATATCTCCATTTAAGAAATATGACTTTATATCCATCTGATAAACCTTTTAATTTCGATGTGAGACCACTGAAAGAAACATTCTAATAGTTTTTTTAGAAAGATGAGCACAGAGGCTCTAATATTGATAAATCAAATAGTTCACAGTATAAAAGGAGGGTGTTTTACATTTTTTTGGAATTAGAAAATGCATCAAGTCATTAGGCACAGTGCTCAGTCATATGCATCTTTCTTCCAATATACCTTTATTGGCATGCCCATACATAATATAATTATTTTTCCGAAAAGAGTGTGTGACAGTGTGATTCATATTGGCAATCCTTTCTAGGCAGTTGACCCATTTACTGGTCAGTTTATGTGATAGTTGGAACTGATTCACCCAAACCACTTACACAAGCAATGCGGAATCGCATACGAACCAAATATTATTCCAATAGTTTCTAATCTTGCAATTGGGGTAAAATTATCTTCAAAATCCACACCTTCCACCTATTCATAGACTTTACAAACAAGCCTATCTTTGTTTCTTGAAACTTTTATATGTTCATTTAACTTGTTTCTGTAAACCCACTTGGTTATGATAACATTTTTATTTTATTTACATGAAACAAGTTCCCATGTTTCATTCTTTTCAGTATAATACAATTATTCATTCATATAATCCACCCATTCTTTGTGTTGAATAGCTTCTAAAACTGATTTTGGTTCAACTTTTGAGATAATTGAAGTATTATTATCTAATCTCAACTTTCTTCTTGTCTGAACAGGACCCTTATGATTCCAAATAATTTTTTCAGATTCAACATGTTTTTGTAGGGTAGGGAATTTCAAAGTTTCTTTTCCAACTGAAATTTCCTTATAACATGATTCTTCTGAGTCATGATAAGAATGTTTTAGATTACTTCTTCTATTGTTGGAATTATTCAATTTATCCTCTTTATCATTTTCAACTACATTGGTTAAGGAAATTTTATTTTCAATTAACTTCACATCATATGATTCCACCAACTTTTTTAAACCTTTGTTCCAACATTTTTAACTTCTTCCATTTGGTGAATAACCCATAAATTTTCCTTCCTCATCTTTTTTATTTTAATTTCCCAAATACATATTTTTTATTTTGAGAAAACATTCAATTTTAAAAACATTGAATTATTTCAATGAAGGTTTTTTTATACCATATATCATATGGAGTCATGTTAGTTTTTGGTCTCAACAAGCACCTATTTTGAACATGTACAACAGTACTAATATATTCTCTCTAATAGAATTTTGAAAGTTTGTATTCGGCTAATATACTTCTTCCTATTTCTACCAAACTTCTATTATTTCTTTCTGCTACTTCATTTTATTATGGAGTATAAGGAGATATATATTGATGTTTGATACCATGCTTTCTCAGATAAGTTTCAAAAGTATTGCTTTTGAATTTGATACCATTATCTATTCTTAACTTCTTTGTGGAAACCCCCATTTCTTTTTCAACATCCTTTCTACAGAATTTGAACATTTCAATAGCCTCTAAATTGTGATTCATAAACTTGAGGTTTTTAATGTGAGTGAAATCATCAATAAAAGTGATAAGGTATAAATATCCTTTTATTGATTGATGTCTCATCGACCCACATAGATCAGAATGAATAAGCTCAAGTGGTCTGGTAGATTGAATCTCAATTTTCTTATGACTTTTTTTAGTCATCTTTCATTTCTGGAAATTAATACAAACATCTTCATATCTTCTTTTAAATTATGGAAAATTCCAAACAACATCAACTTTATAAAGTTTATTCATGTTTTTCTTCCCAAGGTGTCCAAGTCTTTGATGCCACAATTTGTTTTCCTCTTTATAACTCAAGTCTGAATGGTAGATTGAATCTCAATTTTCTTATTCCTATTATTTTTAAGGAACTATCATTACCAAAGGTAACTCCTCCTCCATCATGACTTTCAACATGTTTCAATATTTTTATATGACCAGTCATATGTGAAGATCAACCACTATCATGTATCCATGGTTTTTTCCTTTCACTTTCTTTCAAATATGTTTCAACAAACAAAAGTTCTTTCCACTACTTTCTTCTTTTCATCTTTTATTTCTTTTTTATCATAAGAAACTTGTTCTAGAATGAGTGTTATATATATTTTAGAATTATGACTAGATTAATCACATCTTTCTCAAAATTATTCTATACATTCAAATTGATTTTTTATTGGAAAGTTTCTAACATATTGAGAATTCACTCTTTCATCTTTATGTAAGTTAGGAAAGTTTATAAATCTACTTTCACTATTTCTTCCACTTTACTCAAGCCTTATTATGGGTAAGGATGAGTTGTGCCAACAATTATAAGTATTTTTCCCATATATTCTACAATACAAGCAATAATAATCAAATCTTGATTTTCTATTGAAACAATACCTTTCTCTATTGAATCTTTATTGTATTTGGTAACTTCTTTCAACTCTAACATACTCAGTATGTGGACCATCTATTATTTTGAGTTAGTTTTATACTTTTTTAGATTTAATAGGTTTCCCACATCCTTTTTTCACCTAATATTTCCCAATAATTTTTTGGGAACCTAAAATGTTAAAATAATTAGATGAAATATTATTTTTTGTATGAGAAGATTTCACCTGATTCTCATATTGATCATTCTTAGTAACTTTAAAAGTCTCAACTTTTATTTTTGAAGCTTTTTTGAAGTTTTCATTCATCTTCCTCAAGGTGATTTCAGGCTCAATAATTTTTTATTGAAACTTTTTAACTTCTTCTTCCTTAGTTTCCAGCTTCTTACTAATATCTTCAATAATCTTTTCATGTTTAGAAATTATAAGTTTGAAACTTTAAATCTCCTTAATGTATTCTACCTCCTTCTCGATAACATCTTTCCTTCTATTAGAAACATCTTGAAAATATTTCTCCATAACTCTAATTTCTTTGTTGAGAGATTTTTTTTCTCAATACATGAAACAAGTTAGGTTCTGGGTTGATACTCTCTATAATATTATTCACCATTGTATAATCTTCTAAGACAGCTTTGAATCCTCTAATATTGCAAAAAATTTCATTTTCTCTGGTTAATTATTCATCAATTGTTTTTTCATCTCTTATTTTTATTTATTCATACTTACAAAGAAAAATATTTAGCTTTGGTTCCTTAGATTTTTTATTACCTTCAAAAAAAACTTTATATATTGTACCACATACTTTTTAAGTTTTGAGACCCATCACCTTCTGATAAAAATTATTTGATAAGGAGATAAGGATTAAATTTCTAGTCTTTCCATCAACTTGTATATTTCTCTTATCAAAAAATTTTATAAGGGAATCTTTCTCAATAGGTATAAAACTAATATTAATAGCATCATCAACTTCAATATCAAGAGATAGGAGATAAGTAATCATCATATTTTTTCATCTATAATAATTTTCTCCATAAAATGTAGGAATTATTCTACTATTGACAGAATTGATATTATCCATGATAAGGATTCAACAAGGGAACCTACCCTCTAATACCAATTAAAGTTAAAAAAGATCAAATAACAACTAATAAGGGGGTTGAATTAGTTGTTCACTTTTTATAAGTTTCACAACATTTAGAAACTTAACCTCTTCAACCTATTAAGATTTATTTCCTTATCAACATTTAATAAATACTTGTAAATGAAAAATTACAAAATAAATTAAAGCACAAAAGATTTAAAAGGTTTGGTCTCAGTGTGAGAACCAACATCCTTATCAAAGCCACACTTGTGGGTCTATGGAAATCAACTATTAAGAAGAAGTGAATACAACTTGTTCCAACTCCCATTAGACACCTTCTATCTCCCTATAGAAATTCTTATACTAACTCCTGTTAGTTTACAAAGTTTTCTCCAAAAAAAATTAATACAAACAAAAGAATAAAGGTTATGTTGAATCTACTTCACAGTTTCTTAGAGTAATTTGGTCGGATCCGATTCTCTCAATATGATAATTTCGGATCTGATTATCTGAACATGATAACACTGGTTCTAATTTTCTCTGTATGATAATATTGGATCCTATTCTCTAAAAACAATGATGTTGGATCCAATTTTCTTATTATGATAATATTGGATCTGATTCTCTCAAAAAAATACTGGATCCGGTTTTCTAAAAACTATAAATTCCCTCTCAATCTGAAAAACTCAAACTTTGAAAGAATGGTCAATTAAATTCTTCATCAATCAGATGGGAACTTTCAATTTTTAATTATCTAACATTGTGCCTTTTGTATGTGTGTGAAATTTGAAAATGAGAAAATGATCAGAGGAACTATTTATAAGCAACTCAGAAAACAAAGGTAGAAAACTCGGAAACTTTCTCTACTTCCTAAAATCTCAAAATATTTGAAAACAAATTGCATTTAAAACATTAAATATGACTTTTTAGAGAATCCTCAGATTTCTCCAAGATTTACACAAAATTGACATTCAAGTTTGACTACTTCAATTCATCATACCTTTCTAAGATTATTATGGTCTGTTTCTTTCTCATATTCATAACAATCTATTTCTTTCTCATCTCATTACAATCTATTTCTTTCTCATATCATTACGATATGTTTCTTTCTCAACTCATTACAATTTTTTTATTTTTTATATCATTATGATCTATTTCTTTCTCATTAATATTCTCCTAGTATGAAATTCCCAATACAAAAATCCCGATATAAAAATCCTAGTATGAAAATTTGAAAAAAAATATGAGTATGATTTTCCCAGTATGATCTATTTCTTTCTCAAGATCATCAACATCATTTTCTATCTTAGATCATTACAATATAATAAACATTATTATGGAAATATCATTTTGTAACTCTGAAATTATTCAAACCTCTCCACCCTTTCTTCAAAGGATTTTATCATTATCTTTTCATGATTTGTGAGAACTTCTTGATTAGAAAATCATCGCCTGATGAAAATTTTCAAACTCCTAACTTCACTTTATTATTTAAAAACTCTTCATAAAGTTTAATCTTTCTCTGATTATTTTGAATTCAATTATTTTCAATGTCATTCCAATAGACCTAAATATTATAAAGTGACTCGTCAATAACTTCATCTTCCTGAATTCTTCTGTGTATGGTGTAGCTAAATTTGAAATCCTAGGTCCGAAAACTTATTTCTGGAAAATAATATCATTACAGTATACTAGGTCATATTCCTATAAAATAAAACATTATTTAACAAAAAAAATAGTTGTAAACAAATACAAAAACTTTTTTTAAAACAATTTAACCACAAAGTTTATTCAATGTTCTCTAGAGATCAAAAGTTAGAATTTCTTATGGGAACCATTTATACTAGAAATTATATGTTTCAAATTGATTCTTGGTATGGATTGGATATTTCTATATCGAGATCGTATCGGTTTTTACTATATTAGAGATGTATTTCTATCTCTAGAAGGAGATAGCTATTTTCACCCAGGTGAGTGATATATTCAGGTTATTCATGTCAGACCAATTCAATGAAAATTAGATTATCTCATGGCTAAGATAATTGGTCCTACTCTAGATGATGGTGGGATTTAGCGGGATACTTTTCCTCCAATGGTATACTGGTTTCAAGATGTTTTTTTTTTTGAAGATTTTTATGGCTTACCACCTGAGCGATAGATCAATTACATGATCGAGTTGGTGGTGATAGAAAAACCATTTTCTATTCTACATTACAGAATGGAACTAGCAGAGCTTCAGGAATTAAAATTTCAATTGGAAGATTTTGAAGCTAAAGGTTTCATATGAACTATTATATCACCATGGGGTTATCTAGTTTCTTTAACCAAGAAGGCCAATGAGAATTTGTTCTTATATATGTATTATTGAATATTGAAAATTATTATGGTAAAGAACTAGTATCCCCTTCCACATATCGATAATCCATTCAATCAGCTAGTAGGTTCTAATATTTTCTCCAAGATCAATTTGAGATTAGGATACCTCCAGTTGAGGATGGGACCATCATACATACCTATGACTTCTTTTAGGATCATGTATATATTGTATGAGTTTATATTTATGTCATTTATTTTGACAAATGCACTTCTGGTATTCATGTCTTTGATGAATTATATCTTTCATCCTTTTCTAGATCTTTTTTTTCAACAAAATATTAGTGTACTCCCAATCAATAGATGATCATTACCAACATCTTGACATCATATTGAGTAAATTGAGAGAGCATTGTCATTATTCCAAGATAACAAAATGTGGTTTCTTGATTGATAAAATTCCCTTTTTGGGTTATATCATCTTAGAGGTAGGAGTTTCAGTGGTCCAAGAGAATTTTGAAACCGTGTTATCTTCGTAGAATCCCAAGAATGTCTTCAAGATTCAGAGTTTTCTTGGTTTGGTGGGTTATTATTATTTCTTTATCCCAGACTTGTCCCATAAGGAAACACTAATGTCTAGGCTAACCAATAAAGGAGTTAAGTTTGTTTTTTCATATGCTTTGAAGAGATATTTTCAAGATCTAAAGAGAAGGATAAACTCATAAACTATCATAACTTTACCTATGCCAGGTAAGGCATATACCATGTACTATGACACATCTAGAGATAGACCAAAATCAGTTCTGATGTAGTAGGATCAAGTGGTTTCTTATGGATCCAGGCAGCTAAGACCACATGAGAGGAATTACCCAACTCATTATTTGTACTTAGTTGTAGACGTACATTTCCTAAGATACTAGAGACATTATATTATCAGAAAGAGGTTTTTAGTGTACATGGACCACATGATCTTTAAGTACATATTTTCTCAATGGGAGCTAAACCTTTAGTAGATAAGGTGGTTGAGTATCTATATTATTTTGACTTCAAGTTGGATTATACACTGGGAAAGGGAAACATCGTTTATGATACCTTGAACTAGAATACACAGCCAGATGCAGTGAGGGATTCATGTGGTGAGTAGAGGATGATAGAACTATTTAAAAACATGCATATAGATATTCAAGAGTCCCAGGTATGAGTATCTATGACTTCGACATCTGTTATACCTATGTTTCTGTATTGGATCAAGACATAGTAGTTATCTGATCTAGAGGGATTATTTATGATATACATCTTATATGGTGGGAATTCATTATATTGATGGTCACTTGGAAGTGTAAATTTTATTATTTTACATGGATAAGTATGGGTTCTTATGGGCTTGTGTTGGGAGCTGATGATAGAGTTCAATTATTCTAGATGGGTGTGCATCAAGGTTTAAAAATATATATTGTGATCTCCATAGACAGTACTAGTGGAAAATAATAAATAAAATGGTAGTAGGATTTTTGGTGAGATTTTTTACATGTCAGCAGTTAAAGGCTGAGCATCAAATGCCTTTTGGGCTGTTACAACCTATGCCCATTCTAGAGTGGAAATGGGATAATGTCTCTATGTATTTTGTGATAGAATTTTCTAGGGAAACCTATAAGAATGATACAGTATGAGTTATCATGGATCAACTAAAAAATTTATTCCCCTTCTTTCCTATCATGGAGACCTTCACTATTGATGATCTGGGTAGTATTTACATGCAAGATATGGTTCGGTTGCATGGTATTTTGAGGAGTATCATTTATGATAAATATCCTCATTTAAGGTTGTGGTTCTAATAGGGTATTCATAAGGCTCTAGGATCATAGGTTCTTCTGACTACAGGATATCATCCATAGATCGATGGTCAATTTTAGCAAACTATTCAAATTCTGATGGATATGTTATGATCCTATGTATTGTATTTTGGTGGTTCATGAGAGAAGTATATGGAACTCATGGATTTTTTTTATAATAATAGCTTCCAAACATTGATCCAAATTGAAAATTTTGAGGATTTTTATGGTAGGTCATGTCATTCACCTATTTG
The DNA here is from genome assembly GCA_963277665.1 of Viscum album. Classification (NCBI taxonomy): domain Eukaryota; kingdom Viridiplantae; phylum Streptophyta; class Magnoliopsida; order Santalales; family Viscaceae; genus Viscum; species Viscum album. The sequence goes on along the minus strand of OY728125.1, from coordinate 476,447,692 downwards.
TTGGTTTGAGGTAGCTGATTCAGTGCTTTTTGTACCTAGTCTCATATAGGAGATGTCTGAGCAGGTTTAGTTTATTAGGTGGTGATTGTTGACTATAAAGAGTAGGCATAAATATTATTCTAACAATTGGATATGACCTATGGAGTTTAAGGTTGATCGTTGTGTTTTTTTTTTGGTGTTGCATAAGTTGGGACAACACTTTATAAGAAAATAAGAAAAGCTAGCACCCAGGTTTTTCTAGTTGTATCAGATAGTGGAGAGGTTCTGTCCAGTGGAGTACTTATTAGCCCTTCCAAAGTGATATAGTTTCCTGAATGACATGTTTCAAGTGTCACAAATTTGGAGATATCATCCTCACCCTTCTCATGTATTAGACATAGTAAAAATTGAAATTTTTATAGATGCGTCCTTTGTGGGGAATATGATGAAGATTTTGGACCATAGTGAGAAGTATCTCTAGGGTAAGACCATAACTCTAGTTTGATTATAGTGGCACCATGAGAATGTTCAAGAGGAGACCTAGGAGAGGGACTATAATATGTGATCATGGTTTAAAGACATTCTCGTTGAGATACCATAGTGATGCTCAAGGACAAGATTTTATATATTGGGGAGGATGTAAGATCCCATTTTTTCCAAGTGCATCACTCTTTGAGTTCTTCATTGAACCTCTTTCATTTGGGTTTTCCCTCTTCTTTAAAACTTAGTGGTTAGGTTCCTTTGAGGATGGAGAGAAATTGATAGGAAAAATAAACTAAAGTTTAGGGATGTATGTTTTTTTGAATTAATTTATTCTGTGTATAAATGTGTTAAATGGTCTTATCAAGGTTTCTCGTGAGTTTGGAAGGCTTCAAAGGTGGTTTGGGCACTTTTGTAGAAGTTGGGATTAAAACTTTCTATAGGGAATTTACATGAAATTTAAATGTCACCAGTCTGATGATTTTAAATAGGAACATAAAGTGAAATTAATACACATTGTGAAACTAATTCACATTGTGAAATGTTAGATCAAGGTTATTTCAACCCATTGTGATTCATTTTTTGGAACAACTAGAAAATTAGGAAATACATGATGTGAAATTATTACACGCCATGTATTTCTTGGTATCATTAGTTTTAAAGTAATGATGAGTATTTAATTTCATTCTTTATCATGTATAGCCCTTATCCCTTAGACCCTAGGCAATTTGCAGGTGATTTTAGAGTTCCTTCTTCCATTCTTAATGTCCCAGTTAATTGATCACTCCCCAGTGAGTGGTTTTTTGGGGGGAAATCCCTCAATGAGTCCTCTTGTTATGTTTTGGTTATGTCTGTGTTTTTTAAAAAATCTAAAAAACTACGAAGGAGTATGTTTGGTGTTTTACGAAGCAGGTTTTTAAGGTGGTCTTGTTTCCCAGTGTTTGAAAAAAATTTCAGCCTCAAAATCAAGAGTTTGGTTTATTGTAAAATGATGATTTTAACATAGGGGTAAATAGTACGCAGAACATTAAGCAAAGTTTGTGGGTTTCAAAGGTGGTATTTGGAACTTCAAAAGAAATCAACAAAGGAAGGGAACCATGAAGCATGAGTCGCCGACCACGTACAATAATGTTTCACAAAGACAAAATGGTTCGCAGCACATTCATGTAGTACATAGAAGGGTTGAGGTATATAGGATAGCTTTTCATTCAAAAAAATGAGGTGGTGATTTTATAATCATGGAGGGAATCGTTTTTGATAACGTGATAGTGATTTGGGCCACTGTGAAGGAAGAGAGGTGGTGGGAAGACCGCATTGGGAAGATCGATTCATGGTAGGAGCATGGTACACAGTGAAGGCGATACCACATTGAAGATTTTATAAATCTAGGATTAGAGAATTTTGGGGATCTATTTTCCAATATAAGGAGTGTTAATCCCATAATTTCCAAGAAATATTTTCATAAGAAAATATCTTCGCTCTGGGAATTTGGATAATTCTGAAAGTGGTTCGTGAGGGAGAATTCAGTGAAGGGTGAAGTGGTTCGCATGGAAGCAATTCCACTGAAGGTTTTTAAAGGGAAATATAGCTTGAAAAGGAAGCAATATATAGAAAAGGAAGACATGGTACGTGGAGGAGGAAGACCCAGTATGCAGAGGAGAGACAATCTATGAAATAAGACGTAATCCATGGATGAGATACTGTTCGCAAAAGAGGAGACAGTCTGTAGAGCAGGGGAAGTTCACGAAGGATGATCGGTCAGTGAAAGAGGTCATCTAGAGAATAAGAAATTCTAGTACATAGAAGTGGTATGCAGAAGCATTTTACAAAGGCAGTATGTGGAGGTGGTACATGGAAGCAAAAGAAAAGGAAGTTTGTAGAATAGGTGGTCCATGAACAATATTCACTACACAGTTTTCAGAGGAAGAAGGTGGTTCGTGAAGGGACTTAAACAATTATTAAAATCAATTTACACTAACCTAACAGTATGCAGAAATGTAAAATTCATCCACTAGTGAAAAAATAACTTCAATGGAGTATCTATCTATTGTTTAGTATGAGTTATTTCATTCAAATGAATAGACCTACAAGTCCATAAACTATAAGTGGATCCCTTATACGAGTAATGAGGAAAGGAAGAGTAAGATGGCGATCCTTCCCACTGATGGTGAGCTAAAGGAAGATACATAGGGAGTGGCCCTTGGAAATGCAGTGATCAGATCTTAAATCTTGTAATGGCAGTGAGACTAGTTATATAATTGATTTATCCTGAACATCATTATTATCAGTGAGGCTTAGTGAATTTAGCACAATCAGCACAATATCATTGTATGATCCTTAGATGTATCCTGGTGAGGGTAAACCAAGTAAAAATATCTATGACCTTATTCTTTCTTTATTACTTTACTTTCAGTGCATTATCATCACATAAAATTGGAAAGGACATGATCAAATTTAACATTAAAGAGAATAATAAGTGACCCTTGTAATAAATAGGTCAAGATTCAGTGGAGTAGGAATATGTTTGAAAATAATATCCATACCCTAATTCACCCCCCCCCCCCTCAAGGAATCTATACCCCTTTTGGAACTAACAATTAGTATCAAAGAGAAGGTTTCTTTTATCAGTTTTGTTTTATCTAAGTTAGGTGGTATTCCTCAGTGCATAAGTGTTTACAGAAAAAGTGTGATTAAGTTTAAGGAATCCAATACTTTACTGAATAAAGGCTTGGATGAATTATATATGGAAAATATATACTCACTCAATGATGATGTAGAAATGATTGAATAACTTGACATTCAATGTGATGTTGAAACTACTGATGATGAATAAATTTTGAGAAGGACAAATGTGGAATTTTTCCATGAAACAAAGGATTTGGATCAGAAATTGGATTTTAAATATAAAGACATTAGGATCCAAGAACTGGAAATTGAGGTCCATAAGATAAGAGGTTTGAATTAAAGGATTATTGATGTGGCTACTAATCTAAGGGAGAATAATTATTCCCAAGCTAAAGAAATAAAAAAGAGATCTACAAAGATAGAAAAACCAAAAGATGGTAAAAATATAAAAAATATGAAGTTAGATGAAATTCAGAATCAGAAAGATATAAATGATGATCTTACTACATATTTGTTTAAACTATTTTAGAAGAACCAAAGGCTACAATAAGAGAATTCATGTTGTTCTGACTCTATTGCTCAAGAAAAATTGAAAATAATGGATCAAAGTGACATGGTGGATAATCTCACATGTGAATTGGAAGATGAGATGAGTAGAGGGAATAAAATCAAGAGATAACTTAATGATCAACTTGAATTAAAGGATATAAATATTCAATAATTAAGAGAGGATCTAGAATCAGTGAAAATATAATTGGAGAAATCCAGTGCCAAAGGAAAGCCTAAAATGAAGGATTCCTTGCACTTACTATTTGATTATCCTTTAGTAGGTGATGATGAAATGAGGAGAAAATATGATATTTATAATGAAAAACAATAAAATATTTTCTCATCTAAAAGGCCATACAGTTTGGGAAAAATGGCATTAGATTTGATGAATCCCCTCCCATGCATGGTAGGAAGAAAGCTATGAGTAGTTCAAAAAATGGGAAAATCTTGTAGATACAATAAGTAGAACTAGAAAAGATTTTATAGGAAGTAATGAAAACATGTGTTATTTATATGGGATTCATGGTCATACATCAAGGTTTTGTTCACAGTATTTGGAATATATTTAATTATATAAAAACAAAAATATTTCTAAATATAAGAATAAGAAGAATTGTCTTGAGAAATATGAAAGAAGAGTATCTCAGAAGAATGTATCCAGGAAATGATACTATTGTGTAAGACTAGGACACATCATGAGTATGTTTCAAGAAGCTCATGAGATCAATATCAGAAGAATAACTCTAAATGCATCAACATCACAACCAAGAAATGACGAAACGAGGTATATTTTTAAGGGGAGATACTTTATATGTTCTAATCATGGGAATTTGAAAAGATATCGTAGCAGGAAGAAAGAAGGGAAGGAAAAGGAACTCTAAAGAAGATCCCAAACTCTGGTAGTGTATAATAAAAAGTTCTATATTTAAAGATAGAATGATAAGTTAAAAAATAGGTTTACAGCCTCAGGGGAATCAATAGGAGTTGAATGAAAGGTGTATCAATCACCTCCTCTGATACACTCACAATAACTCTCTGGGATAGAATGTGATTGAACCTAGAAGAAAAAGGGAGGAGCTACTCTAGTTTTGTGTAAGAAGAATGTATATTCAGTGAAGAACACACCATAATCAAGAAATAGTGTGGAGACTAGAATACCTAATAAAATAAAAATTAATAAATATTGTCCCCACAATCTCACATTCTTCACAAGGTGATAATAGAAAGGATGGGAAAGAGCCCTCTAATGGAGGAATAAGCAAGAAAATATGGTCAGTGGATATATTTCCTATCACAGAAATAATCATGAAAAATGGAAGTTTAGAGGAAAATCAATGAAGGGAATTGGTACAAGTAGGTTTAGACCCCAAATTGTGAAAAATTACAAGCCTACATAATCTACTTATCAGAAGAAGACTCAAAATATGGGTAAAGAATGTTTAGTCATATGGCCAGAATAGTTAAGGTTGGTTGGGTAGTTGTAAAAATCACAGAAAGAGTATATTTATTTGAAATAAAGTATTAAAGGGTTGATCAATCAAGAATGACCATAATCATCTTCTTGAGGATTCTATAGAAACCCCTCTCCCAATGTGTATAAATATTTTTAATTGATGTTCAAGTGTTTTAGTTTCAAGGGGAGATACGATCCAAGGGGAAGTGGAATCAAAAGATGCAAAATGGCTCATTGTTATGTGTCACATGAGAAGAAATGACGCAAGAGAAGAAGAATGTTTTGGGTATAAATAGTGGGCCTAACAACTGGAAGAGTTTCATATCATAGGGGGGAATTTTGTCTCTTAATTAGATGCAAGATCTCAATGGGATATAAAGGATGAAACTTTATGCTATCTGAAATCAAGAAGACTGATTGGGGGGAAGTAGAAAAACTCATGTATTTCATGGATAATGATTTTTCTCTAACAATATTGTACCAGATAACTATTTTTAGGATTCCAATAATCCGTGAGAGAATTTAAACAATGTTTTAACATGAGACTACAAAATTAGTTGAAACCAATGATGTCACAATAGTAGATAATGAAAATAATCTTTAAGAGAATAATGAATAGTTTCCTTATGAAGCAGCTGGAGATGAGAACTGGGTTCGGACTATGAATGAAGAGCTTAAACAAATTCAAAATAATGAGATATGGGAGATTATTTTGAGTAAAATATATAATAATGTCATCTGGACTAAATGGTCTTTTTCAATAAGATTAATGAAGATGAAACAGTGATTTGAAACGAAACACAACTAGTGTGAAAAGGGTACTCCCAAATAGAGGGTATTGGTGTTAATGAGTCATTTTCACCTGTTGCAATGCTAGATACGATCAGACTATTTTTGGCTATTACAGTGTAGAAGAAGTTCAAAGTACTTTGGATGGATGTCAATTCTACATTTCTAAATGGGGTTCTGGAAGAAGAAGTGTATATCGAGAAGCTAGATGGTTTTCTCATTCATGAATATGAGAATAGATTTTTTCAGCTGAAGAAGGATTTATATTGTTTGAAGCAGGCATCAAGAAGGACTAGATCAACTTTTTAAGAAGCTCAAATTCCTTCATGGTGGGGCTAATTACAATCAATATGTGAACAATGAAAGTAATCAAAGGATGATGGTGTTGGTAATACAAGGAAGTTTTAAGAAGATTTGAAATGGAAAATTCCAAGGAGATGAACACTATAATGGCTACTCAGATAAAACTGTCTTGGAATAATGATTTAAATTGTAGTCAATATCACAAAATATATGAAAATAAATGGAATTTTATTGTACTTGATAGTGACAAGACTTTACATTGTTTTTTCCATATGTCAAGTAGTGAGATATCAAATCAATCCAAAGGAAATCCACATTATTGCAATGAAAAGAATACTCTAGTATATCAAGGGTACTGTGGATTTAATTTTTTTTTGTGTAATGAAAAATCTCATCTAGATCTATTGGGATATATAAATGTCGATTGGGATGGTTCAGTAGATGATAAGAAATCAACGGCAGGAGGTGATTTCTATCTTGGTAGATTGTGTATTTCTTGGCTAAGAAAGAAACAATATTTTATTTCATTAAGCACTATAGAAGCTGAGTATATTGCAGTCACTCAAGAATGAAAATAACTATATTTGATGAAGTAGTAGCTTGATTATATGGTAGTTTAATTAAAGTTTCCGATCAGAATCCAGTTCAATAATTCAAGTGCGATAAATCTTAGAAAAAATACAGTCTATTACTCAAGGAAAAAATGCATTGAAATAAAATGTCATTTTATTAATGAGAAATTTGATCAAGGTCTTGTGAAGTTGAATTATGTTCCTATAGAACAACAAGTTGTAGATATTTTGACAAAGGTCATACCCAAAGAATCATTTGAAATGCATCAACTAGATCTGGGAGTTCAATCGACTTCATGCACTTGAAAAAGTGTAAATGTGGGACCCCCCCCCCCCATCCCTGAGGTATGGTGTGTTTTTCCTTAATGTGATAATTGTGTTCTTTACCCTATTTCAGACATAAAATGAATGGCATTCAGATTCATTGACAAAGGGGGAGAAATTGTAGCTGTTAAATGGGAGAAAATTTCTTAATAAAGAAACTGGGAGGAGTTATTAAGTGAAGTAGTGAGATAGAGGAATTTGAAGCTATTAGGGGGAGTAGTGAAATATGGGGGTATTAAATATAAAAATGATGGACATGATCGATCAAAGTATATATATCACAATAGATGAGGTTTGTGATGGAAGTAGAGGAGTGGTGTTAGAATAGAATGAAGTGATTCATTGATGAAAATTTCATTATACTCTTGGTGTGTTTTGAGTGTGTTTGTGTTTGTTAACAAATTCATATTAACATTAATGGGTATGGTTGGTGTTTGTCGAAGTATATTTTTAAGGTGGTGTAGTTTCCCAATGTTTTCCAAATTTTTGGGCCTTAAAATTAAGAGTACGGTTTTTGGAAAAATGATGATTTCTGCATAGGGGTACACAGTGTGTGGACCATGAAGCCCAGTTTGAGGATTTAAAAGGTGTTATGTAGAACATTTAAGGAAATAAACAAAATAAGGGAACCACAAAAGGCGAGTCGTCAACCACGTATAGTAACGGTTTGCACAGAGAAAATGGTTCGTGGCGCAGTCGTGTCGTACGCGGAAGGCTTGCGATATGTGGGATGGATTATCATTTGCAGAAATGAGGGGGTGATCTGAGAAACTGTTAAGGGCATCGTTCATGAAAACATAAAGTTGATTTGGGCCTCTGTGAAGGAAGATAGGTGGTATGCAAACTGCGTAGGGAAGATCGGTTCATGGTAGGAGCACGATATGTAGAGAAGGTGATACCACATTGAAGATTTGATAAATCTCATATTAGCAAATTTTGTGGATCTATTCTCCTATATAAGGATCGTTAATCCCATCATTACCAAGAGTGATTTTCATAAGAAAACATTTTCACGACCCGCCCTCGGGGCCCGTGCCGTGACTACCCCAAGCCCGCCTTCCATAGGCCAGGGGCTGGCGACTAGCACCAAGGCGTAAAATCCCAGTAAAAAGGGAAGGCATTGCCTTAATAAAGTAAACAAGCACCTCAGAGTAACAAGCGGAAGTAAAGCAGTACACAAAACTAGAACAACTGTGCCGAAGTAAAGGGGCCGGAAATACAAGCCCAACTGTAAAGTAAAGTAAAACTCGAAAGGGAAAATAGCAACTGAAAGTACAAGCGGCTCCTGGGACGTCCTCCTCGATTCCTACCTGAAGGGTAGGTACAGATGGCTCAGCTCCTGGATCGTCCACCACGGATCCTACCTGAAGGGTAGGTACAGATAGCTCCACAACTCCTCGGGTCCAACTGTCCGCTCCGAGCACGTCCCGCTCAGTGGTCCTCCTCCGGGTACCGACCTACTCCGTAAGCCTCAACCGCTGTCAGCGTTGTCCGTCGTCTGCAACCAACACAACGAAGTGCGGGCATAGCCCGTGCAGGGGTGAGTATAAGATACTCAGTAGGGACCCCGAGACCCCCCGAAGGTCTCCTGAAATCCACAAAGGATAAACCACATGAAGGATACAATCACGAAGTAACATCTAGTATTGATTAGGTATATGCCCATACATATACCTATGTCACCAATTTCCGTTCGGCTCCAACACCGAGCCCAAGAACAACCCAATCCAAAAAGAAGAGTAAACAGTAAATCCACACAGGATAATAGTACAAGTCCACACAGTTTATAACAAGTTTATGAAATCAACGGATAACCATTACCCAGGTATATGCCCATACATATACCTAAGTTATCAAGCGACCCATCTCAATCATGAGGAAACACAAAGATCATTGACTCAGCTCAAACCAGGATTTTTATTATCGAAACCGTAACTACTGAAGAGCTCCGTCTCTAGAGTGTACAGTGGTCCTGTCACGACTCCGAGGTACTGCTCACTAACCTAAGACTGCTGAGGTACTCCTCCTGTCGAGTACTGCGGGTTTGCGGCCAACTACCGGGCGCTCCGTCCGCTGAGGGTCTGTCGCCAAATACCGGGCGCTCACCCAAATAGCCTACTGAGGTACTCCTCCTGTCGAGTATCGCGGGTTTGCTGCCAACTACCAGGCGCTCCGTCCGCCGTGGGTCTGCTGCCAACTACTGGGCGCTCCGTCCACTGGGCTAGTCGACTCACTCCAAGTCGAGTCGGTCAAGCAGTCGTCAGGTCTCAGTCGGCTACACGGTCTCCGAACCCCGCACGCACGTCTCCACCGTCGCGGGTCTGTCGCTATAACCAAGCACACACACTCCGTAGAGTATCGCGGGTCCACCGCTACAACCAAGCGCTCCACCGCCAAGGGTCTGCTGCTGCATCCAAGCGCACCACCACTGTCAAGTACCACGGGTCCGCCGCTACACCCAAGCACTCCCCCGCCCGCTCGTCTCCGGGAGGGTCCACTCCACGAGCTACTGGTCGATACTCCAAGTATCTCAAAGTTCCAACGAAGAAGTGCCACATACGTCCGCTTCGTCAAAGGAGTCTCAACGCAACAGACGGCGCGTCAATCGGACGCCCGGTCTGTGAGTTATTAGCCTTTTCGTCCCGAGGGCCCGGTTGGTTTCGTGAGCGAACCTAACCCGGCCATATCTCAACTGTATCCAAAACTCGGGCGGAGTATGTCAAAAGTTCCGTCCCACTTAGAGGATTCCATCAAAGTCGACGGCACGTCAATCGGACGTCCGGAACTCAAGATATGAGCGTTTCAGCACCGAGGGCCCGGTTGGTTTCGAGAACGAACCAACCCGGCCGTACTCCACCTGCGTCCAAACCTCGGGCGGAGTATACCAAAAGATCCGTCTCACTAAGAGTAACTTATCAGAACTGACGGCACGCCGTTCGGACGTCCGTAGCTCAAGATATGAGCGTTTCCGCTCCGAGGGCCCGGTTGGTTTCGTGAACGAACCAACCCGGCCGAACTCAAAGTAATCCGAAACCTTGAGTGAGATATACCGAAACGACCGTATCGATCCAAGGATCGTGTTGCCGCAGACGGTTCGTCAATCGGAGGTCCGAGGCTCAAGTTATGGCCAAAATACCGGAACAGGTTCGACACGGGGGGTCCGGGTCCGGGCCGACCCGGCCCGACCCCCCCCCCCCCCCCCGGGGCGGCGCGGCGGCGCGGCAGCGCGGCGGCGCGGGGAGCCGCGGAGGCTTGTCGCCGCGGGTTGGCTGCACGCGGGGGCTAAGCCCCCGCTTCCTGGATTGGCGGCGCGGCCTTTGTGCCGCGCCCCTCTTTTTTTAAAACGCCCCCCCCCCCACGTGGGGGGCCTGATTGAGCGGAACCGGGGGGGCCGGCTGCCCCCCCTCCCTTCAAAGAACCGCCCCCCCTCATAAAGAGGGGGGTTTTGAGTGCTGACCGGGGGATTAATTCCCCCGGTTTAATGCCTTCCGGCCGGCCAGCTGGCCTGCCGGTTTTCTCCAACGGGACCGGAAATTCCGGTCCCCCCTTCGGCTTCCGACGCCGGCGGCCCGGCCGCCGGTCTCCTCTTCCGCCGCGGCCCGGAACCGGCCGCGGTTTTCGTCATCCGGCGCGGTGCGACGGCACCGCGCCCCTCCGCCGCATCTCGATTTCTTCAACACGGCGCGTCGGCGTCGCGTTCTTGAAGATTCTTCCTCGGCGTGGCGCGACGGCGCCGCGTAAAATATTTGCACGATTATCCGCGTGGTGCGACGGCACCACGCCACTTGCTTCCACCCGCAAGAATAAACAAGAACGATGGAGGGGGGTTCGGCCATGTTCGTGCGGTCCGGCCCCCTCACGTTAAAATAATAACGCAACTTTAAATAATTCAAAGCCACACGTTAGACTTGCTAAAATTCACGATCAAGAATAAAATAATTAAACCAAAAAGAAATCAACAACCCCTACCTTGGTATAAGGTTCGAAGATTGTCAATGTTCCGCGGAAGACGACGTCGCGGAGGTCGGGCGTCGCGGTAGCCGTTCGTCAAATCCGATGACGAAGAGGTGCGTCCGATGTGATACGTCGTTGGCGAAACCTCGTACGCTGACGAAGGTTGTCCGAGGAAGAAGCGGTTTTCTCTCTCGTTGACACGGAAGATGAAGAAGAGCGGAGCGGCGTTCTTCGTCGGAACTTGAGCGTTCTTCGTCAAGTCTTGAGGAAAGTCAAATAAAAAGAAAACAACGAACTCAAGAACCCCTACCTCAATAGTCGCACGTTGACGTAGTCGTGGAATATCGGTGTTGATTCCTTTGACGTCGGAGGAAGAGTCGTTGTCGTTGGCGTTCGTCGCGGAAAACCGTCGCGGAAGAGATGACGCGGAAGAAGTACGTCGCGTCGCGGATACGGCGTCGCGGATGGACCGTGTTCTTCGGCGGAGAAGTTTTTCGTTAAATAACGGCGTTCTTCGCGTTCTTCGTTGAAGTTGAGCGTTCTTCGTGATCTTCGTCAGAGATGAAGAAGAAGAATAAAATGCTTTCCACCTCTCAAGAAGACAAACAAATAACCAAAATAAAATAAGACAACATCTTATTTTATTATCACATAACTCACTAGAATTTCAAATGTTTGAAATTCAAAAAGGATTAACTCCCAAAATTAAATAAGTAACTCAAGTCATTTAATTAGGGGTTAAGCAAGTTGGGAGAAAATGAAAGGTTTAGGGGTTCGTGTGGGCCCCACCACACTTAATCCTCCCAAGGGAGGTTAAGTGGGTGTGGGTCCCACTTCCAACCCCCTTTGGTAGGTTTTATCAAGTTATAATAAAATTTGTTCTTCACAAATTTTATTTAACTCAAACTAAAACCCCAAAACTAACTTTCAACCCGCAACAAACGAAACTCCTGAAAAGGTCTCTTTAAGCGAATATCGGCGCTGCGAGTTCATTGGTGCCCTCGGATTTCAATTCCGAGCACCGGATCAAAAGTTAGGAATTCCCGCCCGTTCGTTCACTGAACGTACCCGAGCCAAACTTCGGAAAATAATTCCGGGCACTCCGGGCCTCGGAATCAGGTGCCGTCTGAAACTGCGCTCTTGTAAAATTCCAAAGAAAAATAACAAAAAAAAAATTCCTTGAAATTTCCGGGTCTTTACATTACTCCCACCTCAGGGCTTTACGTCCCCGTAAAGCTTCAACTCACACTTAAGGGAAACAAAGTAGTACTGAGCACGCAACTGAGCTTTAGGCTCCCATATGCTCACCTGAAGATCTCGTGCTACCCGAGAAGCACCCCAGAGGAAGCAACCGTTCACGTAGAACCTGCTCCTGTCGATCCTCGTTCTCTACTAGAACCTCTGTGCTTGTCGCCCTGTCATCGACGTCCAACTCCCTGAGGTCGATGGCGTGTGAAGAAACATACACGTATCTCCACAGCTGAGACACGTGGTGGACACTATGTACCCGGTGCGACTGAGGTGGTAGGGTCAAGCGGTAAACCTCCTCGCCTACCCTGCTGAAGATCAAAAGGGTCCATTGAACTTCGGAGATAACATGCCGCCTCGACCACATCTCCGAAACCTCATCGGGTTGAGACCGTATAAGAACGTGTTCGTCACCCTCGAATTCAAGAGGTTTTCCTTTTTAGGTTAGAACTGAAACTCAAAACTCCTGCTGCCACAAGGGTAGGGTTGACCAACTCAAGAGTGATCGGTCACACCCTCTTATGCATGAGTTTAACATGTGCTGCCCAGGGTTTCCTTTTCGCCGACCAAGGAAAACACATTCCGACGTTTGCCTAAAACAGTCAACCGGGGTATGATTTGTGAATCAAAACCATACCCAGATCAACGTCGTAAGGCCTCTACGCTGCCACCAAGAGATTCCAACCGAAACTCTCACCTCAAGGTCAAATCACACTGTCGGCGTAAGTGTGATTATCGAGTCTCCTCCCAAAGGTATCTCCAGACGTGAGGGTCAAGTCTACGGCTTACCCGGAACCTCTAGGTCTGGGACATGATTCGTGGAAGGGTAGAATGATTGGTTCCTATGTCTATAGATATGGCAGCTCGTAGTAGACATAATTCGTACCCTGAATCATTCTTAGAGCTCCTGGGTCACACTCCTTGACCGCAATGCAGCTACTCTCCTCCCCAGCCCTCCTGCTCCCTGAGCCTGGCGGGGACTACTAAGTCGGGTGGTCGTAACATGTCGAAATGTACACCACCACATGCTGCTCTCCAAGCTCCGCTTCCACGTCTGCTACCCTGCAGATTCATCTGTCCTTAGCACTTCCTCCTCCTAAAACATTTTACACGCCCGAGTCTCTGAGACTGGCGCTAGTTTCCTGCCTTTCACTGCTAACGTTCACAACCACAAAGGTTCTCTCTAGCATCCTAGCATAGGTAGAAATGCATAGAGGAAAAGTAATGGTTCGGATGTCCTTTAGACACACTTCGCTCAGAAGTTCGAGTCTAAAGAACTGATCACAACGTAACCAACGAGTACCAAGATTGATTGGTAAGCCACGTTGAGTGCTCTGCTTCCGACATGTCGTACTGTCGAAGCTGTATTAGCTCTAGAAAACTCACAACCACCTCCTCAAGCCAGTCCTCAGCCGCCTACGAGTCAGGCTCACCTCGAAACTTGAGGGATATCTGATGCTAAAACATATGTAAGGCACTAAGCCTGTGAGTCTCTGCTACCGGTACCGCCGGTAGTGTCTGCTGACCAACAGGTAGTGACATAGCCGGCGCTCTACCCGTAGGTACTATCCCAGGTATCGGTTCGCGTACCGAAGCCTCATTATTATAAGGACCAACCTCATGGTCACTCACTGGAAACACCAGGAGCTAAGATCATCATCCGCTCTACTAGTATCAAAGCTAGGCGTAGAACTCTAGCAATCGCCTCCATCCAGTCCACTGCTGCCTGGGAAATCTGTCTCGCCTCATATCCTCAGAGGCCTCTACTGCTGGAACTCGTGCATCGCGCTCTGCTAGCGTGCACCGTCAGCTAGTGGCATCCTCTGCCTAACGGGTGGTGGTGTTGCTGGTACACCACCCGAAGGTGCCAACACTGAAAAAGGGACCTGCACCGGAGTCTCGCTGCTCGGTGGGCCATCATCGAGAACTCTCTCAGAACTCCAGCTAACTATCTGCATGGTGACATCCTGAACAGTTGTGTCACGGTCTACGATTTATACCTGGTGAGCTGACCTGGTTTGAGCTGACTTTAAACCTTTTGGGAAACACACACGCAATCAGTGTTTTCGTGCATTAAGTCGGAAATCAGAAGTCAGGGTCCTGGTGTACGGAAACGTCGGCCGCCGTACCAACACTGGACTCCCTGGACTGATAACCACACTCAATACACTAAACACTATTGCTTCACATAGAAGAAAGATCAGAGTCTGCGGTAGAACCGACCGCCTCTGATACCAATTTGTCACGACCCGCCCTCGGGGCCCGTGCCGTGACTACCCCAAGCCCGCCTTCCATAGGCCAGGGGCTGGCGACTAGCACCAAGGCGTAAAATCCCAGTAAAAAGGGAAGGCATTGCCTTAATAAAGTAAACAAGCACCTCAGAGTAACAAGCGGAAGTAAAGCAGTACACAAAACTAGAACAACTGTGCCGAAGTAAAGGGGCCGGAAATACAAGCCCAACTGTAAAGTAAAGTAAAACTCGAAAGGGAAAACAGCAACTGAAAGTACAAGCGGCTCCTGGGACGTCCTCCTCGATTCCTACCTGAAGGGTAGGTACAGATGGCTCAGCTCCTGGATCGTCCACCACGAATCCTACCTGAAGGGTAGGTACAGATAGCTCCACAACTCCTCGGGTCCAACTGTCCGCTCCGAGCACGTCCCGCTCAGTGGTCCTCCTCCGGGTACCGACCTACTCCGTAAGCCTCAACCGCTGTCAGCGTTGTCCGTCGTCTGCAACCAACACAACGAAGTGCGGGCATAGCCCGTGCAGGGGTGAGTATAAGATACTCAGTAGGGACCCCGAGACCCCCCGAAGGTCTCCTGAAATCCACAAAGGATAAACCACATGAAGGATACAATCACGAAGTAACATCCAGTATTGATTAGGTATATGCCCATACATATACCTATGTCACCAATTTCCATTCGGCTCCAACACCGAGCCCAAGAACAACCCAATCCACAATGAAGAGTAAACAGTAAATCCACACAGGATAACATTACAAGTCCACACAGTTTATAACAAGTTTATGAAATCAACGGATAACCATTACCCAGGTATATGCCCATACATATACCTAAGTTATCAAGCGACCCATCTCAATCATGAGGAAACACAAAGATCATTGACTCAGCTCAAACCAGGATTTTTATTATCGAAACCGTAACTACTGAAGAGCTCCGTCTCTAGAGTGTACAGTGGTCCTGTCACGACTCCGAGGTACTGCTCACTAACCTAAGACTGCTGAGGTACTCCTCCTGTCGAGTACTGCGGGTTTGCGGCCAACTACCGGGCGCTCCGTCCGCTGAGGGTCTGTCGCCAAATACCGGGCGCTCACCCAAATAGCCTACTGAGGTACTCCTCCTGTCGAGTACCGCGGGTTTGCTGCCAACTACCAGGCGCTCCGTCCGCCGTGGGTCTGCTGCCAACTACTGGGCGCTCCGTCCACTGGGCTAGTCGACTCACTCCAAGTCGAGTCGGTCAAGCAGTCGTCAGGTCTCAGTCGGCTACACGGTCTCCGAACCCCGCACGCACGTCTCCACCGTCGCGGGTCTGTCGCTATAACCAAGCACACACACTCCGTAGAGTATCGCGAGTCCGCCGCTACAACCAAGCGCTCCACCGCCAAGGGTCTGTTGCTGCATCCAAGCGCACCACCACTGTCAAGTACCACGGGTCCGCCGCTACACCCAAGCGCTCCCCCGCCCGCTCGTCTCCGGGAGGGTCCACTCCATGATCTACTGGTCAATACTCCAAGTATATCAAAGTTCCAACGAAGAAGTGCCACATACGTCCGCTTCGTCAAAGGAGTCTCAACGCAACAGACGGCGCGTCAATCGGACGCCCGGTCTGTGAGTTATTAGCCTTTTCGTCCCGAGGGCCCGGTTGGTTTCGTGAGCGAACCTAACCCGGCCATATCTCAACTGTATCCAAAACTCGGGCGGAGTATGTCAAAAGTTCCGTCCCACTTAGAGGATTCCATCAAAGTCGACGACACGTCAATCGGACGTCCGGAACTCAAGATATGAGCGTTTCAGCTCCGAGGGCCCGGTTGGTTTCGAGAACGAACCAACCCGGCCGTACTCCACCTGCGTCCAAACCTCGGGCGGAGTATACCAAAAGATCCGTCTCACTAAGAGGAACTTATCAGAACTGACGGCACGCCGTTCGGACGTCCGTAGCTCAAGATATGAGCGTTTCCGCTCCGAGGGCCCGGTTGGTTTCGTGAACGAACCAACCCGGCCGAACTCAAAGTAATCCGAAACCTTGAGTGCGATATACCGAAACGACCGTCTCGATCCAAGGATCGTGTTGCCGCAGACGGTTCATCAATCGGAGGTTCGAGGCTCAAGTTATGGCCAAAAGACCGGAACAGGTTCGAAACAGGGGGGGTCCGGGTCCGGGCCAACCCGGCCCGACCCCCCCCCCCCCGGGGCGGCGCGGCAGCGCGGCGGCGCGGGGAGCCGCGGCGGCTTGCCACCGCGGGTTGGCTGCACGCGGGGGCTAAGCCCCCGCTTCCTGGATTGGCGGCGCGGCCTTTGTGTTGCGCCCCTCTTTTTTTAAAACGCCCCCCCCCCACGTGGGGGGCCTGATTGAGCGGAACCGGGGGGGCCGGCTGCCCCCCCTCCCTTCAAAGAACCGCCCCCCCTCATAAAGAGGGGGGTTTTGAGTGCTGACCGGGGGATTAATTCCCCCGGTTTAATGCCTTCCGGCCGGCCAGCTGGCCGGCCGGTTTTCTCCAACGGGACCGGAAATTCCGGTCCCCCCTTCGGCTTCCGACGCCGGCGGCCCGGCCGCCGGTCTCCTCTTCCGCCGCGGCCCGGAACCGGCCGCGGTTTTCGTCATCCGGCGCGGTGCGACGGCACCGCGCCCCTCCGCCGCATATTGATTTCTTCAACGCGGCGCGTCGGCGTCGCGTTCTTGAAGATTCTTCCTCGGCATGGCGCGAGGGCGCCGCGTAAAATATTTGCACGATTATCCGCGTGCTGCGACGGCACCACGCCACTTGCTTCCACCCGCAAGAATAAACAAGAACGATGGAGGGGGGTTCGGCCGTGTTCGTGCGGTCCGGCCCCCTCACGTTAAAATAATAACGCAACTTTAAATAATTCAAAGCCACACGTTAGACTTGCTAAAATTCACGATCAAGATTAAAATAATTAAACCAAAAAGAAATCAACAACCCCTACCTTGGTATAAGGTTCGAAGATTGTCAATGTTCCGCGGAAGACGACGTCGCGGAGGTCGGGCGTCGCGGTAGCCGTTCGTCAAATCCGATGACGAAGAGGTGCGTCCGATGTGATACGTCATTGGCGAAACCTCGTACGCCGACGAAGGTTGTCCGAGGAAGAAGCGGTGTTCTCTCTCATTGACACGGAAGACGAAGAAGAGCGGAGCGGCGTTCTTCGTCGGAACTTGAGCGTTCTTCGTCAAGTCTTGAGGAAAGTCAAATAAAAAGAAAACAACGAACTCAAGAACCCCTACCTCGATAGTCGCACGTTGACGTAGTCGTGGAATATCGGTGTCGATTCATTTGACGTCGGAGGAAGAGTCGTTGTCGATGGCGTTCGTCGCGGAAAACCGTCGCGGAAGAGATGACGCGGAAGAAGTACGTCGCGTCGCGGATACGGCGTCACGGATGGACCGTGTTCTTCGGCGGAGAAGTTTTTCGTTGAAGAACGGCGTTCTTCGCGTTCTTCGTTGAAGTTGAGCGTTCTTCGTGATCTTCGTCAGAGATGAAGAAGAAGAATAAAATGCTCTCCACCTCTCAAGAAGACAAACAAATAACCAAAATAAAATAAGACAACATCTTATTTTATTATCACATAACTCACTAGAATTTCAAATGTTTGAAATTCAAAAAGGATTAACTCCCAAAATTAAATAAGTAACTCAAGTCATTTAATTAGGGGTTAAGCAAGTTGGGAGAAAATGAAAGGTTTAGGGGTTCGTGTGGGCCCCACCACACTTAATCCTCCCAAGGGAGGTTAAGTGGGTGTGGGTCCCACTTCCAACCCCCTTTGGTAGGTTTTATCAAGTTATAATAAAATTTGTTCTTCACAAATTTTATTTAACTCAAACTAAAACCCCAAAACTAACTTTCAACCCGCAACAAACGCAACTCCTGAAAAGGTCTCTTTAAGAGAATATCGGCGCTGCGAGTTCATCGGTGCCCTCGGATTTCAATTCCGAGCACCGGATCAAAAGTTAGGAATTCCCGCCCGTTCGTTCACTGAACGTACCCGAGCCAAACTTCGGAAAATAATTTTGGGCACTCCGGGCCTCGGAATCAGGTGCCGTCTGAAACTGCGCTCTTGTAAAATTCCAAAGAAAAATAACAAAAAAAAAATTCCTTGAAATTTCCGGGTCTTTACAAACATCTTCTCTGGGAATTTGGATAATTCTTAAAGTGGTTTGTGAGGGAGAATTCTGCGAAGGGTGAAGTGGTTCGCACAGAAGAAATTCTACTGAAGGTTTTTGTGGGGAAATATAGCCCACAAAGGAAGTGAAATACAGAGGAGGAAGACATGGTATGCATAGGTGGAAGACT
The DNA here is from genome assembly GCA_963277665.1 of Viscum album. Classification (NCBI taxonomy): domain Eukaryota; kingdom Viridiplantae; phylum Streptophyta; class Magnoliopsida; order Santalales; family Viscaceae; genus Viscum; species Viscum album. The sequence goes on along the minus strand of OY728125.1, from coordinate 476,428,865 downwards.
CGGTATGTGGAGGATATATGGTCTTTGAAATCATAGTTAATCCGTGGATGAGAGGTTGTTCCCAGAATTGAAGATAGTCCACAGTGTAGGGGTAGTTCGGGGAGGAGGAGGAGCCTGCGAAAGAGGTTGTCTGTAGAAGAAGGAAGTATGGTATGTAGAATTAGTATGAAGAATCAGTTTATGAAGGAAGTAAATAAAGGCGGTACATGGCAGGGAAAGTGAAGGCAGTTCATGGAAGAGGTGGTCTACAAACTATATGCATTTCACAGTTCACATAAGAAGTAAGTGGTTCTATAAGGGACTTAAACAGTTCACAAAAGCAATTTTGGCTAACCTAATTGTATGTATAAAAGAATAATTCATCAATAGGTGAAAAATGAAATTCAATAAAGCATCTATCTATAGTTGAGGATTCATTATTTCATGAAAATTAAGGGACTAATAAGTCCATAAACTATGATTGGATATCTTACAAGAGTAGTGAGCAAAGGAAGAGGAATGTGGTGATCCTTCCCACTGGCAGTGATCCAGAGGAAGAGAAATAGGGAGTTTCCCTTAGGAATGCAGTGGGAAAACCCCAAATCTTGTAAAGGAAATGATCTTGGTTATAGAAGTATTCTATCTTGAACATCATTATTGGCAGTGAGCCTTAGTGAATTTGGTTCAATCCGCACAATGTTGTTGTATGCTTCTTGAATGTAGCTCAGCGAGGGTGAACCAAGTAAAAATATATGTGTCCTTATGCTTGATTTATTTATTTTTTATCAATGAATTATAATCAAATAAAATTGGAAAGGACATGATCAACTTTAACATTAAAGATCATAAGAAGTAACCCTTATAATAAATATGTCAAGATCTAATGGGGAAAGAAGATGTTTGAAAAGAATATCTATACCCTGATTCACCCCCCCCCCCCCTGAGGGTATCTAGGCCCCTTTTGGAACTAACAGTTTTGAATTAGTTTCCCCTATAGTCCTCTTGTTTTTAATTATAACTATGTAATATTTTGATCAATGTGGAAACAATTATTGATATTTATCTTGCATGATCTGGTTCTTCTTGTGATCGTTTTCACCTTTTTTCTTGTTAGATTTATCGGTTGGAAGTGTTTTCTTAATCACCAATTAAGGTAGGTGGTCTAAAACTAGACCGTATAGTCTCATAAATTGTTAAATTACAAACAATATCAAGAGATTACGTCGAAACAACATCCACATTAATTAATTTAATAATGAATGATAATATATCTTATGATGGATTATTCAATCAATCCCTATGGATTCAATGGAGTCACAAATTGGTTTGCAGCTACCTGGTGGGTAAGCCTACCTTAGAATAATAATTAACTAGCTAATGGTTTAAAGTGTGTTTATAATCAAATTAGACCACATGTGATTTTATTTTGATAGATTCACCTTGTAAAATGGATTACTTGATTATTTGGAATGGCTGGTGAAACTTGATATGATATGGTTTTGTACACTAGAATTTTAATGGTTAAAGACCTAATCTGATAAATGAAAGGGTATTTATAGGTGAAAGGGTAATTGAATTAATTAACCATTGTGGCTTAAGATTTTTTATGTATTACACTTACTAATATATCTTGTGATGTGTTTGATTTTTAAAATCCTATATAGAGGGCTTGGCTCAATTGAGTTTTCATACTTATAGAGCTTGTCCTAGTCATGCTGAAATGCTTGGATAGAGGACTCAGTCCAGTTATGCTATAATAATTATAGGTATTATCCCAGTTATTCTAAAATGGTTATATAGAGGGCTTGGCCTAGATACTAAAATTCTTATATAGAGGGACTGGCCCATATGATGAAATGATTATATAGAGGGATTGGACTAGATGCTGAAATTATTATACATAATTATTTTCCTAGTTATGTGATTATACAATGAAAAATTTGGATTGGTTGGTATGGTTGTGATACATGATCAGAGATATTCTGGCATGGTGTTAAAGCAGGTTTATTATTGTATTATATTAAATTGATTAATTAATACACCTATTTATCACTTTATTCCAAACACTTATTATCAAACTGGTTTTGTTTAGACATGATGGTGTCGCCCTAATTAGTTTTACTCATACCCTATTCTATCCACCATTTAGTAACCAAACAGAATACATGGATGCAGGTTTGGACAAGGGAAAGGGACCTTCCTGTTCATTATTTCTTACTAGATGGGTTAGAGCATAGAAGCGAAACTGACATGGGTTTAAGACTGGATGGCTGGTGAAACCTGATTTGATATGGTTGTGTGCACTAGAATTTTAATGGTTAAAGACCTAATTTGATAAATGAAAGGGTATTTAAGTATTAAAGGTTAATTGTATTAATTAACCATTGTGGCTTAAGATATTGTATGTGTTACACATGCTAATATATCTTGTGGTGTGTTTGATGTTTAAATGCTTATATATAGTATAAGTACCCGACCTTATTACATATATAATCTTAAATTTAGTCAAGAAAACACTTCCTTTTACATTTACGATCTTTTAAAGTTTATATCTTTATATAATTAGGAGAATACATTCATAACATTGCACATTATTACAGAGTGGATACCATAAAAACAGTTTCCATTTTTTTCTGAAAATAAAACATTAAAACTTAAACATGACTTCTTGACACTTATTAAAAATTTAACATGGATTCCTTATTTTTCCTACACATCAATTAACCTGTGAAAATAATTTAAAAACTTGGGATGATCACAAAATCTCAGTAAAGTATGAAAAAGAAGGAAAGAGCACATTAGTCCATGAATACTCGTAATGTATGAAAACATTTTCAAAAGACATTCTTGTCAACCATATATTCTTATTATGTGTAACATGAGATTTAAAAAAGATCCACACAAAACATAATAACATGAATATAATCATAAAGGTATCTGGGTTCATTACTTACATAATATTGTAACCATTCTTCGTTGACTTATAATTTGTAACCCTCACGACTACCTTACTTTATGTAACCATCGCAGTTACACTTCGAGTAACCATACGGCCGACCTCTAACATACTCATACCCAATGAATTGGAGGGAGATATAGGTCCCACCCTTTATCATAAATAATTCCCAAGAACCAAAACATAATCATACAACATGAATAATTCCATAAAAACATTGCTTTGGAATTTCGTAAAACCGAATTTAAAAATAGGATTTTTAAAGAAATTACCCTTATAAATATAAATACAAATTGAAGAGAGACTTAATAGAGTGGATGGAGTTTGTATATATACTGTAAATATACATAATAAAACATAATATAAACAGAAACCATCACATAAATAATTTAAATAGCACGTAAATAATGAAGTAGAAGGTTAACCCAAAGAATGGAAATCGGGTTAAGAATTCTCTTACCTCGGGTCTATCTTACTTCAAACTTGTTTAAACTTCCTGTATAATGGTTAAAAGTGTTATTAGTAGTTTAAATAAATATTTTAATGTTTATAACATCTTATATTATCATTTCATAACATCATTTCACCCTTTAACTGTTAGTATTTTGCTCCTTGCACTGTTTTTGGGTGAGTTCTTAACATGATTTCCATGATTGGTTCATGGTGGATGTTCTTGTCGATTGGAAGTGAAATTCTATAATTGTAATGGAAAGGTATTTACATATTTCCAGTACCATAATTTATACCATTTATCATTTTGATTTTTAATATGAGGATGATTCGTAAGTTAAAACATTAATGATGTTCGTTTAGATCATTTTAGTGGTTCTTTGATAATAATAACCTCATTTTGTCTTATAAATTAGAACCATGAGTACAAAAGAATTCCAGAAACATGGGGGAGTCATAACACATATATTATAACCTGGTTAATCTATATAAATGGGTTCATTACCAGACTTGAAAAAATTAATGGAAATTAAAATCACATCATCCATGATGTCGGTAATTCGGCACATAACAGACAATGTTTTGATTCCTTAAATAAGTGGGAGAATAGAAGAATAATGATGAGTAATTATCCATAAACATGATAAAATAAATAATATACATGATTTATGTATATTTAATGCCTCTTGGGTAAGAATATATGAATAAATAATGAGAAAGGAACTCAAAATAAAAGAATAATTGAGAAAATTCCCTTACAAAAAATTTGGCAGCCTAACGGCTACACAACATGGTTTTAGAAAATATTAAAAATAGAGGGGACAAGTGTAACCCATCCATAAATGAATAATAATACAGAGTAGATCAATAATAAGAAGGAAATAATAATATTTTTATGGAAACTTGAAAGTTATACCACATAAAAGAGAACTTGAATGGGAAAAGAAAGAAATCGAGAATTTTCTTACCTTGTAGAGTAACTTTTAGAACTTCAAGGTTGGGACCTTCGGGGCTTGAAGAAACCTTTGGGGGACTAATATGAAGGTAATGAGGCCATAGTTTTGTTTATGAGGAATTTATAATTAATTAAATGAAGGAATGGGTTGGTATTTATAGGAAAAGTAGTGTAATATTTTAATAATTTTCAAGCGACACCTCATTAGTGGTATTTGCAAAACCATGGGCTTGCCCATGGTATTTTCCCATGGTATAAGCCACTTGGGACACCTCACATCTTATTTAACTATAAACAAGTCAACAAAATTTATTACATCATTATTATATCATTAATGATGTCATTAACACATCGAAACTAAAAACTGTATTTTTTACTATTCACCGAAAAATCAACTGTTTCAGAAAAATTCCCAAAATTCACCCTAACCATTTATCGACGTGTAGAATTCAAAAATGAAGTCCATTTTTTGAAAATAATTTTCTAAAAATTATTAATTTAATTTTTAAATAAAATCATACTTAATTCAAAAATTAACAATTCTAATTCTGTAACTACTTCTATACCACAATGAAAAATTAACCTAGATGCTATTATCTTAAAGCCTTAATAAAATAAAATAATAATAAAATTTACTATTCATTAGGGTCATATTACTATACATGTTACTATTCATAAGGTTTTGTTACTATTCACCAAAAAAACAATTTGGTTCCAATAGACTCCAAATAACATACTAAACACAATTCTAGATGACAGTTTCTTGAAATTCAAAAAATAGAAGTGGAAAAGTTGTGTTTTAAAGGATAGTTAAAAAATATATCTACTTGAAAAAAAGTTCCATGCATTTCCATTTATTTTTAGAAAAACTTGGGGTGTTACATTATCCCCACCTTCTAGAAATTGCGTCCTCGCAATTTTATTTACTTATTAAACAACTGAGGGTACTTTTACCACATAGCATTTTCAGACTCCAAAGTTGCTTCTTCAACCATGTGGTTTCTCCACAAAACCTTTACCTGGTGGATTACCTTGTTCCGCAATACCTTTTCCCTCTGATCAAGAATATGAACTGGTTTCTCTTCATAAGAAAGGTACTCTTCCAGCTGAACTACTTCTGGGCTCAAGACATGTGATGAATCTGGCACAAAATTTCTCAACAACAAAATATGAAAAACATTGTGTACCTGAAAAAAAAACTCAGAGGAAAAGCTACGCGATATGAAACTGTTCCAACTTTCTCCAACATTTCAAAAGGATCGATGAACCGTGGACTTAGCTTCCCTTTCTTACTGAAATGAATCACACTTTTCCAATGAGAGATTTTAAGGAAAACATGGTCACCTACCTCGAAAGAGAAGTATTTCCTTCTGTTATCTGCATAACTTTTCTGCCTGCTCTAAGCTATCCTCATGTGCTGCTGGATCATCCTCACTTTCTCAGCCACTTCTTCTACAAATTCTGGTCCCGTCAACTTTCTTTCACCGACTTCATCCCAAAACACTGGAGTCCGACACCGCTTCCCATACAAGGCCTCAAAAGGTTCCATCTGAAAACTGGAATAAAAACTGTTATTATAAGAGAACTCAGCTAAATAAATATGTTGGACCCAACTTGCTTGATAGTCCATTGAACAATCTTGAAGCATATCCTTCAAAGTTTGAATTGTTTGTTATGTCTGCCCATCTGATTGAGGATGAAAAGTTGTACTAAAATTTAACTCTATGCCCAACAACTTCTGAAGTCCCTTCCAAAAGTTATAATTGAACCTAGGATATCGGTCAAATACAATGGAAAGAGGAACTCCATGTAACCTAACAATCTCCTTGAGGTACAATCGATAAAGTTGATCTAAAGTCATTGTATCTCAAATAGAAAGAAAATGTGTAGAATTTGTTAGCCGATCAACAATAACCCAAATCGCATTGCTACCTAGAGAAGTCTTGGTAGTCCCACCACAAAGTCCATGGATACATTCTCCCATTTCTACTCTGGCACTGGTAAAGGCTGAAGCATCCCCTTCGGTAATTTCTGCACTGCTTTAAACTGTTGACATGTCAAATATTTCATGGTAAAATCAGCAATAACTCTTTTCATCCCATCCCACAAATAATACTCCCGAAGGTATCTGTACATCTTAGTACTGCCAGGATGAACAGAAAATAGAGAACTATGAGCTTCACATAACAAATCTTTCTTCAACTGAGAATCACTAGGCACACACAACCTTTTTCCAAATCTTAAAACACAATTTTTATCAAGGTTAAATTATGGAAACTTACCCATTTTAACCAACTCTACCTTTTTCTATAGCTCACGGTCTTCCTTATATGCTTGCTTAATTCTGTCTGACAATAAAGACTTCACTGAAACCTGAAACAAAATAGATGTATTCCCCACTCCAACAACTTCTAAGCCAAAATTCAACAAATCATTAATCAAGGAATCATGTTCCAAATGTAACATGGTTAATGATGCATGAAGTTTCCGACTCATGGCATCCGCCAATTTGTTTGATTTTCCAAGATGGTAATTGATCGTGCAATCATAATCCTTTATCATTTCAATCCATCTTCTCTACCTCATGTTTAATTCCTTATAAGTGAATATATACTTTAGACTCTTATGGTCAGAATATATTTGGCATTTGGTTCCGTATAAATGATGCCTCCAAATTTTCAATGAAAAAACCACAGCTTCCAATTCCAAATCATGTGTGGGATAATTTATCTCATGAGTTTTAAGTTGTCTCAAATCATAGGCAATTACCTAATCATTCTGCATCAAAACATAACCAATTCCCTTCAAAGAAGCATCACTATAGATGACAAACTCACCATTTCGGGAAGGTAAGGCCAAAACTGGAGCATTCACCAATCTCTTCTTCAGTTCTAGAAAACAAACATCACATCTCTCTATCCAACCAAATTTAACCCCTTTCCATGTTAACTTAGTTATCGGGCTAGAAATCCAAGCAAATTTCTTAACAAACTGTCTGTAATAACTTGCTAACCCAAGAAAACTACGAATCTCTGTAGCATTTTTGGGTCTTGTCCATTCATCAACTAATTTTGTTTTGGTAGGATCAACTGTTATTCCATCCTTATTTACAATGTGCCTAAGAAAAGAAATCTGTTGCAAAAAAAAATCACACTTTCTAAATTTTACATACAGTTTCTTTTCTTTTAAAGTTTCCCAAACAACCCTTAGATGTTTTTATTGCTCCAATTTATTTTTAGAAAATACCAGAATGTCATCAATAAATACAACCAAAAACTTATCCAAGAACTCATGAAATACTCTATTCATAAGATTAATTAATACAGAAGGTCCATTATTTTATCCAAACGGCATAACAACAAATTCATAGTGCCCATATCTAGTACAAAAGGCTATTTTTGGGATGCCATCCCCCTTCACCTTCATCTGATGGTATCTAGATCTCAAGTCAATATTGGAAAAGTACTAAGCTCCCTGGAGATGATCAAACAAGTCATCAATATGAGGCAAAGGATACTTGTTTTTAACAGTGATATTATTCAAAGCTCTATAATCAATGAAAAGTCTCATAGAACAATCTTTATTTTTAATAAACAAAATAGGGGATCCCCATGGTGAAGTTCTAGGATGAATGAATCCTTTGTCAAGAAAATCCTGCAACTGATTTTTCAATTCAAGAAGTTCTGTTGGAGCCATACGATATGGGGGTTTTGAAATTATATTAGCATCCGGAACTAAGTCAATTGTGAATTTAAACTCTCGATCAGGTATGAAACCGGGTAACTCATCAGGAAAAGCATCAAGGTATTCATTTACCATTGGCACATCATTAATTTAAATAGTTCCCTTGTTTTCAACAATATGAGAAATATAAATTTCATTTCCATCTTTCAATAGTTTCTCATATTCCTGATATGTTATCAATTTTATGGGTTCATTCTTGAATACAAACTTAAACTCTTTCTGAAAAACAACTTCTTTAGCTATACAGGCAATCTTAGCATGATAATCAGAAATCCAATCCATCCCCATAATAACATCAAACTTGACTAAGGGTAAAAAAACAAGGTTTGTAGGTAAAGTCTTTCCATAGACCATAATAGAAAGATTCTTATAATTCCCCTTTTCTATAACATTTCCCCCTGGTGTTTTAACAACAAGTTTGGGTCTCATTTGTTGAGGTGATATTTCCAATTTACTAGAAAATTTCTCAGAGATGAAGGAATGTGAAGACCCCATATCAAACAAAACTTTAACAAAATCTGAGTGAACAAACAAAGTACCTGATACAACTTCATTGGATGGCCCGACATCTGATGACTTAGTCGCAAAGGATCTCACTACACCTTTCTGCTTGTATTCTGGCTTCTTTGCATCATTCGTATCTATCTTTGGGAAGGCATTTTTCTAATAACCCATCTAACCACATTTAAAACACTTTACAGTATGCATTTCAGGATTAGTCTTAGGATCATTTTCATTGCAATCTCGGGCTATATGTCCAAACTTACCACATTTAAAACACTTCCCTGTTTTTCTAAGACATTCTCCATGGTGCTTCTTGCCACACTTTTCACAAACAGGAAATTGGATTTTCTTACCATCATATTTCTTTGGTTAATTCTTACCCATTGCTTGACAACTGGACCTCTTATTCTCTTTGTTTCCAAAATGCGCGTGATCATCAGAAAACTCCATCTCAACCCTCTCAGCACATCATACAAGTTTCTCATAACTTTTGAATTCACGGGAGGCCAACGCCCTTCGATACCTTGGATAAAATCCTGAGTAAAAGTGGTTTGTTTTTCTATCAAGATCCAGAATAAGATTTGGAGCATACCTCACCAGTCGGGTGAAGTTTGATTCATAAACAACCACTGAATCTTCCCCCTTCTGTTTCAATTCAAGGAATTGATTCTCCATTCAAAGTTGTACCACCTTAGGAAAATATTTTTCAAGGAAAAGACTTTTAAATTCATCCCACTCTAAGGCATCAAAATCCTCTCTACCCCTGATATTACTTACCATTGACCACCACTGATCAACTTCCCCTTCAAAATGATAAATGGAAAGACTTACCTTTTGATTGTCTGAACATCCCATAACATTGAATATCTTTTCAAGGGCTTTGATCCATCCTACAGCTGCTACTGGGTCAAAAGTTCCATTGAATGCAGGAGGATGTTGTCGCATAAAATGTTCCACTACTGTCATGTTCCATTTTGGTACCTCTATTTTTTCTCTTTCATGGATACCACCACCATTAATTGTGTGCATTAGCTGAGCCATTACTGTCACAAACTGCTCGATTCCAACCCCTACCATTCTAGGTTGTAGTTCCGGAAGGATGTAATTCGGTCGGTGCCTCACCTCTTCAGCATCCATGTTCCTTCTGTGGAAAACCATTCTGAACAAACATGTCTTAGATGAAGCCACATGGTAATATTTAAATGATAAAACATTTCAAATTAAACATAGAGTGAAAATCATTTATGGTATTCTATAAACATCACCCTAACCCCTAAGGTTATCTAAAGCATCCTTCGATACCAACTATAAGGACCTGACCTTATTACATAAATAATCTTGAATTTAGTCAAGAAAACACTTCCTTTTACATTAAGGTTATTTTAAAGTTTAGATCTTTAGATAATTAGGACAATACATTCATAACATTACACGTTATTACAGAGTGGATACCCTAAAAACAGTTTCCATTTTTTCATAAAATAAAACATTAAAACTTAAACATGACTTCTTGACACTTATTCAACATTTAACATGGATTACTTATTTTTCCTACGCATCAATTAACCTATGAAAATCATTTAAAAACTTGGGATGAGCACGAAAGCTCAGTAAGGGATGAAAAATAATGAAAGATCACATTAGTCCATGAATACTCATAACGTATGAAAACATTTTCAAAAGACATTATTGTCACCCATATATACTTATTCTGTGTAACATGAGATTTAAAAATGATCCACAAAAAAATGAGAACATAAATATAATCATAAAGGTATCTTGGGGAATTACTTACATAATCTTGTAACCATTCTTGGCTACCATATAATTTGGAACCCTCACGTCTACCTTAATTTGTGTAACCATCACAGTTAAACTTGGAGTAACCATACAGCCGACCTCCAACTTACTCATACCCAATGTATTGGAGGGAGATATTGGTCCCACACTTCATCATAAATAATTCCTAAGAAAAAAAACATAATCATACAACATGAATAATTCCATAAAATCATTAATTTGGAATTTCAAAAAACTGAATTTGAAAAGAGGATTTTTAAAGAAAATCCCCTTATAAATATCATATAAATTGAAGATAGAATTAATATAGTGGCCCCATCAACTTTCTTTCACTGACTTCATCCCAAAATGCTGGGTTCCGACACCGCTTCCCATATAAGGCCTCAAAAGGTTCCATCTGAACACTAGAATGAAAATTGTTATTATAAGAGAAATCAACTAAAGAAACATATTGGTCCCAACTTCCCCGATAGTCCATTGAACAAGCTCGAAGCATATCCTCCAAAGTTTGAATCGTTCGTTCTAAATGCCCATCTGATTGAGGATGAAAAGTTGTACTAAAATTTAACTTTGTGCCCAATGACTTCTGAAGTGTCTTCCAAAAGTTATAATTGAACCTATGATCTCAGTCAGATACAATGGAAAGAGGAAATCTATGTAACCTGAAGATCTCCTTGAGGTACAATCGAGAAAGTTGATCTAAAGTCGTTGTATCTCTAATAGAAATAAAATGTGAAGACTTGTTTAGTCGATCAATAATAACCCAAATTGCATTGCTACCTTGAGAATTCCTTGGTTGTCCCACCACAAAGTCCATGGATACATTCTCCCATTTCCACTCTGGAACTAGTAAAGGCTGAAGCGTCGCCTTTGGTAATTTCTGCTCAGCTTTAACCTGTTGACATGTCAAACATTTCATGGTAAAATCAGCAATATCTCTTTTCATCCCATCCCACCAATAATACTCCCGAAGGTCTCTATACATCTTAGTACTACCATGATGAAGAGAAAATTGAGAACTATGAGCTTCATACAACAAATATTTCTTCAACTAAGAATCACTAGGCACACACAACCTTTTTCCTAATCTTAAAACACAATTTTTATCAAGGTTAAATTCTAAAAACTTACCCATTTTAACCAACTCTACCTTTTTCTGTAGCTCATGATCTTCCTTCTGTGCTTGCTTAATTCTGTCTTACAACAAAGACTGCACAAAATCCTGAAACAAAACAGATGTATTCCCTGCACCAACAACTTCTAAGAAAAAATTCATCAAATCATTAATCAAGGGATCGTGTTCTGAATGTAACATAGTTAATGATGCATGATGTTTCTGACTCAAAGCATCTGCCAATTTGTTTGCTTTTCCGGGATTGTAATTGATCGTGCAGTTATAATCATTTATCATTTCAAGCCATCTTCTTTGTCTCATGTTTAATTCCTTTTGAGTGAATATATACTTCAGACTCATATGGTCAGTATATATTTGGAATTTGGTTCCTTATAAATGATGCCTCCAAATTTTCAAAGAAAAAACCACAGTTGCCAATTCCAAATCATGTGTGGGATAATTTAGCTGATGAGTTTTAAGTTGTCTCGAAGCATAGGCAATGACCTGATCATTCTTCAACAAAACACAACCAAATACCTTCAAAGAAGCACACTGTATATGAAAAACTCACCATTTCGGGAAGGTAAGTCCAAAACTGGAGCATTCACCAATCTCAACTTTTGTTCCTCAAAACAAACATCACATTCCTTTGTCCAAACAAACTTAACCCCTTACCATGTTAACTTAGTTATCGGGCTAGATAACCATGCAAAGGTCTTAACAAACCATCTGTAATAACTTTCTAACCCAAGAAAACTATAAATATCTGTAGCATTTTTGGGCCTTGGCCATTCATCAACTAATTTTGTTTTGGTAGGATCAATTGTTATTCCATCCTTATTTACAATGTGCCTAAGAAAAGAAATCTGTTGCAACAAAAATTCACACTTGCTGAATTTTCCAAATAGTTTATTTTCTTTTAAAGTTTTCAAAACAACCCTTAGATGTTTTTCATGCTCCTATTTATTTTTAGAAAATACCAGAATGTCATCAATAAATACAACCACAAACTTATCCAAAAACTCATGAAATACTCTATTCATAAGATTCATGAATACAACACGTGTATTATTTAATCCAAATGGCATAACAAAAATTCATAATGCCCATATCTAGTACGAAAGGCTATTTTTGGGATGTCATCCTCCTTCACCTTCAGCTGATGGTATCCAGATCTCAAGTCAATCTTGGAAAAGTACTGAGCTCCCTGAAGCAGATCAAACAAGTCATCGATATGAGGTAGAGGATACTTGTTTTTAACATTGATATTATTCAAAGCTCTATAATCAATGAAAAGTCTCATGGAACCATCATTATTTTTAACAAAAAAAATATGGGCTCCCCATGGTGAAGTGCTAGTATGAATGAATACTTTGTCAAGCAAATCCTGCAATTGATTTTTCAATTCAAGAAGTTCTGTTGGAGCCATACGATATGGGGGTTTTGAAATTCTCTTAGCATCACAAACTAAGTCAATTGTGAATTCGACTTCTCGATCAGGTATGACATCGGGTAACTTGTCAGGAAAAACATCAAGGTATTCATTTACAACTAACACATCATTAATTTGAATAGTTCCCTTATTTTCAACAAAATGAGCAAGATAACTTTCATTTCCATCTTTCAATAGTTTCTCAACTTCATGATATGTTATCAATTGTATGGTTTCATTCTTGTATACAAACTTAAACTATTTATGAAAAACAACTTTTTTAGCTCTATATTCAATCATAACATGATAATCAGAAAGCCAATCCATCCCTATAATAACATCAAACTCGACTAAGGGTAACACAACAAGGTTTTCAGGTAAAGTCTTTCCAAATACCACAATAGAAATATTCTTATAATTCCTCTTTGCTATAACATTTTCCCCTGGTGTTTTAACAAAAAGTTCGAGTCTCAATTATTGAGGTGATATTTCCAATTTACCAAAAACTTTCTCAGAGATGAAGGAATGTGAAGACCCCGTATCAAACAAAACTTTAGAAAAATCTGAGTGAACAAACAAATTACTTGATACAACTTTGTTGGATGGCCTGACATCTGCTGATGTTGTCGCAAAGGATCTCACTACACCATTCTACTTGTATTCTGGCTTCTTTGCATCATTCGGATCTCTCTTTGGGTAGGAATTTGCATAATGACCTATCTCACCACATTTAAAACACTTTATAGTCTACTTTTCAGAATTATTCTTAGGATAATTTTCATTGCAATCTCGGGCTATATGTCCAAACTTACCACATTTAAAACACTTCCCAGTTTTGCTAAGACATTCCCCAGGGTGCTTATTGCCACACTTTTCACAAACTGGAAATTGGATTTTCTTACCATCATGTTTCTTTGGTTGATTCTTACCCATTTCTTACCTAATGGACCTCTTATTCTCTTTGTTTAAAAAATGCACATGATCATCTGCAAACTCCATCTCTACCCTCTCTGCACATCGGACAAGTTTCTCATAACTTTTGAATTCACGAGAGGCCAACGCCCTTCGATACCTTGGCCTAAATCCTGAGTAAAAGTGGTTGACTTTTCTATCAAGATCCAGAATAATATTCGGAGCATACCTCTCCAGTTGGGTGAAGTTCACTTCATACACAGCCACTGAATCTTCATCCTTCTATTTCAATTCAAGGAATTTCTTCTTCATTCTAAGTCGCACCACCTTAGGAAAATATTTTTCAAGAAAAGACTTTTAAATCCATCCCACTATAAGGCATGAAAATATTCTCTACCCAAGATATTCCTTACTATTGACCACCACTGATCATCTTCCCCTTAAAAATGATAAATGGAAAGACTTACCCTTTGATTTTCTAAAAATCCCATAACATCGAATATCTTTTCAAGGGCTTTGATCCATCCTTCAGCTACTGCTCGGTCAGAAGATCCATTGAATGCAGGAGGATGTTGTCTCATAAAATGTTCCACTACTATAATGTTCTGTTGTGGTACCTCTATTGATTCTCTTGAATGTTTTCCACCACCATTTATTTCCTACTTTAGCTGAGCCATTACTGTCACAAACTGCTTGGTTCCATCCCCTACCATTTCGGGTTGTACTTCTGGAAGGATGTCATTCTGTCAGTGCCTCCCCTCTTCAGCATCCATGTTCCTTCTATGGACAACCATTATGAACAAATATGTCTTAGATGAAGAAACAAGGTAATCTTTAAATGATAAAACATTTCAAATTAAACATAGAGTGAAAATCATTTATGGTATTCTATTAACATCACCCTAACCCTTAAGGTTATCTAAACCATCCTCTGATACCAACTATAAGGACCCAACCTTATTACACACATAATCTTGAATTTAGTCAAGAAAACACTTCCTTTTACATTGAGGATATTTTCAAGTTTATAGCTTTATAGAATTAGGACAATACACTCATAACATTACACGTTATTACAGAGTGGATACCATAAAAACAGTTTCCATTTTTTTCAAAAAATAAAACATTAAAACTTAAAAATGACCTCTTGAAACTTATTCAACATTTAACATGGCTTCCTTATTTTTCCTACATATCCATTAACCGGTGAAAATCATTTAAAAACTTGGGATGATCATGAAAGCTCGGTATGGGATGAAAAAGAAGGAAAGACCACATTAGTCCATGAATACTCGTAACGTATGAAAACATTTTCAAAAGACATTCTTGTCACCCATATATACTTATTCTGTGTAACATGAGATTTAAAAAAGATCCACACAAAACATGAGAACATAAATATAATCATAAAGGAATCTTGTGGCATTACTTACATAATCTTGTAACCATTCTTGTCAACCTTATAATTTGTAACCCTCACGGGTACCTTACTTTGTGTAACTATCGTAGTTACACTTGGAGTAACCATAGATCCGACCTCCAAATTACTCATACCCAATGCATTGGAGGGAGATATAGGTCACACCCTTAATCATAAATAATTCCCAATAACCAAAACATAATCATACAACATGAATAATTCCATAAAAACATTGCTTTGTAATTTCGTAAAACCGAATTTAAAACGATGATTTTTAATGAAAATCCCCTTATAAATATCATACAAATTGAAGAGATACTTAATATAGTGAATGGATTTTGTATATATACTGTAAATATACATAATAAAACATAATATAAATAGAACCAATCACACAAACAATTTAAATATCACATAAATAATTAATTAGAAGGTTAACACAAAGAATGGAAATCGGGTTAAGAATTCCCTTACCTCGGGTCTGTCTTACTTAAAACTTGTTTAAACTTCCTGTATAATGGTTAAAAGAGTGTTATTAGTAGTTTACAGAAACATTTTCATGTTTATAAAATCTTATATTATTATTTCATAACATCATTTCACCCTTTAATTGTTAGTATTTTGCTCCTTGCACTGTTTTTGGGTGAGTTCTTAACATGATTTCCAGGATTGGTTCATGGTGGATGTTCTTGTAGATTGAAAGTGAAATTCCAGAATTGGAAAGTAAAGTTATTTACATATTTCCAGTACCATAATTTATACCATTTATCATTTTGATGTTTAATATGAGGATGATTCATAAGTTAAATCATTAATGATGTTCGTTTAGATCATTTTAGTGGTTTAACAGAAAGGTTAGGGAAGAGCCCTTTTTATCACCAGACTAGAAATAATTAATGTAAATTGAAATCACAATGTCCACGATGTCGGTAATTCGACACATAACGGGCAATGTTTTTATTCCTTAAATAAGTGGGATAAGAGAAGAATAATGATGAGTAATTTTCCATAAACATGATAAAATCAAGAATATACATGATTTATGGAGATTTCATTCTTAGTGGGTAAGAATAGATGAAGAAATAATGAGAAAGGAACTCAAAATAAAATAATAATTGAGAAATCCCTTACAAAAAATTTCCGCAGCCTAACGGCTACACAACATGGTTTTAGAAAATATTAAAAATAGAGGGGTCAAGGGTCACCCATCCAGAAATAAAAAATGATATAGATTAGATCAATAATAATAAGGAAATAATTACATGGTATGGTAACTTGAATGTTATACCACATAAAAGAGAACTTGAATTGGAAAAGAAAGAAATTGAGAATTTTCTTACCTTGTAAAGTAATTTTTATAACTTGAAGGTTGGGACCTTGGGGACTTGAGGAAACCTTGGGAGGACTAATATGAAGGTAAAGAGGCCATATATTCGTTGGTGAGGAATTGAGAATAAAGTTAATGAAGGAATGGGTTGGTATTTATAGGAAAAGTAAGGGAATATTTTAATAATTTTCAAGGGACACCTCATGAGTGGTATTTGCAAAACCATGGGCTTTCCCATGGTATTTTCCCATGGTATAAGCCACTTGGGAAACATCACATCTTATTTAACTATACACAAGTCGAAAAAATCTATGACATCATTATTATATCATTAATGATGTAATTAACACACCGAAACTAAAAACTGTATTTTTTACTATTCACCGAAAAATCAACTGTTTCAGAAAAATTCCCAAAATTTACCCTAACCATTTATCAACATGTAGAATTAAAAAATGAAGTCCATTTTTTGAAAATAATTTTCTAAATATTATTAATTTAATTTTTAAATAAAATCATACTTAATTCAAAAATTAACAATTCTAATTCTCTAACTACTTCTATATCACAATGAAAAATTAACCTAGATGCTATTATCTTAAATCCTTAATAAAATAAAATAATAATAAAATTTACTATTCATTAGGGTCATATTACTATTCATATTTCTATTCATAAGGGTGTGTTACTATTCACCAAAAAAACAATTTGGTTCCAATAGACTCCAAATAACATACTGAACACAATTGTAAATGACAATTTCTTGAAATTCAAAACATAGAAGTAGAAAAGTTGTGTTTTAAAGGCTAGTTAAAAAAATATCTACTTAAAAAAAAGTTCTATTCATTTCCATTTATTTTTAGAAAAACTTGGGTTGTTACATATAGGGCTTGGATCAATTGTGTTTTAATACTTATAGGGATTGTCCTAGTCATGCTAAAATGCTTGCATAGAGGACTCGGTACAATTAGGCTATAATACTTATATTTATTAGCATGGTTATTCTAAAATGGATATATAGAAGGCTTGGCCTGGATACTGAAATGCTTATATAGAGTGATTGACCCATATGGTGAAATGATTATACAGAGGGACTGGACTAGATGCTAAAATTCTTATACATAAGTCTTTTCCTGGTTATGTGATTATAACATGAAAAATGTGGATTGGTTGGCATGGTTATGATACATGCTCATAGATATTCCAGCATGGTGCTGAAGCAGATTTATTGTTGTATGATATTAATTTGATTAATTAATACACCTATTTATCGCTTTATTGTAAACACTTATTATCATACTGGTTTTGTTTAGACATAATGGTGTTGACCTACTAAGTTTTACTCACACCCTATTTTGTCCACCGTTTAGTGCCCAAACAGAATACATGGATGTAGGTTTTGACAAGGGAAAGGGACCTTGTTTTTCATTATTACTTACCGGATGGGTTAGAGCATGGAAGCGAAACAGGCATGGGGTTTAGGACTGGGGTATTTGAGTTATTCATGTCATTATTTTCTTTTATTATTTTTAATTCCAAAAGGTTATTTAGTTATATTTCTTTTTATCATTTCATGGTTCACTATTTTTTAATTTATTGGTTTCTCTTTTTACTTTTTATTTGTATGTTGTATTGTTTCTTCTATTTTGCATTACTATGATATTTATTTATATTTTTTATTTACACTATATTTTAACTTTATACGAGGAGGTATAGTGTCTACACTATTACCATTACACCACTACTATTTGTAAATACTTTAAAATAAAATAATGGTTTCAATAAAATCGGTATTTTTCACTATTCCTTAAAAAATCAATACTTTCAGAAAATTATAAAAAAATAATCCTAATATAATTTTGAAAATATGAATTCAAAAATTAAATTCATTTTATAAAATAAATTTACTAAAATTTTCAAAAATTAAATATCATAATCACTCATAAATATAAATAAAATCCATTTTTGAAGAAAACATATTTTTTCAGAATAAAATGAATTTAATAAAAATTTAGTACTTATTTGAAAAGAATTAATTAATAAATTATAAATGAATAATACCATTATATATTTCATAATTTTGTAATTATTATTCATTCCCTTCAATTTAATAGCTAGGTTATAATAGTCATATTTAAATAATAATATTATGTTGTTCGTTTAAGCTAGGTGGTGCGTATATTATATGTTATCAAACATAGTATTTCCTTATAAAATATTGCAATGTTACATTATCCATCCCTTTAATAAATTGTTTCCTTGCAATTTGAACTTGAGTTTGGTAACCAGAGCATGACCTTTCAAAATACCTTTGTTGAAATCCCAACTTATAAATGGTATTAATAAAACTTCCATTTAAAAAGTGAGAAAGAAAAATATAAAGGTTATCTAGCATAACACATACTAGGTTTCCATATATTAAAACATGGAAATTAAATAGAAAATATAATTTATAAGGTCTAATAGAGAGAGATACAGGACATGGTCATGAGAAATTTAACCATCACAAAACTATAAATCTGTGATGGGTTAAAAGGACATTGATTTCTAGGTAAGAAAAGTAAATGAATATTGTTTTTGTTCCAAAATAATTTTCCTAAAATTGAGGAATTATTTTACTACCTAGACTAATAACATAAGGAAATATACTTAATTAACAGTTATAATTTTATCCTTTAATCAATTTCTACCACAATATCAGATTTTCTCCAAATGATGAGTATTCTAGAGGAATATTTTTCTTCATGCCAAAAAAAATACTTTAATCTTCAAAACAAAAATACTTAGTACAAGATAATATAATTATACAAAAATAATAAACCTTTATATAATTAAAAACTACTTTAATCTCCAAAATTTAATAGTAATACCCAAAGTTCAATATAGATCATTCAATAAACTATCCTTAAAGTTCCTTAAAAATATTATAGACTAAGATTAAAACCAAAAAATCAGAAGTATTTGATCACATAGTATTTCCAAATAAATTTTAACATTTATCTCCAAATAATATCATTCAATATTAATTTCTTATACCAAAAAATATAATTTCCTAAATCAAATAATCTCTATGATATGATAACCACTTCCATAAATAAACTGAATCGATTTAAATCCATAATAAAATCATATATGCTTCCAAAATATCATTCAACCATTACTCCTCAAATAAAATCCCATAGTATTCTATTTTCCATAATAAAAAAGGGTACACAAAATAGTGAAAATTTTCTAAAATAACATTAATCACTTAATTACCAAATCATTTTCCAATCTCATGGTTATTTATTTGATAAAATATATGTTAATAAAATTAACTTAGCCTTTATCGATAAGATAGTTTAAATAAATAAAAATGATTTCATATAAACCATGACATCATGTAGGCCAGTGGTAGTCGATGCACCCTTGTTGCCCTTTAATTGTGGGTTCAATCCCCACGGCCTTTCCAGACGTGATGGGTTGTCACCTATCCTATGGGTTGTCATTTTTTTAAAAAAATATTAATATAACACTTATAAAATTCCAAAAACATGATAAACGTAGTAAAAATAACCTTAATATATTTAATATTTAAAGGAAAGTTTTAACCTCAAAGGTTATCTCAAACCTTTCATTTTGCATCCCAAAATGTAATAACCCATAATCAATATAAAATAAAAGATCTTAGAAACCTTAAAGGCCGCCAATAAATTTAAACATATGTCCATAAAAATTAAAGGAATTATTCCTTAAAGAACTATTTTAATAAAACCTAAACTAAACCTAAGGGTTGTATTACCATAAATGTCTCTCAAAATATTCATAATCATCTTATTAATCCACCACTTAAAACCTAAAAGGGTTTTTTAAGACTTTTATCTTAAGATAAACCTTAAAATTTAAAACCCATGATGGTATTTATAACTCTTTAGATTAACACACCTTAAAAATTCTTAATCTCTAGAGTTATCTAAAACCTCCTCTAATAACAATTATAAGGAATCGGCCTTAAACATTACATATTCTAGTATCTTTGAACAAGAATTAAAATTCTAAAAATCCTGAGGATCTTTTTAGTATATAGTTTTAGATAATTAGTTCATAAATCACACATAATAACTTATATATTACAAAGTATACACTTTTACTCAATATCCATTTTTTCCACCAAATAATACATTTTAAATAAAACATGGTTCCTTTTCATGAAAAATATTCATGAATTTTAACTTGAATTATTCTTTGTTCGTACCTATCCTTAAAACTTAATAAAAACATTTTAAAAACATGGTATGGGAATAAAAAGGTTTAGTATGGGACATAAAAGATGAAAACCATTAGTCGAGTGAAAAACCTGAAAACTCATTAAAAACCTTTTGTTAAATACATACCTTTTCATAAAAAATAGAATCGTTTTTCATTAAAAAAATTATCTTACCTTTTGAAATCAAAAAATTTCTATGAAACCACATTAGTAAGCATAGAAAAGTCATGTAGGTGCCTTGGGACATCACTATCATATCACTCCTACAATCACTCTTACAAATGGAATAACCATACTGTCGACTTCCACCTTCAGAAAAACCAATTTATTAGAGATATATAATGGGTATCACCCATCATATAATCTATATTAGTCTCACCCATTTTTCATTAGCTATAATGGGGCTCAACCCTTCGTATAAGCTATATCGGGCTCACCCATGAGCTATAATGGGGATCAACCATTTATATAAGTTGTATTGGGCTCACCCATTTTTCATATAATGATCAAGTATCATATAATGAATAAAAAAATAACTATTTTATCTTTTCATCATAAAACCCATTTAAAAAATCTTTTAAACCCAAATAAATACACATTTGGATATCAAAATATGATTTTCTTTTAAAAATGACCTTTTAAAAATAAAAATAATTGTGAAAATCATAAAGAAACCATTTTATTTAAAAATAACCATGGTAACTTATAAAGAAAACTTCAATGCATTAAATTTTAAAGATGGCAGGAAAATATGATCATTTTGTATAAGTTAAAAAAACCTTCCTTTCGTATTTTTGTGTAAAAATTCACAAAGAACCTCATTTGGAAAAAAAATATTCCTTTCAAACCATTTTCTAAGAAGTCAAACATGGGTAAAAATAAATTTAAACATTAATAAGAGAATATTTAAAACCTTCTTTAAATCATTTGTATAAAAAATCATATGGACATGGAGGAAAAATAATATTCTATGGGAAACTTTAAAAAATAATTTTTAAAAGAAATTCCCTTACCTCATGTCTGATTCCTCATGTATATCCTTTAACTTCCTAAAAAATAATTTTATACTTGATTAAGAACCATTATCAAGTTTATTATTCCTTTTATATCACTTATTACCATGTTATATACAATTACTTAATTGTTTAAATTCATGTTGAGTGTTTTGAAGATATTCGGTAATTAAGTCCATAATGTCCTCAATAATTTGACTATGGTCATAGAGGTCAATATTACACTATATATAGATTAATAATCATGAAATACTTATAATTTTATATATCAATTATACTTTCAAATCCAACCATTAAATATGGTTATGAAAAATGAATTATGTTACAATCAAGGAGATGGTAGGTCATACGGAGGCACATGATGGATGGAACCCCACTCCCTTGGTATCTCTCTCTATCTCAGTATTTCCCTCTTTTAGGTTTCCTAGCATGTTTCTTCAGTTGTGATGTGATCTTATCCAGGACTGTTTCTCCCTCTTACCTCTGTTCTCTTGTGGTCTCTCTCGGCATCTCCCTCTCCTACGGTTGTCTCGGGTGGACCTCTTCTCCTTTCCTCGGTGATTTAGGGCTTCTCCATCATCATCCAGCTGATAGCCTTATTATTCCTCACTTGTATATTTAGATCTTCTTCATCATATCCCTAGGATATGTTCCTCTCTTCTCACCCTCTTGTTCTTTCTTCCAATATTTCTCTTCTTCCACCTGTATATTATTATTCTTTCTCGATTTCTAAACTTTCTTCAGTTTTAGGGTTCATATTTCTAGAGGTGATGTTTATTGCCAAGGATCTCGTTAAATCCCATCACTTCTATTTTCACATTCTTCATCATGATAGACCCAATTTTTAGTCTATCATGATTTTACGCTTGGCGGATTTGGACTGTGAGTTGGAGTTATTCAGGTGCTTGGTTATTTTTTGTTCATATGTGGATCTCGTAGTTTGGTTCTTGTCATAGAACATTTTGGATTTTGTTCATTCTTCCTCTCTACATACCACCAGATTCACCACACTTGACCTCATTTGGTTTGGTGAGATGACCCTCAGTGGTGGTTTGATTATGCTAGGGGAGTGTTCGTCTTCACAAGTGTGTGACCTACATTTGTGGTGTCGGCTTCCAAAGGTATTAACACTACTCAGGTTGATGCCAGGCTGGTGTGATGGTGGTGTACCAATAACTGGAAGGTTCATTTGGGTGTTATCATGTTTACCTTTTTGTTTTCCAAGGGGACATGTTGGCATTTTTTTGTCCTCTAATTTTTGAATGTTACTCTGGTGATGATCCTACAATGTTTAGTTGGTGTTTGAGTGATTTCTATGTAATTAGGTTCGATGTTGGTCAACAATGATGAGGGATTAGGGATCGGGGTTCTAGTGGTTTTGGTATCATTGGATTTGTTTCTAGTGTGATACATCATTTATGGCACTTTGGAGGATAGTTGGATTCGGTAATTGAGGTGATGTTGTGGGGCACTGCGTCGGAGTTGGGCTCAAGGTAGTGCCTTTGCGTCTGCTTGTAGAGTGAAGTTTTCATTTTGAAATTTAAATCCATTTTTGGATTGAATATTTTATTAATTTTTATCTGTTTTTTTTTTTTTGTTGTATTTGATCTTGGCAGTATTGTTTGAGTTATCGCTTAACCCATAAAAGTGGATTTTCTAAAAATACCAAAAAAATGAGTTACGTTGGTCATATATACGCATAAGTAACATTTATATTTTTCAATAATCATTATGAAAATAAGGTAGATATTACTTTATATTTATATAATGATCATAATATAATAAATATAATATTAATTCTTCATATATACTTATATATATCATTCATGTGATGTGGTGATTAAAAATGAATCACATCACTTTGTGGAGGTGGTGATCCCCATGTACACACGACCGACGTTATAATTTTATTGTGAATGGAAGGGTATGAACATAAATGATATATGATATTTTCATAATGAAAAATATGTCATGAATATCATATATAAATATTAATTACATCATTATAACCGGTCTTCAGAGATGATGAAGGGAAATAAATTACATCAGTTCGTGAGGTGGTAGCCTCACATACACACAAAAGATGAATTATTTTTCCATTAAATGGAAGTGGAGATGGATATAGGTCATTACACTTATCATGACCCATCCCATTGGTGCTCGTGTCATGACTCCCTAATCCTTCCTTCAATGGGATAGGGGCTGGTGACTAGTGCCAAGTAGACATATCACTAACATGGGAGGACTTAGACTAATTACATGTATACACAGGCACATCTCCAAGCCTATACAATTCTGAAATGTAAAAACAACTAAAAACCATGCATGTATACATATAAATACCGTAACTAGAGTACGATAGTAAGTAAAGGGAAGTAAAAAGGGCCAAATACAATCCCACCACAAAGAGTCTGAAATACAAGTCCAACCTAAAAGTAAGTACTAGGGACTGGTGTCAAAAAGACAAGGTAACACACCTCAATCTATCTAGTCACTCGAAGCATCATTCAGTCCGGGTCCGTCTAGGACTCTATCAAAAGTTCGATCGTCTGCACAAGACATAGAAAGTGTTGAAAATATCATGTTGGGGTGGGTATAAAAAATAATCAGTAGGACACCCCGAAATCAAAAATTAGAAAACAAATGAAATATATTCGGCTCTATATAGGTATATTTCTACACCACATATAACAAGAATATATAGATATACTCAACAAATACACATATTGAAAAGGTAAGTCACAACTGTAGTATACCAACCTATGATTCTAGCTCAAAGATTCCATAAAGCACTCATCCAGGAGAACACACTCTTGAGCCTAATAGCGCTAATTATGTCCATCTAATAGGTATTTCTTGTTGGTTCTCATCATTAGGAGTACACACCGAAGTTCTAAAGAGAATATGTTACATAGATGAGGATCGCTACCAATTACATGGGGAGATACCAAAAACTCAACCTCTATTAACCCGCTAACTAGAGGATTGGAACCCATGTAGTATTGGTCATGATAATACTAAGAACTCCACATAGGGAATTAAGATTAATAGAGTCTCTCACTCTAGGCCTCTTAGAGGGATTTCAATGAATCTATCTAAGAATTCTTGTTGAAGGGATAATATTCCAAGGAGTAGGAGATGATTCCATACTAACCCTTGGGGAAAGTTTAAGGGGAACTCACCATAACAAAACTTGTCTAAGATATGGAGAATAAGAACTCTAATCCATGTATAACAAAGTAGATAGAGTGTAGTAGATGTCACACTCAATGTCCCTTGACCTTAGGTATTGCCTGTGTAACCAGCCTGTGTAGTTTATCCTGTGCTAGTACATGGCTTCATCTCATGTACATGTGCTCATGTACCATTACACGAGTTAGCCTATGTACTTATTCCAGGTCATGTCTATGTGGTAGAGTAAAAGGTGTGCTCTAACCCGTGTCTATACACCCTCTGAGGTACATGCTGAGTTACCAGGGAGATACCACAAGTTGTGTGACATGGGTCACACACCGTGTGATACTTAAGTTTCTCTAAAACCCTACACACTTCTAAGAGGGACCTACATGTCATGTAATCCTAGATCACACACCGTGTGGAATGGGATTTTCTAGAATCCTGGATCTGCAATATGTGCATGTTCTTCACTTCTCCAACCTTCGATCTGGTTGTGCCTCACCTATAAAATCATGAATCATGCCCCGAAAAACCTATCCATCACAAATAAATAACTTTGGTTCCTTCTATATTCTAAAAAAATGATATTTTTTAATTATTAATTATGTTCCAAAGAACATTAATATTGGGTATCTACATTGTATGATTCATTTTTATCTCTATAATCACACCACCATCGTGTCATGCCAATCCTATATCTATGATTTTGGATCATTGTTCCAAGAAATAGGTGTACAACAATCGATTGATTGGGATGTGTTGAACCTTGGGCCAAATAAATAATGCCCATGGTGAATGAAGAATCAGGGGAAAAATCATAAGAAAAATTGAGAGGAATAAACCTTGATCGATGTTCATGTCAATCTCGATTCATTTTTATGAGAATAACAACAAAGAAATCATCAAATCAAAGTAATTCTCCCAAAATCACCCCTCAATAAACCTATCCCATGAATATGCATGATCTATGGATCAATTAGTTAGTCGATTTATCTTTGTTCATCATATGAATCAAGAATGGGGAAAGGAAAAAAAATAAGAAAATTACCTACCTTAATTTAGGTTGATTGTTGAGGAATAATGAAGTTGTGTCATGTTCGTTAGAAAGATACTTTGATTCAGTCCCACACCAGTCGTCAATATCTATTTCAATCATTTTCTTCCAACAGAATATCCACAAACATCTCTAATGGCTATTTTTAATTCACAAGGTTATTTGGCTAACCCTTTAAATTTTCTATAAGCGTGTATTTAAATAAGTAAAATTAGGTCATTTCATCAACAAAACAAATAAAATTATTTTATTCCTTTTATGCTTGTGATGGATTTTCCATAAATGACCTGCATTGATTAAGGTTGTATTGTACCTAGGGTAAACCTCACATTTTGAACTCAACAGTGCCCTCATATTTCTGATCCAGGAACTCATTTAGAAGTTATTCAACTTTTTTAAGAAAACTACATGCACGTGTTATTTAATATATTTCAAATATTTAAAATATTTATTACGCACACCATCCCTCAAAATCGCATGTTATCTCAGTGAATGGTCTCGAAAATAATCCATACAATATCCAAAAATATTATAGGAAAATCTAAGTTATTAAATTCTCTCCACCTTGGGAATTTATGTCCCCAAAAATCCAAAACAATGTCTACACAAAAAGATGTGGGTACTGAGTACTAATTTGAGCCTCCCACTCCCTTGTTCTCTCATGAAGATTCTTGAGATATCATCGAACATTCACTAAAGGAATCAATCGCCCATTAAGGATCCTCTCATGCTGATCCTCAATCTCTACCAGGTGCTCAGCAAAGGTAGCTTGATCCTTGATGTCCAAGCCACCCCTAATTGATAATGTGTGATGGTTCATGAACATACCTCCTTAACTACAATAGGTGGAAGACATCATGTACCCATTCCAACTAAAAAGGTATAGCTAAGTGGTACCCCACCTTTCCAACTCTAAAAAGTATCTAAAAAGGGTCAATGAATCTCGAAGATAGATTTTCACCTCATCCAAACCTATATAATTCACATTGAGGTGAAACCCATAGGAACACAAGGTCTTCTTTCTCAAAATCCAAAGGAATCAGTCATCTGTTAGTATAAGAATTTTGATGGATCTATGTATTCTTCATCCTCTCCTGGATGTTCTTCACCTTCTCTGTTGTATCTCACAAAAACTCGGGGCCCATGAGTGTTGACTCTCCTGGTTCATTCTAGAAATTTTGTGACCTACAGGTTCACCCATACAAAGCCTTGAATGGTTTCATACCAATGGTGGAATGCTAGTTGTTGTTGTATACAAAATCCAAAAATGGTAGGTGATCCTCCCAACTATGGCCAAAGTCCAACATGAAAGCTCGCAGCATGTCCTCCAGAACTTAAATGGTCCACTCAGTCTAGCCATCAGTTTGGGCATGAAAATATATGCTCAAGCATAACTGAGTCACAAACGCCTTATATAATCCCTTCCAAAAATCGGATGTGAAGTGGGCATTGTGATCTGAACTGATCATCAAGGGAGCTCCATGGAGTTGGACTATCTTCTGCATGTAGAGGAATCCCAAGATCTTTACTAAAATATGTTCTCATATAGATAAGAAGTGGGCCAACTTGGTGAGTCAGTATATGGTCATCTAGATGGAATTGTGTGCCCTATCCATACGTGGTAATCACATCACAAATTTCATGGATATCGCATCCCACTTCCATTTTGGGACCTCAAGGGGTTAAATTAAACCTGTTGGAACTTGGTTCTCGTCCTTCACTTTCAAATAAGTAATACATCAAGAGGCAAAATATGCAACTCCTTTCTTTATTCCTAGCCACCAGAACTTACATCAGATTTTCTAGTACATCTTTTCCACACTTGGATATACCGCTAAAGGATATGTATGGAACTCTCTCAAAACCTCTTCCCACAACATCATTGGTATCATCATGCATCCTCTGAAAATAACGATGTGCTCCCCACCTTTAGAAAATTCATCAGGATCATGTCTAATGGATATATGATTACGTAGGGTCTCACAATCGGTATCCCCTAGTTGTGCCTCTCTAACTTGTTGTAAGAGTGGAGGGGTGAAAACCATCAACTAGATGTAAGCTTCTCTATCTCCATCCACAAAAGATAACTATAACGAGGCCAACTACTTTAATGAATCATTTAGAAACTATGAACAAGATCTCTTACTGAGAGCATCAACTACCACATTCCCCTTCCTAGGAGTATAGATAATTTTGAAGTCAAAATCTTAGAAGAACTCTCTTCATTGCCTCTGTCTCAAGTTAAGATCCTTCTAAGGGATGATGTACTTGAGACTCTTATGATCGTGGTAGAAAAAAAACTTCTCACCCATACAATAGTTTCTCTACATATTCAATGCGAAGACTACCACTACTAACTCAAGATCATGGTTCATATAGTTTAGCTCATTTGGTCTCAACTAGTGTGAACCATAGGCAGTCACCACTTTCCTCTACCTCAGAACATAACCAAGCCTCATTCCTGATTCATCACAAAACACTACATACTCAACACCCTCCTCTTAAAATCTCAAGATGGGAACACTCATAAAACTCTACCTAAACTACTAAAAATCCTGATGTCAATTCCCTATCTATAATAAAGGATTCCATTTGTGAGTAAAAGTTGTAATAGGTGTTGATACTCTATAGAAATCAGGTATGAATCTTTGGTAATAGCCCTCTAACCCAAATAATATTTGCACCTCCATCATGCTCTTAGGTAGATCCCAATCTAGAACTGCCTCAACCTCAGATGGGTACACTATTTCTCTATCAACTAAGATAATGTGTCCGAGAAATTGGATCACCTAAATCCATAATTGGAACTTTAAGAGCTTTCCGTAAAGTTGGTTCTCTTAGAGTATTTCCACAAATATCCTCAAGTGTCTCGCATGGTCCTCCTTGGATTCTGAGTACACAAGGATATCATCGATGAATAATACCATGAATCGGTCTAATAAAGGATGAAATATCAAGTTCATGGGTCCCATGAACACTTATGTGGGGTTCATCATTCCAAAGGGCATAACCAAGTACTTATAGTGAGTGTAGTGACATCTGAATATCGTCTTTGGTATATCCTTGTCCCATACTCACAGCTGGTGATATCCTGACTTGAGGTATACCTTTGAGAACCATTATTCCCCTCTCAACTAATCAAAGAGGTCAATCTCTCCTCAGTAATGGATATTTATTCTCCACGTTCACCTAGTTCAAGCATTGGTATTCCACACACAACCTCAAACTCCTGTCTTCCTTCTTGGAAAACAAAACTAGGGCTGCCCAGGGTGAAACAGTAGGTCTAAAAAATCCCTTCCTATAAAATTCCGCCAACTATACCCTTATCTAATGAAGCACTATGGGATCCATTAAACATGTTGGTATAGATATTGGTGATTTACTAGGGTGTATATCAATACAGAAGTGTGTGTCTTGGTGAGGAGGTAAACCTGGAACATCCTTAGGGAAGACATCCTCATACTCCGCCACCACTACAGGAAACTGGGAACACATAACATCCACTACACCAAGGGTTATTCTGGAAAATGGATGAGTAATCGGCTACACCCTCCTATGAATTAGTCCATCCTATGCTACCTAGGTTTACCTTTCACTTACAAAGGAAAACCTAGTTTAGTCACTATGGACACACCACATCCTTCAACTAAAATGGTCAAGTTGGGCATGAACTATAGATAAATATTCTATACCATGAATTAGGTCCTAAGACCCTGACACTACTACCAATAGATTCCAACATAAACTCTCACCTCAAAGAGTGAGGTCACGCTGTCGACAGAAGTGTGTGATCATTGAGTCTTCTTTAATAAGGTTCTCCAAGAATAAGGGTCGATCCAAAGGCTCCACTGGAATATCTAAGTCTAGTAAATGGTATGTGAAAATAAATTAATGACTAGAACCTGTGTCTATCAGTATTGAAGCTAAGTTATAAAAGACATGGATCATACCTCGAGTCATTCCTGGAGCCTCTGGGTCAAAAAATTTTACAACCTTCAACTGTCTCTACCCCTATCTTCTATCTCCTTGAGCCTAGAGTGGACCACCTAGGGTGGTAGTGGTAATAATTCAATTCATCGAACACCTCCTACTGCTCTCACGGCTCTACTAACATGCCCACCACCCTGAGAACCTATCTTCTCATTCCACTTCCTCTTCCTTGGTGGCCTATCTACGGTCTCTCTATTAGTTGTACAGTGAGTTGGAAAATCTCTTGCAAGATGTATCCTACTATCACAAGAGTAGCACCTCCTCTCTTTGGACTGACTGGACCCATCCTATGAGCCCTAAACCATATACCTTATATCCTGGGACCTCCTCCTGAAATGTATCACACATCCAAGTCCCTGGTAATGACATCAGATCCCTTCTTCCAAGGTCTCTGCTTCTACTACCCACTACTGAAAACCACCAAATATATCTTCTATTCTAAGAAACTCTCAACCAAAAATTCCTACTCTAGAACCCCAACATGGATAGGAATTCATATAGGGATAACACTAGCTTGAAATTATATATGCAGACCACGCTAAAAGGTCTGATCCTTGAAGAACTTATTGCCAACCATATCCATTGAGTACCTTGAGAGGTTTTTAAACCACGATCAAAAACTTATCTACTATCATACTTCCCTGCTAGAGCTTCAGAATCTCTTGGATATGTATATACCTCATTGTTGCATATGATAACTCCTCTCTGAAAAGGTTCTAAAACACTATCCATGAGAGAGAGACCTCATCATAAGAATTGTTCACTAAACCCCACCATCACCTTGTTGATCCATGAAGAAGGCTCACCACTAAGACTATTTTTAGGTCCACTTGGCTAGAAACCCTGAGAGGGGAGGTGAATCAGGGTATGACAGATTAAAACAGAAGCCCCTTTTGATCTTGTTTTGTTGTTAGACAAAACCCTCTTCTCTCTCCTTCCCGATGCAGAGTATGAACAAACCTTAAAGCATGCACAGGACTTATCGATTTTTTACTTGGTTCACCCTCACTGAGATACATCCAAGGAGCATACACCGACATTGTGCCAATGTATCAATTCCACTATAAGCGCACTACTTTTTACAAGTTCGGAGCTGACTCATTATCCCTCCTGGTTTACAACCATTCACAATATGAAAGCTCACTTCTCTCTCAACTGAAGTGTGCTCACTGCTTCTTCCGAAGATCCACTCATAGTTTATAGACCTGTAGGTCTCTTCATTATATCTAATGAAATCTACATCCTTAACTGTTGATAGATGCTCTGTTGGAATCCAATTTTCACCTGAATTTGAATCTCACTTTGCACTGGATGTTCTGGAAAACTGCAATTTTTACACGCAGCCCTTACTGAACCTTGCACATAATTCTCTTCCTTTGCATGAAATTCACTTTTCATGCAACACCCCTTTTATGCGCAACACCCCTTTTACACGCAACAAATTATTTTACACGCAACCAATTTTACACGCAACCAATTTTACGCGCAACCTCTACTCTGACTTGCATGTAATTTTCTATTCTGGCGTGAAATTCACTTTTCATGCAACAATTCCTTTTACGAGCAATGTCCTGATTTTACGTGCAGCCTCTGCTTTTCGCACAAAAGTCTTCTTTTCACGCAACATCTTCTTTGCACGCAAACAGTTCTTTTACGCACAAACTTGTTTTTTTCACGAAACTCTATTGTGCACTCTAATTTTGCGCGCTACAGCTCGGATACTCTCTAAGACTTGAGCTACTTCAAGGGAGGGGGTCACTTCATATTTATAGTCAAAATTGACACCGCGAGGAAAACCCTTATTGAGAACCTAATTCTCTTCAAGCGCGAAAAAACACATCTTCCGTGCAACACCATTTTTTCGGGCACGGCTCCAATAATTCGCACACCACATGCCGTTTCCAATTTTCTACCTTTTGATCTTGAAACACCTCTTGCGTGAAAAACTCAAATCCTATATTTCACACTATGCCAATTTTTCATGCACCATTTTATTTTTCACGCACCTCTTTCCTTTTTCACGCACCACGCAAATATTCCGCACCACACTTAATTCTTTCATGCACCACGCTAATATTTAACACCACACTAAATTTTCCGCACCCCTATTTCCTTTTTCACGTACCTCCCTTTACCAAAAATACATCTCTCCATGTTTCGATTTTTAGGCCCAAAAATTTGGCAAACACTAGAAAATTGTGCCACCTTGTATTTTATATTTTTCGTACTGCCTCCAGATCGTTCATTCCTTTGTCGAGGTTCTTTAATCAATCATGTGTTGTTGAAATCATCCCTTGAACGCAAAAAATCACCATGTAAACCCCATTTTTCAACAAACTCATACACTATGGTCTGCTTTGTCAACAAACACAACATTGAGGTCCACTTTGTCAATAAACACAATCACCTAAAAAATACTTCAATGATGCCTTAAGGGATTTTTTTCCCAACAATCTCCCTCTTTGGGTTTGTTGAAAACTCTTCTCATAAAAATTCTCTGCACTTTGATAACTCATTAGAGATTCTTCCAGCTGCTACCACCCTTCGCCTCTTGTGATTCTGATAGCGTTCAAGGATTCACTTAACACGTACTCTAATCCCACATGAGAAACAAGAGTAAATGAAAAGTTTATCAATGAAACACTTCATTTCTGACACCAACGGTTGATACCAAACTGATACCAATTTCTAAACTAATACCAATTGTGGTCGCTGGAAACCTTCTCTCACCATCACTCTTCTGCTTTTATCACGATCTGTAGCTACCGTGATATCTATTCTTTGATTGATCACTTCTAGCATCGTAATATTTAAAACTCTCATTGTCTGCTTACAGCTCCAGCTCCTCTTACACTTTTAACTCCCCCTATCTCATTACTCTCCCCCTATCTCGCTACTCCACATGTCAGCTTCTCCCAATGTCTTTGACTAAGACATTTTCTCCCTTCTTTAGCCACAGTTTCTCCCACTTCAGGAGTCACTATTTCTCCCCCTTTGTCAACGAACCCAAAGGTCACTCTTTTGTGGTCTGAAACATTGGAAAGAACACAGATTAGTGCATTAAATAAAAACATGTAATACCTCGGGGAGAGGGGGTGATTCACATCAACACTTTTTCAAGTGTGAGGAGTCTACTGGAATCCCAGAGCTAGCCAATGTCTCTCAAAATATTCTTTGGGTATGGCCTTTTTCATAATTTATGAAACCTGTAGTTCTATAGGCACATACTCCAACTTCACGATTCTTTGCTCAACCATCTCCTTGATAAAATGATATTTTATCTCAATGTGCTTTTTCCAGGAGTTATGGAGGGGATTTTTTCTGATATTTATAGTACTTGAGTTGTCGCACTGGATTCTGATCAGAGACTTCACTTCAACCCCCATATCGTCAAACTGCTGCTTCATCCATAATAATTGTGTGCAAGCTTCAGTGGTGGAAATATACTTAGCCTCTACGGTGCTCAAAGAAATGCAATCTTTCTTCTTTCTTAGCCAAGAAATACACAAACCACCAAGATAGAAAGCACCTCATGACGTTGATTTCCTAACATCCGCTGAACTGGCCCAATCTTCATCAGTATATCCCAGCAATTCTGAGTGAGATTTTTCATTATATATCAAGCCGAAATCCATTGTGCCCTTGATATACCAAAGTATTCTTTTCATTGAAAGCATGTGTCTTTCCTAGGGATTACTCTGATATCTCACTACTTGTCATGTGGAGAATACAATGTCAGGATTTGTTGTAATCAAGTATAAAAAACTTCCAATGATTTTCCTGTATTTTGTGACAGTAACTCCCTTGCCATCCTCATCTTTGGACAGTTTCATCCGGGTAGAAACTGAAGTCTTCATCTCCTTGGAATTTTCCATTCCAAATCTTTTCATAACCTCCTTGGTATATTTGGATTGAGAAATGATTGTTCCATTCCTTCCTTCTGTCACCTGTAGACCAAGGAAAAATGTTATCTCTCCAATCATTGACATTTCAAACTCACTTTTCATGAATTTGGAGAACTTTCTACACTGAGCTTCATCTGATCCACCAAATATTATGTCATTGACATAAACTAGTACCATCATTCTTCGATTACTGTTGTTGTTGAAATAGATATTGTAATCAACTCCCCCACACTGAAAACCAAGTTTTTTCAAGTACTGATTGAGCCTTGAGTACCATGATCTTAGTGCCTGTTTCAGCCCATAAAACACCTTCAGTTTGCAAACCTTGTTCTCATCCTCATGAATGAAAAAACCATCTGGTTGTTCTATATACACATCTTTCTCCAGAACCCCATTAAAAATTGTAGATTTGACGTACATATAGAAAACTTTGAACTTTTATTACACTGTAATGGCTAGAAATAATCTGATTGTCTCTAGTCTCGCAACCGGTGAAAATGTATCATCGACATCTATTCCCTTTATCTGAGAGTATCCTTTGCACACCAATCATTCTTTGTTCCAAATTACTATGCCATATTCATTCATCTTGTTATGATAGACCCACTTAGTCCCAATGACACTCTTGTTTGCGGGCCTCGTAACAATCTCACATGTCTGATTCTTCTCAATCTGATCAAGCTCTTCATTCATTGCCTGAACCTAGTTTTCATCTTCAGCAGCATTAGTGAAGCATTTTGGCTCAACCTGAGATAGGAAAGATTTATGCTGCAGTGATTTCATTCTTCTTGTCTGAACTAGAGCTGACTGATCACCAATGATATTCTTCTATTCAATTTTAGCATGACTCCTTGGCTTTTGTGCAGATACAGATTTTAATTCTTCATGATCATCATCAATATCTTATTCTGAATCAACATCATCCACTTCTGCTCCCCCTGCGTTGCTTTCTTTCATATCACTCTCATCAAGAAATTGTTCACTACGCTGTTGAATGATCTCCTCATTCTCCACTATAGTGACGTCATTTCTCTCAACTAATTTTCTCAGCATTTTGTTAAAGTATTTATATGTCTTACTTTTCCCTGAGTAGCCAAGGAATATCCCTTCATCTCCTCATGACTCATATTTCCTATGTTTTTCCTTATTGAGGATAAATCACTTACTTCCAAATATTTGAAAGTATTTCAATGTTGGATTCTTTCCATACCACATCTCGTACGGAGTCTTTCCTTCCTTCGGACACAATAGAGCTCTGTTAGAAATGTAGACCGACGTCAAAACTGCTTCCTTCCAAAATTTCTCTGGTAGATCTTTTTCTATGAGCATCGTTCTGGCCATGTTGTTGATGATCTGATTTCTCTTTTCAACCACTCCATTCTCTTATGGAGTTATCACTGAGGAAACTTGATGCCTTATCCCGTGTTTCTTGAGATAGTCTTCCACTTGATTGTTTGTGAATTTTGTACCATTATCAGTACGAAACTTCGGAATTTTCTATCCAAGCATCCTTTCGCACTCCCTCTAGTACTGTTTTAAGTAGCTGAACACATCCGACTTATGGGAAATAGGACCACAAACATCATCATGAACCAATTTGATCACTCTTGTTGACTTCTTTTCCTTTTCCTTATATGTCTTTCTGATGAGATTTTCTTGTTGGCATGAATCACATGTGTGAGTACGATCACGTGATAGCTTAGGGTGGTCACTTGCTACATCACACTTTACCAGATCTTCCAAGGATGGTTGGAATAGATGACCAAGTTGTTTATGCCACAGCTTGTTTTCTTCCTCTCTGGATAGAAAACACATATCTTCTTCTCCACTTACTAGGTAGAGATTTCCCTTTGTTATTTTTCCATGTATAACCACTACCACGTCTCTTCCTTTTACGACACACATCTTCTTATTAAACCTTATAGAATGTACTGAGTCACATAGTTGACTGACACAAATTGTGAATGAGGCCTTCTACTACTAAGGCATCAGCACATCTCATCTCTTTTCCCCCAAACTTGGCCTTTCCTGATCCAATAATCTTCAGGCCTTCATCATTTCCAAACTTGAAAACTTCTTCTTTGTCATATTTTAAGCCTGTAACAAGATCCTTATTACCTATCATGTGAGATGTGCAACCACTGTCAATGATCCACACACCAAAGCGATATGATGCTTTAAGGGAAATTTCTGCCACCACTGCCTTCTCATCCTTTTTCTTCTTGGTCCAAATTTTTTCCCTAACACTTGGCATGGATTGAGACTTATGTTCTTTCTCAGAGTATGATGGACTATCTTTATCTTACAAAGATGCAAATCTATTTTTCATTTTCAACTCACCCGTTGGTTCATTGATCTGATGTTTGTGAACATTTTGATTCTTCTTTGGCACATTCCTCTGTATGGTCGAAGTGCAGTACCTATCCATGTGCCCAAATCCTCCGTACCAAAAATAGTGTCCTTAGAAATATGTTTTGGAAAATCGTTCTCTGTTTGTCTTCTACCTCTGTTTTTGTGCCCTTTGATATCTCTTGTCTATGGAACACACATACTGTGAATGTACCACCTTTCCACAACAATAACACCTAATATAAGGTTCATTCTTTTGTGTTACTTCTTCACTGTGAGTTTCCCCTTGGTATCTCTGAATATTCTAATTCTGCTTTGTGCCTAAGTCAACCTTCAATCTCAGGATGGGTGCTTGTAGTCTGACTTCAATTTTCACAGATTTTTGTTTCTGATCAAGCCCTGAATTAGCCATAACATCTGAGCTCAATTGTTGCTTCTTTCCTATTGAACTACTAGGCTCCTATATAATCTTTTCAGTCTTTGGAATGACCTGATTTCCCAAGAATGTGTTGGGAATCAAAGCTTTTTCTTGGTCTTTAACTTTTAACTGCAGACCGACAACTTTCTCTTCAAGCTCTTTGATACGCTTGACGTGATCTTTCCTTGTGTTTTTCAAGTCATTGATCTCCCTTTTCTGTTCTTCAATCTTGATTTTATACTCACTAACTGATTCTGAGTTTTCTAGTTTTGATGACTTGAGTTTCTCAATTTCTTCCATCAAATCAGACTTCTCTTCTTCCTACTGCTGCATATAGAGTTTGGCATCATGAACAACTTTTTTAGATTTCTTTGTTTTGGTTCTCTAAACATATATCTCCTCAAGAGCAGCCTCTAACTCAGCATGCATATCTATTTTTCCTTCAACTTCTTCTTCTTCATCATCACCTTAGGTTTCATTCTTCTCCTGATAACTACCGACAACTTCCACCATAGCATTTTCTCCAAGATCTTTGTAGTTCTCTATCTCTTCAGTCTCCTCAGCCTCAGACTCATCTGAAATGTTTCATTCTTTTGAAAGGAGATTTTTCTTCTTAAATAAATTTCTCTTGAATTGTTTCTTTCCTTTCCCATAATCTGATGACTTATTCTTGGGAATTTTGACTTTGTAGACATCATCATCTTCTTGGAAGTTTTTGGGACACCTGGCTGCAAGATGGCCATCCTTTCCACATTGAAAATAGGTCAGTGGAAGTTTGCCTTTAAACTTTCCTTCTTTTATTTGAATGTTTGAGGAGAGTAATGACATCACCTCATCTGTCTCTTCTTCTTCCTGAGAATCTTCAATGGTGAGATTCTTTGTGGCCTTGAATTACACCTCTTTAGATTTCCTTTTTTCCACAGCCTTGTTATCATCATTTCACATTTCATATGCAACCAAGGTATTGTGAAAATTGTCCAGTGTTATCTCCTTTGGATATTTATCTTCTAGTACTGAAACCTTCAGATTGAACCGAGGTAGAAGTTTCCCCAAGATACGCTTTATGATCTTTATGTCTTCAATGACTTCTCCCAAACCCCGCATATCTTCCACAACAACATTTACCCTGTCACAGAATCCATCAACAGACTCATTCAGGTTCATTATTAGATATTCATACTTGTTCCATAACACTTGCATCTTCAATTCTCTAACCTTTGT
Source organism: Viscum album (assembly GCA_963277665.1). NCBI lineage: Eukaryota > Viridiplantae > Streptophyta > Magnoliopsida > Santalales > Viscaceae > Viscum > Viscum album. The sequence continues at coordinate 476,390,899 of OY728125.1, read as the reverse complement.
ATCTCCTTTATATATGTTCAACAAATTTTCCCACATATTATGGGATGTTTTGCATGACATCACCTTTTTATTGATAGGATTGGATAGGGCTCCCCCTAAGGCATTAATTTCTTTGTCATCAGCATCCAACTCTCTACACTCAACTTTTGATAATGCACCACTATTAATATCAGTTGTTATGCCATGCATTTCTATTGTGAACACATCCATTCCTAATGATCATAAGTAGTGTTGCATCTGATTCTTCAATAGCTAGAAATTGTTCCCATAAAAGATCAGAATCCCTTTATGATTAGTGACCTCCATTTGAGAGAGAAACAATGATATAAACATTTCCCTATGATACCAATTGTCAGGTCCACTAGGCTAGATACCATGAGAGGGGGGTGAATCAGGGTATGAAAGATTAAAACGGCTGCCTCTTTGGATCTTGTTTTTCTATTAGACAAAACCCTATTCTCTCTCCTTCCCAATGAAGAGTATAAACAAACCTTAAAGCATGCACAGGACACAGTGATTTTTTACTTGGTTTACCCTAATTGGGCTACGTCTAAGGATCATACACTGGTAGTGTGTTGATGTATCAATTCCACTATAAGCTCACCGCTGTTTACAAGTTCAGAGCGGACTCACTGTCCCTCCTGTTTTACAACCACTCACAATATGAAAGCTCACTGCTCTCTCAACTGAAGTGTGGTCACTTCTTCTTCAGAAGATCCACTCACAGTTTATAGACCTGTAGGTCTCTTCATTATATCTAATGAAATTTTCATCCTTAACTTTTGATAGATGCTTTGTTGACGTCTAACCTTCACCCGTAGATGAATCTCACTTTGCACTGGATGTACCGGGCAACTGCAATTTTTACGCTCATCCCTTACTGCACCTTGCGTGTAATTATCTTCTTTTGCATGAAATTCACTTTTCGCGCAACACTCCTTTTATGTGAAACACCCTTTTTACGCGCAACATATTATTTTATGCGCAACCACTTTTATGCACAACATCTACATTGCCTTTCACGTAATTTTTTATTCTGGTGTGAAATTCACTTTTCGCGAAATACTTCTGTTTAGGCACAACAGCCTTCTTTTACGCGCAGCCTCTTCTTTTCACGCAAAAGTCTTCTTTTCGTGCAACCTATGCTTTTCACGCAAACAGTTCTTTTACGCACAACCTTGTTGTTTTTGCGCAACTCTCTTGTGCACTCCAATTTCTCGCACCAGAGCTTGGATGCTCTCTAAGACTTGAGCTACTTAAATGGAGGGGGTTCACTTCATATTTATAGGAAAAATCAACCCTGCATGGAAAAACCTTCTTGAGCGCGTAATTCTCTTCGAGCATGAAAAAACACATCTTCCATGCAATGCCATTTTTCGCGCATGGCTCCAATATTTTGCACACCTCATGCCTTTGCCAATTTTCGACCTTCTGATCTTGAAACACCTCTTGCACAAAAAACACAAATCCTCTATTTCGTGCTATGCCAATTTTTCCCGCACCATTTATTTTTCGCACACCGCGTTAATTTTTCACGCACCACGCTAATTTTTCGTGCACCTCTTTCCTTTTTCGTGCACCACGAAAATATTTCATGCCACACTTAATTTTTTCATGCACCACACTGATATTTCGCACCACACTAAATTTTCCACGCACATCTTTCCTTTTTCACGCACCTCCCTTTGCCAAAAACACATCTCTCCATTTGCTGATTTTCAAGCCCAAAAATTTGGAAAACACTAGAAAACTGAGCCACCTTGTATTTGCTCTTTTTTGTACCGCCTCTAGATCGTTCATTCCTTTATCAAGGTTCTTCAATCAATCATGGATTGTTGAAAGCATCAATTGAACCCAAAAAATCACTATATAAACCCCCTTTGTCAACGCACTCATACACCATGCTCTGCTTTGTCAACAAACACAACATGGAGGTCCACTTTGTCAACAAATACAATCACCTAAAAAATGCTTCAGTGATGCCTTGAGGGATTTTTTCCCAACAACCACAATCTGATCTATTGGAATCCTGACTAGACAGAAACGTCAAGTCGCCACCTCAAGATAGTACTCATCCACTTGTGGGTCATGATTGGTTCAGAATCTGAGGGGTCTCTTCCATTGAAACTTGTGAATTGAACTCAACCTTCACACCTCATCTACTGGTACCACGAGTACCTCATGATACTCTATAGGTGGTGGTATAGTTGGAACACCTCCTAGAGGTAACACCTTGGGAACTGGTCCCTATATCAATGTCTCATCACTAAGGGGATCATTCTTTTGATCGTGATGAATACTATCTATCGTGTGTCATAGAGACATCCTGAAATAAACAAGATGTATCATGGTTAGTGAGTATATCTAGAGAGATAAATCAAGAAATACATAGAAACTACAAACCATTCCTATATGATGCATGTACCATTTTTCCCCTGAAACTAATTTTATTTTATTTTGAGTCAAAAATAAGGTGATCAGAGTCTTGGTGTATCGATATGTCATCCACCACACCAAAATTGGATTCCCCAATCTGAAAACCGAACTCAAAATAGATAACATTGTCACCCCAAAAAAATCTCACAGAATCTCGATCCTAAGGTTGAAATGACTCCTCTGATAAAACTCTGTCAAAACCTATCCCAGTGGGGTATGTGTTGTGACTCCCCAATCCCACCTTAAATAGGTTGGGTACTAGAGACTAGCATTGATTAATCATATCATTGACATGGGTCTTAGCCTAAGTACATGTACCCACACACACATCTACCAGCCTATACAATGCTAAAATGTAAAAACAACTAACAATCATGCATTCATATATCTAAATCCCATAACTAGAGTATGATATGAAGTAACGTAAATAGGTCCAAATAAAATCCCACCATAAAGATTCTAAAACACAAGTCCAACCTCAAAGTAAGTATAGGGGACTGTTGTCAAAAAAAAATTAGGAACACACCTTGGTCTGTCCTGTCTCACTAAGCACCATTTGGTCCTGGTCCATCTAGGAATATTTCATAAGGTCAATCATCTACAAAAGAAATGAAATGTTTGGGAAAATCCCATGCATGGGTTAATATAACAATACCCAGTAGGACACCCTGAAACCAAAAAGTATACAACAAAAAAATACAGTCATCTCTACATAGGTATATGTCTACAACATATATAACAAGAATATCCAAATATACTCAACAAAGACATGTAGTCCAAAGTTAAGACACAGCCATAGTATACTAGCCTAGGATTCCAACTTGAAGATTCCACAAAGTACTCATCCATGTGAAGACACTCCTTATCCTAATAGCACCAATGACGTCTGTCTGAGAGTTAGTTCTCATCATGTCTCATCATTAGGAGTACACGTAGAAGGTTAGAAGAGAATATGATACAGAGATGAGGATCACATCCAATGACATAGGGAGATACCAACAACTCAATTTAGATTAACCCGCTAATTATAGGATTGATACCCATGTAGTATTGTTCACGATGATACCAAGAACTCCACCTAGGGCATGAAGATAAATAGAGGATCTCTCCTCGGGCCTCTTGGAGGGATTCCAATGACTCTATACAAGTACTACTAAAGGGATATTAGTCCTAGTAGTAGGAGATGATTCCATATTAACCCTCATAAAAAGGATAAGGGGAACTCACCCTAACAAAACTTGTCCAATATATGGAGGAAAAGGGATCTAAGACATGTATAACAAAGTACACAGCATGTTGTATGGGTCACACATTGTTTCCCTTGACTCCAGGTCCTGCCCATATAACCATCCCATATAGTCTACCCATGTGCCAGTACATGAATTTAGACCTTTTACATGTGCTTGTGTACCAGTATATGGCTCAGCCCGTGTACTTAGTCTAGGCCATATATATGTGGGATAGTACACAGTGTGCTCCAACTCGTGTACTCCAACCCATGTATGTGCCCCTTCCAAGGTACATTTTGAGTCATTGGGGAGAGAAAACATGTCGTGTGACATAGGTCACACACCATGCGATACTTAAGTTTCTCCAAAACCCTAGTCACATCCAAGAGTGACTCACACCCCATGTAATCCTAGATTATAGGCTGTGTGGATCAGGATTTTCTAGAATCCCAGATATGTGATCCGTGCATCTTCTCCATTGCTCCGGACTCCTATATATCCATGAATCACTCATAAAATCATGAATCATGCCCCAAATAACCTATCCATCACTAATCAATAACTTTTGGGCCTCTATTCACTCTTAAAAATGGGATTGTTTTTATTCTTCATTGATCACTAAAGAACATGAATATCAGGTATCTACATCATATGATTCATTTTCGTCTCCATCATTGCACCATAATCATTTTTTGATGATCCCAGATCTAAAATTTTGGATTTTTGTACCAAGAAATAGGTGTGAAATGATTGATTGATCAGGATGTGTTGAACCCTAGGTCAAACGAAGAATACATGTGGTGAATGAAGAACCGAGGGAGAAAAGCATAAGAACAAATGAGAGGAACGAATCTCGATCATTGTTCATGTCGATCTCAACTAATTTCTGTGAGAATAATAATGAATAAATCATCAAATCATAGTAATTCTCCAAAAATCACCCTACAATAAGCCCATCCTGCAAATATGCATGATCCATGGATTAATCAGTTAGTCGATTGATCCGTTTTCATCATAGGAATCAAGAACGGTGAAAGGAAACAAATCAAACAACTTCCCTAACTTGATTCATATCGATCGCTAATAAATAAAGAAGTTGGGTCATGTTTTTTGATGAGATCCTTAGATTTTTCTCGCACCGGTCATCAATATTTGATTCAATTGTCTTCCGCCAATGGGGTCTCCTCTAAGGGCTCCAATGGCTCTTGTCAATTCACAGGGTTATGCAGCTAACCCTGTGAATTTTATATAATCTCATATTTAAAGAGGTAAAATTAGGTTATTGTGTCACTAAATCAATAAAACAAATAAAATACTTTTATTAATTATTTTATTCATTTTACACTCATGATGGCTTTTCCACAAACGACCCGTGCTGACTAAGGTTATATCGCACCTAGGGTAAACCGTGGGTTTTGAACTCAATGGTGCCCTTGGATTTCTAATCCAGTTACCCTTTTAGGATTTATTCTACTTTTTTAGGAAAACTACATGTATGTGCTATTTAATAAATTGAATATATTTCAAACATTTATTCTGGGCGCATCGAGCCTTGGAATCACACATCGTCTCAACACCTTGTCTCAAACATAATCCATACAATATACAAAAATATTACATAGAAAATATGATTCATCACACTACTAATAAAAAATATATCATTATATAGAGTATACTAGAGTTATTATTTGATAATTGTTGAAGAAGGTATGAGGGATGAAAATAAGAAACAAAACTAAAACATGTAGATAAAAACTATACCTCTTCTTTGTAAAACCTTCTTTTCTTAACACCTTAATGCCAATAAGTTTGGTGTTATACCTAAACCAATACCTATATAATGGGTGTAGGGGTAATATGAATTCATTTGAGTAGGTATTTTCTAAACCAAATGGGTTTTTAATTGTGAATAAATGATAAGAAGAAGTGCTTTTTTATAAGAGAGGGGAGGGGCACTCTTGGAATTTATCCAAATATTAAATTAATATAAATTAATTTTAAATTAAAAATGGATAAAAAGTGAGTTATTTATAAGATAACATGATTATGTTTCAAAATCCCCTCATATGATAAAAATTAGACAAAATTTTACTATACTTCTACCCTTATCTTTTGGTTTTAACCCTTATTTAACCTCTTTAACTCTTATTGTGAGAACTTTATTTTTTTAATCTTTAAGGGTTAATATAGTTACTATAAAATGAAAAAAAATGGAATATGGTTGATATTTTAAACCTTATCATAATCACTTGGCTGGATTTTATATTTTTAGAAATTTTATATCATTTAATAAAATATTGTTTACTATAAAATATCTATAATGTCAATTTTAAGAACTATTCATTATTTTGACTTTAAAAATATAAATATAACATTTATAATTTAAAAAATATATATTATATACATTAAATTCCAAGTTAATATATAAAATTCATTAATTATATTAATTATCTCAAATTATATCTATTTTAATATTTTTAATATCAATTATTTTATTTTTTTGTTAATTAAATAATTACTACATCAGAGTTCTGCAAGCATTTAAGGAAATTATTTCTTCACTAAAAAATAATAATAAATTACCATAAAAAATATAAATCTATTATATTAAAAAATACTATTTATAGTCTAACATATCCTATGGATAACACTATATTAAAAATATTATACTTTTAAAAAAAGTGTCTGACATTTTTGACTTTTCTTAAAATAAAATACTATAAAGGTAATAATCTCATCCAAGTGGCCCCCAAAGGTCATAAATTCTACACTTGGATGATTATGTTAGATATATACTCATAAAATAATATTTAGCTAAGTTTTTGGGTCATTTAATAGTTCTTTTCATTTTATTTTTAACCTAAATTACCCGATTTACACTTTAATGTGGTAATGAAATTACTAATTTTACTATTCATATTGTCCAAAAATAGAAGAGATGTATTTTATAAATTTTTACCCTCTCAAAATATGGAATCCATTTTAAAAAATTCAAATCAATAAATTTTCAAAAATTAATTTAAAATTAAACTAGAAAGTACAATGAAAAATAGTGTTTCGGAAAAATGCCCTTTTTAAATATAAAATTTTTTATACTAAATTCAAGTATAAAATCCTTTTCAAAAACCATAATTGGATTATTTTAAATAAAAATGAGTTAATAAAAATTTATAACTAATCTAAAAATAAATTTACCTTTTAAATACTATAAAATAATGTACAGTTTTCAATAAAAATTAGTATTTTCACTATTGCTTGAAAATTCAATATTTTAAGAAAATTATAAAAAAAATCATTCTAAGATAATTTTGAAATTATTAATTCAAAAATAAAATTCATTTAATAAAATAAATTTTTGAAAATTTAGAGAAATTATTTATAATAATCACTTATAAAAATAAATAAAAAACATTTTTGAAGAAAACATATTTTTGAAGAATAAAATGAATTTACTAAAAAATAGTACTTATTTAAAAAGAATTAATTAATAAATTAAAAATAGTAAATACCATTATATATTTAATAATTTGATTAATATTCATTCATTCTGATTTAACGACTAGGTTGTAATGGTCACATTTAAATAATAAGATTTTTTATTCATTTAAGACCGGTGATCTGTATCTTATACGTTATCAAATAGTCTTTAATTTTAAAATCTCAGGATGTTACACTATGAGGATCATTCAGCAGATCCTTATTTATATCAAGTTTTGATGGTATGCATATTCATGTCCCAAATATCACAACTCCATCTTTATCAATATTTAATTTTGAAGCTTTCCCCTTCCTCACAGCAGCCACCTTATTTTATATCTCCAGACCATTTTGATTGGAATGTGTTTTTATCCTTTTATATAAATATATATTTTAGGATCTATTGATCCATATATATATATATATATCATAGTTTTGTCCATATAGATAATTTCGCTAAATATTTAATGAAAATATTACTTTATCCAACTCCATATCGTGGGTTAGACAATTCTAATCATTCACCTTTAACTATTGAGTGGAATAGGCTATCACTTCATCATTTTTCATGAGGACATATCCCAAAACCATATTTGAAGCATTACTATAAAAAATCATTCCCCAAATTTGGGTAGTGTGAGTAGAGGTATAGTGAATAGACTCTTCTTAAACTCTTTAAATCTCTCTACATATTCATTAGTCCAGATAAAATTTACACCCTTTTGAGTTAGCTTGGTTAGAAGATTTTAAAATCGTGAAAATTTTCTCAAAAATCATTGATAGTACTGGATAATTTGAGGACAGTATAGTTCTATTTTATATATTTTTGTATCGTACATTACTCAACCACCATTGTCTTTGAAGGATCCAAAGATATCCCCTTTCTTGTGATAACATGCCCCAAGAACGAGGCCTTCTCCATAAAAAACTCACATTTACTATAATTTGAACATAATTTCTATTTCCTCAAAGTCTTCATCATGATATTCAAATTATCCTCATGATTCACCTTTTTTAGATTATATAATAATATCACATATAATGAGTACCAAAATTTTATCTAGATAATCACTAAATACCATATCCATTAAGCCTATAAATATTGTTTGGAGCATTAGTGGATCTGAATGGGATCACTATCAACTCATAGTACCAATACATTATATAAAAGTTAATCTTATAGATACCATACTTTTTACCTTTAATTGATTGTATCTTAACCAAAGGTCCAATTTATATAAGTATTGGGGCCCGTATAGCTAATCAAAAAATGCATCAATCTGTGGAAGAGGATACTTGTTCTTTTTCAAGACCTTATTAATCTCATGGTAATCAATGTATAAATGAATTAACCCATCCTTCTTCTTATCAAAGAGGAATAGTGTTCCCCATGTTGTATCAATTGTATATATGATTCTATTTTCTAGATTATCTTTATTTTTCTTCATCATTTTTCTAGTTTAATGGAATCCATTCTATAGGGAGTCTTGGATATGGGTAGAGCTCTAGGTATAAGTTCAATTGTGAACTCAAACTCTTTCTTGAGATGAATACCAGACAACTTCTTAGGGAATACTTTAGTATATTCCTTTAAAATGGGTAGGTTTCTAGGGTGATACTCTCATTTGTCTCAACCATTTGATATGGATATTCTTTCTCATAAGGAAACAATATCCATTTTTTCAAATGAGGTTCAAATTTATTCTTATTTTTGTATATAATTGAAGGATTATTTGAGGTATGGAATTTTATTTCCTTCTCCTAGATGTTGATGTTGGATCTATATAAGGACATATAAATTATGCCTAGTATAACATCAAATTATACTAAAGTGGGAATGATAAGGTTTTAGGGTAAATTTTCCCCACCAATGTTAACTTGGGAAGAGTTATTTTCTTGAGGTGTAATAATTTCCCCCATTTTTTCACTGATAATTCAACCTCCATGTCTTTTTATGGTGTATTAAAAGTTCTAATAAACTTTCATGGTATGAAAGAATTCATAGAACCAAAATCAAGTAGTATATTCACTATTATTGAATGAATAATGTACCAATAACAACTTTTTTGTCAAGTTCAGCCTCAGTAGTAGTAATAACATAAACTCGCCCTTTCTCTCTTGTCCTTGGAGGGTTTTCTCATTGGTTTTCTTCAACAACCCTTGTATTAAGGCATTTCTTTTTATAGTTTATATGTTCCTTGCATCTGAAAAAATGGACCATAGGTTGAGGGATGTTCATAACCTTATTTTTTCTATCACATTAGTGGTATTATTTTTCACCCTTTGACATTAATTATCTTGATGTCCCTTCTTTCCACACTTGAAGTATTTCCCTATCCCCTTGAGGAAGTTTCTAGGATCTTTATTCCCACACTTATAACATATAGTCATTTGGATTTTCATTCCAACATGACGATTATTTAATGATCATACATAACTAAACTCAATTTTATGCTTCTTATCACCAGTCCTATAGGACCACTGAGAAGCACCTGTCTCAATCTCAACTTTGAGGTCGCATCATAAAATTCCTCTTAACTATCTAAGTCTAAAATCATCAATGTTTTTAAAGACTCATATTTATCCCACTAAATAAGTATTCAACCTTACTTTTGGGGTAAATGATAAATCTTGAGGTGTACCATAAAATCTTTGTGAAGTTATCCTCATAATACCTGATAGATTAATCCTCCTTTTCCTTGAATCTTAGTAACTCCCTTTCTATTTTAAGCTGGAGAGTGTGATGAAAATATTTATTGAAAATTAGTTTCTTGAATTCATCTCAATCCATATATTTTATGTCTTACATGGGCTTAGTATTATTGACTATCATCCACCACTAATAGGATTCTCTATCTAGGTGATAAATGACTAATGTGACTTTTCTATATTCAGATCACTGGATGATAGAGAATATATTATCAATTGAAATAATTCATTGTTTTACAATTATGGAATCAGAAGATCCATTAAATGTTGGAGGACTTTGTCACATAAATTACTCAACTATAATTCATTATCTTTTAGTAGGAGGGTTTTCCACATGATTTTAGTTTTTATTCATAACTTGAGTAAGTTTTTTAAGTTCTACCATAAAGTTATCAACTCCTACACCCATCATCTTAGGAAATTTTTTGGGGAAATCATGGAATTTCCTATCTCATATGTTGTCAACACGGTTCCTTATATTTATAACTATTTTCTAGAATAACGCAATGCTTGGGATGAGAATTTATAAATTACATATAATTAAAAGGAAAAAAACTATAAACTTAATAATAATAACTCATTAAGTATATATATACCCAAAATTATAAAATTAAAGGTTCCAATCTATGATAAACATGGTTAATTTCCTACTTGGTTATCTAGATATATATTACATCATCAAATTCCTTGACAATAAATTCCAATCATTCCTAATGTTTTGTAAGTAGAATTTTAATTATCTGAAGTGTATCCCCAGAGAGTGTCAAACTAGGTGTGAATTTAGGCCTCTTTTTCATGAACCAGGTGAATATTGAGTTAATACCCAACCATCCTTTTAGGTTTCTTACCCCAATGTGCATATTTTCTAGAGCCTACATCCACTTGTTTGTATCTAAATAGGGATGTAATTTCTAAGAAACCAAGAACTCTATACATTACCAAAATTTAGGAGGTTTTCCTATATTTAGATTTATTCCTAGGGTTTTTAATAATGTTTTCTCAATATTAATCCCAAAAAATAACTGGAATTTTCTTTGATACCAACTATAACAACCCATATCTCATTGCAAAATAAATTTCATTATTTGTAACATAAATATCCATTAAACAAAAACAAAGGATCTAGAGGCCTAGTGTCTTTGGAATATTGGATGATTAAATACAAAAACTTTTAAATAAAAACTAAATGATATTTATTTAACTCTATCACTTGATCCTATATCCCATTTATATTATAATACTTGATATTATATCTTGGGGGATGCATAAAGAAAAGGGATGAGCTATAAATCCCAGTAAGGGAATAATCAGAGTAATAATGATATATATATATGAGACAAAAGGAATATAATGATAGCATAAAAGATAATATTAACATATAATCATGGCATGAAAAAATTAATGTGGAAATATCATAAACATGACAACATAATCAGAACTCAATTATCACTACAAAGACATCATAACATAGTGTGTTAGACTAACTTCATGTGCACCATGCATGATATATCATGAGATTAAGACATTATCCAATTCATTTAAGTGGTATCATGGTTCACCATTTATATGTATAAATTTATGTATACCACATGGATCATATATTATAAGAATTAATTTCATTAATAACCAGTGGAGAATGAGGAAAATTTTGATATAAAAATAATTTCATTTCAACATTTTAAACCCAAGATAAGGGAATGTGTGTTTCATACATGGAATTACCCAATCAATGAAGTATAATTAAATTTTTATTAATACACTTTAATGAAAATGGGATTGTTTATTCACAATGAAAAAGGGTAGCCTATAAAATCAAAGAAGGATTTCAGTATCATGATGGGTATGAAAAATAGTTAATGGAATGGGGTTAATTAGAGAGAATTGAAGTATATATTGATAAAACATCATTTGTATAGTAATGTAATGATTTATGTGTGTGAAATCATATTAACTTGAAAATTGGAAATCTTACTACAAGGAAGTAATTGAATTTAAATGAGTAATAGAATCTCCTACTTACATAGTGGATTCTCCAAGCTTGTGAAAGGATTCTTGGAACCTTAAAAACTCGTTAGAAAGACTCTAGAGATAGTAAATGAGAGTAAATTCATGATCAAAGTCTTTGGGGTGGATAGAAATGGGATAATGGATGGATATTTATAAACAATAGGGGTGAATTTTTTATTAATTTCTAAACATAGGTTTTAGACTCTAAGTTATAAAAAAGTGAAAACCCATTGGCATTCCCAGGGTTTTGTCCCATGATATTTTCTAAGGTGGGTGGTGTTTATAATTTTTAATAGTTTATGAGATGAACCCATTTTAATATATATTATTTTTTATTTGGACAATATTCCTATTAATCAATAATTATTTTTAAAAAATTAAAATAAAATTTAGGTTTTAGAAGATTAATTATAGGTATGGTAAATTAATTTTATTACTATAAAATTCATTATTTTAATGAGAAAATACATTTTTGATTGATAAATCTTTTTAGTATTTGTTGCATCAATTTTAAGTCATTATTATGTCGTAATACTTATCATATATTGATACAGTATTTTACTTTTTACCTAAACATTTGATTGTCTCAGAAAATTATGAAAAATTCACCATTGATTAATTTCAATGTGTTAATTTAAAAAATGATATCTATTTTACCAAAATAATTTTATAAATAGAAGAATTTTATTTTCTAAAATAAACTACTTATTTATTTTAAAATACTAATTTTATCATATGATTGAATTTATAACCCTTAGAAAAACTTTGTACGATTGCATAAAATTATTTTATTATATATATATATATAAGAATAAGTATTTTTTAAAAAAATTTGTTATGAAAATAAAATTTATTTCAAATTTCTAAGTTTATCTTAAAAAATGATTTTAATGAAAATTAAACATATATATTTTCCAAAAATACAATTATGGTTTCGTTGTATCAAAAATAAATTTTATCATATTCATCCTCTAATCATGTATATTTTATATTTTATATTAGGGGATACGTTGAATATAGGATCATTATAACTAATATTTCATTTCTAAAAGAATTTACACCTTAATACTGCTTAAGTTATAAATACATAACCCTTTATCACACTAGCATAATACATAAGGGTAAAGTGTGTGATGGTGGTACTTTCATGGGGTGGTTCTACTAACATTGATCTGGTGGTGATTTCAACTAACTTGAACTTCTTCCATAGTTGATTCCACTCGAGACACGCTTTTTGAATCCCTCCTCAGGCTTGGACAAGGGAAAACCTTGACGATACTACCTCCCTCACATGATCTGATAAATGAACTTCATACAGCTTGATCTTATTGGTTGAGGTCATCATTTCTCTATATTTCATCAATTATCTCTCATTTTTTACCCTTTATATATGCTCATTATAATAGTAACATGATTACTAATGATCATAATGTTTAAGGATGATAATACCCAACTGTTATAATGCCCCATGGTCACAATTCCCAATGGTCAGATCTTAAAGATCACATTTCCCACTACACACTTTATATATACTCTTTTGGAGTTAGTTCCCTAGAAACATCTTGTTTAGTACTTGATTACATTTTTCTTAATTAAATAAGTTTTATTATCACATATTGATTATGCTTTTTCATGACATTTGTATGTGATAATTTCCTTATAATATATTTCACGTTGACAGGTCATAGCAGTTCCTCGCTATGATGAGAACATAGAGGTACCATGACATTATTCTTAAACCTTGTTCTATGGTTGGATGATATTGTCTAATAGGACATAGAAAATATAGGTTATCAGAGTTAGAAGGCTCATAATAAATTGATACACCTTCTCATGTTGTTTGCCTTTGGTAATTTCCAAGATGTGAGTTTATGAGAACAGACCCGTCAAATATAAAATCCACATTTCCATGTGTCATTAGATATTCCTATATGTAGATGTGGGTATTAATCCTTTGACTTTAAGATTATTATTAATTAATATCATGACTCTTTCACTTTTATGTACAGATGAAAATTATGATAACATATGTTCAAGTCCATGTAGTGTATGGTGGGTGCGTCGCAAGTGATATTTCATTAATAGATAATGTGAGAAAGGATTTATCCCTTCTTTCCCCTAATAAAAGTAGATATTTTAGACCCTTTGATGGAATATAACATCCTATATAAATTTATGGTCATGTTATTAGGTGGGTGAGTTCAATTCCAAAAACTCAAAGAAAGAGATATCTAGTATATAGGTTGATGGCACCATCATGCAACCTGCTTGATTATAGATATCAGGATAAAAGGATTATATTACATAGTAAATTTTCATAGAAGGTTGGACGTCATTACGATGTTATCTTATTTCAATATGGATGCCTTGGCATGTTTCTTGATTCTAACCTTGGAAATTATACGGTTGTGCCTAATTAAATTTCATTAATGAATTTAATAGGTCGGAATAAATAATATTTATTCAGGTTTGGTTGATCTCCATAATTTAATCACTAGTTATTAAAAGTAATAAAGTTAATTAAATGATAATAATAAATATTAGTTTGAAATTTTGGCAAATATAATATTTATTATATTTATTATGGAATAATGTGGTGACATTTATTTAAGTAAATTGTCATTATTTGAGGATCGATAGATGTTGATGAGGGAAAGAAAACCAAGTTTAATGTCTTAAATAATATAAATGATATTTATTTATATTCTTAAAGTTTTGTGCATGTAAAGTGATTAATAATATTAATATTATTATTAATTTACATGGAATTATTTGAGAATATTACAGATGGTTTTGGACTTGTGTACGATTTTCCAACCCTAAACTAGATATAATAAATATCTAGATATATCAGTTTCTTTATTCACTTGGTGTTCACATGGGGTGATGTGATATTATATAAGGAGGTAGAGATATCTCTCCTCTCCTTCTCTCTTAAGATTTCTATACAACACCAAGTGTTCTTAATCCTTTGTTAAGAGAACTATTGGGATCAACCGCAAACAATGAAAGTGATCAAGAGAAGCTATTCTAGAACCTAGAGGTTCTATTATGTTGATCATAGATTCTGGTTCATGTTTTAATCACCGCTAGATAGATTCTTCAGTTAAATCATGCATCACAAAAATGGTGCAATGAATTTCATTCCATCAGATCATCAATGAAATCAAAATTACAAGTTGAGGTAATTTTATATCTTCTTATAAATTAATTATGAATTACATGTGAAGATCCTCTCCCTATTGTTATAGCATAATGATGTGGTCTATTTAATCTACTATTTTCATTGGATTTGGTCTCATGATCATGTAAATAAATGATTGTATGCGATTTAGGACTAAAATCTAAGTTGGTCATACCTTCAAAGGGAACTTATGCTATGCCTGAAACTTATAAGTGGTATCAGAGAAATCACATGATTAAGATATATTGAATTAATTTGATTAATTTATGGAGCATTATCTTAGTTAAAATAACGAATCAAAGTAATCAATAACAAGATTGAAAATGTATGCTCATTGTATTTTGATGTGTAGATGATCATGAGATTAGACCAGCCCTTGTGTGGGATTGGTTTCTTTTAATTTATCATTTTATTATGGTTAAATTATTATTTATGTTCTATGATTCATCCCTTTTTCCCTATTATGTAAGGTCCTCTATTCACATAATTTATTTTATGTAAACCCGCAATTATCCAATCTATTGGATCCCCCCACTTATGTGTGAGTAAAATCTTATATAAAGAAGGACCTCCTAGCTGATAGGAGATACTATGAGTCAAGGAGATGAGGTAAACCTAATCAAGGTGATACATATGATAAAAGGTGGAATGCTACAACATGAACCAAGTTGTGTTTTAAGGTGTTTTTTCCCTAGGGTTAAGGGTTTTTTTATCATCTACTATATACACTAACTGATTAGATAATCTCATGATCATTCCACTAATATTTTATTTTTGTCTATTGCATGGTTAATTATTTATGTTTTTGAATTCTATGTGATTGCCTAATAAATGAATTAACAATCATGCATGAAGGAATAAAATATAACCATATTATGCGTAAATATTTTATCAGACATAGTTAACCGCTTAATAAAAATCCAACTAATATTAACAAGAAATGTAAAAGAATAAAATGGGATTTAAACATATGGATAAAATATCCCTCAAACTAAAATATTATATTGTCTTATCCTTCCATTACTTCAGTTATAATTAATATCATATTTCAAAGTACTTGACAAAACTAAGTTGGGGTGCTTTCAATTATTGTAGAAATTTTAGCTTGAAGTTTTGGGTTGACTTAAATTAGTTTACAATAAGGTTTGACTACCTAATAAGGACTTGGTGTAACTAAGAGAAAAAGGTTTAGAAAATATTTGAAAAAAAAATAAGATTTTGGTATTGGGGAGTCCACTAAAAAGATCAAGGAACTATGAGTTAATGTAATTGGAAAGTTATGACTACCTAAAAACCTTTTAAATATATTGAAAGACCCAAGTCTAGGTTATGATAAGGGGTATATGGATCATTTCCACTAGAATATATAAGTGAAAATATATTCTGAAACTAATAGTGAGGTATATTATGTGTATAAAAATAGTGGTAGATTAATGAACTTTAATGAAATTTAAATTTTTTAATCTAATTGTATTCTCCTAATTTGTAAAAATGTAAAATCAAACGACATTGATAATATCACTCTGGTCCCAACTATATAAGGATAACCTTCTCACCGATGTGAATTTCTAGGAATGGTATAGGAGATTGGGAATTATACTACACCATGAAATGAAATTATATGTACTGGAAATCTCACTTCCTAAGTCACTTTCTAAATAGGCTATTGGAGAAGAAGTTTTTCTCTATTTGAATCATCTGGATGACACTATGGATGTCCAAAGTTTTATGTTATCCTCCATGTCCAATGATATTTTAAATCAATATGAGGAAATATATGTGTATATAATTATTTATCACCTTAAGTATCTCTATCAAGATAAGGTGAGATCAAAAATATATGATATCTTCAATGCATTATTCATATGCAATTTGGGAGAGTCAGTTCCATTTGGGGCACATGTAGTCAAGATGATTGGCTATATTGAGTGCCTAGACATCTTGGTTTTCAATATCGTTGATGAGTTGTGCATAGATATCATTCTATCCTCACTACTGAAAAACTACTCAAGTTTTATTTTTAATTATATTATGAGAAATAGAAAAAAGACACTTTAAGGATTTCTTACACTTATTCACCATGTTGATAAAGACATGGGGCATGAAAAAACCCAATTTACTTATAGTAAATAAGAAGAGTAAGAAAATGGAAAAGGCATAGAAGACTCATCCTAAGTATAAGTATCCCAATCACTATCCTTGTAAGAGGAAAAAGATCTATATGATAGGAAAGGAACAATAGGCAGTATGTTTTTCATGTGGAAAGCAGGGTTATTGGAAGAGGAACTCCACCCAACCAAAGAATCAAGGGTAAGACTTAAGTGTGTTCATTATTGAGTCTAATATTTCCATATCTACAAGTTGGTTATTAGGTACTACCTGTGGTGCTCACATTTCTATCCAAATATAGAAACCAATTATATTTTGGGAGATTACTAGAGATCATGTGGATTTATGGGTTACTAATGGATCAAGTATGGATGCTCTAGCCATTGGAG
The DNA here is from genome assembly GCA_963277665.1 of Viscum album. Classification (NCBI taxonomy): domain Eukaryota; kingdom Viridiplantae; phylum Streptophyta; class Magnoliopsida; order Santalales; family Viscaceae; genus Viscum; species Viscum album. The sequence continues at coordinate 476,373,359 of OY728125.1, read as the reverse complement.
ACTACCTGACCTGAATGGCCTGAAGGCCTTCCTTTTTTATTGATTTTTGATAACCCCCTTTCAAGGAATGAGGGGTAACCATTACAATATCCATTGGAGACTACAATATCATATTTTTTATAGGATTAATTTTGGTTTTCATGAACTGTTATTATGTTCTTAGCATTACCAAGAAAATAATTTTTGTTTCTTTTTTATATTTGGATGGATTTATTTTAATCTTTAGAAATAAATGTTTCTACTTTTATAAAGATAAAATATGTTATAGTATGTCATAATTGAATAATGATAATTATTTATTAAATTAAAAAAACTAAATTTTATCAATTAATAATGAAACTAATACATTCTGCTCATATGAAATCCAGTTTTGGAATCACCATCTTCATCATGTAAATGAGAATCGATGATAAATCTCTATCAAGATGGCTACTTAGACTATTTTAAGATTATGACACTTTAAATATGTCACACTTATTTACAAGGTAATATAAACAAACCACTATTCAATGGTCAAGGTGAAAGATCCAAAGATCTTCTATATTGGGTACATAATGATGCGTGAAGAATTTTTCAAATAGAGGCTAGAGGTGGGTTCTCATATTTTATTAATTTTAACAATGGAATGATTAGGTATGGTTATATCTACTTAATGAGGTATAATTATGAATCCTATGATAAATTCATAAAATTCAAGAATGAGGTAGAGAACAATATTGGTAAGAAGATAAATAAGCTTTGATCAGATTGAGGTGGTGAATATATTAACCAAGACTTTATAGACTTTCTATTGGAGAATGGGATGTTATATCAACTCACTCTACCTTATACATCACAGTGGAATGGTGTTAATGAAAGGAGGAACCCTTCCTTGTTAGACATGGTAAGGGTAATGATGATTCATGAAAGCCTTCCATTATCCTTTTGGGGATATGCATTATAGACAGCATTATACTTACTAAACCGAGTACCAACTAATGAGGAAAGTGGTATTACCTTTGATTTATAGTGTGAAAACAAACCCATTTTGTCACATGTCATTGAATAGAGATGTGAGGAATTTTTTAAGGCTAGCTCAAGCAATAAAATAACACCTAGAGGTATGAAGTGTATCTTTATAGGGTATCCTAAGTAAAAAAGGGAGACTACCTATACAAACCTTCATACAATAAAGTAACTATTGTAATATAGACTACATTTATTAATAAGGAGCACATCCTCAAGGAGAATAGTGGGAGTAAGATTGAATTCAATGAAGATGATGCTCAAGATACACACGAGTTGGTATAAAAACTGATTCCACATGTCCCCATGTAAGATGTTATTCCTGAAACACAAGTGTTACGTAGGAGTGAAAGAGAGGTAGGAGAACCAGAGATATATAGTTTTCTAGTCATCAATTATTGTGACTCGTTATTGGTTGATGATAATGACCATGTCTCCTACAAGGAGAAAATATAGAGCTCATAATCTGTAATATGGCAAGAATCCATGAATTCTAAGATGGATCCCATGTATCAAAACCATGTTTGGGTTTTGATAGATCCTCTAATTGATGTAAAACTTTTTGGATGTAAATGGGTATTCAAGATAAATCTAGACATGGAAGGTAGATTAAATACCTATAAAGCATGGATAGTGGATAAATGGTTTAGAAAACATCAAGGTGTTGAATATGATGAAACCTTTTTTCCAGTTCCCATGTTTAAACACATCAGAATTTTTTTGTCATAGTAGCTTACCGTGACTATTTGATTTGGAAAACAGGTGTACAAAATGAATTCTTTAATGGTATCCTTCGATATGATGTGTATATGACACAATAATAAGGGGTTTTGTGGATCTAGGAAATTTGAAAAAGGTATTCAAGTTGCAGAGATCTATTTATGGATTAAAACAAGCATCCATTTCATGGAATATTTGATTCGTTGAATCTATAAAATAATTTGGTTTCATTAATAATGAATGTGATACATGTATTTAAAAATGGTTTAGTGGGATTATATTTGTTTTTTTAGTAGTATATGTTGATGATCTATTACTAATTGGAAATAATATACCATACTTAAAAGAGTTTAAGGCATAGTTGAGTAAGTGCCTCTCCATAAAGGACTTAGGTGAAGCAACCTATATTCTAGGGGTCAATATCATGTGTGATGTATCCAATAGGATGATCGAACTAAGTCAAGGTGCATACATTGACCATATATCAAATAGATTTAGTATGGAACAATCCAATATGGGATTGGTTCTAGCATCACATGGTATACATCTTTCCAATAAAATGTGTCCTAGGACATAATAGGAAAGAGAGATAATTAGTAATATATCATATGATTAGGTTATAGGATCTATCATGTATGTCATGTTATGTATGAGGGTTGATGTTTCCTGTTATTTGAACGTGTTAGGTAGATGTCAAGTAGATCTAGGGTAAAAAATTGGACTACTGTTCAGATTATCCTTAAGTATCTGAGGTAAACTAAGGGTATATTCCTAGTGTATGGAGGATATAAAGATCTAGTCATTAGTGGTTATACAGATTCTAGTTTTCAAATATATCAGAATGTTATGAAGTTAAATTCAAGATATATATTTTATTTCAATGGAGGAAATTTGATCTGTAGGAGTTCTAAGTAGTCGGTTGACTCCAATTATAAAGTAGAGTTCAAGTATATTGTGACTTCTGATATAGCCAAGGAAGAAGTATAGATTTGAAAATTTGTTTAAGAAATTTATTTAGTGAATATAAATAATAACCATATTATATTTTACTATGATAACACTACAGTGGTGGCTCTCTCCAAGGATCCAAGGTCACATCAAAGAAGAAAAGCACATAATTTGTAAGTTTCATCTCTTGAGGGATTTTTACTCAGTGAGTCGAATTTATGGTGAGAAGAGTATCCATGGAGTAAAATTTGGTGGACCCATTAATGAAGGATTTATCTTAGAAAAAATATGATTTTCATGTGATAGTTAGTAGACTGAATGAAATTATTAGTTGGATCTAGTGAAAGTGGGAGTTTGTTGGAGTCAGTGCCCTAAAAACAACTTGTTTATAAATTGATTACATGTTTTATTAATTAAATAAGTTTTCTTATAACATTTTTATTATTATTTTGTATGATATTTTTATGTCATAATGTCCTTAGAATATATATTGTGTTTATAGGTCATAAAATTTTTCTGCTGTAATTAGAACCTCGAGGTGTCATGACATTATTATTGAACCTTATTCTATGTATGATTGATATTGTCTAATAATACATATATAATATAGGTTATTAGAGGTATGAGGTTCATAATACATTGATAATCCTTCTCATGGTGTTCGCATTTGTTAATCTCCAATATAAGAGGTTATGATAACAAACCCGTCAAATAGGAAATCTACATTTTCATGTGTCATTGGATATTCCTATATACAAAGGTGTGTATTGATACTTAGACTTTAATATTATCATTAATGGATATCATGAATCATGAACTTTGATGTATTGAATAAAACCATTCATATATATATTCATAGCCAGGTAGGGTATATTAGGCTTTTCATGAGTGATATTGCATTAATGAATAATGAAAGAAAGGATTTATCCCTTCTATCCCCTAAAGAAAGTATATATATCAGGATATTTACAGGAATAAAAGTGCCAAAATAAATCCATGGCCATGGTGTTTAGTGGGCATGTTAAATTATATAAATTCAGAGAAAGAGACACTAAGCATATAGGTTGATGGAACAAGCATGCAACCTGTTTGATTAGAGATATCATGATAAAATGATTATGTTACATGGTAAATATTAATAGGAGGTTGGATGTCATTATGACATCAAATTTTTTCTATATGCATGTCTTGGCCTATTTCTAGATGTTAACCTTAAACTTCAGGCTGTTATACCTAATGTCATTGAGAAAGAGGCCTAGAGGGTCACACACTAAGTGTATCTACAATCTCAGTTAAATTAAAGTAATGAATTTAATATGTTATAACAAATAATATTTATTCATTTTTTGTTGATTGATATAATTTAATCATAAGTTATTTGAAAGAATAAATTGAGTTAAATAATAAAAATAAATATTAGTTTTCATGTTTATAAAATATTATATTTATTATATTTATCATGGAATAATGCAATGGCATTTATTTAATTAAATAGTCATTATTTGAGGATCGGTAAATGTCAATGAAGAAAAATGGACCGAGTTTAATGATCTAAATAATATAAATTATATTTATTTATATTCTTTAAGTGTTTCTCATGTCAAGAAATTAATAATATTATTATTATTATTAATGAACATGGGGTCATTTAAGAATATTAAATATAGTTGGGGGCTTGTGTTTAATTTGTCAACCCTAAACTATATATAATAAATATCCAGTTATATCACTTTTCTTATTCACTTGGTGTGCACAAAAAATAATGTGAGATTGGCTCAAGACCTAGAGAGATATCACCTATCCTCTATCAAGATTTTGGAGGAACACCAAGGGTTCTTCATCTTTCATGAAGAGAAATGATATGATCAATCACGAACAATGATACTAATCAGGATTAGTTGTGTTGGCACCTAGATGTTCTAAAGCATCAATTAGAGATTGTAGTGCACATATGGATCACTTCTAGATGAATTTTTCACTTGAATCATGTAGCCCAGTGATGATGTGATGAATTTCATTCCATCAGATCATCAACGAAAGTAGAATTACAAGTTGAGGTAATTATATATCTTCTCATAAATTCATTATGAACTGCATGTGAAGATCCTATTTCTATGGCTTTGACATATTAATGTATTCAATTTAATCTACTATTTTTTTAGACATAATTATGTAAATCAACAATTACACATGATTTAAAACTAAAATCTGAGTTATTCATACCTTCAAAGGATGCTTATGTTTCACCTGGAACCTATATACTTCACCATTCTTATACTTCATCATTTACCACTTCAAATATAAAGTTTATTAACTTCTATTAAAAATTTCTATCATATTCCTAGAATTTATTTTTATTTTTACCTTTTTTATATAAAGAGTGATCTTTATGGGAGAACTTGAGACTATGGAGTTTACCCTTATGTGTACAATATTCTTTGGTGTTTATCTCCCTATATTATTCTTAGATATTATGATCAATATTATTTCATTATGTGCAATTTTAATTTGAAATAAAATATTATTTATATATTTTTTATTTTAATAAATAATAAAATAGTCATTGTGAAACATGAGTTATTTTATTAACAATATAATGACATTTCGGGTCATTACATCTTCCATGGAGAAATAATTCTCAAGACTGAGGTAATTATTTTTGTTTAAATTAATTATAAATTTTGTGTGAAAGAGATACTCACTTATTGATTCCAATGTTTATTTCAATTATTCTTCAAAATAATTCATTGTTCATAATGATTCTTTTTAATTTACATCTCAAATTATTTGTTGATTATGACAGAAATTCAAGTTATCTATAGCCTAATAGATACTTTCGTTGTGTTTGGAACATTTCATAAAGAGACATCCCATCTTTGATTTATTCCACACTATTGAAGAGAGATTTTTTGTTGCACACATTTCATGTAGAACTATAATAGATCCACCAATAGGAGTTATAATTAAGCATATTAGCTTCTAAGATCATGGTCACAAAGTTATCTCTTGTAGTTTTGTTTCCATATTTCTTATTATGGAGATGATAATCATGTTTGAACTTACCCAACTTTACAAAAAAGTATCATGCCCCTTTATTTTTCTTGAATTGTACCTTTATTTTTTAAGGATGTTTTGGACACTTTTGAACCGTTGAGGTCCCCAATGGACCCACTCCCTCTGCCATGAGGACCTTGGATTTATCAATCTTAGGTACATTTTATCCTCGTGATTTTTATATTCCTTATCAATTTAAAGGTTATTTATTAACTCATTGGGGGAAATATATTCATTATTATGTTTTAAATAATGTTTAAAATTATTCCATAAAGGGGGGAGTTTATTGATTATGGATGTGACAATAATGGAATTATCCATGTTCACCTTATTGTTCTTTAGATGTTGTGAGATACATTGAATTTCATAGAAATACTCTATAATTGATCTTCTATCTAACATTTTGTATGAAATAAACTTTCTTACAATGAATTAATTGCTTGTATCATCCTCAATAATGTACTTTTGTTCCAAAGAATCACATGTTTCATTTATCATAAGGAGGTGCTAGTAAGTGTTAATGAAATCATCAGCTAATGCATTGAGTATATGTCTTGGACACATGAGATCATTTTCCCATGTTTTCCTAATGTAAGAAACATGAATTTTCTCATCTTTAAATGTGGGGGGATTTGGAGTTTAGAGAACATACACTACTTTGAGTGTTATAAGTATCAAGTGCATCCTCTTTTTCCACCTCTTGTAATTATTGTCATCAAATTGCTTCACCTTCATCGCATTGTTGAGCATATCCATATCTATGTTTATGGGATCTAATATTAATATTGTTGGGGATATTGTCGGATAATGGTATGTCATTTTATTGGATGATAGTAAATGGATCCCACTGAGTCGTGTTACATTGTCTCTCATTAATAGTAGATTTTCCACCACTAAATCAGTAGTACAACGGGTTTCTCGTGAATCCTCATAAGGATACAATGGTGGATCAATAATATACACTTATACTTAGTGGATAGTATCCCTTAAAGAATACTTGAAAATAAGAGAGTAGGGAAGGGATTTATTGTTGCACACCAATAAAGTGCTTTTGGCTCTTATAAAAGACTTTGATATGAATCTCAATATTTAAGAGATATTGGATTATTTTGGGATTTTATTAATGTTAAATTTTCTACCCAATGGATATTCCATTTTATAGGAATGGAATCACCCATTCGGATAAGTCATCATACCCCTTGGAATTGGGTTGACACATATTCTAGAAAGGTGTGTATTTTCCAGATTTAATCCTACCCATCATATCACACCTAATCAGTTAAATAGCATAGATTTCATACGCTAGAGAATAGGCATGTTCATTAGATCATTCCTGATCTGGTCAAATGTCCATATCATACCTGTTTGGTGAACTAGTTCGACAACCAAATGTGACCATTCGGTCTTGGTCCCAAATTGGTATAACCTACCAATCCATCAAGAAAATTTAAGGAACCTCCAAACACTGATGTGGCATATAAAGTGAAAATTTCTCCATCAAAGCACCACAATTCATGTTTATAAGTGCATGTGTGCATTGATAGTCTAGTGCAACATCCCCTAGAGGATTATTCCCTTTATAACTTTTAAATAATAATAAAGGTGTTTCCCTTAATAAATGAGACAACACTCTAACTCAATTTTTCATGTATTATTCCTACAAATATCCTACTTTAAAAAAAACTATTTTAAATATTTTTAAAACACTTAAAATACAACAATAAATTACAATATATAAATATTCCTTAGAATATTTCAATTGTATTCCACTGCGTCAATACTTTTAGTTTCCTTGTCATGTGAATGGATCACCAATACAAAACCCAATAGAAATCAACTCAAACCCCATTCACATGTATTGATAAAAAATTCAACATTATCCTCTGGTGGGTTCAACAACTACTTATGAACAATTTCGAAATAAGGCATTTATAAACACTTTATAATTTAGTCATACATTATAGATATTCCATAATTACATAAATATAAACACTTTATATTTATTTCCAATATGAACTACTTAATATTGATATTTATATGGAATTTTACATAAATAAATGATATTCAATATATAAACATTATATATATGAATCATTCATATATTATATAAACATTCAAAATATCACACAATGAGATTATTAAAACCATTACTGTATCAATTATCAAAACTACTTTTGATATAGTTTAAATAATTTTCTCCAATAATACATTTTAATTTGAAAATTTCAAATTAAATATTGTGAAAAATTAATTATATTAAATATAAACTCCTTTATATCTTGTCTTATTTTTAAATTTATAAACACCTTATAAATTACACTTATAATTAACATATAAACATTTTATATCTAAACTATAAGTCATTTCATATAAATATAAAATTTATTTAATATTAACATTTAATATTAGGTATATTTAGATATTAAATGTTTTATAAATATTTAATAATTAATTATAAACATTTTATAACTAATTAATTTGTAAAAACTTTATAAATTAAACAAATATCATAAAATATATTTTTTCATAATTTATAAAAAATTATAAATTATATGATTCAATTAATAATTTAAAAATGAAAAAAAATGAAATTTTTCATGCATGTCATATTTAATGATATACCTATATTGATATATGTGGTCTAACCTTATATCTATATAATTTTAAACAATTTGAGGCTAGTAATGTATGATAGATAATCCTCATTATGTATCATATTAAATAATATCCACATATTGCAAGTCACAACTTACCTATCATAGCAAGAAATATCCTTGATATCACTTTAGCGATATGAACCTCTTTTTTTTACTTCAATCAAAATCATAGTCAGCTAAAATTGGATATATCATATGCTATGTATGATATGTTAAAAAATATAAGGATTGCACTGTACCATTTGAAATGATATCCTTTATTGTATGTTTTCATCATATTGTTTATTATGATATCACATATCATAAAACATAGCATAGTTCAAAATCATATATCATTTCTTATGGAAGGCATATGATATCAACGTGATATATGTTTTATTCATTTTAAAATAAGATTTCAAGAATTAAGAATCATGAAAAATTTATGATACCACTGATGAGTTTCTAAAGATCAAACATCACTTGTCCAATGTACCAAGAGATAATAGAAATATCATTCTCAAGATCACAAAAATATAAAAAAATGAAACCATGAAAATATAAAATGGAGAGTTTGTACCTTTCAACATTGTTGGGTGCTTATTATTTTATTAATAATTATGGTTTGATAAAGATCGCTTAGGAGTGAAGGTTTTGGGGAATGCAATGGAAGTAGATGGGTCAGGGATTTATAAAAGTTCATCATTAATTGATGTTACTATGTTGTATTCAGTGATGGAAGCCTGGTACGAAATCTGAGGATCCCTCGTGAGGATTTTAAGCTTGAAAATAAATTGAAAATTTACCTCCTTTGATTTGACGACGTGGTCGATGACTATTCATTATCAGTGACTGTTTCTCAAAGTAAATAAATATATATCTCTCTAGATCTTCCATACATTATTTAAAATACTATGGGAGTGTCAATCACCAAAATTTGGGTGCTAGAATAGAGATTGTACAATGCCTTCGAAGTCCCAATGATCACCATTATGTCGATCCTTCGTCCTGTGAAGGAGAACTCGGAATGCTTGATTTGATCAAGAGCTTCTCTCTATAGGAACCAGGATATAGGAGAGATAGGATTTCAAAATCATGTAGTTCCATGTATGAGAGCCTCCTCCCACTTATATATCAAGGTTCAAAATACCCAAAAATGGTTCCTTGACCCCTGGATATTTATTTTCTGCTAAATAATCCATAAACAACATATTATGATCAACTAACAGTCTCATAAACATAATTTATATTTTTATCACTTATAATATAATAAAATATATTATGTAATAAAATCATATAATTGACTTAACTTTTCTATTCCCATAAATATTAACTGAACCTTGAATATTGAAATAATATTCATTCATTAAATATTTTCTCATGTATTCACTTAATATCTTATGAATAATTTTAATAAATAAATTCAATACTAATTATTCTAAAATCAACTAATATGAATCTATTTATTTCATGAAGATCGTATATTCTTGGACATCACTCAGGTCCAGTGGTGGGGCCCACTATGTCTTATACTCATATTCATTAGAATAGGCCAAACTTTTGAATAGGATAATTGTGTAACCCTCTAGGCCCTTATCTCGATATTACTGGATATTATTTATGGACCAAGAGCAGAGTCTAATAACCCATCAAGGCCCCTAAGTATATAAGGAATATTCATAGCAACAACAACCTTTCCTACGAACATACGTCATGTAATATAATATCTTTGTTTCGTGATATCTCATAAATCAAGACGTACACTTTGTGTCATCATCCTTTATTGTTTTATTATTTGTTGACCTTACTGGATGGACTTACCTTTTTTTACCATGGTCATTGATTTAACTAGGCCCAATATATCTCTTCCAATTGGAAGTGAAAAAATCTATCTTTGATTATTCAATCAACGTCATACCACCAATGATTCACCCAATTCATGTTACCTCACTATGACACCAATGTAATAGTTTTAATTTTTCATAAAAGTACATAATCAAATAGTATACATTGATAATAATCTCAAGTCATAAGACCATTTTAGGTATTCTCATATAGGAACTACCAATGAAAACTGAAATATGTGGTGTTCTAATTGAAGGATTTATCCACATGATCTCATCTACTCGAGATCTCCAAGTGTCAAATTCATGATAAGAAGTCTCAATGCTTATGATCCCCCAGCACCAGATAGTCGCATATCATCTGTGTCCTATCAGGATGATGTTTTTGGACCATAATACATATGTTTAAGATTAATGTCATAGTATCTTGAGTTTCACATTATAGCCTAGAAATTGCTATGACTTTTGATATAACAAATAATTTATGGACATTTCCACTTCGGTGGTAGCGCGGTGGTGAAGGTGACTGGAAAAAATCATCGTTCCTTGGGAGGTTCAGGGTTTGAATCCTGGGAGTCCACTTTTGAGATGAGCCTCTCCCCCAGGATCCACCCATCTTGTCGGGTCGCCCAGTCTCGACTGGGTGGGAAAAATGAGGCGTGGCCCACTATGTTGATGGATTGTTTTGACAAACCATCGCCAATCAGGCCATTACCCTCCAGGACACTATGCCATCTCAAATGGAAATGGCTCCTTCCTTGGCTGGGGCTCTACCTCTAGGTAGTGACCTCTTCGTGGGGGAGGGTGTGACCATGTGTGGAGGGTTCGAAAAGTCCAAACATGGGAATTCCCTTTTAAAAAAAGAGATAAATAATTTATGGACATTACCACATAAATAGTGTATATATAAATATAAACACTCTTATGGTAAGTGTATATCATGCATAACTCACTGTATTAATGATATGGTAATTGAAAATTACTATTTAAGTTGGGTCTAGGTAACTCGCTATTATAACAAGGAGAAACCAATGGGTTCCTCTCTCTGTGGTGTATCCATAGATCGATCGAATAACACAATGCATGGGTGGGATTCTCCAAAACTCACATGGTATTCTAGTACCTTTTGATAACTAAGGGAGATGGAGAAATATAGATTACAAGGAGGGATAGAATTGGAAGGGTATTTCTCAAGGATCACACACACCCATTATCATGGATACAACTTCCTCATATAGGCCTTGAAACACTCACAATCCTTCTTAAGAATTTACTCATGCGTTACATAACATATGAGTAATGATTCTGTCATTCATGCATTTTTTTATAAAAATGTGCCATTAATTGTCCCATAAGTTTGAACTTAGGAAACATCTCTATTGATGATATTCTTGTAAGGAAGATTACTTAGACATTAATTTTTAACATTCTATTGATTAACTAATATCATAACCATTGTGATATTCCTATTTCATACACTATGACAGGCCTAAATTAAGTGGAGAAAATATGTGATATCTCTATATTAGACCATAAAATATATTTAAAAACTTGTTTTTTGACATGTAATACTTTGTAATATTTCTAGTAATAAACCTGAAACCAGGAAATGAATCAGCACAGGATTACAAGGCCCAGATAGTATCTGTGTGGTGATATTAAAAATATTAAATATATTGTATCACTCACACATGGTTTCTTTGTAAATGTGGAATAAATATCAATTATAGTCTCAAATTAAAAATCTGAGACCGCGGTAAGTTCATAATGTGGGTTTTACCCCAGGTGCAATATAAATTTTTTCAACATTGAGCACCCAATCGAGAGAGACCATTGGTGGGGTGTTAAATGTAGGATTATTGATTAATAAAATCACCCAAAACCCATTTTTCTCATGAACTCTAAATGGTATAGGATCCCCTCCCCCATGATGAACAAACCAAGGTGAAACCAAGGAGAAGAGGTGTCTTCGATCTTCGATCTTTACAATGATCGCTCTCAGATCGTGGTGTAATGGCTTCTGAGCATGGATTTGTACCTAAAACATAGGTGTTTCTCCATGAGGTAGGAAGATTATAGTTTTAAATCTTGATCCTCCTTTTGATTTGTTTTTAAGGTTTTAGAGCCCTATTATAACTGCTAGAGATCCCCCAAGGGCCGATTTGTAGGTTTCGGTGGAAACTGTGGTATTTGAGGCAGCTTGTAGGGAATTCCCATTTGGAATTCCAAGTCACATTGTGTGTAGTGTAGAGTACCATGTCATGTGTTCTTAAAATTCAGGAAAGATAAAATTTGGGGACTACATGTTGTGTACCGAGGGTACACACCATGTAGTGAGCCCATGTCGTATGGCCGAGGGATATGGTCAGGGATGTCGTGTTAGGGGACATGGCCATGTGACTGTACACAGCTGGAGTACATGGGCATGGGGTTCCAAACACGGGTGTGGGATGAGGACATGACTAAGAGGCTAGTTATCCATAATACACCATGTACTAGGGGTACACTTCCTTTTGGATACATGACTAGCCAATCCGAGTGTCAAAGGACAAAGCCAGGGGCTTGGTGAGGTGTGACACATCATATACACCATGTACACACCATGTACACACCATGTAAGATCTCATGGCCATAAAATCCATGTGATAAAGGAAACATATAGTTGTTTGGGAAGTTTCACATGTTTTTTAAATCATAGTACACATCATGTATTGTTCTTGAGAACTTCCGCCCAGCGTACCTCCTTCTTCAAGACTCATATTTAGGCTTGTGAGTAGCCTATCCTAAGCAGTTTTCCATGTAGAATGTGATGGTATCCTTCATGGTGGATGGTGAGATATGATGTTTTATGTTTTGATCATGAAGTTGAAGTATAATTTCTAGATCTTGGGCAGTGATTAGGGTGGATGACAAGAAATATGTCAGGGTCGGTACCCTTCCCTATCGTATCAGGATGCGGGTCCCCCTAGATTGTTGGGTCGGTAGAATGGTTCTCCCATGATATCAAGGTGTGGGTACCCTACTCGTATAAATGTTGTGATAAGAGGCGTGAAAAGCATGAAACTCCTCATCAATGTTTGACTGATGATGGAGGTCAGATCAGTTTATCAGAGCGATGCTAAGAATGGTACTCCCCTACCATACTAGGGTGCGAGTTTCCCTTACCTCTCAGATCGGTAGAGACAAAACTCCCCTATAGTAGGAGCAGGTCCTCTATCCACAAATTATTTCTCTCGGGGTTGGTACCACCCTATTGTATTAGGGTGCAGGTCCCCTGTATCATTCATGTAATTGGAGAAGGATCTCCCCTATCATATCACGGTGTGGTCCCTCCACACTTGGTGTATAGATAGAGTCGGTACTCCCCTAATATTCCAGGGTGTGGGTCCACTATACATGGAGTAAGTACTCTTATGTCGTATCAAGTCATGCATCCTCTATACATGATGCTTTGGTCGAGTCGGTAAACCCCTATTGTACCAGGGTGTGGGTCCTCTATTCATAAAGTCGGAACTCCCTAGACATCCTGGGGTGAGGGTCCTCTATTTTGGGTCGGTACTCCCTTGTTGAGTTAGGGGTGGGTCCCCCGTAGTGATCATACAAGTAGATATGTAACTCCCCTATCATAGTAGTGTGTGGGTCCTCTATCTATGGAGTGGTACTCCCCTAAAGTTCTAGGGTGAGGGTCCTCTATCTATGGTGTTGTACTCTATCTTCTTTGAGTAACGGTGGGGAGTGGGTCCTATGTGGGGGTTTTAGCTCTCTTAACTGTATAGAGAAGTTGTAAGTAGCGGGCACCACCACTTGTTATATGCGATACCGGGTGAGGAGGTAGTGCTCCCTCAATGTTGTGAGTTGTGGGCCACTCCATACTGGTACTTTAAAGGTTTCATGGAATGTTTAGAAGTTAGTATTCCCTCAGCTATGGGGATGCAGCAAGGTGCAGGTCCCCCATGTGGGTCCCACCTTTATCTCTCTTTGAGAGGATGCACAGGGTGTGTGTGGAGTAATGCTCCCTTGATTGTGTGTGGTGGAGAGGGGCATTCCTCTTGATTTTGTTATCGTGACATGTCAAATTGATTATGATTTTAAGTTTGATTTACAGTATAAGGAAGACCCTAGGTTGTCTCTCAAGGAGCATTGATAGGTTTAGAGTATGAATTTTTAATAAAAAAAATACTAAAAAGGGGGGTGATTTTGAAAACAGTTTAAAGAAAATAACTTAACTTAAAGAGTTTAATAGTTGATAAATTAAGGTGGTGTTTTAAGAATTATGGGAGAAAGGGGTCGTTGTGATTTCACTACACACATTTCAAGTTCATTTTTCATAGTGATTCATTTAGGTTTGGAATAATTATTTGGTTGAAATTAATTAGAATACTGATTGATTCATAAGCCTTTATTTCATTACTTGAAGAACCAAACCTTGAAATAACAATCATATTGTCAAGGTCCAGAACTTATGAAAGGAATAAGAGATTATAAAGTAGATTGGAATCTCAAGAAAGTGGGTAAGAAAAGGATTATGGTGTTTTCTAATCAGAACAACACAAGTCACGCACTCAAAACCTCACACTGATCAGTTAAAATTAATCGAAAATCAATCGCATGCATAAAAACAAGCATTAAAATAAGAAATATTTTAAGATACATGCAAAGAAATGTTTTAACACCCAAATAAATCAAAACCAATAGCTAATATATGTGTCTGAACTCCCTTGACATGTGTGTAGCTCCCTCACAATGAACGCCCACCGTTTAGCTCGATATCGGGAGGAGGAGGAAGCTCGGGTGGAACTCCTTCTTCATTATTGATCCCCCAATGTGGATAGGGGACTCCACAACTTCTTGGATGAGTATAGGAATACTTTGGGTCACCAAAATACTAGATATTTTCTTCTTGGATGAACTTTCAAATGAGGATCCCAAGGTTCCATTTTATAGGCAAAGTGGAAGGTGGTTTTGGGCACATAGATTTCTTAAAACAACTTGGAATATGGTTTTAAACCTTCAGACAGCCTTATCTCACTTTTTAGAAAATTAAAACGTTTCATAACCACCTCTTAACTATCTCCACAAAAATTTTGGCAGCATTTGAATACCTACAGGTCGAGATATGATCAAATCACAGCACACCACTTTTGACTTCGAGCAGATTCGATGAGTTGGAAAGATCAGGTCATTTGGGCCACCAAATGGCAGAATGAGGCATGGGTTTATGAAATTTATCCTAATGAATTTTGAATATTACACAAAATTTCATCCCATTTAGAAGTACGGTTCAGTATAAGTGTGTGGTTTAGTAAACTGGTGTGCTTGGATCCTGCGCAGCTTGGCCCATTATTCTTGAACTTAGTCATGGGCCCTCCAAATCACCTCCACCTTCAACACAATTATAAAAACAAGTAAAATTTCTCTTTTTAAAATTGATAAGTAAAAAATAATTGAATCAAACATGAATTATAATTTTTTATTATTTTTATAATTTTCAATACAAAACTAGTTTAGCACAGTGGTGTAAGAGTAAAAATGAAACAGTGAATTGCGGTGCAATCACACCCCCACACCTAAAAATTTACACTCCTAGCCAAAATCATATTTCCAAAAATTATGCATGTAGATATTTACAAGTTCATAAATATTTAACATTTAATGAAAATTTAATTCCTAATAGAAATGTGATCAAAGTAAAAATCACACCGAGGAGTTATTCTTAGTGATCATGGAAAAAGACGTCTCAAAACTATATCTACATGAAATTCCAAGAGACGCATGATACCAATAAAAGAAAATAATTCAAAATTTAATCATTTCACTAATTATCTACATGTTTGTGTGTGTGTGTGAAAACCATTTCATTCTATTATTTCCACTTTATATTGAGTAAATATAAGTTATTTTAAAAATTCTCTACTTACATGATCTTTTCCACCAAACCTGCCTGACATCCTTTGCAATAAAATTTCCAGACTCACTCACTTAAGCATTCCTAGAATTCAAACCATAATCTCCCAAACTAGATATCCTCATATGTTGTACATTTCATCACTCCCCTCATTTTTTTTTCAAAGGTTTCACTTGGAAAAAATCTCACACTCTTCTCCCAACCCTTGTTTTATCTCCTCATGACACTAATTGTAATATTTATAACAAGATCAAAATTAAAGGAAGGGTGGTTTTTGACCTATCCAATATACAACACTTTTTTTTTGTTTTTTTGTTTTTGAGGGTGTACAATAGTCGGATAACAGGTACACATGCATAGGTTAATCTGGTACAGTAATGAAATAGATCGGATAAGGAACGAACGTATGGATAATGATTTTAGAAAGTGTAGAAAAATAAACCTATATTATATTTACCTTCCATTAAGTAATAAGTTTTCACACTTCATGTTTGGGTGCAAAGCTGTGTGGAGAGATTAAGTGAAATAATTTCCCTTAAACTATTCACAAAAAAGGGTACCATTTTTCTCCAAGGTTTTAAAATGATACAACCATTTATATCATCAACAAAGAACTAAATTTTCAAAGAAATTCACACAACAGTATTGAATTATTGCTAAAATGCACATTTCATTAGAAAATTATTTTTTGAATGTTAAAACAGCATGAAATACGGACATTCCACATGCATTTTCAATAACTTCCATGATTAAATGGGCATCATTTTCTATGATAAAGTGGGCATAAAAAAGTAATATTATGGAACAAAGGTGAGGGGGAAAGGGGGTAAATTAACAATACTATATAGTAAGACAAAAATATAAAATGAAGAAAGATGATAAAAATTCTTAACTAACCCAAGAATATACCCATCCCCTCACGCATAAAGTACGCAGTTTCCTTGCTGTAATAAAAGATAATGTGGGAAGTAAGGATAAAACCCAGTGAGTGTCACTCATAGATTGCTTCTTGAACATGGAGTTCCTCCATCAGGGACTTTGGAATAGATTCATGGAAGTGATTCAGCCACTTCCCATTGTTAGTGAAGGTTTTCTTCGTTTCTTCATTTTGAACCTATACAACACTAAATGAAGAGACGTTAGTAATAGTGTATGGTCCAAAACAGTGGGAACAAAGCTTACCTAGATGCAACTTCAGCCTTGCATTGTAGAGGAGGACCTTCTGCCCAATTTGAAACTAACGATGAAGGATGACATAGTCTTGGGCAGCCTAGGTTCACTCCTTATAAATTAGAGATTTCTCATATGAATCTATTATCATTTCATCTAGCTCATGAATCTACAACTTCCTTTGATCACCTGCACCAGAATGGTTAGAATTACATTGTTTAATGGCCCAGTAGGCGTGATTCTCAATCTCAACAGGGAGGTGAAAACTCTTTCCAAACACTATCTGATATGGTGGAATTCCAATTGGAGTTTTTAAAGCATTACAGTAAGCCCATAAGGAATCATCAAGTCTAAGACTCCAATCTTTTCTATTAGGTTGAATTGTTTTTTCAAGAATCTGCTTTACGTCCCTATTTGACACCTCAGCTTGACCATTGGTTTGTGGGTGATATGCAGCAGACACTCTATAACCGACCCCATACCAACGCTAAAGATATTGTATTTTTTGGTTGTAGAAATGAGAACCCTAGTTAGTGATGATGAACTTAGGTAATCAAAACCTACAAAAAAATTGGATTCTAAAAAATTCAACAATAGTATTGGAATCATCAGTCCTTGTAGATAGTTCCTCCAACCATTTTGAAACATAATCCACTTATAGAATAATGTAAAGGTTCCCAAATTAATTAGGGAATGTTCTCATAAATTCAATGCCCTAAATATCAAAAATGTCATGAAATAACAAGGATTTTTGTGGAATTTCATTTCTTTTAGATACATTCCCCATTCTTTGATAGTGAGGAAAATATTTACAAAAATCATGGACAGCCTGAAATAATGTTAGCCAAAAGAGACCATAATCAATGACCTTGCGAGCAGTCTATCAGGGACCAAAGTGGCCCCCATAAGCAAAAGTGTGATAGAACCTAAGGATGGACTGAAACTTGCTATTGGGAATACAACGCCTAAGGACTTGATCACTGCATATTTTCAAAAGGTAGGGGTCATCCCAAATGTACCAATAGGACTAATGTTTTAAACGTTCGTCTGCATTTTTATTGAAATGGAAAGAATGTAAGATGCTACCAAATAATTTACAATTTCATCATACCAAGGAATAGCATCTTGCACTCAGTACAATTGCTCATCTGGAAAAAAGTTATTTATGGGAATATATGGGGGGTGAATTAATGTCCAGGGATGAGTGGAACCTACTGATATGGTCATCCAGCGCATTCTCTACTCCTTTTTTATCTCTAAATTCTAAATTGAATTCTTGAAGTAGGAGCATCCAGCGAATGAGATGTGGTTTGGCTTCTTGTTTCTTAAGGTGATATTGGAGGGATGCATGGTCTGAGAACATAATGACTTTGGACCCTAAAAGATACGACCTGAATTTATCAAATAAAAACACTATAACACCCCAAGCTTCCATGGTATGTTTCCCTTTGAATAATGCAATAGCTTGCATTGTACGCAACTTTGAGATTCTAACACACTGATCCTGACAATTATTTTTTTTATTAAGAAAACACTTTTGTGGGAAAAGTGAGAAACCAAAAGTTCAACAAAGCAGCCAAACAAACCCAGAAAAACACCAGAAAGAGCAGAAACTACCACATACCAGCAACAACAACACCACCATCCCTAAGATGGCCACTCGACGATCCCATGCAAGCATGGTCCCTCCCGATGTTGCCATCCCTCCGAATCAGCCATGTCCCGAATGACCCTCCAAGGAAAGGTAGAGTGCTCTAGCCCGATGAGGAAGCCTCGACTGCACTTCCCAAGTCAAACCGGGGGTGAAGCCTCATAAGAAAAGGAAATGTTACCAAAACACAACCTTAGCCTATTATTGCTTTCTTCCCTGTAGAGATTCCAGTGCATTATCCATACCTTAGCCCCAGGATCTTCTCCAATAACATCTTCCAAATAGTTCGCCATTTTGTCCCAAGTGCAGATATATTCCTCTTTGCTGATTTTCTTGTCATTGAAACCTCTCATTAATATCAAGTCTTGCTTGTCAATCCACTTTGCCTGTTCGTGATCGACTTCCACTCTTACCGCCCTTCCCATCATGTCAGCCTCTTCCTGTGGAATGTCCACATACAGGAACTCCTCGACCATATCCTCCTCGGAACTAAGGATGGGTTCCTTTCTAGTCCCCATCTTCCCCGTAGAGATGTCCATTTCATCTATGTTCCCCTTGCTTAAAGCCTGATTCACCCCATTGGGCATTGTCACCGGTAGTTTCTTCACAGAGCGGGTCTCTAATGGAGGGGGAAGCAAGGAGTAATCTTTTTTCCCCTTCTTCTTTTTACAGCACATACTATTCTTTTGAATTGGAGCCCCCTCAATCACCTGATCTGGTTCGGCCCTGATGACTCCCTTCGAATCAGCCACACCACCCCCAGGCTGGCTAGCCATCATTCCGAGGGAAATGCCACAATTAGTTGTATCACCTTCGTTCTGTTGATGAAAAGGTATTGGCTCATCTTCCCCAGCATGCTCCACTACAGCATCCGGGTTTTCCAGCAGAGCAAAACGGTTTGGGGAACAAGTAATAGCCTCATCCACCCCCACCTTAATCAGACTTGTTGAGTTGTTCTGTTCTGGCATTTCAGGCTCACCCAAGCCTTGCTGAAGCTCATGTCCCCTGCCCATATACTGGAGATTACATTCCTCATTCATGTCCCGGCCCTGTATATTGGTTGCAGCATCAAGGCTCAGATTATTCTGTTTGTCATTCTCCCGGTTGGCCAATCCAGAAACCTCTAGAGGGGTAGACACCACAGCCCCTGATATGGTCTCCTTTCCCCCAGATTCATTCACTTCTGCCTGTACTCCTATCAATGGAGCATCCACCTCCCCTGACAGCGCCCCCTGGACCATCGGCTCAAAGTCCCCCACGGTACCCATGGTGACCACTTCTCCTTCCGAGGGAACACCTGCTGGTACATCTGGCACATCAAAGCTTCCACCACCCCGGAGTCTCCTTCGACAGCCATGTTCGTCATGGCCCTGCTTGTGGAAAAAGGAGCAGAAAGGGATCCAGGCTTCATAGACTATTGATTGAGCGTACCTGTACTCTTCTTCAATAACAATCCAGACAATCTCCGGAGGCACTTTTGCAACGTCCATTTCCACGCATATTCTAGCCGAAAAGGGGTGAGACATGGAAGCTGTTCTTTGATCGCTGCATAAAAAACGCCCTATCGAGTTGCCTATCGATCTCAATAATCCAATATTCTGAAATGGCAGAGGAAGTCCAGGCAATTGAATCCAAATTGCCGCGTGAGACGAGTCCCGGTTCATGTGCGCCTCGAAGGACCAGCGCAGTAAGTGGAATTGGAGGCCATAGAAAGGAATCCTCTTTCGCGACCAAGCCATTCCCAAATCTTCCTCATCCGCAAATAAAATAAGGAATTGACGCGGTCCCAGTATACTTACAAGTGCACGGTGTTTCAAACCCCACTCCGCATTGATTGCTTTGTCGAAGTGCTCCACCAGCGGTCGCCGCTTCGTAAACCTCACTATATAAGTTGAATGTAATTCATTGGAGTCATGTTATAATAAGTTTAGATATATAAAATTTTTATTGAACTTTTTACGGTCTTTTACCCACCTTCTAGGAGCATTTGCAAATTTGCATAAAACTTAATTTTACCGCTTCTATGAGTTGAATTTCAAAAAATTTAGAGTCCCGGTTAATATAAGTAAGTAAAATTTGATTCAATAAGATCAAAATAATTTTTGGTGAATAGTAACTTTTTACTTTTATTTACCACGGTTAAAAGTAAATAGGGTAATTAAGGGTAAAAATGATATTATAATTACCCTAACACATGCCCTAATTCTATTAGATAAGTTTAATTTGACCAAAAACAACCTTAGGAATAAAATATGATCCCATTTGGTCCAATTGTATTAGTTTAGGACATTTATTATTATTTTATTTAAAGAAGAGTTAAAAGAGTTAAATTCAAAGTTTAATAACTAAACCATTTTTAATATAGAGTTATACATAATATAAATTCAACTATAAATATTCATTAGAAAAATAAAAATATTTCCTACATAATTTTATTTTATTTATAATTTTTAGACATTAAATAATTTAATTTATTTATGGCATAATGATGATGTAGTAATTATTTTATTAATGAAAGATTAAAATAATTGATATTATAAATATCCAAATAAATGTAATTTGAGACTTTTAATGAATTAAACTAATTTTATAGGTTAATATGACATTTTAATGTCGATTAAATATTTTTTTTCGAAGTAATCATGTTGTTATGATCTTCACAAAAACCAAATACAAAATAGTGTCAAAATTGGCATAATTGAGTTTTTAAAACAAATACTATATTATTAATGGATATAATATTCCTAAAAATCTAAGCTTCATCCAAAGGACTTATATAAGGTTATATATATTAATAATGAACTACTTGGGTTCACTTGAAAGTTTATAGTAATTTTATTAACCATATCATATAAAAATACAAAGAGACATGGTAAATGACAAACTATTTAACTAAGAGTTAAATCTAAAAGATAGGGTTAATATGGTGACCTAAACCTGTATAAAATATATTTTTTGAGATTTTTTAAACCCATACCCACCTTATCCTCTAAATAATTCATTTTTTGGCCATTATAAACCGAAAATTATTTTATTATAAAATAATATTTCAAGCTTTTCCTAAAGTGACCCTCACCTCTCTTATAAAAGGGAACTTCCCCTTATCTTAATTTCACACCTCCAAAGCCTTTTTTGCTGGACAAAACCTACCCAAATATCCTCCCAACTTTCATCCCTTAATCCTAGAGGCCTTAATTTGGTCATAAAACCAACTTAAGGAGCCCTTTTGATCAAATCAAAAGGAAGAACCCAAAGAATAGGTAAATATTTCATCACCACTTTCAAGTTATTTTCTTCTTCCACTTCCTCTTTCTTTGTTGTTTCCATTCTAAAATAATAACTCAATTATATTATATATAATTTGATATTATTATAAAAAATTTAGAACCATATTTATTATTCTATCCATCATATGAATGACAAAGTCACCATACGTGCGTACGTACGGCTTACCGTGTCCACGTCGTGGTGTAATTTGTTATTAAAACACTTCATTATTTTGGATGGGTATAATAATGAATATAACTAATGTAAATAATAAATATAACATTTTAATGATTCTATATATATGATATACCATCCAATTACATACTATTTCACCATGAATATAATGAGAATTTTGCTCGTGCGTACGTACGAATTACCGTCTCCACGAATGCGATGAGATTCATTCCCCATTGTAATCATTCAAGAATAATTTTCATTTTATGATTAAAAATAATGTTTATGAACATAATATAATTATGTATATTAATCAAATACATACTATCCATAACAAACATGTCTTAGGTAACTAATCATATAAAGGAAAATGAATCAGTTAACCCCTGAAATGATGATACTAGTGAAATATTATTATCAAAGCAATATTAGATAAACATATATGATATAATATTTATGTATATAGTTATTTTATAATTTAATAACAATGATTTAACTATTATACAGGAGTTTAACATACCCTTGACCAAGGAAATGTACAAGTTAAGGGTTAATTTCACAATCTCTTTATTATCCGAGGTTGTTTTTATGTAAGTATCAACTGGGACCTCTTTATCATCCACATCCATGTTTTCCTAAAAATTTAATTCAAAATATTTTCAATATTTACTAAAAAATGGGTTAAAGTAATTTATACCCTTATTTGACCTTATATGTGTTTAAATTAATCTTTTCTTCATTTTCCAAACAAGGAACTTTATGACCCTTTCGATAAAATTAAGGTAAGAATGTTTTTTTACTTATATGGAGAGTGCAATTATTTTCCACCATTATAACATCGTAGAAGCTTCCCTTACAATATTATAAAATATTTTCAAAATAAATGTTTTATTTTATAATTATATGACTTTTAAATGATTTCAAAATAGAAATAAATATTACTCTAATAAATGTTTTGATTTCATCTATGTCACATCCTTTGATGGATTTTAAGCTTGTTTGAAGTTGATTTATTATGATACAAATCTTCCATATTGTATTGAAGGTTTTGTGATATGTTTGACTATGGATGTTTTATTCTTATACCATTCATGGTTTATGGATAAATTATTGACATTTCATATGCTAGTTTTAATACGAATGTTTATGTTATGTTTAAACCTTTTAATATGAGGAATGCATTAGACTTAGTAAGTGACGGGTGGAGCCCAATATAGCTACTTGATGCATCAGTAGGTCTCATGGGACAAACTAGTGTCTTGGCACAAGTCCTTGAAAAAATCTTATTTTTAGTCTTGTCACAAGGCCTTGACTATGTGGTTATGAAGTCTGGAATTATGCATTCCATCATTATGAAAGTGGTTATTGATATTGCATGTGATTATTCGACTAGTAGAATATCCATGTGAATAAGTAAATGGAATTATTTGATTTTATCTTTTCCATATTATGTTGAAGTTTAAGTTTAAAAGTCTTTTATTTTAGTCTTATACATTTTCTTAAATGTTTATGCTTATTTATGAAATTTTCCGCTATATTGTTATCCTTACTGAGCATCTGAGCTCACCCCTTTATATGTTTTATTTTTTCCAGGATGTGAAGAAGTATTTTATGGTTGAACTGCAAAGATTAGGCTAAGGAAATAAGTGTGTTCAAAATGGGACAAAATTTTGTTGGTTTTTTTATTTCATGATGTAATGTAAAACTTATGAATGTATCTATTACTTCCAAGGATACTAAACTAATCCGTATTTTGGGACATGATTTCTTGTATCATGCCAATGTTATGTAATAATGCACCGACTCTGGGTAACTGGGGTCAGTGCGTTATAGTTTTTATCAGAGGAACTTTAGTACAAACCTTGGAAGCTAGATTTAGAAAAACTCTAATTTGATAACATTACCCTAAGATAGACTTTGAGGATTAATATAGAAGAAATTCATAGAATTTTGGTATTATAGAGATTTTGTGAGTTTTCTAAACAATAAAACACTGTCTAGATATGAGAAGGTAGAGGCGGCTCTGGCAAAGATGTACCTAGGGGTAAAACCCAAAAACCCCTCTTTGAGCTAGACTCGAACGGGAACTGGTGCCCAACAACAGGCCTTATTGCACTCTTGGTTACAAAAATCCCAAGGGATAGGATTAGGATAATTCTCATTTTCTTCACAAATCATTATGAAGGGTTTATGAGTATATTCTTCCTCAAAGAAAACTTTTTTATGATTATATATTATTTCCATAAACTATTCAATTTATGTTAAGTGTTTTACAAGTTTGGAATTATGTATTGTGATTCATAAACTAATCTAGTGTATGCCATTATTTAGAAATGGAACCTAGTAGAAGGAATGGAAATTATATAAATGCATGTAATCCATGTAGATATTTTCCTCCTAATCAAGATAATTATAGTGGAGCTGGTGATGCAACTGGTGCTGATCAGCTTATCACCATACTGGGACAACTCACTCAGGTTATGAATAATAACATTACCTGTATGGATCACCCTAATCCACAATGCGGAGGATCAATGTTAGACCTCTTCATGAGGAAACTGCCACCAACATTAAATGGGAGTAAAAATCCATTAGGAGTTGAGAAATGGATAAATTCCTTAGAGAAAATATTTCACGCTTTGGGGAGTAGCGAAAGGGAAAACATTGTCATGCTAGTTTATCACCTCACGGAAGATGCGGATCAATGATGGTCATTGATTCAAAACACAAAGGAAGATGATGAAGTATCAAATATGGAATGGAGGGAGTTTAAAGAGATTTTATTAGAAAAATACTTTCCTCATGACCATCGAGTGGATATGGAAAGACAATTTCTAAGTTTGAGGAAAAAAGAGGATGAGAATGTCACAAAGTATGAGGCTAACTTTACAATGTTAGCAAGGCATGATACAGATTATATATGTAACCCAAGAAGTAATATTGGTCATTTTTGTGATGGGTTAAAACCATTTCTTCTTCAAGCATTAGTCTTACAATCCTTCTCGTCGTATGAAGATATTGTCTCATGTGCTATCAAGATAGAAAAGGAATTCTCTAAGTATTACAACTTTAAAGCAAAGAAAGAGAAGAAGAGATATATTGAACACTCTAGAAATGGAAATAAGGGGAAGAATTTAAAAGTTGAATATCTAAGCTCCAGTAAATGTGAGAAGAAACACCCTGGTACTTTCCTAAAGGGAATGGGAGTCTGTTATAAGTCTGGTGAAAAATTCCCTCAAGCTCATGATTGCAAGGGGAAAAAAGGGACTATCAATTTTGAATGCTACAATTGTAGAAAAAGGAGGCATTATACAAATGAATATCCTAAGCACCAAGGAAACTTACCTCAGAAAAGGCCAAGGGATCAAGGCCAAGCTTATTCTATCACTACTATTGTGTTTTAAGCTCCAAAATATGTGGTGGCAGGTAATTTAATGGTTTCCTCATGTTTATAAAATGCTTTATTTGATTCTGGATCATCACATTATTTCATATCTTCCCAGTTTTCTAAGAAAATTAG
Source organism: Viscum album (assembly GCA_963277665.1). NCBI lineage: Eukaryota > Viridiplantae > Streptophyta > Magnoliopsida > Santalales > Viscaceae > Viscum > Viscum album. The sequence continues at coordinate 476,347,465 of OY728125.1, read as the reverse complement.
ATATTTCTAGTTTGATTTAACAAGGGAGTTTTCATTCAAAACTCCTAATAGAAGTATCATTTCAACAAAGTTTTGTGAATCAATTCCCATTAAGGCATATAAATGTTATTTATCTGCTGATCTCATCATCATACCCATGATTGAATTTGATATAATCATAGTTATGGATTGGATTTCAGACCATGATGCAAAAATTTATTGTAAGAAAAAATATATTACAATTTTAGATGATGATAAGAAGTACCTTATATTTAGAGTAGAAACATCACCATTTGATTATTATCTAGATCCACCCTCAGTAGCTCAACTAAATTCAATTATTAGGGAGGAAGAGAATGAAATAACTGTGGGTGAGGAAAGGAATGTTCAAATAGAGGAAATACCTATTGTGCAAGAATATGTTGATGTGTTTCCAGAAGATTTTCCTGAACATCCTCTAAAATGATAAATTGAGTTTTCTATTGATTTAATTCCTCGATCAAGGCCCATATCGAATACCCCTTATAGAATGGCCACTGTGTAATTAGTGGAACTAAAGAAACAACTAGAGTAATTGAGTAATAAGGGATTTATTCTCCCTAGTGTTTCTCCATGGGGAGCCCCTATCCTTTTTGTTAAAAAGAAAGACGGATCTATGAGGTTGTGCATTGACTACAGGGACATCAATTCTATAATAATAAAGAAAAAGTATTCCCTACCTTGCATTGATGATTTATTTGACCAAATTCATAGAGCTCAATATTTTACAAAGATTGACCTTCGATCTGGATATCATAAATTGTGTGTGAAGAAGGAACACATTCCAAAAACAGCATTTCGAACCACGTATAGGCATTACGAGTTTACAGTAATGCCTTTTGGATTCACTAATGCACCCTCTGTCTTCATGGATATAATGAATAGATTTTTCAAGTAATATCTTAATAACTTTTTAGTGGTATTTATTGATGATATTTTGGTATACTCAAAAAGTTACGAAGATCATGAAAATCACTTGGGCATTATCCTAAGGACTCTTAGAAGAAATGAATTATATGGGAAATTTAGCAAGTGTGAATTCTGGATTCAGGAGATTTATTTTCTTGACTATATTATCTCTAATGATGGAATCTCTATTGATCCTTCAGAGAATAAGGCAATCCAAGAATGGCCATCACTGACAAGTATAACTGAGGTACATAGTTTTATTGGTTTAACAGGTTATTATCGACGTTCCGTCCAGAATTTTTCCCAGTTTGGATTCACTAATGCACCCTCGTGCAGAATGATAGATTTATTGCCTATGCATCATGGTGGCTAAAAATTCATGAACAAAACTATCCTACTCATTATATTGAGTTAGAAGCTCTAATATTTGCTCTGAAAATATGGATACACTATCTCTATGGTGAAAAATGTGAGATTTATACTGATCACAAGAGTTTGAAGTATATTTTCTCACAAAAATAACTCAACATGAGGAAAAGGGGATGGATTGAACTACTCAAGGATTATGATTTCACTATACACTACCACCCAGGAAAGGAAAATAAGGTGGAAGATGCTTTGAGTATAAAGGATCATGGAGTTTAGAAAAAGATGAGAGTTGAAAGGGATCCTATTTTCATGGATCTAGTAAAGATGGATATGGGAATAACCATGGAAGGTGAAACATCAATACTTTTTCAGATGGTTTCCAAACCATCTTTACTAGAAAGGATAAAGAGTTCTCAGACTGATGATAAGGAATTTCAAAAGAAGATTAAAGTTTTGAATGATGGGAGATTGAGTGACTTCATATATGAATATAGAATTTTGAAATTTGGGAAGAGACTTTGTGTTCCCGATATACCTGATCTAAAAAGGGAATTATTGGATGATTCTCATAGCTCCAATTTCTCTATACACCCTGGGAGAACCAAGATGTATAGATATTTGAAGGAAAATTTTTTGTGGGACAACATGAAGAGGGAGATTTCTGATTTTGTGTCAAGATGTATGGTTTGTCAATAAGTGAAAGCAGGAAGGCAACAGCCTGGAGGAGTCATGCAACCTATTCCCATACCTAAGTGGAAATAGGATAATATTACGATGGACTTTTTCATGGGGCTACCAAAGACACCTAGGAGGAATAATGCAACATGGGTCATTGTTGATCATCTTACCAATTCGGCACAATTTATTGCTATAAGAGAAGATTTACCACTTGAACGTATGTCAAGACTATATATTAATGAAGTTTTAAGACTTCATGGAGTACCCCTATCAAATTTTTCTTATTGTGATCCCCATTTTACATCAAGATTTTGGAAAAGTATTTAGAAATCCCTAGATACTGAATTTCATTTAAGCACTATCTACCACCCCCAAACCAATGGACAATCAGAACAGGCTATTCAAACCTTAGAAGACATGTTGAGATCCTTATCACTTGACTTTCAAGGTATGTGGGATCAATATTTACCTCTGGTATAATTTTCCTATAATAATAGCTTCCATTCAAGTATTCAGATGGAATCATATGAAGCATTGTATGGAAAGAGATGTTGCACACCAACTTATTGGGATGATGTTGGTGAAAGAAAACTCTTAGGCCCAAAACTTTTTGAGGAAACGATGGAAAAGGTTAAGCTTATCCAAACCCACATCAAAGCAGCTCAAAGTAGGCAAAAGAGCTATGCCGATAACTGAAGGGAGGATTTTGAATTTCAGGTAGGAGATCGTGTTTTCTTGAAGGTATCTCCATGGAAGGGAGTTACACAATTAGTTAATAAGGATAAACTAAGTCCCAGGTACATAGGACCTTTTGAAATTCTAGAATGAATTGGAGTTCTAGCTTATCGTTTGGAAATGCCTCCAAGTCTCTCCAAAGTTCATGATGTGTTCCATGTATCACTGTTGAGAAAATACATGTCTGAACCAACGCATGTAATCACCTATGAAGAATTAGAACTAGAACTCGATCTGTCTTATTGTGAAGAGCCTATCAAAATTCTTTATATCAGAGAACAAGTGCTGAGAAACTGGACGACTCGTCTGGTAAAAGTTCTATGGAGAAACCATAAGATGGAAGAGGCAACGTGGGAACCAGAGGAACTTATGATGAAGAACCACCTGAATCTTTTTGTGTGGTAGTATTATAGAAATTTCAAGGATGAAATTATTTTAAGGAGGGGAGAATTTAACACTCCAAGCTTCCACGGTATGTTTCCCTTTGAATAATGCAATAGCTTTCATTGTTCGCAACTTTGAGATTATAACACACCGCAACCAATCAAACTAGTTGTTATGAATAGTAATACCCACTTTATGAAATTTTATAAATTTTATTTTTCGAAATGGACTTCATTTTTTCATTCGGAATATCGAAATTAGCTTAGGGTGAGTTTTTGGTATTTTTCTGAAAACTTTCAATTTTTGATGAATAGTGAAAAACACTACGTTGTTGGTTAAAACCGAATTTTTATTTAAATTTATTTTAGGTAAAAATAGATACATAATACCTATATAAGTTCAATTTAATTCATTGAATTCATTTTACAATAAGTTTAGATATATAAAAATTTTATTGAACTTTTTACCGTCTTTTACCCACCTCCTAGGAGCATTTGCAAATTTACATAAAACTTAATTTTACCACTTCTATGAGTTGAATTTCAAAAATCTAAGAGTCACAATTAATATCAGTAAGTAAAATTTGGTTCAATAGGATGAAAATAATTTTTGGTGAATAGTAACTTTTACTTTTATTTACCACGATTAAAAGTAAATAGGGTAATTAAGGGTAAAAATGATATTATAATTACCCTAAAACATATCCTAATTCTATTGGATAAGTGTAATTCGACCAAAAACAAACTTAGGAATAAAATATTATCCCCTTTGGTCCACTTGGATTATATTAGGACATTTATTATTATTTTATTTAAAGAAGAGTTAAAAGAGTTAAATTCAAAGTTTAATAATTAAACCATTTTTAATATAGGATTATAGATAAGATAAATTTCAGAATAAATATTCATTAGAAATCTAAAACTATTTCCTACATAATGGTATTTTATTTATAATTTTTATACATTAAATAATTTAATTTATTTATGACACAATGATGATGTAGTAACAACCTTATTAATGAAAGATTAAAATAATTAATATTATAAATATCCAAATAAATGTAATTTGAGACTTTTAATTAATTACACTAATTTTCTATTTAATATTACATTTTAGGGTTGATTAAATAATTTTTTTTTTTGAAGTAATCATGCTGTTATGATTTTCAAAAAAAACAAATACTAAATAGTGTCAAAATTGACATAATTGAGTTTTTAGAACAAATACTATATTATTAATGGATATAATATTCCTAAAAATCTAAGGTTCGGCCAAAGGACTTATATAAGGTTATATATATTAATAATTAACTACCTGGGGTTCTATTTGAAGTTTATAGTAAGTTTATTAACCATATAATATAAAAATACAAAGAGACATGGTAAATGACAAACTATTTAACTAAGAGTTAAATCTAAAAGATAAGGCTAATATGGTGAACTAAACCTGTATAAAACATATTGGTTGAGAGGTTTTAAACCCATAATCATATTATATTCTAAATAATTCATTTTTTATCCATTAGAAACCTCAAATTATTTTATTATAAAATAACATTTCAAGCTTTTCCTAAAGTGACCCTCACCTCTCTTATAAAAGGGAACTTCACCTTCTCTTAATTTCACACCTCCAAAGCCTCTTGGATTGGCCAAAAACTACCCAAATATCCTCCAAACTTTCATATATTCATCCTAGAGGCCTTCCTTTGTTCATAAATCCAAATTAAAGAGCCCTTCTGATCAAAACAAAAGGAAGAACCCGAAGAAGAGGTAAATATTTCATCACCTCTTTCAAGTTCTTTTCTTCTTCCACTTCCTCTTTCTTTGTTGTTTCCATTATAAAATAATAAATCCAGTATATTATATATAATGTGATGTTATTATAAAAATTTTACAACCATATTCGTTATTTAATCCATCATATGAATGACAAAGTCACCATACATGCGTACGTACAGGTTACCGTGTCCACGTCGTGGTGTAGTTTGTTATTCAAACACTTCATTATTTTGGATGGGTATAATAATGAATATAACTAATGTAAATAATAAATATAACATTTTAATTATTCTTTATATAGTATATACCATCCAATTACATACGATTTCACCATTAATATAATGATAATGTCGCTCGTGCAAACGTATGAATTACCGTCTCCACGAACGCGATGAGATTCATTCCCCATAGTAATAATTCAAGAATAATTTTAATTTTATGATTAAAAATAATGTTTATGAACATAATATAATTATTTATATGAATCAAATACATCTTATCCATAACAAACATGGCTTATTTAACCAAGCATATAAAGGAAAACGAATCAGTTAACACCCGAAACAATGATACTACTGAAATATTATTAACAAAGTAATATTATAGGATCATATATGATATCATATTTATGTATATAGTTCTTGTATAATTTAATAAAAATTATTTAACTATTTTACAGGAGTTTAACATACCCTCGACCAAATAAAATTACACAGTAAGGGTTAATTTCACAATCCCTTTATTGTCTAAGGTTGTTTTTACATAAGTATCTACTGGGACCTCTTTATCATTCACACCTGTGTTTTCTTAAAAATGTAATTCAAAACATTTTTACTATTTACTAGACAATGGGTTAAATTCATTTATACCCTTATTTTACCTTATATGTGTTGAAAGGAATCTTTTCATCGTTTTCCAAACAAGGTACTTTATGACCCTTTCGACAAAATTAAGGTAAGAATGTTTTTTTTAACTTATATGGCGAGTGAGGCTATTTTCCACCATTATAAAATCGTCAAAGCTTCCATTAAAATATTATAAGAATATTTTCAAAATAAATGTTTTATTTTATAATTATATGACTTTTAAATTATTTTAAAATAGAAAGATATATTTCTCTAAAAAAGTTTCGATTTCATCTATGTCAACATCCTTTGATGGATTTTAAGCTTGTTTGAAGTTGATTTATTATGATAAAAATATTATATATTGTATTGAAGGTTTTGTGATATGTTTGACTGTGGATATGTTATTCTTATACCATTCATGGTTTATGGATAAATTATTGACATTTCATATGCTAGTTTTAATATGAATGCTTATGTTATGTTTAAACCTTTTCATATGAGGAATGCATTGGACTTAGCAAGTGACGGGTGGAGCCCGCTATAGCTCCTCGATGCATCTATATGTCTCATGAGACAAAATAGTGTCTTGGAATAAGGTCTTGAAAAAATATTATTTGTATTCTTGGCACAAGGCCTTGACTATGTGGTTATGAAGTCTGGCATTATGTATTCTATCATTATGAAAGTGGATATTGATATTGCATGTGATTATTTGACTAGAAGAATATACATGTGAATAATTAAATGGAATTTTTTGATTTTATATTTTACATATTATTCTGAAGTTTAAGTTTAAAAGGCTTTTGTTTAAGTCTTATACATTTCCATAAATGTTTATGCTTATTTATGAAAGTTTTCTCTATATTCTTATCCTTACTGAGCATCTGACATCACCCCTTTCTATGTTTGATTTTTTCCAAGATGTAAAGAAGTATTTTATGGTTAAACTATAGGGATTAGGCTAAGGATATAAGTGTTTTCAAAAGGGGGAAAAATGTTGTTGATGTTTTTATTTTATGATGTAATGTAAAACTTATGAATGTATCTAGTACTTCCAAGGCTACTAAACTAGTCGGTCTTTCGGGACATGATTCCTTATATCATGCCAATGTTATGTAATAATGCACCGGCTCTGGGTAACTGGGGTTGGGGTGTTACAAACACAATGGAAAGAAATTATTTTTTAGTTGTGTGCATTTTTCTTGGCTAGGGTCCATTGTACAAGATGCATAGGCAATGACATGTAGAGCTCAATTGACCCTTTGTGATAAGACTAATCCAACTGCATAGTTAGAGGCATCACACATGAGCTCAAATGGTAAATCCCATCAAGGTGGTTGGATTACTAAGGGTGATTTGAGACTCTATTTTAACTTATTAAAATCTTCCTCGCATTTATTATCAAAAAAATCATTTTCTTTTTGTTGCAATCGGGAGATGTGGAGTGAAATTTTACTAAAGTCACGAATGAAATGACGGTAAAATCCAGCATGACCTAGTAAAGACCACACATCCCAAACATTTTTGGGGAATAGTAGGGAAGAAATGATATTCACTTTTGATTTATCTACTTGGATATCATCCTCATAAATGACATGTCCCAAAACTATACCTTGTCGCACCATGAAATGGAATTTCTCATAATTTAATACGAGATTCTTTTCAATACAACGACGTAGGACTGAACCAAGACTACTCAAAAATTCATCAAAAGATGATCCATAAATAGTGAAATCATCCATGAATACTTCCATGAAATTATCCAGGTAATCCAAAAAAATACTAACCATGCATCGCTTGAAAGTACCTAGATCATTGAATAGACCGAATGGCATACTCCTATATGAAAATATGCCAAAGGGGAAAGTGAAGGTCATATTTTCCTAATCCTTGGGGAAAATATGGATCTAAAAGTATTTAGAATACCCATCAATAAAACAATAATGGGACTTTCCAGCTAGCCTCTCTAGTATCTGGTCAATGAATGGCAATGGTAAATGGTCCTTCTTAGTGTGTTGGTTTAATCAACGATAGTCTATATAGACATTCCAACTATTCTGCAAATGAGTGAGAACCAATTCATTATTTTCATTTTTAATTACCTTCAAACTGAGTTTTTTAGGAACCAATTGTACTAGACTAACTCATTGGCTATCAGAGATGGGATAAATGATTCCAACAACCAATAATTTTTTTACCTCCTTTTTTACTTCATCTAAGATGTTTGGGTTCAGTTGTCATTGTGTCTGCTGCACTAGTTTAGCCTCATCATTTAACAATATATGATGTGTAAAAATTGATGGTATAATACTAGGAATGTTGGAAAGTGTCCATATTAAAGATTTTTTATACTCCCTCAAAATTTCAAGCAGTCAAAATTCATGCTTAGGATGGAGTGAACTAGAAATGATGACAGGTAACTTGTTTCCATTGTCAAGATATGGATATTTTAAATCTTGAGGTAGTTGTTTTAGTTCCAATTTAGGTGGATTTTGGATTGATGAGAGTGTGTGTGAAAGTGAGAGGTCACTAATCTCATTTAACTACTCAATGGTATCATCCTCATATGAGGAATGTGATTTTACAATCTTAACAGTATCATCGATGGTCATGTGATCCTCAGTGTTAAATAAATCATTAATTAGAAAACATGAATGACATTTTTCCACTATAACAATCAATGAATGATTCATTACCTATAATTTCAATCAAGTATGAAAACTCAAAAACTTGATCAGGGGAAAGAAAAGATGTTTTCTCGGGGTAAGGGAGTACATTAATTGAATTAACAGAAAGAGAGGAATGTTCTTATGAGCAGTGCTTCATGGAATCAAGGATGTTAAAGTGGAAAATATCACCACCAAAATCCACAGATAATGTACCATTGTGGAAATTAATTATGGTTTTGGAAGTTTTCAAGAAGGGTCTCCCTAATATAATCAGGGCATGTCCATTCATCCTATTATCTTCTATTTTTAGAACATAAAAATCAGTAGGAATAATTAAATTTTTCACCCTCATAAGAATATACTCTAACACACTAGACAGGTGTGCGGTAATCTAGTTGGCTAGTTGAATAAAAATTCCAGTGGGCTTTAGTTCCTCGACATGCAATGTAGAGTAAATGGAGTGAGGCTTCACATTTATAGAAGCACATTAATCAAGCATAGCATTTGAAAATGAATACTTCCGTATGGTGCATAGAATCAAGAATTTACCAGGATTTTTTCACTTGGTGGGAAGTGATGGCTCTATCAATGTTGATATGTTCCTTCCCAATCTCACCTTTTCATCTCCACAAATTTTCCTTCGGTGTGTACACATCTCCTTTAGAAACTTGGTGTATCATGGAATTTACTTCACGGAATCAATCAATGGGATGTTAACCTGCACTTTTTTAAAATTTTACAAGATTTTCTTATCAAGTTCTATTTATTTTTGTTTTCTTGGTTAGTTTTATCTTTGAAGAAATGGAAGAGGAATGGTTGGTCTAGGTGACTCATCAATAGAAACACTCTTTCCTTTAGAAGGGATTCTATCAGGAAAAGGTTCTATCTCATTTGGATCATTTTCAATGGTTGGGGTAGTAGTTTCCTCGGGAGGGGATGACTCTAATGGAGGGTTTATTTGGGTTTTAAGTTGTTTCCCACTCCTATGGGTGATGTAACTAGCATTTCCATTATCCCTAAGGTTAACTACTGGTTGAGAGGGTAGTTAACCCGACCCATGACTTTGAATTTTCCCCACAGAGTTAGCGATTTTTCCTAATTGGGTTTTTAGGTCTTGTATGGATGCTTGGGTGGTTTTTTGGAATTAGAGATTATTGGTAGTCATTTGTTTCATCATATCTTCTAGGTTTGGCTCAGGTTTTGGAGGGGTTGGTTAGAAAGGCCTTTTGGTGGTTGGGTATTTCTGGGTTGTGGTGGTAGATGGCTACACTGCCCTGGTTGGTTTCATTGTTGTGGAGGTTGGTTTGAATACCCCCATTGCCTATAAGCTTTTTTTTTACACCTAGGGTCGGATGGATAGTATGGTTTTTTCCTAAAGGGTTGGTTATAGGGGCAGCCTGGAAATATTGTCTCACAACTCTCAAAAGTTTCTCTCAATTAGGGGCATTGGTCAAAGTTGTGGGTGTCAAAAGAACATATACCATAATATATGGGATTAGAAGATTGGGATTTATCTTCATAAAGAGAAAGTTTTCTAAGAAGGGTACGTACCTCTTCAAACTTTGTGTCCACCTTCTTCTTGAATTAGGTACTTTTCACCTCATGGACACCTCAAATGGGTACACTAGACCTTGTACCAAATTGTTGAGTGTTTTGTTCCAT